>JAQPPZ010002979.1:12122500-13545000 GCA_028583015.1 Wollemia nobilis
CTACATCACATAAACACAAAGAGGCCTCATGACCATCATCATCAAGGAGACATGAGGAAACCTCAAGGGCTTCCTCTAAACACACAGAAACTTCTCAGAGACATGAGGAAGCTTCAAGAGCTTCCTCCTCACATGGACATAAGGAGGGTTCTAGACCCCGTTCTTCACACAGGGATGATGAGGTTTCCCCATATCCATCCTCATGGAGGGTAGAGAGGGCCACAAAACCCTCATCACCAAAAGGACACACAAGAGTCCCAACATCCCAACATTCACATGAGACACTTAGAATAGATCAACCCACTGAGGGGTAGGAAACTAGAGATACATCCAATCATAGACATCAAACAGAAGATATCCTTCACACAAGAGGAAGGATTCCAATAGACTATGACCTCATTGGAGTAAATGGCACCCCACGGGATCAGCCATGGAAAACAAGACAGTTAGATGAGGTGGATCGGTTGCATCCGAGGCCACCTCCCAAAACCATAGCCATAGAGAATTCTGCATCTGGAAGTTCATGAACCATGACTTCTAAGCCCACTTCTCAAACTAGGGGTGCCTCAAGGTGACCCCATAGTAAACATATAGAGTCTGATCATAGAGACACTCAAAAATACACTGAACAAGTCACATTAGCTAGCAAGAGCAAAGAAATAGTAGAAACCTCTTCGAGAAATCTATGAATCAAAACCACTAGAACAGGATCAGATAAGCATGAGTCTTCTATGACCATGCAAGTTAACCACGTGTGATGGTTAGAAAATGCCTTGCACAAAGAGTGAGAGCTTGTAGAAGCTCTCGAACATGATAAACAAAGAGAACGGTTGTTGCACCAACATGAGCAATATTTAAGAGAGCAAGCTGAGCAACTAGCTCATATCAACCAACAAGCAAATAGAAATGATCATCAAAGAGATCAACATGCTGACTCACCAAGAGAGGAGCACACTAGACAAGAAGGAAACCCACAACAAAATCACCCTCCAAATCATGAGTGAAATCCAACTAGTGGGGAAAGGGTAAACCTAATAGAGTAGGATCAGGCACATCCTGAATCCCCTCATAGGAGGGAAGAAAATAGAGAAAATAAAATGGATAGAGGGTTACCTCCACCACCACCATGAGGGGGTCTACAAGAGGAGGAACTCCTTGCCTCAAAGGTATTCCAAGAACTTGCTAAAAATATGAAGTCCTTTGAAAAACAAGAGATGGTTGGTAGCCAACCAACATTGAGAAAAATACACAATCAACCATTATGTCTATATGTCCCTAGCCCCGCATACCCTAAGCATTTTGAGATGCCTAGGTTGGAAAAGTTTAAGGGTGAAGAGGATGCACAAGAGCATGTTACCAATTTCATCAATGCATATTTTCATATTGAAGACAATGATGCTCTTATGCTCAGGACATTCATTATGACATTTTTAGGCACCGCCACTCAATGGTTCAACCAGCTGCCCAAGCATAGCATATCCAATTTTGAACAACTAGTGAACGCTTTCCTAAAACATTTCTCTTTTGGTGCTAAGAGGAAAGTGAACCTTTCAGACCTGGCCAATTTGAGACATTATGATGATGAGCCAGTAATGGATTATGGGAATAGATGGAGAAGAGTCATGGAAAAATTATCATTCTCCATCCCCACAGAAGAGATCATCCGGATGTTCACCAAGAGTTGTTCCAAACACATTTCCCTCTTGCTACAACTTCAAAAATACCCCTCATTTGAGGAAGCCTTGGCATAGGCCAAACTCATCGAGGACATAAAAGTAGATGAGGGAACCATCAAACTCCGAACCAAGAAGGAGTGGAACAAAAATGACAAAAATGGCAAATACAAGCAGAAGCAGGCAAACCCTGCTCTAGTTAATCAAGTGGTATTGGTTGTGCCTAAGGATGGGGCTATGCACCAACCCCAGAATTATCAAGCACAACCCCCACCAGCCAATTATGATCAAAAGAACAATCAAGGGTGAAACAAAGAATGCAAACCCCCTCGCTATTTCACACCATTGACAGAATCAATGCAATCAATCTTCAACCAATTGAGCGAGGCAAGAAATATCAGGTTCCCTGATATACCTCTTATAGATCCCAACCATCCTAAGCCAAAAGGATATAGGGAAGATCAATTTTACCCTTATCATAGGATACCGGGGCATAATATTGAGGTTTGCATTGGTTTCAAGCACCAAGTGCAAAACATGATTGAGGCGGGAGAACTTAAAGTGGACAACCCATTGGCCCTTGACAATAGAGATATGGGCATCTACAAAAACCCACTGCCAAACCATGAGGTCCCTAGAGGGCAAGGTGCACAAGTCAATCAGGTCCGAGTTGATACGCCTACCCATGGGTGCATTGGGATGGTTGAAATTGTCAATATAGCAACCAAGAGTAGACGGTATGGTCAACCGCAACCTCCTGCAGCTCCCATTAACGTCCCCACTGCACCTAGGTAGAGGCAGGGGTAAAACAACCTTCCAGGTCCACCAACCCGACCTGTGGTAACTATTCGGAGTAGACTTGAGCAAAACTTACAAATGACTCTGGCTAAGCTATCCATCTATGAGCTCATACAATAGTCCCCAAAGCACAGGGAGACCTTGATGGAGATTTTAAGGTCGATTGAGCTCCAACCACAAGATCCAAATGCATTCACCCATTTTGTGGGACAAGTACAAGAATTCCAAGAACCTGTAATTCGATTCTATGATTATGAGATTAAGACAGTACCTACTACCTTACCAGACCCTCCACTGCACATTGTGGCATCAGTCAATGATTTACCTTTTAAGTGGGTCTTGATCGATACAAGTTCATCAATCAACATCATCACAACAACAACAATAGAACACCTTAAGATCCCCAAGTCCAATATCATTCCAGGAGCCTATACATTAAGGGCTTTCAATGATGCTTTATGCAATACTATGGGAATGATAGTCCTACCTATCAAGGTGGGGCATAAGACCATCCCCGTGATGTGTCATGTCTTGGAAGGGGCCATGCAATACAACATCCTCCTAGGGAGACCTTGGATAAGGGACATGAAATGTGTTCCTTCGATCTTACACCAATGTGTCAAGTATGTGCATGATAACAAAGTCTACATGGTGTTGGATGATGAAGAGCCATTCAAATATGTTCATCAGGTGGATTGTCTAGGAGAATTTGTGATTCCTTCTACCCACTTGTATGTAGGACCTTCATCTCCAACTACGCAATTGAATGATAAAGACAAAGGGGTACAAAAGGACCCATCTGCATCAACACCTCATCTTGCGCACAAAGTGACTAATGCTTCTAATAGACCATCAACATCTAAACCAAAAGATAATCAGAAGCTAAAGGCGCCCATGGTTGAGGAAAGAGAGCCCAAGGAAGTGCTAATCATAGACATTAAGAAGATTCCAACTCCCATGGAGGAGGAAGATCTCCAAGATCAAGTTGAGGAGATACTAGAGCCCGCTTCGCCAGTGTCGTCTGTAGGATCATCCACATCACATGCGACAATACACTTGGCAAGTACGGGGATAGGAGAGTATCTTGTGTAGAACATAACATTTACGCCCATCATAGAGTCTACACAAGACATGGGATGACCAAAATATCTAAGACCACCAGTGGGAACAGTGGTTCCACTTGGAATCCCTCCCAACCAGACAAATTTCATCTATGCTAGACTAGACTACGCCCATAAATCTATGGACATAGAAGAGGACAATGATGAATTATTCACTATCAATGTTCGTTACCTCTCTAATCCTGAGTTTGCTCTAACCTATTTTGAGCGTTGCCATTGGCATGGTTACGGTCTTGGTATATATGAGTAGGGGCGTAGGTGGCCATTCGAGCCGCAATACCAGCTTCCATCTGATAGGTTTGGGTTAGGCTATCACATCAGAGGTCGAGATGACTCTCTAGTAGTAGCCTTAGATAGATTAAGCTTGGGGTTAGGAGAAGACATCGATTTTATTCCCTATCACCCACCAAGTGCAAGATATCCAAGCAATAGACAAGTGGTTGTGGTAAGCATACCACCTCTCGAGACTTATCATCCAAGCTCCATAATTGATACCATCCCAATAGGTTACAACTCATGGGATGATGAGCAAGAAGGAAATGGATATGTGGCAAGTGATGATGAAGCACAGGTAAGCTTAGCCTATCATGGGCCTCGCTATTTACAAAGCCTTGCCTGGTCCAGCCACAATGAGAGTGGGTACATATCGGATGAAAGTGGCTATGAGTCAGAGGACTCAAAGACTACCTAGGGGTAAGGCAATGGCCCCATGACTTGGGGTAACATACTAATGCAAATGGCATCTTCATAAGTGATGAAGAATATGAGGATGAGATAGAGATGGCCTACTTAGGGCCAAGAGACATGCCCCTTACCTTGGGGCCGCATACCAATGCTAATGGTTTTTGGATAAGTGATGATGATTTTGATGATGAGACTGAGATGGCTTATCTTGGACCTCACCACTTGTGGTAGGTCGACATGTTGGTAGAAAGAGAAGTGGTACTTCATGCCATAGACCCTGGCTTACAGTTTTTGGGGAGACCTATTGACTTGAATGTCATTCATCGCATGGTCAATCCCCCTTCACCTACATTCAAGGAACTCTTAGAGCCCAATGATCCTATTATCCGACCAGCTCATGGGCCGGATCCAGAGATTCCTTTTCCTCTAGAGCCTCATCATGAGTATAGAAAGGAAACCTCTGAGACAAGATTTCACCCATGTGGTTCTAGAGATTTCATTCCATCCATCAACACAATCTCCATTGATTTGACCACTCCACTTCATAACCCAATAGATCCCACTAAACCTTTGTGTCTTGATACAGAGGCTATTGATTGGGATCACGTTGATTCACCCATAGAGCCTGAGGATATTTTCTCTAATGAAGAGACATTACAACCATTCCATTTTGCATCAGGCTATGCATATGATGTGTTCCATGCTGGTCTAGATCCTAAGTCAGTAGGACCTATAAATCCCATCGATGACATTCACTTGATACCCATGCCTCACCAATTGGAGGATGGGTCACATATGGCTATAGAAGTGACTTTCGAGGTGGACATCAGTGATGATCCTACTCAACCAAAGAAATTCAAGTTCAGAGAAAGTCTATCTCCAGAGGAACAAGCCATCATTATCCCTCTCCTCAAAGAGAGGCCAAATCTATTTGCTTGGACTTATAAAGACATGCTAGGTATTGATCCAAAGTTAGTTGTTCACAACCTTTCATTGGATCCCCTAAAGAAGCCAGTCAAGCAAAAATTGAGGAAGATGCATCCAACCATCACTTTGATGGTGAAAAATGAGTTACAAAAACTATTGGATGTGATCTTCATAGTTCCCATCGACTATCCTGAATGGGTCTCGAACATGGTGCCCATGGGAAAACCAGATGGAAGAGTCCACATTTGCATAGATTTTAGGGACTTGAATAGGGCAACTCCGAAGGATTCATTCCCATTGCCAAACATAGATGCTCTTGTTGATGCCACTATAGGTCATGAGATGCTCTCCCTAATGGATGGGTTTTCTGGATACAATCAAATCTGAATCAAACCCGAAGACCAGCATAAGACTACTTTCATTACTCCATGGGGAACTTTCTATTACAAAGTGATGCCATTTGGCCTAAAGAATGTTGGTGCCACATACCAGTAGGCCATGACATACATATTTCATGACTACATGCACACAATCTTGGAAGACTACATGGATGACTTGTTGGCCAAATATTTAGTACGACAAGAGCATGCTGAGATCCTTACAAAAGTCTTCGATCGCCTCATAGAGCACAATGTCAGATTGAATCCTAAGAAGTGCGTGTTTGGCATGACTTCTGGTAAGCTCTTAGGTTTCATCATTTCCAAGAGAGGCATTGAAGTCGATCCTACAAAAGTAGAAGCTATAATGGAAATGGCTGCCCCTACCAACATTAGGGAGTTAAGAAGCCTACAAGGCAAGGTAGCATCCATCAAATGGTTCATTGCACAATTATCAGACAAGTGTCGACCCATGAATCGGTTGCTATGCAAGGATGTCCCATTTCATTGGGATGAAGAGTGCCAACAAGCCTTTGCAGAGATCAAAACATACCTGGCAACACCGCTAGTGCTGGCTCCACCAAGGCCAGACATACCATTTTTGCTATACATATCAGCTACTGATTTTTCTTTGGGCACCATGTTAGCCCAAAAGAATGCACAAGACAAAGAGCAAGTCGTATATTACATTAGTCGCACCTTGGTGAGTTATGAGCTAGGATATGCGTATGTAGAAAATTTGTGCTTAGCAGTGGTCTTTGCAACCAAAAAATTGTGACACTACATGTTGAGCCATACGACTTACGTTATATCAAAATAGAATCCTTTGTAGTATATGATGAACAAGACATATCACAATACACGTACTGCAAAGTGGATCATGCTATTGATAGAATTTGATCTAGAATTCATAAGCCAAAATTCCATCAAGGGACAAGTCATAGCGGATCAATTAGCAGAGGCACCTCTTCAGGATAGCAAGCCTCTCACTATAGAATTGCTTGATGATGCAGTCTTCGCATTATCAGATCCATCAAAACTCGAAGAACCTGAGAAACAAAGAGACATGGCATTGTTCTTCGATGGTTCAAAGTGCGAGCAAGGGGGTGGAGTAGGGATAGTCTTTATCACACCATAGGGTGCTCCATTACCCTTATCATTCAAGCTAGACTTCCCTTGCATGAACAATAACACAGAGTATGAAGCCTTGATCTTGGGACTCCAAACAACCATTGCAATGGGCATTAAAAGATTGAATATCTTTGGTGACTCCTTGCTCATAGTAAATCAAGTCAAAGGATTGTTCCAATGTAGGTGCCCACTCCTAAAATCTTACAAGGAGCTTGTTGACACTTACCTAGCCCGACTAGAATGGTATGACATCGAGGCAATCCCTCGTACATCAAATAGATTTGTAGACACCATGGCATCTTTGGGATCCTTAATCCCTCAGAATCCGTCTACTGATTTCACAACCATTCATGTGAAAGTGCTCATATTTTTAGTAATACAACGTGAGGTTATTGACAACCTAGAGTCAATCAACATGATCCAGACCGAGCCAAATCAGGATTGGTCCTTCAAAGTTAGAGCTTTCTTGCAAATGGCCCCTTGGGAATATTTGATCTCTCAAGGTCCTATGGAGTGTGGAACAACCATTCATCATAGGATTGTTTCCCAATCTGTGTTCACAAATGTTGGATCACAAGAGGAACATGTCATTTTATCCATAGAAGTTGTGGCTTATCAAGATTGGCTATCCCAATTGTGGGATTTCCTGAAGCTTGGAATAATACCGCAAGGCCTATCACATGCTGAAAGATGAACATTTAAACAAAAGGTGACTAGATACATTTTTCTAGGAGAGATCCTTTATAGATGAGGTTACGATGGAATGCTCCTTCATTGTCTTGAGCCCCAGGAAGCATCTTGGGCAATTTTGCAAGCTCATGATGGTACGTGTGGTGGTCACTTCAGTGGCATGGCCATCATTAAACGCATTTTGAGAATGGGTTACTATTGGCCCACTATGGAAAAATAATATTGTGAGTATGTCAAGAAATGCGTCAAGTGTCAACATCATGCAAACCTCACCCACTTGCCATCACAAGCCTTGCAACCCATCCAGGCAGCATGGCCCTTCTCGTAGTGGGGATTAGACTTGATTGGGAAGATCTCTCCCCCATATTTAGGCCGACACACGTTCATCATAATGACCACTGAGTATTTCACCAAATGGGTCGAAGCGATCCCCTTAACATCGACAACTGGACCGAGGATTGTGGAGTTTATACTCCATAATATCATAAGTCATTTTGGGGTCCCTTCGAAGATTATATCGGATAATGGGCCATATTTCAAGAACAAAAATGTGCATGCTTTAATGAACAAATACCACATCCAACACAATTTTTCAACACCCTATTATCCACAAGCAAATGGGCAAGCAGAAGCCTCAAACAAAACAATCATCTCCATCTTGAGGAAAATAGTGAGAGATAATCATAGGGACTGGCATTTGTAGTTACCTCTAGCATTATGGGCATATAGGACTAGTGTGTGGATGCCCACTGGGGCAACACCATTTTCACTTGTATATGGCACTGAGGCCATCATGCCCCTAGAATTGGAGATTCCAACCTTGCGCATAGCATTGAAGGACTTCATAGATGATGACACCGCACGACAAGGCCACCTTGATCAGTTAATGCTTCTTGATGAATGATGAGTCAATGCCTTGGAGCATCTCCGCATTTATCAGAATCACCTTGCATGAGCATACAATAGTAAATTCCATTTGAGGGAATTCAAATTTGGGGATCTTGTGCTCAAAGAAAACCAACAGAACTCAAATCTACCACCGCATTTGTGAGACAAATTTATAGCAAATTGGATAGGCCCCTACATGATTTCAGAGAAGGTTGGGCCTAGAGCATATCACCTCACATATTTGGATGGTGTTGAAGAGCCTGAACCTCTCAATATCATTCATTTGAAGGCATTTCATACATAAAAATAAAAAACATTCAAATATGTCATAAAAATAAAAAACATTCAAATATGTCATAAAAATAAAAAACATTCAAATATGTCATAAAAAAAAAAATAAAAATAAAAACATTCAAATATGTCATAAAATCAAAAACATTCAAATAAAAAATCAAAGGCATCTAAACAAAAAAAAATTCAAATATCAAAAAACTCCAAAGGCATTCTTAAAGCCCTTTGGTCAAAAAATCAAAATCAAGTATGTCAAAAAATCCAAAGACATCTTAAAGCCCTTTGGTCAAATCAAATCAAAAATGCTCCAAGGGTACCCAATCCGCTTGGTCAAATCACAAAAATCTCCAAAGGCATCTTAAAGCCCTTTGGTCAAATCAAATCACAAAAATTCTCCAAGGGTACCCAATCCACTTGGTCAAAATCAATCAAAAAGCTCCAAAGGCATCTTAAAGCCCTTTGGTCAAATCAAATCACAAAATCAAGACATCACAAAAATCTCCAAACATCTTAAAGCCCTTTGGTCAAATCAAATCACAAAAATGCTCCAAGGGTACCCAATCGCTTGGTCAAAATCATCACAAAAAGCTCCAAAGGCATCTTAAAGCCCTTTGGTCAAATCAAATCACAAAAATGCTCCAAGGGTACCCAATCCACTTGGTCAAAATCATCACAAAAAGCTCCAAAGGCATCTTAAAGCCCTTTGGTCAAATCAAACAAAAATCTCCAAAGGCATCTTAAATCCCTTTGGTCAAAATCAAACAAAAAGCTCCAAAGGCATCTTTAAGCCTTTTGGTAAAAAGCAAAATACAAAAACAATGCAAAAATACAAAAAATACAAAAACATTTGCATCTTACATCCATATCCACATAGTTGCATATCCATACATATCCATTGCATTCGCATATGTTATGATCACATTCTTACAAATGATGCCATAGTTTGTATCTCAATCACAATATTCAAGTTCATCCTCATCCATGCATCCATGTGTGTAATTGTGTTTTTCAACACAACCAATTCATGTTGCTATACGAAATATACTAAGGTTTCCTAGTCTTTCAACCATGTCTAGTGGTCTTATCAACTTTTGTAGAAAGCCACCTTGATTAGTAGAGAGCAAGGTCTAGTTGTGATAATACCTTGGATATTCAAGATCCCATCACTAATTGAAACACTAAAATCCTAGTTGGTACAAGGGAAAGATGAAAACAACAAAAGTGGTCTAGGTTACCTTAAGTGAAAAGGATCTTCCTTGCTTATCCCCCTGTGCAACTGGTTTAAAGGTGTTGAGAATTGGCAAAAGGACAAGTTCCACCCTACCCAGAAATGAGTGATTATCATCACTACATAAATCCCTTGCTTTCATTAAAACAAGCAAAAATCTTAAAACAAAGCACAAATTCAAAATTCTCCCAAGATAAAAAATCAGTCAAAATCGAAACAAACAAGTGAAATTCATCCTTACATAAATCCCTTGCTCAAGAGAAAAAAAAAATCAGTCAAAATAAACAGTGATTTTCATCACTAAGTATGAGCAAGTATCCCAAATGAAATGAAGAAAAAAAGGGAATAGAGCTTGAATCCTTGGAATTCTCAGCATTGCACAAAACTGGAAGGAGAAATCCTTACGCATGATGATATGTCTATTACATTAGCTTCTAGCATTTGTATAGACCAATGTTTGAATGTGGATGAGCTAGCTTAGGTAACCCAATACTGCCTAGTGGTATAGTCCAACTAAGTCCAACATAAGGATGAGATAAACACTTGAGGATCCCTGATCTTAGCAATGGGCTGAAAGAATCCTGCCTGACATCGGAGGAAATGCTTGAGTTCTATCTCAAAATATATATTCATTTGCACACACAGAGATAATGAATATCCAGGTACAGAGTGAAAGCCTTGCTTTTCAAAAGTCTTGTATGGTCAGTACATAGTTGTTGATAGGGTAACTAGAGTGTTTGAAGTCTCAGGAAAAACCTACAAAAATTCCTACATAGCAACAAATCATATCATCAATCACATCATCAACTTTCTTTATAAGCTTCTGTAAATTAGGGGGTATTAATAAAATAATATTAAACTAGATACCGGATATATGTCAGAAATGATATTTAGATGACCACTGACTATTTTACATCTTTTAAATTACAGAAGCTTATCCAGAAAATACATACATTCCACACCATTACATTGCACATATGGATGGTTTAAATAATTAATTCTTATGATTAGAATGATTATTAAACATTCATGGTTGTTATACTTTCTGTGGTATCACCCGTTAAATTGTCAACATCATAGCATATGCATCCATTATGTTTTAAAGTGATTAAAACATACAAGTTCATTCACATTAGATTACATACTGCATTCACCATATCATAGCATGAGTTAGATGCATACAATTAAATCAAAATTAAACATGTATTATAACAATAAACATTACATCCATAAATACATAGTTCATAAATCATCCATTTACATCAAAGATCACATCATTGCATTCATCCATACATAGAATCATAAATCCATCATCAAATCAACTCATGATACATCACATCATGTCACAATAATCAAATCATATAAGCATCTACATAAACACATACATAAGCATCCATCTCAAATCCATATCATCATAAATATCATCTATCATCTAACACTATATATCAACTCATCATAATGCCATCATAACATCGCATAAATAAAACAAAAACATAAGCAATAAATGACACACATAATGAAGCATAAATGCAAAGTCTCATATAAATATGTTTCTCAAAATGTGTATCTCAAAGTGCATGAATATACAAAATTGCCCATAAGCTACAGTCATATAGGTCAAGCAGACCTCAAAAATGAAATCCAAGTGCATCATCAATCAAACACGAGGCTGTACCCCCAACATCACCTCCCCCTATGGTTGTGTCATGCGTAGAGTGATGTGACCCTGCTGGTCTCTCTATGCGAGTCCGAGTCCTCTAGCTAGGATGGATGGAAGACTACCCAGAGGTGGAGCGCCTGCTGACCTGTGAGCCACCTGCACCTGGTGCCTCCCTAGGGACAACTTCGTGCCTCCTAAGCTGCATCTGGAGAGAGGCTATATGGGAGACATGCACCTGGATCTGCTCCTCATACTCATCTAGAAATGACTGTAGGCGTAGAACCTCTGCCCCTATGTCTGCCCTAGGATCTACCCCGGTATCACCCTGTGGTGTAGAAGGAGGAACAACAAACTGCATCCTAGCAGCACCACCCCCGATAGTGGCCTACAAAGCCTAGATCTATAGCGTGAGCTGCTCTATAGTAGCATCTCACTGGGCTATGGTAGCATCTCACTATTGTACCTAGATCTTGGTCGACTGAAGCTCAGCCTCGACCTCATGCAACTATGCTCTCAGAGGAGAATCTCTCTCCTCGAGATCTAGCTCCTCCTCATCCTCCTCAAGAGCCTCCTACTCCTCGCTACCACCTACTCTATTGGCTAGCCCCATACCTCGATCCTGGCTTGGACTCTATGCCCTGTTGGATCTACACCATCATCCCTGCCATCATCTGCGACCCAAGATGCCCTCACCATGCCACATCAGATCCCCCACCACTACACAAATGCATCTATGACTCCCCTAGTGACTCTTGGGTCAACTGTTGGGGCATCCTCCTCATCAGAAAGCTCTGTGATCCATGGAGGAGGAAGGTCTCCCTCTGCTATGAGATGTCGATACAAAAATGGAACTAGTGGCACATCCTGCTGCAACCCGTACTGACGAAGAACCCGAGAGTAGAAGAAATACTCCCTAATACCAACCTTATGGTCGATGAGCCACCACTCATATCGCATCCTAGCTGTGAAACTAGTTGGGTCATCCCAAGATGGGCACTCATGATATGGATGCCACATAATATCTTTGACCTTCAACCCAGTAAAAGTAGTAGTGTAGTGGGAGAGCTCCCCGCATGAGGATGGCTCTTGCGCTCCTCACACCCTCGAGACCATCTAGAAGCATAGCACTACATCCACTCCTCAATAACTATAATCTTGGTAGGAAGCCCTCTGGGATGATCTACCTTGATGTGCTCCCATCCCCAAACCTATAGGAGCAAGCTGCAAGTGATGCCATGACCCCACTGATGGATATGATACAACTCATCATAACACTAGGCCAACAGAGACCTACCCCATGCATAGATGATGGGCTCCTCATTATCCATCAGATCCTAGACCATCGCAAGGAGGTTCCATGGGAACCTCAGGCCTGAGCAATCTAGAATAAGAATGTTATTGATAACCATCAACAACACTACATGCCTCTCCATGAAGACACACTCCCTGTACCAACGTACAATAGATACACCACCAAATTTGGTGTCCTTGAAGGCATCTACAGCATGCCTTCCGAACACCCAAAGAAATACAACATCATGATCATTAGTGGTCGAAGAGACAATGGCCACTCCATCAAAGGGGATCCGAAATATCCTATACACATCCTCCGACGTGATAGTCATCTCACCGATAGGAAGGTGGAAGGTATTAGTCCGAGAATCCCATCGATGGACCAAAGCCATAAGGTAAGCCTGATCTGACATAATGTAGGGCAGCCTAGTGATAAATTGTAGCCCATGGGCCTTGAGCCAGGCCCAGTCCGTAGCACTCAAAAGGGGTAGAAGGTCATTCATGAGCTTCGGGTCATGAGCCCGAGCAGTGAGAATCTAAGAGCAAAAGAGAAAACAAAGCATAACTACAATGCATCTAAGGCATAAATCATAATAAAACATGAAAAAGATGCAAATAATGATAGGCTATTCTAAGTCCAAGCAAAAAGAGCAATGAAATGCACCTAATAATGCAAATTTCACAAAAGCAAGTCAAAATTTCAAAAAAATCATTAATCACTTCAAAAATGCAAAAAATAAAAAATTTCACAAGTGTTCTTAGTCACTGTCGACTACAGTGGCCATAAATCGACCATTGAAGCTGAGAGCGGCCAAGCCCCAATGGTCAAAATTTTGACCGTTGAGATTCAAATCTGGCCGCTCTGAGCGACAATGGCCAAACCATAGGCCGAGCTAGCCACTATGAGTAGCAACGACCGATGGGCGACGCGACAAAAATGTCTACCCTAGGCCAAAAATGACAAAAAAAAAAAAAAGCAAAATGGGGGCAATCCCACCACATAAAATCCTAAACTAAGCCTAACTATGAGTTTAATTCATTACCAACAAGTTTAATGAGGTTCTTGTACCGATTACTTAGTGTAGTTCATTTTACCCAAAAATGAAATAGATAGGGTTAAGGTTTCGAAGAGTACCCGAGAAGCTCTAGCTCCTCCGCTCACTGATGCCTCACCCTACACAACCATGATCCTCCAAATCGCAACAACACTCCAAATCATAGAAGTCACTTTCACTATAGAGCTCTAAAAAGCAAAATGACAGCTAGTGAAAGTGAAAGGTCAAAACCCTAGGGTTATTTTTATATTCTCAAATTATGCCTTGGTCACTATTGTCATTAGTGGCCCAAATTTCTTGGTCGCTCAAGATGAGAGCGGCCATGAGCAGGCATTTGGGGGTCATTGGACCTGACAACGACCAACAACCTAAGAAAAAATAGGAAGGATTCTCTCCATGAGAAGTAACAAAAACATTAAATAAACACATTTTGATGACTCATGGTTATCATAATGTTCAAAATAACAAAAAAATTACATAAAGACAAATCTCAAGTAAGCCTCTTATCAAGTTACTTACTCTATCAACTCAGCGGTTGCAGCGATTTGCACTCCATGCAACTCGGTGAGATGAGTAAGTTACCATAAGGTTACTTGGGGTAAAACATTCATTTTGGAATTACGATGTGCCTCCTTCAATCCCGAAGAAGACCAAGATGGTCGGACTGCTCCACGGGTACGAAGGAATCATCCTAATTCTCCTATGACACCAAAAACACTGAGCCAAGTGATGCAATACAAGCATAAATAGAATCACTCATCCTAACTCCCTAAGAAGGCTATTTATGGCTGGACCACTCCTCGAGATAGGGATGAATGATTATCATAAATAATTGGAATCACACTTGGATGGGGGATTGCCCATTAAAAGAACAAATACTAGAAAGGAACCAAAACCAGTCATAATTGGTCAAGTGACTTGTCGCTTCATTCATTGCCCTTCCCTCACCAATTCATTGTGTGAGGGGGTAGTTCAAATCTTCAAATAATCATAATCAAAATCAACAAAATATCACTCGATCATGTCAAAATTGTGTTCGTCCTATGAATCATTGCACTCAACTCTTACAAAAATTTTCCCCATTTGTTGGGTTCATAAGCAAATATGACATCTTCAATTTGTAGCTCTCCTCCGATCGGATCACATTGTAGTGACATAAGCTACCCGATTGTGTTTGAGGAATGAGTGCAAGTGGACATGTGCAAGCCCTATGCTAAATTAAGCCTTCAATCAGGTTGAAGCAATGATTCAAGGATGCGTGTCATCTTGCATGATTGGGCCATCCAACATTGATCAGATCAATGATCATCATACACCCTGCAAACATAGCAGTCTATGTTTTCACTTCATGTTGTGTCTATCACTCAATGCATCGCAAAAAGGGGCATCTATAGACACCTAAAACATGTCATGGTTAGGGAGACTACTCACATGGGTACACTCATAGGTCATGTGACTAAACCTTGGGACCTTCCAAGTGTCAAAAGTGGTTTTTACCACTCATATGGGGCATTTTCAGCCCATCCAAGCCTGGCCGTTGTAGACCAGAGCGGCTAGAATCCAACCATTGTAGCTCAGAGTGGCCAAACCTTAGCCATTGCAGATGACAATGACTAAGCTTTAAATGCATTTTTCCACCCATCCAGCCTAATATTGGGTGGAAGTGGCAGTCTGCATGCAATAAGGATGAGCGGGGACAACTTTGCATTCCTCCTCACAACCAGTCTACATGGAAGACTCAAGTCCAAATTTAGACTTCAGTTAAACATAGAAAAACAAAGAGCTTCTCATGCTAACACCTAGTACGCATGAGGGATTCAGTCCTAGGGTTTGAACATTGACCTAGGGCTTCAAAACACTTTATAAGGAGTAAACCTAAAAGCACTAGGGGACCTTATTGGACCTTCTTTTATCAATATTTCAATCGGAGAGAGAACATCATACATCAGAACTTTGAACAGGTTGGATCATTGAGGAGAGCTTCTAGAGACTTGGAGAGCTTCCCTTGGAGATCGATTCTTGTAGCGGAGCCCTGTCGGATTGGAGGGCAAATCTGAACACATAAGGTAATAATTTTAACATTAGTAGCAGACTTGAGCCCATAGCCTTTGGATCAATAGAGAGAGATTTCACCTTAGCGGTCGCTGTCCTGGATAGTGGCCCGCAACCTAGTCTAGGGTTTTAGGTGTTAGTTTCTTTTATTCTGCTTTCTCTTTCATTTCATTAGCATAAGCTTTATTTTAGTTATTCGCATTCATAGTACTAGTTTCATTGCATTTGTTTCCATTGAGCTTATTCATTGCTAACAACCTCATCCGGGGAGGCAATCTCGGACATCTAAGCGTGTGTTGTTGTTTCATTGATTTCAGGGCTACAGGTTCAATCGAGAAAATCCACAACATACGAGAGCAAGAGGATCCCTCTAGCAATCAGACCTAGAGAAGGAGGCATCTGTAAGCCCTCATACATTTTCGTGTGCATCACCAGGAAGCCTTATAAAGCACGCCCCTGTGTGAGGGGATATTTTATACACTTGCTGCCCTCTTTGTGTGTAAAATCATGTATCAAACGAAGGGTATCCCTTAGAGGGATTCATATGTAACCGGATCTTGGAGAATATCAATACAAAAAGCATTCATTCATTTATTTCTTCGCATTCTGGTTATATCTGCTTTATGCCTTTCATTTATTGCATGTTTAACATTAAAGGATTCAATCGAATCGCAAGTAGAGTAGTTAGTGGACGGTGCACCACTTCCCTGGGTCGCTACAATTTGTATGCCTTCTTCAAGTTCCTTCCCAATTTCTCTACCATAATAATGAACATATATGGTGATAAAGGATCTCCATGTCTAATACCCCTCTTGGTTTTAAATGATTCATTTACTAGCCCATTGACCATCACTGAATATGATATTGTAGAGACACAAGCTTTAATCCATCTAATCCATTTCTTTCCAAATCCAAACTTTTCTTATACTGCAAAAATAAAATCTCATTTAACCTTATCATTAGCTTTATTCATATCAAGTTTTAAGATCATTGCTCTCTTTTATAGAAGTTGTTGAATGCATTATTATATGAACTCAGGGTTATGCATAAGGGGTCTAACCCGAAATGTACTTGTAGAAAATTGACAGATCCATTTCGAAGCCATGGAAAATCCTGGCCAACCTCACACCGAAGGCAATGTCGAATTACCTTATATTAAACTAAAAAATTGTAAAATTTTGATGAGTTGAATATTTTTTTATTTCGCCAAGAAAGTGCAAAAAATGATCTGAGCTTAGATCAGGTGCAAAACAAGATCCGAGCTCAGACCGGGTGCAAAACAAGATCTGGGTTCAGATCGAATGCAAAAAACGATCCGAGCTCGAATCAGGTGCAAAATGAATACGACTTAGGGTGTAGAAATGCAGATGGACCGGTTGAATGATTGAATATGGACCGGGTGCAATATTGTAGACAAATCAAGTGCAACATTGAAGATGGTCCAGGTGCAAAAATACAAATGAACCAGGTGAAAGATTGAAGACGGATTGGGTGTATCATTGCAAACGAACCATATGGAGCATTGTAGATGGGTCAGGTGAAACATTACAAACGGGTCGAGTGCAACATTATAGAAGGATCGATTGCAAAAATAAAGATAGATCGGGTGAATTTTAATAGATAGGTTAGGTGTAGCAATGTAGACGGGTCAGGTGCAAAAATACAAATGGTCCGTTTGCATTTTGTGCAAATAGACCAGGTGCATTAATGTATACAGACTGGGTGAAGTGATGCAAATAGCCCGAGTGTAATGATACAAACAACCCGGGTGGATAAGACCCCTTCATATTCTTTGGTTCAACCAAGTGAACTTGCCCCCCTCTAAATCCACATCTATTAATCCCAAAGAAGAGAGAAACTTATCAAAATCCTCCATATTGTTTGTGAAGTCAACTACTCCTTGCCTCTCAATTACTAGGAGAGTAGTGTTGAATTCTCCCTCTATCATCCAAGGAATACTACTTGAAGCACTAAAGCTATCTAAATCATCCCAAAGCCTTCTCCTATCCACTTGAAAATTAGGGATATAGAAATTTGTAGCTAACCAATAAAAATCAGTTAATTTACATCAAAAGAGGACCAAAATAAATTTGTCATTATGTTGCACACACTCCCCTTCTAGGTTATTTGGATTCCATAGAGTCTACAAACCCCCATAAGCACCTCTAACTGGTCTATAGGTCCCTTATGCTTTATTCTATACCATATTTTTAATCATATATAAATTTCCTTCTCCAATTTTTATTTCTTGAAGTAAAATGATATCTATCCTATGCATTTTTCTAATATTCGTAACTACCCTATGCTTGTTTGGGGCGTTCATTCCTTAAATATTCCAAGAAATAACTTTCATTTCTTATCATGGGAGCTTTCTTTCTACTCAGTACCAACACCATTTGAGTTCCATTTGATATGTCTTGAGCTACTTTCTTGTTCCTTATATCTTCTAGTTTGCATCTTTTAGGATGTGTCACATTTCCTAAATTCATGGTTTTTTATGTATTTCTTATCAACCTCATCATATTGGTTTCTTCTATGGAATAATTTTTCCCCTTTGATGCCCTTGGTATTTTTCCGTTGCTGAAATTCTTAGTTCTAAAAAGCTTTACCTTAATTTCCTTTTATATGCCACCTCTTTGAAGCCTTCTCCCTCTTCCAAATATAACCATACTTCCTCTGGTTTAGGTTCTATTTTTGGTTTTTTTTCTTCAACCTCTTCTTCCTCCATAGGATTTTCTTTAACTTCTTCCTCTTCTTCTAATTATGGGTCTAAATATTTATTCAATAGATCTGGTTGATTCTCCTCTTGAGCCTATAAATATACATTCTCCAGTCACTTGTCAACTTCTTTGACCTCATCTAGATCTGATGTTCTCATGATATCCTCCTCCATATCTTACAAGATCTAGAATTTATTAGTTTTTGGGTTATTTTTCTTCAAAAATTCATCTTTCTCTGTCAAAACATCTCAGCTCTTTCTCCTTGTTTTTCTAGATCTACAACTTTTATTTTTTCTTGGGTTGTTTTATTTTTGGGAAGTGAGCTATAATATGCCCTACTATCTTACATATAAAACAAACTACCATTGATATTTCATATTTGATTGGATGAATCCACACCCCCACATATAAAATAAATTTTATTGAGGGAGTTAATGGCTAGGTCAAATCTGCTTTCATGTAGAATCTAGCGAAAACCATTCCAATTTTGGACTGAGTAGCTGGGTTGAATGCTATTAATTTTCATATACCTTTAACAATCCCTTCAATGACATCTTCATCCAAAAAATTGATTGGAAGCCTAGGGAGTCTAACCCATAATGGTGCAACACTTATATTCTCAGTATTTGGATCAAATATTATTTTCCATTTTTGGAGATAGAGCCCTCATCTTCCAAAAAACCATGGGCCTTTCAATAGAGCCCCATTCATATCTTCCTTGCACATGAAGTTAAACAATAAAAACCCTTTTTCCAATGCAACAATATCTAGGTTACCTTTGGGTTTCCACTTGTGGGATACCCATTTTTTGATTGTATCTAGATTTTGCCTGATATCAATCAATTTTCCAACAAGGCTACTGATGCAGGAGCATCCGGCTGCAGTTGAGCAATCGTGCATTTTACAGCTTTGGGGAGGTTTGGCAAAGCAATTTTTCGGTTTCAGGAAGTTTTGTAAGGCAAAGGGGAGAGGGGTCGCGAAATCGTGACATGTCGTGATTTCACGACCCCAAAAGCTGCAGAGTGTCTTTGGCGGGTTTCGTCGTGATATCGCGACGTCGCGATATCGCGACCGTTTTGCAAGGCAGCGGAGAGGAGTGTAAGTTGTCGCGATATCGCGACCGTTTTGCAAGGCAGCGGAGAGGAGTGTAAGTTGTCGCGATATCGCGACGTCGCGATATCACGACGGTTTTGCAATGTAGTGTGGGGAGGCTTCAGACGTCGCGATATCGCAATGTCACGATATTGCGACGTCGCGATATCGCGACGGTATTCGAAGGCAAAGCGGAGGAAGGAGTCCTATCGTGATATCGCGACCTGTCGCGATATCGCGGCCAGTAAACAGCCGACACATGGCAAGCGAAAGGCATGTCAAGGGATCATTAAAGTGAAGGCGCAGAAAAGAAAGGAGGGGGAGAAGTATGAAGCAGTGGAGTTGGAGTTCGGTCATGATATCGCGGCCAGTAAAGGGGCAACACGTGGCGGTCATGAAGGAGGACACGTGGCGGTCGTGAAGGGCACGTGGGTCAATTTTATGGTAATAGGGGGAGAGGCTTGGAGAGATGTGCACGCGGACAGTTACGCGTATGCAAATCAAGTGGAAGGTCACGTAAATTGTGAAGGGAGGTGTCGGCCGCGAATTCTTATTTTGTTTTTATTTGAGTTTAATAACATTTACAGGTGTTGGCTTTATGAAGGGGGATAGCAGTACGGAGGACAGGGAGAATGAAGCGGCCGATGCAGGGAGGCCATCAATGCAAGCTCGATAGGAGATCGGGCAGATGGCATTTATGACAGAATTTTGAAAACCGGGAAGGAGGGAAAATTTGAACTGGGGGAAAACTTGTTTGGTGGAGCATTGATTGCCGAGGAGGACCGGGACCTCGTTAAAAGACAAAAATTTTGTTTTCGGACGACGGCGGATCGGAGAACAGGGGAGAACAGAGCCGAAGCCGAGACCGGCCATTGTAAGCCTGCGGGCTATTTTATTTTAAAATGCATGTAAATATTTGAAATTTGAATGAGAATGTAGAGTTTGTAAGGTCCCTATTTTTCGTGCCCCGTCAGTGGTATCAGAGCGGGAGTTCCTGAGTGCGTAAACTGACCGCCGACCGTGAGGCAGTTTGTGCCAGGACCTACGGGTTTTGAGAAAGAGAGAAAGAGAGAGTTTAGCATCCTCGAGCGTGTTAGCAGACCGCCGGACATGAGGCAGCTACAGCGGGATCAGTTAAGTTTGTGAGAAAAACAAGCAAAAAGAATGCATTCCCGAAGAAGACGGGATAACCAGGAGGATGTGGTTTCTGAAGAAGAGTATTTAGCCTTGAAGCGACAATTAAAATCATTGCAAAAGGAGTGGCTTGCAATGAAGTTACGGGAGAAGGAAGAACGATAGAAAAGGCGAGAAGAGAGATGGAGAAAGAAAGAAGAGAAGATGAAAGAGGTTGTAGAGGAAGAGAGCAGCAGTACCGGGACATGCCCGAAAGAAAGCATAGATTTTTCTATGCAAGAAGAGGAAGTACCGCAGGCTGCAGCAGAAGTTTGCAGCAATGAGAAAAATAGTCGGGAAGAAGACAGAGGCTGTATGGACCAGGAGCCGGGGTTAGAACAGTCTGCAGAGGATGAGAAGATGTGCAGTAATGCCAGAATTTGTCTGGTAGAGGGCAGAAAATTTTCTTGCCAAGACGCAGAAGTTGAACAAGTTGCAGAGGCAGGTGAAGGTTGGGAAGGGTTGCCGAAGGCGGTGACCGAACAGCACCGAAGTGAAGATCACTTCTCTATTTACCCCGGGTGTCTGATGTAGGAGCATCCAGCTGCAGTCGAGCAATCGTGCATTTTCCAGCTTGGGGGAGGTTTGGCAAAGCAATTTTTCGGTTTGAGGAAGTTTTGTAAGGCAAAGGGGAGAGGGGTCGCGAAATCGTGACATGTCGCGATTTCGCGACATGTCACGATATCACGACCCCAAAAGCTGCAGAGTGTCTTTGGCAGGTTTTGTCGTGATATCGCGACCGTTTTGCAAGGCAGCGGAGAGTGTAAGTTGTCGTGATATCGCGACCGTTTTGCAAGGCAGCGGAGAGTGTAAGTTGTCGCGATATCGCAACGTCGCAATGTCGCGACGTCGCGATATCGTGACGGTTTTGCAATGTAGTGTGGGGAGGCTTCAGACGTCGCGATATCGCAACGTCGCGATATCGAGACGTCGCGATATCGAGACGTCGCGATATCGAGACGTCGCGATATCGCGACGGTCTTCGAAGGCAAAGCGGAGGAAGGAGTCCTATCGCGATATCGCGGCCAGTAAACAGTCGACATGTGGAAAGCAAAAGGCATGTCAAGGGATCATTAAAGTGAAGGCACAAAAAAGAAAGGAGGGGGAGAAGTATGAAGCAGTGGAGTTGGAGTTCGGTCGCGATATCGCGGCCAGTAAAGGGGCGACACGTGGCGGTCGTGAAGGAGGACACGTGGCGGTCGTGAAGGGCACGTGGGTCAATTTTATGGCAACAGGGGGAGAGGCTTGGAGAGATGTGCATGCAGACGGTTACGTGTATGCAAATCAAGTGGAAGGTCACGTAAATTGTGAAGGGAGGTGTTGGCCGCGAATTCTTGTTTTGTTTTTATTCGAGTTTAATAACATTTACAGGTGTTGGCTTTAATAAGGGGGATAGCAGTACGGAGGACAGGGAGAATGAAGCGGCCGATGCAGGGAGGCCATCAATGCAAGCTCTGTAGGAGATCGGGCAGATGGCATTTATGACAAAATTTTGAAAATCGGGAAGGAGGGAAAATTTGAACTGGGGGAAAACTTGTTTGGTGGAGCATTGATTGCCGGGGAGGACCGGGACCTCGTTAAAAGATGGAATTTTTGTTTTCGGACGACGGCGGACCGAAGAACAGGGAAGTAGAATAGGGGAGAACAGAGCCGAAGCCGAGACCGGCCATTGTAAGCCTGCGGGTTATTTTATTTTAAAATGCATGTAAATATTTGAAATTTGAATGAGAATGCAGAGTTTGTAAGGTCCCTGTTTTTCGTGCCCTGTCAGCTACTTTCTCTTTATTTGGAGGTTCTACTCAGAATAACCTATGGAACCCTTAGAGTCAAATATTCCTCTATTTTCTCTAGATTTAGATAAAAAAATTCCTTGTTGGTGTTCACTTCTCCCATAACCAACTTTACCCAAGTTTTGTCTCTACCTAGATTTAAATAAAATTTCTCCCCTGATCAGCCTCAAGATCTCAAGCCTTATCTAAACAACCCTTAATAAAGGCTATAAACTAATTGCACCTTGCTTATTGAGATATATTACATTATTTGATATATGATAATGTACCCCCATGGTACCTTTATGGTACATTTTTTAGTAATAGATTAGGGTTGAGTCTATAGTTTAGAGTGTGATTTATATATACCATTTTGTGTAAGTGTGAATGTGTAGAAAATGCACAAGTTTCATATAAATGTCAATGTGCAAAAAATGGACAAGTGTCACATGAGAGAATATGCACAAGTGTCTTGTATACAAAAGTGTAAATATGTAATGTGAGAATGTGCACAAGTGTTCTAGATTAGGAGTCCAAGAGTCTTTCAAGTATTATAGAGTCAAGTTGAAGAACACAAGCTTATACTAAGAGGGAGGATGAACAGTATAGGATAAATATTTTTCCTTTTCAATCCAAATGATAACAAAAATAATATCAAAGTAGTAAATAATGCATAAATCATCACACACATGAGAGACATGGTTTTAACGTGGTTCACCCAATGTGGGTTAAGTCCACGGAGAAAATATTTCTTATAAATTTTCTCAACAAATCTTGGGAACCAAATCCCTATTACAAAGTTTATGGACCTCTATCCAAAAAATATACCAATCTCCTATGCTCAATTTTGTGGACCTCTATCCATAGGAGAACTCTATCCCCTATTGCTCTAGTTTGTGGACCTCTATCCATAGGAGAACTCTATCTCCTTTGCTCTGGTTAACTTCAAAGCCTACTCTCAACTTTGATCAAATTTTCTCAACTGCTTGTACTAATATGTCTCACACCTGCTCACAAGTCTATCTCAAACCTGCTCATAAATCCTACACAAGTCTACCTCTAGCCTACTCACATACCCTGCTTAGAACTGCTTACAAGCCTTCTCAAAAGCCTTGTTCAAAACAACTCACAATCCTGCTCTAATCTACTTACTGTCTCTACTCAACTCTACTCTAACACATGCTCAAAACTATCCATAACACATGCTCAATACTGCTCATAATACTTGCTTCATAAAACTTATTTCTTAACACTTGCTCATCCACATTCAATGTCACTCAAACCAATGCCAAGAAAACTTCACAAATTCATTCAAACAATGAATGCACAATTTGTTCTCAAACCCTAGCTCAAATATTTCTAACAATACACACTAATCAACCCTTTTATCTCCACCTTATAATTCTGAAATATTTGCTCAACCAACCACCTTAGAGAAGGAATAATGTCAACATACCTATTAACTTACTTTGATGAAAATGTGCCCTCAAAACATGCCCCAAAACAATTTCCTTTTTGCCACTTCAAGAGGTTAGCCAATCTTCTTTTCAAAACAATCACAAAAACCTTTCCTCAAAAATTATGCACAAAAATATTGCTCTATACTCCTTTTATTTTCTCAAAACAAGGTTTTTAATTAAAGAACAAAAACCTTTAAACTTTCCTTCACCATGCAAAAATACACATAATAATTAAACCATAAAACACCTTATAACTCCTACTCTTAAAACATACACAATCAACTCATACAATAAAAAAAATCCTTATCACACCTTATTTCTCCTATATCAAATGAGAAAAAATTAAATGACAACTCAACCTTATAACTCCCACAAAAATCAAATTATAATAAAAAATTAAATACCTCTTTTATTATACCCTCAATGGTATTCGAACCTCTCACCTCATGACAGCAAGGAACCCAACCAAGGGGCCACGACCAATTGCACTAATGCTACCTGTGAGAACACAAAGGTGCTAATCGCCTTTTATTTCCTCCTGCTGCAAAATAAAATAAACAAAACAAAAATATCCATGATGGATTTCAAACTCAAAACCTCCCCCTCAGAATGCCTTCACACTGGCTCAGCCACTAGCTGGTCTAGATGGCTGGATGGGATTTGATGTACATTAATCTAAACTTAAACCTCCATTGTTCGTTATTGAAAACTGCGCTATCCCTTCCTTTCCTTCTCTACCATGTGCAACGAATCGGATATCGAGTTAATGCATGCACAAATTTTTGAACCACATTTCAAATGACTTTAGGCATGGGTATTAATATATTTAATTTGGTCTTCGTCCAATGTCGATGCCACCTTGTCCTTTTCAACCCCATATGATGTCGGCCACCTTAATTCAAAATTAATTCGAATTGCCTTCAATTGCTTGGTGCTCAAATAATATTCTAACTTGAAATATTTATATTATAATAAATATATTATAATATTAATCCTTTAAACCTTACCTTCATATTTAATATTATTACCTTCAATAATATTAATATCTTGCCTTCATTTTTAAACCATTGTTCCAACGAACTCTTAAGCCTTTTGTTCTTCAAAAATAAATATTATAATGCTTTTCTCAATCAATATTATAATAATAAATATTATAATATTTTCCTTGACGTCAATGACAACCAATGACATCTTCTCTTTTGACATCAACCTATGACATCAATGACAACACAATATACTCAAAATTTCCAACATAAGTGTCTATCAAGCATACAAGTGACAAGATGAGAAGCGAAGAGTCATAGGAAAGCAATAGTCAAGTACTTGAAGTGTCACACTACTATGGCTATATTATGGAGACAATGCTTCATAAGAAGAAAAATCAAATACAGTTCATATATCTTATTATTTGATTATAAGAGGAAGAGGTATAATAAAGCTTGTATACTTTTTGAGCAATTAATATTGTAAGTTGTTCTTCATGCATAGTACATGAATGATTCAGGCTATTTAAATTTATATTTTAGCATATTAATAAATACCATTTGATTTATTATAAGCCTTGATATACATATTAATTTGCTCATATTATTCTACTCATCATATTATTATTTGACCTTTATTGTGGCTATTTCATATTTAAGATTCTGTGTGATATATTTGAGATAACCTATGATATTTTGTGGTAGTATAAAGGCTTAAAAAGCCAACATTGCTGCCTCAATGGCCTATGGTTGATCCATTTGCTTAGTAGAAGATGGTTGATCCATCATCATTGTCATCATAGCCCGTGGTTAATCTATTGTCTCAATAGCCTATGGTATATCCACTATCGTCATAGCTTGTGGTATATCCGTTGCCACTACAACCTAGGGTAGATCCATCGCTATAGTAGTCTATGGTTGATCTGTCACCTTAGTAGCCTATGGTATATTCATTACTATTGTAGCCTATGGTAGATCCATCACTGCCATAGCCTATGGTTAATCTACCACCTTAGTAGCCTATGGTAGTGTTATTTCCTTGTTAATGGTAGAGGTATTAACCATTAACACTACATTTTATATACCACTTTCCTTCTCCTAATGGTGCATGATAATTTAAGAGTCTTAAAAAATTGATGAAGCACATTCTTTAGGTTTAGAAAGAATGTTCATCCCTAAATTAGGATCATACTAAGTAGACTATTCCTTATTAATATGTTGATCCTATTATACCATGTCCTCTAGGCTCTATTTTGCCCTTTCTTCATAGGCTAAATACTAAAAAATACTTATTGGTCTCCACTATTTATTTATTTTCATCTATCTAGACCTAATTTTTGGAAGTTGAAAACCATCCTCATCCATATCCATTTATAAGTTTCTTTTGTAGTTTTCTACATATGTTTCTATTGGACTCTTCTTAGGGCACAATATCTTAATATGCCCCACCTCATGACATTTTCTACATCTAAAATATATGTTTTCATAATCCATTGTTTGGATCTACAACTTACCCCGTACTTAAGAATAATTGATTCTAATAAATGTTTACTGATATCAATCATGACCATTATCTAGACATAAATAACCAATACTCTATCTTTTGTAGTTTCTAAAATCTCAAGGAATTCTCCTAAAGTGTTTCCTATTACCTTGAAGGTATCCATTTTCTAGAATTCAATGGGTAACCCATACATCTTGACCCATATTGGTACTAGGGATAGATTTATATTTTTAGGTGCAAAGCCTTCATAACATCAAGTAAGGAAGAGTCCTGATCTTCCAATAAACCAAGGACCACCTTTTAGGATTTAATCTCTTTTCTCACTAGAAAAAAAAATGGCTACAAAAAAACTTTGGGAAGAAAGGACAAACTCACTCCTAGAGACTTCCATCTCCTAGTAATCCATTTTATTAAAGTTGTAGCCCCTAGCCAAGACCCATTAAATCTACCAATTACTTCCTAGGATCCATGCTCTATGAGGTCCTTGTAACCCCTACTACTGGGGATGACTCTAAGAATTTAGCTATATATTGGTCCATAGGAAAGAAACTATAACTCCATAGCTACTAAAATTTACTAGTATATCCTATAGCGATTATATTATTTGAAAGTAAACCTACAATAATTTGCATGTAAAACTTCTAAAATAATGAAATATAAGTAAAAATTAGCTAAAATATTCTACACCTAGATAGAATATCGTACCTCACTAATGCCATAGCCATCCATTGCTCCTCCCATCATTCAAACCTTGGTTGACATATATCTATAATTTCATTTCCTACAACTTGAAAAATCATCATTATCCTCATTCTAGATGGTTGACTTCATAGGGTTGTATCTCTACTACTTATATTCCTTCATATGATAACTCATTTTAAAGCTATTCAAATTTTGCACAAATTAGTCCAAGAATCATCTAAATCAAACAACACTTCACAAATATATGACTCCTAAAATATGAGATATTTTTATTAAAAAAATAACCCTAATGTTGCCCTTATTCCAAACTATTGTCTTCACATGGTTATATCTCCCTCAATACTACTTGGATTCTTTTGTATTACAACTCATTTCAAAGCTCTTAAATTTCTACATAAAATAGCACAATAATTGTTTGAATTTGATAACTCTATGCAAATTTATGGCTCCCAAAATATGAGTTGTTTTTTGAGAAAAAATTACCCTTAGCTCTGTCAATTCATAGTTGCTTTCGGGTTTAACATATAGATTATAGTTTAAAACTTCCAAACTATATCTTCTTCATAAACATTTTTGGGGTCTTATTCATACATGAATATTCCAAGGTATAATAGTTATAATTATTTTTATTTATGGGCTAAGCCCCACTTATTATAAATATTTTTATATTTATTTCTAACTTTCCATATCAATCTCTCTTTGTGTTTCCTTTTCTACTTTATCCTACTTTGAGGGATTCTATATTTTCTCTACTCCCACCAATGCTTTCATGCTTTTAATGTTGGAGAATATTACATTATTTGGTACATGTAAATATACCCCCATGGTACCTTTATGGTACAAATGCAAATATGTAATAGATTAGGGTTTGTGTCTATAGTTTAAATGAGTGATTTATATTTTCCTTTTATGCACAAGTATCATGTAAGTAAGAGTGCAAGTGTATATTGAGAGAATATGCACAAGTGTCATGTATGTAAGTTTGCAAGTATATAATATGAATATGTTCACAAGTGTCTTGTATTAGGAGTGCATGTAGGAGAGTAAGAGTCATGTAGAAGTTGCAAGTATCATAAAGTTAAAGTATGTATGCAAGAAGAGAGTTAAGAGTCTAGTATACAAGTAGCAAGATGGTAAGCCAAAAATCATGGGAGATGTAATATGGAGATCAATAGTCAAGTATGTGAAGAGTCATATTACTATGTCTATATTATGGAGATAAAGCTCCATACAATGTAAGGGAAAATAATTTGTAGTGATCACCACATAACAAGCATTGATAATAAAGCTTGTATACATATTTTTGAGCAATTTATATTGTAAGTATTCTTCATGCATATACATGAATGATTTTGGCCATTTACATTCATATTTGATATTATAAGTGAATGTTATTTCATTATTATATTGGCCTTGATATATATTTGATTGCTCACATATATAATTATACTCTTGATTATTGATATATATTTTTTGATTGGTTGAAATAAAGGGTTTTGAAATGATCCCCAAACCTTTTACAATAGGAAACTACAAAAGAGATAGTCTCTAGAAGACTATCTCTAGGAGATAAACAAAGAACTACTAAAACAGGGAGACAACCTCTGTAGGACCTACAACAAAAGAGACATTAAATTTGAAAATGGTTTCCCACATAAATTGGGAAAACCAATGAGCTACAAAAGAGCTCTAAATTTTGAAGAGGGTTTTCCTACCTAGGGAAACCTTCGCCTACAATTCAATAAATGAAAGCAGGTTTCTCACCCAGATAAACCTTCACGTACAACACAAAAAAGAAAGGAGGTTTCTCACCCAAGGAAGCCTTTTCCTACAGTTCAAAACTCGAAAAGAGGTTTTCCACCCAGGGAAACCTTCACCAACAAGCCAGACCAGAGGAATTGTACCTGTAGTTTAAAGATTTGAAAAGAGGTTTCCCACCCAGGGAAACCTTTAGCTATAGTTCTAAACTTTGAAAAGAGGTTTCCCACCCAGGAAAACCTTCAACAACAACTCTAAAAACTGAACATAGGTTTCCTGCCCAAGAAAAACTTCAATAGTAGCTCTAAAAATTGAATAAAGTTTCCTGCCTAGGGAAACCTTCACTAACAAGCAAAGCCTAAGAAGTTGACAAAAGAGCTGGCTATGAAAGACATCTTGAGAAGATGCGAACCACCAACATCACCGCCCATCAGAGCCTCTCCAAACATTTGACCAAGAAGCCAAACCCAAAACCCCCTCTATAGTGTGGAAGCAACAAGTCCCCCTCAAGACCTTGCAAATATATAGAGAATAGAGCTCAAAGGAGAGAGATTTACTTTAGATGAAATAGAGATCCCCAACATCCCAAGGGCAAGCCTAGGAAACCAACACTAAACCCCTTAACTACAACCATCATGAAAGCATGAGGTCTCTCCCTTGAGGAGACAAAAAAAACTATAGAGAAAGGCTCATTGAGGCTTCCTCACCAAATGGGAAAAGGACCAAGGCTATCATACTGAGAGGTGATATTTGAAACCCCTTCTCCATGGGTAATGAGAAAGCCCCTTGTCCCCCATCCAAGACCATAAACACATGGAGAAAGAGGTTCGATAAAACATCTCTCAAGAAGACTGCACATGGTCATACAACCCTTTTACACCACTACCAAACTAGGAGCTCATCTAGAAAAACCCTCTTCCATGTCAAGAAAGTGCTTGGTATCTTCCTAAAGACCACCTAAAAATATGGAGAAAAAGCCTACCGGACCACCTTGTGCATCGGGCAAGCAAAGGATGAACCAACTACCAAATAGGCACTACTGATCTGTATCAAAGAAGACCATGCACACCAGCCCAACCAACACCAAAAAAGAGAGATAAAAGAGGAGGAAATCTTCCTGGATCACCTCCAAGGACGCCAGGCAGGGAATCCACCCAAGATCACCTTCCATGATTATTAATATTTTTACCTACAATATTGTGGCTTATTTATATTTAGACCCATGATATTTTGAGATAGGAAGGCTTAAAAGCCAATAGTGGTATTAGAGATACCAATTAAATCTATCTATTTTTGATAGAGTTATAGTTTATTAACCACCATTACATTGAAGTCTGTCCACTTTAAAAGTAGTGAAGAATTGGACTCCATTTTTGATCTGATTGAGTAGATATTGAGGAGACAAGGTAAAAGTCACCCTGATTTGGATGCTAGAGTCTTTTCATTTGGTTCAAGGAAAAACAATGAAGATTAAGACTCAACTTGAATAGATTAAGGGCCAACTAATAAGGAATTTGGATGTGTGTGGACATTCATAGTCACCCTTATATTTAATTTAGATTATCTAGAAAATAGGAGAATTATGTTCTTAGGTGAGACCTAAGACATTGAAGATAGATTTTAGAGATAAATAAGAGATTAAAAAACATCTAAGCTTCTTGAGTACAAAGAAGAGAAGAGATTGAGAAGCATTTAAGCTTCTTGAGTATGAAGATAGAGAAGAGATTGAGAAGTATCTAAGCTTCCTAAATATAGAGATAGAGAAGCAATAAAAGCTTCCTGAGAATAGATAAGAGTTTAGTACTAAGAAGTACAAAGAAGAAGCTTCTATAGATGAAGAAATGTGTAGAGAAAATTTGAAGTTCCGGTTAATATCAAGAAAGATAAGGCTGAATGAAAACACTATATTTACTACAATCTTGGCCTTGGATTAATTCTTTTGGATAAGTATTCTTTGGAGAGCCATTTCTACATAAGAAGGTAAAAAGCCATAAAGCACTGCTATACAATAGCTATCTAAGAGCCCTAAGCAGTACTATAAAATGGCTATCTAAGAGCCATCAAGTGCTATCATTCAACTAATTAAGAGATATAAGCATGACTAAAAATTAATAGAGTAAATAAGAGCTATAAGTATCATCCTACATCAGTCTTATCAAGGAGACCATAGGTGCTAACAAAGCACATGCAATTAAAGAAAATAGGAAAGAAAAAAGCACTATTTAAGAACACCCTTTGTAGAGCTAATCAGACAAGGGTCAAAGCATTATTTAGAATTATCTTTGCAAATCAAACTAAGCAAAGATCAGAGTTCCATTAGAAATGAGAGACATGTATTGACCTGAGCACTATTTACAATACCATAAACAACAAAATCATCTCATACACTTGAGTACCATTCAAAGTGCTATACAAAGAAGTATTTGAATGAAAGTTGTGTAGTATCTAGGGAATGTTACCACCTAAGATGTTAGAGCATTGCCACCTGAGATATTTCCATGTGAGACGTTGCCACTTGAAACAAGCTCCATCTAGAGCTTCAAGTATTTCCACCTAAGAAGAGATCCATCTAGAGCTTTGAGCATTCCCATCTGAGAAGAGCTCCAAGCATTACACCATTCAGACGAGTGAGTGATAACAAGAAAGAGCATAATGAATGAAAAGTGCAAAGGAATTCCAAGTATTGGAAGAAATGAAATGTTATCCTGGTATGATAACCAACATAAAAATCATCGCAACACAAATTGCATTGACCATCACATGTAATATTCTATGTTACATTTTCTAGAATTGGTGAGTTACTAAATTTTGGAGGGAAAAATAAAGTTGGTTTGTTTTTTGAAAATTTTTAATTAGAGTTACAAGGTTTTCCACTTTGATATTTATGCACCTTAGTTATTCGAAAGTTTGAATTTATTTATGAGTTATGGAGTGATAAGGATTACTACTAGGATTTAATTTTTTATAAGGTTTAAAAGTATAATAGTTATTTTGAGCTTTAAAGATTAGAAGATTTAAGTTTTGAGTGATTTAAGTTTTTTGAAAATTTGAAGATTTAAGATTTAAGTATTTTTAGATTTGAAGATTTGAGGAGTTAAAAGGATTTAAAATTTGGGTTTTTAGTTTTTGAATATTTTGAAATTTGAAGAATTTTGGTTTGAAGCTATTTGAAGTTTTTAAATTTTTTGAAGATTTTAAAAATTTTTAACATTTGAAATTTGAAATTTTGAAAATTTAATTTAGTAGGGATTTAAAAGGATTTCTACTTCAAAGGTTTATAAAATTTAAAAATTTCAAATTTCTTATTTGAGTTATTATTTAAACTTTGTAAAAATGAAATCAATTCTTATTGTAGAAAAACTATGGGATATAGTAAAAGGAACAAAGAAAATCCTAGTGAGAATGAAAGAGATATACAAAAATTTGAATATTGTGATGCAAAGGCACTCATGTTAATGATATTTGGAATAACTGATGAAATACAACCATACTTAAGTGGAGCAAAAATTTCTACAGATGCATGGAATACATTATGTAAAATATTTGAAGGAAAAAATAAAGCGATAGTTTTGAATTTACAATCTCAATTATATTCCTCAACTGTTAATAGTGGAGAAAGTATAAAACTCTTTCTTCGAAAAGTAGTATATAAAGGCAAAACTATTAACTTTGGAAGAAAAAATAGAAGATAATTTTTTTGTTCAAGTTACACTAAGGACACTTGTAAAAAGTTATAAATATTTAGTTACTTCTTTACAAGTTCTAAGGAGACTACATTTAATAATGTAGTCAATATTCTTCAAGAATATAAGTAGATAATTTAGTCAAGGGTGAAATGCCTAATAATACCTTAGTTTCTAAAGAAAATATACCAAGTAATATTGCTACAACATCTAGGTATAGATCTAAATGGAATTCAAGATTCTATCATATATGTAAGAAAAAGGATCATAGTATAAATTTTTGTAGATATAATCAAGGAAATTTGAATCAAGAAAATCAGATGAATATGAATCAAGGAAATCAAATGAATAAAACAATTCAACAAAGACAATATCAACCTCAATATTGATATAATCCACAATGACAATAACAATTTCAACCTCAATACCAACAACATCAATATCAACCTCAGTATCAATATGATCATCAACAACAACATCAACTACAATTTAGAGAAGAAAATAAAAAAGAAAACTTAGTTCAAGAAATTCAATATTTAGAAGAAACATCAGAAGGAAATGAATTCAAAGCTCTTATAGTAAAACTCTTGGTTAATGAAGATATTCATTCTTCAAAAATTTCTAATGATACTAATGTTGCAAATATTATAGAACATTAGGATACAGGAGAAAAGACTTTAGAAAGATGACATGGCAAGATCAAGACTAGGACTAAAAAGAATAGAATAAAGAAACAAAAGAAGAAGATCAGGAAAGTAAAGAGAAAGAAAGCTAAAAGAGATACATATCAAAAGAAAGTGTCAGAACAAGAATATGATGAAATTCAAGTAGGATCAAATACTAAAGACTCAGGCAAAAGTCTAAAGGAAAAAAATTGAATATCAAAGATAAAGATTGTAGACTAAAATCTTCAATAACCAAATAATGTTAAAAGGGGTGTTGGAAAATATTACATTATTTAGTACATGCAAATGTACCCCCATGGTACCTTTATAGTACAAATGTAAATATGTAATAGATTAGGGTTTGTGTTTATAGTTTAAATGAGTGATTTATATTTTCCTTTTATGCACAAGTGTCATGTATGTAAGTGTGCAAATATGTAATGTGAGGATGTGCACTAGTGTCTTGTATTAGGAGTGCATGTAGGAGAGTAAGAGATATGTAGAAGTGTGCAAGTGTCATAGAGTTGTAGTATGCATGTAAGAAGAGAGTGAAGAGTCTAGTATACAATTGGCAAGATGATAAGCCAAAGGTCATGAGAGTTGTCATATGGAGAAATAGTCAAGTATGTGAAAAGTCACATTACTATGTCTATATTATGGAGACAAAGCTCCATACAATGTAAGGAAAAATGGTTTGTAGTGATCACCACATAGAAAACATTGATAATGAAGCTTGTATATTCATTTTTGAGAAATTTATATTGTAAGTATTCTTCATGAATCCACGTGATGTGGTCTACCGGCAAGGAAACCACTTACATTATCGGTATTGTGACCCGGGTTCAATTCCCACGACGGATATGTATATGTATAAGAAGTATTTACTCAATATATATTAAAAAAGTATTCTTCATGCATGCACATGAATGATTTTGGCCATTTACATTCATATTTGATATTATAAGTGAATGCTATTTCATTATTATATTGACCTTGATATATATATATATATATATATATATATATATATATATATATATATATTTGATTGCTCACATATATAATTCTACTCTTGATTATTGATATTTCGATTTATAATATTATGACTTATTTATATCAGGACTTGATATTTTGAGATAGTAAGGCTAAACATCCAATAATTAATTTTTATTTTTTAGACTATTCTTAATTTGATATTTTATTTATAGGTTTATTCTACCAAGAAGGACTTTAAGTTAAAGTCCCCTTAATATTTCTTTTCTTATGTTGCTCTAAAAAATCTAAAGTAAAAGGGACAACCTCTATTTCATTTTCTTTATTATGCTTCCTTGTAATCTCTAAAGTGTAATGAATAAACTTTATTATAGTGATTATTTTTATTGCAATGGATGATTTTTTTACTCTCTAGAAAAAATGAAGATGATTTACTTGGATTTGATTTAATCTCTCCTATCTTGTCTTTATTAAAATTGGCTTTGAATGTTTCTTTGGTATTTTGATTCATTCAAAATCTCAACTTGCACATGATAGTTGCTCACATTATGTATCCTTCTTAGTTTCTTCTAATATTTGCTTTGAATGAACCATGAACGATGCTACCATTTATGAGGCAAAGGGTTTTCCTCATCACATATTTAGGGATAGAAAAATATTTATTTGATCCAACTAATACAATATGATCCTCTTGCTTCAGTTATAGGTTTGTTGCATAACTAAAGCTTTCACCTATTTCTTGACCACTTTTATATTGTAATCTCTTGCCATATTTCGAGTCTCATGGCAAGAGACTAGAAACATGATCCTCTTGCTTCAAGTATAGGTATGTTGCATAACTAAATCTATCACTTATTTCTTGACCACTTTTATATTGTAATCTAGTATCATGGTATATATGACATCAAAATCCAAAGTTTCCATAACCCACTTGTTCAATCTAGTATCTTGTCTCAAACTTAATCATGACGGATCTGGATAAATATTTTGAAATATTCATAGCAACTTATTTGCATATACACAACTAGATTTTACTTTCTAAATGCCTCCTAGATGAACCCTCTAAATTATTACTAATATTTTTAAAACCTTCTTATTGATATGTTGATATTGAAGTCCATAATCCTTACCTACATTAGAATCCTTTAAAAAGCTTATCTTTATGGATTTTTTAAAAATTCCATGGTTTTAAATATAATTTAATCCTCCTCATAAACAATGGGCCAATACTCATTGTTTGATCCCAACATCAATTTTAAGAGAATAGGATTAGAAAAATCCCTTTGGAAGAAAAGATCGTCTGGGGACTACCATGGATTAATTTATCTTTTTGCTCTTTATAGGGGAAACTAGGTCATCCTTAGTTCCAAGTAGAGCTTCCTTAAATGACTTTAGTTTTTTATCATCTAATTTTTCTTCATGAGAGTTTTTAATTCTTTGAATTCCTCCTAATATGAGGATTAAGTAATCTAAAAATAAGGCTCATTCCTTGCTTGCATCAAATCTTGCTTCTCACTTGCACTAGCTTGTTCCTCCCCCTTACACTCCTTTCATACTTTTTAAAAATTGGTTATAAGGGATTGCAATGGATTCCACCCATATTACATCATAACCACATTTCTGTGATATTTCAACTAACTACATTACCATGATATTTCAACCAACGTCGAAGTAGTAATAATACAATACCACTTTGACATATGTATTGCTTGATAAAACTTGAACTTTGGTCTTTGCATTAAAAGTCCACAATTTTAATTCCTTGAAATTATTGTATTTGATAAGAAGTTTATGAAATTTATGATTATATAAATAACTTTATAAACCTTTTTATGATTAGTTTATAAATTATTTAGGAAAAATAGTGGTTGTTTATCTATTTTTCACTTGAAAGATTTTAATCTTGATAAAAATTTATCATCCATATTTTGAAGTTTTGGATATTCTTACTAGTAAAAATAAAATCAAGTGTTATAAAGATCATCATTATAAAATTTATATGTTTATATTAAATATCATCCTTGTAAAGATAGTCACTTGAAGAAAAAGTGAGCACAATGCTTTTATACATTCTTTAATGCTTTTAGCTTATTAATATGGTTTAAAAATCATGTTAAACTATAGCCTCTCTAGTTTGTTTGTCATAACCTGATTTCCTACAACCTATATATATATATATATATATATATATATATATATATATATATATATATATATATATATATAATTATCTCTTAACTATAATGTTCTTCTATTAGGACCTTTTTATAGGCACACCCATTCCCACAACTTACAAACATTTACCTATGTAAGTGCACTAGGTGCCATTACTTAGTATGCAAGTTATCCCTCTCATTACCTTCCAACAAGCTAACCTGCCTCTTTCTAATCCGTCTAAAAAAGTACCCTAGTTGTTGCATCCTACTTAAATTCATCTAAATATGTGCTTAAGTATATGAAATTCAGCTAATGAGCTAACCAATGCAATGTAAGCCTCTTCCCCTCATACTAGTGGAACAACACAAGAGTCCAATTCTTTCATTTGCATCAAAGGTTTTATTAAAAAACTAAAGGATTCACCCTTCTCATAAGCTAAAGTCTTCCTTGCCTAATCCCCCAAAGCCCTTATAAGCATGCCATTAGAGACATAAAACATTTCCAAGGATGTAGCCATCAACTAATCTTTATTTAAGAATAATTCTTAGTAGGGTTTACTTCCATTTAACAGAAAATTCCATCTATAATAATCTTCATATAATTCTTCCTTTAATAGACTCATAAACATAAATATAGTACATTCATTTTAAAAAAAAATCCATCTATAATAATTAATATATTATTTTCTTTTAACAAGACTCATAAATAAGAGCATCAATTTTAAAAAACACACAGTATCAAACACCAAAATATTTTACCCTAGAAAACCTTCATATTAATTCTCATTTTAAGGTTCATGTGGTAATCAGCAAAGGAAGTAGTCTAATCCTCTACGTACATGTCAGACCGAAGAAAACGATACGAAAACCTTGAGCAACAGGGGATCTCCATCTCACATTAAATCAACAAATAATAACTAAAAGACCCGGGAATTATAAAAAATAACTCAAGATTGCAACTTTGCTTAAAATCCAATTTTGTTTTTAGTTCGTGGTCGTGCTTTGAGAACCATGCAATCCATCACACGATTCCTGTCCTCAGAGGGTTCTTCACAATATTGCAGTATAAAGGCACCACCCGGTTAAAAGTAAACTGGTTCCCAATCTTAAGGCATTAACAGTTCCAAAGATCTGCATCTTCTCTATAACGCACGAACTCTCACTATTCCAGGCTGTTCCTACCCCAACGGGTGCACTCATTACACTAAGAAAACACACATAATAGTAAAAGATAAACTAAAGGAGCAAACAATCATTCCTAAAGGATAAGGTTCTGTGTTAAAACATGCATACCTAACATTCCAAACCCAGTTATTCTCGAAAGTTAGGTGGATTGGTAAGTGTTTGTCTGACCAGGTATTTATCAAGAAAACACCCAAAACTTCGAGGCAGCCTGTTTGCAAAGTAGTAGTCTGATCTGAATCCTCTGAATGTCCGCCAGATCGACAATGACAGTACGAATCCTTTCACGCCATGTTAACAATAACTAAGCGGAATAGGTTTGATGGAAACAGCTTTTGTAGTTTGAACCTTCTACTTATCAGTTACAAAAAAATAGTGTGGTTTTTCAAACCCAATTGGTTTCCTTTAAAAATCCGCACACTACTTAAAAAAAAAAAAAAAACAGATAGTCACACTAAACTTACCTGAAGAATCGTCAGCTACATTGTTGTGTCAGTGTTCCTCAGTAGTAACTCCCCTCAATTTTTGCCTGCCGAATCTCCTTCTAACGCTGTAACCCGCGTTTTTCCCCATCGATTTCCGCCTACTCTCCCCTACTATTGCAGTAACAATCGTTTTCTCCCTCCCACCACTCACGTTTCCATCCTTCGTGGACAAGAGAAAGGAACTGAAAACCAGCTGTCATGAACACTCGGACACCTGCTTAACCATGCAATCAAATACATTCCAAAATCTTCTATTCTAAGTCAGAGTTCGAGATTTTACTGTTGCCTGCTTATTAAACTAGCAACAACCTCCTCCTTATCTGCCACTCCCTGAGTCAATGAAATAAATATCCTTACCCAAACATTAAGTACAACCTTTACACAACATTGTAACCTAAAAATAACATGGCTTCAAAGTAACATGGCTTCCTTTGTCCATGCCAACGTAGTAACACAAATCGAAGTTATTTCCCTTGTACCTTTCCAAGTGGACTAATATCATAAATATAAATTCTCCCTTGCAATGAGCACTCCTCATTACACATAAAATTACTTCAAAGAAACTCTATGAACAAATGACTACACAAAAGGATCTCATATTATTTCCTATCTTTTCAACATTTCGAACCCAAGAGTTAGTTCATTCTTTCTCTCATATGATCCCTGTTCCTGAAAAATAAATTCCAAACCATTAGTAGCATCTCATTTTTTTTCATACTAAGTTTTTTTCTTTAAAACTAAACATGTAGAAATCCATCATTTCAAGAACAAAATATATCATTGTCTTTCATGAAATATATGTGTATTGTGTAAATTAAACATAAAATAGAATAACTGTAAAATAATACAGCAAAACATAAATTCATCAAATGAAAAAGTCTGCCAAACGAGAGTTATGACATTGTTTGAGGTGGTTGAAATTACTTTTTTTTTTTTGACATCATTCAGATGAAAATAGATTTACCTTATTAGGATTTATTACATCATAATGTGATAAATCATATTAAAGTAAAAATATAGTGAGTGCTTAAAGCCATTTACATAGGATTCTTGTGAGTTGTTAAAAAAGTCAAGTTGTTAGAGGTTGTTAAATAGTTACAAATAACAGTCAAGTTTCTTTTTAATAACAATTTATATTTGAATTGTTTGTTAAGTCTAATATTGGTCAAAGTATTGTATAAGTATGTTATCTAGTTCCATAAGAGATATCGTAGTGGTATGTCTTTGGGTTTTCATTTAGGAGATCCAAGTTCAAACTCGGTACAAGAAGACCAAGACCCCTCATAAAAACCCACAGTTCTAACTCAATATTTTTAATAGTCTCAAGAGGGATACCTTAGTGGTAAGTCTTTGGGATTTTTCATTTAGGAGACCTATGTTTAAACCCTGATATAAGAGGACTATGGTCCCTCATAAAACCCGTGTTTTTAATTCAATATTTTATTACCCAAAAAGGGATAGACCAGTTGGTAGCGGTCGAGTGCTTGTTGGTGGGCTGCCCTGATTTGATCCCTAGAGGCTTAGGGTCTTGTTGAATTCGTCTTTACCTAGCATGCTAGGGATTATAGAGTTTTCTTGTGCAGGAAATTAAAAAAAAAGTATGTTTATCTGATTAATGAAATTTGTTTAGCCTTCTGACTACTCCATGAGTGGTATTAGAGTGGGTTGAGGGCAGAGAATAGTGAAGTATACACTTCAATGTTAGAGAATATTAAAGAAGAAGAGTGTTTGGAGATACAAGGAATCCAAAAACTATGTGATGCTATAGGTGAATTTCAAAGAGACTGGATGCTTGAGTTGAAGAATCCATGAATGAGCCTCAAAGTTTACACAAAATATTTTTAAGGTTTAGGGTATAAACATCAAGAAAACAATTTCTTTCTTAGTTCAAGCGATGACAATTGAAAAATAGGTGTAGTAAAAATTTCACTATAGGGGGAGTAGAAGTCTTCTCAAAAGAAAGGAAGAATGGGATCGCCGCTTGAAGCTAAGCGGATGAGAGGCCTTGAAGATCCCTCCACATATCAAGTAGTTGATTTGAAGAAGACACCAACAAGAGGTAGTCTGTGCTAAATAATACTAACATAATCAAATCTCCTCACACCATGAGGCAAATTAATTCATACAAACTAGACCAACAAAGGATCATAGCCTTTTTTATTATGATTAAGTTGCATCCCATCATCATTAATAACCTCAAATTCCTTTTGATGGTAAATAAAAGGGTTTCATTGATGGAGGGGCTTCTATTAGATTGGTTCACTAGGACCTATTCATTAACCCAGTGGGTAGGACTTGAAGTTGAGCCACCTTCTTTCGATAATTGGGTTGTAATACTCCATATACCCAGGTGCAGTTGCTCAATGGCACAATATACCCATAAAGAAAAACCTAATTACCATAGAGGGAAAAGGAGAAGGGGATTGTGATTCAAGTAAGGATTCAACAAGATCACCAGGTCTTGTTAATATATATAGATCCTTGATAGGAATAATGACAAGAGGGGTGAGAAGAACATGCGAAAGCCACATCAAACCAAAAATATGACCATAAAATAAGGTTTGGTGTGACCTGCACAAAGGAGTTTTCAACTAGTTAGCAATCAAAAGGAGTTGGGCAATATTGATTGCGACATCAACTAGGATAGACGCCAACTAGGAATGTAGAGAATGGAGCCAGTGGTGCAACTAGATTATCGAAGGAAAGGTTTAGGACCAAACCATTATCAAAACCTAGTGGATAGGCATAAAGGGGGAAAACATACCAGGATAGGGAAAAAATCAAAGAAAGATGAAAATATGACCACCAAAGTGGAACTTTTATTGGCAAAAACCACCACCTAGGCTTGAGTTTCCATGAGAGAATATGAACCCATTAATGACACCCCTATGATAGAATTATATCACCTGTAGGAACATTTATGATGATTTGACCCCTAATCAACTCCATATCTCTCAAAAATAAATGCAACTCAATTATCCTGATTTAGCAACCAAGAGTGACATGGGCATTTCTACCCATAGCCATTTAAGGGGGATTTATAAATTTTGAAATTTGATGTAAATATTATAAATAGCCATTTTTAGGGCTAAGAAGGGAGGTTGAGTTGTTGTCTAGTATCTGACCTTGAGAATTTTTTCTCCTCATTCCATTTTGTATTAGTCTAGACTCGAGCCTTGAGTCATTGCATGTATAGGTTGCCAATCCTCTTTCAATTATATATGAATATAATGTGCTTGTAATATGAATGTAAAGATCTGTGACTACATAAATATTTTTCTTGGTCTCTATGTTCATACATCTTTGTATGGGGGTTGTGATGAGTATTTGTCCTAGTTCTCATAGAGGATTCTTCGATTTGTAGTCATATATGGTTGGGACCGTATTCAATTTTAGAAATCATGTTGTGATGCATGTGTTCATTAATCCCATTGGTATGCAAGATGGAATCTATAATATTTGGTACATTGCCACCTATAGCTTAGGCTAGTTAGGTTAGTTATATTTTTCTACTTTCTCTCTCTTCCATATTTCTTAGCAAGAACCTGGTAGGATAGGCTAGTTTAATAGGAGAGCTTCAAATATTGAACCTAAAAAAGGAGCTGGCCTTAGTAAAAAATCTTGGAGGTTGTCTAAAGGATCTATGTCCTGCACTCCCCAAACTTCCCAAATTGGTGCTTTAATTGAGTCATGGATATCAGATGCACCAAGCGAGAACCACATTGCAGGAGGTTGCAATACCTAAATCTTAAGGAACATTTCTAGTCTCTAATAATAGGATTATATTTTATCCCAATATTCCACTGCTGCAACTTGTGTGAGCTAGGAGCCAACATTTGTGTGGGATGAGAATGGTTTCTATCATTGTCAATTGATGATGATGAAACCCCTGCAAAAAAACCTTGTTACCTAGGCCACGAGGAGAGGTTTTTATGATAGATCCCAGGGTAACTTTGAGTGCCTAAGAATAAGGTTCTCATAAAAAATCTTGAAATCCTAGAGAGTTACATGATATTTAAGGGAAGCATCAACACATGCCTCCACTAGCAGTACACCCACATTGTTGTACTCTACCTTTGATTTTATTGTATCTCAGGGTTGATGCAAAATATTCCTACTACAAGATACCACAACACAAAAGATTTTTGAATTGTTTTTATTTTCTATAATTCCATCAGGTTACATTATCTCTTATGGTATTCTAGTTGGATGGCAGGTTGGTAGATGTTGTGAGTAACTACTATTTATTCATGCTAGATGCAACTTTTCTCATAGACCCAAACATGACCATTGTTGTTCCTTGGGGTGTCACATCCAAATTGATTTGGTGATCCAAGTTTATAGACATCATGTCTAGGTTGGCAGACATTGGAATCTTGACTTGCTAAGAAGGAGAAATATGTTATAACTATAGCCGCAAGCAATCACTATTTCTATTAGTCAAATAACAACTTTTACTTGTGAAATGGTTGTGACGACCTCATTCTTATTCACATGGTAAAATTTTAAATATATATGGGATTCATTTGTTGATATTGTGATAGGGGTATAACATAAGACATTGCTTAGTAGACATCTCAATGTTGTATATGTTAAATTTATTTCTATATGCATCTTAAGGTTATAGACTAATGATCCTATCTGGTGGGCTCTGCGGGGATGGCAATAGTTTCTGGAGGAGGTATGAAAAATTGGAGGAATGTAGTGATGGCATCAGGTCCGTCACAGAGCGTGCATGCTAGGGCTGGTATTTCTTTTAAAAATGATAGGAAGGAACAAGATTTCCCATTGCATGCCAGGAATCGCTTGTTAAATAACAATGGATGTTTGGAACGATGTGAAGCCATGCCGGTTCTAGTGGTTCAACCAGACTCGGTGGCAGAAAATGTGGAGTATTTAACCAAACATGCACTTATTGGTAAATTTATGGGCATCCGAATTTCTCTTCCCTTTGTGGAGGCTTGGGTTAGGAAGACTTGGAACCCTGAAGGTGATGTGGAGGTGATGCTGAGTGCAAACAACTATTTTATGGTGGTTTTTTCTTGTCTTGCGGATCGTAACAAAGCATTTGAAGGAGGTCCCTATTTCTATAACCAAGTGGGACTCTTTCTTAAACCCTGGCATGTGGGTTTCAACCCATCAGAGGAGTGGTCATCACGGGTTTCGGTGTGGGTTCGACTTTCGTGGCTCCCCTTGGAATTTTGGAGAAATGACATCTTGCATATGATTGCCCTTCTACTTGGGAAGCCAATTGGGCCGTCAGGATAGACGCTGGATAAAAAGGTAATCTCTGTTGCCCGTATCTGTGTTGAAATTGATTTAAACAATCCTATTCCAGATTCTATTGAAATACAGTTCGGATCAACCACATGGGTTCAAAAACTTGACTATGAAGCTCTTCCATTTTGTTGCCGGATTTGCCATGAATATGACCACTTACAAAGAAAATGCCCTAAGTTTGTCCTACCTGTGGCTTCAAATCCTGGGCCCTCTCAAGCTGTACAAAATATGGATAAAGGAAAAGCCCCGATAAAGGAGGGGGATCAGGATAAGGAAGGCTTTGTTATGGTAAAACCTCGGAACAAAGGAAGAAAGGCAAAAAGAGACATTAAGGATAACCAGCCAGATGCTCAGCTCAATCATTTTGAAATTCTAGAGAATCTTGATCAGTGCGTGGAGATACCTGAAACATCGCTACCTATTATAGATATAACAGGACCAAATCAGTTGTCTCTTCATGAGGTGGAACCAAGGGAACTAGATACAGGGGGTTTAAATGAAGAACAAAGGGCTTTGGTTTCGAGTATAGGTGATATGGTTGGCCCTAGCCCTAGAAGTGAAGTTATCTTAGAAAATGGCACAGATTTAGATGTGCCCTCTCCTACCCAGGCACTGATGCAGTCATCCATGGACTGTAAAACTCCTACGGTGCTGGGATTGCAGCATAAAATAATTAAAAAAAATGCTTCAGATAAGAATATGAAGGTGGGTCGAAAGAAAGACCAGGATAAAATTAAGTTAATGGGGGAGACTTTGGTAGAGTCAGGTTTGGTGAGAACATTGGACTCCCATTTTTATAACCCCCAAAAATGATTATACTTTCATGGAATGTAAGGGGGTTGAATAGCATCCCCAGACAAAAAGTTGTTCGTGATTTGATTCGTGTTCATTCTCCGGATGTGGTTTTTATTCAGACGGAGTATTGATAACTGGGAGAGTCTCCCGTCTGGGGATTCTCAACACCTACGGGAGTTGATCCATAAGGATGTTCAGACTTAATGTGGTTTGTTTTTTTTGTTTTTGGTTTTCTTTGGGAGTTGACCTTGTCTGGTGATTTAGCCTATCTTGTTGCTTATTTGAGTCATGGGTGGGGGCTCAGCTGTACTTTGTAATCCAGAATTTTTATCAATAAATTTTTACCCCTTTATTTAAAAAAAAAAAAAAAAGTTATAGACCAATGATGAATTGAAGGGGAAAATTTAACAATAAATGAAGCAAGAGCAATCATTAAGGGCATTGGGATGTCAAACATAAATAGTAAGTACAAATTTATTTTGATCTGGTCGACCACTCCATAATATCCTTCCACAACCAAGACTAAATATAATATCCTTTCTTCAATGTTGTTTCTATGATAGGAAATGTGATATGCTAGTTCCAACTTATAAGGATTTTTTTGAGTCGTTAATACATGGTGGATTTCATTTAAAAAAACAATTGTGATATAAAAACATAGATGTCACTTTTATTATAAAAAATAAATAAGGCGATGCACATTCTTTTTTTGGTTATAACATCTTGATACAACCTCAAATTGTGGTGTCATTTGAAGTGTTGGATTTCTTATTCAAAGGGATTTTAAATGAGTGTTTGTACAACTATCTCCACAATTATATCAAAGGAAAAAATATCATTCAATGCTGATATATTATGTAGAAAGTGTAATTAATTATTTTTTATTATTAGAAAAAATATTGTATGAGTGCATAACCAGTGGTACCTGACACTCTTTAATATTGTGCAATTGAAGAGTTCACATTTAGGGAGAAGGAAATATCATTTTTTTCTCAATATTCAATGTGCACCTAATAATCAAAAATTTGAAGATAGTACTTGGTAAGCACCAAGCGATTGAAGATCAACAATAGTGAGTTAGCAAGAGTAGTAAGGACCATCCGACTACCCTATTGATCATATGGACAAGTGAAGGCCCATGCCACACTCAAGGTGAATGGTTGAGTTTTTTCCCATTCATAAGATGATGTAAATTAGTAAGGCCCAATATGGTTGATTGTTTAGGTGTGTTCCTAGTCATAATTGTTGTGAAAACCAACTTGTGTTCTTGTTTATAACTTTGATGTTGGATAGAGTGTGTTCCTATCCAATTGTGTTGTATGAACTTGGATAGATGAGTTCTTATCATTGGTTAAGTGTTCAGTGAGGGAATTCCCACTGAAGAAGCATAGTGAGGTCATTCCCACCATTACTTGTTGCAAATAGTTGAGTGTCCGTATTTATACTCTAAGTGTACTTGATGAACAATTAAGTGTGTTCTAGTTCATCATATGGTTATTATTAATATCCCTACACATGTTTAGATCATAATGTAATAATGGAAGAATGTCAGGTTTTATGACATCATAATGTAATAAATCATATTAAAGTAAAAACAAAATGATTGATTAAATCCACTCATGCAGGAGTCTTATGAGTTGTTAATAAAGTCAAGTTGTTAGAGGTTGTTCCATAAACTAAGTCATAACATCATAAATCTTATAGGGATAAATTTTAAGTTTGCTTGTAATCTCTTTAAACTCGTTTTAGTATTTTTTATATATTTTTAACTCATTATGCGGGATTGTGATTAAGTGGTATCACAATATATTTGGTAATTAAATATGTATTGCTTGAAATATTTTGATCTTGAGTCTTTGTGAAATTTAAGGTATTTAAGAGATTAAAATCATGTCATTTAATTACATTTTCCTATATATATATTTTTTTAATTTTTAAATTGGTTATACGGGATTGAAATGGGTCCCACCCATATTAAATTGTAACAACATATTGGTATCACAACAACTTAGCAGTTATACATGTATCACTTGGCAAGGTTCAAACCTAGATCTCCTTCTTGGAATTTGGGGAATTTAAATAGTCAAGGTCATGCCATTTGATAGCATTTTCTTATATGTTGACTGAGTTGTTATTAAACATATTTCTAATATGTTATTATAATATATTGTATATAATTCGAATTATGATTTAATTCCTTATACTTTGCGTTGGTAATGGATCTAAAAGTATAACTTGGTGGGTCAAATTCATAAATTGTTATAATCAATTATGAAAGTACACAAGATTTTAAATTTTTATCTTAAAAATTATTCTTCTTTTACTATGATAAATATCAATATGTGTATTTACTAATGAACTACATAATGTTTAGAGATTATTTATTAGATCACATGATATCTTATTATCAATTCCTATAAAACATGATATTATATCTTGATATCAATCCTTTTGAGGTTGGAAATTATTTAAAACATGTTATTGATATATAGAAATTATGGTAGGATCTTATTTCCTTGAGATTCTATGCATTAATTCATTAATTAATTGATTTATCTTTTTTGCCTCTATATGAGTTGAAAATATTTCATATGAAGTATTTCTTGTCATCTTTTTAAGGAAATAATAGTATTGTAGAATAAGAATGTAGGTATAAAAACAAAAGCTACTCGATTATAAGGGTCATGATGTAATTATTTTTGAATAAATCAATTATGACCTCTATAGAAAATCTAATAAAATACTTAGTTCACAACTAGGAAAATTTATAAGGAACTATGACTTTCTACCTGTGTATTTTTGAAGCCTTGTAAAGGCGGATCATCAAACAACACAAGCTAATTTCCTTTGGCATCACATAAATTTATTAAAAGATCACTAATGGGACCGTTATCACCCTTATAGACTTAACCATAAAGTCTAAAAATATCTTTTTAGTTGAACACACTACCATTGAAACTACATCCAACTCCATCATTCCAACATTTTCACTACAAAAATAGTATGCTATTAATAAATTATAAAAGCATTTGAGAGACTAATCTATTCTTCAAACATGGGGGTTAAATTTGTTATTTATTTAGAACCCTATTGTGTGTATATGGTCAAAGAGTTAGGGTGAAGTATTGCATGGGCCTCAATGCACATTAGAGTTCATAATCTAGGATGTGCCCAGTAGTATATATAGATTTTGGGTGTATGACAATTATTGCTTATAGTTCATTAGCCATATGAGCTAGTTATAAGACTATCTTATGTATATAAATTAATCCTCATTCACAATATAACCTATAAAGAAGTATCTATCAAGGATTAATTTTAGATAAATATATTACATGAGGTTTACACTGTCATGTATCTTGAGAGTTTATCACTATGTATATGCATTATAATTAACTAATCATACTACTTTCTTTGGAATTTATTGTCCTATCATAATAATAAAATAAGGACTAGAAAATATAAATTAAACATTATGTGGCAAGTTGAGCTTTCAATGCTTAGAAACATAGAGTAATTTCATTATCCATATTCTTTTCTCAATGCGCTAAATGATATTGAAATAGGTCCCACCTATATTACATCATGCTAACATCATGGTATTACAACAAATTGCTAATTATGCATGTATCATTTGGAAAGATTTGAACCATGATATCATCTTTGAAATTCAAGGAATTTAACAAATAAAGCTAATGCCATTTGATAAAAAATTGAGTTTACATGGGTTTTGATGAGGTATCCTAGTCCACTCATACCAAGGTTTGAACTTGGATCTTGTGAATGAAAACCCAAAGACTTACCACTATGATATCCCTTAGGGGTAAAAAATTTGAGTTTACACAAGTTTTATGAGGGGTCCTAGTCCTCTCTTACCAAGGTTTGAACTTGGGTCTCCTAGATGAAAACCCAAGGACTTACCACTATGGTATCCCTCATGGGTCCTTATCCATATTCTTTTCACAAAAGAGGAGATGGGTGATTTTTCCTTTATAAACATTATTCTTTTATATAATGAAAATATTATTGCTTAGAAAAAGTAAATTCATTATATAATTCATAAAATAGAAAGATAAAAATGATTTATAAAAAAGGATTGATATTACTACCACACATTACTTTAAGTAGATGGAAAAGCAGTTTGAGAGCGGTCTATAAGTGGTGAAGGTTGATAGTGATGAAGGATGAGAGAGATATCTTGGAGAGATAAACTCTTGGGTGGTGATATTAAGTAAGAGGAGAAATTTAATATTGCTTTGGAGGATATATATGAGAAATCTTCTTAAAATTCCCAAAAAAACTAGTAGATAGACCAACGTACCAAAAATAGAATAGTCTTGTAGGATAATTTATTGAGGCCTATCCAAATTTAGATACAATAAAGAAATATATTGTTGATAAATAAAGAAATAGATTGTTGATAAATATAAGCCAAGGGGCATAGCAATATTGTAGCTCTCTCAAAATATTTTATGCTTTTCTCCTTTGTGAGTTGTGAAGACTTAGGCTCTACCCTGACAAAAGGGACTTGGTTATATGGGAAGAGGGGCCTTTTTTTGAGGAAGTGGAGACTGAGTTTTAATCTAGATTTTGAAAATAGAAATCCAAATCTAATTTGGGTCTACCTACCAGGGCTTCCATTGGAATTATGGGACGAAGATATTCTAGCAAGTATAGCTAAAGCAATGGGACAATTAATAGCTTTTGATTCAACAACAAAGGTGAAAATTAAATTTATATTCGCCTAGTTTTTTATTAATGATAATTTGAGGAAGGAGCTATCAACATTTATTAGGCTAGCGTTTGAGTATCGGGTTTAGAAACAACTAATTAAAAATGAAAATTATTTGATGCTTTGCAATGTTTGTAAAAGAATGAGACTTTTAAAAAATTACCCATCCAAAAAACTTTTTAATAAGGTATGGAGGAGGAAAGAGCAACCAAAAGAAAAAGATACAATGGAAGAGGAGCCTTCTAAGTTCCCTTCCTCAGATGCAAATATTTCTAAAACCCTTGAGGAGGGATAACTTGTAGAGGAGGATCAAGAGAGATAGGGGGAAATTCCTAGAAGGATGCCTTAGGGGAGAAGATGAAAAATTGAAAGAACAGGAAGACAATGTGGAGTAACCAAAAGTAATGGACGAGGAGCTAGATAGAATTTTGAAAACCCTAATTTTAATTAGAATAATCCATAAGAGTCTAAAGTAGAATCTCAACTAGAGGATGTTCCCAACCAAGGTATGGAAAATGGTGATTATGTTCCTTGCTCTCTATATGAGTCAAAATTTTTTGCTCAAAACAAACCCTTGACCTCTAAACAAGATGAGATTTTAGTAAGACTCATTAAGAAAGCTAGAAAAATAGCAGATATAGGGGTTGAAGCCAATCCAGATAGACCAATTAATAATGAGCTTAAAAAACAAAGAAGTGACAACAGAAATTGCAATTGGAACAAAAAGAATTTTGAATTTGAGTGGAAGGAAGACTTCCACAAGGGGTAAAAAATGAAAATCATCTCGAGGAATATAAGGGACATGAATGCTCCTTAAAAATAGAGGGTGGTTAAATCCTTGAGAAAGGATAATTGACCAATTATATTTTTACTCCATGAAACAAAAATAGAGGACAATAAATTTTCTAGAGTTAAAAGTTTTGTATGGAAAAATATGGATTTTGTAGCTAGTAGTGCAAATGGTGCTTTTGGAGGTCTTTTTGTAATATGGAATTTGGAAGTGGTTGAGGGATATTTTTTGGTTAAGAATTTTAGATTCATCTCAATGATTTTTTTTCTCAAAGAATGGGAACTATAAGTGGCTACTAACTAATGTGTATGCCTCAAATAATTTGGTTGAAAGAAGAAAATTATGGAAAGAACTCATCTAGGTTAAATATAATTTATTAGATATCCCATTGATGGTTGTGGGTGACTTCAATAAAAAATTATTTTTAAGTGACAAGAATGGAGGGAATCAAGCCTTTAAAAATAGTATGGAAGAATTTGGAAATTTTGTTTCTTAATGTGGGCTACTAGACTTGGATTTAAGGGGAGCCAAGTATACCTGCTCTAATAGGTGACTATAGGAAAGTCTTATTCAAATCAAATTGGATAGATTTTTAGCTACTCAAGACTAGTTTGTAGGGATTTTTAATGCTTTCCTATAGATACTTCTTAATATTGGCTCAGACCATAACCCTATTTTTCTAGAAATTGAAGATAATAAGAAAAGTTTCAAAAGCCCATTCAAAATTGAATTAATGTGACTTTTCCATTCTAGGTTGGAGGGAAAAATTAAATAATGGTAGAATATTGATATTTTAGGTATGTCCATGTTCAAGGTCTCCAAGAAGTTAATAAATATTAGATATAATCTAAAAATAGAATAGGAAGGTTTTTGGAAATATTTTGTAGCAAAAAGAAAATTTGGTCTAGAATTTAAAGGATATAGAAACCCAAATTCAGGTGCAGGGAATGACAAAGGAAATATTAATGAAAGAAAAACTTTTATTATCAAATTTTCACTATACCTTGGTTAAAGAAAAATTATTTTGGAGGTAGAGGTCTAGGGCTTTTTGGCTTAGAGAAGGTGAAAAAATTCAAAAAAATTTCACCTCTCTACTCTTCACCAGGGGAGGGTGAATAAAGTCAAAAAAATAATTAAGTATGATGGTAGCTTGACCAAATATGAAATAGAATTTGAAATGTAGTATCATTTTTCAAAAAATTACTCTCTAAGGAATATGAGATGAATGAGTGAGCAACTGAACAACTACTACATATTCCAAGGGTCATTTCAAAAGAAATTAATGAAAATCTCTTAAGACCCTACTAAGGGGAAGAAATGAATAATGTAGTGTTTTGGATGCCAAAGGATATGGCTCCAGTGTTGGATGGATTTTTAGCTAGTTTTTTAAGTATTTTGGCATACAATTGAAGATGTTAGTGTGGCTATAAGGGAATTTTAGGTTACAGGAAGTCTTCCAAGATATATTTATTCGACCTTTTTGGTCTTAATTCCTAAAAAATAGGGGGCAAAAAAATACAAGGATTTTTGGCCGATCAATCTCTATAATATTGTTCATAAAATTATAATGAAACTAATGGTCAATAGATTAAAGGGACCCCTCCATCTAGTGATCTCTCAACAACTAGGAGATTTTATGAAGGGAAGACACATTTTGGATGGAGTAATTTCTATTCATGAAGTTATTCATTCCATGGAGAAAAGTGGAACTGCTAGGATGATCCTTAAATTACATATGAATAAAGAATATGACAGGGTTTCATGGTCCTTCCTCAAAAAAATATTAGAAAATTTTTGCTTTCATGACCATTGGAGATAATGGATTGGGACCTGTATTTCTTCTACCATGTTCTTGGTAATTGTTAATGGGTAACCTATAGGGTATTTTAGTAGTGAGAGAGGCTTAAGATAAGGAGACCCTATCTCACCATATATTTTTATTATCATGGGAAAAGCATTAAGGAGAACATTCCATGTAGCTAGAATTTTTGTAAGGATTAAGGTTTTTAAACCAACTTCAAATCTTGAGGTAGTTACTCATCAATTTGTTGATGATACCATTTTAGTGGGCCAAACTTTGATAATTGAGGTGAGAGAGATAAAAGATATTATTGAAACTTATGAACATGCTTCTAACTAGAAGATAACTTTTATTAAGAGCACCATTTACTTCATTAATACTCCAATAATAAATCAACAAAGAATTTCTAGACTTTTCAATTGTGGAGTAGAGGAGTTACCCTCCTTGTACTTAAGGGTGCCCATGTTTAAAGGTAGAAAAGAATGAAGGAAAAATTGAAGAATCCTATTCTAGATAAATTTTAGAAAAATTTAGAAGGGTGGAAAGGGGTGCGTTTAAGACAAGTTGGAAAGCTTCAATTGGTGAAGACAACTTTGCAAAAATTACCTATTTACAACATGTATTTATTGAAAATTCTAGCTAAAGTAGCAAACAATTTAGAACAAATTCAAATGATATTCCTATGGATTGGTATAGAGTAAAAAAATAATATCCTTGGTATCTTGGTATAGGGTTTGTAATCCTTAAAAGGAAGGTGGATTGGGACTAAGAAAGATGAACGAGTTTAATAAAGCCTTGGTTAGCAAAATTGGATGGACATTAATTTAAGAGAACAAGGACTTATGGATAAAGATAATAAAAGCTAAATATATGGAGAATAAGAACTCTTTTCTAAGATGTGCAAAACCTCCTCTAGGTTCCTCTCTTTGGAGTAATTTTGTTAATATGGGACCGATTATTTGGAAAGGGATTCAATGGAAGGTTGGAGATGGATCCTAGATTTATTTTTGGGAAGACTTGTGGCTCATGGATATTCCTTTAGGGCTGATTAATGAGTTGAATCCTACTAGAAATATTTTGGCTAATTCCTTCAAAATAAAGTCAAATATTTTATAAATATAAGAATTGATGGAAAGCAATGGAAAAAGACCAATAGGTATTCTAGTTTGAGGGACATTTAGTAAGCAATTATGAAGATACATAAATTGCTAAAAGTATATCATTTAATCCAAAATAAGGATAGAGATACTATTATTTGGGCTCCTAATCCCTTTGGTATATATTCAACTAAATTAGGATATGAATCCCATATATTTCCTTCCCTACGTAGCTTTGATGCGAATAACATTTGAAGCAAGTTGTTAATTCCAAATATTGCCTTCTTCTTGTGGATAACCATATAAAATAAGATTTTAACACTAGATAATTTAATGAGAAGGCAATTTCTCTCTCAAATAGATGTGTGTTGTCTTAAAAGTGAAGAATTAGTCAAGCATATGTTTATGGAGTGATGAGCTCTGAAAATGCTCATATTTTTGTATAAACTTTTCATATATAATGCGACATTATTTTTATAGAAGTGTATGTTTTATGCAAATTTATATATATATATTTAATAGCAAATTACGTATGTTGTCTAATATTTATTTTTAAGTGAATTGTGTGTAGATTCAGTGATTTTTACTGCCTTTCAACATGTTTACGTCGAGGTCCCATTCGGACCTGGCACTTTCTATTTTATGATGGAAAAATCAAAGGTAAACATAACCGCAACAAATAAAGTAAAGACGCTAAGTCTGGCACTCGACTCCCATTTCGATGCTCGACTCCCATTTTGATGCTCGACTCCCATTTGGTACTCAAATTTTGGTTTGGTACCTAACTCCCATTTGGTACCTGACTCCCATTTGGTGCCTGACTCCCATTGAAGCAAAAGTACAACATGACCCCTATTGTCGGTAGAATAGAACAACGATTTCAACGATGGATGCAGATGCGATTTCAATGATGAATGCAGATGAAGGACAATGTCATAAAGCAGATGTCATCTATTTTTTAGAAAATACATAAATATCCATGTAAACCGATAAGCATAATATCAGACGTATTCTATTATGATAAAAATAGAATACGCTTAATTAAATCTGGCAACAGATGAAATTAATTGTATATTCACTTTATCCTCCCTATTTTTATGTATTTGTTGTAACAATAAAATCAAAAATAGATTTACCTCCAAATGTAACAGGGTATGGCTGCATATCTTATAAATATGTAGGCCACCCCTGAGAACGAGATCCCAAATTTTCTCTATAATTTTTTGAAGTTGCATATAATACAATTCATTTGAGTATTTTATTAATCTCAAACTAGCATCCGATGAATGAATTGACTCAGGTAGAATCTGCTAGAAGCTTGGGCCCACTCTCAATAGTATTCCTCCCACTTTTCCCTATTTTCTATTATTTCATTTATTTCCTATTTTACTATATTTTCTACAAATTAGTTTAATTCTATAGCTTCCCCTATTTTTCTATAATTTTTCCAGCAAGTATGCATTTTACGTTTTGTAGTTTATTTCGGTCATATCTTTGATAATATGAAATAGGTTAATGGTTTGGAAAAAGAACAAAAACTCCAATGCAACAACACACCCCCAAACCATAGAATCTAAGGGACTCATATTATTAAGGAGATTTTACAAGCATATACTATGCATAATTTTTCACAAGTTTACGAGTTATCCCAGGTTGACAATTAAATGAAGGCAATGAATTTAACCGTAGAAACTTAACCAATATTTTACCCAACATTTTGGCATCATTGTCGAGGAAAAACCAACTATAAAATCATGTTCTGAAGAAAGTGTTTTTGAAGTAGTTTAGGTTACTTTCTACAGAACTACTCCATTCTAATTTTGTATGAGTCCACCTAGAGTTAGAGGACCGGATAATCATTTCATCAAGAACAAAAATATTGTTTCTTCAGAAACCTCTATTTCAACTGTGCCAAATCCTGATAGTGATATCTCCCCACCACCATCTCCACCTGTGCATTGGAGTCAACATCCACTTTTTGCATAGGATCCTTCTAAACCAGACCAACAAAATCTTAGGGAAGGATCAGTGGTAGGAAGAGTTCAATCTGAGGAATATTTGTTGAACATTCAATGTTGGCAAGTAGTTGAAGATGGGACTATTTCAAATACTGATTTAGTAATCCTTCTAGAGGATAAAATAAATGAATTAGAAGCCTTGAAAGCTACCTTGAAAATAATAGGTGTAGACACCCTATTTACAGACAAGATGGTTGAAGTAGAAGAAGCATCCACTAGTTTTAACTTCCCCATAGAAGAGGCAAGAGGAGACCACAAGATGAAACATATCTCTCCTACCCACCTTCCAATATTTAGAGGATTTCAATCAGAATATCCTGACCTATTTCTCTTCAAATTTGATATTCTATGCAGGTCGGTAGACTATAAAATCGATGCTCAAAAATTAAAGTTGTTTCCCTCAACTCTAGATGATTCAACCCTACATTGGTTCATCAGTTTAGGACATAGATAGATAACTACCTAGGAAGACATGAAAAAACTCTTCCTAGATCAGTATCAAGACTTTGGTAGGGCACGAGATTCCAGAGAAGAAGTCCTGGATATGACTCAGAAGGAAGGTGAGTCATTGGAGGAGTATTGGGATAGGTTTAGTTTTAATTTGCAAAGATCTCCCCATGCAAAACTAGGAGACAGGTCCTTGAGAAGTATCTTCTTAAAGGGGCTTACGAATGAATCTCTTGATGCATTAAACATGATTTCTAGAGGGGACATTTATCAACACCAAATGTCTGATATCCGATAGTTATGCTAGAACTACTCAAGAAGGAAGGGTAAATTAACTTCCAGAAATATCAAACAATCAACCACAGTCACAAAAATAGAGATAGGAAATATGCTAGAAGACCTCAAGAGTGAGATGTTGTCATCTCTTGCACTTCAAATGGACACTCTTCTACTTCAGAGAAAGAAGTAGGAGAATGAGGCAGCATTAGCCTATTTTTGTCCTAAATGCAGGGGAAAGCACCCCAGAAATGAATGTCCTGAAAACAAAGTTAGAGTATGCATTGTGTGTCAAAAATATCATAAAACTAAGTTGTGTCCACAATTATCAAAATCTAGAGAAGATCCTGAAGTAATGAAAGCATACTTCATGGGCAATAGGAGAAACTAGCAATAGTCTCCTATGGGAAACAACATGCCAATAAGAATGCCATCCTATGGGGGCAGCAATTTTTAGCACCAAGGTCAAGTTTAGCCACCCAATATGGGTTGGTGGGGACAAAAACCTTGGACACATACCCCTCAAGGAGAAAATCCTTATAATCCTTACCCATGGATGCCATACCAGTAGCCTAGACCATAGTGGAGAAATCCCAATGCTTGGAGTCCAACTCCACAGCATGGAGGTCAAGTCCCACTACAACCAAGTTTACCAACTCCCCCTGCTTTGAGACCTACTCAACTTTTAGCATAACCTACATCTAATCCAAATAATAAAACACAGCCAACATACCATATGGAGAATGAGATGTACCCCATGTATAATATCAAAGTAGATTGTAGTCCAATACAATTGAGATCAGGTAAACAGGTAGGTGTAGAAATAGCTCCTTTGTTAGAAGAGGAGGAAAAGGTAGATTTAGAAAAAGAGGAATCACCTCTTATAGAAGAAATAGAAGATGAACCAGTAGCTGTAAATACTAGAGAAGGGGTTCCACCTTTCCCAAAAAGATTGTAGGAACCCAAGAAGCCAATACAACTAGAATTTGATATTCTTTCCAGTCTAAAAATTTGATAGTCACAATCCCTCTTTTTCAGGCCATAAGAGACATTCCCATATATAGCAAGGCCATAAGAGAATTGTGTCTAAGAAAACCAAGAAGAAAACCAGCACAGGCAATCAATTTGGTAGGTCAGTTAGCTGATCTTATGCTAGGAAACACCTACAACCAAAAATATTCAGACCTAAGAAGCCCTGTTTTAACTGTAAAAATTGGAGGCTATGTTTTACCCAACACATTAGTAGATCTAGGGGCTACCATTAATGTCATGCCCAAGGATACCATGCAAAAACTTATACTGACCAACCTGAAGCCAACCAAAACTATCCTTCAGTTGGCAGATAGGTCTACAGTGCTCCCTAAGGGAATACTGGAAGACATAACAGTCATAGTGGATGCATGGGAATACCCAACAGATTTTCTAGTGTTACAATCCAAGTCTGGGTTGGGTGGTTATCCACTCATATTAGGTAGGCCTTGGATGGCAATAATTGATGCCTACATAAGTTGCAGAAATGGGCAAATGACCATTTTTGATGGTCAGAATGTGAAAAATCTGATCATCCATCCACCTACACAATCTATAGATTTGTTGGGAGAACTTGAATGTGGAAACCAGAACATGAGTGGTTTATCAATGATTCAATCCATCATGGCACTTGATGAGTTGGAGGATGAGAGTGAGGAGGAAAGAGTGATATCAAAATTTTTCCAAGGAGAACCCTCCTATCCTCTTCCAGAACTACCACTTGTTGGAGGTAAAAATCACCATATTAAGCAAATTGAAGTTGCACCTAGGAGGGTATTAAACATAGATGATGAGTTGACAATTGATCAGTAGATCAAACTAAAAGAAACATTAGTCAAACATCAAGGTGCCTTTGCTTGGGAGTATTCAGACATGAGAGGAATAGCTCCTAAAACTTGTACTCATCGAATATATCTGGAAGATGAAATAAAATTAGTAAGACAACCACAACGTAGGATGAATCCAACTATGAAGGAGATTGTTAAAATAGAATTGTAGAAACTCCTGATAGTTGGGTTTATCTACCCTATTTTAGATAGTGAGTGGGTATCACCTTTGGTGGTGGTGCCCAAGAAAAATGGAAAGTGGTGGATCTGTGTTGATTATAGGTCACTCAATAAAGCAACCAAGAAAGACCACTTCCCCTTACCTTTCATAGATCAGGTCCTTGACACCTTAGCAGGGAAGAAATACTTTTCTTTCCTGGATGGGTTCAGTGGATATAATCAGATTCAGATTGGGGAAGAGGATCAAGATAAGACCACGTTCACTTGTCCATGGGGAACCTTCGCTTACCGAGTTTTACCCTTTGGTTTGTGCAATGCACCTACCACATTTCAAAGGGTAGTTTTGAGCATCTTCTCTGATATGATTGGAGAAACTATGGAAGTATACATGGATGATTTCACTATTTATGGTGAAACTTTTGAAGAAGCCACAAAAAATTTGGAAAGAACACTTCAATGGTGTGAGGAAACCAATCTATCCCTAAGCAATGAGAAATGTTATATGTTAATGCAGGAGGGGATAGTATTAGGACATCATATTTCTATAGATGGGATCAAGGTAGATAGAAAGAAGATAGAGGTAATCCAAAATCTGCCCACTCCCAAAACTCAGAAAGATATCCAAAGTTTCCTTGGCTCAGCTGGTTACTATAGGAGGTTTATAGCAGACTTTAGCAAAACTGCTAAACCCCTAAGCACATTGTTATCAAAAGATATAGAGTTTATCTGGAAAAATGAATGTGAATAAGCATTTAACATTTTGAAAGAAAAATTGACTTCTGCTCTAGTCCTAAGGGGTCCAAATTGGACCATTCCCTTTCACATATATGCAGATGCATCCAATAATGTGATAGGGTCAGTTCTAGGATAGAAATATGGTGATGATTTCTATGCCATCTATTATGTCAATAAACATCTTACAGGTGCTGAGTTCAATTATACTATCATAGAAAAGGAATTTCTTGTAGTCATACATGCTCTTAACAAATTTTACCACTATATTATAGGTTATCAAGTTTTTATGCACACTGATCATTCAACTATCAGATACCTGACAAACAAACCTGGCATTAGTGGTAGAATTATCATATGGTTATTACTTTTATAGGAATTTGATGTGATAATTATGGAAAAACCAGGTAAGGACAATGTGGTGGTAGATTTCCTTTCTAGATTGACACCTCCTGATCATACAACCATAGAAGATCAATTTCTAGATGAGCATTTGTTTGCTCTTAATGAATAGATACCATGGTACGTAGATATGGCTAATTATTTAGCCATTGGTAAAGTATCCCCTGCACTTTCACCACGTGAGAAACAAACATTGATAGAGAAAAGTGTAAACTTCTCATGGATTGATGGGTGCCTATTTAAAATAGGGTCTGATCAAATCATGAGAAGATGTGTTGCTGATAATGAGATTATAGAAATACTAAAATCTTACCATAATGAACCTTGTGGTGGCCATTTTGTAGGAAAATGAACTGCATTCAAAGTATTGCAGGTTAGATACTTTTGGCCTTCACTATTCAAAGATGCAGCCAAGCATGTGAGCCAATGTGACCAATGTCAAAGGATGGGTAGACCAACTCTCAGAGATGAAATGCCACTCCAACCACATGTGCACATTGAGCCATTTGATAAATGGGGGATGGACTTTATAGGACCCATTAATCCATAATCAACAGGTAAGAGGTATATCTTAGTTTACATTGACTATGTGACCAAGTGGGTTGAAGTGTAGGTATTACATGATTCTAAAGAGAATACTATAGTAGACTTCCTATTTTCATCTATATTTACAAGATTTGGGGTTCCAAGGGAGATCACAACTGACCAAGGGCCTCAATTTACTTCAAATTTGATCCAGGAAATCATGCAGCAATATAAAATTAGGCATAACAAAACCACTCCTTACCATCCATAGGAAAATGGGCAAGTAGAGGTAACCAACCATGAATTGGAGAACATTCTCACAAATATGGTACAACAACATAGGAAGGACTAGGCCACAAGATTACCAGAAGTAGTGTGGGCTTACAGAACCACCTAGAAAACTACCACTAGTTTTACACCATTCTAGTTGGTATATGGGAAGAATGCTATGATGCCCATAGAATTTGAGATTAAGACTCTCAAAACTATAGTAGATTTAGATTTGAATCTGGATGAGGCACAAAAGGAATGGATTCAGTAGCTTAACCAGTTGGATGAATACCAACGTGATGCTCTACATCGAATAGAGGTCATCCAAAAACAAAGAGCCAAGTGGCATGATCATCACACCAGGCCAAAGCAGTTCAAAGTAGGGGAATGGGCATTATTGTATGACTCCCAATTCTAGGAGAGGAAAGGGAAACTCATGCAACATTGGATGGGGCCATATGAAGTGATTGAAATCATCAACAATGGAGTTGTTAGAATCAGAATAATTGATGATAACAACATTATATTAACAGTCAATGGTCACCGACTATGGCCATATCATGTGTCTGAGACTTATATGATGAAGTCTAGATTAGGCATGGGGGAGACCCCAGTTGATTCCAATTTTAAAATTTGTTAGTAATATGTGGACATTGTCCACATGATCCAAAAACAATTATTCTTTTAAAGTCCCACAATTTTTCTTTCTTTAGTTGTATTTCTATTTTGTAGGAACGATGCCCTGAGTGCAATCGTTAGGCAACCTAGGAGACCTAGGCCTAACGGGCACAGGATCCATGAACCTACGCATTTCTAATTTTCTAGGAGATAAATATTTTAGTAGAGGTAGCTTATCCCCACTCGGAGGGGGATACCACATCTGAACACGTGTATGGGTGTTTGTTTTTGGTCTTCATGGAGAAAAATGCCCGAATGTTGGTTCAAGTAGTGGATGTTGATTCTATCCTTATTCTTCAAAATAGAATACCAAAAGTTTGATCAGTTATAGGTGTACACCCATGGACACATCAATAGATATTGAAATAAAGAAGGAGCGCCTACCTTCCATTTTCTACAAGGGAAGGCGCCTGATTCCCATTTTCTAAAGAGAAAGGTGCTCGACTCCCATTTTTACGATGGAAGGTGCCCGACTCCCATATTTCAAGGAAAAGGTGCCCGACTCCCATTTTTATGATGGAAGGCACCCGAATCCCATATTTTAAGAAAAGGTACCCAACTCCATTTTTAGTAAGCCCACTCCATATTTTCCAAGGAAATGTCGCCCGAATTTCATTTTTGGGAGAGCGACACCTAATTTCCTTGATAAAAAAAATTAGTTTTAAGTACGATGCTTTATTGCTAGCAAAAGGTGCCTACTTTCCATTTTAAGCATGATGCCCGATTGCTAACAAAAGGTGCCTACTTTCCATTCTAACAAGCACCTGCATGCTTTGATTTGAAGGAAGGCACCCGATTTCCATACAAGAAGGATGCTTTCTATTCTAATGGGTGTTTGTACCTCGTATGAATAAATATTTAGCATTGGGAAGTGGCTGAGCCACGTCAGCATTTCATCCACGTGCATAAAGTCAAACTTCTCACGGATAAAATTATTTTAATTTTTCCATGAGAGATTTATGCACATTCCAAGGTCATCAATGAACAATTTCCAAGGGAGGGATGTGTGTCATCCCACGAAGACATTTTTTTAATATTTTCTTGAAATCTTGTAGGAATCCTCAAATGAATCAAATTGCAGCAACCAAGAACCAATAAAATAGAGAAAATTTTACCGCATGGGAAATGCGCACATCATTTTTTGTTATGGTACACATGGTCATCATAAGGCAACCAATGCAAGTGCACCATGAACGTCTACGCATCATACACACATGAAACATAATATAGGTGCATACTTAATTTTTTATTTTGTATATATATAGTTTTCATAGATGTATATTTCTATAAAATAGTGTCGGCATGATCCCCATTAATTATCCATCCAACCATTTTGCCCCATTTGGCATTTTTCCACGTGTAAATATTCTGTTGGGAGGTTACTCTTGGTCATCATCCACTTAAAATCTAGCACACGCTTTAATGAGATCTTGCACAGATAACTATAATTATTTCTAATTACGGTAATGGAGCACCTGCGTTCACGGATGCAAGTGATTTAAAACCATGTATTGGCAAAACTCTATGCAAGAAAATAATAGAGTTGCAAGATAGAAACCAGAGTGTGAGAAATTATTGTAGGTAAAACTCAGAGCCAAGGGAAAATCAAAATTCACTATGGGAGGAAAATCAACCAATCATTTGCTAAGGAAGAATGAGCCCAGTGACTGTTCAGGCATTAGTGAGGATGTGCAGATATAGTTCAAAGTTATTGGATGGATGGAATATTATCGTATGGTAAGCCAAAACCAGGATGTAGAGGTAGCTAAGGAGTTCATAACATCTTTGAGGGATGGGGTTGTCAGAATGCATGGACTAGAAATTCTAGTATTACCACTATTATAGGCCTTCCTCAAATAGGGGAACACACGTACAAGGAGGACAACCCTACACTCTATGCACAATGATTATTTGGACAACCAACTCCACACATGATGCACTCTAGTTTGTCGAAGTAGCACATCCCAAAATTTTGGAGACCAATATTCGAACAGATCACCTGGTTCTTCACATGCATGGGTAGGTTTTCTTGGCTCAATTCAAACCATCAACCATTTACTTCATGGGGATAAAATCAATGTCCCCCATTATCTTGCATGTGCTCTCAAATATGAGGTCAATCAGTACCAGGTAGGAATGACTTCTACCCTAGCTCACCATGGGCTGATTTCCTTGGTGAGACATGTCGAGGCACACAAGGAAGTGTCTATTGAGGAAGCCATAGGAGATAATGTTATTCCTAAGGAGGAGGAAGAAGAAGTGACACCTAAATAGAATGAATAGTCGACTACCAAGATAGCAGAACAAATAGAAATTGTACCTACATCCCAACCTAAGCAAATAACATAGGACGTAGGGCAGGCTTCATCCCTATTTTTCCCCAATTTGATGAGGATGCAGGGTAGGCTCTATCAAGCCCTACTCACATGCCAATTTCCACAAGGACCAGGAGTAAGAGGATGAAGGCATCCATGGTCATTTATAGCTCATCAGATGATGATGATGAGGAGACTAGGGGATTAAGCAAAGATGAATTTATGGCCTAAATATTATAGGATTTGGCAAGTGGAAAGTCTCCTCAATAGGAAATGCAGATGGAGGATCTACAATAGTAGTTATAGATATTGAAATAATAGGCCTATACTTGGGAGGCCAAGTATAAAGAAGAGCAGACTATTTTTCAAGAGTCTAAGAAGGTAGCTATAGTGAAGATGCAAGAGTTGTACCAAACCATCCACCACTACAGGAAATAATATCAAAATTGTAGCTACAAGCCCACGTAAAAGTAGAGAGAGTCAAATGCAACAATGGAGGTTGAACAACCTCATTCGACAACACATTCTATAGACCAAGGGCAAGAACAAAATGTTGAGGTAAATGTGGAGCAGTCACCAGCATCATCTCACCTTACAAAATATATAGAGGAAGAGATAAGGCAAGAAGATGAGATTGAGGTTGAAGAGCCTCAAATTTCAGCCAAGTCTACAGAGGAAAATCAGAAGGTTGAAGAGCCTCAGGGCTCAACACACTCTAAAAAAGAATCAAAAAGGATGCAAAAATTGAGACTAAGCAACTTCAGATAGAAAGGGAACCCTCAGCAGGTCAGTCACCAGATGACCAAAATGTGACTAATGAGTCACCTAAATAGGTACCTACAGAACAAGCACAGGTGAATCAAAAGTCTACATATTCTAAAAATTAGGGACAAACAACAGCATAGTAGAAAAAGGAGAATCCCCCTATTTCAACAATTCACATAGGCCCAAAAATATAGCCAAATAAATTGAGATCTAAAAGGAAGGTTGTAAGGGGACCTCAATGAAGACCCAGGACCAGAGCAAGGACTACACAACTAAAAGAATTAGGCATGAATTCTGATGAAGAATGGGTAGAATATTTAAAGATGTTTGCTGAGAAGAAAAAGAAATTTGAAAAGCTCAAAGAAGACATAAAGGCAGACAAGAAGGAGTTTAGGAAGGCCTCTAAAAAAGTGGCCAAAGAATCCAAGACTCCTCCCAAGAAAATTAAATTTTCTCGACCAGATCAGTTCTAGGATTTGTATGGGTCAACGAGTAATCAACCTTCAAATATGAAGGTATATTTTGAGAAGATGGGACTACTAGGTCCTGTACCACCTGCAACTCAAGCAACAACAAGCAAAGCCCCTCTGGTAGAGGAAGCAGATTCTGATGATGATGCTGAACTTGAACCAATGATGGCTAGATTGCCTAAGGCCAAGATTGCTAAAAAATCTAGTGTTCCATTTTGGGATGAATCAACAATCCCAAAAGGAGAAAGCTTACCCCCTTACCATGAGTATTGGAAGTAGGTTGAGCCAACATTCCAGAAAGAAGCCCCAACCTTTATCGGGTATTACTTGAGGAATGTGGCAGGGAGGAAAGTTTGGACAAAGGAACAACCAGGTATAGGAGCCGGACCAAGTCAGCCAACTCGATGCAGTAAGCACCAAAAATAGCCACAGAGGAAGTGAGCACCCCTAAGGCACAAAAAGGTGAAAACCTAGAGATAAAGAAAAAGCCAAGGCCGCAACCAAGAAGAGGAAGGAGAAAAATAGGGCCTATTGGAAAGTTGTAAATGAGACTGGTAATTATCAATATAAAGTGGCACAGGGACGTGCCAATCCTTAGGCATGGGGGAATGATGAGCCCTGAAAATGCTCATATTTTTGTATACACTTTTCATATATAATGCGACATTATTTTAATAGAAGTGTATGTTTTATGAAAATTTTATATATATTTAATAGCAAATTACGTATGTTGTCTAATATTTATTTTTAAGTGAATTGTGTGTAGATTCAGTGATTTTTACTACCTTTCAACATGTTTACATCAAGGTCCCATTCGGACCTGGCACTTTCTATTTTATGATGGAAAAATCAAAGGTAAACATAACCACAACAAATAAAGTAAAGATGCTAAGTCTGGCGCCCGACTCTCATTTTGACGTCCAACTCCCATTTGTGCACTTGAATTTTGGTTTGGAACCTGACTCCCATTTGGTGCCTGACTCCCGTTTGGTGCCTGACTCCCGTTGAAGCAAAAGTACAACACGACCCCTGTTGTCGGTAGAACAGAACAACGATTTCAGTGATGGATGCGGATGCGATTTCAGCGATGAATGTGGATGAAGGACAATGTCATAAAGCAGATGTCATCTATTTTTTAGCAAATACATAAATATCCATGTAAATCGATAAGCGTAATATCAGATGTATTCTATTATGATAAAAATAGAATACGCTTAATTAATCTGGCAACAGATGAAATTAATTGTATATTCACTTTATCCTCCCTATTTTTGTGTATTTGTTGTAATAGTAAAATCTAAAATAGATTTACCTCCAAATGTAATAGGGTATGGCTGCATATCTTATAAATATGCAGGCCACCCCTGAGAACCAGATCCCAGATTTTCTTTGTAAATTTTTTGAAGCTGCATATAATACAATTCATTTGAGTGTTTTATTAATCTCAAACTAGCATCCGGTGAATGAATTGACTCGGGAGAAATCTGCTGGAAGCTTGGGCCCACTCTCAATAGTATTCCTCCCACTTTTTCCTTACTTTCTGTTATTTCATTTATTTCCTATTTTACTATCTTTTTTGCAAATTAGTTCAATTTTGTAGCTTCCCCTATTTTCTGTAATTTTTCCAGCAAGTATGCATTTTACTTTTTGTAGTTTATTTTGGTCATATCTTTGATAATATGAAATAGGTTAATGGTTTGGAAAATGAACAAAAACTCCAATGCAACAACACACCCCCCAAACCATAGAATCTAAGGGACTCATCTTATTAAGGAGATTTTACAGGCATATACTATGCATGGTTTTTCACAAGTTTACGAGTTGTCCTGGGTTGACAATTAAATGGAGGCAATGAATTTAACCGTAGAAACTTAACCAATGTTTTGCCCAACATGGAGTGCACCTTCTCTTCAAAGGTTTTCCAATTGATGATGAAGAAATTTGAAATTTAGTGGGTGAAGCCAAAGGATGTTATAGATATATTAGAACAATGGAAATATCCCTTTTCCAATTTAGGGTTATCTCAAGCTTGGAAGCTAGCCCTACCTCACTTTTTTTGGGGTATTTGGAAGGAAAGAAACAATAAAATCTTTAAGAAAATGTATAGGAATGAAATCTCAACATTCAACAAAATTTTGATTGCAATTAAGGATAATATATCTATTATACCTCATCATAATGATGGAGTAAGGGTAGTAGAAGCTAGAATTTCTTTAAAATGGGGCTTTATTACAAGCCAAAATTTTGATATTGATCTCACAGATTGGCTAGATGGAATACAGTCTAGAAACCACCTCAACTTGGTTGGATTAAAGTAAACTTTGATGGGCAGCTAAGGGATGGAGTAATTTATCATCATGAAGTTATTTATTCCATAGAGAAAAGTGGAAATTCTAGGATGATACTTAAATTGGATATGAATAAATATTATGATAGGGTTTCATGGTCCTTCCTCAAAAAATTATTAGAAAATTTTGATTTTCATGACCATTGGAGATAATGGATCATGACCTCTATTTCTTCTACCATGTTCTTGATAATTGTTAAAGGGGTACCTATAGGGTATTTTAGTAGTTAGAGAGGCTTAATATAAGGAGAAAATATCTCACCATATATTTTTATTATAATGGAAAAAGTGTTAGGGAGAGCATTCTCTATAGCTAGGATTTTTGCAACGATTAAGGGTTTTAAACCAACTTCAAATCTTGAGGCAGTTACTCATCAATAATTTTTTGATGATACCATTTTAGTGGGCCAAGCTTTGATAATTGATGTGATAGAGATAAAATAAATTATTGAAACTTATGAATAGACTTCTAATAGGAAGATCAATTTTGTTAATAGTAAGGTTTACTTCATTAATACTCTGATATTGAAGCAATGAAGAATTTATAGACTTATCAACTATGGAGTAGAGGAGTTAACCTCCTTGTACTTAGGAACGACCATGTTTAAAGGTAGAATTAAGGAAGAATTATGGAATCCTATTCTGGATAAATTTTATAAAAAAATAGAAGTGTGGAAAGGAGTGCTTTTAATCCAATTTGGGAAGCTTCAGTTGGTGAAGACAGCTCTGCAAAGCTTACCTATTTACTACATGTATTTATTTAAAATTCTAGCTAAAGTAGCAAACAATTTGGAACAAATTCAAAGGAGATTCCTATGGATTGGTATAGAGGAAAAACAAATAATATCCTTGGTATCTTGGTATAGGGTATGTAATCCTTAAAAGGAAGGTGGATTGAGACTAAGAAAAATGAACGGGTTTAATAAAGCCTTGGTTAGAAAAATTAGATGGACGTTAATTTAAGAGAACACGACATTATGGATAAATATAATCAAAGATAAATATATGGAGAATAATAACTCTTTTCTAAGATGTGTAAAACCTCCTCTAGGTTCCTTTCTTTGGAGTAATTTGGTTAAGATGAGACCTCTTATTTGGAAAGGGATTCAGTGAAAGATTGGATATGGATCCTAGAATGATTTTTGGGAAGACTTATAGCTCATGAATACTCCTCTAGGACTGATTTATTAGTTGAATCCTACGAGAAACCTTTTGGATAATTCCTCCGAAACAAAGTCAAAGATTTTATAAATATAGGAATTGATGAAAAACAATGGAAAAATATTGATAGGTATTCTAGTTCAAGGGACATTCAGTAAGCAATTATGAAGATAATCAATTGCTACAAGTATATCATTTAATCCAAAATAAGGATAGAGATACTATTATTTGGGCTCCCAATCCCTTTGGTAGCTATTCAACTAAATCAAGATATGAATCCCATATATTTCCTTCCCCAGGTAAATTTGATGCAAATAACATTTGGAGCAAGTTTTTAATTCCAAAGATTACATTCTTCCTGTGGCTGACCATAAAAATAATATTTTAACACTAAATAATTTTAATGAGAAGGGGATTTTCTCTCTTGAAGAAATGCGTGTTATGTCTTAAAAGTGAAAAATTAGTCAAGCATATGTTTATGGAGTGCCGCTTATCTTCAAATATTTTCAAAGTAATGATGAAGGGATTTGAAATTCAGTGGTGAAGCCAAAGGATGTTACATATTTATTAGAACAATGGAAATCTCCCTTTTCCAATTTAGGGTTATCTCAAGCTTGGAACATAGCCCTGCCTTAATTTTTTGGGGGCATTTGGAAGGAATTAAATAACAAAATCTTTAAGGAAATGTACAAGAATGAAATCTCAACCTTCAATAAAATTTTGACTGTAATAAAAGATAATATCTTTATTATACCTCATCATAATGATGGAGGAAGGGTAGTGGAAACTAGAATTGCTTTAAAATAGGGCTTTTCCTACAAGCCAAAATTATGATATTGATCCCAAAATATTGGCTAGATGAAATACAATCTAGAAACCACCTCAACTTTGTTGGATTGAAGTAAAATTTTATGGGGTAGTTGAGAGAAACTTTGGTAGGGCCAGAGGATGGGAAAATTTTAGAAATTCAAGCAGGAAGATCACATAAGTATTTGTGGAATCTTAGGCATTCAATCCAACCATATGGTAGAAACAAAGACCCTATTTATAGGCATGAGCTTAATGAAGCAACTAAATATAAAGAGGATCAATATTGAAGGTGACTATTTAAATATTATTAATTACTTAAGGGATAAGAATGAAGCTAATTGGAACATATTAGATATTATATCAGATGCAAGAGAGATCATTTCAGCATTGGAGGAGGTTAATATAGTGCATATCTATCTAGAGGGCAACTAAGTGGTGGACTGGATAACCAATAAAGGTGCAAATAGTCCTAAAACAATTCTATGGAGGGTGTAGCACCCCAAAATTGGCGCAATAAACCTTAGCAAATAATTAAAATTACTTTAGTAATAATTCAAAATTCAATTTTAACCCCGAACCACCCGTTAACCACCTGTTAAACAACTTTCCCCATTTTTCGTGCCATTTTTAGGATTTGTTGTGACCGTTGGACGATATCGTCTCCGATCAGACGATATCGCCTCAGATCGGATGATTTCGTCTGGAGCAGAACGTCCAGACGATCTCGTCCCAAACTGATTTGTGCATAATTAGATTCTGTTCCAACGACGTCTCTAATCTGGGCAGAAGCGTGTCTGCACCGTTAGAGACCCTCCCCATTGGAGATCTCCCAAATTGGGATGATCCCCAACCTCCTAACCTCCCTCCTAAGCCTATTTAAACCTTAGGACCCCCTTGACATTCCCCTGGCTGAATTTTCCTGTAACTTGACCTTTGCGCGCATTAGAATACCCTGGATTACCATCTCCATTTGTGCTTTCCAAGTTTTCTTGCAGGGACCTCATTGATTTTCAGCCGGAGCAAGCTCAGATCGTCGCAGACGATCCTGTACAATCTTGGACGATCCCATCAAAATTCGAGATGATTTCGACTACAGTCTGCATTGGGGGCAATCAGTGCCCATAGTTTGCACTTTTCCTATACTTTGCTGCTATTTTATTCTGCATTTAGTCAGTTTTATTATTATTTCCTGTTATTCTGCATCTTGGAGTTCACCCATGTAGTTTAATTGCATAATAAAATCATGATTAGCTATTAAAGCATCATAATTTACTTGCATTTCTATTCGGGATTATCTTATTAACATCCTTATTATTATTTCACATCATTTTCCTTTATCAATATAGCTGCATTTTCTGTATTTTGTATCTATTTCTCTCGTTTGTAGTGTCTCCGAAGAATTCGTCTGATGAATTTGTTAGATCTCAGACGATCTTGTCTGATTTTAGATGATCCCGTCAAATCGTAGGCGATCTGGACTGCTTCAAAAATTAGAATCTCCATCGGACATCCGGAATCGGTATGGCTTTTCTCATCTAGCATATTCTCTCGTGTTTTATGTTTAATTCTATTTTTTGTATTCATTTAATTTGCATTTTCATAATAGAACAACTTAGATTCATTTGGCCAAACCTAGGATTTGAATGTTTAAAGATAAAATTGAACACATTAAACACATTCCCAACCTAGGCGTGGAGACCGCCACTAAACGTTTCCCCGGTGAACCCCACCATCCGTCAAAAAATCACCTTAATACACCTCCCCTGAGAGGCAGGACCTTCAAAGGGCCTCTCAATCCGAGGTATTGTCCCATCCTTCCCGCATCCCCCTTCCGGGCGCGGATCCTTTAGCCTGAAGGTAAGGGTGCGGAAAATTTGGAACGATACATTTTGGTGAACCCGACGTGAAACTAAAACCTTTTGAAAAAAAAAAAAAAAACAAAAACATAGATGCATTTAAAATCATTAGAAAACTACTAAGTTGCATATCATGTCTAGATGGTAGCTCCTAAGAAAAGACTAGCAGTCACTATAAATGTTGAAAACCAATTAGCAGCCATAGAAGTTAATTCTGTGCTTAGTGTGCCTGAAACAGATAGAAACCAACTTTTGTGGAAAGAACTTGATAGGAGGCTAGGTATCATTTCATCTAGATCAATCGAACTTAGACAAATCAAGAGGTTTGCCCTAGATAGGATCCTGGATCCTCATCAACTCATTTTTTATCATGAACTTCAGAGAGCCTGCCATAGGTGGTTAGCTTATAGGAGAGCTCTTGTGTCTTCAGAATTGTTCACCTTCGAGGAATACCTCGAGAACGCAGCTGTTATACACCAATTCCTAGGTCGTGTAGAAGATCAAGAGGTCATTCTTACAGATAGGGAAAGGTGGAGGAGAGTTCCTCGGGCTGTGTTATATCGAGAGTATTGCCACGAACTTTATTTCTACCAACCAGAATCTGAGACAGATAATATCACTATAGCACTTTTTGTCAAATTCTTGAAAGAAAATTTTCAATTTGAAGAAGAACACTTCATGACTCCTGAAGAACTTGAGCCCATTAATGATATTTATAAATTGTTTATAGAAAACTAGATCATTGCTTTCATTATTATTATTTCTTGCATTTAGTGTGTTGTTTGTTATCTTTATAATATTGTTACAAAAACAAAAAATAGAAAAAACAAGAAAAACCAAAATATAACAAAACCAAAACATTTTATTTTAAATACTATAGTAGGTATATAATTAAAATATATACCTCTTAAGCTTGTTGCACATATATATATATATATATATATATACAAGTATATATATATATTTGCTGAAATCTAAATTTAAGCACAATGCCTAGACTTAGGAATGGTAAACAAACTGAAGAAGAAGAAGAAGATTGGTTAGGAGACAAAACAAAAAACCCAAATGTCCTTCCTGAGGATTCAATTCCGGAAGGAGGAACTCTAGAACAGCCATAAGATGAGCTTGTTGTAGATGAACAAGAAGAAAATCTTAAAGAGGAAGGATCCTCATCCCCTAGAATGGCTCCAGATGGAACTATTGCTTTTGATAACTTAGATCATTTCTGGAAATTTTTCAATAATAACATTGGTGCTCTTAATATGGCAGTTCGTATTGATAGAGGACAAATTAGTGACACTCAAGCAGCCATGGAAGATATGTTTAACATACACACTAATCCCTTGTCCTTTGTTGATCAAGAAAGTGATAAGGCTGGACCATCCAATAGAGATATGGTCACTATGATTCAGAACATGCAAAAACAATAGGTTACCCAACCCCCTAAGGAACCTCTTATTGAGCCTAAAATCATTCCCACACAAAAGAAACCTTCATTCACCGCTTTATTTCGCCAAACTATTGATCAATATGCTTCAAATCGACAAAAACCTAAAATGAAGCCAAACACCAATTTTCAACAATCTGGGATACAACATAATACAACTTCAAAACTTCTTCATAACACCCTTCCTACCAACAATTTACACAATAGCAATATAGCATCTAATCTTCATGTCCCTCCATCATATGCTCACAAATCCCATATTAATACCCTACCGAACCAATATGGTGGGCAAACCAAAAATCTGGAAGCCATGGTGAAACAGTTAGCTTCGCGTATGGACCAGATAGATCCCTACCATCCCTCGTACAATTATCGAGAGATGTGTAGTCAGCCTTTGGATCCCATAGTTGTAGCACAACCATACCCTAAACACTTTCCCATGCCCGTCCTGCCTATATATAAAGGAACTGAAGATCCCATAGAGCATCTTCGCATGTTTAGGATAGCATGTCATGATATATCACATGATGACTTGCTATTACTAAAAATGTTCCCGAAAAGTTTAGGAGGAATGGCATTAGAGTGGTACTATCAATTGCCCACTCATTCTTTGAGAAATTTTGAAGAAACAACTGAATCTTTTGTCCATCAATTTAGTGCCTACATCGAGAGGCATGTCACCATTAAAGATTTATACAACTTAAAACAAGACAAAGATGAATGTTTTGCTGATTTCTTAGCTAGATGGAGGCAGTTGATAGGAAAACTGCACTTTGTGCTACCTTATAGGGAAATGTTGGATATTTTTATCAATAATTTACAAGAACAAATATCCTATGAGTTATCAACTACTACCTTGACCACCTTCGATCAAGCTATAGACTTAGCTCGAAGAGTGGAAGATGCTCTCATTAGGAGAGGCCAGCTTAGGAAGAAAGATGATGAGAAAACATCCAAAAATCAGTATAAAAATAAACAAGTTGTAGGTGACGGAGTCACCGACAACAGAAATGTTGCTAATATCAATACAACGAAGACAACAAAAAAATTTATATTGAAACCTCCCGATAAACCTCCTCGAGAATTTACTAGACTCAATCAACCATTATCAACTATTCTACCCCAATTACTCGAAAGAGGTTTGATTCAATTACCAACTATCCGGGAACCTGATCCAACTATACCCGGATACAGAGCTGATTTACATTGTGATTTTCATAGAGGACCTGGACACTCTACAAACTCTTGTAAAATATTGAAACATAAAATACAAGATCTGATTGATAATAATGAAATGGAGGTGCAAGCCTTCCAACCTAAACAAAATGCTCCTAATAATGCTCAAAAGACCATTCCCCAAAATCAGAATCAAAATGCTAATCAATCATTGGATATATTTCAACATCCTTTACCAAAACATGGTAAAGAAGTGGCCAATCAAATTGAGCATCATAATGTCCCTCCTCCTACCCGATATGTAGGAACTATTAGCGGACATTTACCTAATCATGATTTACAAAAATTTGACACAACTTTATCCATGGTCACGACCAGGCCCCTACATAATACTCAAACTCCGGATCTCAGTGATGTAGAATCGGATACTGAAAGTGAAATAGACATCACCTCAAATCAATCGAATAGTTCTAAAAATGAATCAGACCCTATTCAACCTATCATAGATTTTATGGTTCCAGAAGAACCATTTCCTAGAAGAGTTACTACTCGACCCTCTTCTAATCAGTTCCTTCCTAATGAACAAGCCATAAACGCTCAACCGAGACCAGCTCAGCGTCCTCAATATAACATTATAGGTACCATCGTAGCCGTTACCACACAATGTGCTCAAAATTCTCAACAAGATCAAACTCGTAACGATGGATCAGCTCCATTTATTTTGAAAAATCCCAATAAAGGGAATCATATGTCTAATGTTCAACCAAAACCTCCTTACAATATTAACGAACAATTATCCAATACTACAACCATAATTTCCCTTTTGGACTTGTTAAGATCTTCTCCTACCCATAGGGATGAATTAATGCTCACATTAAGCCAAATGATGGTACCTCAAAATATTCAACCTGAAGCCATGTCCAATACTATCATCACTCGAGAAGTCGATTGTATTGACTTTCGAGATAAAGATATACCACAACATAGTCTACATAAGGATAACCCCTTATATATTACTGCCCTAATTGGAGATGTAGTCGTTAAACGAGTCTTGATTGATAATGGTTCATCTCTAAACATATGCACTTTTGACTTTTACCAAATATTTGGCTTTAGAAGTGATGAAATGAAAAGAACGGATATGATTATCAAAGCCTTCAATGACGAGACACAAGAAACGTGTGGAGTCATTACTATACCCTTGCAAGTTGGTCCTAGAACCCTAGATACAACCGTGTTTATTGTACATTGCCCCGCATCGTACAATATACTCTTGGGTCACCCTTGGATCAATGCGATGCGGGCTGTCCCATCAACTTTACACCAATGTGTTAAATTCAAATTTAAAAATCAGTTGGTCACTATTCATGGTGATCCTAGACCCTTTGATATGTGTGCCTTGGCATAACCTCGTTGGAGTACAATTTTGCCCTCGCTCTGTCATCCACACATCCTAATTCTTATTTTTCATCTAAAAGTGTGAAACACACACCTACAAATTCATCTATTTCTCCTCCATTAATTTCACCCCCATGTATAGCTCAACAATCTTCTGAACAAACCACACTAGAACCTCAAAAAGATCTTAGATCTACAACCAATCCTTCATGTTCCATCCCTATAATTTCAAAACCTATAGACCCATTTATTAACACCTCCACATTATCTACATCTATCATACCTTCCACATCTAAAGATATAGGGAATGATCCTTCTACATCTTATGCTCTTTCTGATGAGCTTTTACCGGATTTATCTAAAATTTTAATATCAAAAAAACAAATGCTTCTATGCAAGATTCACTTCTTTTAAATAATTTGCCACCATCTCCTCGTACTTTGGGCCTCCCACAACCTATGGGAAGTACTTACCAAGTCGGGAGTTGTGCTTTTATTTATAAAGGATATGATTGGGGAAGAATACCCCGAAACATCAAGACGCATTGTGATGGATATGCTCGATGCTATTTTGCTAATGAATATATTAAAGCTAAACCTATAATGCTTAAAATGGGATATAAAGGGAAAGGCTTGGGACCTTTCCAAAATGGTATGAAAGAACCTATCGAGGTAGAACCATGGCCCGCCCGATGTGGTGTGGGCCTGTTTCCTAGTAAGGGTCAACCCTTCCCTTTTGAAGGTGATGATCAACTCATATGTTATCAAGATTATCTAGATAAACAAGATTCTTTGTGTCCAAAGAATAATCCCTTTACATGCAATATGCTATCCATAGCTTACCCTGAATTGATTGCTGAATCCGATGATGAGTTGGAAGGAGATATTTTCCATGATGTCTCCGTTGAAGAGTTGTTACACAATGGTTTTTATTTTGATGGTTCTATACCTACTATAGCCCAACTTGAGGCCACGACTCCTCAAGATGAATTCTCCAAGTTAACCTTAAAATAATTACAAGAATTGGGCGTCTCACCCACCCCACCTAATTTTGAAAGAGATCTACACATGGAAGTAGAAAACGTCATTAAAGTTAACATTGGAACTGAGGATAATCCTCACATAATCAATATTGGATCAGAATTAAGTCAAGAAAAACAAGATGAATACATTGCATTTCTTAAAGAATATGAAGATGTCTTTGCTTGGACATATGAAGACATGCCAGGTCCGGACCCTTCTGTAGTCATGCATCATCTAGTAGTCCATCCGGATGCTAAACCTGTTAAACAGAAACTTAGAAAAATGCATCCCAAAGTGGCCTTGCTAGTCAAAGGGGAGTTAGAAAAACTCTTGAATGTTGTTTTTATACAAGCTATTGATTATGCTGAATGGATCTCAAATGTAGTTCCAATCACCAAGAAAGAAGCTACCAAAGTTAGGGTTTGCACAGACTTTAGAGATATTAATGCTGCATGCCCTAAAGATGATTTTCCTCTTCCCAACATGGATCAAATCATTGATTTTACTACGGGGAGTGGAATGATGTCCCTAATGGATGGATTTTCTGGTTATAATCAGATCATGATAGCTCCTGAAGATCAAGGCTAAAATAACCTTTATTACCCCTTGGGGTACCTTTTGTTGGAAAGTGATGCCATTTGGTTTAAAGAATGCAGGCACAACATATCAACGAGCCATGACTTATATCTTTCATGATATGATGCATGATATCCTACATGATTACATAGATGATATTATAGCCCGCTTTATTAAAGAAGATGATCATTTAGATGATTTGAGAAAAGCATTTAATTGGTTAAGAGAATACCTTATTCAATTAAATCCAACCAAATGCATATTCGGAGTTAAGTCCGATAAATTATTAGGGGTTTTAGTTTCTTTACGTGGTATCGAAATCGACCCTCTCAAGATTGTGGCTATCACTGATATGCCCGCACCTACCAATATATCTGAGTTACGAAGTTTACAAGGTAAACTTCAAGCCATCCGTCGCTTCATCGATAAGCTGGCAGACAAAACCGGTCCCTTTCTTAAGCTTCTTAAGAAGGATGTACCTTTTAATTGGGACGACAAATGTAAGGAAGCTTTTGAACTTCTCAAACAATACCTCCTTAACCCACCTGTGCTTTCACCGCCTAGACTTGATCGCCCGTTTATCTTGTATATTTCAGCTTCAGATTTTGCTTTAGGAGCTATGCTAGCTCAACTTGATAATGAGAAAAGAAAAGAGAGGTAAAAACCATTAGGTCCTTTTATGTCTGAACTCCTAAGGCACTTATCAAAAACCTCTCGAAAACCTTCATCACGTACATTTACAAAACTCAATCAACCAATGGATATAATTCTCAAGCATTTACTTGATACAAATAAGATTGAACTCCCTTCCATAAGACAACTTGATGCCATAGCAGATTGGTTTAAACCTGAGCTACATTGTGAATATCATAGAGTAGATGGACATATGACACAAAATTGTAAAGATTTAAGATGTGCAATTCAAGATTTGATTGATGAGGGTCTTTTTAATATAAAGGAATTACAATCTACAACCGATTATAAATCTCCAGTAAACTATCAAAATCCTACACAACAAATACCAATAATCAATCAAGACATGGGGATCTCCCAAGAATCCCTATTCAATTATCAACAATAGGAAACCAATCAAATATTGCATGTTAATGTGTCCCATCATGATGATATTACTAATATTGTAATGAAAACTACAAATGAGCAACCTCAAGTTCAATCAACTCAATCTGATATTCAAGAGATGGATTCCTCATTTGACCAACCTTCAAAACTATCTTTGGCTCTAGAGAATGATCCAAAATGGAATGTAAGCATAGAAAGCTCATCTTTAGAATCAAAATCTCAATCTGAAATCCACTTTGATAGCCAACAACAAGTGATTAATCCTCAAGCAAAGAAGTATTACAAAGTTCTCATAAGGAAAATTTGTTCAAGATACCTAGCCAATAATTTGTTCCTCATCATATTTTCTCTAAGAACATAATTAATGGTGTAAATCCTCTTGAGGTTAACCATATTTCATTCTATGATGAGGAGATTCCTTCCTCTACTCCACAAGAAGACTCCTATCTTTACATTATAGGATCTAGTAAAGAAACACCTATCAAAACTATCATGGTAGATAACGGCTCCTCTCTTAATTTATGCACTTATCAATTATTCCAAAAATTCAAAATAAAGGAAGAAGATCTTAATGAATCAAATGTTATTATAAAATCTTTTAACAATGAAATTCAAGAAGCTCAAGGTACTATAATTCTTCCCCTTAATATTGGATCCAAGATCCTGGATACTTTGTTTTATGCAGCATATTGCCCTTCACCTTACAACCTACTTCTCAGAAGTCCTTGGATTCATACGATGAGGGTTGTCCCTTCCACTCTTCACCAATATTTGAAATTTGAACTTGCAAGTAAAATTGTTACCATACATAATGACCCAACACCATTTGAAGAATATTTAACGGTTGAAACATCAAGTTCTATACATTCTCTATGGTCACAATTATCTTCTATCCATCACTTTTCTTCATTCATATATGATCATCCTTGTTTACCAAATAACACCCATGCATATCTTTCACATATACTCCCTCCATATTATCAAGACTTGGAAGATAGTGATAAGAATGAAGAACCTTCTTATCCTTCTGACATTTTATTTTGTAACATGATCAATTTTACACATATAAAAGTAAAATCTTTTGCTACATTATTCTACATTATAACAAAGCTTTTGTTATCACTACCTTTTATTCATCACCTTTTGTTCTTACCTTCAACACAACCAAATTATCCTTCAAAACCTCCTTTGATTTTGAAGCAACCTTAGATATGCTATACTCAAATAACCTTGTATAGTGTATATAGATCATCTTGTATATACCACCAATTCCATCATCAAAAAGAAAAAAAAAAAATAATAATAATAATAAAAATTTCAAAAAATAATCACATTGTGTATCTTCTCAATTCATCAAAAAAAAAAATCAAAATATAAAAAAACATCAAAATCATCAAAATCTTCAAAAACATCTTTTATTCATACTTGTCAATTCTTGGAGTTTGTAGTTATATTTTTAATTATTTTGGATAAATGAGCATTTATTTGGAATCCCACACTTTCACACTCACATGAATAAATATCTTGATTTTATTTGGTATGATTATTAATCTCTCTTATATCAAAGTCCACATTGGCATTAAATAAAGTTTTGAGCATAGAGAACCGATCTTGTTATTTACTTGAACCAAGTATATCTTTTCACATTAAAATGATTTCATTGCAAATTCAATATGATGCTACATAGTAGACGTGGTTTCTTGAGCGAAAAGTTTCCCCCGCTATCCTATCATGCACATGGTCTAGAATCTTTGAGAATTGACAAAAGGACAAGCTCACCCCTACCCAGAATAAAAATCCCTTGATCTAAAGCTTAATCCGAGCAAGTATCCCTAGCATAGGAAGAAAAAGAAAAGTTCAAGAAAAAGAGAAAAAGAAAAATGTTATTTTGTATCATCACAACAATGTTTTAGCATTATCTCAAATATCAAGCAAAAATACAAACAAATAAAAAGAGCAAAAGAGAAAAGCAAAAGCAAAATGCAATAAAATCCTTTCCCTACCCCTTGAAAAGAAAAGAAGGGTGAATGAGCTTGAATCCCTGGAATTCTCAATTATTCAAAAACTGTGAGGTAAGCCCCATAACAGGTGGTTTGTGCCCAACCCGCTTGGCCTTGGGTAATTCCTAGCATGGTGATATGTCTGTCACATTAGCGACCTTCTTTTGTATAGACCTATGTTGGCTTATGGATTAGCTAGCTCTTGATAACCTAACTTGCACAGTAGTCTGGTACGGTTATATGCATATAAATCATGGTTAACGAACATTCATTTGGTTAAGGCAAATTGCTTGTATCAAATTATCTTGCTCAAAATTGGTGAATGAACAATACAATTGCACACACATTTGTATTTGAGAGATTTTGTATCATTATGATAAATCAAGATCGGTAATGAACTCACATTTGCACATGAGGATCCCTTATAAACCTACATTTGTTTTTGAGATAATTTAAAATATTTTTGTAATTATTTTCAGAACAATTTTATCCTCTTATTTCAGAATTTTGTTTTGTATAAAAACAATTATATACATTGTGTCACAAAATTGCAAAACGATTTCAAACAACATGTTCATCATATTATTATTTTCTGTTTATCAAAAATCAAAAATCAAAAAATCAATCATGCAATAAAACTAAAATATCTATTTTATCTTTGGATTTCACGATGATGGTATAAGTCTATACCTATAAATTCTATGCCTAGCGCAAACCATTGTTCTAATTTTATTTTCCCATCCATTTAAAAAAAAAAAACACATATGGCTTACATCATTATGTTACACAATTGTGCTTCAAAATGAACGAACACTTATTCATGTCATTATGTCAAACATTCCATCTTGCAACCATGGTATAATTTCTAAGGAATTATTCAAAAATTTATCACACTTAGGAATTTATGCCTAGCAAAAATCACTTTTAAACATATTTCATGCATAATTTTGTGAAAAATCTGAAAACAAATCATCACCATCATCATTTTCATCATCACAACACCAAATCTTAAGACAGTCTCTTAAGCACTCTTTTACTTTTAGCAATATTTCTATACTAGGATTAGCTTGACGACCTAGCGAGCGACGACTCCATGAAACGGTCTATAACAGCGACAATGTCCTTTGAAATTATTGTTAGAAGTCTCTTTTATTTTTCATCACATCACACCAAAACAACCAATTTATGCACATCAGATTATTTCATTTACAAATTTTATGGCATGACATAACATTATAATTTACTTCCAACGACATAATTACATGAATCAACAATTCAAGCATCATAATACAACATATACACAAGTCATATCATCAAAAATAATATATATATATATATATATATATATATATATATATATATATATATATATATATATATATCAATGAATTATATACATCATCTGGATTGGTATGCCACAATCCATACTCTGGCATACTCAATCCCCTCAAAAGTAATAATAATATAATTTGCACTCTACAGTAGCTAGCCTCGAGAAGCCCTCGAGCTCTCAGCCTCATCTCCTCCCCCACCCTGACATGGAGGAGGTGGTCCCATAGAGGTCTAGGTCATATCTCGGGTCCTCGTCGTCGATCGTGAGGATGTCCTCGATGATCCCATCATGATCGGACTCTGCAATGGGGGCTGGCAATAGTATCCTCTATCCCTCTGGGACCGCCTGATAGTACAACCCCTGGTAGAATGCGGTCTGAGCAATAGACCGCGCTAGATCCTGAGTGCTCGCTCCTCCGCCCCGAGCTCTGAGCCGTGTAGCCTCATCCTGTAGTGTCTGCACCTGAGCCTGGAGGCGGGCAACCTCAGCCCGGAGAGCCACCGTCTCGCTGCTCTCCCCTACCTCAACACCCTTGCCCTTATCAGGCGATGGTGGTCTCTCCCCCTGCTATGAAGGGAATCTCTCCTCCCTCTGCTCTGTCTCCTGTGGCCTCTACGGAGCCTGACCCATCCACTGGCGTCTCTCCTATGGGGACCACCGTTGCTCTCTCCTACCATGACCCCGCGCTACCTCAATGGCAGCCTGGCATCGCCTCCCCATCCGTCGCACAACCGCATGCACCGAACCCTATGCCCTCATCATCCGAGGAGGGTGGATGCCTACGTACCAGGCATCATAGCCATCTACAACCCCAACGTCGTCACCATCCACTGGCTGGATGGGGGCATCGTCCACGTCTTGACTCTAGAATCACTACATGTCTGGAGCCCCGCTCAGCGTAGTACTATCCTAAACAGTCCGGGAGTACTCATAATCCCTGAGAGAAGGGATCCCCTACTGTAGACCGAACTGCCATAGTACCCAATCATAGCGGTGGAGCTCTACCTCTCCCCACTCCATCCTCAGCCAATAGACTCGCCTGATGTGAGCCAGCTCCTGCCCATCCTCTGCCCACCCGGGGTGCTCTCGCCATGGCCTCTAGGTGATCTGGTCCGGGATGAGGTCGTCCAGCAACCTTCGAGACATCGGTAGATCTATCCATCGTTGTGACCCTCTCTGTAGCCACCAATAGTAAACCCGGGGTCTCTCCCGGTCAACCCCTATCAGTGGGAGCCCTACCGGCCTCCGCATCGCAATGTGCTCCCAGCACCAAACCTGTAGCAGTGATGTCAAGACCAGACATCGACCTCCCTTGTATACGACCCCATGCAGGATCCTATACAAGCGGCAGAGTACAAAGCTGCCCCATGCAAACCTGTACCCGTGGTCTCTCATGTCATAAACTACATCTGAGAGGAGCCATGGTAGCCTGCACCCACTCTGGTGGCACAATAGTAAGCCACCTACCACCCCTACCAAAACCCGAGTCAGCCTAGATGCCCCAGGCATCTACCGTAGAGACTCGATGTTCACCCCGCCCTTCTCTAGGGTGAAGCTCGGGTCTCCAGTCAGCCTCATCATCGCCTGGCCCTGATTGGCCGTAGGCGTCATGAGCCGTCCCTATATGGGGATCCTCATGATCCTCCATACGTCCTCTAGTGTGGGAGCCATCTCCCCTGTCGATAGCCAAAAATAGGATGACCCCGGATACCATCTCTCTGCTAGGGCTGTCAGTAGCCCCATGTTAGTTGGTACTTGTGGCATCTCTGCCACATGTTGTAGCCCGACCTGTCCTAGTCGGTCACGCTCTGCCTGGTCAAGCGTGGCTATGTCGTCTCTTAGTCCACCGTATTTCCATTCTCGGCTCTTTAGTAATCCCCTCTACAAAACAAATAATAACAACAAAATTTATTAATTACCAATCATTAAAATCAAATTAAGCACATTTTAAAATCAAGTTAAAGATGCTATCATCCACCATCGGATGATATCGTCCCAAATTGGGCAAAATCATCCTTTGTTAGGACTAAATCATCTCTGATTTTGCAACTTGGGGATCGTCCCTTGTTGAACGAGATCGCCCCTAGTTCGCCGATTTCGCCCTCAGACGAAATCGATGATTTAGAGACGATTTCAACGAAATAGGGATGATTTCGTCTGGACGTCGTCGATGGCCTAAAAACGGCCATGATGCCCCAAATAATCAAAATTTAAATCCACAAATTGCACAAAGCAAAATCAAACCTAATCTACTAGGATTAGATCCTTACTCGTAGCCCGCGCCGGACCTCTGTCGCTCTGTGCGCTGTCTCCACCATTGTTTCTCTTTGTAGAGCTCTGGAACAGTAAAGATGAACAGTAAAATGAATTAGGGTTTTACCCTATTTTCTTAATTTTATTTAAAAAATCAACATTTTAATTTTTTTGCCTTTTCGCATTTTTACCTCAAACGTTCGATTTGGGTAAAAACACGGAGGGGGCACCATAGTCAGTAGTTGTACGATTCGACCAAGAATCGTCGTCTAAAAAATTGAGTACATTTTTGCTTTCTCGTAAAACGGGAAAAACTCGTCTTTAACGCATTTTCTTCAAAAAATTCGCTAAAGAGGGGGCAAAATGTAGCACCCTAAAATTGGCACGGTTAAAACCTTAGTAAAAGATAAAAGATAAAAATTTGAATTTTAACCCCAAAAACCGCTCCAAAACCGCCTGTTACCCGTTTCCTCGTTTTTCATGCCATTTTTAGGATTTGTTTTGACCGTTGGACGATATCGTCGTAGATTAGATGAGATCGTCCCAGATCTGACGAAATCGTCATGGATAGAACGTCCAGACGATTTTATCCCAAAACCAAATTTTCATAATTAGCTTTTGTTTCAACAGCCTCTCCAACTTGGGCAGAAGCGCGTCTGCGCAGTTGGAGATTTCCCTGTTGGAGATCTCCCAGATTGGGATGATCCCCAACCTCCTAGCCTCCCCCTAATCCTATATAAACTAGGATTTTTCTAGTTTATCCCCCTGACTCCCCCTGATTCTGATTCCCCTGAACCCCTTAGCTGATGGATTCAGATCCTTATTCACTAGAGCATCCTCGTACTACTGTTTGTATGCTGCATTTCGCATTTTCTTGTAGGAACTCTACTATTTTTCAGTCGAAGATAGCTCGGATCGTCGCAAACGATCTCGGACGATTATGGACGATTTTGTCGAGGAGCGCAGATGATCGCGTACGATTGGAGGTGATCCTGACTGTAGTCCGATTGGGGGCAATCCGAGTCCGGAGTTTGCATCTTCTTAATTTTTTTGCATTTTTCCATTATAATTCTGCATTATCTTAGGTTATTATGTTTATGCATCTTGGAGTTCACCTCATCTAGTATAAATGCATGATAAAATCAAAATAGATTGTGAAGTTGATGCTTGTCCTCTTTAATTACTGTTTGGATCTATCATTCAGACAAATTTATAGTTATTTCTATCATTTCCCTTCGCTTCTGTAGTTGCATCTTGGGTATTTTGTATCTATTTCTGTGATTGCAGGTTTCTGACGAATTCGTCGGATATCGATGATCATGTCTGATCTCAGATGATTACGTATGAACTGAGGCGATCTGGATTGCTACAAAACTTAGAATCCTCATCAGACATCCAAAATCAGGTATGATCTGTCCTAATTTGCCTATTCTCTGTGTTTAGCAGCCATTTCTATTTTTTGTATCCATTTAAATCATTATTGGCATATAGAATAGTTTAGATTCATTTTGGCCAAACCTAGGAGTTGAATGATTGAGTATAAAATGAACACATCAAACCCATTCCCAACCTAGGCATGGAAACTACCACTCAAAAGTTTCTTGGTGAACCCACCATCCATCGAAAATTCACCCTTATACTCCTCCCCCGAGAGGCGGGACCTTCAAAGGGCCTCTCAGTCCGAGGTATTGTCCCATCCTTCTCGCATCCCCCTTCTGGGCGCGGATCCTATAGCCTGAGGGTAAGGATACGAAAAATTTGGAGCGATACAAATATAATCTAAGGATACTAACTTAGGACCATCATATTATATTTGCATATTTCTAAGGATACTAACTTAGGACCATCATATTATATTTGCATATTTCTAAGGATACTAACTAGGTTTTTTTGAAGATTTAAAAGTGGATCAAATGAATTCAAGGATTGAATTCAAACTACTTTATGATTATTTTTTTATGAAGGGATTTGTATTCATTGTTTTTTCCAATTTGAAAATCAAGGATAAAATAATGGGTGGTGGCCTAAGGGTTGGTAGGAGAAGGCCTATATTTAAGACCATTGAGTGAGAAAATTCTATGGAGACAAAAACTATTAAAATGATTGCACTATGGATTAGAATTTTTAAACTTAGATATCAACTATTAATAGTACTTTATAGTAGTTCATTTAGGAAGGGACAACTACTAAGAAGTAAATGCATGTTGTGTATACTCAGATATATATTGCCATTGATATAATTAAACCTTCTTCAAAATCCATTAAGTTTAAATTTAAATTAAAAGAATGGTATTAACAATTAGATTATGAAAACATTTTATTTTGATGTTGCAAAATATAATCAGAGTGGACACATGGCAACAAATTACAAAGAGAAAATAATGGAGAATGAGATAGAAAGTTTTTTTTTCATGAGATAAAATAACAAGATGAAACAAGATCATATTGTCGTAGAAGCTATGATTAGATCAAAAATTTTCACTCCCAAATAATGGTGAAAATCACCTCTTCATAATAAATTGACAAAGGCATCATAGTTTACTTAGATCAATTGTTAAAAGAAATTAAGAAAAATTCAAGGGATTAGGAATTATAATATGCAATTTCAAATTCAAAAGGGATTAAATATGTGGAGGTAAATTTTAAATCAAATAAGGTAGAAGATGCCAAGTTTAGATATATCTTCTTATTTCTCTTAAGTAGTAGAAAATCATCTCCTTGTAATAAAAACAAAAGTAGTATAGAGTTTATCCCTTGCATTTTAGGTTTCAAGAGCAACGTAATCAAGAAAGTATTATGGAGGCTATTCATAGTAATTTAGGTTTTTTAGGGTAGTATAAGAAAGTAAGTGCTATGGAGAATGGTCCTTGCACTTTATGATGTAAAAATTGGAGAAACATAAATGGGATGGATAATTGCTATAAGCAAAAAGTAATTGTGTAGACACAAAAATCTAGTCACTTTTCCTCCCTCCATGCTTTCCTGCCATTTCCACCACCAAAACATAGTCATTTGCCCTACATCCTATATTTCCTGCCATTTTTTCCCAATATTTATATATGTTTATTATATGTATATTTAAATAATAATATTTTATATATTATATTTTTAAATATAATATATAAAATATAAGCACACGATTAGTGTCGTTGAAATCCTAGCACACCCTAGGTTGGATTATAAATAGAAGTTATTTTGATGGATCAACCCCTAAGTGCCCTAAGTCTTTGGCTGATTTTCCTAATACCTTGAGTTCTCTAAGGTTCCCTAATATTTTGAAGTACCTTAGAGTTCCAATCCAACATTTGTGCCTTAGTCCCACTCTGTCCATCATATACCCCATCCACTCAATTGTCACCACCATCATCGCATCCTTCACCATCATTAGATCCACTTTTACAGATATGATTTGACCTCTCAAGTACACTGCTGCTCTTTATGAGCGCTTTGCTACTCTCTCCCATAGCCCTGATTGCCCTACCGCTCTTTGTGAGTGCCCTGCCACTCTATGCCATACTCCTGAGTGACCTACCAGTCTTCTTGAGAGCCCCATTGCATTTCAAAGTCCTATTCTGATGATAAGCGAGATATTCAGGTGTCGCTAGGTCACACCTTCATCATTGACCTACAACTGATCCAAGACAACCAACAAGGATCAAGGTAAATCATTATTTGTTATCATTTAATTTCATGCATTTGTATTTCTATTAACTTCATTAACAACAGATCAGTTAGGGTTTATTATTACTTATAGAGGGCCTCACACTGTGGAGCCCTCATAGGTATTAATAACTTATTTATTGTGTCATTGTGTGCATATCTAAAGGTGCTACACAACCATTGGATAACTGATCAATTTGGAGTGGCCTGACATCAGATATGCGAAATCCCACTCACCCTTGTTGGGAGCAGAACACAACTGAAGACACCATCATTTGTTGTAGCTAGGATTTCGGAGAACCCTAGAAATATTTGTAATAATTGTATCAAAAGAGATTCCTACATCCACTATTGTAACAATGGAGTTTTTAAGCTCCCCCCTGTTTAACATAAATATCATTTGTTGTGTAATATATGGTTATTTGAATTCTATTTATTTAGTATTTGTTGGTGTCATGTTTTGTATCTACAAATGGTGATCACTATGGGATCCCCTAGGGGTTTCATTTTCTGATTTATATTGAATTCTAACTTAATGTTTGTTATCTTATTTTGCAGATTTTTAGGAGCGAGAATTAAGCATTTTTTGCCTATTAGGGTTTTTTGAGGAGTTGCATAAGGTTGCAGGAAGTGTGAAAATGCTCTATAGCACTCGAGGATCATCCAAAAATTCCTAGAGGTATTCCATAAGCACCCTAGGATGTTTTAGAAGTGCCAAACTATATTTTACAATTATTTGGAGCAAATACATAGGTTGTTCAGTAAGTCTGCTATCTAAAATTCAAGTTTCTATTTTTATGTATTTTGGGTTCTTTGTTGTATTTTTTAGATTCTAAGCATAAAATTAATAATCATTAAGTAATATGGAAAATAACTCATTCTAGTTTGCATTTTAGGTTTGCATCCATTCACACATTCCAGTTAGGGTTTCTATTTTTAATGTATTCACAAATATAGAAGGTTAAATTTTGTTTGCATTTGAATTGAGATACTACATAACATAGTATTGCATTTTAGGGTTAGAAGCACCTTATTTTGTTTATCTAAGTAGGAACATCATTAGGGTGCCAAGAGTATTCCTGCTAGTTGGGTGATTCCAAGCAGAGGGGTGGACGAACCCTCTGGTTGTTATTTAGACAGGGGATCTTAAGCGGTGTACTTCACACCCTTTGGAGAAATTGGCATTCTCTTGTTGGATTCTAATTTAGATTTATGAAATTAGTTGTTTCTAACATTTTTTGTACATGTTAATAAACATAAAATTTAAAAGGAATTCACACACAACACATTTCACTCAAAATAGTAGTGGTTGGATTTCATCACCAACAATTTCTTGAGATTTGGTGATGATGGTATTCATATCCATCCACCAATATCTACCAATAGAAACCATAGAATACCCCCAAGCAAACTTGTTGGGTTTCATCACTAGCAATAATATTGTTGCCCTATATTCGCCATATTTTTTACCTTTGTTTCATTAAGCAAGATTAGAACATCAAAACACACAAGATTGACACCTAAAATGAATACACATTAAAAAGGAGATAATCAATGAACAATATAAGCCACACTGGTTGAAACTTAGCATTGGTTGTTTATTTCATTTTTGATCTTAAAATATTTCATTTTTGTGTTACATTTGATAGTTTAATCTATATTTTGATTTATTTGCTTATGGTATTAACTAGAAAAAATAAAGCTATAAGTCAAGATAACTTAATGGAACCTTCATCCATCTTCCCCACCACTTCCGTGGTATATTTATTGAATGTGACACAGACATATTTGTCTGCAGGTCCCTCATATTCCCTACCATCCATAACATTCCATATGGCCATGCCCCAAGAGGAGTTAACCTCCCCCACCATTGATAACCACATTACCCATATAGACATGGTAAGAGTAGAAGCTTTTATGAAGTCTTCTAATTATGTCTTAGAGTCTATTCCCAATTAACCTAGACATGAGTCTACTTTTTAGCAAGAGCCTGTTTACTCCTAGTCCCCATCCACCTTTACCCAGGTGTATACTAACCCTCTATTCTAGGAATCAGTTGTACCTTCATCCCATGTGTCTATTTCCCAACCTTCATGTGCTTCTAGCACATCATATACCTCCACTTACACCAATCCCTTGTATGAAGCACATGTCAATGCTACTTCACAGGTTCTAGTATCACAAGTTGCCATGCCTAGTGTAACTTGTACCCTAGCCACTTCTTCCATACCATCTACCTCCATACTCTTAGCTTCTGATAGAGAGATTAGCAAGGCATGGGAACACCTAAAAAAATTTCTTAGACAATATCAAAATACTCAACAACAAGTACAGATGAATCCTAAGCCTTTACATAACTCTACTCAGACTGTCCTTGTCAACTAGGGTCCATCATGGGCATCACAGTCTTCTATGGTTTCTATCCTTGTTATCCATCAAGTCATACTATTACCCATCTAATTGGTAAAATCTTACCTCCTTCCTCGAGACAACATACATTCATTCATTATCATAGCCACTGAATACTTCACAAAGTGGGTTGAGGCAATTCCTCTAACCAGTACGACAGGACCTAGAATCATGGAGTTTATACTTCACCATATCATTTATCATTTTTGTATCCACTAAAAAATTAGTTTAGATAATGTCAAGTATTTTAAGAACAAGGATGTTTGAGCACTTTGCAAGAAATATAACATTCAACATAGTTTCTCGACTCCTTATTACCCACAAGCAAATGGACAAGATGAAACTTCCAACAATACCTTAGTTGCTATTCTCAAGAAACTTGTCAAAGAAAATTATAGAGATTTGCATACACAAATTCCGTTCGCATTATGGGCTTATCGAACAAGAATATGCATGCCTATAGGGGCAACACCATTTTCATTGGTCTATGGAGCCAAAGCAATCATACCTCTTGAGCTCGATATCCCTTCCTTGTGAATTTATTTGTAGGAATTCATAGATGATGACACTACTAGACAAGTACGTCTTGACCAAATCAGACTTCTTGATGAGAGGTGGGTCAACACTTTAGAGCATTTATGAGTTTATCAAGACCGCCTAAAACATGCTTACAACACCAAAATTCATCTATGCGAATTCCAAGTAGGAGATCTTGTCCTTAAAGAGAACCAACAAAATACCAATGCACTACCGCATCTTTGTTGTAAATTCATGGCTAATTGGTTAGGTCTATATATTATCACACAAAGCGTGTGTAATGATACTTATAGGCTTGCCGGTCTAGAGGGAGAGGAAGAATATGAACCACTTCAATGTTATACACTTGAAAGTATTCTATGCATGATTTGATTACTATATATGTATATATACATGGCTAATACATAAAAAAATTTACATACACTTCATTCATAACAATGCATATCACTTGCATTTAACACTCAAAAAACAATGCATTCATGCATATTTCATATTGCATTTCACATTTCATAAAATTTCATATCATACATTTCATTCTCATTCACATTCTACATTCCACATTTCATATAACAATCATTTATTAAGTTCAAGATCTTAATTGGTCCAACAAAATTCATGTTGCCTTAATTAGGGGCACCTTCATAATGTCATCCATATAATTCTACCAAGTCAAATTGCCATAAATACAAGCTACATTTACAAACTCCTATGTGTTTTCGGTCACTCAACCACTTCTAGTGTTTTAAGCAACTTCCAAAATACATGTCGAGTTATTTTAGGACCATTGCACATATTACACTAAGAAAATATTGATTTTCAGGAATTGACTCTAAAACATTCTTGAAACAAACACAATTTCACATCTTAAAAATAACTTATGGCAAAGAGAGATAACACCATACTTGGTATAAACCTTGAAGTAAAACGGGTCATCCTTACTAGTCCCATCATGCAATATAGTCCACAAAAATAGTGGTTCTCACAACTATCACAAATATAAATAAATAAAAGAAAGAGTAGGGATAAATCCCTAACAAAAACTCTAAATATTTTATATCACACACCACTGATCAATTGGGTTGTAAGGATCGTACTACTTTTTTAGTCAGACGGTTAGGTAGTCATCCCAAAAACTTAAAATATCAACAAAAAAAGTCATGGAATATGGAGTTATCCTCCATCAGATCTATAGACACTTGACTGGCAGTGGAGTACACTCACGCGTGGTGACATGTCTCTTTTTAAAAGAGACCTTTGACCTCTTATACGGACAAGCTAGCTTCTTGGTTTCATCCATAACATGTTTTACTCAATTTACTCAAGATGAGTTAATGAACTCACTTGCACACACAATGGTTCTTGATTGGATCGGGTCATTACCATACTCTTGATTCGATAAATGAGCTCACTGCACACACATTTGGTCCTAGAGGGATTAGACAATTTTAGTGAGTTTGTTTGATGCCACTAGGATGTTTGAGTCTCTACAAAATAGGTAGTTTTCCATATCAACATCCATGTCTTCTTCCATATCAACATCCATATCTTCTTCCATATCAACATCCATATCTTCTTCCGTGTCACCATCCATATCATGTAAAAAGCCATGCATCCCATATGCCACCAAGTCTGGTGCCCTTGATTAAACAACAATGCTAGAAAAGGGTCAAGAAAAACTCTAAACTATAAATGATCATTAGCACATGCCATATTGCATTATTCATCCATATATTCCACCTTGCATTAATCATCCATAACATAGAATATGCATTAATCATAAACATAAACATACATTACATAAAACATTCACACACATATAACACAAAAAGGTAAAAGCCATGTATATATATGTATAAAAATCGGATATACAATGAGTTCCAAAAGGGCTACATACAATAGAGCACCAAGGATCATATACAAAAAGTGCATCTCAAAATTAGCTAATACCCATGAGTGGACCCCTGTGACCTACTACCTACTAGGAGCCCTAGACCTAGAACTCTACCTAGACTCAACTGGCCTAGTCAACTGCATCATCGATAAATATGGAGGATCTAGCATCGTGATATGGTTTACCATACATAAATCCTCCAAGGAGTGCACATATGCCTCACTCACCCAAAGTCACTGTAAGTCTAGCCTATGCTGATGTTCCTTGCCTAGAAGCTCTGCCTAGAGCCTCATGATAATCTCTCAATCATCCCCACCAGCTCCTCCAACTGCCTGCTCCACCTACATTTGAAATATAGTTGCATCCCATGCACCAAGCTCTACTTGTAGCTATGCCAAAGTCTCCCCATGAGACTACACCAAATCCTCCCGCTATACTTGTAGCTACTCCATCTTGACCTGTATCCTTACCACCTCGAATATCTCCCCATATCAACCTTCTCCTCCTCCCCTCTACCAACCACAAGAGCATGCTACATTGCACCTCTCAACTTCTTCCTTCGACTACTAGCTCAAAGGGGTCTTGATTGCTTTGGATTTCCATCAGACTCCTCAACATCATGCTCACCATTGATCACCATATTAGGTACCCACACTAGTTGAGCACCAAACTATGCTACATACTTTGGGGTTAATCCTACATCATCCATATCAGGGACCTACAACTCCTCATCATCCTCAACCACCAGCCCCCATGGCTCCACACATGGAATCCCCACCTCCTCTCGGTACCTCCTATAAAGCATCGACTCATCCCATAATACCTGTGGTAAGCCAAACTACCACAACACTCATGAGAAATAGAAGTACTCCACCTCACCCTATCACCTCCAAACTATCCACCTTGACTGCTTGACCCACCATAATTGCTCCCTATATCTAGTCCACCTAGTCCCCCACTAAGGCCTCACATCACCTGGGTAGAAGTTATTCTAGTCCACATATCTTGGTACCACTAGCTTGAGCGCACCAGATGACTCGATTGCACCTCCTCCACTATTGCCCATCTATGAGTAAAGGGCTACACACCATATTACTCCTCACAGGGTAGGTCCTTTGATCATGCCACCTTGAAATACTCCCATCCTAGCACTGAAGAATAAAGATGCACCCCAAGACCTTCCTCTTCTGCCACATCACCTCATACAGCTTCTAGTACACCTACACCAACAAGGTAGGTGCCCATGCGAATGGCTGCAACATGGTGAGAAAATCACTCACCAATCCCAATAGGTTCCATGGTAACCTATAACTAGTGTTGTTGGGAACAACTATGTTAACCAATACATACACCACCAAGGCTAAGAGGGGATCCAAATCCTTGTCCACATACATGGTCAAGTAGGAAATCCCTCCACTATCCACCTTTACCTTCTCCAATATATCCTTGAACATACTTCTCATCTGGGCTTTCTTATCATATCCTACCTCCACCTTCACTCCCTCCACTGGCACCTTGAGAATGCTATACACATCCTCAAGGGTAATGGTCACCTCCTCGGTCGATAGTTGGAAGGTCCTCCTATTTGCATCCCATATTTTAGCTAAAGCTGAAAGATACCCCTCATCCACCCTCACCACATCAAGATGTGTCTCTCTCTATCCCCACTGCCATAAATACACCCTAGTCCAACTTTGATAGCAATTTCCTCATCCCAGAAACAAGGGGGCTCCAAAATCTGCAACTATAAGCAAGCAACACATGTCATTAGTACAAAAAAAAAACAACAAAAAAAAAAAAAATTGTACAACACAAAATGTTTTCAAAGGCATTACCTTGGAAAACCTTACTCTGCTCAATCTGTTGCATTCATTCCCTTCACCACCATAGCTTTCACACCAAATTTCAACCACCTCACTTCACTCCTCACTCCACTTCACTCCTCAGAATGCAGCTTCTCACACTTGCAAACACATAAATGAGTTACATTTTCCAACCTACAGGCTATTTATAGCTTTTGTAGGTGCATTGAAGCACCTTGGGGTATTTCAAGTAAGCTTAAGCATGTATGGGTACTTTTTAGGATGTACAAGCATGTGCGAGTATTTCTTGATGCCCTAAAGCGGAGCTAGGCATTTCTTGCACCCCAGAAATGCATGCGGGCATTTATTGCGTAAATCAACAAAAGGTAAAATCGATCAAAATAGTAGCTTACCTCCTCCAAATTTCATAAAATTTCACCCACATATCAATTCCATCATAACATTAGGTTTTGTGAAAATAGAAATCAGTTTGGATGCATAATTTTTGTTTACGACCACCAGTCATAAAAAACACAATTCCAATTACAAAACATATCAAACTAGTCCAAATTTTCACAAACAACCATATTCATCACCTACATCATAATTCTCATCATCCCACCAATTTCTATAAAAATATGAGTTGATTTGGCCTAATAAATAAAATTTTGTGTCCAAAGATGTAAAATTAACCAATATGCTATCCAATGTTTTCCAATCAGTTCTATTTTTAAAATCATCACATTTATTCATCAAAATTTCAAATTTCACCAACATCATACTCCATCCTCCATTTCTTTCCACATATGCCACATTTTGAGTGAATCTTGTATATAGTGGATTGTTCTATATACTTGGTGATTGCAGTGAATTGCATCCATGCAATTTGGTAAGATGAATAGCCTACCATAAGGACACTTGTCCATGATCATCATCACTTATATCCTTGCTCGAGATCACAATCATATTTTATACTTCAAATTTTGAGTGAAACCTTTCCAAGAGCAATTTGCACAAACGTTATCATTGAAGGCCTTGTTCGTGGGGCTTCAAACATGGATAAAACTCACATTTCATCATTTCACAATTCCTTGAAAATCATCACAGAGATAGGTACTAGCTAGGATGATTGGTTCCAATAATGGAAATTATTCAATAGTCACTAGCAGGTCCTCCAAGATTGACTCTTTTTATTTTACATTATTCATATCGTCCACATTACATTTGCACATATTTTTCAATTGGCTCATGAGATTCATTTGTAAACTTATTCTCCAATTGAGGGGGTAAGCTACGCAAAAATTAAATTCTTTTATTCTTTTTTCTTCAAGCTTATGTTCCACATCCCAAGAGAAGCTGCTTCTATACTTGGCCAAAATAGATGTCTCAGGTTTTTGCATTACCTTGTGTTTCATGCAACGCAGTACAAAAAGGGGTATTTGTAGACACCAAAATCTAGCCACTTTTCCTCCATCCATGATTTCCTACCATTTCCACCACCAAAATATAGTCATTTACCCTCCATCCTATATTTCCCATCATTTCTACCCAATATTTATATATATTTATATATGTTTATTATATATTTAAATAATAATATTTTATATATTATATTTTATATATATTTAATAAATATATATTTATATAAATAAATTAATCCTAGCCATCCGATTTCATTTAATCGTGTTCGTCCATCCACAACAATCCATGCTACACCCTAAAATTAATATCTACCATTAGATGTGCTTTTATAGTAGCCACATGATTAGTGTTGTTGAAACTCTAGCACACCCTAGGTTGGATTATAAATAGGAGCTATTTTGATGGCTGAAACCCTAAGTGCCCTAAGTATTTGGCTAATTTTCCTAATACCCCAAGTTCCCTAAGGTTCCTTGAGCTTCCAAAGTACCTTAGAGTTCTAATCCAACATTTATGCCTTAGTCCCACTCCGTCCATCATATTCCCCATCCTCTTGCTCGTCGCTACCATCATCACATCATTCACCATCATCAGATCCGCTTCTGCATATCTGATCTGACCTCCCGAGTGTATTGTTGCTCTCTACAAGCACTTTGCTACTCTCTGCCACAAACCTATGTGCCCTTTCGCTCTCCATGAGTGCCCTATCGCTCTCTTCCATAGCCCTGAGTGCCTTGCCACTCTCTGTGAGTGCCTTGCCATTATTCCTGAGAGCCCTATCGTGTTTCAAAGTCTTATTTTGATGATAAGCAAGATATTTGGATGTTGCTAGAGCACACCTTCACCATCGAATTGAAATTGATCCAAGAAAACCAACAAGGAGCAAGGTAAATCATTATTTGTTATCATTTCATTTCATGCATTTGCATTTATGTTCACTTCATTAGCAACATATCAGTTGGGATTTATTATTGCTTATAGAGGACCTCACACTGTGGAGCCCTCATAGGTATTACTAACTTATTTGTTGTGTTATTGTGTGCAGATATGAAGGTGCTACACAAGCATTGGATAACGGATCAAGCTGGAGTGGCCCGACATTGGATACGTAGAACCCCACTCACCCATGTTGGGAGCAGAACACAACTGAAGACACCACCATTTGTTGTATCTATTGTTTCGAAGAACCCTAGTAATCTTTGTAATAATTGTATCAAAAGGGATTCCTACATCCACTATTGTAACAATGGAGTTTTTAAGCTCCCCCCTTGTTTAATATAAATCTCATGTGTTGTGCAATATATGGTTATTTGAATTCTATTTATTCAACATTTGTTTGGTGTCATATTTTATCTCTATAAATTGGGTTAGTCATTTTGTAAGAAAGAAAAAATATTAAAGTTAGGGTTGTAAATATGTATGCTCCAAATATAGTCACTCATCATGAAATATGTTTGAAGGACCTTAGTTTTATTTATATCAAATTCAATGATGATTCATAGTGCTATCTAAGAAAAATTACAGAGGATATTGACACAATTCTATCTCCTCCAAAAAATAAGGGTGGTACTCCTAGATGGTCTTGTTGGACATTTTGAGTAGATGAGTTGTCATTGATGTCAAGAGTGAGTGGTCATTGATGTCAAAAGGAAGTTTTAGTGAGCAGTGGAAGGAGAAGCAGTTCCGTAATCAGTGCAAAAATGAGAGTCCGCTTCCACTTGGTCAGATCTGGTTCTATGTAGTCATATGTGGTCTAAAGTGCAAAGAAGAGGCCCAAGCAAATAATATTATAATATTTTATTATAATATTAAAAAGAGATTTAAATTAATTAATATAATTTTATTATAAATTAATTTATTAATTAATTTAATTAACTTCCAAAGTTATTTAAGTTAATTATAATATAATTTTAATTTAATTATAAATTAATTTATATTAATTTAAATAACCCTAAAGAATGTTATAAGGTTAAATTAAAAATAGAATTTGAAATTTGATTTAAATGCCAATGTTTTAAGGCACGAGGCCCTTGTGTATAAAAGGTGGCAAAAACCTTTGCCTTACTCCCTACATACCATCGATCAAATTCCTAAGCTCCAAAGTATTGTGCGCAAAAAGGAGAAAGATTTTTTCATGTTTTGAAAGGTCTCCAGTGGCAGAAGATTAGATAAATAGGAGCGAGGCTCCTCTTATCTTACACAGTGCTGTGTAGCACAGTTGGCAATGGTGGATGGTGCTAAGTTTTGTGGCAGGCAAGGTGAAGAGGATTGAAAATCCAACTAAAATTTAATATTATACAAATTGTATTTATAGGCTTGAAAGGCCTAAAATACTTAACCAATTTCCACAAAATCATGGATTTGGTCCAAAAATACATAAGCATATAGCAAAAGCTATAATAGTGCATAAGAATTTGCACATAAAACAACTTAGCTAACAAGAAGATAAGAAGTTAGCTAAATAAGAGCATAAGCTATCTTTAAGTTCACACTTCCTAACTAAAACTTAGAAATGACAACTATCTTGTTAAAATGCACTAGGATTCTATGTGAGAATAAGTCTCACTTAGAAATGACAACTATCTTATCAAAGTGAACTAGGAGTCTATGTGAGAATAAGTCTCACTTACAATATTAATTTACAAATAAATAACTATGCAAACCTAGCTAGGAAATAAAAAGGGGTCATATGAGTGATTATACATCAATCCTCATCATGCCTCCCCACAATAGAAGCATTGGACTCCAATGCTTTCAAAAGAGTAGGAAAGTCATGGGACATATGATGAAAAGAAATCCAATGAGCCTGATGCGGCAGCTATCCTCATCGAGCCACAAGATAAGAGGTGGTAGACCCTTGGTGAGTCTGTTGAGTCTTCGTGTCATAGATCTGATCTGAATCCAATGGTAACTGAGAATCAAGAACCACGTCCATAGGATGACTGATAGCAGGTGCGGTCTCCAATGTAGAGTCATGATACAACTTCAAAAGATCTACATTGACGACATCATGAATCCCCAAGTGTGTGGGAATATCAAGGTGGAAAGCATTATCAAACACCTGCTGAAGGATAGTATAAGGCCCATAGTGAATCGGTTTTATTTTGCTATGAGTCTTATCAGAAAAACATCGCTTGTCGAGGTGCAACCAAACTCTATCACCAACCTGAAATGGATGAGGAATTCGATGTCGATCCATGGCCTGTTTTTGTTGCTATTGTGTCTTTTGCAAAATATCAATCACCTTTTATTGAATATTGTGCAAGTGTTGAATAAATGAGTGTGCCTTGTCTTGCTCCTTTTGAAGATGAGAAGTGATAGGAGAAGGCAAGGACAAAGGTAACTCATAAGGTGCCAAAGGCTGAAATCCCAAACAAACCTCAAAAGGAGAGTGACCTGTAGAAGAATGTAGTGCCCTATTGTAGGCATGCTCAATATGAGTGAGACTCAAGTCCCACTTTGCTGGTGAAGCATGATGATAGATTCGTAGACTCTGCACAAGTGTATGGTTCACCACTTCAGTCTACCCATCGGATTGTGGATGATAGGCGGTGGAAAAGTTAAGGGAGACTCCCAAAATTTTCCACAAGGAACGCCAAAAGTGACCCACAAAGTGTGAATCACGATCCGATATAATGCTAGTAGGTAGACCAAAGGATCACCAAATGCTATCAAAGAATAATTGGGCTAAGTCTGATGCAGAACTTGTCTTGCGGCATGGAATAAACTTAGCCATCTTACTGAATCTATCAACAACCATGAACACACAATCATGTTGCCGCACTGTCATGGGAAAACCACTAACTAAATCCATGGAAATGCTTTCCCAAGGACGTGAAGGAATGGGCAAAGGAATGCCTAAGCCAAACTTCCTATTAGTCGGTTTGGAGCGACAACAAACTGCACACTGTTTGAGAAATCTCAACACATCCCTCTACATTTTGGGCTAGTAGAAAAATATTTGCAAGTGATGAAGTGTTTTGTGTTTCCCAAAGTGACCACCATAAAGTGTAGAATGAGCTTCCTTAAGAAGTGACACTCTTGGCTCACAAGGAACACAAACCTTGTCCAATTTGTAAAGTAGTCCATCCTTGATGTAAAAATATTGGAAAGGACGCAAATTGGAAGAAAAAGGCTTACTTACTTGCTCAAATATTTTTCCAAAATTAGGATCCTGAGAATACTGATTTGGCCAAGTCTAAAATCCCAAGTGTGAAGTAGACATTACTATTAATGCAAGAGTGGTAGGAGGCCTACTCAAACAATCAGCAACAACATTACTCTTCCCCTTTTTGTACTTGATGACCAAGTGAAATTGTTGGAGATAAGAGGCCCACTTCATATGTCTTGACTCTTCAATTTTACTTTGAGATTGTAGGAACTTGAGGGGCATATGATCAGTGTGTACTACAGTTTCTTTTCCCAAAATATAGTGTCTCCAGTACTTTATATCTTGAACTAATACATACAACTCCTTGTCATATGTGTAATAGTTCAACTTGGCAGCAGAAAAAGTTTTTGAATGATAAGCAACTGGATGACCATTCTATTTGAGCACAACACCTAGTGCCACTTGAGATGCATCCATTTCAATCTCAAAAGGTTGAGAGAGGTTAGGTAAGGATAGCATCGATGTTGTACAAAGTTTATTTTTTAATTTCTCAAAGGCAACATCTTGGTTTTTCCCCCATTGAAATGGAACTTTAGATTTAGTGAGATAGTGCAAAGGAGCTGCAATAGTGGAATATTGAAAAATGAACTTGCGATAAAAATTTGCAAGTCCTAGGAAACTCCTTAACTCAGTGAGAGTAGGAGGAGACCATTTAAGTAAAACATCAACTTTAGTGGGATCCACCTGAATTCCACTTTCACTAATCACAAACCCAAGGTAGGAAATAGAAGTGGTGCCAAAGGAACACTTGGAAAGGTTAGCATATAATTGATTCTTGTGAAGGATATCAAGTGTATGATGGATATGCCGAAGATGCTCTTCCCAAGTTTTTGAGAATATTAATATATCATCAAGATATATGATTACAAATTTGTCAAGTACATCACAAAATACATCATTCATCAACCTCATGAAGGTTGCAGGAGCATTAGTAAGACCAAAAGGCATGACCAACCATTCAAAAAGGCCCATATTCATCTTAAAATTTGTCTTCCATGTATCCTCTGCTTGGATACACACTTGATGATAACCACTTTTGAGATCTATTTTAGAAAATAACTTAGCTCCTTGGAGCTGATCTAATAAATCATCAATGCGAGGTAGTGGATATCTATTCTTTATAGAAATTTTGTTCAAAGCACGAAAATCAATGCATAATCTCCAAGTGCCATATTTTTTAAGAACCAACAAAATAGGTGATGCACAAGTAGAAGTACTTTCCTTAATGAAACCTTTAGACAATAATTCTTCTATTTACCTTTTAATTTCTTCATTTTGCAAAATAGATTGTCTGTACATAGGTACATTAGGAAGTGAAGAACCAGGAATGATTTCAATGTTGTGATTAATTGTGCGAATTGGAGGAAGAGACTTGGGCTCCTGAAATATGTGTGAGTAACTTTGAAATATTTTATCCATTGAAGCATGTTGCTTTGAAATGGATTTTGATGTAGAAGTGTTTTGAGAGCGAATGAAAATTAGAGCAACCTCACCACCTTTTTTAATTGCCTTTTTTGCTTGCTTGGAATTTAGAATGATGTTAGGAGTGTTGGTGCTTTTTATGAGAAATACCTTACCATCCTTTTGAAATGTGTAGGTTCTTTTGAAAGCATCATAAACAACTCTCCTATCATACTGAAAAGGTTTTCCAAGAAAAATCCCACAACAATCCATAGGAGTCACATCACAAGTGACTTGATCTATGAACTATGGGCCAAGTGCAAATTTTAATGTGCAAGTGTGAGTGATTTCTGAGCCTCTTCCACTATCCTTCCAACCCAAAGAGTAAGGTTGAGGATGAGGCTCCATAGGTAATTTCAATCTCTCGACAATGGACCTCACAATTAGATTTTTCTGCGAGCCATTATCCACTATACAATCTGTTGCAAAGTTATGGAGAAAATGAGCTCGAGTGATGAACAAAGCATCCCAAGCGCTCCTTGATGAACTAAAATTTACTAAGGTAACATCATTGAGTTTACCTCGTAATTTCGTGTATACTCTACTTTCTCCTACTGACTCAAGGGGACCTTTCAAAGCATCCTCTGCTTGAGTAGTTACAACCAAACTTCTCTTCTTAAGTTTAAAACAATCTGCCTTTTCATGGCCCTTTTTCTTACAATAGTTACAAAATTTTTTGGAAGAAGAAGGTTTGGAAGAAGAAGGAGTAGAAGAGGAAGGAGAAGGAGAAGAAGGAGAAGAATTAGAAGATGAATTCTTCTTTGGGGTAAAGTTCTTCTTTTGTGAGAAATAATTATTCCCTTTTGATGAGCTAGCAACCGCTTGATTAGCAGGAGCGCGAAATACCTGCGACTGCGCTTTGAACTTGTCCTCAACAAGTTGCACCTGGTTGAAAGCTGAATCCAATATTTCCATGTTAACAAACATGACTTCTCTATACAAATGCTCTAACAAGCCACTTTGAAATTTGAGAATCAAAGTATGGACATCATCCTCCACACTCAAAAGAATCCTGTACCTGTTGAAGTGGTAGATATAATCCTGCATAGTCATATTAGTTCCTTGACGAAATCTAAACCACTTGATTACCAACTCCTTTTGATAATTAGAAGGATAAAAATTCTGTTGAAGAGAAGTTACAAGTTTATCCCAAGTGGTAATTTCATCATGTCCCTTTTTGCGTTCTATTAACACTTTAGCCAAACCTGAAAGCTTGAGCTTGGCGAAGGGAACCTTGTCCTCATCCGAGGTATGAGTGTAAGAAAACCAGGACTCCATATCAAGAAGCCAACTGTTCAAGATGTCTGGATTTTGAGAGCCATCATACATGGGCACTTCACACCATGCTTTGGATCGAGGATCATTGTTGTAGATTTTAACATCAGCTGCATTTTGAATACTAATGTCGCTAACCTTGTCAGCAAGGCTACTGACCACTTGGCTCAAAGTAGTGTCATTTGCCTTCTCTGCAAGTATACTTACAACATGTGCTAATTCTGCCATCTGGGTAGCCAAATCTGAAGCCATTTGGAATCGGGTATAATCCAGGAATAAAAGGGTAAAGCACTTAAAATTAGGGTAAAATTTGGGGTACCCTGTTACAATGTTGTGCCCTTAAGTGAAAAATACTCCGAAGGCGAAATAAGCAAAAATATACTTCTTGTAATCTTAAAAAGATGAACAAAAATAATTATTCATATTTTTTTTTCTAAGGCTAGAGCTAGAAGAATTGCAGATCAGAACAAAAATTTTATAATTTAAAATTTAATATTTTCTAACTAACCTAAGGTTTAATTTTTTTTATAATTTATTAATTTAAAAATAACTTAATTAAAAATTAAATTTAATTAATCAAAAAAATTAAATTTTAATTAATTAAAAATATTAATTAAACTATTTAAAAATAAACTAATAAATAAATAAAAATTACATGAAAATTTAAACCTTAAGAAAATTTAAAAATATAAAATTTAAAAGAAATTACCCTTGTTTGCCAAAGTCAACTAAATGTGTTGAATGCCAACTGCACTTCAACTCTGAGGTACCAAAAATTTTGAAGCTTTCTTTCAAACCAACAATGCACCTTCAGTAGCACTCCTTTCAAGATTCGATCGACACACGATCAACGTTTGAAAGGCAACCAGACCCAAGTCGACACACGACCTGGTATTGGGAAGAATCCTTGAGCTCTTCAATACTCAAAAATGGGGGGGCAGTAGGGTTAAATGGCTCCCTAATCCTAATTGGACCATAACTACGATCCAATCCCTTCCAAGGATCACAGTAGGAAGAACTCTGAGGTAAACTTTTCCTATACCTCTTGAGCATAAGCAAAAAGTTGGAGCGAGGAGTTTGTCACCGAAGGAACTTCCTTCTACGAATGGTTTTCAAGCTACCCTTGAGCTTAAACCGAGTCCTCAATGAGAAAGAGTTTCTCATAACAAAATTATCTCCTTTCCTCTCACTTCACAAGCCCTAGTGCAATCTTGAACTAGGCTCTGATACCAATGAAGAGGATTGAAAATCCAACTAAAATTTAATATTATACAAACTGTATTTATAGGCTTGAAAGGCCTAAAATACTTAACCAATTTCCACAAAATCATGGATTTGGTCCAAAAATACATAAGCATATAGCAAAAGCTATAATAGTGCATAAGAATTTGCACATAAAACAACTTAGCTAACAAGAAGATAAGAAGTTAGCTAAATAAGAGCATAAGCTATCTTTAAGTTCACACTTCCTAACTAAAACTTAGAAATGACAACTATCTTGTCAAAGTGAACTAGGAGTCTATGTGAGAATAAGTCTCACTTACAATATTAATTTACAAATAAATAACTATGCAAACCTAGCTAGGAAATAAAAAAGGGGTCATATGAGTGATTATACATAACTCCTCATCACAAGGAGTGCAGGGTTCAAATCCTACCGAGTTCATTTTACAAGGAAGAGAGGGCATTTTATTTTTGAGCAGCACCGAACGAAGGGAATAAAGGGAGGCTTGTACCTTCCCTTCCCCATGGAAGTGCTTAGCCCACATGGTGGGCTAGCGCCTTGATAAGGCACTCGGCTGGGAGTGGTCTCACATTCGAAACCCACCGAGGCCTTTTGGCTAGTGTTAAAGATATGCACTAATGTCATTTATCTTTGTTGCTTGATTATTTCAGATGTGCTAAGGTTAAAAAAATAAAATATTTTTGGTGGTTTATAGAGTTTATTTTTGCCTAAATTAATTTGGATATTGAGTATTTAAGGGAGATAAAAGGGTAGGCAATATTATTTTTGAAAGTTTAATTTTTGGAGGTTGATTAATTAAAGTTGGAGATTATAAGGAGCAATTGAGTAATTATTTTTATGTATGATTTGATGATTGCTAATTTCAATAAGGAGTAATAAGGTGTATTTGAGTTTGATTATTTTTTAATTGAGAAATAATTTTGAGAGAGTGTTAGTGTGATATTTTGTCATCTAACCATGAAAATTGGAAAAGAAGAAAATTGTGATTGAGACAGGTTTTTAAGGGCACTTCTATATATAAAAAAAAGGTATGGGCACATCTTCCTAGTGAATGATTATTGAATGTTGTGAATGCTAAGTTGGAGTGAAAAGGGTTGTTTGATAAGTATTGTTGAGTTTGGTTTTTATTGAATGAAAGTTGATTCTAGAAACCTTGTTTGATAAGCATTGTTGAAGATATTGAGTAAATCTTTCATATGCTTGAGCTAAAGTTTGTGCAAAGATCATGAGTATCATTGTTATGTGAGGATTAATTGATAAGCATTTTTTTTGAAGTGATTGGATGAGAGAAGAACTTGAACTAGAGTTTGCAAAGATAATGAGTATCATAGTTATGTGAAGTTGTGAACTATCTTGAACTAGGGTTTGTGAAATATTATGAGTATCATTGTTATGTGAGATTGTTTGATAAGTATTGTTGGAAATAAGTGAGCGAGTGTTCATATAATTGGACTAGGGTTTGTGAGTAAGGATTATTTCATTGAGTGATTGATTGAGTAGAGTTGGTTGAGCCTAGTCAAGTGGATGTGTTGAAGTGATAGTTCAACTTCTGTAAAACAAATTGTTCCATATTCTAATTTGATTTGAGAAAGATATTGAGTGTTTGTGAGTGTGAAGCATATTGAGTCTCTAACAATTCTCTATATATTTTTGTGGTAAAAAGAGATATTGAAAGTGATTGATCATTGTGGTGAATGTGAAGCATATTGAGTCTCTAACAATTCTCTATATGTTTATGTGAGATTGGACAAGTTCTAGTGAGGACTTGTTGAGTAAATTTAAGGTAAGTCTTAGAGAAGACTCGTGGACAAATTTGTGTGAGATTTTATGGAAGCTTACAATACAGATTTGAGGAAAAATATTGAGAGTAGATTGAACAAGTTCTAGTGAGGAATTGTCAAGCATATTTAAGGCAAGTCTTCGAGAAGACTTGTGGACAGATTTGTGTGAGCTTTTATGGAAGCTTACAATACAGATTCAAGGACAGGGATTGAGAGTAGATTGGAAAAGTTCTAGTAAGGACTTGTTGAGAAGATTCGAGATATGTCTTGGTGAACTTGTTGAGCATATTAGACAAGTTCTAGAGAGGACTTATGGACATATTAGTGTGAGGTTTTGTAGAAGCTTACAAGGCAGATTTGAGATAAGTCTTTGAGAAGACTTGTGAGCAGATTTGATTGATTGATTTGTTCAAACCTTGAGTTAAGGTTTGGGACAAATCTAGCAAATTTGATTTGTGATTAACTCAAGCTTTGTGTTAAGGCTTGATGATAGAGATTGAGGACATATTTGTGCTAGACCTAAGGACTGTGTTTAGTGCAGATTTGAGGATATATTTTGGTATAAATTTGAGGACAGGTTTATGCCAGACCAGAAACAAAGATTGAGCAAATTTATGCTAGATTGAAGGACTGTGTTTAGTATAGATTTGAGACAAAGCAAAGAGCAATATTTGGAGGTGATAGAGTATAGAGGATGATAGTATCTAGTGGATAAATATCCATTAGCTATGGTAGTGAGGATAGGTCTTCTGAGTGAGGACATGAGTCTTCAGTGGATAGAGATCCATTAGCCAGTGTAGTGGAGGCAACAGTTCTTCTAGAATATCCCCAGAAAAATAAGAGGAGAAAGAAGTTCTCCTGTGGATAGAGATCAATGAACTTGATCAAGTTATTGGTGTCTCCTTTGGATAGAGGTCCATAAACATTGTAATAGGGAAAGGTTTTCCAAGAGATTTATTGAGAAAATATTAGTAAAATATTTTCTCTATGGAGTAGCCCTCATTGGGTGAACCACGTTAAATTAAAGGAAAAAGATTTGGAATGTGAAAAACTGGAACATGAGGTTGTCTCTCTAAGGAAGGAAGTTGAAAAATCTAATGATAAGCTACAACAAAATATCAGGTTTGAGAAAAGCACAAAAATATTGGATGATATTATCAAAACACAGAGATATTTAGTTATAAATACTGGACTTGGTTTTGGAGAAGGTCAAAAGAAACAAAAGGGGAGTCAAGCTCAAAAGGAAGAGAGGCATCAAAGAAAATAAGTAAAGAAGAGCCCAAGACCTATGCTGATGTATTGAGAAGTGGAAGCATCAAGAAGGAAGAAAACAAAGAATCATCATGGATCGAAGTCAATCATAGAAATAGCAATGAGAGAACCATGCGACCATATCCTCCAAGGCAATCAAATAGGTTTCAATATTTCTTCCATGGTTATTATTTTTCATGTAACAAATTTGGTCATAAAGTTGTACATTGCATTGTCCGTGCTAAAAGTGATTTTGGCTTCACCAAGAGAAATTTCAATTCATTTGCACCTCTCATGGATTACAATATCATTTGTTACAAATATGATAATTTTGGGCATAAAGCTAAATGGTGTAGAACAGTGTTCCTTGAAATTTCGAAATCAAGCAAGGAGGAAGGTCAAACTGTTCAAAAGAATATGACTTCCAAAGTTTGGAAAAAGAAAATGGAACAAGAAAAGGAGAAGTCTATGTTGGTACAAATGGCTCTTCATGTGCAAAATGAAGGAAATCAGTGGTACATTGATAGTGGTTGTTCAAGCCATATGATAGGTGACAAAAGTAAATTTCTCTCTCTCAAAGAAATAAATGGAGGCACAATAAAATTTGGTGATAATGCTTCTACCAAAATTGTTGGAAAGGGAACCTTGAGCCTGGATAATGGAAGATCAAGGATAGAGAATGTGTTATATGTTGAAGGGTTGAAGCACAATATACTAAGTGTAATTCAACTATGTGATCAAGGGCACACACTCACATTTCACCCAAATGGATGTGAGATCAGGAAATCCAAGATAGGAAAGCTTATTGCAGACGCTAGCAAAACTGCAAATAATCTCTACATGTTGAGCAAAATTAAAGGGAAAAATAATTTTTATCACAAGAATATGAGATCTGGTTGTGGCATAGAAGAATGGGCCACCTGAAATTTGACAACATAGTAAAAATCAGCAACAAACAAGTAGTTAGAGATTTTCCCAAGATAGCAAAACCCCCAAGCATGATTTGTGCACAATGCTAGCATGGTAAGCAAACAAGATCTAGTTTCAAATCAAAGGAATTCTCTTCATCCAAGCCTCTGGAGCTGATTCACACTGATCTATGTGGCCCTACAAGAACAAAGAGCTTACAAGGTGAGAATTATTTCATGTTGTTTATTGATGATTATTCTAGAATGACTTGGGTAACATTCTTAAGAGAAAAATCAGAAGCTTTTGAAAATTTCAAAGCATTCAAGGCACTTGTAGAAAATGAAATAGGTAAAAATATCAAGTATCTAAGATCAGATAGAGGAGGTGAATTCACTTCAAATAAATTTGTAGAATTCTGTGAACAACAAGGAATCAAGCGACAATACTCAACAACAAGAACTCCACAACAGAATGGAGTAGTTGAAAGGAAGAATATAACTATTCAAGGCATGTCCAGGGCCATGCTAAATGATTCTAATATTTATGATGCCTTTTGGAGAGAAGCGATTCATACAACTATTTATATCATCAATAGAGCTCAAGTAAGAGTAAATCACCACAAAACTCTGTATGAGCTTTGGAAGGGAAGACCAACTACTGTGAAGTACTTCAAAATTTTTGGAAGCAAATGCTACATTAGATGAGAAGAAAAATATTTGGGTAAGTTTGATTCCAGGTGTGATGAGGGTATCTTCCTTGGATACTCTTCAAAGAGCAAAGCCTATAGATGCTACAATAAAAGATCACATAAAATTGTGGAAAGTGCAAATGTAAGAGTTGATGAAGAAATAGATCTAAGAGAACCAGCTCAAGAGATCGTGTATCAAGAAGGAGAAAGTTGCAAAGATGAAGAAACTAAAGAATATGAGAATCAAAGGACACCCTCAAGAACACCCCCCAATATACCATCTAAAACACCATCCAGATATGTGCAAAAGAACCATCCTGAAGATCTGATTATTGGGAATCTAGATGAAAGACAAACAAGGAGGAAAATAATAGGTACATGTGAACATGCCAACTTCTCTTTACTATCTAAAGTTGAGCCAAAGAATTTCAATGAAGCAAGTGAAGATAAATATTGGATTAAGGCAATGGAGGAGGAGTTAGATCAAATAGAGAAAAGTGAGACTTGGGAACTTGTCCCACATCCAAAAGATAAGAATGTAATTGGCACCAAATGGGTCTACAAAAATAAGTTGAATGAAGATGGTCAAGTTGTCAAAAACAAAGCAAGACTTGTATGCAAAGGCTATGCACAAGTTGAGGGAATTGATTTTGAAGAGACATTTGCTCCTATTGCTCTTCTTGAGGCCATAAGAATGTTCTTGGTCTTTTCAAGTTTCAAAAACTTCAAAGTATACCAAATGGATGTAAAATCAACATTTCTTAATGGTTACTTAGAGGAAGAGGTCTACATTGAGAAACTATATGGTTTCAGCTTGATAGATAAGCCAGACTATGTATGCAAATTGAAAAAGGCTCTCTATGGACTAAAGCAAGCCCCTAGGGCTTGGTACTCAAGGTTGGATAAATATCTCCAAGAATAGGGTTTCAGAAAAGGTATAGCTGATAGCAACTTGTACATCAAGAATGAAGGAAATGACTTGTTAATTATAGTAGTCTATGTGGATGACATCATTTTTGGAGGCAGTAATGACAAGATGTGTTAGAAATTTGTAAAATATATGCAAAGTGAATTTGAGATGTCAATGCTTGGTGAGCTATCCTTCTTTCTTGGTTTGCAAATTTCACAGTCAGATAAAGGTATATTTCTCTCTCAAACCAAGTATGTAAAAGAAATGTTGAAAAAATTTAGGATGGAGGATTGCAATCCTGTGAGTACCCCCATGGTTACAGGATGTAAGTTAAGTAAATATGATGAGTCTCCTGAGGCTAATCAAACTTTGTATAGATCCATGATTGGAATTTTACTATATGTCACAACTACAAGGCCAAATATAATGTAGGCAGTCGGATTGGTGGTAATATTTCAAGTTGCACCAAAGGAAACACATGTATAGGCAGTAAAAAGAATCCTCAAGTATTTGAAAGGAACTATGGATTTTGGATTGTGGTATCCTAGAGGTGATAATTTCACTCTCACTGCATATACATATGTGGATTGGGTAGGCAGTGTGGATGATAGGAAAAGCACAAGTGGAGGAGCATTTTTTCTTGGAGATTGTTTGGTCTCTTGGCTAAGTAAAAAACAAGCATCAATGTCCTTATCTACTGCATAGGTGGAGTACATTGCAACAACTGCTTGTTGCACTCAGGTTTTATGGATGAAATAAACCTTAAGTAATTTCAAAGTAGAGCATGATCATCCTATCTCCATACTTTGTGATAATACAAGTGCCATCAATATTTCAAAGAATCCGATGATGCATTCAAGGACCAAGCACATTTTGATCAAGTATCACTTTTTGAGAGAGCAAGTGACTGATCAACAAGTCAAGTTGGAATACATTGCTACAAAGGAACAAATTGTTGACATCTTTACCAAGCCACTTCCAAAGGAGACCTTTGAGTATCTCAGAAGTAAGTTGGGAGTATTTTCACTCCCATATCATCATTGATTATCTCAGTAAGAGCAGGGAGGAAGGGGGCATTGTCAAGTGTCTTATCTTACAACCCCGAGGAACCTTTGCCATTGATGTCAAAGGGAGAGAATTTTAGTAAGGGGGAGCAACTTGTCAGGGGGAGCAATTTGTGATCATGTTGCAATAAAGGACAGTTTCATTGTAGGGTTGCCATCAATGACAAAGGGGGAGATTGTTAGAAATATTGAGTTGTCATTGATGTCAAAGGCAAAAATATATTCAAGGATGAAATGTTGAGTTGTCATTAATAATAAAGGCAGAGATATCTTCAAAGGTGATTTCATATGCTTTAATATTTAAATGAAATATTTAAATATTAAAGTGGAAGGTTTATATTTAAATCAAAATATTTAAATATATAAAAGTTTAAATAAAGTGGAAGGTTTATATTTAAATCAAAATATTTAAATATATAAAAGGTTAAAAATTTAAATCTGCATGGGCCGACCACCTTGAGCGCACCATACAAAAGAGAGTTTGAAAATTCAAATATTCAAATAATGGGCTGACCTCCTTGGGCATGAATGACAAAAAGCATATTAATATAAGGCCATAAATTCACTTTGGCAATAATAAGAAATTTGAATATATCCTTCGAGTGGGGAGAGAGCAGTGGGTAGAAGACAAGGGAGGAGAGGAGCGCAAGTTTGGCAGCGTAGCAATGATCAAAATAAGACTTTAAATATTTGTCCATGCCACTTTGATCTCAACCGAGTGGTTAGCCCAGCCGGTTGCCTAGCTCGTGTTGGAGTGCTACGGTGCAGAAGGTCTGAAGGTCGAATCCTCTCGATGCCTGTTTTGCTATATTTTATTTTTTGAGATAGCGCAAAGAAGGATCCATATAGTTTATGGTGTGCCTTTGGTTTCATCCACTAGGGTAGCCCAGTTGGTTGCCTAGCCCATGTTAGGGCACTGTGGTGCAAAAGGTTAGAGGGTCAAATCTCTTTGATGCCTATTTTTCTGAAGCATGTGAGATAGCACAACGAAGAAGTTAAATATTCTATTGCACCTTTTGGTTTCATCTACTGTGGTAGCTCAGTTGGTCATGAGCCCGTGTTAGGGTGCTGCACTTCTAGAGGTCAGAGGATCGAATCTCATCCATTGTTGTGCAAGGTAAGGGTAGAGTTTTTAATTAATTTTAAAGGGAGATATAAGGATTTATGTTATAAGGTTTTATTTTGCAAATTTTTATAAGGTTTTATTTTGCAAATTTTATAGAAGGGAGATATAAGGAGTTATGTTATAAGATTTTATTTTGCAAGTTTTAAAAGGGAGATATAAGGAGTTAGTTTAAATTAAGATTTATTGTGAATGTTGTTAAAAGGAGTGATAAGGATATTAAGTATTTGATTTGGAGTTTAGATAAAGAAGCAAAAAGAAAAATTATAGATCAGATTTGTATGCAATATTTGTGCATTGTTTATGATTGGATTTGGGAGTAGATGAGCAGTGTTTGTGAGCATAGTTTAAGAGCATATTTTGGAATAGATTTGAATAGTATTTATGAGTAGATTTTGGAATAGATTTGAGCAGTATTTGTGAGCAGATTTTAGAGCAGATTTGAGCAGGTTTTGTGAGCAGATTTTGGAGCAAGATTTGAGGACAGATCTGAGTAGATTTTTGGACCAGACTTTTGACCATAAGGGGATTGGTGTCTCCTGTGGATTTGTGCCCATGAAATTGAGCAAGGGGATTGGTGTCTCCTATGGATTGGTGTCCACAAACTTGTATAGAGGATTGGTGTCTCCTGTGGATTGGTGTCCACAAAATTGTATAGGGAATTGGTGTCTCCTATGGATTGGTGTCCACGAACTTATATAGGGATTGGTGTCTCCTGTGGGTTGGTGCCCACAAAATTTATTGAAGAAAATTATAAGAAATATTTTGCCGTGGTTTTCTCCCGAGAGGGTGTTTCCATGTAAAATATTTGTCTCTTATGTGTATGGTGATTTGTGCATTGTTTCATTATTGCATTGATATTATTTGAAGTTATTGCTTTGGAAAGAAAAGAGAAAAGTTTTATCTTATATTGTTTACCCCCCTCTCAGTATAAGCTTGTGTTCTTCACATCCAAAGTGTAATATTGACAAGGGGTCCCTAGTTGGTTCTAATAGGATAGATAGTGTAGGTATGGGAATTTTATAGGTTATTATAACCATTTTAGTTTGTTTAGGCATAAAATCATTATAATCCATACATAAGAGGAAATCCTTAGGCTTGAATAGATTAAATTACTAATCATAATTCCTTTCAATAGGATCTCACAAGTTGTAATAGAAAATCAACTAAAATCACAATATCATTTGTTATTTTTAGCCTAAACTTCTTGAGGTAAAAAATTTAAATCCAACTCAAATAAAGGTTATTCTTCACCATGATGTTGTAACTATTATTTGTTAGATTACTATTGAATCTAAATTAATTTAGCATCCATTTATAATAAGCTTATAATTCATGTATATATTTTAAATGAAAGTAACCATGAATCCATATATTCATTGAAGGAATTTACTTGCACATAAATGTATACATAAATACATTTTTAGTTCATATATCAAGCCATAAAATCATACTTTTTATTCTCCTTTAGCAAATTATAAAACTTTAGGTTAATCATAATCCAACCAGTAGAGAACTTTGTATACATATATTTTTTAGTCAAACATACAAACAATAAGCTTTAAATAGAGTAGACCTTGTAGTTACATATCTAGAACTAAATTAGTATAGATACTTATGAATATTAGTCACATTATATATAGTGACCAAGTAAAGACATTTATTGTTCTAACATGGATGGATAATTAGTTGATGCCTCTAGTAGCTACAACTATCTAAGGAAACCATAATTGAGGACAAAGATTTATCAACCTATCTTCTTAGCCACACAACCATTTAAAAAATAGGACTTTATGAGAATTTTGTTTACCATAACACAATTTAGAAACACAAACACACACACACACACACACACACACACACACACACACACACACACACACACACACACACACACACACACACACACACACATATGAGAAATATTGAGTAGTAACATAGACACATGCAAAACACATGAACTTGTATATAAGCTAATAGGTTAGGTTTACATAGATGGATCACATCCATATTCAAAGATGCTACACTTACTCTAGGATAATTTTCTCCTCATACAAACTTGAATAAGGCCCACTTTATTCAACATAATTTTATCAGTATAATAAGAGACTATCTCCATATCCTCTTTTGTAATGTTTGGAATGGATAAGCTACCACTTTATTCCATGTCAAAAATTTTGGAGAACGTGATACCCTTCAACCTCACCCTATGTATGAAACTTAAATACATAAATTGACATAATTATAAATAAATAATATACCTTATATTGGAACAATAAGTAGAACCTTATATCAAACACAAATAGCTATCTAACTATACATACATTACTTATTTTGGATTAAAAAACATAGACCACTTGACCCAAAATATTTACATACTATAGAGAGTCTTGGTTAGAGAGAGGATTATAATTGAATAATTTTAATTCCACTTGTGTTACTTTATCTAAAACTAAACTATGGTCTTCACCTATAAAATGCATGAAACTTTGATTTATCCACATGGTTAATACTATTCTATAAAATCACCATCAATAAACACTCCCATTTGTTAACATTGCATGTCATAACTATTGTATGAATTCATAACAAAGAAAATAATCACATTCAATCTAACATGATATCATAAATCATGGTACATACATTAACATCCCCTATTATTTCATCATACATATACTTTTTAGTTTATTGAGTAGAAAATGTGGGTATTACATCCCCTCCTTTTGTAAATATTTCCTCCCAAATGTTGGTCATTTTTTTTTTTGGATAAGCTTGTAATATTTCATACAAGTCTTTTCACATAGCCAAGTTTACACTATAGTTTTGCCATTGAATTAAATCTAAAACTATATCCCTAAGTTGTTTAGTTCTTCTTTTAAGTATATTTCTAGGCTTAATGTTAATATCCTCATCCTCTTCCACATACAATTGATTCCAATAAAGCATATGGGAGGTTTCATACACAAATTTTCCAAGCATAGATACATGAAATACATTATGTACGTGAGACAATTTGGGTGGTAGAATAAGGTGATAAGCTACTAACCCTATTCTTTTAAGAATTTCAAAAGGACTAACAAATTGGAGCATAAGTTTTGGCCCTTTTCCAAACTTGATAGATATTTAATATTGTCAAAATCTAATAAAAGCCTTGTCACCCATTTGAAAAATCCTCTCTGTATTTTTTCATCAACACAACCCTTTTGTATGTCTTGGACTTCTTTGATTAGTTAATTCCATTTGATTCTCCATGTCATACAAAATTTCTTAACCGATGATTACTTTATTCTATAGTTGATCCTAACTCAGAGGTGTCCTACAAGTTCTTACATATAATACTTCATAGTGTACCATTCTAATGGAACTATGATATAGCTATTGTTATAAGAAAATTTGATGAAACATAGATATTTATCCCATTTCTTAGGTTAGTCTATTGAATGCATATAAAATATATCTCCTAATACATGAATTACACTTTCTATCTATCCATCTATCTTGGAATGATGTACTATATTAAAATTTAGTTTACCCAACATATTATAAAAGGTCTTCCAAAAGCATGATGTGAATAAAGAATCATGAATTGATATAATATTTTAGGGTGCTATAGAAAGTATAAGGATTTAATTAACATGAAGTTAAGTTATATACTTAACTTTAACTATGTTTCTCATTGGGAGGAATATCCAATCTTAATCAAATATCTATAACCACCAAACTATAATCATTTTCATTCTAAGTTAACAATAATTTGTAATATAATCCATGGACACTACATCCCATTTTAATTTTGGGATTTTATGTAAATAAATAAACCTATAGTATGTTGATGTTCTAAATTTACATGCTAAAACTTTAAACATCTCATCATAAAACCTTCTACCTCTATCTTCATCACTATCTAGAGGAATAATTTTTTCAAATCAACATAAATCCTTTTCACCCTTAGATGGGCTATGTATGGTGTGTTATGAGCTTTATTTAATATATAATTTCTCAATTCATCTAAGGTGGTTATATAAAGCCCCTCAAAACGTAAGTGTTCCATCATCATCAAATAAATAATTTACATACTACTCATTTCTTATCTTTCTAGAAATATTAACATCTCTAATTAATTATACCATGGACCTCCTTTAAGATTATTCTTTAGTTAATTTTTAAGGTCCAAAGTTATCACTATTGTTGTCCTGCTCAAGGAATATATGATCTTATTATTAATACCTATGATATAGGATATGTAAAAATCATATTAATAGAGGAACTTCATCCATCTAAGTTATCTTGCATTTCGAACTAGTTGAGTGAAAAAGACTCAAACTTTGGTGATTTGAATTTAGTTTGAATCTTTGCACTAATAGATAGTGCCTCCACATTATTAAAACATGAACAATCATAGCTAATTCAAAATTATATGTAAATAAATACCTTCATATTACTTTATTTTTCATGGCTCATAAGCAATCACATATATGTCCTAAATTAAAAAAATCCCAATCCTTCCTTGGAAGAATAAATTCATTTTATAAAATATTTTTTGGATCAACTATAACCAAAGTAGGTGCACTAGTAAAAAATTATTTCAGATCTTAAATTTTTTTCTGACACTTCTTTATCCAAATAAAATTATTACCTTTTATCTACAAAAGTGTGATAGAAATAGTTTTTTAGAATTTTTTTGAATAAATATTCAATAGTATCTTATCAATTCCATAAAACTTTTGACTTCTAAAATGTTGTAAGAGGTTGACCAATTTAAAATAACCTCAATATTCAAAGGGAAAATTTATAGTCCTTTTCTATATATAATATGCCCTAGATATTGTATATATTTTTGAAAGGAGGAGCATTTTGAAAAACATTATTCAACTTCCATTCTCTAAGGAATTACAAAACTTGTGTTGAGTGCTTTTCATATTCCTATTCATTATTGAAGTAAATCAATATTCCATTGAGAAATAGTAACACAAACTTGTCTATGTAATTTCTAAAAATACTTTTCATCATTCATAAGTACTAGCAATATTGGTTAAACCAAAAAAAAATATTAAACTCATGGTATCCATAAAATGTTCTAAAGGTTTTCTTATGGATATTGACACTCTATGCATAATTACTGATACTTGATCTCAAATCAATCTTTGAATTTTTTTTTTCTCCTTATGTTTTATCAAATAGATAATTAGTGTAGAGTAAAGGGTACCTATTCTTGATGATACATTTATTCAACTACAAATAATCAATTTAAAGACCCATTGACTCATCCTTTTCTTAACAAAAAATAAAGGTGCCTCTCATGAAACACACTAAGGTAAATTAAACTTTTTCAAGTACTTATTTAAAATTCATCTTTCACTTAACTTAAAAATTGTCATCATGTAAGGTGCCTTAGATATTTGTTATGTCCTAGACATGAGATTTATGGAGAAATCAAGCTCCCTTGTAGAAGTTCACCTTGGAAACTCATTAGGAAAGATATCCTCAAGCCCCTTAAGAACCAAATAGGAATCTATGGTTATTTTCACCTTCTCACTTTGATTATCTTGAACCATGATAAAAAATAGCTAGCATCCCTTGCTAAAGCTTACTTTGAGTTGCATTTTTGAATTCATCCTTGAAGGCAAACATATATACACTTTTGCATTTTCCAATTACTAACATTTTTCTACCCATTAGAACACACATGCTATCCTCTTTCATGAAGATATTTTATTTTTAATACAAAAAATGAATTTAGATTTCTATTGATAGTTGAGGTTAACGTGCCAATATCTCACCTTCTTTTCCTTTAGCCATTGGGGTATTTGCGCATAAGGAAAATAGAAATATTTTCAAATTCGATCTCCTTTCATTGATAGAGGATCTCTTTTGGAAGGGAATAAATTATGGGCTATCCACCAATGTTCACCAAACCATGCATCTTGAACAACTAGAAACTAATCATGAAGGACCTCAAGGTAATAGAAGTTGTATCAGTTCTATTATAACAACAATGTATCTTTGTGGATTGTTTCTTACTATGTATAGAAATATTATAACAAAAATAATTCTTCCCTAGAATGTGTGTTTAATCTACTTGAGAAGACGAGTAATTACCTTGGTTGAATTTTCTTACACAAGATGCCTTATTATCAAGTTTTATCTCTTAGAAAAGTATTTTTTTCACTTCTTGAGTAAGGTATTCCATACTCAAATTAAAAATCTACTTTTAGTTGAATGTCCTCCAAATATTATTTTATTTTATGCATACTGAATTCCTATTGTTGATATTGATTGTTTAATTGATAATTATTAGTTGTATAAAATGTGTTAACATCAATGGTTTCAACTATATAATTCATAAAAATTAAAGGTTAAAATCCATGCAATGGTCCTATAATAACACATGAAAGACAACCCTTACATAAAAATTACCTATCAAAATTCATAGAAGAATCCCTATTATGATAATAAATAAATATTATATAATAATAAAAATAAACACACATAGATAAATTTCATTAACTAATAAAGACATACACACACACACGTGTGTGTGTGTGTGTGTGTGAGTGATGAACTATCTTACTTTAGCATTTTTAGGACCCAACCACAAATGTTTACATTAGGGGGTAGGGTCAAGTAGCCTCCCCCCCACACCTAGGGATGGTCTCGAGACTCGAATTAGACTCCTCATTTTTAGAAGTGCTAGAACATACCAATTAGTCTATTATGTCACCTATGTAAGCCAATTATATAAACTAATTTAAATTTTACATAACAACAAAATGGGTAAGTGAAATGAGAAAATAAACCACATGATGACCCTAGACATGGTCTATTGGAATATGCGGTGGTTAATATTCTCTTGAGGTCATGAACGACTTTTTATATTTTATTTTACATATAAGACCTTTGGGACCTTGTAAACCTTGAAAAATATATTTTATAATATTTTATTATTTTAATTCTAAAGGTTGGTTACTTAATATTGACCTAAAGATAACTTGTATTTGGGTATAAATACCCCATCATACCAACCATTTTATTATTGTTTGGAGTGTAATTTTATTATTTTATAGTGATATTATTTGGTTTCTATGTACACTCCCATATACTATGCATATTTATTTGTGTATTTATTTTTTAGTAATAAAGGGTAATCTACTTGATTCTATTTATTTATGAAAACTATTATAAAATCTAACATGGTATTAGATTATGTGTGAATATCCATTTATCAATTACTTGTTGTTGGTAAATTGGCTTCTATAGTATATCCTAAGGCTAATAATATTTTGTGAAAGCTAACAATGAACTAGAAGAAATATTTTATATAAAACCCTATGAGGACTTGAGTTGCAAGGATCTCACTAGAATCAACAAATTTACCATATGAGAAATATTCACTAATAGGTTCTCTTATTGCTTGATAATTTTAAGGGATTTGTGATTGCATTTGTGGGTGCTAAAAAGGGGGGACCCCTAGGAGGTGCTAGTCTTAGTGGGCCTCTTCTTCCTTAAGGGTGAGCCCATACTTATACGAGAGGGCATTATTATCACCCTGTCGTTTGTGAATTTTTTCAAGTTTTATCTTTGAAAAAACAAATTTTTTTAAGGGTTCACCAAGGAAATGTTTTGTTTTCCCTAAATATAATTTTTATGTGTCGATTTTGCAAAGCACCTAAGTTTTCTTATTGTAACCTAGTATCTAAATACAAAATATGATAGGTCAATGCAAATGAATACAAATAGTGTAGCAAAACAAATCTATATGAAATTCTAATTTTGATGCTAGTCTAAGATGTACCTCAAAATAGATTTTTTGTTTCAAACAAAACTGCAGACAGACAAACTAGCTTAATGCAAATCTACATGCAATTTCCTTTCAAATGCCTAATTGCCAAACAATGAAAATGAGAGACTAAGGTATTTGTTATTGGCTCTAAAATTGATAGACTCGAGGATATATATATTTTTGTATGGAAATATGCATAAAATAAAATGCAACCATACAAGAGCTAACATATAAATGCTTTTGTTTCTTTGAATGCTTGATAATCCTAGATTCAAACTGAAAGAATAAACTCTTGATATAATATTTTCAATGTAAGGGCACAAGAGGAATGAAAGAAGATAAAATTTATCCTAGAAGCAAAGGACTACATGCTTTTATTATTTCCAGTGCCTAAAATATATTTCCTTTTAGAATTATTTGATATCCTAAGTTCTTTTGATAGAAATTCCTTTTAATTCTTTTATCAAAAGACAAGCAATAAACATTAAGGGAATAAAGTGACTTGGGCCTTTTATGAAGAACTTGTTTGCTCTCCATATTTTGTCCTATTCCTTTTGAGAAAAGCTTTGACTATTTTATTACTCTGCAAAATCTCAAAGATAAAAGAGATGTATATTTCCTTTTATTTATGTGTTAAGACTAAAGGAAAATACTCAAAATGAAGACTCATAATTTTGTTCTATATTGATTAATTAAATGATATAAGCAAGAATGCATAAAATATGGAGAACTCAAGAATTTTTGACTTAAATCAATATTCATGAATAAATGTGTGAGATCTGAAAATATTTCGTGTAGGATTCTTTTAAACAAGATCTAAGATGCAAGATTAAGGAGTCCATTAATTAGGATTTCTTTTTAAAAAAACAGGTTCATGATGTAAAATAAAATATAACTTATAATTAATAGTTCCTTTTAGCCAAATGAATCAATGATGCAATATAAAAGATGCCTTTAACTTAAATTTCTCTAAATGCAAGAAATTCAATATTAGTGAGAAATCCTTAACTAAGGCAAGGTTAATGAAAAGATGCAAAATTTTAAAGCTTTTCTGCTTAAGACAAGATTAATGAAGAATGGAAATTTTGAAAATTCTTTTAACTTAATATCCCCTTTTTAATAGATTAATGAAAATGAAAATATTAAGTTTTCTTTTAATATCAAGGTGAGATCAAAAGACCCTATTGACTAAGGTTATTTTTAATTCCCAAAATTAAAAGTAAAATATTAAGTTTATTTTTAATAACCAAGATGAAATAAAAGGGTCCTATGACTAAGATTATTTTTAATCCCAAAAATAAACTTACAAGTTAAGAATTTTTAAATGAAAGAGATTGTCTTAAATTCACAAAGGTAGAAAAAAATGTGAAAAATCTACAACGATGAAGAGAAAAAATATTAGTATATTTTAGGGGCTTGTCCTTCTAGATTGGAATAGGTAGCTAACTTGATTCATGGATCAAGCCTTGAAATAACCACTTAAGGTTTGATATGGCATAAAATTCAAATTATGTGACCTTATATAACAAAAATAGTTATAAAATGATAAGGAGAAAGATTAAAAAAGAGAGAAAAACCCTTGATATGGAAGACCAAACCAGTAGCATTGCCACCCTATAGATAGATGTAAAATCATTATAGAACAACATATTTGCTCTTACAAGAAATTTCTCCTTGAACTATAAATTTACCCTTAGGTCATAAATTTTCCTTGATGGTTAATTTTCCCCTTTAGAAAATTTGACATAGACTTGGAGAAGCAGAGTAGACAACCTCAGTTTCACCTCCAATTCATTGTAAACCTGAAATTAACAAAAAAATCTATGTAAGATCTCTAAAAAATGTTATTACCTATCAAAATACTTTATCAAAAATTTAAATACACTCTAATGTCTATGGTTGTTTGTCATAACTTGCTTGGGACCCCAAGGACCTTATTTTATAGAAGTTGAAAGTGATTTGGAAGTTCCACCAAGGGTGCTCATGAGAGACTTGATACGTGCACTTCCTAGGAGGTAAGTCATCTAGTTTTGCTAGTATTTTGAAGGTGAGGTGTCTAGTTAATTATTGAGTTTGGGAGTTTTAAGATTTAGTTGGAGGTTAATTGAGAAGATAACTACCCATGATTGGTAATTATTAGATCTTATTAGAGGCAACATGGGTAGTTAATTATCTCTAATTACAAATTGCATGCATCCATTATAAATTGATTACTAAGTGAACTATCTCTAATTGGCAGTTGCTTGGTATGATTCAAGGTGGTTGTTGAGTTGACTACATCTAATTGGTATTTTAGATAGAAAAACACTAATTTTGAGCTGATCAAACATAGAGCAATGGAATTGGTAGTGACTGAGAGTCACATCATTGAAACTAGGAGTTTTGTCAAAGGTTTTATAAATTTATTGTTGGGGCAAATTCACTTGTGCAAATTTACCATTGGAATATTTGCTATTGTGAATTTTTCATAAGTCCAAAATTATCATTCTTATACTCATTGGAAATCTTGTTCTGAGATATTTTCAATGATACCAAATTTGTAAAATTTGGAGGTCATTTACCCTAATTTTATGAAAGTTGAAGTTGATAGGATCTTTTTACCCCAAGTCCAAGCATAAAAGGGTTATTTGGTCAAATTAGTCAAATATGAGATGAGTGGTGTTAAATGACTAATCTAGGAAGAAAAATTAGGTGTCTATACTTGCTCCTTTTTAAGTGTTAATTATGAAATGAATGCTTTAAAAGTTCATGTTTTTAATTTTGCAAAAGGGATACCATTTTTATGATGTTTATTGATACATTAATTATGATGTACTTGCAAAAATATGTGTCATTGTTTTTCTACTTGCATGGCTATGATTGGGCATGGCCCCTTGAATTATCAAGGTGAGTTATCAACAAGCCATGGAAACTTGAAATTGTAATGTGATAGTCAATTTTTTTTAAAGTGAAAAACCCCTTGTGGGGTCGCCTTGGTCTGAGAGACCACGAACAGGGGGTTCTACACCGTCCAAGTCACTCGAGAGTCGCACCCAGCCCTACCCGCACCAACATTATGAATTGGATTTTGGGTACCCAATTCAGCTTTTTGGTAGGGTGGAGATTCGAACCTGGGACCTCCCTTGGAGGATTGCCCTCTCCTCTCCAACTCACCTACAACACCTAGGTGATAGTCAAATTTTTATCTTCATAAGGTTTAATTTATTTATTTATGATTTTTGTAAGGTTCAAATTTTATTTTTTTGATTTATAATTTTTGTAAGGTTCAAATTTTATTTTATTTTATTTATGATTTTTGTAAGGTTTATTTTTTAATTTCTATTTTTAAATTAATTTTGTGGATTAGGGTTAGGGTTTCGGTAGGAATATGGTTAGGGGGTGTAAAACTGGGGTGGGTATTATTTTCCCCATATGCTCTATGAAGAGAAAGGGGAAGGAATAAGAGGGTGAAGATGAGACTATTGGCATTTAGAGGTGATATTTGAAAAGGGATGGTAGGTGAGGTGATTGAGGCACTAGGTGGAGGACATGTGGACTATTGAGTGAGGAGAGTTGGAACCTAAGGTAGTTTTGCTTTTTGGTATTGGTTTGATGTACAAAACTATCATACAACAAATTTTTGTTAATATGATAAATTTGTGGTTGTACAACGAATTCACTATCATACAATGAATTTGTGACTTGCTCAAAAGGTAGTCATGTTTATAATCATTAGAGATAATTTCTTGAGTACTTTTGAATGGTATGATTTGTTTTTTCTTTAGAGGTGTTTTAGTCAAAGTTGTCTTTTTGGGCTTGTTTGTCTTGTTTTTGTTCTTCAAATGGTTGCAAGATATAGTCATGTTTATACTCATTAGAGAGAATTTTATGAATTATTTCATGTTGTAGTGATTAGAAATGGTTATGTTTATGTATGATATATTTTAGTTTTTGATGCCATTAGTTGCTGATGAAATGTTTATTTGTTTGGTATGTGCATCATATTTAGAGGGTTCAAGTACCCCAAGAGACACGTTCGTGGTCCTTGGGTTGTATTTTCTACTAGCAAAGAGTGATTTTTTGAGGACCATATGCTTGTTCTACATAGAAAAAATGCATAATGTGAAATTTGATTGCACTTTTTTATAGCATTGGTAGAGAGATGGTATTCTAAGATGAGTGTATTCTAGCTCCTTACAAGAGAGATGACTATGATGCTTGAGGATGTCTAGTGGTCCCTATTAGAGATGTTGATGTCAGATTAGGATTCAACTAGATGTGGTGCATGGATAGACTAAAAGGTAATCCTAAGTATGAGATCTTTGGATCTAGTGTTCACATCAATAAGGGATTCATGGATGGTCATCTGGATCATTGCATTACTTTACTTTGCACCTTCATATCTAGTATGTTTATGGGTGACATGAGTTGGTGCAATATGTAGTGGGGGTGGGGTGAGGTGGTGGTAAACATGAGTGACCATCACAACATATACATTTGGGAATTTATGGTGCTAGATCTATTATACCATACTATTCATTGCATAGCCTATAAGCAGGACAAGAGTATAGTATTATGTGCATTACTTCAATTTTGGGAACTAGATCACATAGTAGCAGCTTAATTATTTGGATCACCTAAGAGGATAGATTATTATTAGATGTATATTTATTATCATTGGTTACGTAGCTTTGATATTGATCAAAATAATTTAATAGAGAGCATGTTATGGATTGCTCAAGATTTGATCGATGACCTAACTATAGATCAAATTATATGGTAACCTTATCGATCACATCCTAGATGAGATGAGGATGCTATCAAGTTAAATTGATTGAGATGGTTGATGGGGGTATCAGGTGTATATGATATCTATCACTTTGAGTGAATGCTATTATAGTTTAGCAGGGAGTAGGGAATCCTTGATATAGAGGTTTGGTATAGATGAGCTAGTAGAAAATAGGGATTAGACCAACCTCTTAATCCTACTAGCTATATGGAGGTGGATGTGGATGACCTTGTTATTCTAGATTACAATCACAATGATCTTGAAATATTTGAGGGCTACACAGAGTGGTATGAGGGTTTATATCCTTAGCTAATGATATTTTAGAAAGTTAGGGGCCATAGGTTGAGGTTCAAGAACAGGGTCATAGGGCTCATTTGTAAGGGATTTCATCATTGTAGAGGTGTCTATGAGATATTTTATAGAGATATAGCCAACACCCACTAGAGGTGTCATCTTTGTATATGTTACCACCCTTGAGGGTTAAGGTAGATTAGGTAAGTTCTAGTGAGCCTCTACCTCTTGGTTTCAAGGGTGGTGCTAGAAAGTACCTTGAGGTACCTACGAATGAGGTCGACTTGAATGAGCCCCTCTAAGATACCCTAAGGTAGGTGTTGACATCAATATTTATTGGTTTTTAGCTAGATTATCATAGGTCTCAATATCCAAGATCTTGAGTAGTATCAAACATAAGAGCAGGCACTATATTAAATTGCCAAAATAATGAACATAACATTCATAAAAATAACAATAATAAGAATTAAATGGATAATATCATTCATGAAATGACATGAAGGAAACCCTTAGTATATTTATTCAATTGTATACAAGCTTCTTTGTATGATGCTTGAAATACATATATTCCTCAATGATACATTACATGGAGCTTTATCTCCATAATATAGCCTTACAAAGATGACTCTTCAATACTTGACTATTGCTCTCCTCACATATCTAGGAGATGCATATTTTCCTATTCCATGCATAAGATAAATTCTCTCATGTCTTTTGGCTTTTCATCTTGCCACTCATATACATGACTCTTGTCTCTCTATTTGTACACTTTATTATATGACACTTGCACATTTCTATTTGCACACTTGCAAACATTACTATATGACACATTACACACTCCTACATCTATACACATGCAAACTCTATTACATGACATGTATACATTTTTACTTCTCACACGTGCACACATTAATTACATGACACTTTTACATGTCCTACACATGAACACTTATATAAAGAAAAAATATAAAACACACTAATAAACTATAGACTCACACCCTAATCTAGTAAATATTTATATTTGTACCATAAAGGTACCATGGGGGTATATTAACATGTACTAAATAATGTAATATTCTCCAACATCCCCTTGTATTACATTATTTGGTTATTGAAGACTTTAGTCTTCAATATTTTATTCTTGCATTTGTTCTTTGTCTTCTTGTGCTCATCTATTGTCTTTGTTTATTTTCTATACCAGATAATATTGAACTATGCTTGATCCATTTTCTTGTTTCTTATCTTTCAGAGCAATCAAACAATTCATCATTAGTTTGTTCTTGAGGTATAAGATGATTTAAAATTTCTTCTAAAAATCCCATTGTATCTAAAGCAAAAATTCCATTCTCAATAGAACATATAGCCTCTATTCTATCTTGATTCTTGATAATACATTTTTTATGTTCATTTGTATATTTGAATTCCATAGTTCTACCTCTTGCAACTAATTGAGCTACAAAAATAAGATTAGTAGATAGACCTAGAACATATAAAACATCATCTAGCACAAAATCTGAAAATGGCATGCTAGGTATCACTCTTCTAGCTCCTTGAACATGATAAATCTTATCATCTATAATTTTAAGTGGAATATTAGGTCTAACTTCTATCAAGTCAAACCAATGCAAGTTTCCAGTCATATGATGACTAGCTCCTAAATCAATATACCATGTTTCTTTTTATTTCCTCATAGTTTTATTGAATTCATATTTTTTAAAATATCTTCTATTAGTTGACCCTTTGAATTGATTTTGAAATCTTCTTCTCATGGGAGTTGGTCCTTTATATGAATTTTAAAAATTTCTCCTATTTCTTTGCCATCTATCCATTTCTTCAAATATCATTTTTTTTTTTAAATTAAATAAATAAATTCTTTTAAGTAGAAGTCCTTTTGACTCCCAAGTTTTTAATTTGCAAATAAATAAATAAAATTAAAAATTTTAACTTTACATTTGGAGTAGAAATTATTATCTCTCCAAGTTTATCAATCAATAAATTCAAATAATTTTACAAATTCAATAATTAAAATTTTCAAATCCTTTTGAAGTAGAAGACCTTGTGTCTACCTATTTATCAAATTTGTAATTTTTCTAATCAATAAATATTTAAAATTTTGATTGCAAAATAAAATATATTTATTTTTTAAACTTTTCAAAAATCAATTTAATTTTAAATCCCTTTGACTCCCTAAATATCAATAAATAACTCTATACCAACCTTGGCATCTCTTAGGAGGATCTCTATATTTGGAGTAGCAACTTTCCTCCAACACTTTTACAATCTTGTATCCATGATGGTTTGGACTCCCCTGTTTGATCCTATTTTATTCACCCATTATTTGGGTTTGATCTTCTCTTGCTGAGACCTCTAGTTTTCCCTTTCTAGTGCCTCACCTCTCTTTCACCTACTTGTCGCATCCTCTCCCCTTATTCCCTTTCCTCTTTATCATATCCACCAAGGATAACCTCTTCTAGATGGTCTTTTTGGACCCCCTTCATCATGGACACCCCTCCCTCTGCTTTTAAGATTTTATTTGGTTGTTGACTTTTCACCCTATATTTTTATTACCTTTATTGGCCACCAATATTAATTTTTTTGTAAAAATTCTCACCAAGTCTCCCAAGGTATCAAGACACTTGGCCTCACTTGTGTTGCGGCTATGCATGTATCATGTGGCACCTCCCTCTATTCATCCTTGGATTTGCATTTTGCTCCCCAAATACTCCAATGATTTCCTTGGAAATATCTCATCTACTAGTGGCATATAGATCAAAGATGCATGGATTCTCCTCCTAGGGATCTTATACCATGTGGTTCTAACCATCCACACCTCTAGTTAGCCTTGGGATTGAGATCATCACCCCAATTGCCCTAATGAATGCATGCAATCAAACAACTTCTCTCTATTACCATGCTATTTGAAGGAGCTAGCTCAAAGGAGGATATTTTAGAAGTGGATTTTTAACCATATAGGAAGATTTCCTTTCCAATGTCTTTTGTATTTCCTTCCAAAAACTTGCTATTTTGAATTCTGGAGTGGTACTATTATATTAAGCACAATGTTGACATTTTATTCTCCATTCTTGTGTTTTTAATGCACCCTTCCCTCCCCTTATTTGAAGAAGTCTACTTACTTCCCTATACATTCATGAAGATGGTTGATATTGATAACAAAGTTGAAATTAATATCCTTACCATAGGTAAATTAGTGGAAGAAATTCTAGAATATGTGGGTTTTATGCCATTTCTAAGGAAATTTGATGGGAATGACCACGACCATTCTAAGGAGATGGACCTTAGCTAGAATTAAGGTAGAGTTATGGTCAAGGGACTAAAATTCAACATTAATCCCACCCTAATTACTAAGGTATTGTCCTCCTTGCTACAATAAAAACTGTTAACAAATACAAGTATTCTCTAGGAAACAAGTTGCTACTCTTCATGTACTAGAGGGAAAATCTCAACAAAGACAAAAATAGTATTCTTAGGGAGTCCTTGCCCAAGCCATGAGACAAGGTGGTCATCCCCATCATCCATTATTTCATGCTAGACGACCATAAATCTATCATGAGGAGTTTTCATTTTTCTTTTCTAAATCATATTCAGGGTAATAAATGCATCAACATCCATATTTTTTTTTCAATTCTATGGATAAATCAATTAAATAAGTGCAAAAAGTGGTTTTCTCCTTATTGATCCATCATGGGCTTCATATGATATAGTTCTAACATATTATGAAGAAAGAAGTTCAAAGCTCCCTTATGAGCATTAGTTCGAGTATGGGAAGCCCTTTTGGTGTGACTAAACTTGACTCACCCTAGCTTTTTGAAGGGAAAAATTTAAAGGAGATAGCCCAGTTTGAGGGTGTTGAACCTGAGGCAGCCACTAAAAGCACCCCCATTGGTGGAATCAAAGATATTTATAGAGATGCCACCCCTAAACTATTCATGAGTAGTAAAGTCAATGATTTAGAGCATGGTGGTAGTGACACGGTGACCCCTAGAGTCAATACCAAATATTAGATATGTTCTGTGCATCTAAAATATTAGCAATAAAAAGGAAGTACTCCTATATCAATGTCATGTTAGATCAAAATTTGAGATATGCCTTAGATTCCCTACCCATCATATAGATAGCCAAACATGGAAGCTCAATTCTTCAATGACCTCCTTTCCAAAAAATGGTTGTTCAACATAGTACCTCTCTAGCTTTGAATTTACCTCTTCAGGTAATGGCTATCCCATTTCCTAGCCAACATGGATACATTCTAGTTCTAAATGATATCATTGGATTAATGTACAGAGCGGAATAAATGTACATTACCTATGTTGAACAAGCAACCATATTTATGGATGAATACAAAAAAATATGATGGCACTGATTCTGACAATCCCATGGACCTACCTACTTTACTGGTGCTAGTGCTAGTCAGGCCTAACCTTGATTAGTTCTGCTATCTCTTGGTACCTCATCCTTTCTGTACCTCTCTTCTTCTAGTTTTTGGTTTAATATCTTTCCTTTGCTTATTCTAGGGGCCTCCCATATTTTGTTGTTGGTCCTAACAGGTTCTCCTCTTTGCTATTTTTGGGCGTTTATCTTGTTGACCTATTTATAAGGTCTTTTTTAGATGTGAAAGGTTTAGGGACCCTTTCAAAACCCCTTCTTTCTATCTATAAAAATAAATAAATATATAATTCTCTATTTTTTTTAAAATTTCAAGTAATTATTTCCAAAGTCAAAAACCTTTTCAATCTAATCATTTTTTAAAAATTTAATAAAGTTAATTTCCTTAAAACTTTATTAAATTTAAAATATATCTAAAAATTAAATCAAGTGCCATAATTAAGGTTCAACCTTATAACTCCAACATTTGAAAAGGCATCAAAATTATTTTTCCTAAATTCAAAAAGTTTGTAACCCTTACCTTGGCTCACACATTATTATTAATGCATGCTCTTTTATGCTTGTTGGGGCATTATGGTAGGATTACCTTCAAGTGAATGACACATCTCAAATGGATGTTACACTATGCAATTCCATGGAATATTACTACAATAAATAACTCCTTAGGCCTTAGATTTTATGTCGATGCTTTGTCTACCTTTCGAATGCACTCTACTCTTTCATCTAGCTTGCTATAGACATTGTTCTATTCCATGTTTCTCCTTTCCTTAAGCTCTTCATAGGAACTATTGCTTTGAGATATTGGTCTACATAGACACTTGCTATCTAAGATTTTGATCTATGTAGATATTGTTCTCTTGGTGCTTTTTCTCTTAGTAGATCATCCATTTTCCTTTGGGATCTTCTTCTCTAGTACTTCTGCTCATGATTGTGAATGAAACATCCCTATGATTGAGCTCTTCTTATCTAGTGATTTTTCTCAAGTAAATAAAGCATATGTTCCTTCTAGTAGGATATTTCCTAAGGTGCTTCCACTTGTGGTAGTGAAGCAAATACCCCTTTTCTTGAGATCTTGTCTTTTGTGATTCCAAAAAACTTTTGAGAAATTCTCTCTTAGAATATCTCTTCAAATATTGTAGTCCATTCTACACTAGGTAGGATAAAGTTGGAGATCCTCCAACCTCGATGGTTCTATCTCTTCTCTTCAGTTCTATTTCACTGATAATATCATATAATATCATGGTATAATGAAATACCTAAAATTTGGCTTATGTTTCCTTCATGTGGCTCAAAAATTTAATTTTTTAAATTCACACTGAAGACTTCCTACGATTCTAGCTTTAAAGACTACTCAAAGTAGCTCTGAATATAAATCTTCTAGAAAGGATAAAGTATAGTGTCTATGATAGCATTGTTGGATTTTTAGCCAGATTATCACATGTCCCAATATCTAGGAAATTGAATAGTTTAAAATATAAGAGCAATCACTCTATTAAATGACCAAAATAATGAACATAACATTCATAAAAATAACAATAACAAGACTAAAATTGCTAGTATCATTCATGCAATGAAATGAAGAAAACTTATAGTATATTTCTCAAATTGCATACAAGCCTCTTAGTATGATTCTTGAAATACATATATTTCTTAGTGATACATTACATGAAGCTTTGTCTCCATAATATATCCTTACAAATATGACTCTTTAATATTTTACTATTACTCTCATCACATATTTGGGAGATGCATATTTTTCTATTCCATGCATAAGATAAATCCTAATGCATATTTTTCTATTCCATGCATAAGATAAATCCTCTCATATCTTTTGGTTTTTCATTTTGCCACATGTATACACAACTCTTGGTTCTCTATTTGCACACTTTATTCTATCACACTTGCATACTTTATTATATGTCACATTGCACACTCTTACATTTGTATACATGCATACTTTATTACATGACACTTGTGCATGTCCTACACATGAACACTTACATAAAAGGAAAATATAAATCACACTCATAAATTGTAGATTCACATCCTAATCTATTATATATTTATATTTGTACCATAAATGTACCATGAGGGTACATTAACATGTACCAAATAATGTAATATTCTCCAAAAATATCGATACTGAGTTGGAGATCTTACTTTAAAGGTTTTATGAGGTTTAGTTAGAGTGGGATGCCCTAACATAGTAGCTTGAGAGTTTGGAGGGGGTAAACACATAGAGGAGGAAGAGTGGGCATAAGAGATCTCTTATATATGGGTAAAAAGGGATCACCTCTAGGAAGAGTTAGAGTGACTGACCATAACTATGATTTATGAGATATCAACTTTGTTTATGAGTAGCTTATCTAGAGAAGGAAATATCTTGATTGGTGGAGTGGACTAATTCCTTGAAATGCAAGATAGAGAGGTTGAAAATGAAGTTGGTCATAACTTCCTCATAGTTTTTAGTAGATATGGCAATGGAACTCCTACATCAACTATTATACATACAAGGAAATATAAAATAAGCTTAGGGAGAGTAAAGTCAAGTTTAGGGAGAGCTAGGTCAAGCCTAGGGAGAGCTTAGTCAAGTCTAAGGAGAGTAGAGATAGTTGGATATAGAGGTGGCTTTCTTATAGGAGGATATATATAGGATACATAGGGATATAGAATCTATTTATAAGGAGATTTAGCTTATACAATAGGATTTATATATGGATACAAGACAAGTAATATTTAGGACTTTCTACTATGTTATTTTACTACAAAGAGCCAAGTTGCATTGCCTCCATGACCCTACTTGTAAACTTATTTATAGTCAGTTAATCATGCCTCATAGAGGTCAATGAGGATGCCTCTACCTCCCAAGTGGGTACCTAATAATGGGTTAAAATATTAGGTCTTGGGGGTTTTAATAGCTTCGATTGGCATGAGAGCATCAATTTTTCTTTGTTAGGTACCTTGGCCTAGGGACATAGTTTGAGTGCATCATTTTGAGCTTTTGTGGTGCACCAGACTTTATGTAGGATGACTTAGATATATATATATATATATATATATATATATATATATATATATATATATATATATATATATATATATATATATATATATATATATATATATATATATATAAATGATGTTTTTTTTTTTAATTTTATGTGATGTGAAATTTGATATTTGTAGTTTTTGATGATGAGATTTTTAATTAATCACATGGTTTTTCTTTTAGTATGGATTATGTTAGCTTCATACATCTAGTTTTGTTTGCTTGTTAATTTATACAAATTAATAAGAATATTTGAAAAGTTGGTGTTAACATTGCTTAGAAGACTTGGTTAGCATTTATGTTGCATCATTAGCCCCTAAGTTATGGCCTGCTAGCCTGAATAATGGACAAGCATTTATGCAACTAATATTAATAGTATTTTTTAGGCAGTCCATGTTATTGGATAGTTTATGTCATTCTTGCTACTTTGGATAGTCTATGTCCATAAAAAGTATTATTTGTATAGTCTATGTATATATAAATAATACATCATTAATTTGTAAGCAATGGTCTACTAGCCTGAGTGATAGACAAGTATTTAGGCGATTAAGATTAATAGTATTTTTAGGCAATTTGTCATTGGACAGTTTATGTGCTTTTTGTTGTTTTGGACAATATATGTCCTTATAGATAGATGTTATCTTGGATAGTCTATGTCTACTCAAATATGCCTTTGAAAAGTCTATATCCATATAATACAATATTTTTTGGGTAGTCTTGTCCTTATGAAACAATAATTCTTAGATAATTTATGTCCATATGATACAATAATTTTTAGAAATTATATGTTCTTACGATACAATATATTTTGGATAGTCTATGTCCTTTTGATACAATGTCTTTCAAATAGTCTATGGCCTTATGATATAATATCTTTTAAATAATCTATTTATTGGTCCAAAATCTACCTAAGGTAAATTGTGCACCATTGAATGATCGACCAAGCTACAAAGCTAGACAAAGTCAATCTCTAGAGAAGGCTAGATTTTGTAAGGTTCTAACTAGCTAAAATCTACAATGGGGGGAAATGGGTGCAAAATGAAAAAAATATAGCTGAAGCTAGAAATTAAGATGAGATATATTAAGAAACATCAAGGAGTGCATAAATATCATGAAACAAAACAAACATCCAAACCTCCTAACAAACCAACCAATTTTATTAGCTGCAAAATAATATTCTTCAATAAATTTGTGACCCAGCATATGTAAATTCCAAAACCAAAGGACAAGTATATGAAAAAATCCAAGATATAAAATTAATGCTCTATACATTCATCTAGCTAAAACAAAAAAACCCATCCACTGATACATATATATTCTACAAAATGGGGAACTAGAGACCAACCAAATACCTGAGTTGTATTTATTTCTTCAAAAAATCTTTGTACATGCAACTTGTAAATGCCTAAGAGCTGACCCCTTTTCAAGAGACCATTTCTCTTATTTATAATATTTCTTATGGTTCAATATTTTGAAATTACAAAAATATTTCTTATTTGAAAAACCATTACAACAAAATTTCAAACAACTAGCTCAACACAAACACCATGCAACATCACTAATTTAAATTGGGGTAACATGCCCGATTCCTAATCATTGACCACTCTTGTAATAATTCCATTTTCCCTAATTCCCTACTTCCCATTTACCATTGTTGCAATCTCTATCCACATCCTCTACTGGGACTCATCCCATCATATATAAGCTTTAAAAATTCAAGAAGACCACCAAAAATGCTCATGATTGGTGGAATTTGAAGGTTACCCAGTCCTCCAAGAAGTCTCATTCTAGGGAGATGATGGCAATAGACCCAACCACCCTTGATTCTCTATTGGCCATTGATCAATGCCTATAGAGCACTGGAGCCTTTGTTACCCCCTACCACATCCCAAAATACCGTAACACCCATGAGAATTGGATTAGATCCGCTGCACTCCCATGCCACCCAACCACCCATCTAGACTACCTAACTTATCATAGTTGCTCCCTATCTGAGGGCCACCTATCCTCTTGTTATGGCCTCCAATACACCTGATCAAACATCAATATTGCCCATAAATATTTGCACTCATGGCCATTATTACTAGGATGACTCAACTGGACCTCCTCAGCTACCTAACATATCAATACATATGGTTAATCTCTATTCCACTCTTTGTAGGGCAGGCCCACAATATGAGTTGCACTAAAGTGCTCCCAACCCCATACCTATAGTAGCACACTACAACCCAACCCATTTTACCGCTACCTCCTCACATCATACAACTCCATATAATTTGGAGGTAGCAGATCCGGTGCCCATGCATACACTTGAGGCTCTTCGATCATATCATACACCAACTGAATCATGAACCATGGGAACCGATAACCGGTGTTGTTAGACATAAATACACTAGCTAGCAATAACATGACCAATGTGGGTAGGTCCTCCAAATCCTACCTCACATACATCTCCAAATACGTGATCCCTCCACCCATATCTAAAAATCCACCTCAAATCATACTTCTTATCATTTCCAAATTAGAGACACAACCCCTCCACTGGTACTCATAAGATGTGGTATACATATTTTAGTATCACTATCACCTCCCTATTGGAAGCTGGAAGGTCCCACTATATAGATCCCACCTTTCTACTAAGGTAAAAAGTTATCCATCATCAACCCTTACCACCTCAATCCATGTAACCCTAGCTAATCCCATCCACTCCAACCAATCCCAATAGGCATTCTACAACACCTTTCTCACCCCTGTATGATGGGAGAGAATAAATATTGGACCTCCAAGATCCTCATCTACAACATAAAATAACATGCAAATGCACATTAACATCAAATTCATAGCAAAAAAAAAACACATTGCACAATCCAAACAAAAGAGTGAAGGGCACTTACCTTAGCCACCTATGCCTCCACTTCCGCTATCACATCCACATCCTCCATTACCATCGCCACACTCCTTCACTCACTCCACTCCTTAGATACTACTTATTAAACTCTTGAATACAATAATAAATCCAATTTCACCTCTACTACACTCTTATAGCCAATTTTGGTGCACTCAAATGCCCCAAGGCATCTGCCTGGCACACTCAAATGCTACCCTACATATGCCATATGGAATATGCTCTCTCGTGTTTATGCCTGATGTGGACATTGGCCAGTGTCTAGCTCCAAAATGTTGCAAAAGTATTGAAAGGGCCTCAAACTATAGAAAAATCCCATAAAATCACCTCAAATTCCATCCATGCATCCATTACGTCATTCCATTATGTTTTGTGAAGATACAAATTGATTTGGATGCTTCATTTTTGGTTGCAACCAAAAGTCATGAAAACACCTAAATCACATACAAAACACCTCAAAATAGTCCAAAATATCACACAACTACCACATTCACTATTACAATCATTCATAACATCATTCCATCACATTTTATGATAATTTGGATTGATTTGGGCGTTTAATTCTTGATTGCGACCAAAAGTCACAAAAACACCCTAAATTGCTTCAAAATATCCCAAATCAATTTTAGACATCACAAAATCATCAAATTTCACCCATAAATCATTGCATAATTCACATTCATGGTACCATCTATATTAAAATTTATTTGCATCATTCATATCATCCTTAATTCCATGCATTTCCACTCAAAATTATCAAAATCACTTACATTATCAAGTGAACCTTGTATATAGTGGTTTAATCTATTCACCTAGAGTTTGCAGCAATTGGTTATATATAGAACTTGGTAGGATGGGTAGATCACCATAAGGATGCTTGTTCATTTACATTCATTTACATCATTCATATCATCCAATAAAAATCCTTTTTTTTGGGGGACAAAAGCAAAAATCACTCATTGCACTTTTCACAATCAATACACCATTCACATGCACTACATCATTCACATTACTTTACATCATTCATATCATCAAAGTGAACCTCGTATCTAGTGGATTTATCACATATCACCTCGACCAACCCTTATATTTGGAAAAAGGAAATAGGACTAATGCTTGATTTGAGAGGGCATAGAAAATATTTTAAAATTTTAAGGTATTGAAAATAGTGGTGATTTATTTAATATTTTTGAAGATATATCTAGAGAAAGAAATATCATATATTTTATTAGAAAAAGGGAACTTCCATGTAAATTAAATTACAAGTGTGTTTGGTAATTTAAAATAGTGTTAAAATACTTTGAGAGAAAGTATTTTGGTTCTAAATACTATTAAGAGCTATGAGAAAAAGAATATGTACTCACAAGCTCTAGAAGGGATTTTAAAATTATTTTTAGTCTCCCTAAGTCCTCAAAACACTATTACTACCCTTTGAGGCATCATGTCCTCAAGTCCTCTAAGTTGCAGAAAAACACTATGCATACATCACCACCCACTTGACCTCTCCAACATGTCATTACCTAATCTTCCCTTTACCTTTTGGGAAGGCACCCCCTGAGTGCTATAAATAGCCACCATGGATTAACAAAAAAGGGGGAGCTAAGAAAAAAATCTGCAAGAAGTATTGTTAGGAAAACTTGGGCTTAGGGATTATGCTCTTCACCTTTTTGGTGAATAAAAAACCAAACAACCTCAAGTCTTAAGATATTTGGTCAAACTTTTTTGATATATTTAAACTTTGGCTTAGGGATTATGCTCTTCACCCTTTGGGTGAATCAAAAACCAAACAACCACAAGTTTAGAAAATATTTGGTCAAGACATACATAGGAGGATACACATAAGGGAGGACCGGTGGACTAAAGAGGAGAAGCCTAGAAGTTGTCAAGAGGAGATTTGATAAGGTCAGATTTCTTTTAAATTTGCTTTTCCCTATAGTTGCTTTATAACTTTATATACATTGCTTGTAATCATTAGGAGTATAGTTTATACTTTTGGATCGAACGTAAATAGCATGTATGTTGAATTTTATATAAATGGGATTGGATAAAATATGAGCTATGTCCATTCTTACACCCAAAAAGATATCTCCTCAACTTTGGAACCAAGTCCAACATCGACATTTTCCCCTAGGCACCTCGATCTACGTTTCTTTCCCCCTTGATATCAATAGTCAAGACGCCCTATAGTGGCAGGATTCGTAGATGATCTTGACGACCATATCGTATGAAACAATCTTCGACTCTACGAGGGTATGGATTTTATAAGAGAAGAACCGGTAGGATCTCATCGACACCCTTGCCAATGATGGACCTAGTGTGTTATAACCTACCGTTGGACTCACCATATTACCTCGAGCATTGTAGATTGGCCTACCATAGGCCATAGTGCGGAAATCTTGAACATAGCCTAATCGCTACTCCTCTGGTCTATGGCGACATCATGGATGCAAAATTCTAAACCATGGTGTTTGATCAAGATGCCTTTACCTTGGGTTAATAGTGCATGACTTATGATCATATGGTGAATAAGAGTGAAGCTCTTTAAAGTAACCCCGATTGGAACCGTCTGATTGCACATTGTACCACATTACAATCATGTTGAACTGAAAGAGAGTTCGCATTCTGTCACCTATGACTGAAGACTACCCTCTATCCAAGGAAGATCTTGGATGTGCAAGTCCAAGTATTCGAACCTTGTCAGTTGCTCAAGCAATGGTGTGCACCGTTGAGCCACCATGTAGCAATGGTCATAGTTGTGCCAACAGTAATGAGAGCCTTCGATGCTCTTTTCCAAAGAACCTAGGATCAAGGGTTATACTGATCTCAGCACCGTAATAGTTTGAAGGCCAACATAATACTTACCCCCATAGTGGGATAGAATGGAGTAAAGCCTTGTAAACAAAAAGGGAGAGCTAAAGGAGCTTACATCGATAAACCCCTTACTGATCCATGTGCATGTGCTGGATAGCATCCTATCGCTCACCCTTGGTACCTATGTTTCTCGAGAAACATAGTAGAAACATAGTAAGTGTGTTTATGGATAATAGATGATAGCCCCTTGAGAAAATAATCACCCATTGATTGAGAGTCGAAAACCCCCTATGATCCTTGCTAAATCTTGTTTAAAATAGTGAAAGATTACAACACAAATTAGAAAATACACTCGTAAAGGAACTATAGTATAACCATAATGATGGATTAAGGAACAAATCTGAATTATACCTTGTGATAGGTTATGGTTAAACCTTTGGAAGAAGTTGTAAAATTATAACTAAATCCATCAGATTGAATGATATTTCTTTGAAGAAATATGAGATACTTGTGAAAGTATGAATGATTAAATGCTATTTCTGTTTGAGGAAATATGAGATACTTGTGAAAGTATGAATGATTAAATGCTATTTATATTTGAGGAAATATGAGATACTTGTGAAAGTATGAATGATTAAATGCTATTTATATTTGAGGAAATATGAGATACTTGTGAAAGTATGAATGATTAAATGCTATTTATATTTGAAGAAATATGAGATACTTGTGAAAGTATGATTTGATTAAATGTTATTTTTGTTGAAGAAATATGAGATACTTGTGAAAGTATGATTGTTTAAATGCTATTTCTATTTGAAGAAATAATAGATACTTGTGAAAGTATGATTTTTTTAAATAAATATTTACTATATGCATGAAAGGGATCTCATTTATGAATGAATTTATGTTTTAGACTAGCAATAGTTGATTGTAATAATACTTGTTTCAAAGGCATATCCTTGTGGAAAAGGATATGAGATGAAAATGTGATTTTTAATCTTAGGAAAGTATGGGATTTCCTTCCTTTGAATGATGAAATGCTTTAGACAATTACATTGTGGAGAATGTATTGTGTTTAGTTGCTTTCAATGAAAAATTATTACATACTATTGTTTGTCTAGAATGCATTTCATATACATGTAATGGGTTGTCCTGATCCCGAAAACACCTACAATCTAGTACTGGTGGCTCGAATGGAGTCAAGCAAAGATCGGCACTATTGGACTTCTATTGGTCATGTATACATATTGTAACAATACCTCTTAGTAGAAGGTCTCCATTATTGTAAAATGTATTTATTGAGTTCAATTGTAAATTGATTATATCACTCCTTGAGAGGAAGTGTATACAATGTAACATTTGACTTCGAATGATCATAGAAGAAATGTAGAGTTACATGATGAATTAAAATTACCTTATGATAAGGTTTGAATCTCTAAAAGTGACTCAAAAATTGTATCTATTTGATATAGAGTAACCTTAAAACTAAAAGGAATGTTTGCTTCATGCATGACACTTAGAGATTAATTATGGGAATGTTTGTAAAGGGAAAACCTTGAAAGTTATCTATATCATGGAGATTATAGTTGGTTAAACCAAGTAAGGAAAATGGTAGACATTCACAAGTCTATGTGGGTTTGTGTGATAACCCCCTTAGCTCCTATGGTTGATATAGGAAAGCTAAGCATTGCAATAGTTGTGGTTCTATCCTTAAGGAAGAACCAACAAAACCTCAAGGTATACGCCTAGTGTATGGTTGAAAGAGACCTAACATAGAAGCTAGTTTAATGTTTGATTTAAACTAGTAGGAAAAAAGGGTGTTCCTATTTGAGATAGGAGAATTCCCAATTGCAAGGTAAAGAAACCTTACCTACAGGTCATTATAGGGGTTGGCCACTCCTATCCATAGGATAGACACTGACCATGTTATATTCCTATGAAGTGCAACCTTGAACTTACTTGGATACTTATCTATAAGAGAACCACACGAAGATACTTTCAATACACTCATGAGCTAGTGACCATAATAAATACTAGACAAAAAAAATTTCCCTTAGGTTGATTGGTCTTGGAATTGGGGTCATTACAGTTGGTATCAGAGCCTAGGTTGATTAGGCACAAAGCTTCCATGAAAATGCTAAAAGAACTTTGAATAAATACATGTTTAGTAAGGTAAGAAAAATTGCTTGAAGGTTACCAATGAGTAAGTCATTTCTCCCAAGACCAAACCGTTGGTGAATCGGCTTGGAGGAGTTAAGTGAACCCTCCACAATAGTGGGTTTTAAGTGGTGTACCTGAGACTCCTTTGAGAAATTGTACTTGACATTCGTAGTCCCAAGCTAAGCCTCTTCCTTACGTAGACATTGTATTGCAAATCAACAAGAGTTATTCATAGATCCTAATAATGAGAAATTATCTTAGTAGGATCTTCACATTAGAAAAATGTTTCTTTTAATCTGATTGATGTTACAACATGACCTCTTGGTCGAATATGGAAGTCATAGGAAACTTGACTAGGGTATGGCAAAACATATCCCACAAATGGTAGCAAGTTGAACCTACCATGGTTGAAACACCATTACATGACCACCAAATGGTAATCAATTATATTTAGGTGTTGCATACTATTCATATAGTAGATGCATTTTATTTTACAAGATGCATGTGGTATTTGAAATTCGCATACAATAGAAATAGATGCAAAACTGACACCACTCTTAAACTCAGGGAAACATGGCACCCAAGTTGAGAAGTGGAAGATAGAGGGTTTCTCGAAAAGAGAAACCAACTAGCACTGACAGTGTTGAGGACAGACCCATAGGGGATAGCTCAGGAAATTCAAATAGAGTCGAAAACCTCACAACCATTGTGCAGACAATGCAAGGGGAAATGACTCTGTACAGAGAGAAAATGGCCCAACAAAACAACTTGTTGGAAACCATTAGGGCTGAAATACGAAAACCTGAGAATAGGAATCCTGAGTCAACAAACCCTACGATGGATCAGGCAATAGACATAGATGAAGTGGATCATGTGGCTAAAGTCTGCATTAATAGAGAACTAGAGAAGGACCTAAAACATGTCAAGGTTAGAAGGTTCTCAGGAAAAGAAGGTGGAGATTCGGTAGAATCTTGGTTGAATGAGTTGGAGGTCTATTTCTCCATGAGAAACTATTCCTCAACAACTAAGATGGTCTGGACCATAGGACTTCTGACAGAAATAAGTCTGGAATGGTGGGAGACCTATAGTAAGGAACAAAAGATCAAAGTAATCCACTTCAAGTGGGAGGACTTCGTGAAAGCCTTCAGAAAGAGGTTCCTTACGGAGCAGTTTTATATGAAGAAACTTGATGAGTTTATTCAACTCTACCAAGGGACTCAATCTATTGAAGGATATTATAGGTAATTTTTGAAACTGCTTAAATACGCTCCATCCCTTGAGAAGGATAATAAGATGAAAGTACATAAATTCCTCTCAGGAGCTAGTTATCACATCAGAAATACAGTGAGCATGCATAAACCTGGTGATTTGGAGATAGCTTACGAGTTGGCTTGCCAAGCAGAGTACAATCTACACCCTAATAAGAAATTTGATAATCCCTCAAAAGGGTCAAAGAAGGAACATCATCACCAACAAAAGAGGAAGTGGGAACCTGAGCAGCAATAAAAAGGAAAGGAAAATCCTAAGTTTGCAAAGAAGACCAATGGGAAACCAGGGCACTTTAAGAAGAAGTTCCAGTAGAAGAACAAAAACAACAATAATGCTAAAAAACCACAACCTCTGAAACAAGCAGGATCACCTCCTACCAATGAGAAGGATAAGCCAGATCAAGGGATAGGTCAGAATCATAAACCAGGATGCTATGATTGTGGTGGTCCACATTATGCGAGGAATTTCCCTCTTCATGCAGAATCTAGCAAGAAGGCTAATGGGAAGGGCCACAAGATCTATGCAGCCATCGAGAACCAGAACCTGGAAGGACAGGCAACTCCTTTACTTATAAATGGTAAAATATATGGTAAAAATGTTAATATTCTGATAGATAGTGGAGCTACAGATAGTTTTATTTCTAGTAGCATAATAAGGGACATGTCGGAGAGACCTGGATCTTTGGCACAAGGGTGGAAAGTGGAGTATGGGTCAGGTCAGACCTACTCCATGGATCAATGCTTCCCCATAGCTAAAATTTCCCTACCCACTAGCTCTACCATTTGGCACCTATATGTAGCACCGCTACATGCCTTCGACATCATCTTGGGCATGGATTGGTTAAAAGCTCACAAGGCTTTGATCAATTTCCAAGATCGATGGATCGAGTTCACTAATGATAAGGAAGAAAGGGTAAAAATGGTTAGTGAACAAGGTTCCTTTAAGCCTATGCTATTGTCTGCAATGCAACTAAAGAAGGCCATAAGGAAAGGGGGTATGGTCTACGTGATCAAATTAAAAGAAGTTGAAAATATCAATGAAGAGGAAGCATTTCAGAGTTTCCCAATTCTACAAGAATATAGGGAAGTATTTACCTTAGAACTTCTTGGGATGCCTCCCAAGCGAGAATTTGACTTCACCATTGATCTAGTACTAGGTGCAGAACCCATCCATAGGGCTCCTTATAGAATGAACCCTATAGAGATGCAAGAATTGAAGGTGCAACTTCAAGAATTTCTTGACAAAGGGTTAATCAAACCAAGTGTATCTCCATGGGGTGCACCGGTACTATTTGTGAAGAAGAAATATGGTTCGCTAAGGCTTTGTATAGACTACAGGATGTTGAACAAAGCCACCATCAAGAACATATATCCTTTGCCAAGGATAGAAGATCTATTTGATCAACTTAAGGATGCCACCATCTTCTCCAAAATTGATTTGAAATCAGGATATCATCAGTTGAGGATCCGAGATGAGGATACTCACAAAACTACTTTTAAAACCTAGTATGGGCACTATGAGTTCACTGTCCTACCATTCGGGTTGACCAATGCACCAGTTGCATTCATGAATTTGATGAACAATGTGTTTAGAAATTAGTTGGACCGATTTGTGTTGGTATTTTTAGATGATATTCTAATCTATTCCCGTAGTAAAGAAGAGCATGATAGACACTTGAGGATCATGCTAGAGCTATTGAAGAAAAATCAACTCTACGGGAACCTCTCCAAATGTGATTTTTATGTGCCGCAAGTACACTACTTGGGACATATAATCTCCACAAATGGGATTGCGGTAGATCCCAAAAAATTGAGGCCATTTTGAATTGGCCACCTCCCACTAATGTAATAGAAGTGAGGAGCTTCATGGGATTGGTAGGGTATTATCAAAGGTTTGTGAAGGACTATTCTAAGATAGCCTCCCCAATAAAAAATATTCAAAGGAAAGGAAAGGCATTCATATGGATGGACAAATGTGAAGTCACCTTTCAATTGCTTAAACAAAAGCTCACCTCTGCTCCCATACTAAAAATCCTAGACCCCCAAGGTGAATTTTTAGTATGCATAGATGCTTCTTTGGAAGGATTGGGAGGAGTGTTATCCCAAGATAAAGTAGTGGTGGCATATGAATCGAGAAAGCTCAAGAAACATGAGTCTAACTATGCCACACATGACTTAGAACTAGCTGTAGTGGTACATGCCTTGAAGATATGGTGACACTACCTTGTGGGTAGACCCTTTGAATTGAGAACCGATCACCAGAGTTTAAAGTATATCTTTACTCAACCCTTGCTAAATGCTAGATAGAGAAGGTGGATTGAGTTCTTGGTCGAATATGATTTTGGCATAGAGTATATCAAAGGTAAAGAAAACAAGGTCATCGATACCTTGAGCAGAAGAAGGCACATTACTGCACTAACTCGAAGTCATATAGATCTTATGGATCAAGTAAAGCAAGTCCAATCCCAGGATCAACGTTGTATTGAAATCCAAGCCAAAATGGTACAAGATCCTAAGATAGTTGAGGATTATAATCTTAAGGATGGAATTTTATGTTTCAAGGATCGGGTAGTCATCCCCAAAGTTAGTAATCTAAGAAGGATGATCATGAGGGAAGCTCATCGATCTCCATACTCCACTCATCCGGGAGGGGCCAAGATGAGGGAAAACATGAAGAAAACTTTCTATTGGCTTGGTATGAAGAAGGATGTCACCGAGTTTGTTGCTCGATGTCTAGAATGCCAGAAAGTGAAGGTAGAACACAAACACCCAGTAGGATGTTTGTATCCACATGATGTGCCCATGCAAAAATGGCAAGTGATATCAATGGATTTCATAGTTGGGTTACCTAAGACTAGGTACCAACATGATGTGATACTTGTTGTGGTAGACAAACTAACCAAAGTGGCACACTTCATACCCAGAAGCACCAAGGATGATGTGGTAGTAGTCACCAATAGATTCACCAAGGAGATATTTTGGTTACATGGATTTCCTAAAGTGATCATCTTTGATCGAGATTCTAGGTTCACCTCTGACTTTTGGCAAGCCCTCCATCATGCAATTGGCACTTCTCTGAATATAAGTTTTGCTTACCATCCGAAGACTGATGGATAGACTGAGAGAGTCAATCAAGTCCTAGAAGACATGCTTCGCATGTACTGCATGGATCAGAAGTCTCGATGGGAAGACTTCCTACCTTTAGTAGAGTTTACCTACAACAATGGATACCATGCTTCTCTAAAAATGGCTCCTTTTGAGGCTTTGTATGGCCGGAGGTGCAGGACACCTTTGTCATGGGATAATCCAGAAGATCGGGTCCTTATTGGGCCAGATACACTCAGGGAAATGGAGGAACAAATGAGGGTAATCCATCAAAGGCTTAAGGAAGCTTCAGATCGCCAGAAGAGTTATGTTGACTTGAAGAGGACTCCACGAGAGTTCTCTATGGGAGATAGGGTATTCTTGAGGGTAAAGCCTATGAAAAGTGCCATCAAGTCAACAAAACTAGATCCTAGATATGTTGGACCATTCACCATCCTAGAAAGGATCAGTCCTATTGCCTATAGACTCGACTTGCCACCTAATTTGGCAAAGATCCATGATTCTTTCCATGTGTCCCTTCTTAGGAAATATATTGTTGATCCTAATCATGTTTTGGATGTCTCAAAGCTGCAGATGGTGGATCCAACGTACATTGAAGTAAAACCAATAAGAATCCTCGAGTTTCATTCCAAGACCATGAGGAAGCGAAACATAGAACAATGCAAGGTCCAGTGGGACCTATATTCTAAAAGAAATGCCACCTGGGAAAGGGTGGAGGACATGAGGAATCACTTTCCTTATTTATTTGAAAACAATGTGTAATATTATTTTAATTAGACTTTGTTTGATGCATAGATAGATACTCTGATAGAGATACTTATGCATTAATGATGGTATGTATGCACTAATTTATATCATATTATCGTATGATGATATTTATGCTTTATGCTTTGATATTACCATGCAAAGCAATTATTGATGAATATTTTTCATGCAGTATATATGTTTTATTTCTTGAAGAATATGGTACTACTAATATTTTGTTGCATCACAGGTCCAGGAGCTCTCATGGGTGGAAGAAGTTAGCCTTCTCATGAGAAGGAGTTGTTCGACCACCAGGAATGAGATACTAGAAAAAGGAAATGATGATAAAGACAACCCATGGGTAACATGGATAATTACCCGCATATAGGTATACTCATGACTACACCATTGGGCAATGATGTCTGAGACTAGCCTCCTAGATATGATGATGATAGCAAGCCTATCTTAAAGAGGTCATCCACAGGATAAAACAATGGTGTGGAATATTGAGATTGCATGGCTTCCTATGATTGCAATTTGGTAAAAAGCATTATGGTTATTTGCTTCCTTTACTATGTTTTGATTTTGCATTAATGTTTTATTATTTTCTAACTATGGTAACACAAGGGACTATGTTTATTCTAAGGGGGGAGTATGTCACATCCCACCTCGACCGAACCCTTATGTTTGGCAAAAATAAATAGGACTAATGCTTGATTTGAGAAGGTATAGAAAATATTTTAAATTTTCAAGGTATTGAAAATAGTGGTGATTTATTTAATATTTTTGAAGATATATCTAGAGAAAGAAATATCATATATTTTATTAGAAAAAGGTGACTTCCATGTAAATAGGAATTACAAGTGTGTTTGGTAATTTAAAATAGTGTTAAAATACTTTGAGAGAAAGTATTTTGGTTCTAAATACTATTAAGAGCTATGAGAAAAAGAATTTGTACTCACAAGCTCTAGAAGGGATTTTAAAATTATTTTTAGTCTCCCTAAGTCTTCAAAACACTATTACTACCCTTTGATGCATCATGTCCTCAAGTCCTCTAGGCTGCAGAAAAATACTATGCATACATCACCACCCACTTGACCTCTCCAACAGGTCATTACCTAATCTTCCCTTCACCTTTTGGGAAGGCACCCCCTGAATGCTATAAATAGCCACCATGGGTTAACAAAAGGAGGGAAGCTAAGAAAAAAATTTTAAGAAGTATTATTAGGAAAACTTGGGCTTAGGGATTATGCTCTTCACCCTTTTGGTGAATAAAAAACCAAACAACCTTAAGTCTTAGAGACATTTGGTCAAACTTATTTGATAGGAAAACTTTGGCTTAGGGATTATGCTCTTCACCCTTTGGGTGAATCAAAAACCAAACAACCACAAGTTTAGAAAATATTTGGTCAAGACATACATAGGAGGATACACATAAGGGAGGATGGGTTGACTAAAGAGGAGAAGCCTAGAAGTTGTCAAGAGGAGCTTTGATAAGGTCGGATTTCTTTTAAATTTGCTTTCTCGATAGTTGCTTTATAACTTTATATACATTGCTTGTAATCATTAGGAGTATAGTTTATACTTCTGGATCGAACGTAAATAGCATGTATGTTGAATGTTATATAAATGGGATTGGATAAAATATGAGCTATGTCTATTCTTACATCCGAAAAGACATCTCCTCAACTTTGGCACCAAGTCCAACATCGACATTTACCCCTAGGCACCTCGATCTGCATCTCTTTCCCCCTTGATGTCAATAGTCAAGACACCCTGTAGCGGTAGGATTCGTAGATGATCTTGATGACCATACTGTATGAAACAATATTTGGCTCTATGAGGGTATGGATTTTATAAGAGAAGAAATAGTAGGATCTCATCGACACCCTTGTCGATGATGGACCTAGTGTGTTATAACCTACCATTGGACTCACCATATTCCTCGAGCGCTGTAGATTGGCCTACCATAGGCCATAGTGTGGAAAGTTTGAACGTAGCCTAATCGCTACTCCTCTAGTCTACGATGATGTCATGGATGTAAAAGTCTAAACCATGGTGTTTGATCAAGATGCCTTTACCTTGGGTTAATAGTGCATGAATTATGATCATATGGTGAATAAGAGTGAAGCTCTTTAAAGTAACCTCGATTGGAACCATCTATTACGCTCTATACCATGTTACAGTCACGTCAAACTGAAAGAGAGTTCACATTCTATCACCTGTGACTGATGACTACCCTCTATCTAGGGAAGATCCCAGATGTGCAAGTCCAAGTATTTAAACCCTATCAATTGCTCAAGAAATGGTGTGCACCATTGAGCCACCATGTAGCAATGGTCGTAATTGTACCGATAGTAATGAGAGCCTTTGATGCTTCTTTTCCAAAGAACCTAGGATCGAGGGTTATACTGATCTCAGAACCATAATGGTTTGAAGGCCAACATAATACTTACCCCCCATAGTGGGATAGAATGGAGTAAAGCCTTGTAAAAAAAAGGAGAGCTAAAGGAGCTTACATCGATAAACCCCTTACTGATCCATGTGCATGTGTTGGATAGCATCCTATCGCTCACCTTTGGTACCTATGTTTCTCGAGAAACACAATAAGTGTGTTTATGGACAATAGATGACAACCCCTTGAGAAAATAATCACCCATCGATTAAGAGTCAAAAACCCCTATGATCCTTGCTAAATCTTGTTTAAAATGGTGAAATATTACCCCATGGACAAACAATCCTTAGCCAAGGTTTATGTTCAAAATAATTTGGTAATAAATTTATGAAAGTGTCACCTGTTACATTCGGTATGATACCATCGAGTGATTATGAAGATATTTAAACTTTGGAAACAAATGTTTATGGTAATATCTAAATTTATAGGCCATGTTGTTTGATGAACTTTGGTTTTTAATTGCTATTAAACTTAGCAAGTACTTTGGATAAAAAGTAAACCATTGATCATAATGAGGATTATGGAACAAATTTTTAGGAGAAAATTTGTGTATTCTGAAACATAAAGTGGGAGTAATATTTGTACAATTTGTATAAGTCCCTTAAAAAGGACAAAGGATATTGTGGTGAAAGATTTTATGCAAACCATGATAAATACTTGCTTAAGAATTTGAGATAAGTAAAGATATTTTTAATAACTATAGCTTGTCTTTGATGAGAAATTGGGTAATAACACCCATTTGCTAATATTGTACCTATAGTATGTCTCTTGTGACAACTAAAAAGGGGCCAAGAATATAAAACCTATAGTGTAATCTCGTGGGTAGATTACAAGACCAATCACAGCTAAAATTGAGCAATCTAGGTGGTAGATTGCAAGAGAGTTGTAGCTAACCTTGGGTAACTATAGTATGATCTTAGTGATAGATCATGTGATAACTTGGTAGCCTAAAGGACTATAGATTACAATACAAATTAGAAAATACATTCGTAAAGGAACTATAGTATAACCATAATGATGGATTGAAGAACAAATCTGGTTTATACCTTGTGATAGGTTATGGTTAAACCCTTGGAAGGATTTGTAAAATTATAACTAAATCCATCGGATTGAATGATATTTTTGGGTGAAGAAATATGAGATACTTGTGAAAGTATGATTTTTTTAAATGTTATTTTTGGTTGAAGAAATATGAGATACTTGTGAAAGTATGATTTGATTAAATGTTATTTATGTTTGAGGAAATATGAGTTACTTGTGAAAGTATGATTTGATTAAATGCTATTTTTATTTGAAGAAATATGAGATACTTGTGAAAGTATGATTTGTTTAAATGCTATTTCTGTTTGAAGAAATATGAGATACTTGTGAAAGTATGATTTGTTTAAATGTTATTTCTAGTTGAAGAAATATGAGATACTTGTGAAAGTATGATTTGTTTAAATTATTTTTTTGAATTGATTTTTTTTTTAATGCTATAGGCATGAAAGGGATCTCATTGATGAATGAATTTATGGCATTATCTAAAATGGACTATCAATAGTTGATTGTAATAATACTTGTTTCAAAGGCATACCCTTGTGGAGAAGGGTATGAGATGAAAATGTGATTTTCAATCTTAGGAAAGTATGGGATTTCCTTCCTTTGAATGTTGAAATGCTTTAGACAATTACATTGAGGAGAATGTATTGTGTTTAGTTGCTTTCAAGGAAAAATTATTACATACTATTGTTTGTCTAGAATGCATTCCATATACATGTAATGGGTTGTCCTGATCCCGAAAAACACCTACAATCTAGTATTGGTGGCTCGAATGGAGTCAAGCAAAGATCGACACTATTGGAATTCTATTGGTCATGTATACATAATGTAACAATACCTCTTAGTAGAAGGCCTCCATTATTGTAAAATATATTTATTGAGTTCAGTTGTAAATTGATTATATCACTCCTTGAGAGGAAGTGTATACAATGTAACATTTGACTTCGAATGATCATAGAAGGAATGTAGAGTTACATGATGAATTAAAATTACCTTATGATAAGGATTGAATCTCTAAAAGTGACTCAAAAATTGTATCTATTTGATATAGAGTAACCTTAAAACTAAAAGGAATGTTTGCTTCATGCATGACACTTAGAGATTAATTATGGGAATGTTTGTAAAGGAAAAACCTTGAAAGTCATCTATATCATGGAGATTATAGTTGGTTAAACCAAGTAAGAAAAATGGTAGACACTCACAAGTCTATGCGGGTTTGTGTGATAACCCCCTTAGCTCCTATGGTTGATATGGGAAAACTAAGCATTGCAATAATTTGTGGTTCTATCCTTAAGGAAGAACCAACAAAACCTCAAGGTATACGCCTAGTGTATGGTTGAAAGAGACCTAGCACAGAAGCTAGTTTAATGTTTGATTTAAACTAGTAGGGAAAAAGGGCGTTCCTATTTGAGATAGGAGAATTCCCAATTGCAAGGTAAAGAAACCTTACCTACAGGTCATTATAGGGGTTGGCCACTCCTACCCACAGGATAGACACTGACCATGTCAGATTCCTATGAAGTGCAGCCTTGAACTTACTTGGATACTTATCTATAAGAGAACCACACGAAGATACTTTCAATACACTCATGAGCTAGTGACCATAATAAAGACTAGACACAAAAAAAATTCCCTTAGGTTGATTGGTCTTGGAATTGGGGTCATTACAGGTTTACTCTATTCCCTTGGTGGTTGCAATTATTGGATACCCATGTAATTTGGTAGGATGGGTAGATCACCATAAGGAAACTTGTCCATATCATCATCCAACATCCTCTTGTTTGACAACATCTTTTTGGTCCCTCATTTTGTAAGTGAGACTATGCTCAGACTAAATTATATTAAAAGTTGTCATTGATGCCCTTTTTTGTGGGGTCCCAAACATGGATAACTATTACTACATCATTCTCTTTCACATGTAGGAATTATGCGTAGTCACTAGGAATTTCTCTCCTAGTAGTCACCCGATCTTAGGATGATTGGTTCTTGATGTTCTACATTTTCATCATTTTGCATTTCAATGATGCCAATAGGTATGTTTTTCAATAGCATAGAATCACCCCAAACTTGGGGTAACCTAATTTGATTTTGATTTCCCACATTGGGATACATCATTTACATCATTCATATCATCCACACTTTCAAAAAACTCTTTTCTATTGGGGTAAAATTAGAATCAATCATTGCACCTTTCATAATCATTGCATATTCATTTACATCATTCATATCATCCCCATTTCAAAAATTCTTTTTTTATTGGGAAAAAAATAGAATCAATCATTGCACTATTCACAATTACACCATTCCCATGCACTGCATCATTCACTTACATCATTCATATCATCCTAATTTATATCAATTGGATCATGATATTTATTATTCACTCATTCACTAATTGAGGGGGCAAGCTACAACAACAATTTTTATCTTCAAGATCTTGCGCATGAAGGAAAATAAGCTGCTTCACAAAACTAGGTGTATCTTATTTTTGCATCACATTGTGTTTCACGTAATGTGATACAAAAAGGGGTATTTGTAGACACCAAATCCTAGCCACTTGTCATCCATTTGCATCCTCAAATCACAACCATTCATTATATATGTATTTATTTATATGTATAAAAATATAAATGTTTTATATTTTATATCTATATATATTTAATAAATATGTGTATATATGTGAATAAATATCTACCACCCATTATGACTTAACATTGACCATTCATCCATAATGATTTGTGTCACTTGTTCAAGCTTAATATCAACCCTTCATCATGTTTTAATATTGATCGCCTGTTGGTGTCGTCAAAACCCTAACATGATCAAGGATAAATTACAAAAGATGATTTTTTTTTGTGAATCAAGGTCTCAAAAGTGAGAATTCAAAGAATATTGATCATCGATACACTCACAAACCCTAGTATTTTACTAATACTCCCCATATTTGATGTTGCCAAAAATCCTTACCTCCATTTCCATTGCCAAAACCCTTGCAAACCAGATCTAGTTCTACAATACACCTTCCTAAAACCTCCAAATGTTGTTGAGCATTCCCCAGATGCTGTTGAGCATTCCAAGAATGTTGCAGGGTATTCACAACTATCCTCAAATGCTTATGGGTGTTTGCGATCAACCAATTTGTGATCGATAAACCCTTGAATTCTCATAAGCATTCGTGTGTCATCAGATCGAGGAAGCAAAAGCATAGATCAACATCACAGGTATTATTCTGATAAGGTACAAGATATTATTACTTTTCAACCTATATTTTTTGTATTTCTCATATTTTATCATCATTACACCTAGGGTTTGTAGCTTTGTTAGTCAAAGGGTCTCACACAGTGGAGCCCTCACATATACTACTAATATATTTATGTTGTGATCTATTTATAGGTACATGAGATAGTTTTCTTGACGGTCATTGTAGCTAGAGTGGCCCCACAAGGATATGCAAGAACACTCATAAATTGTTTGTTGTGAAGATAAATTGAAGATACTAAATATTTATTTGAATGAGGGTTTCAAACCCTCTGATTGTAAAATCATTTGTATCAATACAAGTTGCATTGTAATAGTGGAGATCAAGGCTCCCACAATATCAATATAATATTATTTCTTTATTGTGCAATATTTCTTGTGTTTGATATATTATCATTATTTTTGTGTTCATTTTTTTTTTAAATCCTAATATACCAGCTTTAGGGGAAATTTTTTATAGAAATATAAATAAATGAAGATAGTGGAAAGAAAAAACCTTAGCTAACAAAGGAAATGCACCAATATCAAGATAAGATTCCCCTACACAACAACCCTAAGAGTAATGCATTGACATAGTGGACACTCCCTCCTTTGAACATATAAGCATAGATAAACACACATACATAAAGGAAATAGGATAGGGAGAACCAAACACTTGGAACCAAATAGTCATAGGCCTCTAGTATGTATATATGAATATAAAAACATTACAAGATTATGCTAGAAGTGGGGGCTTGAGGGTATGCCTACAAAACCACTTAGGAATATGAGTATTGCTATATAGAGGAAAATGAAGGGAAAGCTATAGCTTGTCGAGATATAACTTGTATATCCTTTACAATGCTAACAAAATACTATTTATAGGTTATACAAGGGAAGTTTTTCCCTCCAAAACTGTGTAAATATTTTTAGGATGACTGCTCTTATATGTGTTGGGTCATGTCTTTATCAAGTCATTGGTTCCCTCAAGGTCTATGGTTCTATTTTCATTAACATTGAATGTTTTTGGGACTTTGGATATGCCACTACTATTGTTATTTCCATCTATCCTTTTTGGGATTCTAAAAGTCTAGATGTAAGTGATCTATTATTAATGTTCCAAATCTAAATTTGTCCTTGTTGTAGCCCCTATGTTATGGACTTTAATGTGTTAGTCACTTATGTCATGCAAGTAAGTGAGACTGATTTTTTTGTCCATTATTGATTTTATAAGTTTAACTACCACGTTTGGGAGGTGTGCTCAAAAATTTTAGATATTTTGTGATTGTCATAATTTTCAAATATTTTGATCTTTAGATATTCGCTTGTTTTGTACCTTTTGAAACTTTTACCAACTTTTGACTTTTAGGGTTTTAGATGTTGCAAATCGCTAGAGATTTCATTCTCCCTTATTGTTGGAACTTTTGGAAAATGGTGTCAACATTTAATCAGAACTTCCTTATTATTTGAGAGAGATTCATTCCTCAAAAAATTTTTTTGCCATCCACCTTTTGAAACTTTTTATCAAAACCTTCTACCCACACTTTGTTACTTTATTCCTTACTTCTCATCTACTTCCACATCGAGTAAGCCACTATTTTTCTCAAAGTAATATTTGAGTGTAGTGAGAACTCGCTACAATGGTATTTATGGATGTATGGGTACACCATCCCTTTATAAAAATAAGCACTTATTTCTTTTAGTGGTGACTTCTCTATATGTGTGTGGTTGTATACTATTTACACTAAGGATGATGTATTTGAGATATTCAAGCATTTCAAGGCTGATGTATTCAAGTGTATTATATTATATAGAAGAGGTAAGTGCATGAGCAATGTCTTTAATGATTTTTTTACTCTTTGTGGGACAACATATATGACTATTAACTATACTCTTGAATAGAATGATATGGTTCAAAGGAAGAACAGGGTAATCATGGAGATAACATAGTCTATAATTCATGCTAATAGGATGGAGCATAAATCATAGGGTGAAGCCATCAAATTTGTAGCATACATCATCAAAAGGGTTCTTATTAGAGCTATCTAGTGTATGAAATCTCTTAAGCAGTTGATAGGAGATAGACCAAATGTATCTCAATTCTATATATTTGGGTCTTCAACATGGGATTGCATACCCAAAGATCTATGGAAGAAGAATGCACTAAAGAGTCATAGGTGTATATTTATGGGGTATTATTATACCTTAAAGTCATATTGCATTTACGATCCTTAGAGGTATGAGATTTTTATTTGGAGAGATGTCATTTTTTATGAGGTTGGAAGATAGAGAATAATATTCCTCTTCAAAAGTGGAGAAGTTTAATACAAAGTTACTTCAATATGTATATGGTATAAGTATATGAATCCTAAAACTATGTTTAATGTGTAAGTTTACAAACACCTACGTTTATCACCTAAGATTCCTAATCTAAGATCTTATGTGTCTTATCTTGATAAAATGTTGTAGAAAAACAAGATATCTAGGAAAATAGGTCTATCCTAAATGCTTTCCAATTTGTATGATACAAGAAAGCTGAAGATTTATTTTTCTTTAAAAATCAAAGTCTTTAAGAATGAAATACAAGACACACTAACGTAGATTCAACTATGTGCACATCTTATTGGAATATAGAATAAATAAATAAAATGCCCTTTCTTGTGCTTCAGCTATACTAAATTCTTTGATTTTACTTTATCAATACAACAAAATAGGTAACAAGGAACCTTAAACAACAAATAGATTACACTATAGAAAACAAGAGTTACAAGTTATGAAATATAAGCACCTATTTTGTCACTGAGGTGAACTTGCTATGGGGCTTGTGAACCTTTGATATGGTTTTTCGCTGTACTACTAGAAATATTGTGGGATACTGTAAAGCAAATAAATGAATAGCAAACAAAAGATAATGGATACTAATTTAGAGGGACCTACCAAGGCCTAAGGAAGACAAGAAATTTCCTTTATTAGTTGGTTAGGACCTTATCCCTTTTAAGGAATTATGGCAAAAAATGATAAACCAACACAAAATATAAACTACCTATTTAGTAATCTTATAGAAAGCTTACTTCTAATAGCAAAGCAAGCAAACCTAGATGATGAAGATTAAAAATATGTTACTAAATACACAAAGGTACTTTGGAGGGACAAGTACCCTAGGATGCAATAGGAATGCACTAGAATAGATGATAAAATAGATCCAATATAAAATAAGATTATATTTACTTATATGTGAATGCATAGTATCAAAATAACTTAGTTTGAAATCTAGAAAAGAAGAAAATGAGTAGCCAAGAACGATCAACTTAAAGTGATTGGGCATTGCTATAAATTGATATTATTAGTGAATTTGAGAAGATAAAGTGTTAACTAGAAGTAAATTATAAATGGATTCATAAGAAGCAAGAGGACAAAAAAGACACAATCAAAAGCTATAGTTTGCTCCTCATATTTGCTTGTAGAATCTCCTTAGATTCCCAAGATGACTAAGCCAAGAGTTGGCTACTTGCAAGAAATTTATCAAGGAATAGAAGGCATGTGCATGGGAGTGAATCTAAGCTGAGTCAGGATTTGGATATGACCATATCCAAATGGTATTATAATTTTTGTATCTTTAAAAAATTTATTTGGAAAAATATAGTCAAGGAAGATTGCTAAATTATGTGAGAACTCTAGTAGAGTTTTGTTAGCATGCATTTTTGTATTTCATTTGCTCATCATTGAGAGTTGTATTTATAGGCTCCATGGGGGTTTTGGAGGGAGGATTGAATGGTTTGAAATAGACACAACTATAATAGGTTGTAATAGGTGGCTCTTTCAACAAATACGAAAGCATGCCTATGTAATTAGGAAATGAAATCATTCCAACTCAAGTTTGATTGGTAAATGAGATTACATGTTCACCTTGGATAGAAAATTAAAATACATCAAGTGGGGCATGATTGGATTGAGGGACATTATAGGAGTAAGCTTTATTAGGCTAGTAAATGTAAATACTAAGCACAAAATAATGGGATCGGTACATAAATACACTTGAATCTGGTTGGGGTTCATTTGATTTATCAAGTAGTTGTAGTCACACCTAGAATGCAATCAGACTAGTTTACAAATAAATTTATGTGGTCAATTGATGAGGGACATGCTAGATTAATTTAATATAGGTTTAATCCACCAATATAGCCAATGAGATCATGACAAAAAATGTGTTCTTGGCTAGGAGTGTGTCCAGCATGTGCTGGATGTACGTCATGCATACCAAAATAGAATATTCCATATATAGGCTTCAAACAAAGAGGTAGATTGACCATAATTCATGAGGAACTATAGTGAAACGAGGATCCACTATGATTGTTTCTATGAAAAGAAGGTCCATATCACTTTGATGTTATGAAAGGAGGGTCTATAATGCTTTAGTGCTATGAGAGGAGGGTCCATAATACTTTTCTATAGAAGGAGGATCTATAGTGCTTTAGCATTGTAGAAGGAGGATCAACAACATTTCAAAACTATGAAGGGAGGGTCTATAGTGCTTAACTATGAAGGGAGCACCCATAGCACTTCAATGTTGTGGAAGGAGTAACTATAGTGTTTCAAGTTGTAAGAACTAATGATTGGGATTGTAAAACCTAAGTTGATTCACCATGCAACTTAGGGATATTGATTGCTATGGGAAGTATAGGCATATGTATACTCATTGAAAAAATATTTTTGATCCCATTCCAATGGCAGTATTTTTATAAATTTTTATGTGGAACTAATATAAATATTAATGCTACAAGTGGTGCTACCTATGTTTCTATGGGAATTATAAGTCTTGTAGTGGTCAAATTTAAGCGAATTCTGGGCATTGATTATTATCAAAATATAGGCACATGTATATTCATTGGAAAACATTTTTTTAGTCCATTCCAATAAAATATATTTTGTACAAATTTATAAAGATATATAACAAATGTTAAGGCTACAAAAATACCAATGCTTTTGGACCACTAAATGCTCTATGTTTGGGCATGAGGGAGGTGGAATTAGTTTGGTTGATTAGAAGGCTAGTGGATGAGGGTTATGGTAGACTAAAGCATGTAAAATTGGGTGTCTACATTTGGCCCCTTTTTTATGCATTCATTGTATAATAAAAATGTCCAAAATTGACATAGGTGCCCCAATTTTGTGTTGATGCTTTAAATGGATGAAAGATGCAAATATTATTCACTTAAAGTGTTTTTAAGGATTGTACTTTAGGAAAAATTAAATTCTTCCCTTTCTCAATGTGCCCCATTAAATTTTAGAGGGAAAACTAAGTTGGACCAAGGAAATTCAATTCACATGGGGGAAATGGGGACAAGTTGATTAAGGTGGTATGAAAGGTAAATGGGTGATTTGATAAAGATGGTGATTGATTAGATGTTGATTGATTAAATATAGAATTAGTAAGGGAGAGGAATAGTTTTTTAAGATAAAAGGAGTAGCTAAGTAGAGATGAATATGGGAAGGTGAAAGGATATGAGTGAGTAAGACAAAGGGAAAAATGAGAAAAGATACCAAACTCTACCAGGTAAGATTATAGGAAGGGCCTAAAGGGTACTTATTGATTATGGCTAGATTTTTTTCTTAGTCATCCTTTAGATGAGGAGTCTAAAGGGGATTATTTATTAAAATACAAATGGTACATTGACCCCTAATTGACAAGTCTATTTAAAGACATGCAATTATCTGGATTGTTTAGGAATACATTTGAGTGGTTTATTTAAGGATACACTTTGATTGCATTTATATACAAATTGGTCTATTTAAGGACACATAATCTGATTGGCCTTTTTAAAGAAATATAGTTTTGATTGGTCCATATAATTTGATTATTTGTGAGTGCTTAGATATGAGTTTGAATTGTTTTGGAAGTGAAATTAATGTCCCCATTTGGGTGGGGTTATCTTTTGGCAATATCACTATTTTATTAACCTTTATGTTTGGAGTTCCTTTAAGTGAGGTGCTTTAAGGACATTGTTTTAATAACCATCCTTTAGGCAAGGTACCTAAAGGGTATTATTTGAAATATTTGAATTGACTAGTTTGTTTAGATACACATGATGTGATTATAGAAGGAACATAATGATTTCTCAATTAGAAAATACATAATTTGATTTGTCCTATTAAAAGGCACATAATTTGATTGGCCTATTGAAAGGCATGAGATTGGTTCTACCTATTTGAAGGCACATAATTTGGTTGGCCTATTTGAAGGCACAAAATTGATTGGCTTATTTGGAAGTACATACTTTGATTTGGCCTATTTAAAGGAATATACTTTGATTCAACACATTTAAAGGCACATACTTTGATTTGGCCCATTTAAAGGTACATAATTTGATTTGTTATTTGTAAAAATATGCAATTTGATTAGACTATAGGCCATACTTAATTCACTTATTAAAAATCAAATAATATTTTTGAACCAGTCTATTTAAAAACATAGACTTGATTGGATTATTTAAAGGCATGCACTTGATTGGATTATTTAAAGCACATAATTTGATTGTCTTACTTGATTGGCTGATTTAAGAGCACATAATTTGAGTGGCTTATTTAAAAGCACAAACTTGATTGACTCATCTAAGATCACATAATTGATTGTCCTATTTAAAGCACATAATTGATTGTCCTATTTAAAAGCACATAATTTGATTGACTTATTTAAAAGCACATAATTTGATTGTCTTATTTAAATGCATATAATTTTATTGGATTATTTAAGACCACATAATCAATTTGCTTATTTAAAAGCACATAATTGATTGAATTATTTAAAAGCACATAATTTTATTGGCTTATTTAAAGGAACATAATATATTGGCTTAATTAAAGCACATACTTTAGTTGGCCTTTTTAAAGGCACATACTTTTTTTTTGATAGGTAGAAATAAGGGGTTTTGAAAGGGTCCCCAAACATTTTTACAAAGAGGAAAAAAGAAAAAATAGTCTCCTAGAGGCAACCCATGAGACGATATCCTAAGAACCATCTCCTAGCATGAATAAAAACTAAAGTTATTTTCGTATAGGGGAAACCACTAAATTTGAAAATAATTTCCATGTAGGGGAAACCACCAAAAATGAAACTATTTCCCATGCAGGGAAAACCACTAAACTTGAATTTGTTTCCCATGTAGGGAAAACATTGAATTTGAAGTTGTTTCTCACATAGGGGAAACCACTAAATTTAAATATTTTCCACGTAGGGGAAACCACTAAATTTAAATATTTTACATGTAGGGGAAACCATATAAATTGAAAAAATTTCCCATGCAGGGGAAACCAATGGATTTGGAACTGTTTCCCATGTAGGGGAAATCACTAAATTTGTAACTATTTCCTACACTTGGGAAATCGCTAGAAAAGGAATTGTTTCCCATGTAGGGAAAACCACTAGAAAATAACACAAATGAGGAATCATTAGAATAAAAATAGAACACTCTAAATTCAAAACCAAAAATAATGAATCAATAAGAAGAAAATAGAACCAGGAGAATCAACAAGGAAACCATCCAAATGGTCCTCATTTGAGCCTACCTCACCTTAGATTTTTCTTCAAAGAAGAAATAAGATCATAATCCATGAGGGAGTCTTATTTTGAAATATCACCAATGATATTATCAAGATTGGAAATAGGGCCTAAGGTAAAAACCACTAGGGTTTCAGATTGGGCTTTCTCTTTGTCATATTGGGCCTTATACAGGGCCATATTTTTGTCCTGGGTATTCTCCTTACTTTCCTTGCCAATATGGGTCTTCTCATTGTCTTGGGACTTATCTTTTTCATTCAGAGGTTGGGTCTCTTTTTGGTCCTTCTTATAGGAAATATGGGGTCTCTTTTGGGCTAAGTTGTAAAAGGATTGGGCCTCCCCTGGGATATCACTTTGCTGGTTAGAGATGAATTAATAGCCTTCTTAGGCTCTTTGAATTACCCCAATTTAGTCAAGGAGAGACACTGAGCATAGAGTGTCATCTTGATTTCATACTCGATAGATTGTATTCTACTACAAAAATCTAAAAGAAGCTCAATAGAAGATGGTAGTTTTGAGTCAAGGTTGACATTTATGCACATTCTTGCATAAACCATTCGAGACTTGGCTTTAGTTGCAATATCAAAGGCTACAAGATCTCCAATAGCCCTAGTGATACCACAAAGAACATCCTCATGCCAAAACTAAATAGGTAATCCAAGAAGCCTAACCCAAACTAGGGTGGAGTTGATGCTCTACATATCAAGGTTGAAGTCAAGAGACCATCTTTGAAGAAAGAGACTTTGTCTACAAAAGAAATATGGACCACCTAAAAGGATTCACATTGAATCTTCAATATTTTTTAGCTTGATGAAGAAAACCCTCTAGGAAGAGCTACAAGTTCCATATGCCCACAAGGCTTCCATTTAATGAAAGTCCACTTTTTGATAAAATAAATGTTGGGATGAGAACCCACAAATTTTTTGATAATATAAAAGGAATCCTGAGAAACTACCAAGGAAGTAATATTAGAAGGGAATTTTAGTTTACCTTGGCTAGGATGTAACTCAAAGGAGATACCTCCAAGAGGGGTTGAAGAGGAGCTGAATTTATTGGTGAAATATGGATGAAGATAAGGGTTTGGAGGACCCACAAAAATGCCCATATGAGGTTATGTGGCAATAAGATTGATAGTAGACCTAGAGCCATCCAACCCTAGTGGTTGACCATCAACATCACTAGGTCTAGATCTACTAGCACAACCCTCACAGGAGGTCCCACCTAGAAAAAATTCATCAATCAAAAGCTTAGGGTTTTTAGCAAACCCCAACCCTAGTGATTGACCATCAATGTCACTAGGTCTAGATCCACTAGAACAATCCTCATAGGAGATCCCACCTAGACCAGATTTACCAATCAAAAGCTTAAGGGTTTTAATAAACCCCAACCCTAGTGGTTGACCATCAATAATGCTAGGTCTAGATCCACTAATGTAGCCCTCGTAGGAGATGCCACCTAGACCAAATATATCAATTAAAATTTCAAGTGTTTTAACCCTTGAAGATATTGAAGGAGTAGACCTAGGGGTCGAGATAACAGGGGATGAGGAGGTATCCTTCAAGTATTTTATAAGGGATTCCATATCGTACATGTTTCCTCCTTCAAAAATATACTTGAAAATTTTATCCTACTTCTCCTACCAACCCTCATAGAGGATGGTCCTTGACATAGGGGGAGCACCTCTTCCACCCAAGAACCTACATATTTCTCTTCCATGTGAAACACCATGCCCTCTTCCTCTCCCACCTAAGAGCATGTTTTTAGATTAAAAGGTGCATACTTGATTGGCTTATTCAAAATCACATAATTTGATTTAGCATATTTAAAGGCACATGATTTATTCATTTGGATAGTTTAATAGCCTTTAGATCTAATTCCCCCAATTAAGGGAATATTGTACCTTTTGGATTGTTTGCCCCTACACATGGACGTTAGGTGTAACAACCCAAAACTATAAAACAAAATGTTTTTAAAAAAATGATTACAAGAAAAGGTTCACAAGGGAAAACCCTCTTTTTATTCTTTCAATATACAAGGCTTCACCACATTTGAGTTCTAAGTCACTATAGATTTTACTCAATGGAAAGGAGTGGCCAACTCTCATGGTTTTTGGGGTTCACCTTACTAAACCTACACATTTAGGAGGACACCAAGAGTGATCCCCCCACCTTTCCCATACCCTCATTGGCATAGGAAAATATGACCATGTCATAGATATTATCCTTTAAGGACCATAACACTTGAAGAGGGACACTTATGCCTTAACCATACACTAAGTCCATCTACGTAGGTTATTAAAACATAGAGCCTTGGTACTTAGTTACCACATTTTGTGGGATAACTAAGGTTATTACTACTTCATTGGTAATGAACATGATCACTCAATCCTACATGTTTAAGGGATCATCATTTTTGTATTGTGAGTGGATCCACAACTCTTAGTTGAAGTAAACCCGAGCCTACTTGTTCAAGGTGCAATGATTCACAAGAAACCTGGTTATTATATTCTCACAAATCCTAGGTTTATGATCCTAGATATTGCATTCTCGTAACTCCTTCTATGACTCATGGGTACTTGCTTATTGCATTCACATAACTCCTCCTAGGATTGGGCTTTAATGTATTTGACTCAGGTCCACAAGAGATTCTAACCACTCCAAATAGTCTTTACTTAAATAAAACTTACATTTTAATACATGATTTTAAAGTAAAGCAAAATACATCACATCATATCAAAAGAACTTTAAATCAAATCATAATCTATTTAATACAAAGTGCTATAGAAGATAAGTATAGATACCTATTAACTAGGCCACATTTTTCTTAACTCAAATGCTTGACATAAAGCTTCATAAGATGCATTTTCATAGCTTAAAAGCTATAACATAATAAACCAAGAATTAACATAAAAATATATTCCAACAATTGATATAAATCAATACTATCTATAAATAAAATATTGCTAAAACACTTTAATGTACAAAACCCAAGAAAACATTAAAGCAACATAATATTTCAATTTGTACAATAATCAAGTTTACAAAATTCTTTGAGCAAAAAATTCCTTTACAAAGCCTTTGTTTTTTCCACATCATATATACATTCAAATTACTATGAAGTCATTTGCCAAGGATCTTCAAGCCATCTAGAAAAAATTCAAGCTTGTTCATGATAGGGAATCTACCCATGGCTCATGAGGAATACTTAGGGATCAAGACAACTCTAAATGCAATGCAACTTAAACATGCCATTTTTATTATGCAAACCACCATGTATTAAGCAATCCAATAAGAAGAAAATATCATACTTCTTTTTATAATGATCCCTTAACTCATGTGAGTCTCAAGGATCAGTATAATAGTTTCTCTTTCAAAACCAACATGCAATAATTCATCTTATAAAATAGAATCCCATACTTCTCTTTATAATGACCCCTTAACCCACATGAGTCTTAGGAATCATTATAGTAGTTTCTATTTCAAAACCAACATACAATAATCCATCTTATAAAAGATAATCCCATACTTCTCTTTATAATGATCCCTTAACCCACACGAGTCTTAGAAATCATTATAGTAGTTTCTCTTTCAAAACCAACATGCAATAATCTATATTATAAAAGAGAATCCCATTATTCTCTTTATAATGACCCCTTAACTCACATGAGTCTCTGGAATCATTATAATAGTTTCTCTTTCAAAACCACATACAAAAATCCATCTTAAAATAACTTCCTGTCTACATTTTTAAAGTAAGGAACATAGATCCCATTTTATGTTTCCAAAGACAAGATTACTATAGATCAAGAATAACTAAAGCATTTACTAATATAATGTTTCCTAATTCCAAAAACAGATCTTCCTTAGCAAACTATAAACCAATGAAAGATATTTTTTTCTAAATCCATAACTTTATCAATAAAAGAAGCAACATTCAATAACATAAATAAAAAGAGATTCTATAATCTAATAGAGTTCTCCTAAGATAAATTTTATAGCTTGGAAAAATATTTAAACAACTATTAACATGACTAAATAAAAGCCATGATCACATAAAACCACCAAACAACCTATCAATAGATCTACATGCAAGCCAACACAAATATGAATGAAATAAATTAATACAGGTGGCTAAAGTAGAGATATCCACTACTAGTGAATATGATCATATCCAGCCCTCAAGCCACGATGACCCACTAGAGCATGCTAGATTAAAATAATTTAAAGTTACTGATGAGCCACATAATTGCTCATTTTTTGTACTCTTTTCCCCATAATGTGCGGCATATATTCTTGTAGATATAAATGTTTTATGGAAATTATATATATAATTGATAGTTTATTTTGCATGTTTTCTAATATTTGTCTTTAAGTGTAATTTGTGTAGATTTAGTGGAAATCATTGCATTTTGGCATGTTTTCGTCGAGGTCCAACTCGGACCTGGCACTTGCAAATTAATGAAGGGAAAACATCTATAGAGTATCGGTAAAAAGGCACGAAGTCAGGCACCAAGTCCTTTGAAGCGCCTGACTTCCATTCGACATCTAACTGTTAGGCACCTGATTTCTGTTAGGCGCTTGCTTCCCATTGTACGATGGAAGGTGCTGCTTCCCATTGTACGATGGAAGGTGCCTACTTCCCATTGTATGGTAGAAGGTACCTACTTCCCATTGTATGATGGAAGGTACCTACTTCCCATTATGCGAATGAAAGGTACCTACTTCCTGACTTCTTCAACCGTGATGCCTGATTCCCGTTAGCGTCAAACTTCAGCATGACTCTGTGGTTGGTAGAACAGAGTGAACGCATCGACAACCAACTTGAAAGGATTTTTAGCATCATAACTAAACAAGGGATAATGTCAAAGGTGATTCATCACCTATGTTGCAACTATTACATAAATTTATTTTGTAAATCGGGTAAATCGAATATCAACATATTCTAGAAATAGAATACGCTGAGATATTATGATATTTTGCCTGATTCAAGCAACCAACTGTAACAACGAATCATGCATTGATTCATTCTAAAATTGTAATAGGGTTGGCTACATACTTTATAAATATGCAGGCCACCCCTAAAGAAGACCCCCAGACTTTTTATGTAATTTTCTAGTTGCAAACTGTTAATAAAAATCCCTGCATTATTCTTGTAAAAAGTATTCTCTAAGCATCCGATGAACATTCTACCATAGGAAGAACCTACTAGAAGCGTGGGCCCACTTGCAATAGATTTCTTCCCTATTTCCCTATTTTTCTATAATTATTTTCATAGATTAATTTATTTCCAACACTTTCCCTATTTTCTATAATTTCTAGCAAGGTAGTTATTTAGAGTTTTTATGTTTTCAATCATATTTCTTAGACTTAGCATAGGATTATGGGTTTAAACATAAACTTCAATGAACATTAAACACCCCCAAACCATAATCCAAGGGACTCATCTCCGAAGGAGGAATTGCAAGCATAGATTTTGCACGACTGCTCACAAGACTACGAGCTACCCCAGGTTGACAATTAAATGGAGGCAATTAATTGAACCATAGAAAAACTAACCAATATTTTGCCCAACATTTTGGTGCCATTGTCAAGGAGTAGCCATTATAATTTCCTATTCTAAAGAAATCTTAGTTACAGTAGTTTAGAGTGTTTTCTTCAGAAACCTTCATCTAAAACTTTGTATGAGTCCACCTAAGAACAGGGGACCAGATGATCATTTTATCAAAAATAAAGAAGTCATTTCTAAAAATCCTTCTACTTCAATAGAACCTCAACCTGAGACTGAACTCTCACCATCTCAATCTCCACCTATGCATTGGTGGAAACACCCACTATTTGCACAAGATCCCTCTAAAACAATTCAGCAGAATCCCAGAGAAGGATCAGAGATAAGTAGAGTTCAATATGAGGAGGATCTACTAAATGTTGAATGTTGGCAAGCAGTGTTAGATGGAACTATCTCAAACACTGACTTATCCCTCCTTTTGAAGGATAAAAGAAATGAATTAGAAGCATTGATAACTACTTTGAATGAAGTAAGGGTAGAAACACCAGTAGTAGGTAGAATGGCAGAAAATCTAGAGGAAACATCTACTAGTTTTAGTTTTCCAATAGGAGAGGTAGGAGGAGATCACAAGATGAAACACATCTCTCCTACCCACCTTCCAAATTTTAGAGGACTACCAATAGAAGATCCAGACCTATTTCTATTTAAATTTGATGTTTTATGTAGATCTATGGATTACACCACAGATCCTCAAAAACTAAAATTATTCCCTTCCACCTTAGATGATTCAACTTTGTGCTGGTTCATCAGCTTAGGGGATAAATGGATAACTACCTGGGAATAGTTGAAGAAACTTTTCCTAGATCAATATCAAGATTTTGGTAGAGCAAGAGATGCAAGAGAGGAAGTCCTAGATATGACCCAAAAGGAAGGGGAGTCCATGGAAGAATACTGGGATAGGTTTAGCTTCAATTTGCAAAGATCACCCCATTCAAAACTAGGAGATAGGTCCCTAAGAAGTATTTTTCTGAAAGGATTGACAAATGAATCCTTGGAAGCTTTGAACATGATCTCTAGGGGAGACATTTACCAACACCAAATGGATGATATTCGATAGTTGTGTCAAAATTTCTCAAGAAGAAAGGGTAAATTAACCTCTAGAAATGTTAAGCAGTCAGCCACTATCACTAAAATAGAAATAGGCAACATGTTAGAAGACCTTAAGAGCGAGATGTTATCATCTCTAGCTCTTCAAATGGATACTCTTCTACTTCAGAGAAAGAAGCAGGAGAATGAGGTAGCATTGGCCTACTTCTATCCTAAATGCAGAGGCAAACACCCCAAAAATGAGTGCCCAGAAAACAAAGTTCGTGTATGTGTTGTTTGTAAGAAGGATCATAAAATGAAGTTGTGTCCATAATTAATGAAATCAAAAGAGGAACCTGAAGTAGCTGAGGCATACTTCATGGGTAATAGGAGGAACTGGCAATAGTCTCCTATGGGTAATAATATGCAATCAGGAATGTCATCCTATGGGGGTAGTAATTACCAGAATCAAGGTCAAAACCAGCCACCCAACATGGGTTGGTATGGTCAACAACCTTGGAATCCATTTCCCCAAGGAGCAAATCCTTACAACCCTTATCCTTGGAACCAATATCAACAACCTAGGTAGTAGTGGAGAAATCAGAATTCTTGGAATCAGTATCCATAACATACTACTCCAACTCCACTACAACCAAGTCTACCAACTTTACCTGCTCCAAGGACTCCTCAATTACCAACACAACCAACAACAAACCCAAACAACAAGCAACCAACCTATCATATGGAAAATGAGATGTACCCTATGTATAATATCAAGGTAGATTGTGATCCTATCCAGTTAAGGTCAGGAAAGCAATTAGGTGTAGAAGTCACTCCTCTTGTAGAAGAAGAGGAACTAGTAGAAATAGAGAAAGGGGAATCACCCCTTATAGAAGAGGTAGAAGAAGAATCAACACCTGTACATAACAAAGAGGAGGTTCCACATTTTCCACAAAGGTTGCAGGAACCCAAGAAACCAATACAAATAGAGTTTGATATCCTCTCCAGTTTAAAGAACTTAACAATCACAATTCCTCTCTTTCAGGCCATAAGAGACATACCTATTTATGGGAAGGCCATAAGAGAGTTGTGCCTCAAGAAACCAGGGAGGAAACCAGCTAAATCAATCAGTTTGGTAGGTCAATTATCTGACCTTATGCTAGGAAATACCTACAACCAGAAGTATTCAGATCTAGGAAGCCCTATGCTAACTATAAAAATAGAAGGTTGTATTTTACCCAACACACTAGTAGATTTGGGGGCTGCCATCAATGTCATGCCCTAGGAAACCATGCAAAAACTAAAATTGACCAACCTGAAGCCCACCAAAACTATGTTGTAGTTGGAAGATAGGTCTACAGTACTTCTTGATGGAATACTAGAAGATATCACTATTACAGTAGATGCATGGGAGTATCCAACAGATTTTTTAGTATTGCAATCTAAGTCTAGACTAGGTGGATACCCATTAATCTTAGGTAGACCTTGGCTGGCAATAGTTGATGCCTACATAAGTTGTAGAGATGGGAAAATGACCATTTTAGATGGTCAGAATATAAAGAAACTGATCATACATCCACCTGCACAGTCTACAGATTTATTGGGAGAACCAGAGAATGAAAATCAAAATGTTGATGGTCTATCAATGCTCCAACCTGTGATGACACTTGAAGAGTTGGAAGATGAAAATGATGAGGATAGGATGATCTCCCACTTTTTTAGGGAGAACCTTCCTATCCTCCTCCTGAGTTGCCATTAGTAGGAGTGAAAGACCACCATATTCAACAAATAGAAGTTGCACCTAGTAGAATGTTGAATGTAGATAACAAGTTGACAACCGAACAACAGACCAAACTGAAACAAACATTGGAAAAACATCAAGATGCCTTTGCTTGGGAGTATTCTGACATGAGAGGAATAGCTCCTGAGACCTATACACATAGAATATATCTAGAAGACCAGGTCAGACCAATAAAAAAACCCCAAGGGGGAGAAAAAAAAAAATTTTTAAAAAAAAAAACCCCCCCCCGGGGGCCCCCCCCCCCCCCTGGGGGGGGGGGGGGGGGCCCCGGGGGGGGGGGGGGGGGGGGGGGGGTGGTTTTGGTGGGGGGAAAAAAAAAAAACCCCCCCCCCCCCCCCCCTTTTTTTGGGGGCCCCCCCCGCCGGCGGGGGGGGGGGGCGGGGCCTTCTGTGGGGGGGGGGGGGGGGGGGGGGGGGGGGGGGGCCCCCCCCCCCCCGCCAGTTCTTAGTATTTTTTAGATATGATTGGAGAGACTATGGAAGTATACATGGATGATTTCACTGTATATGGTGAGACTTTTGAAATTGCCATAAAAAATCTGGAAAAGACACTTAAACATTGTGAGGAAACTAACATATCCTTAAGCAATGAGAAATGCTATATGTTGATGCAGGAAGGGATAGTTTTAGGACATCACCTTTCTACAGATGGGATCAAAGTAGACAGAAATAAAATTGAAGTCATCCAAACTCTACCTACTCCCAAAACACAAAAGGACATTCGTAGTTTCCTAGGATCAGCTGGTTACTATAGGAGGTTTATATCAGACTTTAGAAAAACTGCTAAACCTCTTACCACATTGTTAACAAAAGATGTAGAGTTTATCTGGACTGAAGAATGTGAACAAGCATTCAACACCCTGAAGGAAAAACTGATTACTGCTCTAGTACTGAGAGGTCCAAATTGGACCATACCTTTTCACATATATGTTGATGCATCTAACAATGCAATAGGCTCAGTACTGGGACAGAAATATGGTGATGATTTTTATGCCATCTATTATGTTAGCAAAAACCTTATAGGTGTTGAATTGAATTATACTATCATAGAGAAAGAGTTTCTTGCAGTAATACATGCTCTTAACAAATTTTATCATTATATTATAGGTTATCAGGTATTTGTGCACACTGACCACTCAAAAATCAGATACTTGACAAACAAACCTAGGATTAGTGGTAGAATTATCATATGGTTGTTGCTCTTGCAAGAATTTGATGTGACAATAGTAGACAAGCCAGGAAAAGACAATGTGGTAGCTGATTTCTTGTCCAGATTGACACCTCCAGACTATGCAACTATAGAAGACCAATTTCTAGATGAGCATTTGTTTGCTCTAAATGATCAGATACCTTGGTACGTAGATATGGCTAATTATTTAGCCACTAGTAGAGTATCCCCTACACTTTTACCTCATGAAAAATAGACTTTAATTGAGAAAAGTGTAGATTTCTCATGGATTGATGGGTGCCTATTTAAAATAAGACCTGATCAAATCATGAGGAGATGTGTTGCTGGAGAAGAAATAATTGAAATACTAAAGGCTTGCCATGATGAACCTTGTGGTGGCCATTTTGTAGGAAAAAGGACTGCATATAAAGTGTTGCAGGCTGGTTATTACTAGCCTTCACTATTCAAAGATGCAGCCAAGCATGTGAGTCAGTGTGATCAATGTCAGAGGATGGGCAGACCTACTCTCAGAGATGAGATGCCACTCCAACCACATGTTCACATTGAACCATTTGATAAATGGGGGATGGACTTCATAGGACCTATTAATCCATAGTCAAGAGGTAAGAGGTATATCCTAGTTTGTATTGACTATGTGAAAAAATGGGTTGAAGTACAGGCTTTGCATGATTCAAAGGAGAAAACTATAGTAGACTTCTTGTATTCAAAAATTTTTACAAGATTTGGGGTCCCAAGGGAGATCACAATAGATCAAGGGCCTCAGTTTACTTCAAGGATGATCCAAGAACTCATGCAATAATACAAAATTAGGCATAACAAAACCACTCCCTACCATCCACAGGAAAATGGGCAAGTTGAGGTGACCAATAGAGAATTGGAGAATATCCTGACAAAGATAGTGCAACAACACAAGAAGGACTGGGCTACTAGATTACCAGAAGTAGTGTGGGCCTACAGGACCACCTGGAAGACTACTACTGGTTTCACACCATTTCAGCTAGTCTATGGGAAAACAACCATGATGCCCATAGAGTTTGAAGTTAAAACACTTAGGACTGCTGTAGAATTGAATATCAATCTGGATGATGCACAAAAATATAGAATTCAGTAGCTTAATCAGCTGGATGAATACCACCTTGAGGCTCTACAGAAAATAGAGATCATTCAGAAACAAAGGGCCAAGTGGCATGACCGCCACACTAGGCCAAAGTAGCTTAAAGTGGGAGAATGGGCATTACTCTATGATTCCCGATTCCAGGAAAGGAAGGGCAAGCTCATGCAATGTTGGATGGGGCCATATGAAGTAATTGAAATCATCAATAATGGGGTTGTAAGAGTTAGAACAATAGATGGCAACAACATTACATTGATAGTCAATGGCCACGCCTGCATCCATACTATGTGTCTGAAGCATACATGATTGAGTCTAGATTAGGCATGGGGAAGACCCCAGTTGATTCTGATTTTATCTTGAGTTAGTGAGATGTGGACCTAGTCCACATAGTCCCAAAGACAATTATTCTTTTAAAAATTTTCTTTTTTTTAGTTGTGTTTTTGTTTTGTAGGAACAATGCCCTTTGTGCAACTATTAGGCAGCCTAGGAGACCTAGGCCTAACAAGCACAGGATCCATGAACCTGCACTTTCCAAGATTTCTAGGAGAATTTTCTTGTAGTAGGAGTAGTTAGTCCCCATTCAGAAAGGGGAATACTAAACCTGAACCTGCACAAGAGTGTTTAGATTGGTCTTTTTGGACAATAAAACACTCAACTATTGGTTCAGGGGTAGATGCTAATCTTGTACCTATTTTTCAATCAGAAGCACTGAAAAGGCCTGATCAACCTGATAGCACATATACAAGGACAAGTCAACACCTGTTGAATAAAATAAAAGTACCATGTGTTTGTATTTTATGGGGAGGTGCCTACTTCTATTATAAAAGGTACCTACTTCCCATTGTACAGTGAAAGGTGCCTGCTTCCCATTGTACGGTGGAAGGTCTACTTCCTATTGTACGATGGAAGGTACCTACTTTCCATTGTATGAAAAAATGCACCTGCTTCCTATTGTACGCTTCATGGCGCCTGACTCCCAGTATGTTACGAAGATGGCACCTACATCCTATTTGCTGATAGTTCAATGCCTGACTCCCAATTTTTTAGGAGAATGATCGACTACCAATTTTTAGGAAACTGACACCATATCTTCTTAGCATACATAAAAAAAAATTTGTATAAAGTTTTTTTATACGTACGACACTCGACAATTAGCAAAAAGGTGCCTACTTCCCATGATAGACATAAGCCTGATTGCTAAGGTCTACTTCTTTAGAGTAGACTACTGCTAAGGCACCTACTTCCCATGTAAGCAAAGTACTAGATTCCTACAATGCCTATTTCTAGTTTACAAGGTACCTACGTATCATAACTCAAAAAGAAGGTGCCTAATTTCCATACAAAAAGTGCACCTAATTTCCATTGATTACGACCATTTTCTGCCTTGATAGAATAACACGTCAGCCTTGGGATGTGGCCCGAGCCATGTCAGCTCCCCCTACATGTGCAAATTCAACTCCACCATGAACAAAATTAAAATTTGACATCTACCAATTTCCAAGGAGGGGACGTTTGTCATCCCAAGGTGCTATATTTTTTCTAATTTTTGTTTTTAATTTTTGTAGGATTTCTTGAATAACCCATAGTGCAGCTACCAAGAACCAATCACGTCCAAGGAAATTCATTGCATGGGAACCATGGCCATCATTGTCTATTGTGGTTTACCCCATCATCAAACGCCAGCCAATAGTGATGCACCATGAGCATTTACACATATGCACCCATGAAACAAATTTAGGTGCATGTTTAAATTTTTTATTTCTTGTCTATATTATTTTCATGAACATGTGTGTCTATGGAAATGTGCTAGCACAACCCCCCATTATTACCTTAACCACTTGAACAAATCCACTTGGCATAATGTTGCATGGCACACCTCTGATTGGTCGACAGTTTATGGTTATCACCTCCACACAATCAGGCACATGCTCGAAAGAAATTTACTATAGATAACCATAATCACTATTGATTATGGTAATTAACTACCTACATGCATAAACACAACTATTTTAAAAAGTTGTTTACCAGCTACTATGCAACCAAATTTAGTAAGAAAAATGTAGAACAGTGAGGCACAGTGGTAATTCGAAGGGGAGATAGTAAAATTGTTGAGTGAATTGTGAATCAGAGGTAAAGCATGGGGGGAAAGTCAAAAAATCATGACCTAAAGAAGAGTGAGCCGATTGATTGCTCGAGAATTTCTATAGATATCCAAACATAGTTGGACGCTATAGAATGGATGGACTACTATCGACTGGTCAGTCAGGGCCAAGATGCGGTAGTAGCGAATGAATTTGTGGCATCGATGAGCAAGGGGTCATGCGCATGCGGGGGCTAGAGATCCTAGTCATGGAGGACTTCATCACTAGAGTTACGGGCCTCCCTCTTATAGGGGAGTGCATGTACAAAGAGGATAACCTTACCCTCTATGCATAGATATTCTTTGGAGCACCAACAGAGCACCTGACATGCACTGGATTGCCAAAACAGCACATTCTCAAGCTCTAGAGGGCCATTTTTGAATAGATCACCCATTTCTTCACATGCTCTGGTAGGTACTCCCACCTGAATGCCAACCACTTCTATTTCCTCAATCATATTCTACATGGGGATAAAATCAATATCCCCCACTACCTTGCATGTGCCTTGAAATATGAGGCCAGATGATACCAGGCAGGCACCATTTCTACCCTAGCTCACCATGGCCTGATTTTTGCCTTGGTGAGATATGTAGAGTCACATAGAAATGTGATAATTGAGGAAGTTATGGGCACTAGTGTAGTAGTAGGGGCACAAGAAGAGGAGGAGGTGCCCATTCAAAATGAATAATCAGCCCAAGAGGTGATAGAACAAGAAATGATGATGCCTACATCCCAACCTATAGGAAATACAGTGGAAGTAGGACAGACCTCATTCCCTGATTTTCCCCAATTTGGGGAGGAAACAGGGTAGGTTCCATCCCCTTCTACACCCCAATTTGAGGAGGAGGCAGTGCAAGATTCCATGCCTATCTCCACCAGGACATGAAGTAGAAGAATGAGGGCATCGAAGGTGGTTTCAAGCTCATCCGATGAGGAGACACCCATCGATGAGCTCAATAGGGAGGAGTATATGGCCCATATTTTATAGGACATTTCCTATGGGCCAACTCCTCAATAGGAGGTGGCCATGGTAGATGTACCACCAGAGGGCCAGGTGGAAGATCTACAGTAGTAGCTATAGGTTCTGAAAGAGTAGGCTTCCACTTGGGAAGCCAAATTCAAAGAGGAACAGACTCTATTTGAAGAGTCCAGAAAGGAGGCCACCCTCAAAATACATGAATTGTATCAAACAATTTGACAACTACAAAGGAAATTATAGTTGTAAGGTGGACCAATAGTAGCCAAACAACCGACTAGGGTTGATGTAGTAGTGTAGACCGATGGGGCAACAGAAGTGCCCCCTACTGATAAGGAACCAGAATAGGGAGATACTACTACAATGGAAGTAGAGCAACCCTACTCTACATCCCCCTCTTCAGATCAAATAATTCAAGAGGATGAGGTTGAAGTTGAAGAACCTCAAAATATAGATCAACCTAAAAAGGGGGGAGAATATGGAGAAAAGGAGATGGAGGCCGAAGAGCCTCAAATTATAGATAGAGAAGGAGAGGCAGAGCACTCTCCAATTAATACAGGGGTAGCTCAGCCTCAAGAAGAAGTAGCAATCCCTGATGTGCAACAAGAAGCTACAAAGGAAAAAGAAATAGTCCTTGATGTGCAACAAGTAGCTATAGAGGACCAGGAGGTTCAACAACCTGCATCCCCTATACACCAAGAAATACCAGTTGCACCAACATACCCTAGGGTACAGAGTATCAAGCTGAGATCAAAATAAAAAGTCATAAGGCCATCTCAACATCGACCCAGAACTAGAGCAAGAGTTGTAGAGTTGAAGGCCCTAGGCCTTGAATCTGACACAGAATCAGAGCTAGATTCCGATGAGGAATGGGAGGCAGCAAAGACTCAGTTTGCTACCCAAAAATAGAAATTTGAGGAGCTCAAGGAGGAAATTAAAGTAGATAAGAAGAACTGGAAGAAGTCCTCCAAGAAAGCCCTCAAGGAAGTAGAAAAGGAGGCCAAAAAACAATCTGGCAAACCTCGAAAGAATATTCTAGTTGCTCAACCTGAGCAGTTCTAGCATTTGTATGGGTCTAAATATGGGAAGCCCTCTAGGATGTAGGAGTATTTTAAGTAGATGGGATTTCTAGGCCCTATACAGAAAGAGGATCTAGCTTCAAGCAGCAGAACTCCCCTTATGCCAAAAATAGAGGTTAAAGCTGAACCTGAGCTTGACCCAATAGGGGGAGATTTACCCATAACCAAGGTTGCTAAGGAATCCAACATCCCATTTGGAGATAAGGAATCAGTGCCTGAGGGTGAGAAGTTGCCACTTCACCATGAGTACTAGAAAATGGTTGAGCCTACATTCCAGAAATATGCCACCAACTTCACTAGTTTTTATATGAATGTTGATAAGGGCAAGGTGGCTTGGACCAGAGAACCACCTAAGAAGAGGGTAGGCCCAAGTGAACCACTCTAGTGTAGCAAACACCATAAGTAGAAGGGACAAGAGACAACAACTCCCACAACACCAAAGGGGTGAAAGCCCTAGGATAAAGAGAAAGCCAAGGCCGCTAAGAGAAAGAGGACACAGACCAACCGGGCCTATTGGGATGAGGTGAACAGAACTAGTAATTACCAGTTCAAAGTGGCATAGGGACGTGCCACCCCTTAAGCATGGGGGGATGATGAGCCACATAATTGCTCATTTTTTGTACTCTTTTCCCCATAATGTGTGGCATATATTCTTGTAGATATAAATGTTTTATGGAAATTATATATATAATTGATAGTTTATTTTGCATGTTTTCTAATATTTGTCTTTAAGTGTAATTTGTGTAGATTTAGTGGAAATCATTGCATTTTGGCATGTTTTCATCAAGGTCCAACTCGGACCTGGCACTTGCAAATTAATGAAGGGAAAACATCTATAGAGTATCGGTAAAAAGGCATGAAGTCAGGTGCCAAGTCCTTTGAAGTGCCTGACTTCCATTCGACACCTAACTATTAAGTGCATACTTCCCGTTTTATGATGGAAGGCGCATGCTTCCCATTATACGATGGAAGGTGCCTACTTCCCATTATACGATAGAAGGTACCTACTTCCCATTGTATAATGGAAGGTGCCTACTTCTCATTATATGAATGAAAGGTACCTACTTCTCGACTTCTTCAACTATGGTGCTTGATTCCCGTTAGCGTCAAACTTCAGCATGGCTCTGTGGTCGATAGAATAGAGTGAACGCGTCGAAAACTAGCTTGAAAGGATTTTTAGCATCATAACTGAACAAGGGATAATGTCAAAGGTGATTCATCACCTATGTTGCAGTTGTTACATAAATTTATTTTGTAAATCGGGCAAATCGAATATCAACGTATTCTGGAAATAGAATACGCTGAGATATTATGATATTTTGCCCGATTCAAGCAACCAACTGTAACAATGAATCATGCATTGATTCATTCTAAAATTGTAATAGGGCTGGCTGCATACTTTATAAATATGCAGGCCACCCCTGAAGAAGACCCCCTAACTTTTTATGTAATTTTCCAGTTGCAAACTGTTAATAAAAATCCCTGCATTATTCTTGTAAAAAGTATTCTCTAAGCGTCCGGTGAACATTCTACCATGGGCAGAACCTGCTGGAAGCGTGGGCCCACTTGCAACAGAGTTCTTCCCTATTTCCCTATTTTTTTGTAATTATTTTCATAGATTAATTTATTTCCAGCACTTTCCCTATTTTTTGTAATTTCCAGCAAGGTAGTTATTTAGAGTTTTAATGTTTTCAGTCCTGTTTCTTAGACTTAGCATAGGATTATGGGTTTAAACATAAACTTCAATGAACATTAAACACCCCCCAAACCATAATCCAAGGGACTCATCTCCGAAGGAGGAATTGCAAGCATAGATTTTGCATGGCTGCTCACAAGACTACGAGCTACCCCGGGTTGACAATTAAATGGAGGTAATTAATTGAACCATAGAAAAACTAACCAATGTTTTTCCCAACAACTACCAAACTGGTCTAACACAAGCATACCCTAAGAATCTAAAATATGGGTGCACATAGGTTGGAACAACATTGATTTGAATGGTAGAAGGAAATAATAGAAATGGCTGAGTGGTAAACCTTATCATAAGCAAGATAAAATACTAACCAAAAAATCATGTCAATCGGCTAACAATGTCAGGACTTAACATAGAAGAAAATGTCAAAAGGAAGTGTAGGATAAAACCTAGGCATATACTAAACAATACATAATTTAAACATATACTTAGCTTAAAATAACATTAAAGGAGAGGTAAACTAACATCAAACAAGATTATCAACAACCTTGGAGAAAAACCAAGCTAAAGAAGCACATGATTCAATCAAAACAACAAATAAAGCACCTAGTTCAAAGCTCTCCTATGTCTCATCTAAAATGTATGGTGTGCTTCTTCCAAATATCCTTCTCCTCAAGCCTTCAAGCCTCCTTTTTTCTAAAAATTCATTCCCGACCCAAAAAAACATTTTAAGCATCAAAAGGGTATGGGCACGTCTTCTTGTATGGAGGCAATCTCATAAGAAAATCTCAAGAAGACGTTTTTGTTATAAGAGTTGTGCCACCTTGAGTCTTCTAATTAATATGCCACCAAATCATACCAAAAGCACTCCTTAAATTGAGTTAATATTATTCTTTAAATTGATGATTACCTTTATAAAAAACAAAAGGGCAGTATCAATAATTACCCCCTATTTTGCATTATAACCACAAAAGCATACCAAAATTTCTCCTTATATTGAGTTAATATTATTATTTAATTTGATGATTACCTTTAAAAAAAAAATGGTAGTATTAATTATTACCCCCTATTTTGCATTCTAACCACAAATTGCTTTATTAATTTCAATCCCAACATTAGCTTTTTGGTATTGACATTAATTGTTTTTCCAAATTTTAATGTCACCAATCTAATTAATACTTTACTAGTCTAAAGTATTAAAGCCATAATTTAATTAACTTAATAATTTAGAAGTATTAATATTATCAACTAATTAATACTTAATGATTCTAAAGTATTAATGTTACTGATTATTACTTAATAAAATCTTATTCAAAAAAATATATGCATACCAAGAACAAACATGGATTCAAACCAACAATGTTTCACAACATTGTTTTATACCTAAGTAGGTTATCTCCTTTAATATATTCTAATGCTATCATCGACCTATTAAGAAGACTCATTGCACAAGCAACTTCCTTGTCCAATGGTGTGAATATGAAAATAAGCAAAATGCAATGCATCTACATGAAAGGTATTTTGTTACCTTGAGATGTCAATGAGCAAGTCATCACCATCATTTCCAAAAGTATATCTCATAATAGGCGGTTCACCCATATGTTCCCACTAGAGATAGAGCACCTAGTCCTACACCCACAAGTACATTACCAATACCATATTCTAAGCTCAAAAGAATACAATAATTCCACCATATATACATCATAAAATGAAGTTATGCAGTTAAACATTCACACATAGTTCATTGTCAATAAATATTTCCATCAAGAAGGGATGTTATATACTCCCCCCTTGGAATAAACATGGTCCTTTGTATTTCTTGCAAGTGATTAACCAGTTTATTTTATTCAAACAAATATGGAAATTGATGCCTCATTTCTTCAAAATTTTCCCATGTAGAACAATTCTTATAATACTAGTCCCATTGGACCTTACACTGATCTAGGGTCTATTTTCTCAACACATTGGAATGAAAACCTAGAATATTGATTGGTCTCACCTCAATGGTTGAGGCATCTACCATTTATAATTTAGAAGCATTCCATATTTGAGTAGGATCAACAATGTATTTCCTAAGCAAGGATATGTGGAAAGTATCATGGATATTTGATAGGTTGGGTGGCAAAGCGAGCCTATAGGCTATTGGACTAATATTACCAATGATCAAAAAGGGCCCAAAAAAGTGAGGATCCAACTTGGTTGACTTGATGGTACTTTTCATGGGTCTTACCCTCAAGAAAACTCTATCCCCCATAGAGAATTCTCTTGGTGATCTTTTTAGATCAACATAGCTCTTTTGACGATTGGTCACTTCCTTGATCCTAAGTTGTATTACTTTGAGTTGTTCCTCCATATTTTGAATAGTTTTTGGTCTGATCATCACTCGATCCTTCAAATTATCCCACACTAGAGGTGTTATGCATCTTCTACCATACAATGCTTCAAATGGGGCCATCCCCAATGATGCATGGTACCCATTATTAAATGTAAATTCAACAAGATGCAAAAATTCTTCCCATTTTGACTTTTGGTCCATGAAATACATGCATAGCATGTTTATCAAAACTTGGTTTACCCAGGGTGTAAGCCTTGGAGGATTTTGACAGAGAATAGGAAATGGGCAAGCAACAGGTTTCACAAGTGCAAAGTTCCAAACTTCAATTTCCTGTCAATGTAAGTAATGTTTACAGTTATGTTTAGGTATGGGTGTGCTTTGTTAGTAAGGTGTTGTAGGGGATTCAACACAAGTTCTAGTAAGAAAGTTTCAAGGATGACTAGGATCTACAATCTTAGTAGAAGGCTGGATATTGTAATAGGTTTTGGGTTAACCTGCAGAACCCGGTAATTAATGAAGACTTTTGTTTACCAAAAAAAAAACTTGGTTTACCCTCTTGGTCTAACCATCTATTTTAGGATGATATGCAAAAATAATATTTAGCTTAGTGCCCATTGCACACTGTAGAGCCTGCAAAATATTTTGATGTGAACCTAGAAACCTATCTAATATGATCACCTCAGGAAACCCATGTAGCCTAAATATTTCATTGGTAAACTTTTTTACCACCACCAGTGCATCATTCTTAATGTTACCCAATATGAAGTGTGCAACCTTGGTCAACTTAACAACCACTACCAATATCACATCATGTTGGTACCTAGTCTTAGGTAAACATAAAATAAAATCCATAGATATTACCTACAATTTTTGTATATGTGCATCATGCGAGTATACTTTCCTTGTTGGGTGTCAATGTTCTACCTTCACCTTCTAGCATTCTAAACATATCACAATGAAACTAGTGATATCTTGCTTCATTTCAGCCCAATAGAAGGTCTTTTTCATGTTTTCCCTTATTTTTGACCCTCTTGAATGAGAAAAATAGGGAGAATTATGTGCCTCTTGCATAATCAATATCCTTAGATCACCAGTTTTGGGTATAACTACTCTATCCTTAAAGGATAAAATTCCATATTTTATGTTGAAATCCTTATTCTCTTCAATATTTTCCTTTCTTTTATCTCAAATTTCTTATACAGTATAGGTCCTATAGTTGCATCTCCTTGATACTATCCATCAAATATATATGGATTAAATTCAATGCAACTATGTGCCTTCTCCTAATAAAGGCATTGACAACCTTATTATATTTTCCTTTAACATACTCGATACCTGAAGAACATGTGCTTATACTGAGAGGGGGGTGAACAGTATAAGATAAAACTTTTTGCTTTTTAATCCAAATGATAACATCAACAATATTAAAGCAGTAAACATCACACAAAGCATCACACACATGAGAGACATGATTTAACGTGGTTCACCCAATGTGGGCTACTCCACGGAGAAAATATTCCTTATAAATTTTTCTCAAATAAATTCTCTTGGGAATCCTTTCCCTACAATGTTTATGGACCTCTATCCAAAGGAGACACCAATCCCCTAATCAAGTTCGTGGATCTCTATCCATAGGAGAACTCCTTTCTCCTCTAGCTCTGGCTGGTGATCTTCTAGAAGAACTATTGCCCCCACTGCTCTAGCTAATGGATCTCTATCCACTGAAGACACCTATCCTCACTACCCTGGCTAATGGATCTCTATCCACTGGAGACTGTCATCCTCTATACTCTATCACCTCCAAAGCTCTATCTCAAATCTGCACTAAACACAGTCCTTCGATCTAGCACAAATCTATGCTCAATCTCTATCTCTGATCTGGCACAAACCTATCCTCAAATCTGCACCAAAATCTATTCTCAAATCTATCCTCAATATCTATCCTCAAATCTATCCTCAATCTTTGTCCTCAAACTTATCTTTAATCTATATTGTAAGCTTCCACAAAAGCTCACAAATCTATCCACAAGTCTTCTCTAAAACTTGCCTCAAATCTGCTCAACAAGTCCTCACTAGAACTTGTCCAATATCATAGAAACATAAAGAGAATTGTTAGAGACTCAATATGCTTCACATTCATCAACACTCAATCTCTTTCTCAACTCAATTTAGAATATAGAACAATTTATTTCATAGAACTTGAACTATCACATCAACACATCCACTTGACTAGGCTCAACCAACTCTACTCAACCAATCACTCAATGAAATAATCCTTGCTTACAAACCCTAGTCCAAGCATATGAACACTCACTCAAATATTTCCAACAATGCTTATCAATCAATCTCACATAACAATGATACTCATGATCTTTGCAAACCCTAGTTCAAGTTCACTCAACTTAATCACTTCAACAACAATGCTTATCAAACAAGGTTTTATCAACAACTCTTTATTCCAGAAAACCTTGAAGCATTAATTCAAAACACACTCAACAATGCTTACCAAACAATCCTTTTCACTCCAACTTTGCATTCACAACATTCAACAATCACTCACTAGGAAGATGTGCCCATACCTTTTGTTTGATGTAGAAGTGCCCTTAGAAAACCTGTCTCAATCACAATTTCCTTCTTTCCAATTTCAATGGTTAGATGACAAAATATCACTCTTAACACTTTCTCAAAATATTCCTTAGACACAAAAATAATCAAAGCTCAATTACACCTTATTGCTCCTTCTTGGAATTAACATCCATCAAATCATACATGAAAAATAATTATTTGGATACACCTTATAATCTCCAACTTAAAATAATATCCAACACCACAAAACCTCAAACAATCTTCCTAAAACACCTTATTACCCTTTTCAAACACTAAAGCAAATAACACCAAAAATTTATTTTGCATCAACCTTATAACTCCCCTTAAAACCTTACAAACCAAATAAAATATGCAAAAATTAATTTTTAATTGCTCAACTAATTCCCCCAAAAATTTTGGCACTCAACTAATGCATACCTTTGTCTTCCCCCAAAAGGGTTTCGACGTGATTCGAACCACCGTCTCCCCAAGCACCAAGCGCCTTAGCGCTTTGGTGCCCACCGCATGGGCTATAGGCACCCACGTGAAGGAAGGAAGACTTCCTTCCTATTATCCCTTCGTCCACCGTTGACTTCACACAAAAATAAATATCCTCCCTTGATGCAACACGATTCACACAAGCTTGCATTAATTAAATTCGAAGGCATGGTAGTTTTGGCTAAGGTGGTTAATCCCCTTTTTATACACACATGGTTATTTTCTCCCCACATCGATGCTAGAATTCGAATTCAAAATTCAAATTTAATTTAATAACCCACCTTAGGGTTATTTAAAATTAACATAAATTAACTTATAATTAATATTAAAATTAATTAATAATTAATTTAAATAACTTATAAGTTAAGTAAATTAATTAATAAATTAATTTATAATAAAAATTATATTAATTAATTTAAACTTCCCTTTATAATATTATAAAAATTATTATAATATTATTCACTTGGGCTTCTTCTTTGCACTTTGGACCATATCTGACTTCCTGGAACCGGGTCTTGATCAACTGAAACTGGAGAACCTAAAACTGATGCTGCCCACTGAAACTGCCACTCAATGGTGTTGAAATCTTGACATCAATGACCACTCACTCTTGACATCAATGACAACTCATCTACTCAAAATGTCCAACAATCTCCCCCTTTATCATTGATGGCAACCCAAATTATTTTTACCAAAACTTGACCTTTTTCTTATTCTGCTCCCCCTGGGAAATTGCTCCCCCTGACTCAATGCTCTCTCCTTAAACCAAATCTCTCCCCCTTTGACATCAATGGCAAAGGGTCACCTTTGGGGCTCGGGGCTAAGAATGAGTCTCTTAGCTTAGCCCCTCCCCCACCTCCTCTTGAGGTGGTTAATTCTGGGGTGGGAGTATTACTCCCAGTTTTCCTCGAAGATACTCAAAGGTCTCCTTTGAAAGTGGCTTAGTGAAAATATCTGCTATCTGTTCCTTTGTAGTAACATATTCCAACCTGACCTATTTATCTATCACCTATTCTCTCAGAAAATGATACTTGATCGGAATGTGCTTTGTCCTGGAGTGCATCACTGGATTCTTTGAGATACTTATAGCACTTGTATTATCACATAATATGGGAATAGGATGATCATGTTTTATCTTGAAGTCTTCTAGAGTTCACTTCATCCATAATACCTGTGTACAATTGGCTACTACTACAATATATTCTGCTTCTACTATAGATAAGGATACTGAAACTTGCTTCTTACTTAGCCAAGAGACTAAATAGTCTCCAAGAAAGAATGCTCCTCCACTTGTGCTCTTTCTATCATCAATGTTGCCAGCCCAATCTGCATATGTATATGTTGTGAGTGTGAAACTATCACTTTTGGGATACCAGAGCCCAAAATCCATAGTCCCTTTTAGATACCTAAGAATTCTCTTTACTACTACCACATGTGTTTCCTTAGGTGCTGCCTGAAACCTTGCCACTAATCCCACTGATTGTACTATGTCTGGTCTTGTAGCTGTAACATACAACAAGCTGCCAATCATAGATCTGTATAATCTCTGATCTGCCTCTAGAGATTCATCATCCTTACTTAACTTGCATCCTGTGACCATGGGGGTACTTACCGGTTTGCAATCTTCTAACCTGAATTTCTTTAGCATCTCTTTTATATACTTGGTTTGTGAGAGAAATACTCCTTTCTCTGATTGTGAAATCTGAAGTCCAAGAAAGAAGGACAACTCACCAAGCATAGACATCTCAAATTCATTCTGCATGTTCTTTGCAAATTCTTTACACATCTTATCATTGTTTCCCCCAAAAATGATGTCATCAACATAAACAACCACAATTAGTAGATTATTCCCTTCATTTTTTATGTATAAGTTGTTGTCTGCTATTCCTTTTCTGAATCCCTGTTCCTGAAGATACTTATCCAATCTTGAGTACCATGCTCTAGGAGCCTGCTTTAGACCATACAATGCCTTTTTCAATCTGCATACATGATCTAGTTTATCTATTAATATGAATCCCTCTGGTTGTTCAATATAGACTTCTTCTTCTAGAACACCATTTAGAAATGTTGACTTAACATCCATCTGATATACCTTGAAGTTTTTAAAACTTGAGAAGGCTAAAAATATTCTTATGGCTTCAAGTCATGCAACTGGAGCAAATGTCTCATCAAAGTCAATTCCCTCTACCTGTGCATAACCTTTGCACACTAACCTTGCTTTATTCCTTACTACCTATCCATATTCATTTAACTTATTTTTGAATACCCATTTTGTGTCGATCACATTCTTGTCCTTTGGTCATGGAACAAGTTCCCAAGTCTTGCTTTTCTCTATCTGATCTAATTCCTCATCCATTGCCTTAATCCAGAACTCATCTTCACTTGCCTGATTGAAGTCCTTTGGCTCAATCTTAGATAGCAAAGAAAAATTTACTTGTTGAGATGGTGTTATTATCCTTCTCCTTGTTTGTCTTTCATCTGGATTCCCAATGATTAGATCTTTTGGATGATGCTTCTGTACATACCTAGATGGAGTTTTAGGAAGAAGTCTTTGTGTTTCTTCTTCTTCTTCATCTGATTCCTCATGAAACTCTTCTTGACAACTTCCATCTTCCTGATACACAATTTGTTGAACTGGTTCTCTTGAATCTATCTTCTCATCAATTGTTACATTTATACTTTCTACAATAGTGTGTGTTCTCTTGTTGAAGCATCTATAGGCTTTACTCTTAGTGGAATAACCAAGGAAAATTCCCTCATCACATCTTGGGTCAAACTTGCCTAAGTTTTGATCTTCTCGTCTTATGTAGCACTTGCTTCCAAAAACCTTGAAGTGTTTTACAGTGGTCGGTCTTCCTTTCCAAAGCTCATATGGAGTCTTGTGATGGTTTACCCTCATTTGAGCCCTAGTGATTATATATACTATTGTGTTGACTGCTTCCCTCCAAAATCCATCTGAGAGTTTGGACTCATTTAACATAGCTCTAGCCATATTCTCAATAGTCCTATTTTTCCTTTCAACTACTCCATTTTGTTGAGGAGTTCTTGCTATTGAGTATTCTCTCTTGATCCCATGTTGTTCACAAAACTCTACAAATTCATTTGAGGTAAATTCTCCTCCTCTATCAGATCTCAAACACTTAATCCTCTTGCCAGTTTCATTTTCAACCAGTTCCTTAAATGCTTTGAATTTTTCAAATGCATCTGACTTCTCTTTCAGGAAAGCTACCCAAACCATTATAGAGTAATCATCTATAAACAATATAAAGTAACTCTCACCCTAAATACTCTGTGTTCTGGTAGGACCACATAGATCAGTATGTATTAGACTTAATGGCTCAGATGACATATATCCTTTTGACTTAAAGCTTGTTCTAGTTTGCTTTCCATGTTGACAAGGTGCACAAATTATGTTTTGTGGCCTTTTTATCTTGGGTAAATCTCTGACAACCTGCTTATTGCTTATGTTGACTATGTTGTCAAAATTCAAGTGACCCAATCTTCTATGCCACAACCAACTCTCATCTTCTTGTGATAGAAAGCACTTTTCCCCTTTGATCTCACTAAGCATGTATAGATTGTTTGGAGTTCTTCTTGCATTTGCAATGACTTTTCCAGTTTCTGATTTTCTTATCTCACATCTATTTGGGTGGAATGTAACCATATGACCTTGATCACAAAGTTGACTTACACTTAGCAGATTATGTTTTAACCCTTTGACATACAACACATTTTCTGTTCTTGTTTTCCCATTATCTAAACTCAGAGTTCCTCTTCCACCAATCTTTGCTGATCCATTATCACCAAAACTTACTGATCCTCTATTGGTTTCTTTTAGTACAATGAATTTTTCTTTGTCTCCTATCATGTGTCTAGAGCAACCACTATCAAGATACCATTGTTCTTCTTTATCCTGAGCATGAAGGGTTGTTTGAACTAACATTGATCTAGCCTTTACATTTCTCTTTTCCTCTTTCCTAGTTGTTGGAATTGGTTTTCTTTTACTAGACTCAGGAAGTATCATTTTACACCATCTAGCCTTGTGCCCAAAATTATTGCATTTGTAACATATAATATCATTATCCATAAGAGGTGCAAAAGAATTGAAATTTCTATTGACATTGTTTCTTGCATGACCAATACAATGTACAACTCTATGACCATATTTGTTACAAGAAAAACAATGACCATGGAAGAAATTATGTAACCTATTTGGATGCCTTTGAGATTGTGGTTGAGTGCTTCTCCTTTTGTGATTAACTCTCATCCAAGGTTCTTCTTTGCTTTCTTCCTTTCTGATGTCTTTTTCTTTTGAAGTATCCTTTGCTTGCCTATCTTTGTTTGAAGTTTCTCCTTCTTGAAGACTTGACTCCTCTTTCTGTTTCCCATACTCTATATCTTGTAGTACTTTAGTCCTTTCAACTTCATTCCTTAGATAAACAATTTTTGCTTCCAATATTTCACATTCTATTTCTCTTGCTCTTAATAGATCCATCATATCTTGCTCAATCTTCTTTCCTTCTTCTACCTTTATCTTAAGTTCTGTGAGACTTTGTAGAAGTTCCATCTTTGCTTCTTCATCCTCTTGAATTTGTTCCTTCAAGCTTGAGTTATTTTCTCTAATCCTTTCCAAATTTCTGAGAGTAGTAAAGAATTCCTCTTTTATATCAAACATGGTCTCTTCTTCATTTTTTGAAGTCATGTGTGTTTCTGATGGATCCTCCTCCAAGTTGTTAGTCTTTTCATGGAGAGACCCTCTTTGATACCAATTGAAGAACATGTGCTTATACTGAGAGGGGGGTGAACAGTATAAGATAAAACTTTTTGCTTTTTAATCCAAATGATAACATCAACAATATTAAAGTAGTAAACATCACACAAAGCATCACACACATGAGAGACATGATTTAACGTGGTTCACCCAATGTGGGCTACTCCACGGAGAAAATATTCCTTATAAATTTTTCTCAAATAAATTCTCTTGGGAATCCTTTCCCTACAATGTTTATGGACCTCTATCCAAAGGAGACACCAATCCCCTAATCAAGTTCGTGGATCTCTATCCATAGGAGAACTCCTTTCTCCTAAGCTCTGGTTGGTGATCTTCTAGAAGAACTATTGCCCCCACTACTCTAGCTAATGGATCTCTATCCACTGAAGACACCTATCCTCACTACCCTGGCTAATGGATCTCTATCCACTAGAGACTATCATCCTCTATACTCTATCACCTCCAAAGCTCTATCTCAAATCTACACTAAACATAGTCCTTCGATCTAGCACAAATTATCCTCAATATCTATCTCTGATCTAGCACAAACCTATCCTCAAATCTGCACCAAATCCCCTCATCAAACTCCCAAATCTATCCACAAGTCTTCTCTAAAACTTACCTCAAATATACTCAACAAGTCCTCACTAGAACTTGTCCAATCTCATAGAAACATAAAGAGAATTGTTAGAGACTCAATATGCTTCACATTCATCAACACTCAACCTTTCTCAACTCAATTCAGAATATAGAACAATTTATTTCATAGAACTTGAACTATCACATCAACACATCCACTTGACTAGGCTCAACCAACTCTACTCAACCAATCACTCAATGAATTAATCCTTGCTTACAAACCCTAGTCCAAGCATATGAACACTCACTCAAATATTTCCAACAATGCTTATCAATCAATCTCACATACAAACTCATTTTGCAAACCCTAGTTCAAGTTCACTCAACTTAATCACTTCAACAACAATGCTTATCAAACAAGGTTTTATCAACAACTCTTTATTCCAGAAAACCTTGAAGCATTAATTCAAAACACACTCAACAATGCTTACCAAACAATCCTTTTCACTCCAACTTTGCATTCACAACATTCAACAATCACTCACTAGGAAGATGTGCCCATACCTTTTGTTTGATGTAGAAGTGCCCTTAGAAAACTTGTCTCAATCACAATTTCCTTCTTTCCAATTTCAATGGTTAGATGACAAAATATCACTCTTAACACTTTCTCAAAATATTCCTTAGACACAAAAATAATCAAAGCTCAAATACACCTTATTGCTCCTTCTTGGAATTAACATCCATCAAATCATACATGAAAAATAATTATTTGGATACACCTTATAATCTCCAACTTAAAATAATATCCAACACCACAAAACCTCAAACAATCTTCCTAAAACACCTTATTACCCTTTTCAAACACTAAAGCAAATAACACCAAAAATTTATTTTGCATCAACCTTATAACTCCCCTTAAAACCTTACAAACCAAATAAAATATGCAAAAATTAATTTTTAATAGCTCAACTAATTCCTCCAAAAATTTTGGTGCTCAACTAATGCATACCTTTGTCTTCTCCCCAAAAGGGTTTCGGCATGATTCGAACCACCGTCTCCCCAAGCCAAGCGCCTTAGCACTTTGGTGCCCACCACGTGGGCTATAGGCGCCCACGTGAAGGAAGGAAGGCTTCCTTCCTACTATCCCTTCTCTCATTAATTCCCCACAAAAACAAATAATCCTCCCATTCATAACATTTGCCTAAGGTGGGGTAATCCCCTTTTATACCACACTTTATTTTGCTCCCCATAATTCGAATTCAAATTCAAATTTAATTTAATAACCCACCTTAGGGTTATTTAAAATTAACATAAATTAACTTATAATTAATATTAAAATTAATTAATAATTAATTTAAATAACTTATAAGTTAAGTAAATTAATTAATAAATTAATTTATAATAAAAATTATATTAATTAATTTAAACTTCCTTTATAATATTATAAAAAATTATTATAATATTATTCACTTGGGCTTCTTCTTTGCACTTTGGACCACATCTGACTTCCTAGAACCGGGTCTTGATCAACTAAATCCTTTCCTGGAGAACCTAAAACTGATGTTGCCCACTAAAATTGCCACTGACTAGTGCTGAAAGCTTGACATCAATGACCACTCACTCTTGACATCAATGACAACTCATCTACTCAAAATGTCCAACAATACCAGTCATATTTTGCTAAGAACTCTGTCCATCTTCTTTGTCTTGCATTCTACATATGTTGGGTAAATATATACCTTAGAATTTGATGGCTTTTTTTTTGCTCAAATGGTTTACCCAATAAATAATGTCTCCATATCTTATAAGCATGCACCACTACTGCCAACTCTAGGTCATGTGTAGCATAATTGACTTCATATACTACTATGGAATCCTCTTGGGTTAACACTCCACCCTAATCCTTCTAGGGAAGCATCTATGCACATTGTAAAATTTCCCAATGGAACCATCCTTATTTTTCACAAAAAGCACTAGAGCACCCCAAGGTGACACACTTGGTTTTAAAAAAACCCTTTTCCAACAAATCCTAGAGTTGTACCTTTAGTTCTTGCAACTCAATTGGGTTCATTCTGTAGGGTGTCCTAGAAATGGGTTTAGCCCCTAGTATTAGCTCTATAGAGAAGTCAAATTACCATCGAGGGGTATACCTAGAAGATATTCAAGAAATACATATCAAAACTCATGGAGAATTGGATGCTTCTTGAATATTTATTCATCTCCTTTTCCCCCAATATTTCCATTGATCTTTACTACATATAGCATACCACCTATTTTAATGGCTTTCTTTAACTATATAACTAAAAGAAAGTGGGGTTGAAAAGAACCTTGCCTACTTTGTACTTTACTCTCCCCTTATCCTTGTAGGTGTATTCAATCCACCTATCTTGAAATTTGGTTAAGGTTCCATGATACTTCAACCAATCCATCCCTAGGATAATATCAAAAGCATGGATGGATGCCGCATACAAATACCATATAGTAGATCCATTGGGTAGAGTTATATATGCTATAGAAAAACATTGATACACTAAGTAGGTTTAACCATAACCATACTTGAATTTCCATCCTTGTACCAAAAACCTAGGTCTTTTTGGTATATCCTTGATTATACTGGTGGAAATGAAACTACCTATACCTCCACTATCTATTAAAATATAAAACAACTTACCACTTAGTAACATCAGAGTTGTTTGTCCACTCAAATTCCTAGTGATTGTATAACCTTGGTTCTACTACTCTTCAGTTCTATTGCTTGGTTGGAAATGTTGAGGGAACTTCTTGGTATAGTGAGGACCTCCATAGGTATAGCACCCTATCTTTGGCTATTGAGTTCTTGTTTTATCCTTCTTACAATTCTTATATCCTCTTGCATTTTTCGCATTGTAACCTTGTTTGGTAATCATTTCTAGAATTAGTTGATGTTGACCCATTGGTATTGCAGTGACCTCACTAATGACATCAACTACCTCATTTATCCTTGAAGTAACTCAAGAAGGAAAGCATCACTGGTCGTGCCTCCATTAGAGTCCTTTGTATTTTCAACATTGTTGTTGGATCCCTCTAATTTCTAAGTTGTTTTATGGAGATACGTAGCTCTTCCCTTCTTCTTGCTTAGGTCCTTTCCTATGAGATTTTTTGGGAAACATATTATAATATCCCTTTGTATATCTAACCCCATATTATTGGAGGATCTCAATACCCATGCCATCCCTATCCATAAAAAAAGTTAGGTAAGTTACAATTCTCCCTTAATTGTACTTATAGTATGTTAGCTTCATTTTCTTATGAACTAACATAGATCATTATCTCTCCATAGACATTGATCAGGGTTACACTTGCCTCTCTGCAAGGTGCCTAGTCCAAATTTGCACATCAAGTCAAGGCTCAACCTAGGCACATTCCATGGAATATTTTAGCCCTATGACCTAGAGCTCTAATACCAACTATAACAACCCAAAACTATAGATAATGTTACTTAAATAAAACTTACCTTTTAGAACATTATTTTAAAGTAAAGCAACATACATCACATCATATAAAAACACTTTAAATCAAATCATAATCTATCTAGTCTAAAGTTCTATAGAAAATAAGCAAGGATGCCTATTAATTAAGCCAAATTTTGCTTAACTCAAATGCTTGACATAAAGCTTCATAAGATGCATTCCCTAAAATTAAATGCTATAACATAATAAACCAAGCACGAATATAAAAATGCATTCCAACAATTGATATAACTCAATACTAACTATAAATAAAATATTGCTAAAACACTTTAATGTACAAAACCCAAGGAAACATTAAAACAACATAATCTTTCAATTTGTACAATAATCAAGTTTACAAAATTCTTTGAGCAAAATATTCCTTTACAAAGCCTTTGTTTTTCCACATCATCTATACATTCAAAGTACTATGAAGTCATCTACCAAGGATCTTCAAGCCATCTATAAAAACTACAAGCTCCTTCATGATAGGGAATCTACCCATGGCTCATGAGGAATACTTAGGGATCAGGATAACTCTAAATGCAATGCAACTTAAACATGTCATTTCTATTATGCAAACCACCATGCATTAAGCAAGCCAACAAGAAGATAATCTCATACTTCTCTTTATAATGATCCATTAACTCACATGAGTCTCAAGGATCATTATAATAGTTTATCTTTCAAAACCAACATACAATAATCCATATTATAAAAGAGAATACCATACTTCTCTTTATAATGATCTCTTAACCCACATAAGTCTCAGGAATCATTATAATAGTTTCTCTTTCAAAACCAACATGCAATAATCCATATTATAAAATAGAATCCCATACTTCTCTTTATAATGATCCCTTAACTCACATGAGTCTCAAGAAACATTATAAAGTTTATCCTTCAAAACCACATACAAAAATCCATCTTACAATAACTTCCTTTCTACACTTTTAAGGCAAGGAATATACATCCAATTTTATTTTCCAAAAATAAGATTATTATAGATAAAGAATAACTAAAGCACTTACTAATATAAATTTCCCCAATTCCAAAACTAGTTCTTTCTTAGCAAACTATAAACCAATGAAAGATATATATATTTTTAAAATCCATAACTTTATTAATAAAAGAAGCAACATTCAATAACATAAATAAAAAAAGATCCTATATTCTAACATAGTTCTCCTAAGATGACTTTTATAGCTTGGAAAAATATATAAACAACTTTACATGACTAAATAAAAACCATGATCGTACAAAACCACCAAACAACCTAGCAATAGATCTGCATGTAAGCCAACACATAGATGCATGAAATAATTTAACATAGTCGGCTTGAGAAAAAATGTACATTATTTTTTGTAGATGATCATATCCAGTCCTCAAGTCATAATGACCCGCTAAATTATGCTAGGTTACAAGGATTTCAAGCTACCAAACTGGTCTACCATAGGCATACGCCAAGAATTTAAAATATGGGTGTGCACAGGTTGGAATAGCATTGATCTACATGGTAGGAGAAAATAATGGACATGGCTATGAGTTGTAAACCTTACCATGAACAAGACAAAACAATAAAAAAAAAACACACCAAACGGCTAAAACAATGCCAAAACTTAATACAAAATAAAAGGCCAACATCAAGTGCAGGATAGCACTCAAGCGTCTACTAAATAATATATAATTTAAACATAGGCCAAGCTTAAAACAACATTAAAGGAGAGGTAAACTAACATCAAACAAGATTATCAACAACCTTGGAGAAAAACCAAGCTAAAGAAGCACACGATTCAATAAAAACAACAAAGAAAGCACTTGGTTCAAAGCTCTCCTACGTCTCCTCTAAAATGGATGTTGTACTACTTCTAAATCTCCTCAAGCTTTAAGCCTCCTATTTTTTTCTAAAAACTCATTCCCTACCTAACACAATCTTTTAAGCATCAAAAGTGTATGGGCACGTCTTCTTGCATGGAGGTGATTGCATAAGAAATGCTCAAGAAGATGTTTTTTTTACAAGACTTGCGCCACCCTAAGTATTTTAATTAAGATGCCACCAAAGCATACCAAATGCACTCCTTAAATTGAGTTAACCTTATTCTTTAAATTTATGATTACCTTTATCAAAACCAAAAGGGTAGTATTAATTATTACCACCCTCTATTTTGCATTCTAACCACAAATTGCTTTATTAATTTCAATCCCAACGTTAAATTTTTTGTATTTTTTTGGTAGTAAAAAGTAAAATGGGTTTTTATCGGGGGATCCAAAACCTGATTGCAACAAGTCAAAAGACTTCAAACAAGGCCAAAGGATGGTTGACAAGAAATGTCCAAGATGTACTTACGGATAGGATCCAGGATAGGAAACAGGATCCAGGACAAGAAATAAAATTCAAGAATCAGGACAAGATGCCCGAAGCGGGAAAGCCAAAAAGCTGCACCCAAATGTAAACACAAAGAACCCACATAGTAGGAAAATGAGAAGGTGGTATAATTGAGTTTTAAAACTCCCGCCTAGCTACAAAACCAAACAACGGGAATTTTCAAAGACAAGGCACTCTTGCCTATCCACAAAAAATGAAACAACCCAAGAAGCGGGAAAAGAAAGAACAGGAGTGCACAATCCCATGTAGGGGAGAAACCATAAAATGGTAGGGAAAAATTAAAAAACTAGAAGTTTTACAAAAAACCACCCTTCACCATAGGGTGGAGCAGAGAAACTACAAACAAAGAAAATCTCACCCATGGAAGGATGGGAAACAAGCAAGGATGCCAAAAAACAATCAAACTATGATAAAACCACATCCCTCACAGGCCTAGAAAGTGGAACAACAAACTAAGGATCTCCATAGGCCATGAAATCCTCTTGTAGTGAAGCAAACTACTCAGTAACTAAAATAAGTAGAGGAAGCAATAGATGCAGAACCATAGACCATAGGAAAGAGACAAGAGGGTCCAAGAGCACCCTAACTGAAGGAGTCTCAAGGAACCAAAAAAAGGTTCAGGGATCCAGGAAAGGAAGCCCAGTAGGAACATAGTAGCAAGAAAATCAGAGGTCCCAACAGGCCATAAAAAATGCTGATCTCCTACAAGGAAATCTAAAACTAGACACCCAAATAACAAATCCATAGAAGAAGCATGTGGCTCTAGGTAAACCAAAAAGTTTTTTTTAGAACTGTTCATGAAGCATGACCCAATACGCGATGCACCACATCTGAAGATCCTCTAAAACTAGGCACCAAATAGAAACCTACAAAATTAACTAGGATAGAGCTGAGAGCTCCAAGGAACATGATTCTTGAAATAGTACAAAAATACTAAGGATAGTCCCAGGGAGGAACCCAGGGAAGTCCCAGAACCAAGGCACCAAAAATAACCCCACTAGAAGGTAAGGAAAGGGGCAGACAAATGGATCAGTGACCTCCCACCCCAAGGAGATCATCTGCAACACCATCCAACCAAGGAGGAAGGGCAAAGGAAGTGCTAGGGAACTGGGACAGAACTAGGGAAGGGCTACAGGGAAGTGGAGAAGGACTTCCTAGGGAAGTCTCCTACAACGCCCCCCCCCATTAACTTTTTTGTATTGACATTAATTGTTTTTCCAAATTTTAATGTCACCAATCTAATTAATACTTTACTAGTCTAAAGTATTAAAGCCATCATTTAATTAACTTAATAATTCGAAGTATTAATATTATCAACTAATTAATACTTAATTATTCTAAAGTATTAATGTTACCAATTAATACTTAATAAAATCTTATTCAACAAAATCTATGCATACCAAGAACAAACATAGATTCACACCAACAATGTTTCACATGATTTTTTTATTCCTAAGTAGGTGTTCTCCTTAAAAATAGTCTAATTATATCACCAACTTATTAAGGAGACTAATTGCAAAGAAACTTCCTAGACCAATGGTGTGAATACAAAAATAAGTAAATGCAATGCATCTACATGAAGGGTATTTTGTTACCCTAAGGTGTGATGAGCAATTCATCACCATCATTTCCCAAAGTATCTCTCATAGTACATGGTTCACCCATATGTTCCCATGAGATAGAGAGAGAGAGCACATGCTCTCACACCCACAAGTACGTTAATAATACCAAATTATAAGCTTAAAATAATACAATTATTCCATCATATATACATCATAAAATGAAGCTATGCACTTAAATAGTCACACCAGTACATAGTTCATTGTTAATAAAGAATTCTGCCAAGGAAGGCTATTACATTAGGTGGGATAGGTGATATGTAGAATATTTGATAATGATTCACCCTTAAGGTGTTTCAATATATGTACAAGGTATATACAAGATTTAGTACCAATTCAAATTTAAGTGATGGACTTTGATCCTCATGATTGGGCTAGTGCTTAAGTATTGTTTCATGATAGTTGATGGCTTTTTAGCCAGATTAAATCATAGGTATTTATATCCAAGATCAAATATGAATCAAAATATTAATGCATACAAAATATTTTATCAATATAAACTAATATAAAATTCATAACATAATAATATCGATAAAATATACAAGATCTATGTTACAAACTTCATACAATTTTCTCATACATTTCTTGATACAATATATGGAGCTTTATCTCCATAATATAACCTTAGAAAATGACTCTTCAGTACTTGAATATTTTTATCCTCACATATTCAAGAGATGCATCCTTTCCTATTCCACAAATGAGACAAATCTCTCATGTCTCTTGACTTTACATCTTCACTTGTATACTCGCCACCTACACACATGACTCTTGACTTACTTATATGAAGCATTGCACACTCTCACATATTACACACGTGCACACTCTCACTCTCTACACACTTGCACACTTTACCACATGACACTTGTACTCATCCTACACATTGACATATACTTTAGGGAAAATATAAATCACACACCTAATCTAATAACTCACACTCTAATATAATATTTACAATAGTACCATGGGGGTACTTTAGCATAGTACAAAATAATGTAATATTCTCCAACACCCCCTTATGTTACATTATTTGGTTATTGAAGACTTTAGTCTTCAATATATTATTCTTTCTTTTGTCCTTTGGCTCTAGCTTTGGAACTATTTGAGATTTTGGCACTAATTTGCTAATCTATTTCCTTTAGTATTGATTAGACTTTCTTTGTGACCATAAAAAAATTGTAACATATCCATGATCCTATTCCAATCTAATTTATTGATCCATCCATAGTGCACTTCAAATTTATTTTCATGAATTATCTTTGGTTTGATCTTCTCACAAAGTTTAAAGTTTAGAAATGTTCTGGATTTTAGCTTGGGCCTTTCATTTGTTTCTATAGTCTTATTTTCAAATCCTTTTTTTGTTGATGGTAAGTTAATTTGGGTGGCACAACTAGGGGCAACACTCCTTAGGGGCACAAAAAGGGCTTCCCTCCCTATTATTTGAACTTGGGTATCCTAGATAATAGTCCAACAACATACCACTATGATATCCCAACAGGGACCATTTTTAACTACTTTTATTTCATTACTTGTAACATCAGTGCCTTTAGAAAATTTTGGATGATTTTCATTTTCATCCTTTTCAAAATTATCTTGAATTTGGTCTTCAACTATTTTCCTTGTTGTAAGGTCCATTATTTTATTTCCTTCTTTGGATTCTTCTATTTATTGAATCTCTTTAGTTTCCTAATCTGAATTGCCCTTTTTATTTTCTTCTCTTGGTCATTGTTATTGTTGTTTTCCATATTGATATTGAGGCAATATTGCCTTGGCTAAATATTTTAAAAAAATATTCATTTTATTTTCTTGAGTCAAAGAATTATATCTACAAAAATTTGTAGTATGACCTTCTTTATTGCATATGTGATATTATATCTATTTCCATTTAGGTTAATATTGTGATGATGTTGCATTGTTACTTGGTACATTGTCCTTTGATATTAAATCATTATTAGTCATCTCATATTTTACTAAATTTTCCACTTCATACTCTTGAAGAACATTTGTTAATTCATCAAAGGTTATTGTCTTATTTAGCACTTGAAGTGAAATGACTAAACATTTGTAACTTTCTAGAAGTGATCTTAATGTAACTTGGATAAGAAGCTTATCTTCTACTTTTTATCCCAGAGTTAATAGCTTAGCCTTTAAATATATTATTCTTCAAAGAAAGAGTTCCGTACTATCTCGACTATTAACCTTTTATGAATATAACTATGACTATAAATGCAATATAGTATACTTGTTATTTCCTTCAAATACTGTACCTAATTTTTCCAAGTATATTTTGAAGTCTTTGCTTCACTTATTTATGGCTATATTTCATCAATTATCCCAAATTTTATCAATATAAGATCTTTTGCATCATTTTCCTCATATTTATGTTTTTATATTTCTTCTTCTAGCTTGTCCTTTGTTCCATTTACTATATCCTAAGGTTTATCAACAATGAGAATTGATTTCATTTTGTTTTTCCATTATGCATAATTTATTCCTTTCAGAAGGTATGATTTAGAAAGGAAAATCTTACTATTTGACATAATGAAACTCGTTTAAATTTCAAATATCAAATTTATCAATTTTAAATTCTTTAATTTTGATCAAGCAATCATGAAATTTTATATTCAATAATTTATAACTCCCACAATTTATTTCAAATCAATTTTTAAATTTCAATTTGCAAAAGTTAATTTGCATTCATCAATCTTCAATAATCAATTCTTCAAAATAATAAATTATCCAATATCTATCAAATTTTTATTTCATCATCATTTCATCAATTAATCAATTATTAATTTTCAAATAATCAATATTCATATTCAATTTTTCAATTTTAATTAATCCTTATCTCTCCAAAATTAAAATTTCTATCTATAATATTATACCTTATAAAATCATATTTCTAATTTCTTTTTAAGAAACCTTATAAATCCACTCAATATTGCAATTCAATATAAAATTTTAAATTGCCTTTTAAATGACCTTATAACTCCTAAATTTATCATGCAATCAATAATTACCAACTTTATAACTTATAACTCCCCAAAATATGCATGCACGCTTTTGAAATATCAAATAAAATTAATAATTCATACCTTTGGTGCTCACGTTTGACTGTTCCTTGCATGTCGCAAAACATTTGCATGCAATGGATGTTATTATAGGATTTACTCCACATTATGCATAAAATATTATTTAGGTCACTTCAATATTCACTCGCTCGACTCTAGGCCTTGAATTTTCATTTCATAGGCATCTAGCTTTAGGCTTTATCCTCATGGCTTTGTTTTCTTTGATCTCTACTTAAATATGTTGTGCTCAATCAAGTCCAAATTATTGTGTTTAATATCCTAGTGTTTCCAAGAATCCAACTAGCTTCTCTCCATTCGCTTCAATATCATCAAACTACTTCTACTTTGATGGCTTCAATCACACTCTTTGGTGCTTCAAGATGCCATTTCACTTCTCTACTCTATGATTATTTCTTTTGGATTCCTTGGATGTTTACCTCTATACTTTGGCTTTGCCAAATTAACTTAGGACTTTCACCTAAGATATAATAATAAGCCTTATTTTCCTTAGTTTGATGGATATTGTCTTCATCATCCAATTTTTCTTTCTTGAGGCCTTCTATTTTGGCTCCTCTATTCTCTATTCGAGGACTTATTTTTCTTCTTTGAAGAAACATTCTTCTATTCTTCAAAATAGGTTAAAAATTGGGCTATCGTTTCCTCTTACTTCTAACATATTTCAAATTCACACCAAAAATTTTTGATGCTAGCTTATCCAACCTATAACTTTTATCTTTGCAAATTCAAACATTTAAATTCTTATCACACACAATGAGGATATGTGGCTCTGATAGCACTATTATTCAAGCCTCTCACTTGGATTGAATATCTCTGATAGAAAATTTTCAAGCTTTTCACTTGGCTTGAATGTATCTTTGATACCATTGATGGATATTTAGCCAAATTAAATCATAGGTCCTGATATCTAGGATCAAATATGAATCAAAATATTAATGAATACAAAATATTTGACTAATATAAATCAATATAAAATTCATAAAATAAAATTATTATAATATAGAAACTCACATCAATATTGATCAAATATACAAGATATCTATGACAAAATTCATACAATTTTCTCATACATTTCTTGATACAATACATGGAGCTTTATCTCCATAATATAACCTTAGAAGATGACTATTCAATAATGAATTATTGCCTTCCTCACATATCCAAGAGATACGTTCTTTCCTATTCCACAATAAGACAAATCTCTCATGTATCTTGAATTTACATATTCACTTGTATACTTACCACCTACACACATGACTCTTGACTTATATGACATATTGTACACTCTCACATATTACACACTTGCACACTTTATTACATGACACTTGCACACTCTCACACTATACACACTTGCACACTTTACCACATGACACTTGGACTCATCCTACACATTGACACATACTTTAGGGTAAATATAAACCACACACCTAACATAATAACTCACACTATAATATAATATTTACAATAGTACCATGGGGGTGCTTTAGCATAGTACCAAACAAGTAATATTCTCCAACAATAGTATGTGTATAGTTTCAAGTGGTTATAAGTGCTCACCCTTAAGTAAGGTGCTTAAGGAGTGTTTCAAAATATGATAAATTCTCACCCTTAAATAAGCACCCAAGGAGTGTTTCATTTCTTAGGATGACTCTTGTTATATTTGTTATTATACAAGATATATATAGCAATATACAAGGTATTTTAAAATGGAGCATATAGTCAATTGGTTTATTTAAAGGTATATAATTGAGCTAAGGACTAGTTTGTTAGAGTTGATTCATCCAATTAAGGACCATCAATTTGATAAGAAAATTTTGATATCCCCTATTTGGGAGGACATTTATCCTTTTGGGAAGTTTTCCCTTGCATAAGAAGATTACATCGATGGGATGAACGATAAGATGATTGGATCCATTACTACCATGGATGATTATGATAATAAATAATTTAGTCTGAGATAGGATAAAAGAAAAGAGAAGATGATGGGGCTATCATGGTGGTAATTATGTATCCCTTGATGAAATGATAACAATTTACATTAGCAATATGAAATTTATAGTTCTCATCACACGACGAGGAAGTTGTAGTGTAGACAATGAGAGAGACCTAATTTTTATATAAATCAGAGTGAGCTTGATATACATAGATGATAAGGATTATTTAGATTGAAAGCAGTGATTTATATTGAGAAAATATAGATTGATTTAGATCGTTTGAAATTTTACGAATATAGATTGATTGTGCTACCCCTAATTTGGTTAAGAAATATGGAGACTAGGAAATTCGATCACATTAGTCACCTGGTGCAAGTACAATGAATAAATGAACTATCCTAACTAGGATTATCATTTGCATAATTATAGGTCTCCTAACTTAATATACAATAGGTAGTCCAAGAAAAATAGACACATGAATACAAGCAAGTATGATATCAAGCAATCATGCAAGTAGGTAATAAATACAAATAGTCAAATGAGTAGTTAGTCAATGAAAACTTAGACACGATACATTGTAAGCTATAGGATTGTCTTCTTAAAACTACTTTCAAATATGATTTAAACTAGAGAATAATTAGAAAATAAAAATAGGCAGAGTGGAGTATTCCCATTGTATTTTGGTTTGGATATGGAACAATTCTATGGTGTACATTTGTTGCTTCCAATTGGTTATGGCTAGGAAATAGGTCTTGAAATTCCTAAGGTCTTTTCTAGAGGAGGACTAGGGATCAAAGTTGTTGAGGATAAGCTAGACTCCCTCTATGAGATTTTGGATCATATTTCTAAGGGTTTTACATCTATTGGTTGAGTGTCCAAGAATATGGTGGAAGGCATAATTCTCATTAGGGAAAACAAAAGATGTGTATCCCTCTCAGGATCTAGAGGCTTGATGGGTGAGATTTCTATCATTTTGTATTTAAGAAGCTACTCTAATATGGCATAAGGATATTGATATAATTTGGTGAAGGTGTGCTTAGGTTTTTGTTGCTTTGTTAGGACACATTTTTTATGAGTGTATAATTTTTACATGTTTGTTTTTATATTGTTATTTCTGATTGGAGGAGGATTTCTCCTCCTCCTTTTTGGTATTTATTTGCCCCATTTTAAGGAGAGTAATTTATACATATTTGGCCATGTCAACTACATCTTATTTTTTATATTATACTAGAGGAATCGGTAACTTGTTACAATTTTCTATGCCTCTTTGTGGGTTTGAATCTCGCTCCTCTTATCGCCACTATGACCTCCAGTTGCATCAGGTAAACATTTTACGTAGCTGGATATGCTAACATGACATGCCCACCGATACTATGAGGCCCAAGGGATTAGAACCCTATTCTCCATGATGTCAACTACATCTTCAAATGAAGATACATTAGCTATTTCTAAGTACAAATCAAATTTCTCTTGGAGATTACCTATAAATATATCCAAAAGGTTCATTTTAGAGGGAGCATATTGGATTCTCCCCATTAGAAATTGCCATCTTACCAAGAAATTAGCAAACATTTTATTCTTAGCTTGCTTAAATTTGTATATATTAGTATTGTGATATTCCCTTCAATATATACTATTGTTGAATAAATATTTAAACAAGGTCTTTAAAAATTTTGAGAGAGTGGTGTGGTATTTGATAATACCACAAAAAAGTAGGTCCACTAAGACTTTTAGAAAATATATTTAGTGGAAGCATTTCATCATCGGTTGTCACTACATGTCATCCTAAAGATTCAAACATGGTAAATAAGTTCTTTACCCCTGTACATTTAGAATTGAAGTATCTAAAAATTGTGAGGAAAAAATCAACTAGCTATAATGGGGTCTAAGTGTTTATTACACAAATCCTCATAAGACTATTTGTATAATAAAAATGATCCTTGGAGGAATATCATTTGGTGTTTTAATTGCTCCATTTGGGAGGTCAAATTTTAAATTTTAGGAGGGGATTGGTTTGAATACATGTGATATGTGGGTAATGGAATTGAGGGAGGTTGGAATTTGATATATAAGTAATGTTATGGGAGTGAGACAATATGTGGGGCCACATGACTCACCCCAAGCAAATTGAAATAAATGGGTTGGTGGAAACAAGATTTGGGATGATTAGAATATGGTTTTAAGTAGAGATTATGTGTGCTAGTAGTATTTGACATAGGAATGTTAGATAAAGGGATGGGAAAACATGTGCTAGGTAGTACATATAAGTTAGGAATGTAGTTTGTGTTGATGATTTATTTGTGGGGTAAATTATGTTGTCTTACAAAAATTCCCCAAGGGATGGTATAAGTGCACTATATCCTAAATATTACAGGACATCTTGTGTCCTTCTACCTAAGGTAGAGGTGATGGAAGGAGGGATATAATATTTAAGATTTTTAGTTGGTATATTAAGGGTAGATGTTATTTAATTAAGGTTTATATTTATTTGATTAGGGTTAATATTTATTTGATTAGAGGATATAGGATTGGAATTGGGTTTTTGGGGGTGATCTGAGAGTGAATTATCCCTCATGAAAATATTTTTATTAGTGTTATCATCCCTAAGTATTTCTATCACAAAATTTATATATTGTCTCAAAATGGTTGTTATATGGTCCATGGATCTAAATATTACCTTTCCTTGGGCATCTTCTTGAGGGTTTAGGGACCTTGGGATTGTGGCACCCTGATCTTCTTCTTTGAAATTAGGGTTTTATAAAGGATGTTTATCTTCAATATCATTCCATAAAGTGGGAATATTAGGGGCTATTGGATGAGCCTTACTACAAATGTTATACCTTCTTTGGACCATTAGGTAAAGGTTGATTATAGAGAAAAGGTTAACAGATTAAATTTTAAAATTTTTCAAAGTCAGTTAAGAGAAGAAGAGATTATTTTTCTCCTTCTTATCAATGACAGGCATTCTCAGTCATTCCTAGCTTCCAAAGGTATTAGGCAAGGTGACCCGCTATCCCCTTATTTATTCATTATTATTGCTTAATGCTTGGGTAGGACTATAACCAAAAAGAGGGAAAACAAAACCCTTGAGGGAGTTAACATTGCTCATGGAGCTAGACCTATCTCTCATCTTCAATTTGTGGGTGACTCTACTCTTTTAGGTAAAGCTACAGTTAAGGAAGCTTCTAATATTAAGCAAATCATTAGCTATTTTTCTAAGGCTACTGGGTAGTTGATCAATGAATATAAATCTAAAGTTTTTCTTTCACTGCTCTGCTAGAAAAGAATCCATGGTCTTGGATAAATTAAGATATAATAAGACCTCCCTTCCAATCACTTATTTATGTATTCCCATAAATAGTCAAAGGCAAAAAAATAAAGATTGGAATTGGTTGGTGGACAAAGTCAAGAAGAAAATTGGAAAGTGGACCAACAGGTGGCTTTCTTCTGGGGGTAGAATCACCTTGGTAAAATTAGTACTTCAAGCTATTCCTATTTATGTTTCTTCCATTTTGAATATCCCAAAGGCTGTTCTTCGAGAATTGGATCAAATCAGTCATTGTTTCCTTTGGAGTGGTACTAAGGAGAAAAGAAAATGGGCCTTGGTGAAATGGGATACTTTATGTCTTCCTAAGAGTGAAGGGGGGTTAGGATTACGGTATTCTATTAATAACAACAAAGCTTTAGTTGCTAAATTATATTGGAGGATGTTGCATAACCCCAATGCTCTTTGGGCCAATAATCTCCATGCTAAATATGCTGAGAACAAAAGTCCTGAAGACCTTGTTCGCTATCAACTTCCTACCAAAGGTTCTCCTATTTTAGCAGTTCTTAAGACTGGTGAGGATTTGATAAAGAAAAAATTATTTTGGATCATTCATAATGGTCAACAGGAATTTTTTTGGATAGATTCTTGGGATGGTCACAAGCCTTTGATAACTCAGTTTCCCGATTGGAGGCCTTGGATAGAGGAGCTTCACCGAGCTAATTGGATAAAGGTGGCTAATTACTGTCGATACCATACTAGTAATTCAAAGGTTGGTAGATATTGGATCCCTATTAAGGACTGGCCTATTCAAATCCCAGAAATGCAAAGACAAGATATCCAAGGCATCCTTCATATGAGATCCCTCTCTTGGTCCCATGAAAAATATTATTTTGGATGGAACAACACTACTAATGGTGAGTATTCAGTTGCTCAAGGTTATTTGACCTTATGCCATAATAATCCCAACCATTCTTCTGACATATTTTCTCGATTGTGGGCTCAAAATATCTTGCCTAAGGTGAGGTTCTTTAATTGGCTTGTATTGCATCGTAGGGTGCTTACTGGTGAGCAACTTATGAAGCGTGGTTTTCATGGCCCTTTTAGATGTGAAATGTGTGAAGAGAATGTAGAAACTCTCAACCATATTTTTATTGAGTGTACTTTAGCCTCTGAGCTATGGAGGAGAATGGCCACTTTACTTGGCTTACAATGGTCCAATTTTTTTACTTTTGAACAACTTTGGAGGGATTGGCCTAATAAAGAGGGTGTTGATCATTTTATTAGGCAGTTATTTTGGATGGGTTCTACCATTCTTCTTTGGAATATTTGGAATGAAAGGAACAATTGAATTTTTAATCAATATAGGAAGGATATTCACTATATTTGGCAAAATACCATAGCCAACTTAGTTGAATCAGTCCATCAACTCCTTAATCACCCCCAAAACTCCCACCAAATATGGGATCAAGTGATGCAAAGATTGAAGATTAAATATTCTAAGGGTAACCAACTTAAAGGGAATGTGAGTATTAGTAAGATGGATATGACTAGAAATTGGCAACCTCCTCCTAAGGATTTTGGAAAAGTCAATACTGATGGAGCATCTATAGGGAACCCTAGAAAAGCCAGTGTGGGAAGAATTGGTAGACTTTCAAATGGCTCCCTGGTTTTCACTTTTGCTGAGAATTTGGGTATTCTTTCCAATAACCTTGCTGAGGGGTATGGTATCCTCAGAGGCCTTTAGGAGGCTACTAAGGTTGTATGGGAAAAGGTGTTAGTTGAGTCTGACTCTCAACTTATGATTAATCTCTTGAAGACTTCTTCTAAGAATCATAAGGTGGATTGGAGAATAAAAATAATTATGGAGAAGATTCAATTAATCCAAATGGGATTTTTGAAAGTTGATTACAATCATGTGGTCGGAGATAAAAATAAGAGTGCTGATGCTTTAGCTAATTGGGCTTTGGATAAAGGTGATCTTACTTGTTATGGCCACCCTCCTATATTGTGGGCTTCTCAAATTAGGGAAGCTCTTCTTTCTATCATTTCTTTGGATGGCTCCAAATCTGAAGGTACCTAGTTTCTTCTTGTTTTTTTTTTTTGCTTCTTTTGGTTCATTTAGTTTTTTTAGTTCCCTAGCTCATTCTATTATTTATTTTGTTTCCTCTATTGATTCTTGCCTTATTAGTCTTTTGGTATATATAGGTCATTGTTATGTTCAATTTTTTTTGTTTTTTGTTTTTTGTTTAGTTTTTTTAAGGTGGGTGGGTTCTTTTTTTTTGTTTTGTTTTTGTGTTCTTTGTGTTGTTTTTGGTTGTTCATGTGTTTTTGTTGTTTTGTGTTTTATTTTATTTTATTTTATTTTTTTTGTTATTGTTCATGTGTTTTTTTCGTTCTTGTTCTTGGGTTTATCTTTGTTTGTGTTAATTCGTGTTTTTATGTGTGAGTTTTTTCTATGTTTTTTGTTTTTGTTTATTGTCTATTTTTGGTTGTTTTTTATTTTTATTTATATTTTATTTTATTTTAATTTTTTAGGTTTTGGTTGTGTTTATTTTTCATGTTTTTTTTGGGTTATGTCTTTGTAGTGTTCTGTTGTTTTTGTCTTGTTTGTGTTTTGTTATGTGGTTCTTGTGTTTTTCTATGTGGTTTGTGTTGTGGTTTCTTTTATCTTATTGTACGTGTTTGGTTGTGCTTTTGTTTTTGACACACTCAAGGAGCATGTTTTTTATTTTATTTTATTATTTTTGTTGTTATTTACTTATTTTTAAATTGGTTTTGTGTGTTTGTTTGCTCCTTGAGTATGCCAAAGGTGGTAGGCTAGGTCCGAGTCCTGGGTGTTTTTGGTGGAATGGATACCCTTACCTCCTTGGGTATTACCTGAAAGTGGAATCCATTTTGGGATGTTTTCTACAAATAAAAAATATATATTATTTTTCTCCTTATATCACCTTATCTCAGTATACCAATATGATTGATATACCTTAGGGGGACTCCCTATGTACCTAAATCATTCTATATGCCTATCCTTTCTATATACTCATTGATACATAGAAAAAGTTATTTATGAGAGGGACTTTAAGGTATATGAAAGAGAATGATACATGAAGTGACCTCCTAGGTAGATGACTCAAGATAGGTACATGATAGGTAATAAAAGTCCTTATGACTCCCACTAGTCCACCATATTATACTCCTTAATAGGCTTAAATTAAGTGTGAGATATCTAATGTAGCCTAAGGATTCGTACTATGGTTTTTTAAAGGGTGTATACAATTCTTAGTAGGACTAGCAATTAGAAATATTCTTGTTAATATTTATTAATGTTTGCTAACTAAAAAAAAAATAATAATATGGTCTTACTTAAGGTGGAACAAATTTTATCTTTATTAGGTTAAGGCTAGGGAAAATAATGTTTGTAATCTATAGAGGTGTTCATGTCAAGTTCACCAAAATGTAAGATGGAGATTAAGATTCCCTTCCAAATATGGATAAACTTAACCTGGCTAATTTAAATATGTATATAGTATAAAATATATGAATCCTAAAACTATGATTAATATATAAGTTACAAACACCTATGTTTTGTCACCTAATATTCCTAATCTAAGACCTTATGTGCCTAACCTTGACAAAATGATGCATACAAACAAGATGTGTAGGAAAATAGATTTGTCCTATATGATTTCCAATTTGTATGATACAATAAAACTAAAGATTTATTTTTCTATACAAAGCATAGGCTTCAAGGGAAATATGCAACAAGACACACTAGCCTAGATGCAACTATGTGTACTTCTAATTGGAATCCTAGAATAGATAAATAAAATGCTCTTTCTCATGCTTAAGCTACACTAAATTCCTTGATTTCACTTTATTAATGTGGAAAAATAGGTAACGAGAAGCCTAAAGCATGCTAGACAATAGATGGATTATACTATAGAAAATAAGTTACAAGTTATGGAATATGAGCATTTGTTTTATCATTAATCTGAACTTCCTATGGGTCTTGTGAACCTACAATGTGGTTGTTTCACTCTGGTGCTAGAAATACTATGGGTTTCTTACAAAGCAAATAAATGAACCAAAAACAAAATATAATGGAGATTAGCATTGAGGGGTCTGCCAAGGCCTAAGGAAGACAAGAAATTTACTTGATTAGTTGGTTAGACCCTATCACTTTTAAGAAAATATGGAAAATATATGATGAACCAACACAAAAATATTTAATACTTATTGAGAAATGTTTTAGCAAGCTTTATTTTGATAGAAAAATAAGAAAACTACAAAAATTAAGATTATAAATATGTTGTTAAATATATAGATGTGCATTAGGGGGATAAGTGCCTTAGGATAAAACAAGAATGTAATAAAATAGATGATAAAATAGACCCAGTTATCACATAAGATTATGTTTATTTATATGAAAATGCATAGTCTAACAATAAATTAGTTTGAAGGCTAAACTATAGGCAACAAATCCACCTCCCAGAAGAAGAAATGATAATGTAAGGATTTGCACAATTTTGGTAAATGTACAATTTTGTCTAATTGTACAATGTAGGGTTTGTCTAATTGTACAATGTAGGGTGTAATTGTACAATTGGAAATAAAATGTACAATGTAGGAAATAATGAAATGAAATGAGTTGTAATGTGCATGAAATGTAATTTGATGAAAATCAAATTAGAACCTTAGTAAAGTATTAATGAAATTAAGTTGGTTGAGAAGTTGTGGGTGGTAGTTGTAAATGATGTGATGTCTTAGAAACCACTTTGGAATGGCCTAGACATGCATTATAAGCCCCCCATTCAATTTTTGTAGGTTGATTGTTCATGATTATTCATTGTTGTCCATCCTAGTATGATATAGTTGATGAATGATTGATGATTACTAAGGAGAATTGTAGAGATAATCCAGCATTGTTGTGTCCATTAGAGGTTTATGGTTGTTCATGCATGTTATCGGTTGCATATGGATTGTACATTCCTGTGCAGTATTGCAGATATAGCATTGTAATGGAATGATTCTACAATGGAAATAAAGTATTGATTGATACCCAATTGTGTATGATGATTGTGGATGGAGGAATTATTCCTAGTTTATTCTATAGATTGTAATTGTTGTGTTTGCAGGGTATTGTATAGTTTTTGGAATTGGTAGTGAATAATGTCATTGTTGGATTTAGAATATGAATAGTAAATTCCAAGTATGCATGATGGATTACTAAGTTAGTAATTCTATCATTAAGATTATCCAATCTTTATTAAGTCTAATTCCTACATATTATAATGTAGATCTAACATTGAGCAATTATAGCAAGGGTTTACTATAACCGTACAGTTAGCTTTCCTAACCATACAGTTGATCAATGACTTTGCATTTAGGTGATAATTACATATTTTGTACTTGCCAAGGTAGGAATAATGATTGCCAAGTGAATGATTGCAAATTGACCAAGTTAATTACCAATAAACTAAGTTAGGTAGATTGTATAATTGGTAAATCATACAGTTTCAAGCCATTGTATGGTTGTAACCATACAATTGAATGTTTTGGGATCATACAATCACTAATTGTACATTTTGGGAATCGTACAGTTGTAACTATACAACTGTATGGATTGGTCCAAATTGGGTATAAATTACTAGAATTCATCCCAAAATATTCCATTTCACCTCCCTCATCAGGAATACTACCACTCATGCTACATTTGGCATCATTGCCTATCAAAATTGGGTCAAATTATCATAGTTGAGAAGGACCTATGATTGACAATTTTTGAGAAGGAACGAATTAAAAATTGGAGGTGAATGATAGATACAAGTCTACGAAGATGTGGGAGATGAGATTGCAGAGAGGAGAAAATTCTAGTAAGGAGGAGTACAAGAATTGCTCAAAGAGGGAATGTGAACAATTCAATACAAGATACAAATGAACCAGTAGTAGAACAAGTATGGACTTTGAACGAGGGAGACATTGAAAGGTGGGAAACATTGTTGATAGGAATGGAAGAGAGGGTACAAGGACCACCAAGAGTCAAGGAGAACATTGGCGTAAGGGAAGATGTTGATGTAGAAACTATGCAAGGATACGATGAGTGGATGGTAACACCTAAACAAGCAATAGGTAGGTTGCCAAGGGGTGTAGAGGATGGGAGTCAAGCACCAGAGCAACAATGCATGAGGTCTCAAGAAGGAAGACCAGGACCACAACTAAGATACCAATGAAGGAGGTCATAGAGTGAGGATGCACAAGAGGTTGGGAGATGATTATTTGGTGAAAATAAGGTACCAAGGATAGAAACATCCAATGAAGAGCAACATATTGAATCACCCATAAAAAGGAGGAATCAATCAAGGATTCTAGGGGATACTTCATCAAGTGATGATGATGGAGGAACCCCACCGATGGCTAACGTAGCCATGAGAGCAGGAAAGCAGAGATGTCCACCCTTCATAGGAGAAGGGAAGGAGGACCCAATGAGACATATTGGCACATGCATAACCATATAGAAAGAAAATGGTGTAAACCAACCAGATGAATGGTTGTAGCTATTTTCCACCACATTACGAGGACTCATGATAGATTGGTATCTGAAGCAAGAAAATACACCAACATTTTGGTTTTAGAATATGATGAAAGATGCTTTCATCGAGGAAATTCATCCTTTGAGAGATGATACCAAAATTATAATAGAAATATACATCACAAAGCAAGGAATAGATGAGGATATTAAAACATATAACCATCGATTAAAACAATTTACATGGATAAGATGCAAATACCACCAATAGATGGACTTATTAAGTGATGGTTTCTTGATGGGTTACTACCTAAATATAGAAAGAAGATGAAGGCAGTACCATCCTCAACATATGAAGAAGTGCTAGAAAAAGCAAAAAACTTTGAAAGTGAGGCAAAGCAGATGATAGTAGGAATTGTGGCACATTCTAGGCATGAGGACTTAGATAGCAATGAAGAGGACATGATGCATCATGCTATCCAATCATTCCAAAAGAAATTCAATAAGATGTTGAAGGAGGTCAAAGGAGAAACAAGGAGGGATCAAAAAGATATCTGGTGTACATAATGCAAGACCGAAGGGCATACAAATGTGAATTATCCTTGAAATGCATATTGTAATATATGTGATGTGATGGGACATGAAGTGGTGAATTGTCCATTCAATTTGAAAGTTTGACATCAGACTCTATCAATCCAAGAGAATGAGGAAAAACCAAAACCTCAAGGGAATGGACAAGCTGCAACTAGTGGAGGTTATAGAAATAACTATAGAGGGGGAAGGCCATATCAAGGCAATCGACAAGGAGGTTAGAGTCAGTTGTAGTATGATTTGGAAGGAAGGCCAATCATACAATGTCATAATTGCCAAGAGTGGGGGCACTTTGTGAAGAATTGCCCTTCTCCCTAGACAAATGAGACAACACAAAATAATGCTACACACATGTGTAGATGGTGTGGTCTAGGTAACCACAAGGAGGTTAATTATCCTAAGAAAGTGAGTACAAGTGGCTCATAGAATGTTAATTTCTTGGACATTGATGTACCCTTAGTAAAGGAGGAAGGAAATGAAAAAGAAGTATTAGTCATGACACAAAGTCAGACTAAGAAGGACAATTACCCAGAACCTGCTAAAGAGAAGGAGAGATGGTAGGAGGTAAAAAAGGTAATTGAAGAAGAAGCATAGAAGGCTAAAAAAATAAGGCTAGCAGAATAAAAAGAATTAAAGAAGCCAAGTGGTTTAGAAGATAAAGCATTAGTACAAAATATGGTAGCACAAGTTCTGAATACAATAATAGAAATCAAAATGGCTAGTTTGCTTGAAGCCATACCATCCCTACATAAGGTGATGGGAGATGAGATGCAACCACAAAAGGTGATGGAAGTCTAGAGCCAACCAATACAAGAAGTAAAAAATAAGGATTACTTTATGGATCCAACTATATTAATGATTGATGTTGGAAAGAAACCAACATTGGTCCATATGGAGATAATGGGGCATAAGTTAACACAAGTTATTATGGATGGAGGGTCCAGTGTTAATGTGCTACCAGAGAAAACTTGGAGAGAGATCAGGGCTCCATTTTTATGGGCACCAAGTTTTAGGTTGTATGGTGTTGACCAATATGACATTGAGACTAAGGGAGTGTTGACAACACAAAAGGTAATAATAGTTGACCAAGAATTTATCTTGGATTTTGTTGTGATTACAATGCAAAAGCCTACATATGATGCACTATTGGGGAGAGGTTGGTTGCGAGTGGCCAAAGTTAATCACAATTGGGAAAAGGATTAGATTACATTCAAGAAAGGACAACACAAGTATATGATTAACCTAAAAAATCAAAGGATTAGCGAAGATATCACTACGATAGATGAATCAGGTAGTTATTTAAGTGAAGAAGAACAATATGAACCCAATGAAGAGGGAATGTTGTACCTTGAAGAATGTAGTGAGGATGAAACTCGATCTGATAGTGGACTTATCCATTGGTAGATGGAGGAGTACGAGGTATTTCAGCCCAACTACCTCTGTATTAATACAGAGGAGATCATAGAAATGCAAGATGAGAAGAAGGTCAATAAGAAATCGAAAGAAGAGGAACAAGAGAAATGGATATTTCCTAAGAGTTTTGTGGAATATACAATTGGAGATGCGGAGATAGATGCAAGACCAGCACATCCGACAAATGTGGCAAAGGCTAAGGTAGAGCCAGAGAATATTAAGTATGAAGGACCCTAGATAGTGGAAGTAAATCTAGGAACTGATAATGAACCAAGGATGATTCATTATGGTGATGATTGGGATCTAGTATTGAAAGTGATAACTTTCAAGATATTCTTGGAATATAAAGATATTTTTGCATGGACATATAAGGACCTGAAAGGGATACCACTAGAATTATGTGTCCACAAGATTACATTAATTCTTAGGGCACAACCAATGAGAAGGAGACCTTACAAGATGAACCCAAAGTATGTAACTTTAGTAAATACAAAAATAGAAAAGATGTTGGATGCTAGCATTATTTTTAGAGTTACCATGAGTGAATGGGTTTCTCCTATTATGGTCACCTTAAAGAAGGAAGTGGATAAGATTTGTATCTACTTAGATTTTCATAGTTTGAATGCAATAACAATTAAATATCCCTTCCCTATTCCATTCATGGATTCCATCCTAGAGGAGGTCGTAGGACATGAAATTTATTCATTCTTGGATGGGTTTTCTAGCTATAATCAGATTAGTATAGTCGAAGAGGATAAATTGAAGACCACATTTGTTGTGGAGAATGGAATTTATGCATATAATAGGATGCCATTCAGGCTATGTAATGCCTCAACCACATTTCAATAGATTATCCTATACATATTTGACCAATTGGTGATAGGGAAATTCAAGGTATTCTTGGATGATTGGTCCATTTACAATAAAATCAAGGACCATTTACTAGCTCTAAGTGAATGTATGAGCCAATGTAGGAATGCATAGATCTCCCTGAACCCAAGGAAATGTTATTTGATGGTGCCATATGGAAAGTTGCTAGGACATATAGTGTGCAGTGAAGGATTGAAGATAAATCTTGATAAAATTTATGTCATTCTACATATGGAGGAGCCATATGATGCGAGTTCACTAAAAAACTTCTTAGGATCCATGGGATATTACCGAAGGTTTATCAGGAATTATGCACACGTGTCCTATCCATTGGACTCATTGATGAAAAATAATGTTCCCTTCAATTGGATAGAGGAGCATCAAGGAGCTTTTGAAGAGTTAAAAGCAAAGCTTGTATGTAGCCCCATTTTGGTATTTCTAGATTGGGATAAGGAGTTCCATGTCCATATTGATGCTTCCAATTTTGCAATAGGATGCATGTTGGCTCAAGAAGAGCAATTTAGGCTAGACCAACCTATTTACTTTGCAAGTCATCTATTGTCAAGGGTGGAGAGGAATTATAGTACAATAGAATGAGAGGCTTTGGGAATGGTATATGCAGTGCAGAAGTTTAGGCATTACCTATTGGCAAACCCATTTGCCTTCTATGTTGATCACCAGGCTCTGTTGTACTTGATAAAAAAACTAGTGATACAAGGGTGAGTCAGTAGGTGGCTCATTACCTTGCAGGAATTTGTATTCTGGGTAGTGGTGAGACTTGGAAAAAAGCATGTGATTGCAAACTAGTTATCTCAGATTCAATCAAGGGAACCTATAGGGATGGGAATTCTAGATGAATTCCTTGATGCACAACTATTTGCAATTAATGTTGTACCATCATGGTACAAGTTAATTGGGGAATATCTATCCATAGGGAGTTGCCACAAGAGTTGGCAATGGTAGAGAAAAAGAAGGTAATCATGAAGTCAACACCTTTTTAGTTGATAGTTGGATTGTTGTACAAAATGGGTGTGGATGGCATTTTAAGAAGATGTGTAATGGAGGAGGAAGTTAAAACAACATTAAAAGAAGCCCATGAAGGTTTGGTAGGAGGACACATGGGGCTAGATGCTACTGCTAGAAAAATACTTTTGGCAGGATTGTGGTGGCCTACATTATATCATGATGCAAAAGAATATGTGCAGGCATGTGACACTTATCAAAGAGTGGGAAAACCACTACACAGAGACTATATGCCTTTGCATCCATCACAACCTTAGAATTATTTGAAATATGGGGTTTGGATTTTGTCAGACCATTGAGAACAACCCATAGGCAGAAATGTTGATATATCATGGTAGCAAAAAAATACCTAATCAAATGGGTAGAGGCAAGGGTACTACCAGATAATACAACAAAAAGTACAGCCCGATTCTTGTATGAACAAGTAATCACAAGATTCAAAATTTTACTACAAATAACAAGTGATAGGGATGGTCACTTTGTTAATGAGGTTATTAAAAAGTTGACAACTAATTTTAGGATTTTGCATTCATTATCAAGTCCGTATTATCCTAGAGCAAGTATGCAAGTGAAGGAAACTAACAAAATCTTAAGTCTCTACGTTATATAAAACCTATGGAATAGAAGGAGAAGATTGGGAAGAAAGGTTACCATATGTTCTATGGGCTTATAGAACAACCTTCAAACCAACAATGGACCATATACCATTCTAGTTAATGTATGGTCAGGAGGTAGTAGTGCTAGTAGAATTCTTGGTACCTAGTTTGCGAGTAGCTATGGAGCATCGCTTGGGTGACCAAGAAAGTTTAGAGGAAATATTAGTAACACTAATCAAGTTGGATGAGAGGAGAGTCATGGTACAATGGGCAATTAAAGTGGCCCAAAAGTGGAGGAAGTTATGGCATGATAAGCATCTCCAAAAATTAGAACTTAATCAAGGTGATTTAGTTCTAAAGTTTAATAGTAAATGAGAAATCAAGCCTAGGAAGCTAAAAACATTATGGCTTGGTCCCTTTAGAGTTATAGAAGTGATGGATAATGGTGCAGTCAAATTATAAAAGTTGGATGGGATAGTGGTACCCAAAATAGTGAATGGTTCAAAGTTGAAACCATATAAAGCACAATGCATGTTCATCACTTTACAAGAAATAGAATAAAGACAACAAGAAGTAGAATCTAGTGAACCATGACAAGCAACCTAGAATAATCAAGATCCACCAGAAGGAGACAATGATATGGGGATTACACATCTATTTGTAGAAGGGGAGGAGGCATAGCCAATCATAGAACAACAAGAATTGGCACCTCACCCTAGTGAAAGGAGAAGGATGCAAGTACATGTGAGGTTCATGGATGGAACAGAATGAATTGAAGAAGAGGAGGAAGAATGGATTCCTCCCAATGAAATAAGAAATCAAGAGCAGGTACCATTAGCAATAAATTGGGAGAGATAGGAAGAAGCTACCCAATCAGAGGAGGTAGTAGTGTATCCACATTGGAGCAAAGGGAGTTGCCTCAGCAAGTAGAAGGATGACGTAGGATACGACTAACGGTACAATATGAAGATAGAACAAATACCTTCGATATGGAAATTTTAAATTCAAATGAAGGTGGAGTTGCAGAGGAGTTAACAGGACTTACTTTGTTAGCTCAAATAGGTATGATACAATAAAGGATGTGATATCAAGAACAATAGTTGCAAGAAGAGTATGAAGTATTACAAGCACATAATGCAAGACTTCATAGGTAGATCATTCAAAAATTGGATGATACAATGCAATGGCTTGATGAGCATATGGTTGCAAGGCAAAGAGAGTTTTAACTACCAAATGATAGAAATAAAAAGGTACCCTAGATACAATGGAGACAACAAGAACATCAAGATCTAAGTTCTAGTGAGGAGGAAATATCACAAGTAGAACTAAGGGGCCCAATGCAAGATCCACCAATTACAAATGAAGTAGTAGAGATAGTTTGGTGGGATATTGAAGAAGATCTTACATCACCTGAACCTCAAGGGAATCTACATAAATATTTGAGTGAGTCTAGTGATGAAGGAATCCCCTTACTAACAAGGAATAGTAGTCAAGAGAGTAGTAGTGATAAATTCTTAGCAAGATACAAGAACCTCATGTTCATCCCAATCTAGATGCCTATGTGATAGCATATCAATAATTAAGAAGGCAAAGAAGGGAAGTGAGGAGACTAAAGAATAATGGACTTGCCAATGAAGTGGTCAACACAATGAGAAGATAATCGTAATGATTCAAGTACTAATTTTGACTTTTCAGAAGAATATAGGGAAGCATTGGCAAATTTTTTCCCACAATGTTACTTTGAAGAAAGAAGATGGATAAGGTGACTAGTACATGTAGATCATAGAATAAGAGCATTACAATAATTGTCACCAAGAGCTCAAAGGAATGAAGGACACTTGGCCAATATAGAATTCATAGATGTGACTCCTACCATTTGGGTGAGAGGGGAGTCAAGTTGACAATGGGATCACCAACCAAGAATTCTCAAGTACTATAGGATGTCAGCTAGGTTAGAGAGGAGGATTACAATGAGTGAATGAAGGAAGGAATCACTCAAACCCCTTACCCGGTGGAATGAGGGGAAGGAATCAACCTCCTACTCCAAGATGGCCTCGATGGTAGAATGAGATATGACATGCAACCTTCAATTTGACAAGAAATGCCCAACAAGGATGTATTCCTCGAGGGGGAGCCTTGCACAATTTGAGGGGAATGCATCCTAATAGAGGGAATTTGGGGTGACCACCAATACATCGACAAGGGCCAAGAAGAGTAGAAGTAGGAAGAGGATTGCTTCAGAGAAAGGAAGGTCCATTCAATATTCAATGAGGTTCCATTGCAAGAGGATAAATTCATGGTAGACAGATGCAAGGAAGAGAACTTGCTAGCATGGGAAGAATACGATTTCAAGAGGAAAGAAGTCAAAGTAGATAAAGGACTCATTCACCAAGTTTGGAGGTAGATTTAGTCCGAGGTGATAGGAGTCGAAGTCACCCAAATGAGAATCAAGTAACAAGGGTGTCTTCACCAAATGATCAACCATCAAGGCAAAGGAGAAGCCTTGAACGAGATAATACAACTTTGGAAGGAGAAAATTGTATAGCTTGTAATTGTACAATTTCAAATTGTAAAACTTGCAATTGTATAATTCCAAATTGTATAGTTCTAAATCATACAATTGCTAATGGTATGGTTACAGACCGTATAGTTGGCTAGAAAGAAGCAACAAATTGTACAATTGCATAAATTGAACTAGATTATATGATTAGTCAACCCTCGGTTGCATAGAATGAGGTGGTAAGAGTCTCCAGTTGATACATCAACAGAAGGAATAGTACAAGTGAATGTCACTCTACGATTTCCACATAAATAAGTTAGAAAAGTAGGAAATGTTGGAAAAAAATGGGAAGAAAATAATCTTGGTTGTAAAAATATTTCATGGACATAATCAAGATAGAATATGGTTGAAAAATAGAAATGGTGGCCTCTTCTAAAAAAGAAAAATAAAAGTAAAAATAACATAAAATAGTAAAATAAAAAGATAAAAGTGCATGCAAATAGACTGATTTGGTAGTCATCCATACAAAAATATAAAAAGACATGCAAAGAAGGTTGAGGTGGCATATTTTCATGTAATAGGTTGTTTTATTTATGAAAAAAGGTGCCAAGAAAAAAATTAAAAATAGTTGGACGAATTGCACAAACAGAATTAGATGATTTTAGGAGCAAGGAATAGTGCAACAAAAGAAATTACCACATGGGAATTGCAAAAAACATAAAGATACCACTAATTTTTTCATACCCGTTACAAATTTACACAAGTATAGTTTCTTTCTTTTGAAATTTTAAAGAAAAAATGAGTAGAAAGTGAAGTGCACCTAAATAGATGGATGGCTTTTTTATGAAAACAACCAGGGTTGCTTTTTCTAGAAAATATAGGGTTTGAAGAATTTATCTACAGATAAAACCCTAAGTTGTGGAGAATTTAGTTAGGGTTTGTGTTTTTTCAGATAAAAAAAACATGGAGTGTAGAATTAAAACCCCAACTTGCATGAGGGAAAATTTCCAAGAAAAATATATTTTTAGCCATTGCATGCGAAGGAGAATTTCTAAATTTAGAAATTGCACAAAATTTCCAAAGAATGAATTGTACATATGAAGGATTGCACGTTTGGAAGGAAAAAACTACACAAGTAATCTAAAAATTATACCATGGGGAGAAATTACATAATTGTACAATTCTAGGTGCAATTGTATGGATTTTGAGTGCAGTTGTATGATTTTAGGTGCAATCCTATGGATTTGAGTGCATTTGTATGATTTCAAGTGCAAATGTATGGATTTTAGTGCATTTGTATGATTTTGAGTGTAGATTGTATAGATTTGAAATAATTTGCATGATTTCAGTACAATTGTATGGATTTGAGTGCATTTGTATGATTTTAGTGTAAATTGTATGGAATTAGGGAAAATTGTATGATTTTGGGTGTAAATACCTATAAATTATTGAATTTTATGGAATTGGGTTCCAAAAAGATGAATATCTATGAAGAATAAGCACCAAGCAGGAATTTTGGGCTCATATATAGTGGATTGCAATAGTGAGAGTAGAACACTCACTAGGCCCACTACATCAAAGGGATCCATGGCACAGGCAAGGAGAGGTAACCTACCCTACCTTAGATCAAGGATGGGGGTTTTAGCTAAGAAGAGGACATGGATACCATCCTTTGAGGGGACACAAAAATTGGCATGGTAGTAGAGGAATGGAGCAACCACAATCTCGTGATGATATTTAGATGGAACCATCTAGGGCACATCAAAGGGAGCTTCAAAGTGAAGTTCATAAAGAGGCTACCCTGGACAATAATAAAGATCTACCAAGTGAGTATGAAGGAGGGTAGGTGGAATTGAAAGACATCACCTTCACATAGTTGATAGATGAATAGTGTTAAAAATGGTGGAGCAAACATGTTGATAATAATCCATTGAAAGTGATGTTAACTCAAGCAAGAGTGAGTGTTTTGGCATAAGTACCTCCACTGGATAAAGTTTTCTTTAATGGATATTTATTGTATATTATGTGTTAATGTATATCTTAAGTTCTACTAGGATATTTTATCTAGATTTATCACTCTTGCATGAGGTTGGTAAAATCCTAGTTGTGATTAGATCAGATCTATTGGGCTATTATAATCCAATGACTCACAGTGATCAACTTTGCTATTTATGTAAAGTTGATCTTATGGAATAATCAATCAGTTTTTATGCTTCTCTTCAAATTCTTGTAATGCATTGCATATCTACACTTGGGATAAAATATTTTTTCTCAATATTTTATTTCATGGTACTAGAGCAGGTTAGATTTTGTGAGCATTATTTTTTGAAGGTTCTTTTTCAAAACTGGTTCATCCTTTATATACTTTTTAAAGTTTTTAGACAATTCCTATTGAGGCTTTTTTGCCTCATTGAAGATTTGGTCAAGTGTAAAATTATTCTTGTGCTTCGTTCTGTTCATTGTTCTGCACGCTAAAGCATTCTTTTGCTTTGTTCTGCATGTAAATGCAATAAGGGATGCTCATGGTTTTTTGAGAGCTCGTGACTTTGCGGTGCTTACATGGAGGTTTTGGATTTCATCTAAACACTTGTGTTTTTTACTTTCTCAACCATTTCTACCTCGGAGACTGTGTGATGCTTACATAGATATTCTTGCTTTGATCTACATGCTCATATTTTTTTTTGTGTGGTGCTTACACAAAGGTTCTTGCTTTGGTCTACATGCTCGTGTTTTTTGCTTCCTCAAACACATTGCCACCTTCAAGACTATGCAACACTTACATAGAGGTTTTTTGCTTTGGTATGTATGATAATGGATGTGCGACACTTACACGGAGGTTTTTTTCTTTGATTTGCATGCTTGTCACTTTCTCAAAACTATTGCCACCTCCTGGGTAGGGTCAATCGATGATAAAAAAAAATTGATGACATAGGAGTGCGCACATAGTATAGGGTGAAAACCAATCTCATCTCGCATGGAGTATGGGATCTCTTCTATGGCCTATGACAAATTAATTAATGGGTGTTGATTAAAATAGAGTTTTGTGTTTGGTCTTGGGCTTGGGTGCATAGATTCAAACCCATGATGTCTTCGTGGACTACAACAATGCCCAAAAAGCATGCTGTTGAAGTTTTTCAAAGCACATGAAAAATTTCTCATCACTTTCTCAATAACATTGTCACCTCCTGGGTGGGATCAATCGGTCATTAGAAGGTCAATGACCTACAAAAGCCATCTCCATTGCACACTTGTAAAATTTATTTTTTTTAATGCTACGACTAAAGGATGCGGACATGCATCAAAGTTTAGTTGGAGTTATCTACGATGTAAATTGCCATATTAGAGAGCACTATCATTAAGAAGTGCTAGTTCATCTCAGAAGGAGCGATTTTAGTGGAACATTCTGCGCTAACACTATCGTTGGGGAGTTCTCGATGTTCTCTAGATACAAAATTGGTGCAATTTGCCACCTCTTTTTTTTACCATTGAAGAGTGCTAGAGGAGAACCAATTCAGGATATTCTACACTAACATATCCTGATAATCATCTTCCATGATAAATGCCACTGACTTTTTGGTCGTAATTTTTGCTATGATTGAATGTGATAAACATTGATCAAAAGGTGAAGTGACCATTGATCGGAGATATATCTAGCTATTTAAACAACTCCTTCCCACTTCTCACTATAGGTAAAACCAGATTTTTTTGTAGATTAAAAGTACATGTACAAGGAGCTATGAACCTAGTGTGAAGTTTGCAAGTGCGCAAATCTTGATGCAACCGGTTCACTTCTTCCCACTTCTCTTTGCAGATCTAGGCACAAATGGAGACATATCAAAGGGTGATGTGAACATTGTGCATCGAAAGGATATCTTGTTATTTTAAAAATCTCTCTTTCACACTTCTCTTTTTAGGTAAAATTAGGCTTCCTCTACAGGTTAAAGGTGCGCATACAAGGAGAGAGGAAACTATTGTGCAAGTGCGCAGATCTAGGTGTGACCAGTCTAAAATAGGAGAAGTAAGTTTTATGAGGAGCTACAAACCTGGTGTGAATTTTGTAAGTGCACAGATCAAAGTAAAATCAGTTCAAAATAGGAGAAGCAAGTTTTTTTTGGCATGTACTAAGTTTAAATAATATCCTTTGGGGCCACGGTCACGATCACCATCACAACAAAAAATATCCAGTGCTCTCTCTCCATAGAAATCACAATAGTAATTTACATTTGTTGTAGGCACACCATCAAAGTTATATTTGTATATTGTTTATTGTGGATTTGCTGACTCATCAAGAAAAAAAATGTAATTTGTCTTACATTTTTTTCTGCAATCTAAGAGACATTACTATCATTTTTTTCCTCCTCACACATTTTTTTCCACTCTTTTCAATGGATTTATTTGTAAGCATGTCCTATAAAGGAAAATCTTGTGAGATAAATCATTGTAAAACAAAAATATAATTATTTTTGGGTGGGATGTTTCGGTGCTAATTTTTTGCACAAATTTGCTGCACTAGTTTAGGGGGATATTGCTGTCTTTTTTGCACCTGTTTAAGGGAATCTTGCTACTTCCTTATTACACCTATTTTCTGCATTTTTTCCCCACTTATTTGGCAATTCTTTAACACCAAATATGATTGAACCACTCACTCCACATAATTATCATACCTATAAACCAAGAATGTTGAATCTGATTGCACTGAAAGGTCTATCCCACCTCCTAGAAGAAAAACAACCTGAGTTTGAGGAGTACAAAAAAATTATTCATAAAGGAAAATTATATGAAACAATAAGTGAGAGTTTATGGTTCACATTTCTAAATGTAAAAATCCTTTTGAAAGTTGGGATAAATTAAAAAAATTATTTGGTAAAGTGGACCAAATAAGATCTATGCAGCTTGAAGCAGAATTAACAACATTATCACCTGATGATTACAACACAATTATGGATTTCCTCATAAAATTTAAGGAAATTCTAACTCAATTAAAAGGAAGTGGAAAAACTAAAATAGATAATGAGCGCATCTATCTTATTTTGGAAAAATTAAGGGGGGCCTTTCAAATATTTGCAACAACTTTTCTCTCAACCATGGATGCCCTTGGCACAAATTTCAAAATGCCAATATTAGAAGAATTTTGTGATAGGCTCACTAGAGAAGAAATGAAGATCTCCAAATTTTATACCTCCCCCTCTTCATCCAAAGACTTGGTAGCTTCAAACTCAAAATAAGAAAAATTCGAAAGAAAGAAAAAAGCACTAGTAACCTGTACCAATTGCAAAAAATATGGTCATTCAGTTAAGCGATGTTGGAAAATGTTACAAGAATTAGAAGCAACAATGAAGGATAACAAAATTGATATTAAAAAACAAATTGGAAAGGCATTAAATGTCAAAGGAAAATCTATAAAGTCTTACTCAAAATAATGGGTTCTAGATTCAGGGGCTACTCATCATATGAATTCCTCAAAAGGGTCATTTTATTCTCTTTCCTCAAGTTCCACTTTCAATATTGAAGTAGGGAATTCGTCCTTCATTCCTATCAAAGGTAAAGGTGACATTCTATTATATGGTGGTTGCATAAATGATATGCTTTATGTTATAGATATATCTACCAATATTCTTTCTATCTACCAAATTTATCAATTTGGAATGGGAAAGACCATTTGGTTCACACCCAAAGGCATGGAGATTAGAAGCTTACAGGAGCCACATTCTCTTATATCTAAAGGAGATATTGATCATAATTATAGATTATATCACTTTGGAGGTTTTAATGATATTACTCAAGATTCCTATTTTTTTGCTCATGTAGATCTTGAGAGCAAACTACGGCATGAAAGATTTGGCCATCTCAACTATCAATACTTAAAAGAGTTAAGTACTCATAATATGGTACTTGGTTTACCCAAAGTAACTTCTATTGACAATGTTTGCCATGGTTGTGCTCTTGGAAAACAACACCAAGATCCTTTTCCCCATCAATCCCAAAGAGCCTCCACACATTTGGAACTTGTGCACAGTGATTTGATGGCCTTACCAAATCCCTCTTCCAATGGAGCAAAATATGCTTTAACATTTATAGATGATTTTTCAAGATGCACTTGGGTATATTTTCTCAAGTATAAAAGTGATGTCTTCTCTCACTTTAAAACCTTTAAATTCTTGGTTGAAAATTATGCATCTTGCAAAATCAAAAAGCTTTGTACTGATAATGGGGGAGAGTACTTCAGTAATGAGTTTACACAATATCTTTCTACTCATTGAATTATTCATTAGCATTCTGTACCACATAATCCTCAACAAAATGGTATGGTAGAAAGGAAAAATAGATCCTTAAAAGATATGGCAAATTGTATGCTCCACTCAAGGGATTTTTCAAAACAATTTTGGGCTGAGGTAATTAATTGTGCAAATTTCATTCATAATCGCACACCCCACAAGGCTCTTAAAAATTTAACACCAGAAGAGGCATGGTCTGGTTTCAAACCTAATGTCTCATTTTTTAGAGTTTTTGAAAGTACTAGTTGGGACCACTTTCCAAATAAAAAGAGAAAATCCTTAGATAAAAAGAGCAAGCAACTTATATTTGTTTGCTATTGTGAGGATATGAAATCCTATAGGCTCTTTGATCCAACTACTCATAACATTTTCTTTCACTAGAATGTTCAATTTGATGAAAAAAACCCATATCCAAATTCTCAACCATCATCATCAACCATAATTGATTCCATAGATCCTTCCTCCTTATTTGAGCCTTAATATGATGAATAACCTATTCTTGAAAGTCCTACACTAGATGCTACCATCCCTGCCACACCTATCAACAATTCCTTAAACCATGCCAAAATGGGCTCACACCACTGTATAAGAGACAACATATTATATCCAAGATCTTCCACCTACTAGACTTACTCATTCATTGGGCACTAGCCTTGTTTGCCAGTCAGTTTTTAGTGATCCCTAGTCCTTTTTGCAAGCCAATGAAATGAAAGAATGGAATGATGCCATGGCAAATGAATACTCTTATTTGATGAAGAATCACACTTGGGATCTAGTCCCTCTTCCTAAGGGTAAAAAATTGGTTCATTGTAAATGGGTGTACCGCACCAAGTATGCAACACATGGATCCATTGACAAATACAAATATTGCTTGGTAGCTAAGGGATTCTTTCAGATTGAGGGTATTGATTACACAAATAATTTTACCCTTGTTTCCAAAATGGATTCTGTTAGGCTTGTACTTGCCCTTGCTACCTCCAAAAAATGGCCTATTTTTTAGATGGATGTGAAGAGTGTCATCTTCATGGTGACCTATAGGAAGAAATCTATATGGAATAGCCCCCTGGTTTCATTCAGGAGTCTTCACTTTTTTTATATTGAAGAAGTCACTCTATGATCTCAAACAAGCTCCTCGAGCTTGGTATGAGAAAATGGATTCTTTCCTTCTCTCCAACGGATTTTCTCGTTGTTTTTTTTTTGGTAAATAAAAGTCTTCATTAATTATCTGGTTTTGCAGGTTAACCCAAAACCTATTACAATATCTAGCCTTCTGTTGAGATTGTAGATCCTAGTCATCCTTAAAACTTTCTTACCATAAATTGTGTTGAATCCCCTACAACACCTTACTAACAAAGCACACCCATACCTAAACATAATTGTAAACATTACTTACATTGACAGGAATTGAAGTTTGGAACTTTGCACTTGTGAAACCTGTTGCTTGTCCATTTCCTATTCTCTGTTGGAATCTTCCAAGGCTTACACCCTATTACCTTCATTTCCAATTTGGTATGATTTAGAGGGAAACCCCATAGTTATTACCAGCTCCATGGGGAAATAACACCCATTCATATTTCTCCTTAACGGGTAGGTTTCTTTTCATGACTAATAATGTTTTCCACTTCACGTGGCACACCTTGTGTCCATGTCACCAAACTACCAACATCAACACCTATGTTGGCAAATTTGTCAGCTGACCTGTTGGCCTCACGGTACACATGACGATCCCTCCTATTATGTCTTGTCACAAAAAGGATCCTCACTTCATGGATGACTCACTCGATTCTCCATGGAGGTTTTTTACCATTGGTTAACAGGTTGATGATGTTCATAGAATCACCTTCAATCATCAAGTTACCTTGAGTTGCTTGGGCTACTTGCAAACCTCTCCAAAGGGCTCTAGCTTCTGCTTCATTATTAGTTCTGATTCCCAATGGTTCAGCGAAGGCCTTGACCATATTTCCTTGATGATACCTGATTATTCCTCTAGCTTTAGCTCTTCCTAGGTTCTCCTTGGCTGCACCATAAAAATTTAGTTTAAACCAACCCTAGGGGGGTGGCTCCCAAGAAATCCCATTTCTGGTATTGGGCAAAGGAATGGAAGGTTTGTCCTCAATACCTAAGGCCCGAGCTAATTGTTTTTATTGGGGAATAATTGAGTGGCTCTCATCCACTAAGGTGCTAAGGTTTTCTTTCACAAAGAAAATAATCCTGTTGAGGATGGTTTTTGGGTTGTGAATGGTATCCTTAAGGCTCTATGGTTCCTTTCTAGCCAAATCTGCCAGAGAAAATGATGCCAACATATTTTACATAGGTACTTAAGTTTTAGGCTAATAAAGGGTTGAGGCCATTGATGGAACACTTCGGATATAAGAGCAGGCTTAACCCACGAGATCCTAAAGGCTTGGAAAAGTTCATCCAAGATGGACTCCGCTACCGGACAATCTAGAAACAAGTGTTGGGTTGTATCCCATCCTACCCTGCACATGTACCAATGGTTAGCAATAACCATACCTTTGGATAACATATTGTCCATAGTGAGGATTTTTCCTTGAATCACCAACCATGAAAAAAAGGATATTTTAGGAATTAAGCCTTTGATCCAAACCAAAATCGGTTGAAATTGTTGATCTTCCACATTGAGAAGCAAATTATAGGTAGAATTAACTGTGAAGTCACCACTTTCAGTCTCAACCCAAACAATGTGATCTTCATCCTCTCCAGAGGGAATAATTTGCTGAGTTAAAATGTTATAAAGCTCTTTAGACTCTGCTTAAAAACCCTATACTCTGATGTGTTTCCAACTGTTGATATTTATATCCTGCCACATATAATTTGCAACCTTCTTCCCAATATGCTACTCCATATGCTCTTGAATCCTAGCCAAACGAGGATTCTGGGATAACTCCTCAGCTCTCACCGATCGATCCTTCCAAAGTCTATTGTTTGCCCATTTCCTAAAATTCATCTAAGACCTTTCTTGACAAGATCCCTGCTCATGAGGATTGCCTTACAAAAAGTAGACCCCCTACTTGCTAAGTTGTCATTAAGGAAGTTCACACCTTGGAGGTATTTCCTCCTAACTATGGCAATCCATTCATTATCGACCTTAGTCAATAACCGCCACGCTTGTTTGGCTAACAGAGTTGTATTGAGATGAGCAACTCTCCTCAATCCTAACCCCCCATCAGATTTAGGTTTGCAAACCTTGTTCCAACCTACTAAATGGATCATTTTCTTATCCTCAGTCCCTGACCAGAGAATTTTTTGTTGAAGCTGCTCAATTTTCTTGTTGTGAGTCTGATGCTACTGTCTATATTTTATGGGAAAAAGAGAATGTCACAATTCTTGTTCTATATGTTGATGATTTACTTCTCACTGGTAGTTCCACTTCTCACATTCAAACTGTTCGACACTCCCTTTATGAGAGATTTGAGATGGCTGATTTGGGATTGGCTCATTACTTCCTTAGATTTCAAATCACTCAAACAAATTCAGGGGTCTCATTATATCAGCAAAAGTATACTCTAGATCTTCTTTAGAGGTTTTGAATGGCATATTACAAACCTTCACCTATACCTTTTCAGTCTGGGGTAACTTTGAATTTCTCCTGCACTTCACCTCTTTGTGATGCTACTTTGTATAGATAGTTAGTAGGAAGTCTATTATATCTCACTCATACTCGTCCAAATATTTCCTATGTTGTTGGTTTGATATCTTGATTTTCTCAATCACCTCATATCAGTCATTGGCAGGCAACCAAGTGGATTATCTACTATCTGCAAGGTACTACAAATTTTGGTGTATTCTATGGTAGAGGTTCTATGAAGATAGTGGGATACACTAATTCAGATTGGGCAGGTTGTATTGATTATAGATGTTCCACCTTCGAATATGTTTTTTATCTTGGTTCTTCTCCTATATCTTGGTCATGCAAAAAACAAGCCATTGCATTATCATCTACAAATGTAGAGTAAGGGAAATAGTTCTAGCCAGTCAAGAGGCTCTTTAGCTTCGTTAGATATTGTTAGAGTTTGGTTTCTTTCATGATCAACCTATAGTACTTTGGTGTTACAACCAAAGTACAATTCGTATATCTCGTAATATTATTGAGCATCAGTGTACCAAGTACATTGAGATCCACATACACTTCATTTGGTAGCACATTCAAGATGGATATCTTAGCTTGGAGTATATTCTAACATAGGACTAGATTGTAGATATCTTCACCAAACCCTTTGCTTCCACACGCTACCATTAGTTGCGTGAGAGACTTGGGTTGAGGAAGTTGTCCTAGGGGGTGTTGATGAGGACATCTTCCTCTCCATCCTCATTTCTTCTTCTTCTTCTTCTATCTCTTTTGGAAGATGGTTTTTTCCCCATGTGGTTTTTTCATCATCTCTCCAAAATAAGATTTGCTAAATATATTGTACATGAGTACCTTATCAGGTCTTGTTGCCAGGACTCATTTTCTATGGATATGCCACTTGTTTATTTATCTTGCTTATCCCTAGTATCACTTAAGGAGAGGTTTTAGAATATATATTAAGTTCTACTAGGATATTATGTATGGAGTTATCACTCTTGCATGAGATTGGTAAACTCCTAGTTGTGATTAGATCAGATCTATTAAGTCGTTATAATCCAATGACTCACAGTGATCAACTTTAATATTTATGCAAAGTTGATCTTATGGAATAATCAATCAAATTTTATGCTTCTCTTCACATTCTTGTAATGCTTTGCATATATACACTTGGGATAAAATATTGTTTCTCAATATTTTCTTTCATTGTGTAATCATATGATGCTAGTAATAACTACACATTTTTAAGGATAGGGAACCATCATCTAAATGTGGAAATATTGACTACCAATTTTAGGAGAGCATTGGGGTTTCCAAATGAAGGGCTATCAATTAAGAAATAATATGTGGATCCTAGTGAGACTCACAGCCTAATTAGTGAGATAACAATGATTAAATATCCATTAGGCACAAATTATTTTGGTCCTAGAGGATAAGGCATCAATAAAAGTATGTTGAAGAGCAAGGAGCTTTAGTGTGTTATGAATGTGGTCATGTATCAACTTTTAGGATAGGCACGATATTCTAAAATGCAAATTTGGATGGCATAGTATATGGAAGGAATCACCAATGGAGTGTGATATGATTGGGGCACATACTTAACTTGATGGATTCAATAGTTATTGTAGAGAACAAGGAAAATTTTCTCAATGAAATTTTATGAAATCATAGTGATGTTGGATGTAGTATCTCAGGAAAGCATCCCATTTTATGGGTTAATAAATCCTCAAGATCTACTGAAGGATTAGCCTTCCATACTATGATGGGAAAAAATAGTTCTGATTCACAAGGCTACTTCAAAAAATACAAAAGTGAAGAAGAATCCAAATCAACTAGAACCTACCTTGGCTAAAGAGAGTGAGAATTTGGAAGACAAAGGCCACCATCAGAGGAAAATACATCACCAACTACATCTAGAATCTAATCAAGAGTAGTAAATATCTGCACAAAGGCTATAGGAATAGCTACTATATCAAAAGGAGGAGGAGGTAGTAGCACCAACACCAAGTTTAGTGAGAACACGAAGGCAACGAGAGAGGCAAACATAATAAAACTCTCCTATACAAAGTGAGCAACTTCACATAATGCTCACAAATCCAATCGACAAGATGCACTTGGAACTAGAAGAATTAGAGTTGGTATACATCAGTGCACCAATGAAAACAAATTAGTTAGAAAAAATAATGAGATCTCCTACATTGATTGAGGTCAACAAGTTTGAATTACTAGAGAAATCCAAACATTGGTTGAATAAAATGGTAACATAACATAGAAAAAGTTAAACAAGTGATGGTGACCCCATTGAAAGAGAAGGAGAAGAAGAATCCACAAGTACAAATCATTATGAGAGGTGGAAATAGTCAACTGGTAGAGGGAAATGTCATGCAATCATAAGAGAGATTTGATTTGGTACTTGTACCCTTAAAAATAATAGAAGAACAACTAAAGCCAAAGGAAGAAGTTTAGGTACCATAGAAAGAACAACAGTTAGCAAAATAAATCATTGATGTTAAAAGAATTAGATTAAAAGAAGAGGAATACAAAGCACTAAATATAGCTCATATTTTGCTACATGAGGAGACTGTGATATATCCAATCAAGGAAATTTGGGAAAGATCACTTTTGGAGGAAGAAGAGGAGGAAAAGGATCAAACACAAGAGATGGGTAGAAGACTTTGGATAAGATTTTTTATCGAAGTACCACAATTTGGGATTTCAGATGGAGAAGGTGAAGACACCAATGAAATAGTGGACTATTTTCTAGAATAGATCTGTAAAATATTTTTAAGTACCCAATTATAGTTTTGGATAGGTTGTATAGGATAGTTGAAGTAGTGGAGGGAGAGAAAATTCATGGAAATGGATAAGGTCATGGAGTGGGTGTGCAATGAAGATGGAATGAGGATAATAGTGCAAATACATGCACAACACCCATGGCAATTACATATAGATGAGGTAACAAATATGTTAGGAATTAATGACTTTTTAGAAGGGATGAAGATAAATTACAGAGTGCACCCATAGGTATATCTATATTTAGACAAAAATTAGAGGTGTCCATTGAACACGATAGATATAAAATATTGAAGGACCTTCATATTTTGAAAGTTTAATTTCCTAACACATTGTATTGAAAGACTTAGCTTAGTATTATACCAAATCTATCAAGATAAGGAAGCTCAATAGGGAGAAGCAGAAGCGGTTAGGAAAGAAATGGTTGCAATTGAATAAGAACTGGAATGTAGCAAGAAAGAATTTGAGGAGAAGTTGAATAAGGTAGAAATAGAAATGACCAATATGAAGTAAGCCTATGAGGATAAGCTAAAGTCACAAGAGGAGCAGTTGAGTATGAATAACCAACAAATCAAGTAGCAATAAGAATATTTGGTAGTCTAGAAGGAGAAATTGACAATGAATGAGGATCAATTGAAGATATATGAAGGGAAAATGCAACTAAAGGATCACAAAATTGAGGAAATAGAAAAATATGTGAACCACTACAATCAGATAATTATGGATCATAAGGCTATTATTCAAGTAAAGTAATAACTTCAATAGGCTCATAAATCAAAATTATAGTAGAGAGATCTAGTGATCATGGAGAAGAATGAGGATCTCAACATAGCTATTCAAATAGAGGTAACTTTGAATGAGAAATTACACAAGGGAACATCTAAGAAGGAGATGGAAATGCTATAGCTCTTGTATACCATATAAGATAAATCCAATAAATACAGATTGAAGGTTGTAGAGACCAGTAACTATGGCAACAAGTTGCATAATGAATGAGCTAGTCTCCAACTTTAGATTTAAGATATCCAGAAAGACCCTTCGATCAAGGGTAAAAAGAATGAATTGATCGAACACCAACTAATTTAAAGGGGAAGGTGGATGTAGGCAAAAAATCCACCTACCAAAAGAAGAAATGACAATGCACACTGTAAGGATTTGCACAATTTTGGTAAATGTACAATTTTATCTAATTGTACAATGTAGGGTTTGTGTGAATGTACAATTGGGTGTAATTGTACAACTAGAAATAAAAAGTACAATGTAGGGGAGTAATGAAATGAAATTAAATGTAATGTGCATCAAATGTAATTTTATGAAAATCAAATTAGAACCTTAAGTAAAGTATTAATGGAATTAAGTTGGTTGAGAAGTTGTGTGTGGTAGTTGTAAATGATGCATTGTCTCATGAATCACTTTGGAACGGTCTGAACATGCATTATAAGTCCCCATTAAATTTTTTAGGAAGTTCATTATTATTCATTTTTGTCCATTCTAGTATGAATAGTTGATGAATAATTTATGATTACTAAGGATAATTACAAAGATAATCCAGCATTTTTGGTCCATTAGAGGTTTATGGTTGTTCATGAATGTTAATGGTTGCATGTGGATTGTACATTCTATTGCAGATATAGCATTGTAATTGAGTTATTATACAATGGAAATAAAGTACTATTGATACCCAATTGTGTATGATGATTATGGATGGAGGAATTATTTCTAGTTTGTTCTATAGATTGTGATTGATGTGTTTGCAAAGTATTGTACAGTTTCTAGAACTAACAGTGAATAATCTCATTGTTGGATTTGGATTGTGAGCATTAAATTCCAAGTATGCATGATGGATTACTAATTCAATAATTCTACCATTAAGATTATATAGTCCTATTCAAGTATAATTCTTACATATTATAGTGCAAATCTAGCATTGAGAAATTGTAGTAAGGTTTTACTATAATTGTACAATTATATTTCCTAATCATACAATTAATTAATGATTATTGCATTTAGGTGACAATTGCATATTTTGTATTTGCCAAGGTTGGAATAATAATAGCCAAGTGAACAATTGTAAGTTGACCAAGTTAATTATCAATAAATTGAGTTAGGCAAATTTTACATTTGGTAAATCATACAATTTAAGCTATTGTATGGTTGTGACCATACAATTGATTTTTTTGGGATTGTACAATCACTAATTGTACATTTTGGGAATCATATAGTTGTAATCATACAACTATACAAATTGGTCCAAGTTGGTATAAATTATTGGAATTCATCCCAAAATCTTCCATTTCACCTCCATCATCGGGAATACTACCACTCATGCTACATAAACAAGAAGAAAATAAGCAACCAATAATGATCAACTTAAAGCAACTGGGAGTTTCTATCAATGAAGCTAAGATGGTTGGAAAATTTGAGAAGATAAAGCGTTAACTAGAAGTAGATTATAAATAAAGACACAAAAATTTAGAGGAGATAAAATACATAACCAAAAACTATAGGTTACTCCTCCTCTTTGCTTATTAGAAGATCCTTGGATGCCCAATATGACTAAGTTGAGATTTTTTTGCTCACTAACAGTTAGCAATGAACAAAAGGTATGTAGATGAGATTAAATTTGAGTTGAGTCAAGACTTTGATAGGACCTTGGTCAAATGATGTCATAATTTTTATGCCTTAAGAAAATGGAATTTGTAGAATGTAGACAAGGAATATTTATTAATTATGTGATAATTCTAGAAAATTTTCATTAGCATGTATTTTTGTGATTAATTTTCTCTTCATTGAGAGCTATATTTATAGGATCTCAGGTTGGAGAGGAAGGAGTGGATGATTTAAAATGTTAATGACCATAGCAAGTTATGATAGGAATATCTTTTAGTGAGTAAGAAATCATACATTTATAATTAGCAAATGGAACCATGCCAACTCATGGTTGAATTACAAATGAGTTGATGTGTATATCCTAGACAATGAATGAAAATACACCTAAGAAGAGCATGGTCATCTTGAGGGGTTTTGGAGGAATTAGGCCAATAAATTAAATTACTATTAAGCATGGCATGATCTACTCACTACATAAATATAGTTATGTTTAGTGAGGATTCATTTGATTTATAAGTAATTGTATTCACACCTAGAACATGATTAGGCTAGTTTGAACTAAAATTATGTGATTAGCTAGTGAGGGGTATGCTATATGCATGTCATGAAAGTTTAATACACTAGTATGGCCAATGAGACCATGTGAGGTAGGTAATTATTTGATAGGAGTTTGTTTGTATTGCATCAAATGCATTTCATGCATACCAAAATATAAAATGACATGTGCAAGCTTCAAATGGAGAGGTATATTGACCATAATTCATGAGTGACCACAGTGAAAAAAGGATTTACAATGATTATTATTACATAAGGAAGGTATATAGTGCTTTAGAATTATATAAGGAGGGTTTTTAGTGCTTCACTATAGGAGTATCTACAACATTTTGGCATTATGGGAGGGTCTACAAAACTTTGATGTGGGAGGAGGATCCATAGTATTTTAAATCTATGGAAGGAGGATCAATAGTATTTTGGAACTATAGAAGGAAGTTTCACATTAATTCACTATAAAGGGAGGATCTATAGTGCTTCAACACTACATAATGAGGATTCACAATATTTCAAGCTACAGTTTCTATAGATTGGCCCTATAACGCCTAAGCTAATTCATCATGCAATTTTGAGATATAGATTACTATGAGAAGTATAGGCATATGTATAATTGTTGGAAATTTATTTTTGAGCCTATTCCAATGGATATGTTTTAATAAAGTTTTATGTGGATCTACAATATATATTTATACTTCAAGAGGTGTTTCTCACACTACTATGGCCATTGTAAGTCTTGTAGTGTCTAAATTTAAGCGAATTTGGGGTATTTATTATTATTGGAATACAGGCTTATGTATATTCATTGGAAAATTATTTTTTATTCCATTCCAATAAAGCATTTTGTTTGTATATTTATTAATATTTATAGTATATGTTAAGGCTATAAATATGCCATTGCTTTTGGAGCACTAAATGATCTATGTTTGGATATGAGGGAGGTGGATTTTGTTTGGTCTATTATAAGTCTAGTGGATGACGGTTATGGTGGACTAAAGTACATAAAATTAGGTGTTTACAAAGGTCCTTCTAGGTTCTCCTTCTATCCCATCACCTACTATATATTTAGAGATTTTGGTAGGCTCTATTCCCATTAGAGCCTATTCTTCATCTCCATATTTGAATGGAGGTCCATTGCCTATAGATTTGACTTCTTCATGGGTAGCATCACCTATAGAAACTTATTTTCTAGATTAAAGATATGTTTATTAGGACACATTAGTTTAGGGTACCTCAATTTTGTAGGTGAATGGTAATTTTAGATGAATTCTTTAGGTTTGGCTTCTAATGTTTTTTGCCATAGATTACACATGATTCTTCCTCAGTTCTTCCAACATCCAAGTGGGTTAAGATGCTTTTGAAGGATTATTAACCTCTTCTATATATAGACCAACACTAGAAGACTCTTTCTAGAGAAATTCTCTCTAAGGTTGCTCTTTCTTAAGACCCTGCTACATATTTTTAGGCTTAGGGTTGATCGAATTAGCAAGATACTATATTAGTAGAGTATGCGGACTTGATGAAGAACATGTCATGGAATCTTATTCCCCTTTTTAAAAGGAAGAAACTAATTGAATGCAAATGATTCTACAATTATAAGTACACTTAAAATGGTTAGGTGGAAATGCGCAAGGTACACCTTGTTGCTAAGAGATTATCTCAACAAGAGGGAGTTGATTATTCCAAGATATTTACTCTAAATGCTAGGATGGTTTTAGTCAAGATGATTATCTCTATAATAGCCTCATATGGATGAAATATATATTAGATATATGTCAAGAGTTCCTTCCTATATGGTGATCTTTAGGAGGAGATCTACTTGCAACTACCACCTAGTTTGATCTTGAGGGATCTACTTCTCTAGTTTGTTGATTGACTAGGTCCTTGTATAGACTTAAGTGTGAACCTCCATCTTAGTATGATTAATTCAATATTTTTCTCATAGTTGTGGTTTTTAGTAGTATGAGGTTAAATATGATGTTTACATCAAACATAAAGATCAGGAGACTATGATTATTGTTCATTTTGTTGATGATATTCTTATTATTTGTAGATCCCATGACTTGATTCAAGATATGAAGTCATGGCTTTTTCCACTTTTGATATGACATACTTGGGTATCCTACACTTATTTTGATGATTTATATCGATCAAGTAGATTCCAACATCACTTTTTCATAGTACAAGTATGCATTAAATATTCTTTAGTATTTTACGATTGAGGATAGCATTAAAAAATGCTCTATATTTATCAATAATTTTTTGATACAAAGGTTAAAGAATTTCTCATAGAATAATGGAAAAAAATCTCACATATAATCAACTTATAACTTAAAGTAAAATGCTTACACTATATTCATGAAGATGATAAGGTTATAAAGTATTACAGTACAAGAATATGCATTGCAATTTTCTAGTTTTATACAAAATCATGTGTTGCTCTACAAATAGCCTTTATAAAGAGGCTCTTGAAATTTCATCTTCAACTATCTATTTATCTCTTCAAACTCTTGAGAGAGATGAATCCTCATATTTATCATAGAAGAAATATATTTACTGACTTCCCAATAAATACAAACATATAATGATTACTAAATATAAAATATATGATACCAAATAATTTAATATTTTTCAACACCTCCCCATATTACATTATTTGGTATAATGTCAATCCCTAATTCTAGTCCTATTTTCTAGCTCTAACTTTGTACTATATATGGCTCTTGATTTTTTGTTTCTATCTTGAACTTTATATATGGATTATTTTTTGATTTTGGATTAGCTGAATCAAATAATATTCATGTCATATTATTTGTGCAAAGATAGTTATAAAAGAATTCAAACTTGTTTTGACCAAGTGCCTTTGTAAAAATATTTGCAAGTTGATCTTTAGTGGAGATGTATTTAAGTTGAATATGATGATTTTGAACATGTTCTCAAATAAAATGACATTGTGCTTCAATATGCTTAGTTATCTCATGAAACACTAGATTTGTATTAGTTTCAAAACTCCTTGATTATCATAATTTAATATTGTACAGATTCTAATTATCTCCATATCTAACAGAATATATTGTAACCATAATGCCTCACATACATCTTTTTGTATGTTATTTTTCTTATGTAGAGGAAAGTGCCACTATATATTATTTCTTATTGTGCCATGAGATAGATCCTGATCCAAGATAAAATACATACCCTAATTTTGATTTTCTATCATCAATTGATCTAGCATAGTCTAAGTTTGAATATACTTGTAAATAGAAATTATCATTTTTTTTATATTCTAGACCATATTCTATACTATTGTTTATGTAATGTAGTATTCTTTTTATAGCTTTATACTGACTTTATTTACGATATTACATGAATCTAGAGAGATATTTTATAGCAAAGACAATATTTGGTCTGGTATTTTTTAAGTATAAATGACTTCCAATTACTTGATGATACAAGGTAGAAAATACTTGAGATGGTTCATCATATCTTGATAACGGTAGCCCTTGTTCCATGGGTGTCTATTTAGATTTGTAGTCTGTCATTTTATATATCTCTAGTAATGTTATGGCATACTTAGTTTAAGTATGATTCTTCTTTTACTAAACTTCTAAACAAAGACAATAATGTATAATTCTTAGGTATATCATTTCAAATTCCTTTTTCAAATCTATTTTCACTTTATCTATCAATTTTTATTTTTATTTTTTGTAATTACTAGATCATCAACATAGACTACAAGAATCACTATTTCAGAACCAATTTTCTTAATATAAATATTTGGATCAGAATAACTCCTTTTGAAACCATGTCATAGAAGGTGGTCATTGATCTTAATATACTAGGCTCTAGGGGCTTGTTTCAATCCATATAGTAATTTTTTTTACATTACGAACCTTTTGTTTGTCCTTTTTAACAAATCTTTCTGGTTGAGTCATGTATACTTCTTTAAGATCACCATTGAGAAATGCACTTTTAACATCCATTTGATGTATTTTCCATCCAAATTGAGCTACTAGTGCACAAATTATATGAATTATAGTCATTCTTGTTGTAGGTGCAAATGTTTCTTCATAGTCAATTCCTCCTATTTATGAAAAACCTTTTGCAACAAGTCATGCCTTATATTTGTCAATGGAGCCATCTACTTTGTATTTTATTTTGTAGACCCATTTGCATCCTATAGTTTTCTTTCCTTTGGGTAAATCAACTAGATCCCAAGTTTTATTCTTTATTAATGTTGTGTATTATGATTCCATTGTTGTTTTCCATTCTAGTAAGCTAATTGTATCTTCTACTAATGTTGGTTTTATTTCCATTATCTTCTACTAATGTTGTGATTGGTCTATTTCCTCTCCATTTTCAAAGCCCCTGTGAAGGTTTTCCAAAAAATTGAGAAACTCCAAAAAGAATTTTTATGGACTGGATCAGAAGAGAAAAAAATGATACACCTTGTAGGATGGACCAAAGTGTGTAGACCCAGGGAAAATGGGGGCTTAGGTCTGAGGAGAATTGCTCATATGAATTTAGCTTTACTAGCTAATCAGGCATGGCACCTCATTTCTGGTGAAGAAAATGAATGGACAACTATCATAAAACAAAAGTATCTTCAAAATATGGAATTTCTAAGTGACTCAGTTCCAATCAGAGGTTCTGCTTTTTGGAAAGCAATTCTAAATTGTAAGAAAATCATCAAAAAATGTTTAATATGGATTTTAGGCAATGGTGGGAGGATAAATTGTTGGAATGATAGGTGGGCTAAGGACGAACCACTGACGCAATATCCTAACTTAGCTCGAATCAAAGATATCATGGAAGAACTCATTGGCAGAAAAGTCTCCAATTATATGGTTGAGGACAAAGGCAGAATGAAGTGGAAACAAATAAGGATTCAAGGATTTCAAGAGAAATCAAATGATATTTATAACATTCTCGGGCAACAGTTTATCCCCATGAGACCCAAGGAAGATCAAGTGACCTGGGCTCCTATGGAAAATGGGCAGTTCACTGTTAAATCAGCTTACAAGCTTCTACTTGATGATGAGGATTTTGTCCTCCAAAAGGACTTAGTTTGGATAAAAAATTTAATTCCAAAAATTGTAGTCTTTTCATGGCTGGTTATCCAAGGAAGAATTCTAACCATTGATAATATGATGCGTAAAGGTATTTGTATCACTAATCGTTGTTATCTATGCAGGGCTAATTGGGAGACCATTTATCACATTTTCCTTGAGTGCCCTTTTTCCTTGACTGTTCTAAGTGGGGTTTTTCAGGCCTTCAATATTTCTTGGGTTAAACCAGCCACTATACTTGATTTGTTCATCTAGTGGCCTTACCATTTTTCAAGCCAAATACTTAGATACATGTGGACAATTTGTCTCAATCACTATCTTTTGCAGGTGTGGTTAGAAAGGAACCATAGAGTATTTAATGAGTCTATCCATGATCATCAAACTATCATTACCAGGATCCTATCCTTTGCCAACGAGAATGTGAACCTTATCCCTTTTGATAGCCTTAAACCTCATCTGTAGGAGACCACGATTGCTCAATCTTTAAGATTAACCTTGTTAGATGAGTTTGTGCCTAGGGTAGTCAACCCTAGATCCAATTTTAAGTGGTCCCCACCTCCTACGGTTTGGTTTAAGCTTAATTTTTATGGAGTGACTAAGGACAATCCTGGCAAAGAAAGCACTAGTGGCATTGTGCGATACCATAATGGGAATATGATGCTTGCATTTTATGAATATTTGGGAACAAGGATGAACAATGAAGCTGAAGCTAGAGCTATGTGGATAGGCCTTCAAATGACTCAAGACTTAGAAGGCAATTTGATCATAGAAGGAGACTCTATGCATGTTATAAATCTCCTCAATAATTGGAAAACACCTCCTTGGAGGATTAAAACAATTGTTGAAGATGCTAGGATCCTTTTCCAGGGAAGACAAGACAGAAAATCCCAACATGTATTTTGGGAAGCTAACAAAGTTGCTGATAAGCTGGCCAATTTGGGTGTCGATGGTGACAAACTTTTCAAATGGGAACACGGTCTCCTAAGCGAAGTAGAGGAGCTTATTCAACAAGAATTCCAAGAATGATAGTCAAATTTACAAATAGGGAAGGCACTGTAAGTTCAAATACTATGAGTATTCCCATCTCTTTTTTGAAATGGACTCATAATAAAAATTATTCGAGTTGTTAGTCTTGGTGGATGCTGCTTGGAAATACCACAAAGACTAATGGGGACAATCACATGTCAGATAACATGGCTCCTAGTCATCTTAGTAATTTGAGTTTGGTTGATAATCACAGGGCAGGAAATAAATGGCAATATAAGACTTCGAACCAGAGCCACATGGACCACCAGATAGCCATCACCATAAATCTAGCCAGCAAGTTCACTTCTCCAAGGCTGATTGGCCAAGACGGGATGTGGTCCCAAAGCATGTCATATACGGAAGAAAGAAATTACCAAAGAATTATTAAGAGTAACTGTCAATACAAAGCTTGTGGGAGTTTTTTTTAGTACTCTGCTATGTGTGTCTGCAACTTTTTATTTCTCCACTGTTTCAAGGAAGGGATCCGTGTCTGTTTCTTTTTTTGTAATTATGATGCAGGTGTGTTTTCTCGGGGCATATCCAAAATATTGTATGGGAAGTTTATTTTTTATAACAGTATGTGCCTTACCGGATTTAATGGCTTTGGTGGCATGTAAATTTTACATATATTGGATCCTTAGTAAGGACATGTTCATCAACAGCCCTGGGCTGATTTTTGTAAAAGGTTTTGGGTCAACCTGTAAAACCCGGTATTAATGCTATAGTATCTTATCTACCAAAAAAAAATATTATTAGTCTCATGTTTAATTCTTCTATTGTCATATTGTGATTTTAAGGTCTATTAATAGTAAGATCAAGTAACTTTTCCAAATTTGAATCTTTGAGAGTGTTTGTATACCATTTTACCTCCCATTTTCTTTTATATGGAATTGGAGTTACTAATTTTTTGGTAGGTCCATTTATTATTTTGCATTCTTCTTTAGTATATTCTTTATTTATTTCTAATAGAAAATGTAGTGTCCTTAGAATGTTCAATAATTTCCTTGCATCCTTCATCAAATACTACATCTCTACTTACAAAGATTTTTCTTGTGATTGGATCAATTATTTTATAACCTTTTGATGCATCATCATATCCAAGGAATATACCACATAAGGTTTTGGCATCTTTATCCTTTTTATTTTGGAATATGCATATATGCTTTACATCCAAATATCCTTAGATGTGATACTGATGGTTTTCATCTTGACCAAGCTTCTTTAGGTGTAATGTTCTTAAAAAATTCTTGTGAGAGACCTATTTTTAATATATACTACAGTCTTAAAAACTTCATCCCAATATTGTTGTTCAATATTTTCCTCTTTGAGCATACAATGAGTCATTTCCTTAATAGATTGATTTTTTCTTTATGCAATACCATTTTTTATGGTGTATAGGCTATAGTAAGTTATTTTTTATTCCATTTTGTTCTAGAAATATTTTAAAATTGACTAGACAGATATTTTCCTCCTCTATCTAAATGAAGATTTTAAATTGAACATCCAATCTCTATTTCCACAAGTTGTTTGAAATGTTTAAAATATTTAACGACATCTAATTTTACTATAAAAAAATATACTCATATTTTGCATAAGTAATAATAAAAAAGAGTGAATGAATACAATATAAATCATAACCGATTGAACATACCATCAATAGATAAATGGTGCTATTGAGATATTCAATAAAATATTATGTACATCATCAATAAATGTCTATGAATTAGTTGAAGTTCACATTTTTTTGGGTGGGATCCAAATGGGATCTAAGTAGAGGAGCAAGATATGAGAAAAGGAGTGGCATCTGAGTAGAGGAATAAGATCTGAGTGGGTCCCAAGCATTGTGTTAAGGATATTGATAAAATTTTGAGGAAATTTATTTAGGGAGGCTTAGAATTTAAAAATAAATGGAGACTGGTAAAGTGGGATTCGATCTGCCTCCTACTAAATAAAATGGGATTGGATATAAATAGATTGGTTGATCAAAACTTGGCTTTATCAGCTAAATTATTATAGAATTAGATTCTGGAATAGTCTAGCCTTAAGTCAAAGGTTCTACCTATGAATTATGGGGATAATGTGGAACCATTTTATAGCTTTCCCTTTAACAGAGGCAGTCCATAATTTGGACTATAATTAAAAAGGCTAGTACTATTTTTTTTTATTGATAATTGGGTTTTGAAAGGTCCCCAAAACCTTATACAAATGGGTCAAGGAGAGGATCTCCACAGGGAGAGGGTCTCCACAAAGTGAACATAGAATAGGAGATAGTCCCAATGGAACAATCTCATGAAATCAAAAAGTGGGACCATCTCGTGCAACACAAGCTAGGAAGACTGACTTATGGGAGCTTGGGACAAATATTAACAACAATATTAAAATTCCATCTAAAGGGAGCCCAGGGCAAACAAAAAAATAGATTAAATAAAACATAGCTAGTGGTAGCCCAGGACCAACAACAAGAGGAGACACCCATTCAAAACGGTAGAAATTGACAACAAAATTAAAATTTATAAAATAAAACCCCATCCAAAAATGCCCAAGAAAGAGAGATCAGCTGATATAGTTTAAGAATAGACATCCCATCCAAAATAAAACAACACAACATAAAATCAGATCCCAAAAACCTACCTAGGAAAATAAAAAACTATAGAAAATGAAAAACCCATCCAAGAAGGTATGAGAACAACTAGAAAATGAAGAACCCATCTAGGAAGGCACGAGGAAAGCCTATAAATGAAAAACCCATCCAAGAAGGCACAAGGAAATCATGTAAATGAAAACCCATCTTGAAAGGCACAAGACTAGCCTAGATATGAATAAATCCATCCAAGAAGGGATGGGAACAACCATAAAAGTTAAAACCCATCCAGGAAGGTATGAGACTAGCATGGAGATGAAGAAACCCATCCAAGAAGGTACGAGAACAATCAAAAAAGTTAAAACCCATCCAAGAAGGCACGATACTAGCCTAGAAAAAGAGCAAGCAGCAAGGAGAGATATCTTTAGGTACTAAGGACTCGTTGCAAAGGAGACAAAGATCATAGTAGTAGGTTAGAAAACCCTAAAATTCAATCCATCATGGCATTCCATGGTTAGAAGAGATCAAACCACTAATATTGTCAACAAGAAATCATTAATAGTAGTAGGTACACATGCACTAGGTTTCCCCCAGGCCAAAAAAAACTACAAAGATAAAATCCAACAGGGAGTCCCTGAAGCAAGGATACCCACCAACCCCACCAACAATCCATCAAAAGGATATCTATGAACTCCAACATCTGCAACAGCATGAAAAGCCCAAGGCCCTACCCTAGAGGCCAAAAAGATGCAACAGGGAGAGGAATCATAAAAAATCCAAGATAGACAATGAACCCCACTTAAGAGGCCCCACACCAGCCACAAATGAGATCCCCTCAACTGTAAATGATAAAACCATGGCCCAACCCCAAGGTCAAGAAAGAAGTAGAGAGAAAATCCCAAGCTAAGATAGTAGGACAAAACAAAGTGAAAACCCTTTAGATATCAAACCCATGAATAGAGAAATGGAAACAAACTGACTGTAAGCAAGAAAGCACAAGCCCCTCCCAAAGCCAAAAATACCATCAAGACAATCTCTAAAACTCTAAAACCTAATTTGGTCCACCTGAAAACCAACCACCAATGAAGGCCACTATAGAAAAATTTAGGGATGTTCCATACAAGCTCTAGTAATTCCATCAATATGGGAAACACCACCTGGAAGGCCCCAAGATGATCCTATAATCGATCAAGAAGTGCAACAGGGTTAACACAGGGTCATTCCTAGCTGAGAATCCGTAGGATGGGAGGGGGAAAGTAGGGAATTTGGGATGGGGTCCTCCCACCAAAATCATGAGACTTCCCCACTTCCATTTCTTTTTGAGGGTAAAAAGGCTAGTACTGTTATTACTATAGGGTTGTCTAGAAAAGTAAAAAATGGGAGAAAAGTAAAATTTAGGGATGATGCTTGGGATCAATACCAACCAATTACTTCCTAGTTTCCAAACTTGGGTAATGCTGTAGATATTTTTAAGAACACAAATTGGATCTATGTTAAGGACTTCTAGGAGGAATATGAAGGGCTAGTGTATTTGAGATGGAAAGACTTCTTAGTTTGGAGATATATAGCTAAAGAAGATAGGGATATCCTGAGGACTATTTTTATCAAAGGCAGTGCTCGTGTTCAAAAGATAAGGATTCTTTGGAATGGGAAGATAAAGTAAATGGATGGTATTCTATAAAGAAGGGATATGACTAGCTCATAGAGGGATTGGGTAGGTAGAGGGTGATTTGGAAGAAGGTGTGGAATTCAAGTATCTAGTCAAAAGTCAACATTTTTATTTTGTTAGCCATTCATAATTGAATTTTGACTTAGGATAATCATTGTAAGAGGGGATTTTTGGGAACAAAATAGTGTGTGCTATGTTATGGGACAAGAGAATATATTTACCACCTAGTTTTATGTCCCTTTATTGATTAGATTTTGGAGCAAGGTGAAAGGTTGTTTAATCTGTCCTAGCTATTGAAGATATTACATTATTTGGTCCCCTTGTAATATTAGTTTGGTAGATAATTTATATTTGTATAATGTATGTGTTATTATGAGAGAAAGTACAAAGTTTCAAGAGAGAATGAAGAGTCACATGATATGTGGTAAGTTGAGAGCTTTGTATTTATTAGAGGAATATGAAAGGTTGCATTTCTTGGATGAAAGAGGAGAGCAATAGTTAGAGAACTAAAAATTCATGAAAAATGATATATTGGAGGTAAATTTCTAGGTAATGTAATCAATCTGTATCATTAATGTAATCCTTGTATAGTGTGTTCATATGAGTTATATTCTATGATATATTATCTATATGATATTGTTGTAATTCCATTGTTAATTTTTTTATGTTAATAATATTTATTTGATTTATCTTTAGATCCTATATAGAGCTTTCTATGATTTGATACATTCATAAAGCTAATAGTGGTATCAGAGCGAGGTTGAGAAATCTATGGAGTGAATATATTTCTTAGGACAATCATCGTCATCCAATGACATGCCCATTTGAGTCTAGAATTTTTGAAGGTTTGTTGGAGGAAAAGCAGATTTGTGAGTCAAAACAACAAGAAAAGAAGAGCAAAATATCTAACAACAAACATCTTTAGAGGAAGAGAACATTGATCCATGTCTAAGAACATAGTAAAAGTGCTATTTTTGGAGATTTTGTTCCAAACCTAAGAGGATAATACACTTGGTAGAATCAAAGAGAAGAAGATAATTTTCTACCTTTACCACCTAGGATAACCTATGCATGGTTTATTCTACCTATAATATTTTGTTAATAAATCAAATATGTTTGAATCTCCATATACTTTTTGGTCTAAAAGTATGCTGAATATTTTGGGTTGGTAGAAGCATGCACCATAGGATTTTTGCATACAAGTTTGTAGGTTCAACTTAAAGGAGAAATGATTATAGTCTAGAATACACATATTAGAGAAGTGGACATTGAGTATTGACCCACGAAGATAAAGATATACCTTACCATCATAAGAGAAATTGTCATGGAGGTCTAAAAAGTGAATCCAAGCTCATAGGGTCCTATGAATTCTAAAGGTACCATTAATATATATGTTTTGAGGTTAAAGCCATAGCTAGAGATATGGAAGAGATATTAGCATGGTAAACACATGGGATTAGAAGTATCTTTACATTTTTTATCAACTGAGGAAACTCTACATGAACTTAAAACGACCACTAGTTAAGGAAAACAAAAAGTGATTCCCTTCCATAACACAATTTTCTTCCTTAATGTGAAGGTTTACTAGTGAGAGATGTCACAATTTTCAGAAGAGCTGAATGTGAGGAGGAGGCATGACGACATCAAGGAGATCGTGTCAAGTGTAACACATTTACAAATAAGACAGCAACCCCAATGAAAATAGTCAAAGAATATCAAAAGGGATGTTAAGAAATTTGGAGAGATCATTTTGAGCCCAAATTTGCCAAATTTCATGCCAAATTTTTTAGAAGCTTGAAGCAAAATTGCAATATTTGTCATTCATAGGTCAAGTTGATGAAAATATTTTAATTTGACATTGATTTTTAGTGGAGACTATGAGGATATTGCCTACGCTAGCCGTTATAATAGCTAGTCATAACAGTGCCAAGGGGGTATGAAAATTCATATTATATAACACAATAGAAGACTAGGGGAGGCCTAGGAGGTTGTTACAAAAAAAATTATAGAATTAAAAAAGAGTGCCAAGTGGCACACTATCATCAAGGGAAAGCATTCAATAAGCATGGAGAGAAGGAGATGAGCATGTTAGTTTGTGGAAGATTTGCCAGGGAGCATATTTTTTGGAAGTTGAACATTTGAGTGATCGTATTTTTTGCATGCCTCATAAGGGAGGTAATAAATTCAAGTTAAATTTAATTTATGCAAAGGTTTAGGAGGTATAAGGTGTGTTTGATTTAATTTTTCTAAGGTTAGGGTTAATTAATCTAATTCATCATAGATTAATTAAACTATTGGAGAGATAAGATATCAAATTGGAGAATTAATACCTTAGAAGTCTTATTAAACTATTTTGGAATGTTTTGAAGAGTTTTGAAGGTTGAATTACAAGTTTTGTGATTATTTTATTCAATTTTGTAATTCAAATTGAATTGTTTGCAAATAATTTAAGTTTGGAGAAATAAGGTTTTCTACATCAAATTAGAAATACTAAATTTGCAAATATCCTTTACAAAACTTCTAAATTTCTAATTGGGGAGCCATAAGGTATTCAAATTCAAAATATATTTTTGAAATTTAGAATTTATTTAATCATATATTCAAAACCTATGGAGTTATAAGGTAGTAAAATTCAAAGGAACATGGCAAAGAAAAAGTAAATAAAAAAAAATGATTAAAAAATAGAAATAGAAATACGTGAGTTGAAAATAATTTAAATGGGAAAATTATGCTTTTAAGAAGAACAAATAAATACATGATACCAAAAATTGAAGGACAAAAGGATACATCAATGAAGGAAAATAAAATCTTACAAACAATCATGGGAGAAGCCAAAGATGAAAATTTTTTAATGCTTCAAAATTATCTAAATTCAAAGCTTGAAGAAGCAATTGAAGACTCTAAAAATATTTTCACATTACCTAATGATATAGGAACAATAATAAAAATAGTATTACTTTCTAATGAAGTCCTCAAAGGTAAGAATAGAAAACAAGAAGAAATGACAAATAATTTGAAGAATAGTCTTGTTGATATTTCTAATGAAGCAGAAAAAGGAGAATTTTCAATACTTCAACAATGTATGCAAAGTATACTTAGTGATGCTAATAATTATCATGAAGATCTTGTTACTATACCTATTGGTCTATGGAAAACAATCTACAAGGGAATTATCACCCTAAATGTTTCCAAGATAAGAAAGCAAGGAAAGGATGAAGAATTAGAAAACAAACCAATTATGAAAGATGTCTCTTGTGATACAAATGATTTAAGGCCCATAATGATAGATGCATGTTGTGATACTAGTGATATTTATAAAAAAGGAAAATATGAGAGTTATAATGAAAAGGAATATTGTGATGCAAGCAATGATACTAGTGATTTAGAATTCATGACAAAGATAGAAGAACCTATTACAAAAATAGATGCTATATGTGATACAAGTGATTTGAATATAGTTTGTGATTTTTTAGAAAAGGCTAATACTATCAAAATTGATGTTGATATGAATTCAAATGATGATAGAGGTAGTGATGCTCAAAGTTGTATTGATATTGATAAATATCAGTCTAATGATACCTTTGGTTGTTTTGAAAAGCATACAAAAGGATTTGGTTCAAAGTTGTTAAATAAAATGGGATATAAATATACAAGTTTAGGAAAACATGAAAAAGGAATGAAAGAACCAATTATACCAAAAATAGGACCAAAATATGAAGTTCTTGGATATACAGGTCAGATGAGTAGCAAGGAATAAAAAACTTTGTAACATGAAATAGTAACATCAAATTTATGATAGGGATTGAAAAAATTAGTAGTAATGGAAGGCAGAATGCAAAAATAAATTTTCTAACAGAAAAAAAATGTAGTAATTGTGCTAGACATGGACATAAGATAGAGAAATATTGAAATCTTCATAGTTGTAAAATTTGCAGTGGACATAATCGTTCACAAATATTTTGTCTATAGAAAGAAAAGAAATAGTATAGATTAAAATTTTATTGTGGATGGATAAACATGAATGAATGGGATAAATGAAAGGAATTTTTTATGGTTTATATAGAAGAAAATAAAGTATAACCAAAATTTGCTTGCACAAAATTTAAAATTTGTAAAAGATAAGTATTACCACTAGATTGAAGAATAAGTTCAAATTTTTGAGAAAGAATCAACTCAAGAAAAATTTGATCATTATCTAGAGAAATCTATATAATATAGATTGAGTTTACCTATTACAAGAATATATTCAAAATATAAGGTACTCTATAAGATTTATTCAAGTATTGAAGATAGATCTTAATATTGAAATTGAATAGGACCCATAACAGACAAAGAGAAAGAAGACCCAAGCATAGCTTGGAAGATGTCTTATAGAGAAAGCATTTATAGTGATGATCCTAAAAATATGATAATTTTATGAATATTCTAGTGGATGACCCAAAGAAAATGATAATCTAGAGGTGATCCAAATGTAGAGTTCTAGAGGTAGTGACCCAAAGGTAGTGATCTAGTGGAAGTGACCCAAAGGTAGTGACCTAGAAGTAGAAACCCAGAGGTAGTGACCCAAAGGTATATCCAGTGGTAGTGATCCAAAGGTAGTGATCTAGAGATAGATACCCAGAGGTAATTTAGATATATTGATCCAGAGGTAGACACATATAATAGTATCCAACCATGAAAAATTCATATATGGATATTAAATGGAAAGAAGACTCAAATAATAAAGGCAAAAAGTCTTCCTACCAAATAATGTAATATGGGGGGGTGTTGGAGGTATTACATTATTTGGTACCCTTGTAATATTAGTTTGGTAGATGATTTATATTTGTATAATGTATGTGTCAATATGAGATAAAGTTTAAATTATCAAGAGAGAATGAAGAGTCACATGATATGTGGCAAATTGAGAGCTTTGTCTTTATTAGAGGAATATGAAAGGTTGCATATCCCAGATGAAAGAGGAGAGCAATAGTTAGATAATAAAAAAGTCATGAAAAATGATATATTGGAGGTAAATATATAGGTAATATAATCAATTTGTATCATTAATGTAATCCTTGTATATTGTGTTCATCTAAGTTATATTTTATGAGATATTATCTGTATGATATTGCTATAATTTTACTATTGAGTTTTTTTCTCTTAGTAGCATTGACTTGATTTATCTTTAGATCTTGGATAGAACTTTATGTGAGTTGATACATTCAAAAAGCTAACACCAGCCTAGTGATGTCTCATTGGAGTAGTTATTTTATCTATGGGGCTCTAAGGGGGTGGTGGATAGTCTTCTCTTATAGTTCATTGTTTCAAGACCTTCACTTTGTGGTAGGTGTGGCTAGAGTGTAATAGGTATATTTTTTGTAATGAGTGCTCATCCAGAGAGACAATTCTCTTAAGATTTTTTCTCAATATTAGAGGTTTTAAGAGGAATCAAAGGTTCTCAAATTATGTCCAAATGTTAGGAGTTATTGGATCTTCTTGGGATTATGATTACTAGGTGGTTTTAATCCCAATTGTTATGTAATCAAAGCTTAAGAATAAGAAAGGATCCTTATAAAAAGCTGGATAGGGGAGGGAAGTAGAAGCCACCTCTAAAGGATTGGATTAAGTTTAACATCGATGGTGTTGTTCATAGCAATCTGGGGGATGTGGGTATTGGAAAGGTGGGTTGTACACATGAAGGGAAGATGGTTTTTGGCTTCCATCAGGGTATTGGTAGGAACAAAAATATGGTGGCAGAGGCTATGGCCATCTGTGAAGGCTTAGCCATGGATATTAAGAAAGGATACTCAAGAATTGAGGTGGAGTCTAAATATTAGGTCTTAATAAATAGATTGAACAAGCAATAAGGGGGGAATGGAATGGAGGGTCCAGTGAGTAATGGGCAATATTATGGGTTTAAAAAATAGAGCATAGATAAAATTTCTCCATGTGGTGAGGGAAAAGAATAAAGTTGTAGATATATTGGCTAATTGAGGAATAGAGAGAGGTCATCATTGGTGGGATTATGGTAGGGATAAAAACCTTGGGGAATATTATATGGACTTGCAAGTTTTTATTCAACAAGATTACCCCAATGATGAGGAAGGAATAAGTAAAAATGTGGTAACTCCTGTGTTTCATGATTAGAAATTATTCAAATTACTGTGTACATGGGAAGGTGGAGATAGGATAGACAAATAACAATGGATATTAATAGGATGAGTTGGTGGAGCTATAGGAATTTGCAATCACCACTAGAAATGAAGACCTCTTGAATGTGATTTTGAGAGGATATGTGGTATACAAGGAAAATAAACCAATGGTTTTGTCTTATTATAGTTTTAAGGAGTCCTACTCTAATATATTATTCAGTGATTTGGTGTAGTAATGCATTTTTGTGCAATTTTTTTTCTATTCTCAAATTGGGCATTTAGCCTTCATGGGATTATATGCTTGTATATCTAGAGGTAATTCTAGGCCATGGCCCATGTATGGAAGACCTTGTGACTATGTAATTTTTTTTTGTTTGATAAAATTTAGTCTTTTTTCATCAAAAAAAATAATCAACAAAGAGTTGAAAGTATTTATGTCCACCAAGACTAACTGAAATTGGTCCATATAAATTTGTATGTATCAATTCTAATGGTTATCTAGCCATATATTAGCTATGTTCAAAATGTGCTCTATGTTATTTTCCATTAAGAATTCTAGATAAATTGTGGTATACCAAGTTAAGTTGGGCAACCATATCATAATTTGGTATTCGTTTAATTCATTTAGGGATGAAGCACCTATATGCCCAAATATCTTATGCCAAAGATCATTTTATTTTGATGTGTTGATAGATAAAGCAACATTTGGTGATGAGATGATATCAAGAGAAAAAAATAATTTTTAAAGGAACCAGTGGCTAAAAAATTTCTTGTTTGGTGATGAAGCATTTCTTTTTTCCATCAATAATTCTAAATTCAACCATCATATCTTGGTCTAACATTTGAGAACTAATAACAGATTATTAGCTAACCAGGTACATACAATACATTTTCAATTGTGTATTTTCCATTAGGTAGATTGATTGAAACATTTTATTTTCCTTTGACCTCATAAGTTTTATTATCTACAATTGTAATAGGTTTCTCATTTCTTTCTTAAAGAGAATTAAACCATTTCTTATTTTCAGTCACATGTTTTCTTGCCCCTAAGTCAATATACTAATAATTTACTTCTATTTTTTTTTTTTAGTCACAAATACTTGATTTGTAATTGTCATGATGGAATCTTATGATGCTTGCTCAATATTTTGTCTTTTCCCTTGCCTTCAATGTCTCTGCTTTGAAAATATTCCTTCAACAATGTGCCTTTCAAACTTTTCCTTTAGAAATATAATTTGCAAATTAAATACACTTTATGGACTTTAATATATAAAAAATATTTGAATTAATTTTCCTTCTCACAAAATGCAAGCCAATATTATTTCAATAATTTATCCTTTTCATTTCTTTCTTTTTGCCTTGTCTTTTGTTAAAATTTTTCCTATTATCAAATTTTATTCAATTCATTCTTCTTTTCCTTTTCTCTTCTTTGGAAAAATCAAAATTCCTCTTTCAATATTTTCTTTTTAAATTTCTTCTTCTCAAATATTTCACTTTAAATTTTTCTTCAAGTTCTTTTATCTCTTCTCAATTTTTTCACTTTCAAATTTTTCTTCTCAAATATTTCACTAATTATTTTAAATAGATTTTTTTTTTCAATCTTTAATTATTATCCTTTTTAAAAATATTACCTTTTAAAAATATTGCCTTTTAAAAAATGCCTCTTTTAATCTTTTCCTTCAATAAATCGAACCACTATATGCTTTTTAAATTTTAAATGGGTTATATGGGATTGAAATGGGCTCCACCCATATTACATCATCACCACATAGTGGTATTACAACAAAGCTTGGATATATTTTTTGATCGATTGGAAAATGTAGGGTTTTGAAAGGAATATCATAAAATTTTACAATAAGACCAGGGGAAGTGAATAGATAAGAGGTCATTCACTAACCACCCACAAAACAAGAGCATAACAAAAAAACAAAACCATCCTATATCCAACCATCCCATGATCTGCCTCAAAGAAACTCCCCAATCCACCAAGAGGGGACTAATAGAAAACAACACCCAGGCTCAACAAAGAGAAAGGAGAAACAACCTCCCAAAAAGTAAAAATACTTTGACCAATAGATCCACCCTAAGTCTTGGGGTTCCCTGACACATCCTTGAGATATTTCTTGCCAACTGTAGGTTCCTCTATAATTCAATACAGAAGGTGGTTCACCTCTTCTATGAACTCCACTACCACCTTAAGGGTTCCAATAATCAAGCACTGCTTGTCATCCACCTACTTAATTATTTGGGTATGATTGTAAGACTCCACTATGCTAGGAGTAAGTGGAATGACCTCCTCCATAGAATTGGTTTTTTTATTTACTTGGGACTGATCATCTGAATCTAACTAGTCCATGGAAATAAGAGCACCCTCCTTCTTGATCATCTTTGCAAACAATATTTTGGAGCATATCATCCTCCCCCTTGCACCTCTAGAGGTCATATATATGCCACACAATCTCCACCTTAGGGGAGGCTATGCAACTTTCCTTCTCGTTAGACTCTATGGAATACAAAAGTGGTATTTTAGATCATCTCACTCTACCACCCCTCACACCCCTTGGAATCATAGAGATTTTCCCTAATTTTTTGATATTTTCTACCATATTATAGGAGGTAATGGGGCTTTCCTTCCTATCAAACTTTGTTGAATTTGAGAGTGATGTGTCCTAATATAGATTAATGGTTGGTAGAATAGCCTGAGGTTCAATAATTTTTATATTTTTTGTAGCCTTCAAGCCTTTCTCTTTAGCCACATATTCAAAAATCAACATGGCCAGACCTTGGTGAATTGGGTCCAAGCCTTTTCCACCTTGCACATCAGTCATTAAATTCTTCATTGAATGAAATAGAAAGGATGAGATGTTCATCCATATTTCTCTTCTCAGCTAGTTATGAAACATCATGTGGTAGCTCATAACAATATATTTGGATGGATCAAGCATAAAATAGTCCATGACTACTTTCACCACCTGGTTCCATAGGGTCTTGAGGGCCTTCACACTGAGTCCGCTATGCTCCTTTGGGAGGTACTCATCCTCCTATAAGAATAAGTTTACCTCTATAATAAGAGAGTGTTCCTATTTTTTGTGATAGTAACCCTTGGGGGAGGCCCATGACTTTGGATATTAACAAATCTTGGATATTATCCATATATCATTTGGAAAGATTCGAACATGGATCTCCTTGAAATATTGAGGAATTTAACTAGTTGAGATAATGCCACTTAATCTATACACTTTTTAATTTAGACATGAGACATTAAATAATTAATGTACCTTTGCATGTGCTTAGCTTTATCCTCCAAGTTTTCCTTCCAAACTAAGAAATAAAATGCCACTTCTCCAAAATATATGTGTTATTTGTGCCAAAATATCTTTGAGCATTATGAATTCAATATATAAATTTAGATATTAAAGAAACCTTATTACCTTAGGAGACACAATAAACAACTTTGGTAATATTTTTGCTTCCCATGCAAAATTTCAAATATTAAATCTCCATTATGCACTCATAAAGAATAAAGTTTTGAAATACCTTATAATATACCTTCCACTTTTCTATTTTCATGTCCGACAATATCAAATACTTCACCACTCTATTATTTCCAGACTTTGCTAGAATTGTGCCTTTCTGAGATTTTAATTTGTATTTGAGATGTTACTATAGAAATATTCTAATGTTACTTCTGAATTCTCAAGTATTTTCCTTACATGCTATATTATTTTATAAATATTTATTGCTATGGAGTGTGTTTCTCCTCTTCTAGATGGCTCATCAAGGCTCAATATGAAGAGCAAAAATATTTCATTATCTTCTCTCAATTAGATCCACTTAAGAATAACATAATTTCCACTATTATCAGGCCAAGAGAACTATGTTTTATGAATAGAGAAACATGGGATTTGTTGGTTTTCACATAGACTTAGGATGAGAATATAATAGTATAAACAAAGGATATCTTAAAAAACACAAGAAAATTGACCTCACAATAATATTTTGGATACTTGAAAACAAGGCTCTTTTATAGGCACAACCTTCTCTCACCTTGGGCTTGTTGTCAAATGGTAACAATTATCCTAATATCCTCACATAGTATTTAGTGGCTCTTCTTACCTTGACTTACCAATCATAGCTCTAATACCACTATTAGTAAATGCTCTATATTTATTAATCAAATTTGGATACAAAGGTTAAATAATTTCTCACAAAATAATGGAACACAATCTCACATATAATCAACCCATAACTCAAGGTAAAATTCTCACACTATATTCACAAATATGACAAGGTTATAAAGTATTACAATACAAGAATATGCACTACAATTTTTAAATTTTATACAAACTCATGTGTTACTCTACAAATAGCCTTTACAAAGAAACTCTTGGTATTTCATCTTCAACTATCTATTCATCTCCTCAAACTCCTAAGAGATATGAATCTTCATATTTATCATAGAAAAAATATATTTATTTACTCCCTAATAAATACAAACATCTAATGATTACTAAATACCAAATATACGATACCGAATATGTTGGAGTGTATTACATTATTTGGTACATGCTAATGTACCACCTTGGGTACATCTTTAGATTAGAAGTGTGTCTTATATTAGAGTGTGATTAAATACTTTATGTAATGTAATAATGTGCAAGAAATTCACAAGTGTCATGTAGTTAAGTGTACAAGTGTGATGAGTGTAGATGTGCACAAGTGTCCTTTATGTAAGAGTGCACATGTGTCCTTAGAACATGAAAGTTAAGAGTCTCAATAAGAGTGAAGGCCAAGAGTACTCCATATGAAGAGTCACATTCTATTATATATGTGACTAAGCATTGTATGAGAAGTGAGAGGAGAGAATGTAAGAGTGTGGTGTATGTGACCTTTATTCAATATCATGTTACTATTTTCATGAGCATTTGTTAGTGTCCATTTTATGAGTTGTTATAGTAGTTATATATGAGTTTTATATGAGTAAAATATTGTCATTATCATATATTTTATATTGTAAATTTATTTGAGATCTTGTGGTTATTTGAATTGAATATTAAGCATCAAAATCTAACAATGGTATCAAATCTATAGTAATTTTCCTTGCACAGGTCTTGAAAAGCTGCAAATAGTCTAAGGATATTTCTATTGGTCAAGGAAAACCAGTAAGGTTGAAGACATTACCTCTAGAGAAGAAAAAACCAAAGAAGATAGTATTTCCATTGTGTTGAAGAAAAACTAGTGAAGATTAAAGATAGATTGAGTTTACCTATTCCAAGAATAAATTCAGAATAGAAGGTAGTCTACAACATAATTTTAGGTCTTCAAGATGGATCTTGATATTGACAAGATTAAGAGACCTAAGAAGGAGGTCCTATTAAAAGTTTTGATAGTAAAAGCAAACTTGAAGGTAGAAGAAGACCTCAAGTTGCATTTGGCTAATATTTCCATAGGGTTGCAGAAAAACTTGTGAAGACTAGGACTTAGCATTTTTTCTTTCCACTAGATTGAAAAACAACTAGTAAAGATTATTGATTTTAGTTTTTTGGAGTTTTGAATGTATTTGGTTTTTGTTGTCTAAGATTTTGTTGTAGAAAATTAATTTTTAAAATTTGAGAAGCTTCCTACAATAGATAGAGGATAATTTCACCTTCGATTGCCTAAAATTCTATGTGCTTTCCTCATGCAATAAGTGATTTTTGAATTGTAGCAAAATATTGGAGATTGAAGGCCTAAAAAAAAGGACTCATTGGAGAATTTGAAGAATTAAATATAGAATAATTTAAAGATTGCAAAAATAATATTGAATATTGAGGAGACCCAAAGAGCTCCCATTGAATATTGAAGACTAAATATTGAGGAGACCCAAGAGAAGAGGTCCCATAGAAGATTGAAGAGATAAGAGAGAAAGAGGCTAGAAAATCCCTATTGAATATTGAGGAAAAGGAGACCCAAGAGAAGAGGTCCCATTGAAATTTGGAAGGCGAAATAAGGAGAATAGAGAAGGCCTAATGATAAATTGAAGAAGTGGTCATTGGAGAAGATTTGAAGAAATTTCAAGGTATAATATTACAAGAAGAAGAAACTTATGAAAAATTGTAATCACATCCAAATTGGGACAATTGTCGCTATCCGAAAACAAGCCAAAAAGGATTTGTGAAAGCGATTCAAGGAGAAATTTTTTGGCAAGAAGTTTTCCAAATTTTGAAAAGTATTTTTGAAGACTTTAAGACATTCATATTATTGAATGAGGCTAGAAAACAAGCCAAATTTTAATACATAATTCAATGAGATCTAAGGAGGAGAAAGAGGATTGAAAGAGGCCACAAGTTGATATTTTTGGAGGCAACCATTAAAGTTTTGAAGGCTGATTTTTGAAGAAGAAGATTGCAGAATTTCAGGACAGAATTTGAAGAGTTTCAAGACATCAAATTAGAGGAGGAGAAATCAGAATTTTGGAGAATCATTTAAAGAGTTTTTGGACTGCAAATTTGAGCAGAAAATTGGAGGAGACATAGAGCTATGAATTGGAGATCTATTGGACAGATATGGAAGTGTCCTCAAATAGCTAATTGAAGTAGGAATTGATAGTAAGTTAAGGCAGTGAATTGATGGAGTTAAAGGCAGATCTTGGACAGTGAAAAGGTAGCATATTGGACAGAATTTGGAGCTACATATTTCAGATATTCTTGACAGCATTTTGGAAGGATAAATGAGAATTTTTGGACAACATATTTGGGAGAATATAGAAGCTGTTTTTTGACAACATTTTGAAAGGAGATAGAACAAGTTTTGAGGCAACAAGTTAATAGCAAGAAGGCAGATTTTTGAGCAGCTTTAGGAGCTGCAAATTTCAAAAAATTTGGGAAGCATTTTGAGAAGCAAATATTCTGCAAATTTGAAGGTATTGGGTAGCAAAAAGGTGAGAAAACTAGCTATAAAGCAAGCTAGGAAGGAGGCAGAAAATAAGTTTGCAAATTGATATTAAAAGAGGTATTTTTTTAAGGTGTTATAAGTTGATTAATATCAATTTTTGCAAGTATTACTCCTAGTTAAAAACAGCAAGAAGAGTAGCTGCAAATGTAATAAGAAGCACTCAAAAAAGTGTGCATAGTGTATGTTTTTAAAAGGATATTAAGTGCATGTTATTGAAGGGACAATAGCATATTTGAACTTGCACAAGTTTCAGAAATAAAAGTCAGCAAAGTAAGTGAAAAATGAGTAAAAGCATTGGAAAAGAAAGCTTACTCATTGAAGTTGAGTTGTGGAGAATCCAAGCTACATAAAAAATGAGTTAGAATCTGTTGAAGTAAAGCAATAGGAGTGGTAGCCAAAGAACCACCTTAGTTGGGGATGAACCACCATGAGAGGAGAGGCCATTGGAAGAGCCACCACATTGGATGAAGGATACTACAAGGCCATTGGAAGAGCCACTACATTGGATAGATGAGACCGCAACAAGCCAAACACCAAAGGAGGAATACCATAACCGAGAAGAGAATTTAGAAATCCAAATTTCAAAGGAGAAGAGAGAACATATAAGGTCAAGAAGAGTAGAAACTAAAAATTAAAGTGAGTTGAGTACATTGGAAGAGAAGAGAAAACATTATTTCCAAGTATAGTGGAACATTACCAAAGAAGAGTGTTGATTAGAGGAGTGGAAGAGTTCATGTGCCACTTGGCATTGTAGAAGATATAACACCTAGGAAGCCATAGCATCATTGAATAATACGAGCTAAAGTTGGAAAAATGCTTCTGCCAAGTGTTATGAGGAGCACAAGAAAATTGGAGTGCCAAAGGAATGTTGGTTGAAGAGCAAAAGAGTTTGTGTGCCACTTGGCACTTGGAATAGAGAGTGCCAAATGTTTTTGGAGGGAGTCAAACATATTTGGAGTAGTCATTAAATGCATGGGCCAAAAATAGCACAGTATCACATTCATTCGGTCTCAATTCATTTGCAAATTCAAGTGAGCATCATGAAGAAATAAGACTATTGAAGAGTCGACATTGGATACTGACTATTTCATTGAAAATTGTGTGTCTAGAATATTTGAGGTAAATTTTAAGTTAAGCATTGATTTTCTAAAGGTTGGAGTTATAAGGAGTGAATAATATTTTATTTTCTTAAAGTTGAATGCAATTAGTTCATTTCCACATTGATTAATTAAATTATTGGAGGTATAAGGTTTATAAATGGAAAATAAAGACCCTAGCTATCTTATTATTGCATTTTGAGAGATTTTTTAAAGTTTTGAAAAGTTGATTTGAAGTTTTAGGAAGCTAATTTCATGTTTTGTAATTAATTTATTTGATTTTGAAAAGCAATTTGAAATATTTGCAAATTAATATTTTTTTAGAAATAAGGATTTTCAACATCAAATTAGGAATACAAAAAATTTCACATATCTTTTACTAAAATCCAAAATTTCTAATTGGAGAGTTATAAGGAATTCAACATCAACATGGGATTGTGAAATTTAGAATTTAGAAATCATATTTTTTAAATTTGAGAGATAAAAGGTATTCAACCTAGAGATTTGAAGAATTGAAACCTTTGTCAAAACTATTGTTTGATCATATATTCAAACTTAGGGAGACATAAGGAATTTAACTCAAAATGGCTTAGAAATATACTTGATTCAATGGATAATAATATGGAAAGTATGATTAGAAGAAAAGAACTAATATGGCTTAGAAATACTTTTGAGGAGTCACAAATTGATAGTTTGACAAGAGTAGATTCTATAACATCTTCTAACAATATGATAGAAGAAATTGATGACAATTATACTAATGGAAATATTGAGAGTGAACTCAAAGACCATTCTCAAAATACAATAAAAATGTTGGTCAAGAAGATTTTTTACAGACTTATGAAAGAAGCAAAGGTGAAATAACCTTAATTATACACAAATGGTTATATCAGTTGATCAAGAAAACAGATGAAATTAAATTTTTCAAAACAACAAGAGAAGATTTGAAATGCACGTATTGTAATAGAGTTGGACATGAAGAAGTTGATTGTTGGAATTTACATCCTTGTAAATATTGTGGAAAATAATCACAAGGAGAAATGTTATGCAAATTTGAAAAGGTTTTAACATACATATTAGAGTGTTTATTTCAAAATATTATTTCTAAAGTCTTTGTTAACAATGGATACAAGTATGAAGAACAGTCAAAAATATTATCCAAAGAGCAAGAAAAACAAAAGTGGACAAGAGAAGTAATTAGATATCTTGCTCAACAAGGCTATCTAATAATAGACTATATTGAAATATCAAGACAAAAGCAAAATTCAAAGACAAATAAAAGGAATCATATCAAAGGCAAGATAAATATTGAACTAAAAGAAGAAACTCATTTGAAGACTCCAATTATAAATTTACTAGAGATAGATTGAATACAAGAGATGAAGATCCATATTGAAGAATAAAGTATTCAATAACCAAATAATTTAATACAGAGGAGTGTTGGAGTGTATTACATTATTTGGTACATGCTAATGTACCATCTTGGGTACATATTTAGATTATGAGTGTGTCTTAGATTAGAGTGTGAGTGAATATTTTATGTAATGTAATAATGTGCAGGAAATGCACAAGTGTCATGTAGTTAAGTGTAAAAGTATGATGAGTGTAGATGTGCACAAGTGTCCTTTATGTAAGAGTGCACATGTGTCCTTAGAATAGAAAAGTGAAGAGTCTCAAGAAGAGTGAAGACCAAGAGTACTCCACATGAAGAGTCACATTCTATTATATATGTGACTAAGAATTGTATGAGAAGTGAGAGGAGATAATGAGAGAGTGTGGTGTATGTGACCTTTATTCAATATCATATTACTATTTTTGTAAGAATTTGTTATTTTGCATTATATGAGTTGTTATAGTAGTTATATATAAGTTATATATGATTAAAATATTGCCATTATCATATATTTTATATTGTAACTTTATTTGATATCTTGTTGTTATTTGCATTGAGTATTAAGCATCAAAAGCTAACAAAATAATGTAATATTCTCCAACAGATTGTAATTCCATTTAGTCTCCTTTTGCTTCAATCTTAAATCCTTGATCTAATGTATGACTATTTTGGTGTATGCTATACTATGTTGGTCTCTTATGGTAGGAATTATTTATCTTACTCATACATGACTTGATATAGATTTTGTTGTCAAGTTTTTTCTTGATACATGCAGATCCCTGAGAGAGTCATTGGACCATGACCAAGAGGATTATTACGCACATCATAGGGACTTATCATATGGGTATTAATTACTTAGTTGGTTCTCTTTTTATTATAATAGGATGTTTATATGTTGATTGGGATAGTGATTTGGATGAGAAATGGTCCACAAAAATATTTGTGTTCTATTTAGGATCTAACACTCTTTATTAGTGTTCTAAATTCCAATCCACTATATCTTAGTCTTCTACAAAAGCTAAATATCATGCTAAAAATGAGTTAACTAAGCATGTTTGGTGTAAATTCATGATATTGGAGATTGGCATACCTAATACTTTTCTAGTCACTTTTGGGTGTGATAATAAAAGCACCATTCAACTTATTTGCAACCCAATATTCTATCAAGGGAGTAAGCACATTGATATATGAATGCATTTTATACAATTTATATATGCATGTGGGATGTTTTATCCTACTTCCATGTCTTCAATAAAGTAGAAAATCAATAACCTGAGTAATGTCATACCTAATATTCCTATTATGTGCACAAGGCAACTACTTAGTGTGGGAGAGTATCCTTAAGAGGGAATGAAAAATAAGAGTGTCTCTCCATGTATCCATTTAGCTTAAGGGTATATGTTAGAATATGTGGTGGTTAAGCTTCTCTTGAGGCCATGGCTAACTTTCTATATTGTATTATATTATAAGCCCTTTGGGCCCTTGTAAACCTTGAAAAAGTTATTTTTGTAATATTGTTTTTATTTAAATTATAAATGTTAATTACTTAACCTTGACCTAAAGGTAACTTGTATTTTATGTGCATTGTTGTATATATTTCTTTTTCAACAATACTAGGTAATGTGATTGATTCCATTTTCTTAGAGAAATTGTTATAAAATCTCACATGGTCTTCAAATATTTTATAAACTTCATATTGGCAATTACGAGGCTATGAGTGAGGGCATATGTAATTGAACATTCATGCAAGTATTAATTTTGAAGATGATAATATATTTACACACATAAGAAACTAACTAAAAAATAATCAATATTTGTAGGAAAATGGGATATCTCATATAATTATACAAATTACTACAAGATACATCCAAATACCTTAATCAAGACAATAAAGTAGTAGAAAGATAAATAATCATGTAATACTAAGCTAATACTATCTTATTGAAAGTAATTATTAATTAATCACAATAAAAAACTTACGACACTAAGATACTTCATAAAACATATGTGAGGCTAAATCCTGATGTGGAAGATGAATTACTTGATATCCTAGAAAATCAATGTCTATACCATCCGTAAAATAAGCTGAACAAAAAATTTATCATATTATATCTTGCTTGTGATGTCACAATTATATCAAGGAGACACTACACCAAGGGATTCAAAGTATCTAGGGAACTCCTCCTCAAATAGTAATTTTTATCTTTAACTATAAATTTTGGTAGATAATCCCATACTTATTTATGAAAATTAGCAAACTAGAGGTCAATGGATTTGGCCATATGTACAAGAACAAGAGAGTTAAAGAGAAAAAATAAGGTCATGTGTTGTGACAACAATAAAGGTGGTCAATGTAATATTGCTTAAGTAGATAATTATCTTAGAAATAACATAATTGATAGTTGTATATATGGTGAGTAAATGATTATATAAAATTGGTGTTTATAGTAGATAGAAGAGACAACTTTCCCTTTTGAGGGTGATGCTAGATTACACTTTTTTCAGAGCTATATAATCACAATCATTGGTCAAATAATGTACTTTATTAACCCTAAGTATAAATACATACTAGGATAATTACCATCCACCCAAAATCCCAAAATATATGCTTTGGAGGACATGTATAAGCATGTCCTTTAATCATGTCTCTATATTTGTTTACAAGTTTTGGGAAAGTTAGTGAATATAAATAATAAGGAAATATGATAGAAAGGCAACACATTGGGTGAGATAGGGGAACCAAAACCATTGGCCAATATGTCTTGTCATCATCCTACCCAAATACTAGCAAAGTTCATCCACCCTTGTCCCATATTAAGGGGATGAAATTTTCCACCACCTACAAGTTAGATGTTAGTACTCTTTTTAAAAATACATATTATCCCTCCCAAAGTACTATGTTTAATATTAAAAGGGGTAGCCAATCATGATTCCTTAAGGAAAAGAAAATAAAAATAACAACATAAGATAGTCATTGTATATGAAAATACAATAAAAAGAAAATAAAAAGTGGAAAAAATACATTAAATAAAGCATAGCCAAGTAATGTAAAAGTCAAGGAAAATATACATGATACTTACCTATTTGCACTCCTAGAAATTTTGGCCAGATAAAAATAATTTTTGCTTGCCCCATGTGACTTGAATGGAATTTACATGTAACAAGTCTCAAAGCACTACAAGTGCTAGTTGAGTGTGAAATGAACAAAAATAAAATAAAAATATGATTTTAGAGTGAGCCAACACTTAGAAGCACCACCCCTATAATATCTCTATAAAAATTGATAAAATATTATGTACTAAACCATTTTTGCTTTCTTTCATTTTCACTTGCATGCATGATTAGTATTTAATTTTTAGCATTTAAGATTCATAAATATAGAAAGGTTTTTCATGACACATTACTAATAGATACATGTAAAATATCACTAAAACCTTGTACATAAATTTAATGTGATTTAAATATGCATTAAAAGGAAAAAATTTGCAAGAGAGGGACCAAAATGGTGCCACCAATAAGGTATGTAGGTGATATGTATCTTGTTCCAAAATACCTCCCTATAATATTTTATATGAGCAATGTGCCAAATGGCATGCATACCACTATAGAATGTAGACAAAACACTACAAAATTTGATGGGCATGGTGTGTAGGCAAGCATTTCTGTCACTATAGGTGGAAGAAGAGATTGCATGCAGTATCCAATGAGCATGATATATTAATAAGCACACTCACCACTATAGTAGGGGTAGACCAAGTGTTTTTATATGATACAAAAAAGGGTAAGAAGTGCACCCTAGACCATAGGTCAAGATTGGATGGTTAGGAATTTCTTCCTACCAACCTCTAGAGAAGATCAGTTCCTTGTGCAAAGCAAAAAAAAAAATGGAAGAATACTAAATATACAAATGGAGGGTTAGAAGGAGGAAAGGGAGATAAATATGGACTTAAAGGTGGATGTCATTTTGCTAATAGCATTACCACATCCTATGCAAATCACACTGCAACTAAACTGCATACAAAGCCTAATAGACTAATTACTATGCAAAGCATTATAGAATGTAAATTAAGCTTAGATTGTGCCCTCTACTACTCCAATAGCCCTCAATGATAGTCCAAACAACATATATGGCCTAAAAAAATATATCATTGATAAAATTGTATAGAAAAAGCAAAACCATAATAATTAATGCCATGCATCCCTAATATTCTAGTAGCCCAAAGTAATAAACCAAACAACTATGGCCTAAAAAAATAGACCACCCACAAAGCTTTTATAGAAATATCTAGAGACTATATATCATGCATACATGAAAGAATTCAACAACACATTACTAGCAAAGGTCTAACAAAAATTTGATTCATTAAAGTTGTAAAGAAAAATTACATACTATACAATAGGTAAACACTCAAATTATCAACCCTTATACTAAGGTAAATTATGCTATCTATAATTTTCGATATTATCCTAGATAATTATTACAAGTATGGATGCCACAATCTTGATAATAATAGCATATTCAAGCCTAGTCCAAGGCTCATGCTTGGTCCTCATGTTTAAGGAAGTGGTTGTAGCTCTCATACCCTATCACTGCTAGTTCTAATCCAACAACTAATCACTACCTTTAGTATCTATGTGTCTTTAGTAGGTTCAATTACTTTGAGCATTGCTCATATCTTCCCATTATACCTTATTTTTGAGCTAGTTGTCAATTTTGTAGGCACTTATGTTCATGATAGAAGTCAATATTATTATAAGTTCCAAAATACTAATCACTTTCTTGTCTAACTACTTCATTCTTAATGGCTAAGAAGTGTCTAGGTGGTACCTACCTTTGATGTGCACAATATATACTAAAAGAGACATATTCAAGAAATTTTACCCTTTTGTTACCATATTTTATAGGTATTTTATTTTTCATTAGGGATTTAAGGACCTGGTTGGGGATCCTAATAGGCTTTACTAATATTTTTATGTAGAGCTCTCATCCACTCATGCTTTGAGCCACTCCAATTTTTCATCACATATTATTTACTTCAACCTTGGTGGCTAGGGCCTTCTTGGACTTAATTTGATTTTTCCCTTTATATTATTTTCCCATTGGGGCTTCAACATGCTATTATTGACATCACCTTTGTTAAATTTTGGTCATTCTTGTTTTGTACTTTTTAAGTAGTCATGATTTCATGTCTTAGTCATGTTGGTATAGTGAAATGTGTTTCCAGACAACTCAATAACAAATAAAGGATAAAATAAACTCATATAATGAAGAAAATAATGTGCACCTAATTAGACATTAATAGGAAACAAAATAATGATTTACCAATAAATATTTATACATGACATGCCATAGAGCACATATAAAAAAATGGAAGAACTTCGTTCATAATACATTCAACATTACATCTGAGAGATGTTCTTCTCTCATGGTTCTTCACACACATATAGAGTTTCATCTATCAAAATATATACACACACTGAGGTACCATGTTTAGGGTTTTCTCGCCCATGTTTAAAATTTTCTAGCCCATAGTTAGGCAACCAACTAATAACATCTCAATACATGTCTAGCAACTCCCAAAAACATAAATCCAATATTTTTGGCATACATCCAATAATCTCTTAATTACCAAAAATACTAAGCAAATGAATATAAAATATCTTCTTCCTTATTATTTAGGGTTACTAGTCAAAATGAGATAACTCCCATGAAATATCTACATCAAATGAATTTCTTGCTATCCAATGGCTTTGTCAGTGCATCTGTTGCATTGTCTTATGTACCAATCTTCTGCAACTCAACTTCTCTAAATTCCACCATCTCTCTAATATAATAAAATTTCACTTGAATGTGCTTAGTATGAGAGTAAAATTTAGGATTCATGGTCAAGTCAATTGCACTTTGATTGTCACACTAAAAAGTAATGGAAATTTATTGAAAACCAATACCTCTGCACACTACATGTAACTAGACTACCTCCTTGGATGCTTCTACAATAGAAATGTATTTAGCTTCAGTATTTTATTGAGCCATCACTTGCTAATTTTTACTTCTCCAACTCATAGCTCCTCCAAATAGTGTGAACACATATGCACTAGTATATTTTAAAATATCTAAATCTCCACCATAATTAGAATCTACAAAACCTTATAGCTGATTATTTTATTTGCCATCATAATAGACTGAAAAATCATTGGTACCTTTCAAATATATTATAATTCTCTTCACTACAACCCAATTTTTCTTACCAAGATTTGACATAAATCTACTAATAAATCCAACTCTATGAGCAAGATCTAGTCTCGTACATACCATTGCATACATCAGTTTACCAACTGCACTTGTATAGGGAACTTTTTCCATGACAATATTCTCATCTTGGATACATATCTTTTTATAATGCAACTCCAACCTAAAAAGGTGAAGATACATGAGTGCATTGGTATATTCTAAAAAGAGTAAGTAATTCTACAATACATCTATTTTGGCTAATCTGCATCTTATTCACACCATAGTTTCTCTTCACTTTAATACCCAAGAAATAATGTAATGGACCAAGGTATTTCATGTTAAATTCTTATAACAACTCAAACTTGATCTTCTTCACAAGATCCTTTGAATTTTTTAAAATAATAATATCATCTACATATAACGCAAAAATTAAAAATTGATTTCCTTAATTCTTGAGAAAGATATAATGATCAACATCACTTCTCACAAAACCATATCTGATAAAAAAGGTATAAAACCTTTAATAAAACTAGCTTGGGGATTGCTTCAACCCATACAGTGAATTTCTTAACTTGCATGCAAAATTACTCCCACTTACTTCAAACCCAACTAGTTTCTCCATGTAATATTTTCATAAATATATCCATGAAGAATTTTATCTTCACATCCATCTGCTCAATTTACCATTTCATTGTAGTAGCCAATGCAAAGAGTAATCTAATAGATGTAATATTTACCATGAGATAAAATGTTTCTCCAAATTCAAGCTCTTCAACTTGAGAATATCCTTTTGCTACTAACCTAGCCTGATATCTCTCAATTGAACCATTAGCCTTGTATTTCCTTTTAAACACCCATTTACAACCAATTGCTTTTCTACCCTTAGGAAACACTTGTAAGTCCTAAGTATTATTTTCTCTAGTGACTACATTTTCTCTTCCATAGCTTTCCTCCAATGAATTTCTTCATCACTAATGAGAGTATCTTTAACATCTATAGGCTCATCACTCATGGAATATAATGTAAAGTTATTGTATTCATCATAATTCTAGAGTTGCTTCTCATGTGCAAGCTACTCTTAAACAACTTGAGATTGATTGGACTCTTCCACAACAATGCCATTATCATGTTGATGCTTCGAATTACATGAAAATTCATTAGTATCATGTGGAAACTCTAACAAAGGAGTAGAAATGGGATCTATACTTAATGGTGGAACAATTTATGGCTAAATTTTAGCTTGTTAATTTATAAAACCAATAGATGCATTACATTTTCCTTGTTTGTATGGGTTTGTTTCCATGGACTTTTCTTTGTTGTGTATGTCTTCTTTGAATACTACATCATGGCTAAACACATGGTAATGTTGTGAAGGTATCCATACTTTGTAACCTTTGATTCCATCACCATATCCAATGAGTAATCCTCTAAAAAAATTATTGTCCAACATTTTCCTAATATCCTTAGGCACAAGAACAAATACTTCACACCCAAACACTCTCAAATGAACAACCAAGGGTTTGACTCCACTCCAAGATTTCTTTGGTGTTCTCCCACTGAGAATAGAACTAGGTGACATATTGTTCACATAGTTAGTTGTATTAATATCCTTTTCCCAAAAAAAATTATTCAAACCTACATCCTCTAATGCTTATTTCCTTCTCCAACAGTGTTCTATTGATCCTTTTTGCAAATCCATTCTATTATGGTGTATATGGAGTTGATTTATTCCTTGTAATACCATGCAACTTGCAAAATGCATTAAATTCTTAAAAGCAATATTCTCCACCATTATCACTCCTCAAAGCCTTCACTTTCTTAATAGTTTCTATTTCAACTATAGTAACAAACCCTTTGAAGGTAGCAAAATCCCCTGACTTTTATTTAAAAAATTAAACCCATGATTTCCTAGAGAAATTATCAATGAAAGTAATAAAACACCTAGAGCCTCCTAATGAAGAAACTTCAAAAGGTCTTCAATATTTCCTTGGTTCTATAGTCACTAGAGGTAAAAGTGACTCTTTTTTACTTTCCTAAAATGCATAAAATCCATAAAACCAAACTTCTCTTTCTCCAATCCATTAAATATCTACTTTGAACACATCTCTTTTAGGAACCTTTCACCAATATGTCCTAACCTCCTGTGCCACAATGTCATAGTTGACATCTTTGAATCTGAGGGTTTACTTGTTTTCATAGTGGTTGTGTGTGTGTATGCAACATTAAAACATACTATATATAGCTTATACAATGATTCAAGTCTTACTCCACTTGCCTGAGTAATGACTCCATGCATCCAACTATAACTACCCTTATTGAATGTAATCTCCATTCTTTCTTCAACTAGTTGGCTCACTAATAGAAAACTTCTTTTTAATCCCAAAATGTATTTAACATATAGAATACACTTAACACTCCTATATTTGAGTCTAATTTTAACCTTACCTCTACCAATAATTTTATGGCTAAAATTGTCATCCAAGGAAACTTTGCCATAGTTTGCTTCTTCATATTCTACAAACCACTTCTTGTGGGGAGTCATATGAAAGGATACTCCAAAATCTATCAACTACATATAAAATTATGTGCATATAGCAAGATATGTATTAGAAATATGCAAAATATTCTCACTTATAGTTGAATTAAATTTGTTTTTGGATAAATATACTTTATAGACATATTTCTTATAACATTTCTGCTTGCACCTCCAACACATTAGTTGAGACTTCATTCCTCTACTAGTAGATCTTCTCAATTTAGATCTTCTTACACCATAATATTTATCATCATCTATATATTTGGTACATCCTCTATTTAGCAATGCTTTTGAGTGCTCTAAATACTCCATGTTCCTTCTCCTTGTTTCCTCTTGTAGCAGCTAGGAAACAATATCATATTTCTTGAGATTTTCCAACTTAGAACTCCCATTAATTACAATAATGACATTATCCCAAGAGTCAAGAAAACTACACAAGTATATGCATTATTTAGTCTCTTTAACCTCATCTCCAACAAACCTTAGTTGTTTCATAAGTGTATTAAAAATATTCAGATGGCCAACTACATTGTCTTCATTTTTCATCTTCAAAGAATACAACTTCTTCCTCAAGAATATCAAGTTCATCAAAGATTTGGATTCATACAGATTTCCTAGGTTATCCCATAGTTCCTTAGTAGTCTTAGCACCCTATACATTCAATAAAACATAATCATCCAAGTTCACCCCAATCAAGGTAATGGCTTTCTTATTTTGTTTATCCCATTCAATTTGTGTCATTCCTGCATGCATAGTTTTTGCAGTGACAACTAGGGTTATGCATAGCGGTAATTTATCACAAAATTGGCTAAAATTTGGATTTTCAAAATTTGGAATTGGCTAATATTTGGGACCCTTTACCAGAGCCCATTAGCCAAAAAATTTGGGGTGCAATTTTTTTGGGTTGATTCGCCCCAATTTTATAATAATTTGACCATTTTAAGTTTAAATTTCGAGCATTGCCCCTAATAACAGTGAACCTTCTACATGTGTTTAGACACTATTCACCTATATTTCGAAACTAATTCATCAAAAATTTATAAATACATTTTGGTTCTGACCCCCTATGCATAAACCTAGTGACAACCATCTTTAGATCTCTTTCCATATTCAATTTCTAGAGATTGAATTTTTACCCATCGAAATTCTCTATATTAGATTTACCTTCCATATTTATTGTTGTAAATCTTCACAAAGCTCCATATTTACTATTGTAAATCTACAAATTCACAAAAAATAACACATAAAAAAGTATTTACAAGCTTTGTGCATAGCCAAGAACATGATTGTCCTCAAGTTGCTCTGATACCAGTTGGTGGTATAGAAAAATGTGTATCCTAAAAACTCAAAAACAAATAAAGGATAAAATAAACCCATATAATGAAGAAAATAATGTGCACCTGATAAGCAACTAATAGGAAACAAAAAAATGATATACCAATAAACATTTATACATGACATGCGATAGAGCAAAGATAAAAAAATGGAATAAGAACTTCATTCACAATACATTCAAAAATTACATCTAAGAGATGTTCTTCTTTCATGATTCTTCACACACATATATTACAAAGTTGCATCTATCAAAATAAATACACACATGGAGGTACCATGTTTATGGTTTTCTCACCCATGTTTAGAGTTTTCTTGTACATGTTTAGGGTTTTCCCACCCATGTTTAGGGTTATCATACCTATATTTAGGTAACCGACTAATAACATATCAACACGTATCTAGAAACTCCCAAAAATAGAAATCTAGTTTTTTTGGCACACATCCAACAAGTCAATTTTAGGACCCAACAAGTTGACTTCAAACTTTCAGCCAACCATATGCAAAAAATTACCAAGTCTGGTAGGTCTTCATCATATCTTGATCAATTATTTTTTTCAAAAATTGATAGTCTAGCAAAATTTTCTAGGACGTATTCAAATGGGAACTCTCCTAGGTCCACACCAAGGTGACACTACAAACAAGGAATATAGGTTATTTTTACCTCAACCCTAAACGTCCTATAATATATATTCAGCATGATGTGCCAATAATCATACTTACCACCATAGGGGAGAGCAATACGCTATACTATCTAGCTAAGATGATGCTTCAACAAGCATACTAACCACTATAATGGCTAAAGTAGAACCACAAAAGAGTATCTAATAAACATGCTTACCACTATTAAGGCAAAAAGAAACCATAAAATAGTATTAGATGAACATGATGTGTCAATAAGCATATCCACCAATTTTTTTAGGGTGGACCAAGAGTATACCAATAATATAGAACTGTGTAGGTAATCTATCTCTTGATCCAAACTCATGCCCTATTATATTTGATGATCGTATATATAAACCAAACATTCCTACCATGGTAGGGAGGGAACAAAAATAAAATCAAATAAATAGTCTAGATGCACATTGTAATTCACCTAAAGCAATGAGTCCCTATAGAAGGAGAACCCACATACCCTTACTACAATGGTCTAATATCACAAATTATAATATCTAGCAAAGCATAATTTATCAACAAGCATGCTTTCTTCTATAATGGGATACAACTGTTATTGATTGAGTGATTGATTTTTCAATATTTTAAATGTTTGTAGTGCATAAAAATTAATAATGTTGCCTTGGTATTCTATTCATATAAGATGTGCAAGATAGAATGGATTGAACTAAGGTGGATGCTTCATGGTACTTAAAGCAAGGTATTGACACAAAATAATAACAAAGGCCTTGAATATGCCTTTATGCCTCTTGCTAGAAATAATGATAACATGACAAAGAACATACAAATTATAAGTACAATTCATAACAATAAATACCAATAAAAAAGGATAATGTAAATCATACAATTGGAATAGAGCAAGGTCAAAATATGACAAAAGTAACAATTATTATGATTGACATAGACACATACAAAAGGATACCAAGATCATAGCTTAAAGTGATTATTGTACTTAAGAGAGTAAAAACATCACAAAACATAGAGAGACATGCCAACAATCAAGAATATATAGGATTGACATAGACACAAACTTAAAAATCAAATAGTGAAAGCAATCAAAGTGCAAAACAAGGCAATAGAGTCAACAAAAAACCAAGAAAATACAAAGACTATACAACAGGTCAAAAGGGGCTATGCATGAAAGTGTTTGACATGCATGGAATTGATGCATTCCTCCAACTTAGATCCATCCATTATTTACAACTTAATTGCCTTAGATCTGTACAACTCTTTGGTAGTACTTGGACCAAGTCATTTTTGTATTAACTTACCCTTGTACATTTTATGCATATTATCAATGTTAAGAACACATTTCTTAAATTTGAACTTACAATTACCAACTTTCTTATGATATTATTGTCAACATGACTTTTATATGTCCTATTATTCTCTAGAGCATATATAAGCATCACATAAAGAGTATCAAGTTTAGCAAGATGAGATTTCTAATATGCTTGTTGATATTTATCATGACTCAAAAAATTATTCAAAGAAACACTCAAGGAAGGTAGTTTAATCAAATGGTCAAGCTAAAACTAGCATTAAATTTTTGGTTAAAATTTTGAAAAAGATAGTTAAAAAAACAAAGAAAAAGAGGTTGCCCTAGTAGATGTCAAAATATTAGTGATATACACCCACAATGTAGAATATAACTTGAAGTGTTAATATTTATTTAAATCTTATCCTCTTCAAATTATAACCAAATTTTTATTGCTATATTTAGCTTGGACACTCACTTGTGGATAATACAACGTGGAAAATTGATGTTGAAACCCAAATTGTGAATTCAATTCCTACATTTTTTTGTTCTTAAAAAGAGTGTCAATGTCTAAAATTATATTATATGGAACTCCAAGGTGACACACAACCTTATTAAAGATAAATTTAGACATATTGAGGGCTATTTGACTAGTATGTGATATATCTTCCACACACTTGATAAAAAAATTTGTGATTGTGATGATGAATTTATGCCCATTAGAGGACACTAGATAGATAGGATCTACAAGGTCAAGACCCCAAAGTGGAAAAATGCCAAGGAGACTCGATCAAATTAAGAACCTAGGCAAGGGCATGAAATCCATCTTTATGGAATTGACACTTATCACATGAATTAAAATAATGTTTTGCATAAGCTTCCAATGTAACCTAGAAGTAACCCATTATTAATAGTTTATGAGCTATGAAATTACCAATAAAGTAGCCTCCATATTCATCACTATGCACATTAAATAGGGATTTTTGTGCTTTAGCATCTATAGTGCAATGTAGGAGAACACCATCTAGGTTTTAGTAGTATAATATTCCACTAAGAATCATATATTGGAATGATATCCTATGAATTTTGGCCTACTTATTAGAATTAACCTTTGGTGGATAGATTTTATTATAAAAGGAAATACAAAATTTTTCCATACCAAGGATCATCTAAAAGAACCTGATAATCAATAGTATTAACCTCAATTATATGCACTTCCATTAGGTCATTGGTGATAGGAATAACATGTTTATCATGAACTTTTACCATATTTTTATCAATGATATAATCATGTGGTGTGAATTTGCTATCCAAAGTAGCTAGGGAGTTAGTCTCAATATTTTTCCCCTTGTGGAATGCTTAATGGAAAAGGACTTAAAAGCATTAATTATTTTTATAGTAACTCGATAGCAAGGGATTATATCTAGTTATTTAACAACATACTCTTCTAAATTTTGTGAAGAAAACAAGCTTATACTAAGAGGGGGGTGAACAGTATAAGACCACTTTTTACTTTTCTTTCCCAATAAATATTATGCAATATATAAATGGCAATATCAACAGTAGTAATCAAAGCAATGCATAAATCACCACACACAATAAAGACACCAATTTAACGTGGTTCACCCAATGTGGGATACTCCACAGAGAAAATATTTCATTATTATTTTCTCAACAAATATCTTGGGAATCCTTTGCCTATTACAATGTTTATGGACCTCTATCCAAAGGAGACACCAATCCCCTAATCAAGTTCATGTATATCTATCCATAGGAGAACTCCTTCTCCTCTGCTCTGGCTGGTGATATTCTAGAAGAAATATTACCTCCACTACACTAGCTTATGGATATCTATCCACTGAAGACTCCTAACATCACTTAGAAGACCTAACTTCACTGCCCTAGCTAATGGACCTCTATCCACTTGAGACTATTGTCCTCTATACTCTGTCACCTCCAAAGCTTACTCTCAGCTCTGTGTCAAATCTATACTAAACATAGTCCTTTGGTATAGCATAAATATGCTCAATATTTGTCCTCAAATATGCACTAAACATGGTCCTTTGGTCTAGCACAAATATGCTCAAACTCTGTCCTCAAATCTATACTAAACATAGTCCTTTGGTTTAGCACAAATCTGCTCAATCTCTGTCCTCAAATCTACACTAAACACATTTTGTTCTAGCACAAATATTCTCAATATCTATCCTCAAATCTACACTAAACACAATCCTTCGATCTAGCATAAATATTCTTAATATCTATCCTCAAGCCTTAACACAAAGCTTGAATCAATCACAAATAAACTCTGCTAGATCTGCCCCAAACCTTAACCCAAGGTTTGAACAAATCAATCAATCAACTCTGCTCTCAAGTCTTCTCAAAGACTTATCTCAAATATGCATTGTAATCTTCCATAAAATCTCACACTAATCTATCCACAAGTCCTCTCTAGAACTTGTCCAATATGCTCTCAAGTCTTCTCTAAGACTTGCCTCAAATCTGTCCAACAAGTTCTCACTAGAACTTGCTCAAACTGCTCAACAAGTCTTCACCAAGACTTATCTCAAATATGCTCAACAAGTCCTCACTAGAACTTGCTCAATCTTCTCAACAAATCTTCACCAAGACATACCTCAAATCTATATTGTAAGCTTCCACAAAATCTTACTCAACTCAACTCAATCTAACATAAAATATTCTTCAATCACTTAGACAAGCATCACACAAAATATTGTTTATGAAGAACACAAGCTTATACTGAGAGGGAGGGGGGTGAACAATATAAGACCACTTTTTACTTTTTCTTTTCAAATCAATATTATGCAGTGTATAGATAGCAGTATCAATAGCAGTAATCAAAGCAATGTACAAAACACCATACACAATAGAGACATATATTTTAACGTGGTTCACCCAATGTGGGATACCTCCATAGAGAAAATATTTCTTCTAAATATTTCTCAAATAATCTCTTGGGAATCCTTCCCAATTACAATGTTTATGGACCTCTATCCAAAGGAGATGTTGATCCCCTAAATCTGGATGTGGATCTCTATCCATAGGAGAACTCCTTCTCCTCTAGCTGGTGATCCTCTAGAAGACTCTACCTCCAATGCATTGACTGTGGATCTCTCTCCACTTGAAGACTCTTGTCCTCACTCAGAAGACCTGTCCTCAATGTCCTGGCTGATGGATCTCTATCCACTGGAGACTCTGTCCTCTCTGCTCTGTCACCTCCAAAGCTCTGTATCAATACTGTACTAAACATAGTCCAGTCGGTCTAGCACAACTCTGCTCAATCTCTTGCACTAAACATAGTACATTCGGTCTAGCACAAATCTACTCAATAGGTTCACTTAGAACCTACACAACTCTACTCAATAGGTCCACTCAGAACCTGCTCAAATTTTCTCAACAGGTCCACACAGAACTTGTCCAAATCTGCTCAACAGGTCCACACAGAACCTGATAAAATTTTCTCAACAAGCTCATAAAGAACTTGTCCAAATATGCTCAACAAGCTCACATAGAACTTGATCAAATCTGCTCAATAGGTCCACACAGAACTTGTCCAAATCTGCTCAACAAGCTCACACAGAACTTGTCCAAATCTGCTCAACAAGCTCACACAAAACTTGTCCAAATTTGCTCAATAAGTCCTCTCTAGGACTTGCTCAAATTTGTATTGCAAGCTTCCACAAAATCTCACACAAAATTAGTCCACAAGCCTTCTCAAATACTTGCCTCAAATCAGCTTAACAAGTCCACACAGAACTTGTCCAATCTCATAGAATCATAAAGAGAATTGTTAGAGACTCAATATGTTCTATACTCAATGCTCAATCACTTTCTCAACTCAATATCATAGAAGCATAAAGAGAATTGTTAGAGACTCAATATTTTCTATACTCAAGGTCAATCACTTTCTCAACTCAATCTCATAGAAGCATAAAGAGAATTTTTAGAGACTCAATATGTTCTATACTCAATGCTCAATCACTTTCTCAACTCAATCTCATAGAAGCATAAAGAGAATTGTTAGAGACTCAATATGTTCTATACTCAATGCTCAATAACAACTCAAATAAATCTCATAGAAGCATAAAGAGAATTTTTAGAGACTCAATATGTTCTATACTCAATGCTCAATATCAACTCAAATTAGAATATAGAATAGTTTGTTTCATGGAACTTGAACAACCACTTCACATCCACTTGACTAGGCTCAACCAACTCTACTCAACCAATCACCTCAAGGAACAACCCTTTCTCACAAAACCCTAGTCCAAGCATATATCAACCAACTCAAAATATTTCCAACAATGCTCAACAACAAATCTCACATAACAATGATACTCATGTTCTTTTCTAACTCAAGTTCAAGTTCTTTGCATAACCAATTGGCTTCAACAACAATGCTAATAAAACAAGGCTTAATCACAACTCTCAATTCATAAAACCTTGAAGCATTAACTCAACCACTTTCAAAAAGGAAACCCTAATCAATTCCTTTTCACTCCAAACTTAATTTTCAATCAAGCCAATCAACCAACTCAATAGAGAAGAATTTTACCCATACCTTTTTGTTGCCAAGAAGTTGTCCACAAAATCTGCCACACTTCACAAAAACTCTTTTCCAAACTCACATAAGGGTTAGAGGACTTCAATTAAAATCACAATGCAAAATATAACTTTAAATACACCTTTTTACTCCAACTTAATTTTCACATCCACCAAAGTCCTTTTAGAAGAAAACCCTTATCAAAAATAATAATCAACAAGTCTCAAAATAAATCTCAATTAACACTTTACCATAACTCCTTATACCTCCTAAAATATAACTCTCAAAATAATACTTTCCAAATAATAAAGCTCAAATAATTATCAACACTTCACCTTCAGAAATAATCACAACAACCTCTAATTAACAAAGTTTATTAAAACATTAATAAACCTTATAACATCCTTATCACTCCAACCTTAGGGCATAACCATAAAATTAATTAACACAAAAAACGTACTTTCCTCAAGGGGATTTGACCCCGCATCTTGCCCTCACCGTGAGCGCCTTAGCCATGGCTAAGGTTTCCACATGAGCTACATGCTCATTCACAAAGGGGGAAGCACCACGTGCTTCCTCTTTGTGCTTTCCTTGCCCACGTTTAAAAACGTGTGCCTTGGCGCTTCCACAAAAACTCCACCAAAAACTTCTTCGCAAGAATCGAACGCATGACCTCCGTGCTACCAATGCCTTCACGCTTTCCAAGCTACCACTAGGCCACACTGCCCAATGCGAATTGGGGGTGGTCTCTCTCCGTGTTATCCTGTACTCTCCTTTCCAAATGTTTTAACCACGAGCTCATTTTTCGCATGTGCAACTCAATAATCAATCGAGCAAGGATAGATAATAAACAACTTTGGGCATGTATTTATATTGCCCTTCCTCCTTTGTCTAGACGTCGGTGCTTTTATTGAAATGCATTACATAGACGCTTTAAGGCTTTGAAAGCCTTAGTAAACCCAACCTTGGGTTTTAATAAAAATTACTTTTGGACTTTATAAAACCCCTTGCCTTATAAAATATTATAATAAGGATTATAATTATTTTATTTGGGTTTTCACCATGGCAATTTTAATATTATAATAACCACCATTATAATATTAATCCTTCGATAAAGTACCTTTAATATTTATTTATAAAATTTAAATTCATGCTGAATTTAAATAATTTATAAAATAAATATTATAACTCCTTTTTAACTTCTGTCTTTTGCACTGTTTCCCTCGATATTTTACCTTCTTTCTGGATATCAAATAACCATCTTTGTCGCCTTTATTTCCTACTAAAATTACTGATGACCTCATCTGGTGACATCAATGACAACTTTGACTTAGGGACTCAAAATGTCCAACAATATCCCCCTTTGTCATTTATGGCAACCCATATCCTTTTTACTGAAACCTGACCTTTATTTTTCTTCTGCTCCCCCTAGGACATTGCTCCCCCTAGGACAATGCTCTCTCAAATATCAAATCTCTCCCCATATCCAATCTCTCCCCAATACACAAATCACACAAATCTCTCCCCCTTTGACATCAATGGCAAAGGGTCACCTTTGGGGCTCGGGGCTAAGAACGAGCCTCTTAGCTTAGCCCCTCCCCCACCTCCATATGAGGTGGTTAATTATGGGGTGGGAGTATTTCTACTCCCCAAAAGCACTGTTCTTTACCTTTATCTTTTTCTCTTCTTTTCTGAGTTTTCTGAATCCTCTGATTATTTCTTTCCAAGTGATCATCCCTATTCTTGTCATCATTCTTGTTCCTATTTCTATTTCTGTTCTCATCCATGTTCCTATTCCTGTTCTTGTTCCTGTTCTCATCCATGCTCCTATTCCTGTTCATGTTCCTGTTCCTATTCATATTCCTATTCCTGTTCATGTTCATGTTTCTCTGTTCATACCTATTTCTAGAATATTTGCTCTACACCATCTTGTTGTGTGACCATCATTATTGCACTTATAACACTTAATGTTGTTATTCCTTGGAGGTGCAACTATCTTAGGATTTCTCCTAGTGAAGCCATATCTTCTTCTGTCATGAATCTTGCAATTCATTGCCTTGTGACCAAACTCATTACATGAGTAGAAATACCCTTGGAAAATTTATCCTTTCCCATATTCATGTCTTTCATGTGTCCTACACTGTGAAGCCATGTGCCCAAACTTGTGACATGAAAAACATCTTCCATTGAAGCTTCCTTGTCTTGACCTCATTGGTCTCCTGTTTTGATTGTTTTTCCATATGTATCTTCTCTGTGCATTGTTCCTATCTTTGTTGAACTCTTTATTGTCCAACTCATCCTCTGATGTCTCACTCCCACTTACACTGTCTTCTTCGATGTATCTTCTTCTAAAGTTTCTTCTTCTTCAAGACTTGAAGTAGACTCTTCTTCCTTTTTCTTTTGAACCTGTTTTGAACCAAGACTTGTCTTGTTTGTTGCTCCTCTTTGTATCTTGACTATTTTATCCATATTCTTTGCACTAGTTACATACTTGTATAGCTTATTCTTGGAGTCTTCTACATATTCCTTTAGTAGAGCCACTTCTTGTGCTAACTTCTCACATTCCAATATCTTTGCTTCTAACTTATCTTTGAACTTGCTTGCCTTAGCCTTTGATTTTTCTAGATCCTCTATGAGCAATAATATTTCTTCATCACATTCTTGAAACTGAATTTCAAGCTTAGAGTGTTGCTTTCTTACCTTATTTACTGTGTCAAGGGCATAGATAAGTTCTCCCTTGATATCATAATCATTTTCTGCTGAATAATCCTCTATTTGTTTGCCTTTGTCCATATCATTAATTTCTTTTGGCTTGTCTTCTATAGGATCACTCACTTCTTCTTCTAATGCCATTAGAAGATTTTCATCTGGTATTTCAAGTGCATCTTCAAAATCATCATCACTGAAACTATAACCATCCCTTGTGCAATCATCTTCAAGATGTCCAAATTTACCACATCTAAAACACTTGAGAATAACTAGAGTCCTTTTCTTAACTGGTTCTTTTTCTTCAATCATAAATAGGACTTCATCTCTATCATTGTCTAAAAAACTAGCATCACTATCATTTGAGTACTTACTTGCATTATCCGCATAGTAGCTTCTCTTTTGTCTTTGGAAGAACTTCTTTCCTTGTCTATTTTGTCCATCCTTACTTTTCTTTTGGTACTTGTATATTTTAGATTCCCTGTACCTATGATCCTATTTTTCTTCATCATTGTTGTTCTTTGGCTCTTTACAATCTATTGCAAAATATCCATACTTTCCACAATTGAAACACTTAACAGATCTTAGATCTATGGGTCTTCTGGAACCTTTATCTCTTCTACCATAGTTAGCTTCTTCATCACTAGATGACTCACTTCTTGATTCTGACTTCTTACCCTTCATCTTCTTGTTCACTTTGAATGCAACCTCTTTTGGAGGGATATGATCTTTTGTTCTTATCTCAAAAGTCGTAAGCATGCCAAGAAAAGAATTCCTTATCAAAGAATCACTATCAATTGATGTTTCTATAGCAGAAACCTTTTCACTGTACCTCTTTGGAAGAGTTCTCAAGATCTTATCACAAGCATCAGATTCATCAACCTTCATTCCAAGACCTTTCATATCATGTATAAGTTCATCAACCTTGTTGAGATAGTCACGAATATTTTCATCATCTTGCATTCTTAGATTCTCAAATTCTCCTTTGAGATTTCTGATCTTAGCTTTCCTAACACTTTTATCTCCTTCATATATGGTATGCAATAGTTCCCACATATCTTTTGTTGTTGTACACTCCATAACCTTCATAGATTCTGATCTACGCAACCCTTTTATAATTGTATTCATAGCTCTTGAATTTGCATGCATTAGAATATTACCTTCCTTTTCTATAGGAGGATTGACTACTGAATCATATCCCAGTTCCATTGCATCCCAAACTTCATTGCCAAGTGCCATTAGGTGAAATCTCATTAGCATACACCAATAAAAGAAGTCACTTCCATCAAATACTGGTACTGCATTATTTATGGACCCCTCCCTTTGATCCTTTTGATCCATTGTGTTCTTAGACCGCTTTTCCTTCAAGCTATCAAACTCTTCTTTAGGAACCCGCTCTGATACCAATTGAAGAACACAAGCTTATACTGAGAGGGGGGTGAACAGTATAAGACCACTTTTTACTTTTTCTTTTCAAATCAATATTATGCAGTGTATAGATAGCAGTATCAATAGCAGTAATTAAAGCAATGCACAAAACACCATACACAATAGAGACACAGATTTTAATGTGGTTCACCCAATGTGGGCTACCTCCACAGAGAAAATATTTCTTCTAAATATTTCTCAAATAATATCTTGGGAATCCTTCCCAATTACAATGTTTATGGACCTCTATCCAAAGGAGATGTTGATCCCCTAAATCTGGATGTGGATCTCTATCCATAGGAGAACTCCTTCTCCTCTACTCTAGCTGGTGATCCTCTAGAAGACTCTACCTCCAACGCACTAACTGTGGATCTCTCTCCACTTGAAGACTCTTGTCCTCACTCAAAAGACTTATCCTCAATGTCCTGGCTGATGGATCTCTATCCATTGGAGACTCTATCCTCTCTGCTCTATCACCTCCAAAGCTCTGTCTCAATACTATACTAAACATAGTCCAATCGGTCTAGCACAACTTTGCTCAATCTCTTGCACTAAACATAGTACATTTGGTCTAGCACAAATCTGCTCAATAGGTTCACTTAGAACCTACATAACTCTGCTCAACAGGTCCACTCAAAACCTACTCAAATCTTCTCAACAGGTCCACACAGAACCTGTCCAAATATTCTCAACAGGTCCACATAGAACCTGATCAAAAATTCTCAACAAGATCACACAGAACTTGTCGAAATATTCTCAACAAGCTCACACAAAACTTGATCAAATATGCTCAACAGGTCCACACATAACCTATCCAAATTTTCTCAACAAGCTCACATAGAACTTGTCCAAATTTGCTCAACAAGCTCACACAGAACTTGTCCAAATCTGCTCAATAAGTCCTCTCTAGGACTTGCTCAAATATTTATTGGAAGCTTCCACAAAAGCTCACACAAAATTAGTCCACAAGCCTTCTCAAAGACTTGCCTCAAATCATCTTAACAAGTCCACACAGAACTTGTCCAATCTCATAGAATCATAAAGAGAATTGTTAGAGACTCAATATGTTCTATACTCAATGCTCAATCAATTTCTCAACTCAATATCATAGAAGCATAAAGAGAATTTTTAGAGACTCAATATGTTCTATACTCAATGCTCAATCACTTTCTCAACTCAATCTCATAGAAGCATAAAGAGAATTGTTAGAGACTCAATATGTTCTATACTCAATGCTCAATCTCAAATCAAATCAGAATATAGAATAGTTTATTTCATGGAACTTGAACAACCACTTCACATCCACTTGACTAGGCTCAACCAACTCTACTCAACCAATCACCTCAAGGAACAACCCTTTCTCAAAAACCCTAGTCCAAGCATATATCAACCAACTCAAAATATTTCCAAAAATGCTCAACAAAAAATCTCACATAACAATGGTAGTCATGTTATTTTCTAACTCAAGTTCAAGTTCTTTGCATAACCAATTGGCTTCAACAACAATGCTAATACAACAAGGCTTATTCACAACTCTCAATTCAGAAAACCTTGAAGCATTAACTCAACCACTTTCAAAAAGGAAACCCTAATAAATATCTTTTCACTCCAAACTTAATTTTCAATCAAGCCAATCAACCAAATCAATAGAGAATAATTTTGCCCATACATTTTTGTTGGCAATATGTTGTCCACAAAATCTGCCACACTTCACAAAAACTCTTTTCCAAACTCACATAAGGGTTAGAGGACTTCAATTAAAATCACAATGCAAAATATAACTTTAAATACACCTTTTTACTCCAAATTAATTTTCACATCCACAGTTGTCAAGATGTTATCAGTGACGAAGATGTAATGGAGATTGCTAAGGAGGCTTGCATTGTTGTTCCCAAGGATAGCACTAAGGAGATTTCTATGAAATATGCTAGTCTGGAAGGTGTTGCTTTGTCCCTCATGCAGTTGGATACTCCTCTTGACGACTGATGGTTCTTCCTCTATTTTTTTGGGTCCTCTACGACGAAGGATCATGTCTTTTTGGGTTCCTCTTTGGTTGAGTACCGTTCTTGTTTGAGCTCTGGTGTTTCTCTCAGTGCCTATTTATTCAAGGTTGTTGACTCCTTTTAGTTTGAGGTGTAATTTTGAGATTGTATTTTTGTTTCATCTGGCAGTTCTTAGTGTCTTTCTTCTATTCCTTTTTTATCCTTTTTTATCCTCTGATGATCCTCTATTGTACAAGGTGTTAGGGCACCTTTCAAATGCCCTAGTTTTAATAAATTTATTAATCTACCAAAAAAAAAATTCACATCCACTAAAGTCCTTTTAGAAGAAAACCCTTATAAAAAATAATAATCAACAAGTCTCAAAATAAATCTCAATTAACACTTTACCATAAATCCTTATACCTCCTAAAATATAACTCTCAAAATAATACTTTCCAAATAATAAAGCTCAAATAATTATCAACACTTCACCTTCAGAAATAATCACAACAACCTCTAATTAACAAAGTTTATTAAAACATTAATAAACCTTATAACATCCTTATCACTCCAACCTTAGGGAATAACCATAAAATTAATTAACACAAAAAATGTACTTGCCTCAAGGGGATTTGACCCCTCATCTTGCCCTCACCATGAGCACATTAGCCATGGCTAAGATTTCCACATGAGCTACACACTCGTTTGCAAATGGGGAAGCACCAGGTGCTTCCTCTTTGTGCTTTCCTTTCCCACATTTAAAAATGTGTACCTTGGAGCTTCCACAAAAACTCCAACAAAAACTTCTTCGAAAGAATCAAAAACATGACCTTCGTGCTACTAATGCCTTCATGCTTTCCAAGCTACCACTAGGCCACACTGCCCAATGCGAATTGGGGGTGGTCTCTCTTCGCGTTATCCTGTACTCTCCTTTCCAAATATTTTAACCACGAGCTCATTTTTTGCATGTGCAACTCAATAATCAATCGAGTAAGGATAGACAATAAACAACTTTGGGCATGTATTTGTATTGCCCTTCCTCCTTTGTCTAGATGTCGATGCTTTTATTGAAATGCATTACGTCGATGCTTTAAGGCTTCAAAAGCCTTAGTAAACCCAACCTTGGGTTTTAATAAAAATTACTTTTGGACTTTATAAAACCCCTTGCCTTATAAAATATTATAATAGGGATTATAATTATTTTATTTGGGTTTTCACCATGGCAATTTTAATATTATAATAACCACCATTATAATATTAATCCTTCGATAAAGTACCTTTAATATTTATTTATAAAATTTAAATTCATTCTGAATTTAAATAATTTATAAAATAAATATTATAACTCCTTTTTAACTTATGTCTTTTGCATTGTTTCCCTCGATATTTTGCCTTCTTGCTGGATATCAAATAACCATATTTGTCATCTTTATTTCCTACTAAAATTACTGATGACCTCATCTGGTGACATCAATGACAACTTTGACATAGGGACTCAAAATGTCCAACAGTTTAATCTCATAGAAACATATAGAGAATTGTTAGAGACTCAATATGCTTCACACTCACAACAATGCTCAATCACTTTCAATCTCTTTCTCAAATCAATTTAGAATATAGAACAATTTGTTTCACAAAACTTGAACTATCACTTCAACACTTCCACTTGACTAGGCTCAATCAACTCCACTCAATCAATCACTCAATGAAACACTCCTTGCTTACAAACCCTAGTCCAAGCATATGAACACTCACTCAATTATTTCCAACAATGCTTATCAAACAATCTCACATAACAATGATACTCATGATCTTGCACAAACCCTAGTTTCAAGATAGTTCTCAACTTCACATAACAATGATACTCATGATCTTGCACAAACCCTAATCATGCATATGAAGGTTCATTCAATATTTCCAACAATGCTTATCAAACAAGGTTTTTATCATCAACTTTCACTCAGAAAAACCTTTAACAATCAAACTCAACAATGCTTATCAAACAACCCTTTTCTCTCCAACTTAGCATTCACAACATCCAACAATCACTCACAAGGAAGATGTGCCCATACCTTTTGTTTGATGAAGAATTGACCTTAAAAACCTATCTCAATCACAATTACTCTTTTGCCAATATTTAAGGGTTAGATAGCAAAAACCTTCTCAAAACTTCATTCAATAACTCCCTCACAAATTATTCTCACCATACAAAACATTAGATCTCAATTACACCTTATTACTCCTTTCAACTATTAAACACAATAAGACTTTATTTTAAAATAACATTTAAACTCCTCTAAAGCCTTATTACTCCTTTCAACACTTTAATCACCAAAATCACAATATAAAATTTTATTTTCATAAACCTTATACCTCCCTAAAAGCTCATGCCAAACAAACCTTAGGAAAAAATTAAATTTAAAAATTAAATACCTTTTGCCCTTGGTGGGAATCGAACCCACATTGCGCTGCCACTAGCGCCCTAGCTACGGCTTCAACTACCACGTGAGCTAGGCGCTCACGTGGGACCTAAGTGTGCCCATGCACACTTATTCCCTACACTACCACCAAAAGCTTTTAAAACCAAAAGCTTCCTCCTTTCATAGCCGCAAAGTCTCGAACCCGAGACCTCCCCTCTGCTGCAACTTAGTGCCCAAGCCAATCGCCATCTGGGCTAGCCACCCGGATGGTTCTACGAATTTAGCACCGCTTCCCTTTATTCCTTTCTCTTCCTCAGAGTTAGCATTGTGCACACTTCTTCTCCCTTCCGCGTTCGATCGATGAGCACAACCAAGAACACACGATTTTTGAAATTACAATTAAGCCTTTGATTAAGGCTATATTAATATGCCTTTCAAGGCATTTGCCTTCACATCGGCGGATAGAGAAATTAGACTTTGCATTTCAAAAATAATATTTTAATTATAATTATTTAAATTCAAAATGAATTTAAATATTATAATTAAATATTTAAATGTCCTTTGGGCCTTTTCAAATAAAATAAAATATAAACTTCCTTAGGTTTTTAGGGGAACCTTTTGCCATTATCACCTTAGCAAAATAACCTTATTATTTTCTTTCAACCACCATGGAACGGAGATATCTTTTCAACCCTTTTATTTTGCCCAAATATTATAATATTGTTATCCTTCTTGCTTCTCTTTTGATGCTTCAAGCCATATAATATTTAAATTAAATATTATATCCTTGCCTCTTAGAAAATCAACCATGAACCATTTTCTTAACATTATTTTGACATTTGCTTAGTATTCCTTTGACATCAATGACAACAAATCCTGCTCATATTTCCAACAATCTCCTCCTTTGTCATTGATGGCAACCCATTTACCTTTTATCATTTCCTTTACCTCTTTCTTGTTCTGCTCCCCCTGACTGAATGCTTTCCTCCTAACTCAAATCTCTCCCTCTTACTCAAATCTCTCCCCCTTTATCATCAATGGCAAAGGGTCACCTTTGGGGCTCGAGGCTAAGAATGAGACTCTTAGCTTAGCCCCTCCCCCACCTCCTCTTGAGGTGGTTAATTCTGGGGTGGGAGTATTTCTACTCCCAACATGCACTGATCTTTACCTTTGTCCACTTTCCTCCTCATCTGATCCTTCTGATCCCTCTGACTATTCATGTTCCTGCTTGTCTCTGGAATTTTTGCTCTACACCACTTTGTTGTATGTCCATCATTATTGCACTTATAACACTTAATGTTATTATTCCTTGGAGGTGCAAATATCTTGGGATTTCTCCTGGTGAAGCCATATCTATTCCTGTCATGAACCCTGCAATTCATTGCCTTGTGACCAAACTGATTACAAGAGTAGCAATACCCTTGAAAAATTTGTCTATTTCTAAATTTCCCATATTCCTATCTTTCATGTGTCCTACACTATGTAGCCTTGTGCCCAAACCTATGACATGAGAAGCATCATCCATTGAAACTACCTTGCCTTGACCTCATTGGTCTTTTAGTCTCTTTTACCCTGTGTTGGTTCCTGTTCCATCTATTCCTCATTTATGCATTGTTCCTTTCCTTGTTGAACTTTCTATTGTCCAACTCATCCTCAGAAGTCTCACTCTCTCTTACACTCTCTTCTTCTAAAGTTTCTTCTTCTTCAGAACTTGAGGTTGAATCCTCTCCTTATTTCTTTTGTACCTATTCAAAACCAAGACCTATCTTGTTTGATTTATCGTCTTTGTACCTTGATAATCTTGTCTATGGTTTTTGAGCTTTTCCCAAACTTGTGTAACTTATCCTTAGACTCTTTTACTTCCTTCCTTAGTGAAGCTACTTCATGCTCTAACCTTTCATATTCTAAAACCTTAGCTTCTAACTTCTCTTTGAATCTCCTTGTCTTAGCTATTGACTTATTTAGATCCTCTATAAGCTTTCCTTTATCTTCATCACATTCTTGAAATTGAAGCTTAAGTTTTGAGTTTTTCTTTCTTACCTCATTTAATGCATTAAGGGTAGAAATAAGTTCACCTTCAAGATCAACTTCTCCTTTCTCTTATTCTTCCTCTATTTCTTTGCCTTTGGAATCATCTTCATTATTTTTTGACTTGTCTTCTATAGGATCACCTCCTTCTTCCTCTATTGCCATGAGTAGATTCTCTTTTGGTCCTTCAAGTGTATCTTCATATTCATCATCACTGAAACTGAAACCACTCCTTGTACAACTATCTTCAATATGACCAAAATTTCCACATCTAAAACACTTGAGGATTATTGGTGATCTTTTCTTAACCACTTCATTTTATTTTTCTAGAAATAGAACTTCATATTTATCATCATCTGAGGAACTTTCATCACTATTACTTGAATACTTACTTGCTTTGTCTGCATAGAAACTCTTCTTATGTCTTTGGAAGAACTTATTTCCTTGCTTGCCTTGTCCATCCCTACTTTTCTTTTGGTACCTATATTTTTCTATTTCCCTGTTCTTATGATCCTATTTTTCTTCATCATTGCTATTTCTAGCTTCTTGACAATCAGATGCATAGTGACCATACTTTCCATAATTGAAACATCTAACAGATTTTGTACCTTTAAAATTTCTTGGATCCTTGTTCCTTCTACCATAATTTGCTTCTTCATCACTAGATAACTCATTGCTTGAATCTGAATTCTTACCCTTTGTCTTCTTAGTAGCTTTGAAGGTTGCTTCTTTTTGGGGATTAGGTTCCTCTTTTGTTCTCATCTCAAAAGTTGTAAGAATGCCATGTAATTCATCCCTTGTCAAAATATCACTATCTTTTGATTCCTCTATAGCTGAAATATTTTCACTAAACCTTTTTGGGAGTGACCTTAAAATCTTATCACAAACATCAGATTCTTGAACTTCAAGTCCAAGTCCTTGCATGGAGTTAACAACCTCATCTACATGAAGTAGATAAGCACTAATGTTTTCCTCATCCTTCATTTTTAGGTCTTCAAATATTCCCTTGAGATTTTACAACTTTACCTTTTTGACCTTTTTATCTCCTTCATATATGCCTTGCAATTTATCCCAAATTTCCTTTGCTGATTTGTAGTGCATAACCTTTATAAACTCTATTTTATGCAAACCTCTCAAAATTGCATTCATTGCTTTTGAATTGTAATGATGTAGAAGCTTACCATATTTATCTGTAGGTGGAGTAGTTGGTGGTGTGTATCCATTTTCAACTGCTTCCCATATTTCATTTCCAAGTGCCATCAGGTGAATCTTCATTCTCATACTCCAAAATACATAATCGCTCCCATAAAACACTGGTGCTGAATTATCTGAGGATCCACTCTTAGAATCCATCTATGTTCTTGTGAGCTTTTCCTTCAAGCTGTTAAACTCTTCCGAAGGAACCCGCTCTGATACCAATTGAAGAACACAAGCTTATACTGAGAGGGGGGTGAACAGTATAAGACCACTTTTTACTTTTCTTTCCCAATCAATATTATGCAATATATCAATGGCAATATCAATAATAGTAATCAAAGCAATGCATAAATCACCACACACAATAGAGACACCAATTTAACGTGGTTCACCCAATGTGGGCTACTCCATGGAGAAAATATTTCACTAAAATTTTCTCAACAAATCTCTTGGGAAACCTTTCCCTATTACAATGTTTATGGACCTCTATCCAAAGGAGACACCAATCCCCTAATCAAGTTCATGGATCTCTATCCATAGGAGAACTCCTTCTCCTCTACTCTAGTTGGTGATCTTCTAGAAGAACTATTACCTCCACTACATTAGCTTATGGATCTCTATCCACTAAAGACTCCTACCCTCACTCAGAAGACCTATCTTCACTACCCTAGATAATGGACCTCTATCCACTAGAGACTATCATCCTCTATACTCTGTCACCTCCAAATCTTACTCTCAACTCTATCTCAAATCTTCACTAAACATAGTCCTTTCGGTCTAGCACAAATTCTGCTCAATATTTATCCTTCAAATATACACTAAAAATAGTCCTTCGATCTAGCACAAATCTCTCAATATCTATCCTCAAATCTACACTAAACATAGTCCTTCTATCTAGCACAAATCTGCTCAATATCTATCCTCAAATACTAAACATAGTCCTTCGATCTAGCACAAATTCTTCTCTCCAAATCTCTCAAATCTATCCTCAAGCCTTAACACAAAGCTTGACTCAATCACAAATCAACTCTGCTAGATCTACCCCAAACCTTAACCCAAGGTTTGAACAAATCAATCAATCAACTCTGCTCACAAGTCTTCTCAAATACTTATCTCAAATATACATTGTAAGCTTCCACAAAAGCTCACACTAATCTATCCACAAGTCCTCTCTAGAACTTGTCCAATTCTCAACAAGTCTTCACCAAGACTTACCTCAACAAGTCCTCACTAGAACTTTCCAATCTCTCAACAAGTCTTCACCAAGACTTACCTCATATCTTCTCAACAAGTCTTCTAACTAAGAACTTTCTCAATCAAATCTTCACCAAGACTTACCTCAAATTTTTAAGCTTCCACAAAGCTTACTCAACTCAACTCAATCTAACACAAAATCCTCTTCAATCACTTAGACAATCTTCACACAGAATCTTGTTTAATCTCATAGAAACATATAGAGAATTGTTAGAGACTCAATATGCTTCACACTCACAACAATGCTCAATCACTTTCAATCTCTTTCTCAAATCAATTTAGAATATAGAACAATTTGTTTCACAGAACTTGAACTATCACTTCAACACTTCCACTTGACTAGGCTCAATCAACTCCACTCAATCAATCACTCAATGAAACACTCCTTGCTTACAAACCCTAGTCCAAGCATATGAACACTCACTCAATTATTTCCAACAATGCTTATCAAACAATCTCACATAACAATGATACTCATGATCTTGCACAAACCCTAGTCATGCATATGAAGGTTCATTCAATATTTCCAACAATGCTTATCAAACAAGGTTTTTATCATCAAATTTCACTCAGAAAAACCTTTAACAATCAAACTCAACAATGCTTATCAAACAACCCTTTTCTCTCCAACTTAGCATTCACAACATCCAAAAATCACTCACAAGGAAGATGTGCCCATACCTTTTGTTTGATGAAGAATTGACCTTAAAAACCTATCTCAATCACAATTACTCTTTTGCCAATCTTAAGGGTTAGGTAGCAAAAACCTTCTCAAAACTTCATTCAATAACTTCCTCACAAATTATTCTCACAATACAAAACATTAGATCTCAATTACACCTTATTACTCCTTTCAACTATTAAACACAATAAGACTTTATTTTAAAATAATATTTAAACTCCTCTAAAGCCTTATTACTCCTTTCAACACTTTAATCACAAAAATCACAATATAAAATTTATTTTCATAAACCTTATACCTCCCTAAAATCTCATGCCAAACAAACCTTAGGACAAACAATTAAATTTAAAAATTAAATACCTTTTGCCCTTGGTGGGAATCGAACCCATGTTGCACTTCCACTAGCGCCCTAGCCATGGCTTCAACTATCACGTGAGCTAGGTGCTCACATGGGACCTAAGTGTGCCCACGCACACTTATTCCCTAGCTACCACCAAAAGCTTTTAAAACCAAAAAGCTTCCTCCTTTCGTATTCGTAAAGTCTCAAACCCGAGACCTCCCCTCTTCTACAACTTAGTGCCCAAGCCAATCGTCATCTGGGCTAGCCACCTAGATGGTGCTATGAATTTAGCACTACTTCCCTTTATTCCTTTCTCTTCCTCAGAGTTAGCACTGCACACTTCTTCTCCCTTCCACGTTCGATCGATGAGCACAACCAATAACACATGATTTTGAATTACAACATAAGCCTTTGATTAAGGCTATATTAATATACCTTTCAAGGTATTTACCTTCACATCAACGGATAGAGAAATTAGACTTTGCATTTTGAAAAATAATATTTTAATTATAATTATTTAAATTCAAAATGAATTTAAATATTATAATTAAATATTTAAATGTCCTTTGGGCCTTTTCAAATAAAATAAAATATAAACTTCCTTAGGTTTTTAGGGAAACCTTTTGCCATTATCACCTTAGCAAAATAACCTTATTATTTTCTTTCAACCACCATGGAATGGAGATATCTTTTCAACCCTTTTATTTTACCCAAATATTATAATATTGTTATCCTTCTTGCTTCTCTTTTGATGCTTCAGCCATATAATATTTAAATTAAATATTATATCCTTACCTCTTAGAAAATCAACCATGAACCATTTTCTTAACATTCTTTTGACATTTCTTAGTATTCCTTTGACATCAATGACAACAAATCCTGCTCATATTTCCAACAATCTCCCCCTTTGTCATTGATGGCAACCCATTTACCTTTTATCATTTCCTTTACCTCTTTCTATTCTGCTCCCCTAACTGAATGCTTTCCTCCTAACTCAAATCTCTCCCCCTTACTCAAATCTCTCCCCCTTTGTCATCAATGGCAAAGGGTCACCTTTGGGGCTCGAGGCTAAGAATGAAACTCTTAGCTTAGCCCCTCCCCCACCTCCTCTTGAGGTGGTTAATTCTGGGGTGGGAGTATTTCTACTCCCAGCATGCACTGATCTTTACCTTTGTCCACTTTCCTCCTCATTTGATCCTTCTGATTCCTCTGACTATTCTTGTTCCTGCTTGTCTCTGGAATTTTTGCTCTACACCACTTTGTTGTATGTCCATCATTATTGCACTTATAACACTTAATGTTATTATTCCTTGGAGGTGCAAATGTCTTGGGATTTCTCCTGGTGAAGCCATATCTATTCCTGTCATGAACCCTGCAATTCATTGCCTTGTGACCAAACTGATTACAAGAGTAGCAATACCCTTGAAAAAGTTGCCTGTTTCTGAACTTTCCATATTCCTATCTTTCATGTGTCCTGCACTGTGTAGCCTTGTGCCCAAACCTATGACATGAGAAGCATCATCCATTGAAACTACCTTGCCTTGACCTCATTGGTCTTTTAGTCTCTTTTACCCTGTGTTGGTTCCTGTTCCATCTGTTCCTCTTTTGTGCATTGTTCCTTTCCTTGTTGAACTTTCTATTGTCCAACTCATCCTCAGAAGTCTCACTCTCTCTTACACTCTCTTCTTCTAAAGTTTCTTCTTCTTCAGAACTTGAGGTTGACTCCTCTCCTTGTTTCTTTTGTACCTGTTCAAAACCAAGACCTGTCTTGTTTGATGTAGGTTTTTGTATCTTGATAATCTTGTCCAAGTTCTTTGAGCTTCTCCCAAACTTGTGTAACTTATCCTTAGACTCTTTTACTTCCTTCCTTAGTAGAGCTACCTCATGCTCTAACCTTTCACATTCTAAAACCTTTGCTTCTAACTTCTCTTTGAATCTCCTTGTCTTAGCCATTGACTTATTTAGATCCTCTATAAGCTTTCCTTTCTCTTCATCACATTCTTGAAACTTAAGCTTGAGTTTTGAGTTTTGCTTTCTTACCTCCCTTAATGCATCAAGGGCATGAATAAGTTCACCCTCAAGATCAACTTCTCCTATCTCTGATTCTTCCTCTATTTTTTTGCCTTTGAAAACATCTTCATTCTTTTCTGACTTGTCTTCTATAGGATCACCTCCTTCTTCTTCTAATGCCATAAGAAGATTCTCTTCTGGTCCTTCAAGTGTATCTTCATATTCATCATCACTAAAACTGAAACCACTCTTTGTACAACTATCTTCAATATGACCAAAGTTACCACATCTAAAACACTTGAGAATTATTGGTGACCTTTTCCTAACCACTTCTTTTTCTTTTTCTAGAAATAGAACTTCATATTTATCATTATCTGAGGAACTATCATCACTATTACTTGAATACTTACTTGCTTTGTCTGCATAGAAACTCTTCTTATATCTTTGGAAGAACTTATTTCCTTGCTTGCCTTGTCCATCCCTGCTTTTCTTTTGGTACCTATATTTTTCTATTTCCCTATTCTTATGATCCTATTTTTCTTCATCATTGCTATTTCTAGCTTCTTGACAATCAGATGCATAGTGACCATACTTTCCACAATTGAAACATCTAATAGATTTTATACCTTTAAACTTTCTTGGATCCTTGTTCCTTCTACCATAATTTGCTTCTTCATCACTAGATAACTCATTGCTTGAATCTGAATTCTTACCCTTAGTCTTCTTAGTAGCTTTGAAGGTTGCTTCTTTCTGGGGATTAGGTTCCTCTTTTGTTCTCATCTCAAAAGTTGTGAGAATGCCATGTAATTCATCCCTTGTCAAAATATCACTATCTTTTGATTCCTCTATAGCTGAAATATTTTCACTAAACCTTTTTGGGAGTGACCTTAAAATCTTATCACAAACATCAGATTCTTGAACTTCAAGTCCAAGTCCTTGCATGGAGTTAACAACCTCATCTACATGAAGTAGATAAGCACTAATGTTTTCCTCATCCTTCATTTTTAGGTCTTCAAATATTCCCTTGAGATTTCGCAACTTTACCTTTTTGACATTTTTATCTCCTTCATATATGCCTTGCAATTTATCCCAAATTTCCTTTGCTGATTTGCAGTGCATAACCTTTATAAACTCTATTTTATGCAAACCTCTCAAAATTGCATTCATTGCTTTTGAATTGTAATGATGTAGAAGCTTACCATATTTATCTGTAGGTGGAGTAGTTGGTGGTGTGTATCCATTTTCAACTGCTTCCCATATTTCATTTCCAAGTGCCATCAGGTGAATCTTCATTCTCATACTCCAAAATACATAATCGCTCCCATAAAACACTGGTGCTGAATTATCTGAGGATCCACTCTTAGAATCCATTTATGTTCTTGTGAGATTTTCCTTCAAGTTATTAAACTCTTTCGAAGGAACCCACTCTGATACCAATTGAAGAACACAAGCTTATACTGAGAGGGGGTGAACAGTATAAGACCACTTTTTAATTTTCTTTCCCAATCAATATTATGCAATATATTAATGGCAATATCAATAATAGTAATCAAAGCAATGCATAAATCACCACACACAATAGAGACACCAATTTAACGTGGTTCACCCAATGTGGGCTACTCCACGGAGAAAATATTTCACTAAAATTTTCTCAACAAATATCTTGGGAAACCTTTCCCTATTACAATGTTTATGGACCTCTATCCAAAGGAGACACCAATCCCCTAATCAAGTTCATGGATCTCTATCCATAGGAGAACTCCTTCTCCTCTACTCTAGATGGTGATCTTCTAGAAGAACTAATACCTCCACTACACTAGCTTATGGATCTCTATCCACTAAAGACTCCTACCCTCACTCAGAAGACCTATCTTCACTACCCTAGATAATGGACCTCTATCCACTAGAGACTATCATCCTCTATACTCTATCACCTCCAAATCTTACTCTCAGCTCTATCTCAAATCTACACTAAACATAGTCCTTCTATCTAGCACAAATCTACTCAATATCTATCCTCAAATCTACACTAAACACTAGTCCTTCGATCTAGCACAAATTTTCTCAATATCTATCTTCAAATATTCACTAAACATAGTCCTTCGATCTAGCACAAATTATACTCAATATCTACCTTGTCTAGCACAAATCTCTCAATCTATCCTCAAATCTACACCTAAACTATATATCCTCAATATCTATCCTCAAGCCTTAACACAAAGCTTGACTCAATCACAAATCAACTCTGCTAGATCTACCCCAAACCTTAACCCAAGGTTTGAACAAATCAATCAATCAACTCTACTCACAAGTCTTCTCAAAGACTTATCTCAAATCTACATTGTAAGCTTCCACAAAATCTCACACTAATCTATCCACAAGTCCTCTCTAGAACTTGTCCAATCTCTCAACAAGTCTTCACCAAGACTTACCTCAAATATCTCAACAAGTCCTCACTAGAACTTGTCCAATTCTCAAATCTTCACAACTTCAACAAGTCTTCACCAAGACTTACCTCAATTTATTGTAAGCTTCCACAAAATCTTACTCAACTCAACTCAATCTAACACAAAATCCTCTTCAATCACTTAGACAAGCTTCACACAGAATCTTGTTTAATCTCACAGAAACATATAGAGAATTGTTAGAGACTCAATATGCTTCACACTCACAACAATGCTCAATCACTTTCAATCTCTTTCTCAAATCAATTTAGAATATAGAACAATTTGTTTCACAGAACTTGAACTATCACTTCAACACTTCCACTTGACTAGGCTCAATCAACTCCACTCAATCAATCACTCAATGAAACACTCCTTGCTTACAAACCCTAGTCCAAGCATATGAACACTCACTCAATTATTTCCAACAATGCTTATCAAACAATCTCACATAACAATGATACTCATGATCTTGCACAAACCCTAGTTTCAAGATAGTTCTCAACTTCACATAACAATGATACTCATGATCTTGCACAAACCCTAATCAAGCATATGAAGGTTCATTCAATATTTCCAACAATGCTTATCAAACAAGGTTTTTATCATCAAATTTCACTCAGAAAAACCTTTAACAATCAAACTCAACAATGCTTATCAAACAACCCTTTTCTCTCCAACTTAGCATTCACAACATCCAACAATCACTCACAAGGAAGATGTGCCCATACCTTTTGTTTGATGAAGAATTGACCTTAAAAACCTATCTCAATCACAATTACTCTTTTGCCAATCTTAAGGGTTAGGTAGCAAAAACCTTCTCAAAACTTCATTCAATAACTTCCTCACAAATTATTCTCACAATACAAAACATTAGATCTCAATTACACCTTATTACTCCTTTCAACTATTAAAACACAATAAGACTTTATTTTAAAATAATATTTAAACTCCTCTAAAGCCTTATTACTCCTTTCAACACTTTAATCACAAAAATCACAATATAAAATTTATTTCCATAAACCTTATACCTCCCTAAAAGCTCATGCCAACAAACCTTAGGACAAAAATTAAATTTAAAAATTAAATACCTTTTGCCCTTGGTGGGAATCGAACCCACGTTGCGCTGCCACTAGCGCCCTAGCCATGGCTTCAACTACCACGTGAGCTAGGCGCTCACGTGGGACCTAAGTGTGCCCATGCACACTTATTCCCTAAGCTGCCACCAAAAGCTTTTAAAACCAAAAGCTTCCTCCTTTCATACCGCAAAGTCTCGAACCCGAGACCTCCCCTCTGCTGCAACTTAGTGCCCAAGCCAATCGTCATATAGGCTAGCCGCCTGGATGGTGCTATGAATTTAGCGCCACTTCCCTTTATGCCTTTCTCTTCCTCGGAGTTAGCATTGTGCACACTTCTTCTCCCTTTCGCGTTCGATCGATGAGCACAACAAAGCATACACGATTTTTGAAAATTATCACTTAAGCCTTTGATTAAGGCTATATTAATATACCTTTCAAGGTATTTGCCTTCACGTCGGTGGATAGAGAAATTAGACTTTGCATTTCGAAAATAATATTTTAATTATAATTATTTAAATTCAAAATGAATTTAAATATTATAATTAAATATTTAAATGTCCTTTGGGCCTTTTTAAATAAAATAAAATATAAACTTCCTTAGGTTTTTAGGGGAACCTTTTGCCATTATCACCTTAGCAAAATAACCTTATTATTTTCTTTCAACCACCATGGAACGGAGATATCTTTTCAACCCTTTTATTTTGCCCAAATATTATAATATTGTTATCCTTCTTGCTTCTCTTTTGATGCTTCTGCCATATAATATTTAAATTAAATATTATATCCTTACCTCTTAGAAAATCAACCATGAACCATTTGCTTAACATTCTTTTGACATTTTCTTAGTATTCCTTTGACATCAATGACAACAAATCCTGCTCATATTTCCAATATTTTGATGGACCACAATTTAAGAATTCCCTAGCACTTTAATGTGTTTAACATTCATTCATTGATTTGTTAGGAGACATAAAATTAAAGCCTCATATTTTGCAACATTGTTGATAATACCATAAAAATGTAAGTGATATACAATAGAAAAATATAGGCTAATCAGAGCCTTGATAATGGTATTCGATCCTATCCAAAAGGTATTCTTTGCATCATCAAATTAAAGGATTCAAGTATCAAGGTGAAATTATAGCTCAAATTCTATGGATGTAGAAGGTATGTTTGTCATATCCTTAGCCCTAGCTTCATACCGCCTCTCATCAACCTTGTGAGACTTCAAGAGGACCTTTAATTTCTTAATAAATTCATAAGTACTAGACTCATAAATTATACTAGAGGCAATGGAGGAAGTAAATATGACATTATTGTAAGGAACACAAGAAATTACCATTATATCCTCATCTTGCAAGTCCTCTTTTAAGGGTTGCTAGGTTGGATTGGGAGCAACCACCAACTAATCAACAATCACTTGAGCTCTTAATTTTTTATATAATGATACAAGGATTAAATTATTACATCATAGTGATCAACTTTCTATATCAGGTGTCACTAGGGATGTATGGTTTTTGAAGTAGATGTCTCAAGGGATAAATTTTAAGAACCACATAATTTTTTTGATACATGTAATGGTGGAGCTTCTCACTAGAAAAATAAATATCCAAATAGTTATTATCCATCGTAATACCTAGTTTCTTTCAATAACATTATTTAAATGATGTAATACATGATGTACTCTTTATTATTATCATCTTGTTAAGTAAAAACTGCTTCTCAGGATACCTCAGTAGTCAATGTGTACAGGATAAATTTTTAATCTAGGTTGGGTGGGTGAAGAGTTGGGAGATATAAAATAAATATCTTAAACTCAAGGAAGGCCTTAATATAAATTTTATTCCATTCAAAATTTGCATATTTCTTAAATAAATAATTTAGTGGATAATCTTTGAATACTAACTCAAGGATAAAATTCCTAATAGCTCCAAGCTTCCCTAAGAAATATTTAATATCTTTGATAGTACAAGGTAAGGCATAACATCAATGGATTTTATCTTATCATGCTCTACATATATACCCCTATAAGGCACCATGAATCCTAAAAACTAGCCACTAGTAACACAATAAAACATTTCTTTGGGTTAAGTATGACTTTATAACATTATAATGGTTTAAATATAACATGAATGTCAATGGGATGGTTAACCTATTTATTTAACTTACCTAATAGGTTATCAACATAGGATTCTATTATCTTTCTAATATAGCCATAAAATATAATTCATCATAGTCTGCTAATAGGTAGCTCCAGTATTATTTAATCCAAATGGTATGATAACATAGTAGAATATACCACAAGGTATACTAAAAGTTGTTTTAGTTTGATCCCTAAGGGAAATATAGATTTGGTTATACCTTGAAAAACCATCCATAAGAGACAACATATCATATCCCATGGTAGTTTCAACAATAGCACCAATGAAAGGTAAAGAAAAGTTATTCTTAGCATAGGATAGGTTGATGTTTCTAAAAATCATAAAAAACTAGATAACATTTTTTCTTTCTTTTTCATAGGAATGACGTTAGACACCCACCCAAAATAACCAATAGGTCTAATGAAATTAAAATCTAAAAACTTTTATTTTCAATTTTAAACAAGTATTTAATGAGAGGATAGAACCTCCTTTTCTTTTGTTGAAGGGGGTTGCATCTAGATAACTAACAATGTTATAAATGATAAGATCCTCATCCATTCTAGGTATGTTAAAACATTCCTAGGAAAAGACATGTTTAAAATATATAAGTAAATAAGAATATATTACTTGTTCATCCTTGGATAGACTAACCCCAATTTTAATTGTGTGAAAACTCAATTTTAACTATCCATTATTGGTTGGAAGTTATTTTGACGGAGTTTTTCAGATTTTTAGCTCTGGCGATTTGGCGGGAAACCCTCTGAACTGCCGACAGCCGAGTCTCTAGGGTTTCAGATCGGAAACCTCGTCCAGAGAATTTGGGGTTGCAGCTGGTTTTTGGTCTAGGATCTTTCGGTGTCCCGGGAGGGCCCAATGGGGTCTCTTCCTGGTTCTCTCGAGGGGAAAAAGACCTCTTATGCGGAGATTTTACGAGAAAATCCTGCGTCTTCCTCTGCTGATGCGCAACGGAGTGCCTTCCATATGCTATCCAAGAATGCGGGCAAGGGCTCTCCTGGGCATAGAATCAATGGATGTCTCCCACAATCTGCATCAAGACCGAAAATAGTCATCGAACCAGAGCTGGTTGAAGACACGATTAACTATCGGGCCACTCATGATCTGATTTGCAAGTTCATGGGCATTCGACCCACCCTGCACTTTTTGCATTCCTGGGTGAGACAAAACTGGGAGCCCATCGGTGAGTACTCCTTATGGCCCATTAGCAATGGATATTTCATTATTAGTTTTTCTTCCCTATTGGATAGAAACAGAGCATTTGAATCAGAGAAGAGGAGCCATGGCCCGGCAGGGTTATTTGTCCAGCCGTGGAGAGCGGGTTTCGACCCTCGCATTGAGCCCACGGTTGTCCCGGTTTGGATCCGGCTGTATGCTCTCCCGATGGAGTTTTGGGGTGAGCGGATTCTTGAATTGATAGGCAACTCTCTAGGTAGATTTTTGGGAGTTTCTAAGGATACCATTGAAGGAAATACTGTTGTTTATGCAAGAATTTGTGTAGAATTGGATATTAGTCAACCGCTACCAGTGAGATGGAGCCGGAGTTAGCGGGACATTCTTGGATACAACAGTTAGACTATGAAGCCCTACCTTTCCGTTGTAGAGTCTGTCATTTGCATGGCCATTTGGCAAGGTTCTGTCCAAATATCTTGAGCACCAAAGCGGATGCTCCACAGGGAATGTCAAATCGCTCCCGAGGAGGTAAGTCTACTTCGGCCAAGGAACCACCTGTCATTCCCCCGGGTTCGGAGGGCCAGAATGATGGCTTTGAACAGCAGAAGAGAAGAAGAAACAAAAAGAGAAATGGTAAGGAGCAAGCTCTTCCCAAGCCAACCAATCGGTATGAAATCTTCAAATCCCTTGTGGATCAAGAAGACCAACCTATGGAAGGAGCAGATGGGATCCTTGAGGATAATATCATCCTTACTCATGCTCCTCCTTCATCAACCCCTGTTCTTGAACAGGTGATTGACTCCTCTGAGACTTTGCATCAAGAAAACCCCGGGACTCTGGTAATCCACTCCCCAGCTCAGCCCGTTATTAAAGATGTTTCCATGGGAATTGCAGAAAAGCTCAGAGAAAGACCAGCTCTTGGAATTTCCCAGGTGGAGAAGAGGTCGAAAAACAGTAATTCCCAAGGGGTGGGCAGGAAATCTAATAAGGATCTAATTGCAGTGCAAGGGGATAAGCTAATCAATGGAGGATTGGCGAGAACAATTGATTCGTATTGCTCCCAAGGTTTCCAATGATTATTCAATCTTGGAATGTGAGGGGTTTAAACAGTAGAACCCATCAATCTGCTGTTCAAAGACTTTTAGAAAGAAGTAAAACAGACTTTCTGCTCATTCAAGAGACAAAAATGTCATTAGACCTTATGAGTAAAACTGTCAGCCGAATCTGGAGGGGTGCTGGCCATATGGCAGTGGCTGCTCTTGGTGCCTCGGGAGGGATTGCTACTCTTTGGAATCCTTTGGCGTGGATAGCAATAGAACATATAGCCTGGAGAGGGGTCCTAACATCTCTTTTTAAGAATATAGTTACAGCTGAACAAGTCTTAATTACAAATTTCTATGGGGCCCAGAACACCGATGGTCAGCGGTTTCAATGGAGAGCTGTTCAAAACATGAGGTCCTCCCGGGAAGATTTGGATTGGATTATTGCTGGGGACTTCAATGCTAAATTATCCGCTAGAGATCAGGAAGGTGGCATCCCTGTTCTGGATACAGGGGACCGGTTGTTTATTGCCCAAGTCCAGGCCTTTAACCTTGTTGATATCAAAGGCCCTGGTACAAACTTTACCTGGACTAATAAGAGAAGAGAGCCATACAAGAGGAGGGTTAAGCTTGACAGGTTTTTGGTCTCGGAGGAAGATTTTGTTAGATGGAATATCAAATTCCAGATTTTGGAGGGCCCAGTCTCCGATCACTCTCCCATTTTGCTGGAGGGAGGGACTATGTCAGGAAAGTATTACAAACCTTTTAAATTTGAAAATTTTTGGTTGCAAAAGGAGGACCTACGAAGGAAAATTTCACAGTGGTGGGAAGAAGGTCGTCTCCCTTTTGGAACAGCTATGTTCAAATTTCATAAACAACTTCTCTTTGTTAAGAGCAAACTAAAACAGTGGAAGCAAACTAACAAATCTGATTTCCAGCTCCAACGGGCTCCCTTGCTGGAAAGATGGAATGAGGTGCAAAAACAATTCAGAGAAGGAATTATTTTTGAGCATCTTAAATTTGAGGATGACGCTTTACGCAAAGCGGTTGAGGACATTGATAATCAAGAAGAGATCTACTGGAGACAGAGAGCAAGAAATACTTGGCTATTAGAAGGGGACAAAAATACTAAATTTTTCCATCGCTCTGCCTGTGCTAGAAGGCAATTGAATAACATGGAGTTCCTTCAAGATGAGATTGGAAACTCTTTTGACACTCTTCCTGATATGCATTCCCTATCTATGGAGTACTTCTCAAACCTCTTCAAGGAAAGTATGCAGCATGATGTGGAAGCCCAAAATGAAATCATTGAGGGAATTCCCTCTATTATTTCTCATGAAGAGAATCAGGCCCTTCTTAAGCCCATTGATCGTGATGAACTCAAGAAGGTGGTCTTTGGGATGTGCACAGGAAAATCGCCTGGTCCGGACGGTTTCCCTATTGAGTTCTTTCAGGCCTTCTGGGATATCTTAGAGGAGGATGTGTTGGCTGTCATTGAGGAATCCCGAATTAACAAAAGAATGCTCAAGGCTCTAAATCACACCTTTATCACTTTAATTCCTAAAGGAGAGGGGGGGGCTCACATTTCCGATTTCAGACCTATTGCTTTATGTAATGTGATCTACAAAATTATCACTAAACTTATGGCTGAAAGACTAAAACCCCTTCTTCAGAATATTATTTCTCCTGAGCAAGGGGGTTTTGTTGAAGGAAGACAGATCTTGGATGGAGTGATCTTGGCTCAGGAGGCTATCCACTCTATGCATAATTCAGGTAACAAGGGAATGTTCATCAAAACTGGATATGTCTAAGGCTTATGACAGAGTAGAGTAGGGTTTCTTGGTCAAGATGTTGGCAGCCTTTGGTTTTTCGTAGGACTGGATTGCCTGGGTCATGAGCTGTATCTCTACGCCTTCCTACTCTATTTTAATTAAGGGGCTTCCCTCGCCGCCTTTTGGAGCCTCTCGGGGTCTCCGACAAGGAGATCCCTGCTCCCCCTATCTCTTTCTTATCTTGGCTGAAGGTTTAGGCAGACTCCTCCTGAGAAGAAGACGTCAAGGACAGATTACAGGAATTAAAATCGGGGCTGAAGTTTTGACTCATTTACAGTTTGTGGATGATACGGGCTTGGTGGGAGTTGCCAGCCTCAGGGAAGCAAGAAGGATCAAGGATACTCTTAACGTCTACCTCCGGGCTTCTAATCAAGTCATCAATGAATCAAAATCAAAAGTGGTCTTCTTCAACCTTGATCAAAGGTCTCAAGAGAGAGTTATGGAGATCCTGGGTTTCACTAGGACCTCCCTTCCTGTTGTTTATTTGGGGGTGCCTCTGCATTGCAAAAAACTGAAAGCTGATTTCTGGAAGGACCTGCTGGATGGCATCAAAGAGAGAATGAATCATTGGTCTCATAGATGGTTAAGCTATGGGGGCCGACTAACTTTCTTGAAGTCTGTTATTCAAGCCATGCCTATTTACAAATTTTCTATTCTGGCCGCCCCTCCTTCAATCTGGAAAGAGTTGGACAAAGCGGCTAGAAGTTTTCTGTGGGAAGGTGCCAATGGAGAGAGGAAATGGGCCTTGGTTGGGTGGGATAAGGTCACCCAGCCCAAGGAAAAAGGTGGGCTGGGCTTGAGAAGCTCCAAGTTTAACAATCGGGCCCTGGCTGGAAAACTGTATTGGAGGTGGATTTCCCAGCCTTCGTCCCTTTGCAGCAGAATCCTTTCCAGTAAATACTTGGGTCTTGTTCATCCCAACGACTTGGGCCGCTATCCTTTGGAAGGTAATGGTTCTCTTGTGTGGCAAGAGCTCAAGCTTGGATCTCGCATTATCAAAGATCAATTGTTCTGGAAAGTTGGGAGAGGGGAGAAGGCCCAGTTTTGGACTGACTCTTGGGATCAGCATCCTCCTATCCTTGTTGTGTTTCCTGATTTGCATCCGTTAAAAATAGCTCTTGAAGATAAGGGTTGGATTAATATTGAGAGCTACTTCAATATCAGCCAATTGGGGGAGTATAAGGTTCAAAAGTTTAAGCGGCTGGGTGAATGGCCTATTCCAATTCCTCCGGAGCAGGCTCCAACTCTAGAAAAACTTTTGGCAGAAAGGTTTCTTACTGGGAGAGATGAGGAGGATGAGCTTTCCTGGGGCTTTGGGAACCTTGGGGTTTATTCTGTGAAGGAGGGCTATGCTTCGATCCTCCCTGAGCCCCCCCACACTCTTTTCCTGTTCATGAATGGAGGAAGATATGGCATCCCAAGGGCTGGCCGAAAGTGAACTTCTTTGCTTGGCAGCTGATGCATTATGGTATCTTGACCTTTGACAATCTCAGAATTAGAGGCATCATTGGCCCTTCCCAGTGTGTTTTGTGTTATAGGAATGAGGAAACTATGGATCATCTTCTGTTTGATTGTCCTTTCACACAGCATATTTGGCACCGTTGGTTCTCCCACTTTAAAATTCAGGCGCTTGGAGACTTGTCCCGGACCAATTTGTGGGAAAGCTGGAAGAGAGGTAGATTTATATCTAAAGCTCTTCGTACTGGCTGGGAGCTCGGTTTCCTTTTTATTTGGTGGCAGGTTTGGTTGGAAAGAAATGCTCGTATTTTTTGTGAAACCTTCTCTTCGGTGGATGGGATTTGGCAGGTCATTTGGAGCAAAGTTGTGGAAACCGTTGCCATCTATGTTGAGAAGGAAAATCAGCCGGCTTCTAAGCCTTTGATTGGGAGAGGTGCTGATCTTGAGAGACAGGTAAGAAGTTGTTGGAAACCTCCCCCAGAAGGCTGGGTCAAAATCAATACTGATGGAGCTGCAAAAGGTAATCCGGGTAATGCTGGTAGTGGGGTTATCTGTCGTGATCATGTTGGGACTGTGCTCTATTGGGAATTGCAAGGTCTGGGATATGCCACAAACAATGAAGCTGAGGCCTTTGCTATTAAATCTGCCTCCATCTGGGCCATCAAACATGGTCACAGAAAGATAATCATTGAGTCTGATTCCCAAATCCTGGTTGGTGCTCTTGATTGCTTGAGGAACTTTGCCTTAAAAGCTTGGAGGCTCCGGATTTTGGTTTCCCAAATTTTAGAGCTTTGGAAGGAAATTGAGGATGTGATTCCTGTTTATGCTAGTAGATCTCTCAATAAAGCGGCTGATTTCCTTGCTAAGATGGGTGCTGAGAGAGAGGTTGGGATTCATCTGCACAACAATTTGTCCGTGGAGGATGCTGAGATCAGACAAGGCCTTGAACAATTTCTGAAATAATGTGCAAAGTTTTTTCTGCTAAGGGTCCTTTTTGTCGCGATATCGCGACATGTTGTGCTGTCGCGGCCGTTGGCTGGTTGCTGTCGCGATATCGCGACAGGTTGAGCCTCCGCTGCCTCTGGTTGGTTTCTGTCGCGATATCGCGACATGTCACGTTATCGCGGGTCACGATTCCGTGACATGTTGCGATATCGCGACATGTCGCACTTTCGCGTGTCGCGATTCCACGTCTTGTCGCGATATCGCGACATGTCGCGATTTCATGACATGTCGCGATATCGCGACAGGTTGTGCCTTCCTGGCCTCTGGCATTTTTCTTGCGCGATATCGCGGCATGTTTGGCTCTTTTGAGACTGGTGTTTTTCTGTCGCGATATCGCGACCCTTATGCGGCTTGAATGCTGTTTAGTGTTTCTGTCGTTGTCGCGACGCCTTCTGCGGTTGGCTGACGAGGGCCCTTCCTGTCGCGATTTCGTGACATGTCACGATTTCGCGACATGTCGCGTTATCGCGACTGTTGGTGCCGAAGTGGCCGTGACGGGTTTGCCTGTCGCGATTTCGTGACATGTCGCGTTTTTGTGACTTGTCGCATTTTTGCGCCGTCCGTTCTCCGTGCCTTGTGGCTGCTAGTGTTGCCTTTGTGCGCTTTCCTTGTTGTGTTGCTCGTGGCTTTGGCTCGGGATGTGTTCTCTCCCGCTTGTATCTGGTTTTTGTTTTAATACAAGTTTTCATTTTTTCAAAAAAAAAAACTATCCATTATTGGTTTAGGGAACCTATGTCAATGTCTATAGTAGGTTCAATATTCATGACTGTGCATGATTGGTCGAGAAGACTAATTCAATTTCTATAGTAGGTTCAATATTTATGACATGTCTCTCCTCAAAATAATCTAAGGTAGGAGGAGGGTTCTCTAGTTTAGAGTTAATCTCAACCTAGTAGACATAATCAGACCACTTATGTCCTCCCCACTTAGGATTGGAATTTTTTTAAAACCCCTTCTTATATTACTATTGGGGTATTCTTTCCTCTATAGCATATAGTAACTCAATAATACCTTCATCATTAGGCAGGGTAGGGATGAAGAAAACCTTGTCTATAATCTTAAGTGTAGATTCAACCTCATGTTCCTTACCTTTGATCCAAGAGAGGATTTGATCATGTAAGGAAAAAATATGAAATATAGGGATGTGAGGACCAAGATATGACTCTAATTTATTATAGATATTTTATTAAGAAATCCATGACAACCCAAGATTTTAGCTCAAGAGAGAATTCTACTTCAATTAAATGTTTAGTTAGACAAAAGGGTGTTGGATTGACTAAGTTGTCAAGCCATGTGTTTTATATCTTTATTAATTAGGAGCATGTCTCTATGTATGGAAAATGGAATATAAGATAGATATAAATTCCTATTCAATCACAATTCCCCTAGATCATAGTATTAATAGGTGATCTTGTTTTTGCTAAACAAATTCCTATAGTTGACAAGCTAATAATAGGTTTTGGCATGGAACAATCAAGAATAGTACATGAATTGGTTTTATCAATATTATAACAACCAGCATGACTATCTTGATAGAAATTTTGAATGTGATAAATTTTAGCTTTTATTAAATTCCTAGATAAAGGAATTATTTCTATTTCACTTGAAATATTTGAAGGTTTTATTGTGTAGATAACAAAAATAGTAATATTTCAATGTCTATATAGCTTAGTTTTATAAATATTACATTCATCATTTTAAAGCATACAATAAGTAAATAAATTATTGCTATCTCTATTAAAAATTTCATAAATATTTACATTAGCATAATATTCATCACTTAAAAAAGGAATTTCCATTGAATCTAGTTAATAATGCCCAGCCCAATCTTTAGAAATATGATTGTTAGATGGAGAATTATTTATTTCAATACTAAAAGCCTAATTAAAATTATTCTCAACATCACTATTAATTTCTTCCCCCATGATGTCATTATCAACACGAAAGGTCACTTGTTTCAACTTAGCATCATCCTCATGGGTTTTGTGTAATTTGGACAACCACTGATAAAATAAGACCAAATATTCTCTCTTATTAGATTTCAATAATAGTAGCAATTTGTCAACTACCTATTGAGGAATGCGAATAATAGCATCCATATTAGATTGATCATCTTCTAACTCATAGTGTATTAGGGGTATTATAATGAAATTCAAGGTGCCATTTATTGCTCATGTTCATAGATTGGAACCTTTTGTGTCTCATCCACAGAAGAAGCAAATACATTTTCATGATTTGTAGGACATGTACTCAAGGATAAAAGACTTATTTTATTTCATCATCATAGGTAAACTTAACCACTTGAAAAATAGAGGAAGGTATGGCCCTCATCTTATTAATCCAAGCTCTACCTAATATCATATTATAGTTGGCCTTGAAATCAAAGGCCATAAAATTCACTTATTTTTTTATTTAGGCCCAATTGCAATTGACATATAAGTGCAACCCATAAAATCTTATGGACTACCATTGTAAGAAAATCAACAATTTCTAGTGGGCAAAACATTCTCTCCATGGATCCTTAGCTTATCTATCAAGAATAATGACATAACACTTGTACCACTCCCTTAATCAACTAAATCCATATGAACAACCATAGCATTATGTACTACAATAATTATGAATGGTGGGGCCTTAGAAAAATAATCAATAGCAATCATATATTTTACAGAAAATAATAATTAGATCAAGGATAGTATATGCATAAATACAATGATTTTATTAATGATATTGAATGTACTACACTTTATAAGACCTTAGAATGGTAGGTATGATATTGGCAACCCTAAACCTAGGTATCTCCATCATATCAAGTAATTATATTATTGTTATCATTGTTAGAGAGATGTGCTAAGTAATTCTGCATATGGGACCTTACAAGAGGTTGTATACAATTCTTCCACTATATCCTATTCATGACTATTTTGAGTGATTCTTTTAGTGAATAGGGTCCTGATAATTTTTAGTTATGGGCTTTGGGATCATTAACTTTTGTGGAAATTATAATATTTCAATATATTCTAGAATTAAATTATCTATAGGTTTGATTGAAGCCTTCCCAAGAATACTTTTTCATTAAAAAATATATCTACGTTTCTATCAATTCTGTGGATGACCAAAGGAGAGTTTGGAATTTATCACTTATGGTTCATTTAATCATTTACTAGATAGGTCCTTTAGCTTTGTCCTATTTTTCATCTTTAGAACGTTGTTTCTTTTTATATTAGGATGCACTTCTAGTGATAGTAGCAATCTATTTTACACTTCTAAACTATTGATATAATGAGTCACATTTTATTGTATAAATGCATTCTCTATTTGGGCTAGATTGGGAAATACTTGATTAACTTGAGGAGGATTATAGGCATTTATAGGTCTAGGAATTTGGTTTTGGTGGTGAGTACCATTTTTATGTTGGTTGCTCTAACTCCCTCCTTGATTATACCCTTGTTTGCCTTTAACATGACTATATCCTTGATTTTGAAAAATATGATTACCCCCTTGAATAAACCCTTGACCTTGATTATGGCTCAATCCCTATTATTGATTGTGATTGAGAGATTGTTGCTCATGGTTGGGGAAAAGGAGCATTATATATACCTAACCTATGATTGTAAGGATGATTATGTTTCTTTTGGGAACCCTTAATATTTTTATAAAGCAAGTTAGTCCTATCACTATTGAATTTATTAATGTTGAAATTAGGACTAAATATTTATTTATGATAAATGTTACATAGCTCCAAGTAGGTATTGGGATCAATTTCATAGACCTCATTCTAAAAGAAAATGTTTTTGGGATCATGCCACTCATGTGCTTCAAGTGTTATTTAATGGTAGTTATTGATCCTAGGTTGTGGATAAATTTTGATAAATAACTTTGAGTCCATTGTGGTATTATATTCTTAGGTCTTGGGCAACCTTTAGATTTGGTCAACATGTGTACATGGGTTCCACCTATCTATATTTCATGAAAGGCATCTTGGACAACTATAGTATAAATCCTATATCCAATAGAATTCTTATTAGTGTTTAATGGTTTCAAGGGTTTTATGACCATATTTAATTTTTCAATGTTCAAGGACTAACAAATTATATAACCTTTTCTAGGAATACAAACCATAAGTAAATTGTTCCTATACCTTAGCCTGAAAAACATGCTTAATTTTATTTAAAAACATGCCTCTTTAGTTAGGATCATATTATAAAAACATACCTCTTTATTTAAAAATGACCCTTGTTCGTAGCTCCCAGAGGCTAAAATGCAAAGAAATTGTCAAAACTCCTTCGTCCACCTCTGTTAAAACTCCAAAGGAAACGTCCAACTCCCCTGACCTAGTTGAAAGGTACCTTCACAAGTTAGCCATCCATGCAACTTCCACCACCATTGTTCATATTGAAACTGCTCACTTGGCCATTGGGAAGGCGATCTCAACTCTCAAAGAACAACACCATGCGCTAAGTCTCTTGTTTTTTTGTGATAATTTTGAAAATGTTCCAGTCATGTCTAGTGTTGAGGTATCCTTTGATACCAAGATTGACGTCAAATATGTTATCAATGATGAAGAGGTAGTGGAAATCGCCAAGGAGGCCTGTACCAATGTTCATAAGGACAACACTAAAGAGGTTCCACAAACGGATACGAAAGACATCGGCTTGGAAGGTGCTATTTCGTCTCTCATGCAGATTGACAACTCCCTCGATGGCTGATGACTTTTCCTCTGCTTTCAGGTTCCTATGTGGTGGAGGTTCACTTCTTTTTGGGCTCTGTTATATTTTTGCCTGTTTATCTTTGTTTCTTTTTGTCAGAGATTGCAACCTTGTTCCGAAAGGCTTTCGCCTGCTTCTTTTTGTTCCTTTTAGTCTGAGGATGTAACCTTTTGTTCTTGCAAGTAGTTCTGTGGTTCCTTTTTCCTCTTTGTTCCTTTCTGTTCCTTTGATGTACAAGGCATTGGGGCACCTTTCAAATGCCCTATTTTTAATATAATTAATTTACCAAAAAAAATATTAGAATTACATTTAAATATTTTCCATCTCTTCTGGAATTCAATTATAGATTCATTATGTCATTTTTTTGGTATTTACAAACACATCCACCACTTCTATTTTAGTCATGCCATAATTAAATTCTCGTATTGAATTTTAAATAAAAGTATCTAGGGATTCAATAGAGTATTTAGTCAAAGATGCAAACAAATCAAGAATATTTTCTACCAAAGCCCTAGTCATTAAATTAAATAAAACTTTTTATTATGCAATCAATTCCTATTATATATATTATACTCATCAATAAATTGTTAAAATTAATTTTAAAAATTTCTAGGATGGAATAGAATGGTCTATTATTCTATATATGCTTAATCAACTAGTATTTGGTATATACCTAACACTTGTAACTCATATGGGTATATGTTATTGTATATAAAGTGGATCATGTATCAAGTTAGAAGTGGGCCACAATGTTAAGTTAGGATAGTGTGTCATAAAATCATGTGTATAATTGCTTTATCATAGAATATATTTGTTGTCATATAATTATGAATGTAACCGCTTGGTATCATGAATATAACTATCATAAATTAGATAAGTCATGAATATTCCCATAGAATATTTTCATAGAAGGATGTCATAGAATATTGTCATAAAATATCAAGAAATATTCTTGTAAATATTATAAAATGGGAAGGATGTAACCCTCATGGGCTAGAGAAGAATTTGCATATTTTGTAAGGAGGTTGCCCCCTCAAAGTGACCTACAATAGTAATATTTCTTGTCTCAAATTCCTACAATTATTGTTATTTATATTTCCATGTTTCAATTAATGAATGCTTTTGTTATTGGATATACGATATTAGTGTTGATTTTATCAATACTCTATGCAATCATAGTTAGAATTATCTTTGGCACTAAATTTTTTATCTCAATATAGCTTTGCACTAAGAATTTTGAGGTGAAATATTTGCATGAGAAGAAGAGGTTCATTGCAAGTGGTATCAAAGCCCTTTCCAAGGCATGGTAAGCTTCTATTGTGAGCAATTTCTTTTTGTTAATCCTAGGTTCATAGGTTATAAATGGTGTTCCAATCATTTTAAAATAATACAAAGAATTTGTCCTTATTGGCTAAGCTAGATAACCCATAAAGCATCTAGTGAAGCAAGGGGTAATCAAGATTCAATACCTAGGCCTCAAACAACATCTGTACATGGATTTTATCTCCCATGTACCTTGTGTATATCGGGAGACCCCTTTAGAAACCTAGAGCCAAACCTTAATATATAGAAAGTCAGTTAATCATGTAGTATCGATAGTGCGCCGAGCACATCACTCAGGACGATCACCCTCCCATAATATCAAAGAGGTAAAGGGATGTGTAAAATCCTCCTTGAGTAGTGGCTCGAAATATTGGTTTGAGAATTATCAATCATTGTTCTAGTATAATAGAGGGCTATGGAGAGTGCACAAACCCTAACCTAGAATAGATCCATTCCTTGCTTACATTATTAGGAGCAAAGGTCATGGAACAAAAAAAGTAAAATTTTAAAGAAAAAAATATGTAAAACATAAAAATTGTTTGGGCTATCGAAAAACATCATTATGGGATATAGCACATTACGATCATCTCATCAAATTGATCATTTTGGTATATAGAACCCATACACTTTTTTGTACCCTTACTAAAAGTAGTCATTTTGGGATATAGGCCATTGTGATCATCTCATCAATTTGATTGTTTTGGTATATAGCATCCATATACTTTTTAGGGACCCTTTCTAAAAATAGTAATTGTTAAAATAATATTTCTATTTTTAGTAAATGCCCCTTGAGACCCGTTATCAAGCAATGGAGACTAGAATGAACAGAGGAACACCTCTCCAAATTGGATGCCCTCATAGAACTCAAGGATAAAATATCTTCTCTTGTCACCATGATAGTAGACCACCAACATAAGCAAGACTAGATGAGTTGGGATATTGAGGTGCTTAAGATTAAAAAAATAAATTTTGATGGGTATGTTGACAATAGTACAAATGCTCAGAGGGAGAAACTATTGACCAACTAAAATTTTCTAGGATCTTTAATGAGGAGAACACTCAATATCATGGAAATAATAAAGGCATGACTTTGTGACTCCCTAAAATAGATTTTCTAAGGTTTGATGGAACACAACCATAGAGTTGGTTGATTAAGATTGAGCAATGGTATGAGCTTCATGAAACTCCCTTTGACTAGAGGATCTTTATAGTTGTCTTTCATTTTGATTTGGAAGCACTACATTGGTACCAATGGTTGAGAAAATAAGTTTCTAATCTTGGGTGGACACAATTCAAGAGAGAACTCCTTAATCAATTTGGGCCATCCAATTTGAATATTTTACTAGAGCACTCACCAAGTTGAGATAAATGAGCACTATGACCAAGTATATCATTAATTTTGAGAAGCTCATTGTAACAACCCCAATGCCTGATTATCTCTTTCTTGAAGAATTTGATGCTGCTATGAGTATCTGTGTTTGCAGGTCCAAGTTTCAATCCATAGAAGACAGACAGATGAATCATAAACCCACCCCCTGACGGAGACAGTGGTCAGGAACATCAGGTAAAGTGGGATATGATGTCATGTCGATGGCACCGTGGCTCATGGGTACATGGAAGACCACTAAAAATATCATATAGGTCATACTGCTTGAACTCGCATTAATAATGCATGCATTAAATGCTTTCTGCCTACTGATTGTGTAAATATAAAAATATGTAAATGTATTTAATTTTGAAAATATTTTAAAAATATATAATAAATAAAAAATATATATACGTGTAATAATAATTAAAATATAAGTAAAACTTAAGTACCTATGGAAAATCTGTTGGCATCATTTTCTCTGGCAGATTTGGCTAGAAAGGAACCATAGAGCCTTTAAGGATACCATTCACAACCCAAAAACCATCCTCAACAGGATTATTGTCTTTGCGAAAGAAAACCTTAGCACCTTAGTGGATGAGAACCACTCAATTCCTCCCCAAGAAAAACAATTAGCTCGGGCCTTAGGTATTGAGGACAAACCTTCCATTCCTTTGCCCAATCCCAGAAATGGGATTTCTTGGGAGACACCCCCCCAGGGTTGGTTCAAAGTAAATTTTGATGGTGCAGCCAAGGAGAACCCGGGAAGAGCTGGAGCTGGAGGAATAATCAGGGATCATCAAGGAAATCTGGTCAAGGCCTTCGCTGAACCATTGGGAATCAGAACTAATAACGAAGCAGAAGCTAGAGCCCTTTGGAGAGGGTTGCAAGTAGCCCAAGCAACTCAAGGTAACTTGATGACTGAAGGTGATTCGATGAACATCATCAACCTATTAACCAATGGCAAAAAACCTCCATGGAGAATCGAGGGAGTCATCAATGAAGTGAGGATTCTTTTTGCGGCAAGACGAACAGGAGGGCTCGTCACGTGTACCGTGAGGCCAACAGGTCAGCTGACAAATTAGCCAATATAGGTGTTGATGTTGGTAGTTTGGTGACATGGACACAAGGTGTGCCACGTGAAGTGGAAACCATTATTAGTCATGAAAAGAAACCTACCCATTAAGGAGAAAGATGAATGGGTGTTCTTTCCCCATGGAGCTAGTAATAACTATGGGGTTTCCCTCTAAATCATACCAAATTGGAAATGAAGGTAACAGGATGTAAGCCTTGGAGGATTCCGACAGAGAATAGGAAATGGGCAAGCAATAGGTTTCACAAGTGCAAAGTTCCAAACTTCAATTTCCTGTCAATGTAAGTAATGTTTACGGTTATGTTTAGGTATGGGTGTGCCTTGTTAGTAAGGTGTTGTAGGGGATTCAACACAAGTTCTGGTAAGAAAGTTTCAAGGATGACTAGGATCTACAATCTCAGCAAAAGGCTGGATATTGTAATAGGTTTTTGGTTAACCTGTAAAACCCGGTAATTAATGAAGACTTTTATTTACCAAAAAAAATAATAATAATTAAAATATGGCCATACATTAAAAAATAAATTAAAATATAATTATAATAGTGACATTAAAATATATGTGCTCATGTGAATATTATAAAAATAATAATAAAATTAAAATAATATAACTAAAAGGGAAGTCACCACCTGGTTAAGTGGGCGTTCTCCAAAATGGTGACCGGAGGACGTGACAAATAGTCATCAATAATAAAATCTAAGTGTCTTGCACTAAAGACACTTAAAATCTTTTAAAAGGAGCTGACCGGATGTTTGAGGAGGCATGGGAAGCTTGTCTATTCCTCTAAGGTGAAAGTGTATGTATCTATTTTTATTTTCTCTCTGTTTCGGAAAGATTGGGAGATATCTCAGTGAAGAGAGAAGGCCGAAGATGTCTTTTTAAGATGTTCCGCCAGCTAGAACCAGGTTGGATCACTGCAAATCTATGTGTGTGTATGTGATAAGTATAATGGTTAACAGTTATATTTTAATGATTTTTGGTTGTTGATTTAATTTACATATCTTACTGGAAAACTGTATGCGCTGCATTAAAAAAATTTAGTATAAGAGTTGTGAAAGTTTGGAATTGCATGTTGAGTTCATATAGAGTGCATTGCATTTGAGCCACACTAATCCTTTAGAAAGCTTGTCCTTTGTCTCTCACCAATGGGTTCTGGGTAAAAGCAAGTAATTAAGCCATGGAAAGCCACTTAGTGGGGTCTGGAAGGTACAATACCTCTTCTATTGCAAAGGATTATTTTAGCTGTGTATAGTTGAATATCATTGAAAGAATATGATATACAATCATATTAAGCTTGTACATATATAAATTTCTATCATCAAGTTGGCAACTGTGTAAATTCTGAAAAGATTGGACATTCTGTTAATAAAACTTGGAACATTACTATTTATTTGAAAAGGAACAACAAGTTGGTACACCCTAAATTACCAACAAGTCCTAGGATCAGACGCAATATGAATGTTAGTAAAATTAATAGTGCAGATATAACATGACTTCAGTCTTCGATTGAGTTGATGTATCAAGTAAATATTTTTATATCAAATGTTTTATTTTAAAAAAAAAATTGACAACCCTTGAAAGGTTGAACTCAGTATTAATTATTTTGCCGACACCGAGGTCTTATATCATCGTCTGATTTAGCAAATTTTGTACATTTTATACAACAAATGAAACTATAGAATGTAACATAAAAACTTGTATATTGTGGTGAAATTTAGACATAGCATCAGATAATTGGTGGGTGTTTTCGTTGGATTCTAGAACCCTTAAAAAAAAGTATCTATCATACAATGGTAGCATCCGATTCCGATTGATAACCGCCTTGTATACGAGTGTCATGTGGCCAAGCAATAGACGGGATTAAATATTCCTTTAGCACTTGTATTTTTTTTTTTGTCGTCACATATGGATTATCAATATTTAGGGCGAAATCATATGTTATTTTTGAAAACCTTGTAGTTGATGTTAAATCTCGGACGTTTTCAGTTGTGCCATTCGTCTGAAGATAGAATTTTTAATCTTCTATTATACTGTATTATTAAGTTTAAATTCCGTTTTCTTCTCTTAAATTTCAAATTGTTATATCATTACCCATTTGGTTATGTTGAATTTAGGAATGTTAGCTAAAGTCACTAAATGAAATAAGTATTCATGGGATTAATCTCTCACGCACAAAAAGCTTAGCGATTAAGAATTCGTATAGAGTTGTCTAAAACTAATGGAAGGTACCTCTACTTCCTTAAATATCTTGGTAGAAAGTATAATTTATATCTAGTTATTGCGGGTAGGGAGGTAGGACTTTTACTATAGCTTATCTAATTTTAAAATAAACAAAATTAGGCTTTTTAAAAGTATAAATGGTCACTTAAGTTAGGGGTACAGATTATAATACACCATGGTCTCCTAGGTTGAAGTCGTAGAAGTTTAAACATGCCCGAGACTCATTGACCGCTTCCTTTTAAAACCACGATTAAGTGGAAGTAAAGTTAATAACAGATATTCCTCCGTTATCTGCTTTAGAATAGCCTTTTTAAAGTATTTAATTATTTTTTTTTTCGTGACTAGGTAATAAATGCGAATTACATCTTCTTATCAATGCCTCGAAGGTATTAAACGATTTAAACTGGAAATTAAATTAGAATTCCGACTCTTGTATGGAATACTTCAATTAGGCGCAGTCCTAAACCCAGTCTGTATAAGTGTAGATCAAGGAACCAATAAGTTGTCTTAGGAAGAAAGTTTTACCAAGCTGTACTTCAGTTCTATAAACCAAAAATGGAATGAAAAGGTCTTATCGATATTTTTTTAAAATATAAAACAAGTTATAATTCTTGGGATTTAGTTGTAATAAAGGTGTCTACTTACCTTTTCAAATTGGAAGGATAGCCAAAAATTAAATTATGGTTCTTCGTTTTATTTTATGATTAAATATTTAATTTACATATAAACAACTCAGTATATTATTATGATGCATTTAATATTTTAATTCATAATAGAGTAGGAACTCTTTATTTATATAAAATATAACTTTTGTGCATACTTAAAATAAAACAAACCATGATTAACAACACCTATGTCTTAATATTTTGAACATAGTCATGTATACTTACGTTGTTCTTTTTGAGATAAGACTATAAAACCTTTGGAAAGCATGTCCACTGAAGGGTGCAAATGAATTTTTTCCTCCATCAATAGACTTGCTTCCTCCATAAATAAGCTTAGACTATAAAACCTTTGAAAAGCATGTCCACATAAGGGTGTAAATGAATTTTTTCCTCCATCAATAGACTTGCTTCCTCCATAAATAAGCTTAAGAGAAATTATGAAACTTTTAATTGAAAATTAACTTTGATTTTATTTGAGTACTAAAACTAGGTTTTTATTGATATTCTTATGGTTAGATATCCTCTTAAGTTTGTCATACGGACAACCGGTTGAGAAAGTGAAAGAGGGAGATGGCAGGAGCAGGTGCAGGGTTGGGGGTAGGTTCAGTGCTTGGTGCAGGTCCCCGGTCGGGATCGGGCTCGGGGTCGGGGACAGGCACGTCAGGGCCCGGTCCTGGGCCTGTAGGACCCCCGACGGGCCCAGAGGATGGGTCTGCGCTTGATCCGTTTGGGGGCCAGGGTGTCTTGGGCCCTGGCCCACAGGCCAGCCTCGATGCGAGCGTAGGGCTGGGGAATAAGTCCCCTGCTCCTGAGTGGGGCTTTGTCCCGGGCGGGCCCAAACCCTCCTATCAGCAGATCTTGGCGGGCACCAGGGCCCCTTCCCGGGCCTCGAGGCTAGGTCTTTCCCTCGAGGGCACTCACATTTCTATCCAGGAGGAGGTCTACTCCTCCTTGGTAGCTGGTTCTTCTGCCTCCTTGGTAGGGAAATTCCTGGGAGGGCGTCCTGACATGGAAACCATCCGCAGGTGGGCAGCTACCAAATGGAAGGTTTTCGGGCACATCCAGCTAGTTGCCCTGACCAAGGGCTTCTTCATCATCAAATTAAACAACAGTGAGGATGCCGAAAAGATCCTATCGGGCGGGCCCTAGTTTCTGGGGCGCAAGAGCCTCTTCCTCAGGCGGTATGGAGCTGACTTCCACCCCAGCACCCAAAGCATCAACTTCGCCCCGGTCTGGGTTCGGCTCCCAGACCTTCCCTTCCATCTGTGGCACGAAGACGTCCTCAGACTCATTGCTCAGTCGGTCGGGGACCTGGTGGCCTTTGACCCTGCTACCAAGGCAGGATCCCGGATGGTGCATGCCCGATTTTGCGTCAACGCCAATCTCGAATCCGTTCTCCCCTCCTCGGTGACCATCTCCTCTGGGTCCTACTTCTGGAGCCAGCCCCTGATCTACGAAAACAAACCCGCCTTCTGCCCCACCTGCAGCACTCAGGGCCACCTCTCCCACCAATGCCCGATTTCCAGAAAGGCGGAAGGCCCTCCCCCCAAACCCCCTTCTCAATCAGGTCGGGCCCCGTCTCGCGGGCCCCCTCGCGACGGCCCCAGATCCCAGGCCTGGACCACCAAGGGGCCCCCCGGCCCCAAAGGATTCTCATATGGACCTCGGTCTGGAGGGCGATCTCCCCCAGGTTTCCCCTTCTGCTGCTCCCTCCCCTGGGTCATCTTCCGTGGCCCCGATCCCAGGCTCTCCCGCCCAGCCCGCTTTGAACCCCTCCCCGCAGGGCCCTGCTTGCGCCCAGGCAAGCGAGCCGACCAGGCTCTCTTCCCCGTCGGCTCCCTTGGTCGGGGCCCCCTTTCCCCCCCATCCCCGCTCCTCCCTTGACCCCCTCTCGGCCCTCCCGATGATCCCTGTTGGGCTTCCTCCCTTGGAGTGCGGATCTGAGAAGTCCGATGAAGAGATCGAAGCTAGTTCTTCGTCCGGGCCCGACGAAGTCAGTCCTAAGATGACCCGGAGCAGGTCTTTTGCCATAGACTTTGGCAGCAAACTCAAAAGAGGGCGCCCCACCCTGGGCGATCAGCGGACTAGGATCACTGAAGATGACATAGCCAATGGCTCCCAGGCAACTCTCTCTGACGTGGGGGCAAGCTTCTCCAAGACGGACGCCAATCGACCCAAACCCCCTGCTCATTCCGGGAAGGGGGGCAAGCGACCCCTCAAGGGTGTCAAATGAAGCTCATCACCTAGAATATCAGGGGCCTCAATGGGGCCCCCAAGAAAAGGATCCTCGGCCAACTCCGCAGGGATCACCGTCCGTCCTTCCTCCTCCTTCAGGAGACCAAAATAGATGAGGCTGTTGCCCGACGTGTAGCCCAAGCTACCTGGCGCAACTGCGAGTCCCTGTCTACCCCTACGGCTGGCTCAGCCGAGGGTCTGCTGTGCATGTGGGACCCCCGGTGCTTTGAAGGAAGACTCATATCTTCGTCCCCCAGAATCATCAACATGCTGGTCCATTGCGTAAAGTCAAGGCGCTCATGGATTCTGTCCAACGTCTACGCTCCTAACAGTCCCGTCGAGAAAGCGGCCTTATGGAAGGAAATTAGCTCGATGAGAGAAGCCTTCGCCCCCTGCCCTGGATCCTGGTCGGGGACTTCAACAACCCCCTGTTCCTCTCTGATAAAAGTGGGGGCTCAGCGGCTCAGGGCAAGAGCATGGAGGACTTTGGTGCCTTTACTGCCCTCAACGAGCTCATGGACGTCAGCCTGAAAGGAGCCAGGTTCACTTGGACCAACAGAAGAGCGGGAGAAAATCATATCCAGGTCAGACTAGATAGAGTTTTCTTGTCCAAGGAAGCCCTGCCTATGTTTGTTGATGCCACCCTGCTGGCCCTCCCCAAAATCGGGTCTGATCACAGCCCCCTCCTCCTTGAAACCGACCACAGGCCCTCCCCCAAGAGGCCTTTCTGGTTCGAGTCCATGTGGCTGCATCACCCTGACTTTCGGGCCCAGGTTGGGCGCTGGTGGGCTCCCCCAGTCCCTGGACGCCCCGCTGAGCAAATCTTCCATAAGCTGAGACGCCTTAAGGACCAACTCAAGGTATGGAACAAGGAGGTGTTCGGCAATATCTTCGAAAACAAAGCAATTCTCAAAGAAAAACTCGAAGCCCTCGAGGCCAGATTTCAAGCTGGCTCCCAAGACCCGGGGCTCAGGGATGAGGAGCGCCTTGCTCTCAGCGAGTATCATAACATCCTGGCCCGGGAGGAAATATTTTGGAGACAGAAGTCGAGAGCCCTGTGGCTCCAAGATGGCGATGCAAACACCAAGTTCTTCCACGCGTCGACTCTCAGGAACAGGGGCTCCAACAGAATTGCTGAGTTGGTGGGCAGCGATGGCAGAATCATCAAGGAAGAAGAGGACATCCGGGCTGAAACCACTCGCTTCTTCCAGGAGCTCCTGGGTGACAGCCCCCCCATGTCCCCAGATGCGGCTGACTCCCTTCTGGAGCACATCCCATCTTCTGTCACGGCCATGGCAAATCAGATGTTGTTGCAGCCTCTGTCTGACTCCGAAATCCATGCTGCCACCTTTTCCATGAAGGCTGAGGCGGCCCCGGGCCCGGACGGTTTCCCCTCGATTCTTCCAATCATTCTGGGACATTGTCGGGCCGAAAGTGTGTGCTGCCATCCGGGACCTGCAGACTGCCCGATCCATCCCCAAAGGTATCAACTCCACCTTCATAGCTCTGATCCCCAAGACCCAGGCAGCCCGATCCCTCTCAAATTTCTGCCCCATTAGCTTGTGCAACGTCCTGTACAAAATCTTGACTAAATCCATGGCTTCCCATCTCAAGGATATCCTCCCCCTGATTATTGCCCCCTGTCAGGGCAGTTCGGTCAAAGGCAGATTGATCACTGACGGGGTCATTATCATGCATGAGGCCATTCACTCGGCTATCCTATCCAAAAAGGCCTCCTTTCTGCTCAAGCTGGATATGAACAAGGCCTTTGACAGAGTTAACTGGGATTTCCTATCCAAGGTTCTCCTCAAGTTTGGGTTCCACCCTTCCTGGGTCAGGCTCATTAGTAACTGCGTGTCCTCCCCGTGGTTCTCTATCCTCGTCAACGGGTCCCCTACTGGATTTTTCCCTAGCTCCAGAGGCCTCCGCCAAGGTGACCCCCTGTCCCCGATCCTCTTCATCATCCTGGCTGAGGCCCTGGGGCGTACCATCTCGGGCGCTGTGACCCACGGTCTCATTTCAGGCATCAGGCCTGCGCCGGGCCTACCCCCTGTGTCCCACCAGCAGTTCATGGATGATACCATCCTTGCCACCTCTGCCTCAATTCCCCAAGCCAAAACTCTCAAGCATATTTTGACCCTGTACGAGGAGGCGGTCGACCAAAAAATCAACCTTCGAAAAAGCATGATTTTCTTCATCCACACCCCCTTGGCTAGACAGATCAGAATCGGGCAGATTTTGGGCTGCACCCCTGGTTCCCTCCCCTCCTCGTATCTCGGGCTCCCCCTATTCATAGGTGCATCCTCCAGGGCCCTATGGGGCGGGGTGATTGAGCGGATTCAGAGGAAGCTGGCCCCCTGGAAAGGTCACCTCCTTTCGCAGGCTGGCAGAGCCACCCTCTTGATGGCAGTCTTGCAAAGCATCCCGATATACTTCATGTCGGTCTTCAGAATCCCGGCCTCCATTGCAGCACACATCGAACAAATTCAGAAATGCTTTCTCTGGTCGAGAAGTGAAGACAAGAAGAGGATTCCCCTAGTCTCCTGGCCCCTGGTCTGCCGCCCCAAAGCTGAGGGAGGGATCGGGCTCAGGCGGGTGGTTCCCATGAACAAGGCTCTCATGGCCAAGCATGCCTGGAAGGTGCACACCAACACCCCTGATGAGTGGGTCAGCATTGTGCATAGAAAATACTGCCATAGCCACCCCTTCCTCAGTGATTCTCAGCCTCGAGATGGATCAGCCTTTTGGAAGTCCCTGATCTCCACCAAAGACATAATCCGGAAAGGGAGCAGATGGATCCTCGGGGACGGAGCCAAGATCGATTTTTGGGATGACAGATGGATTCAGGATGAGGCCCTGTCTTCCGACAGAGAGCTCCTCATTCTCAAACCAGGACTGGCGGACAGAGGTCCCAGGGTTGCGGCCTATCTCTCTCAGAACCTGGGGCGTGCTACCTGGAAGCCCATCCTGGACCCCAGGCACCCGCTTCAAGCTGCCAGACTCCAGGGCCTCCTCAATGTGACTGTCATCCCGTCCTCCGGAGGAAACGATAGATGCGTTTGGCATGGGACTCCCAGTGGAGTCTTTTCTATCAAATCTGCATACAATTTTTAGAGAGTCCCTGACGAGGCTCCCTTCCCAACCCGGCAGGTGTGGGCCAAGAAGCTGATCCCCAAAATCAGTCACTTCGTTTGGGCGGCCATCCAAAATAAGATTCTGACGATCGAGAATCTAATCAAGAGGGGCTTCCAGATCCCGAATAGATGCTACCTTTGTTGTGATGCCTGGGAATCCACCAACCACCTCTTTATCAACTGTCCCTTTTCATCTGAAGTCTTGGGCCTCATCCTCTCCCAATTCTCCATCCAGTGGGTGGGCCCCAAATCCATATCTGACCTCCTGTTGCAATGGCCCAACCCCTTTGCCCATCCCTTCACCCGCTTCCTCTAGAGTTCTTGCCTTCCCCATATGCTTTGGCAACTCTGGCTTGAGCGCAACAGCAGAGCCTTTTCCTCCCCGGCCCATTCCCCCTAGTGGATTGCGACCAAGGCTGTGACCTTTGCCCTTGAGAATTCCTGATCCATCCCCTTGACCGAGGCGCCCCGACGGCTGGGCGAAGCCGCTCTCCTATCCTCTCTCGGCATTCAGCTCCCCCGGACCCCCCCGCCCCCTCCTGTCGATCTTTGACCAGGTGGACTGCCCCCCGGATGGGTCAAGCTCAACTTCGACGGCGCGTCTAAAGGCAATCCCGGGCCCTCTAGGGCGGGTGGGGTCATCCGCGATTGCCACGGGGCCCTGATCATGGCGTTTGCTACTCCGCTCGGCTTCCAGACTAACAACTTTGCCGAAGCAGCAGCTCTGCTAAGCGGGCTGACCGCCCTCAGGGAGTCTCCCTCACGAGTCATCATTGAGGGCGACTCCCAAGTCATCATCAAAGCTGCCCGTAGTCCGAGCAATTGCTTCTGGCGCATCCACAACTTCATCCGGGAAGCCCTCTCCGTCCTTCAGGGATTCCTCGATCATAGCTTCCGACACGTGTATAGGGAAGGCAACAGGGCGGCCGACTTCATGGCAAACCAAGCCATCTCTGCTGACGCCTTCACTACCTGGACCATGAACTTTCTCGAAGCTCTGGTTCACATTACCATGCAAGATCAGCCCAACAATGTGGAGGACCCTGGTGTCTAACTTGCCCCGTGTCGGGGCCCCAACTTTCCACTGGCATGATTTCCAGAGGACAGAAGACTTCCTCCCCTGTGGCGCCATGTCGCCTATTCCAGGCCCGTCTCCTGCCTGCCTGTTGGTCTCCCAGATCTCCCTCATGGTGGCAGGTGTGCTCGGCCATGCCAGAAGTTCGGTTGTTCCCGACGTGGACCTGCATTGCTCCGTTGGCGCCTCTGGCAGTTCCAAGACTGTCTCCACGTCGGCCCTCCCTAATTTTTCTGCCTCGATCGCTTCGCGGATGGATCCCCATGCCGCGTCAGTCCGCCCGCGGCATTATCCCGTGTTGTACCCTCAAGTCGCTCCCCCGATCAGTTTGTGCCACCTGGCGCGCTGGCAGTGGCCCCTCCCCCTTGCCCCGCGTGGCAACCTGCAGTCATGCCCCCTCAGCCCCTCCCCCTCGTGTCGCACCCGACCTCGAGCGCCCATTCTCGACGTCGATGGCTCCCCCTTCTTCGGCCCCCTGCATGGTTTTAAATCCGTCATGCGTTGAGTCTTCCCGTTGTGTCTGTTTCCCCCGTTCCCTGCCCTCACACTTCTGGTCAGATTTCCCCTCCCTCCCCTGCCCCATGGCTGCCAAAAGTGTTTTCATCGAGCCTTCCACGCTCACTCTGAGCGAGTCGGCCAAGCTATTTTCCAATGCCAAGCATTTCACTCCTTTCTTCAGCAAATTCGTTGGAGCTGATGATGAGATCACCCAATGCTTCCTGGACTCGTGGAACGACGGTGAGGTTACGGTCAAGGGGCTTCATTTTAAAGTTAACAAAGAATTTTTAACAGAGGTTACAGGCCTCCACCATGAGGAAAAGGGGCGAGTAGTCAGGCGGGACAAGCATAATTGGGAGGAGGAGTTGTCCCGCTTCCCGGAGCAGCAATGGGACAAGGCAAACCTATTCCGCTCCAACCTCCCGGCCCCCTTTGATGAGGCCATCATCCCGGTAATGCAATACATTACCTACGACGACCCGGACCAGAGGCTTTTCAGCTTCCACCTGAGCTACTTCAACCACCTCCGAGGGGCCACGGTGGTCAGCACTCCCCATTTTCTGTTGTATTCCCTGGGTCTTTCCATTGACCGTGCCCGCAAAAGCCATTCTCGGCCCTCCCACCAAGGCCTCATGGTTGTGTTGTACAGGCACGCTCTGGCCAACCAGCCACAGCTCCATCGCATTCCTCCCCTGTCTGTTGTCCCCCTCGAGGCGGCTAATTCCCTAGCTGGCTCCCCTACTGCTTCCATTTCTAAGGAGTCCCCCTCGCCTGAAGGCTCCCCTACCCCGAAGCATCGTAGACCAACCCAAAAGTGCAGGACTCCGGCCCAGGGCATAGGTGGGGCCCCGACTCCGGGGCGCCCACAAAGGCCCCTTCCCTGGCAGCAACAGGGCTGCTGGCAGTGCCAAGAGGACCAATCAGGAAGCCCCGGAGCCCGTCGATGTTAGTTTCGAGACAGGCAACAGAATGCAGAACCTGGCTATCAGAGCCCTCCTTGACGCGGCTATCGGCTCTCTGAATGCGGCTGCCCAAGCAGCCTCCTCCGCTGCCAATGCCCTGGCTGAGCTCCGACGTAGGCTGGGAGACGGCCCCGATAGGGAGTAGTATTGACCGGCGTGGGGCCCCGTCCTGGCCAGAGACGGCCGCTGGGTCCACCGGTTTACTGGCGTCCAGCTTCTGCGCGTTTGGCGGTGGCATTTTCTGGTTTTGGTGGCTTCTAGCCAAGGTTTTGTTGTTGTTTGTTCTAGTTGTTTTTGTAGGCACCAGGGCCCAGGGCCCCGGGCCCCGGATTACTGCCTTTGGGCGCAGCCCCATTTTTTGTTCATTTTTTCAGCCTAGGCTTATGATGTAACTAAGGTTTTGGGATCCTGTTCAAAAAACCCGCTGTAAATATTTTGTTACTTACCAAAAAAACTAGGTTTTTACTTAATTAACTACAAGTATGCTCAAATAATGAATGCCTTATTAAACTTTAAAGGATTTTTAAATAAAAAATAGAATCAAACTCTTGAGTATTTAGTTAAAATTTTGAGTAAGGGCTATGACGTTAAATTATTGAGTAAGGGCTATATACCCAACTTCGTTAGTCGTAGTGGTGACTAACATAGAGCGTTGTTATTTGTTCTTAAAAAATTAATGGATAGAGGTATTTTGTTGTTGAGAGTAAAGGGTGGCGGTATGGGATATCGCTCTAGGATAACAATCAGCTAGTATGTGAGCGTGCTCACGAATCCACTCCGGTTGTGGAAGAGCCAACATGAGACATAATTAGGGAGTTGATTATGAGGTTGGAAAGTCCAACGGTAGATGATATGGGTAGCATTACTATCAATCGAAGTTGGATCTGAGACATCTGGTCCAAAAACCATGTGATGGTGGACCCTGGTTATATTTTAGTTGAAGATCAATGACCAAGCACTAGCGTAGTTATGCCAGTTCCAAAACTCAAAACAGAAAGTATATGTAAGGATTACGAATCCATAAGTTTTGGAGCAGGGGAGATAATGCATCCATCCTTCCAGGTGATATGGGCCCTGGAAGGGCAACCCTATGCAAAAATTATTAGATACCCGAGATAGGGATAAGAATCTTAAAGTGGCAGTTTATGCAGGATGTTGGCCGATCCCGAGCACATAAGTCACTAGCTGTAGTGGTAAGAAAATTTGATGTGCAGTACTTCTATGCCAAAGTACTAACAATAAGTTGGGTGAACCAATGGAAAAGTGTGTCATTTATGTTGTGTTTGGTAAAAATTTTGAACTTATGTTTTGTCAACCAGATGAGTAGACCTAGGTTGTGTCACTCACCAATAGGACTGAAGCTCTTCTTGATGAATTCTTCAAGAGTTTTTTATTAGTGGTCATAAGGAAAACATAAGGCTGAGGTTCAAATTAATTAACTAGCCACTTACATGATGACCACATGACTAGATAATCTTGTAGAGAATAAATGGAATCCTTAAAGGAAGGCTTTTAGACCCCCTACATTTTAAAATAGAACTTTTGCATCCACTAATAATAATTCTTAGAAAGCTCCAATGGTAAAGAGTTTAACACCAAAGAAGATGGTCAATCATAGAGCCAAGGAAATTTTCTATAACTATGATGAAAATTAGGTCATGGGACATAAATGCAAAACCTAATGCCTCTACCTCCTAGATATGAGTTGTCTTTTGAATTCTATAAATACAAGGGATGACTTTATAAATTCAATGGAAGAGAAACTAGATTCAGTGGATATAGAACCTTCAATTTATAGTTAAGAAGAGGATATCTCCACCATTTATTTGAATGTCATTGTAAGAATATTCACACCATCGTGCATGACAGTCCAATAATTTCTCAAAGAGCACAAATTTTTGATCCTATTGGACTCTAGTAGCACTGATAATTTTATTGACCCTAGTGTTTCCAAAAGGGTAAATTATTTTATTTATGGTCATGATCAAGTCCAAGTAAAAATTGCTAATGGAGATATCATGACTTGTACTAGGAGGTGCCAAAATGCTTGCCTATCCATTGGTGACTATCACTATCAAAATAATCTCTATGTAGTCCCATTGGGTGGAGTGGATATTGTATTGAGTTTCCCTTGGCTATAAATATTAGGAATAGTATCCTAAAAAAATTCAAAACTTTGGATGTAGTTCACTATCAATAACAGAACCACACCATGCAAGGCATGAAAACTGGTAATTCTAAGATTATAGCATTCTATCAAATGTGGAGAATACTTAAGAAAGATAATTAGGTAGTTGTGGGAATATTTTTCTAAATGTAATTGTGTGTTATCTAGGATAAGTAGATGCCCTCAAACTTTTCAATTATCTTAACTAAAAATTAATAGGTCTTCATTTAACTTAAACAATTACCACCCGGTTAGCTATAAGATCATAAAATCAATTTATTTCTTGGGAGTCAACCTCCACACATATGACCATATAGGTACCTCTATCACTAAAAGAATGGGATTTAGTAGTTGGCAAAGGAACTACTAGATGTAGGGATCATCCATCCTAGAATAAGTTCTTTTTTAGCCCTTATCTTATTGATCAAGAAGAAGGATGGGTCATGGAGAATGTGTGTAGTTTTTTGAACTCAACAATATCACCATAAATAATAAGTTTCCCAATATGGTGATTAATGATTTGTTGGATGAGTTGCATGGTGCTCAATATTTTACCAAATTGGACCTTAGGTTAGGCTATCACCATTTTCAATTTCATAAGGATGACATCCTCAAAATAGATTTTAGGACCCATGAGGGGCATTCTGAGTTCTTGGTCATGCTCTTTGGCCTCACAAATTCACCATCGAATTTCCAAGGCTTGATGAATAAGGTTTTGAAACCCTACCTACAAAGGTTTGCATTGGTATTTTTGATGATTTCTAATCTACAACAAAACATGGGAAGAGCACTTACAACATGTTGATTAGGTTTTGAAGCTCTTGTAGCAAAACCAGTTGTATGTAAAGCAATCTATATGCACCTTTGGGGAAACTGGAGTAGAAAATGTGGGGTACATCATGGCCAAATATGGTTTTTGAGTAGATCCAACAAAGATTAAGTTCATGAAGGAGTGGCCCAAACCCAAAATATTGAAGAGTATTTGGGGATTCCTCAACCTTATAGGATATTATAGGAATTTTTTCAAGGACTATGAAGATAGTGGTCCCTTTGATAACTATACTTAGGAAGGATGCATTTGCATGGAATAGTACAACCAAGCAAAAAAAATTAACTTTGAAGAATGTCATGTGTCATACACCAGTATTAGCTATCACATCCCACCTCGACCGAACCCTTATGTTTGGCAAAAAGAAATAGGACTAATGCTTGATTTGAGAAGGCATAGGAAATATTTTAAATTTTCAAGGTATTAAAAATAGTGGTGATTTATTTAATATTATTGAAGATATATCTAGAGAAATAAATATCATATATTTTATTATAAAAAAGGAACTTCCAAGTGTGTTTGGAAATTTAAAAATAGTGTTAAAATACTTTGAGAGAAAGTATTTTGGTTCTAAATACTATTAAGAGTCTTGAGAAAAAGAATTTATACTCACAAGCTCTAGAAGAGATTTTAAAATTATTTTTAATCTCCCTAAGTCTTCAAAACACTATTACTACCCTTTGTTGCATCATGTCCTCAAGTCCTCTAGGCTGTAGAAAAACACTATGCATACATCACCACCCACTTGACCTCTCCAATAGGTCATTACCTAGTCTTCCCTTCACCTTCTAGGAAGGCACCCCTGAATTCTATAAATAGCCACCATGGGTTAAAAAAAAGGGGAAGCTGAGAAAAACATCTGCAAGAAGTATTGATAGGAAAGCTTAGGCTTAGGAATTATGCTCTTCACTCTTTTGGGTGAATCAAAAACCAAATAGCCTTAAGTATTAGAGACATTTGGTCAAACTTATTTGATAGGAAAGCTTGGGTTTAGAGATTATGCTCTTCATCCTTTGGGTGAATCAAAAACCAAAAAACCACAAGTTTAGAAAACATTTATTCAATACATACATAGGAGGATACGCATAAGGGAGGACTGGTGGACTAAAGAGGATAAGCCTAGAAGTTGTCAAGAGAAGATTTTATAAGGTCAGATTTCTTTTTTTATAGTTGCTTTATAACTTTATATACATTTCTTGTAATCATTAGGAGTATAGTTTATACTTCTGGATCAAACAAAAATAACATGTATGTTGAATCTTATATATGGGATTAGATAAAATATGAGTTATGTACATTCTTACACCCAAAAAGACATCTCCTCAACTTTGGCACCAAGTTCAACATTGAAATTTATCCCTAGGCACCTTAATCTGTGTCTCTTTCCCCCTTGATTTCAATAGTCAAGACACCCTGTAGCGACAGGATTCGTAGACAATCTTGATGGCCATACTGTATGAATAATCTTCTACTCTGTGAGGGTATGGATTTTATAGAGAATAACTAGTATGATCTCATCAAAAACCTTAATGGTGATGGGCTTAGTATGTTATTACCTACCATTGGACTCACCATATTCCTTGATCACTATAGATTGGCCTACCATACGCTATACTGTGGAAAGTTCAAACATAGCCTAATCGCTACTCCTATGGTCTATGATGATATCATGGATGTAGAATTTAAAACCATTTTATTTGATCAAGATACCTTTGCATTGGGCTATTAGTGCATGACTTATGATCATATGATGAATAAGAGTGAATATCTTTAAAGCAACCTTGATTGGAACCATAATCAGGGAACCATATGATTATGCTATGTGCCATGTTATAGTCATGTCAAACTGAATGAGAGTTCACATTCTGTCACCTATGATTGGTGGCTACCCTCTATCCAATAAATATCTTAGATGTGCAAGTCCAAGTATTAGGACCCTGTTAGTTGCTCAAACGATGGTGTGCACTATTGAACCACCATGTAGCAATGGTCGTAGTCATACCGATAGAAATGAGAGCCTTCGATGCTCTTTTCCAAAGAACCTAGGATCAAGGGTTATACTGATCTTAGATCTATAATGATTTGAAGGTGGACATAATACTTACCCCTCACAATGGGATAGAATGGAGCAAAGCCTTGTAAACAAAAAGGGAGAGCTAAAGGAGCTTACATCAATAAGTCCCTTACTGATCCATGTGCGCATGTTGGATAGCATCCTATCACTCACCCTTGGTACTTGTGTTTCTCAAGAAATATAGTAAGTGTATTTATAAACAATAGATGATAGCCCCTTGAGAAAGTTATCACCCATTGATTGAGAGTCAAAAACCCCATATGATCCTTGCTAAAACTTGTTTAAAATAGTGAAATATTACTCCATGGACAAACAATCCTTAGCACAAGGTTTATGTTCAAAATGATTCAGCAATAAACTTATGAAAGTATCACCTGTTACATTCGGTATGATATAGCCAAGTGTTTATGAAGATATTTAACTTGGGGAAATAAATTTTTATGGTGATATCTAAATTTATAGACCATATTGCTTGATGAAGTTTGGTAATTAATTGTTATTAAACTTAGCAAGTGCTTTGGATAAAAAGAAATATGATTGAATGATATTTCTGGGTGAAGAAATATGAGTTACTTGTGAAAGTATGAATTGTTTAAATGTTATTTCTAGGTGAAGAAATATGAGTTACTTGTGAAAGTATGATTTGTTTAAATGTTATTTTTGGGTGAAGAAATATGAGTTACTTGTGAAAGTATGATTTGTTTAAATGTTATTTTTGGGTGAAGAAATAGGAGTTACTTGTGGAAGTATGATTTGTTTAAATGTTATTTCTGGGTGAAGAAATATGAGTTACTTGTGGAAGTATGATTTGTTTAAATGCTATTTCTAGATGAAGAAATATGAGTTTCTTGTGAAAGTAGGATTTGATTAAATGCTATTTCTATTTGAAGAAATATGAGCTACCTATGAAAGTATGAATTATTTAAATGATATTTTTGTTTGAAGAAATATGAGTTACTTTTGAAAGTATGGTATGCTCAATAGCTATATGCATAAAAGGAATCTCATTGATGAATGAATTTATGACATAGACTATTAATATATGATTGTAATAATGGTTGTTTCATAGGCATGCTCTTGTGGAAAAGGGTATGAGATGAAAATGTGATTTTTAGTCTTAGGAAAGTATGGGATTTCCTTCCTTTGAATGTTGAAATACTTTAGACAATTACATTGCAGAGAATGTATTGTGTTTAGTTGCTTTCAATTGAAAATTATTGTATACTATTGTTTGTCTAGAATGCATTCCTTATACATGTAATGGGTTGTCTTGATCCCGAAAACACCTACAATCTAGTTTGGTGGCTCGAATGGATTCAAGCAAAGATTGGCACTATTGGAATTCTATTGGTCATGTATACTTAATGTAGCACTATTGGAATTCTATTGGTCATGTATACTTAATCTAACAACACCTCTTAGTAGAAGGCCTACATTATTGTAAAATATATTTATTGAGTTTAGTTGTAAATTGATTATATCACTCCTTGATAGGAAGTGTATACAATGTAACATTTGACTTTGAATGATCATAGAAGGAATGTAGAGTTACATGATGAATTAAAATTACCTTATGATAAGATTTTAATCTCTAAAAGTGACTCAAAATTTGTATCTATTTGATATAGAGTAACCTTAAAACTAAAATGCATGTTTGCTTCATGCATGACACTTAGAGATTAATTATGGAAATTTTTGTAAAGGGAAAACCTTGGAAGTCATCTATATCATGGATATTATAGTTGGTTAAACCAAGTAAGGAAAATGGTACACTCACAAGTCTATGCATGTTTGTGTGATAACCCCCTTAGCTCCTACAGTTAATATGGGAAAACTAAGCATTGCAATAATTGTGGTTCTATCCTTGAGGAAGAACCAACAAAAACTCAAGGCATATGCCTCGTATATGGTTGAAAGAGACATAACACAAAAGCTAGTTTAATGTTTGATTTAAACTAGTCAAGAACAAGGGCATTCCTTTTTGAAATAGGATAATTCCCAATTGCAAGGTAAAGAAACATTACCTAGAGGTCATTATAGGGGTTGGCAACTCCTATCCACAAGATAAAAACTAACCATGTTATATTCCTATGAAGTGCAACCTTGAACTTACTTGGATACTTATCTATAAGATAACCACACAAAAATACTTTCAATACACTCATGAGATAGTGACCATAATAAATACTAGACAAAGAAAATTCCCTTAGGTTGATTGGTCTTGAAATTGGAGTAATTACAGTTGGTATCAGAGCCTAGGCTGATTAGGAACAAAAATTCCATGAAAATGCTAAAATAACTTTGAATAAAGAACAAAAATTCCATGAAAATGCTAAAATAACTTCGAATAAATACATGTTTAGTAAGGAAATAAAATTGCTTGAAGGTTACCGATGAGTAAGTCATTTCTCCCAAGACTAAACCACTGGTGAATTGTCTTGGAGGAGTTAAGTGAACCCTCCATAATAGTGGGTTTTAAGCGATGTACCTAATAATCCTTTGAGAAATTATACTTGACGTTCGTAGTCCCAAGCTAAGCATATTCCTTATGTAGATACTATATTGCAAATCAACAAGAGTTATTCATATATCCTAATAATGTAAAATTATCTTAGTAGGATCTTCACATTTCTTTTAATTTGATTGATATTACAACATGACCTCTTGGTTGAATATGGAATTCATAGGAAACTTGACTAGGGTATGGCAAAACATATCCCACAAATGGTAGCAAGTTGAACCTACCACGGTTGAAACACCATTACATGACCACCAAATGGTAATCAATTATATTTAGGTGTTGCATACTATTCATATAGTAGATGCATTTTCTTTTACAAGATGCATGTGGTATTTGAAATTTGCATACAATAGAAATAGATGCAAAACTAACGCCACTCTTAAACTCAAAGAAAAATTACACTTAAACTCAAAGAAACATTACATCCAAGTTGAGAAGTGGAAGACAAAGGGTTTCTCAAAAAGAAAAACCAACTAGCACTAACAATGTTGAGGATAGGCCCGTAGGATATAGCTCAGGAAATTCAAACAGATTCAAAAAACTCACAATCACAACCATTGTACAAACAATGTAGGGGGAAATTACTCTATACAGATATAAAATGGTCCAACAAAATAACTTTTTGGAAACCATTAGGGCTGAAATGCAGAAACCTGAGAATAGGAATCCTGAGTCAGCAAACCCTATGGTGGATCAAGCAATAGACATAGATGAAGCAGATTGTGTGGCTAAATTTTGCATTAATGGAGAACTAGAGAAGGACCTAAAGCATGTCAAGATTAGAAGGTTCTTAAGATTAGAAGGTTCTTAGGAAAGGAAGGTGGAGATTCGATAGAATCTTGGTTGAATTATTTAGAGGTCTATTTCTCCATGAGAAACTATTCCTCAATAACTAAGTTTCTCAACAACTAAGATGGTTTGTACCATAGTACTTCTAAAAAAACAAGTTTAGAATTGTGGGAGACCTATAGTAAGGAATAGAAGATCAAATTAATCCACTTCAAGTGGGTGGACTTCGTGAAAGCCTTCAGAAAGAGCTTCCTTATGAAGTAGTTTTATATGAAGAAACTTGATGAGTTTATTCAACTCTACCAAGGGACTCAATCTATTGAAGGATATTATAGGTAATTTTTGAAACTACTTAAATACGCTCCATCCTTTGAGAAGGATAATAATATGAAAGTGCATAATTTCCTCTCAAGATCTAGTTATCACATCATAAATACAATGAGCATGCATAAACCTGGTGACTTGGAGACAACTTACGATCTAGTTTGCCAAGCTGAGTACAATCTACACCCCAACAAGAAATTTAGAAATCCATAAAAAGGGCCAAATAAGAAACATCATCACCAAAAAAATAGGAAGTGGGAACCTGAGTAGCAACATAAAGGAGAGGAAAGTCCTAAGTTTGAAAAGAACAATGGAAAACCAGGGCATTTTAAGATGAAGTTCTAGCAAAAGAACAAAAACAACAATAATGTTGAAAAACCACAACCTCTGAAACAAGCAAGACCTCCTCCTACCAATGATAAGGATAAGCTAGATCAAGTAACATGTCATAATCATAAACTAGGATGCTATGATTCTGGTGGTCCACATTATGTAAGGAATTGCCCTCTTCATGTAGAATCTAGCAAGAAGGCTAACAGAAAGGGCCACAAGATCTATGCAGCCATCAAGAACTAGAACATGGAAGGACAAGCAACTCCTTTACTTATAAATGATAAAATCTATGGTAATGTTAATATTATGATAGATAATGGAGCTAAAAATTCTAGTAGCATAATAAGGGACATGTCAGAGAGACATGGATCTTTAGCACAAGGGTGGAAAGTGGAGTATGGGTTAGGTCAAACCCACTCCATGGATCAATGCTTCCCCAAAGCTGAAATTTACCTACCCACTAGCTCTACTATTTGGCACCTATATGTAGCACCACTACATGCCTTCAACATCATCTTGGGCATGGATTGGTTAAAGGCTCACAAGACTTTGATCAATTTCTAAGATCGATGGATCGAGTTCACTAATGATAAGAAAGAAAGGTTAAAAATGGTTAGTGATCAAGGTTCCTTTAAGCCCATGCTATTTTCCACAATGCAACTAAAGAAGACCATAAGGAAAGGGGGTATGGTCTACATGATCAAATTGAAAAAGGTTGAATATTTCAATGAGGAGGAAGCATTTTAGAGTTTTCAAATTCTATAAGAATATAGGGAAGTATATACCTCAAAACTCCCTAGGATGCCTCCAAAGCAATAAATTGACTTCACCATTGATATAGTACAAGATGTAGAACCCATAAATAGGTCTCCTTATAGAATGAACCCTATAAATATATAATAATTGAAGGTGCGGCTTCTAGAATTTCTTGACAAAGGGTTAATCAAACCAAGTGTATCTCCATGGGGTGCATCGGTACTATTTATGAAGAAGAAAATGGTTTGCTAAGGCTTTGTATAGACTACAAGATGTTGAACATAACCACCATCAAGAACAAATATAATTTACCAAGGATAGAAGATCTATTTGATCAACTAAAGGATGCCACCATATTCTCCAAAATTGATTTGAAATTAGGATATCATCATTTGAGGATCCAAGATGAGGATACTTACAAAACTACTTTTAAAACTTGGTATGGGCACTATGAGTTCATTATCCTACCATTCGGCTTGACCAATGCACCAGATGCATTCATGAATTTGATGAATAATGTGTTTATAAATTATTTAGACCGATTTGTGTTGGTATTTTTAAATTATATTCTAATATATTCTCATAGTAAAGAAGAGCATGATAGACACTTGAGGATCGTGCTAGAGCTATTGAAGAAAATTCAACTCTATGAGAACCTCTCCAAATGTGATTTTTATGTGTTGCAAGTACACGGGACATATAATCTCTAAAAATGAAATTGCTATAGATCCCTAGAAAATTGAGGCCATTTTGAATTTGCCACCTCCCACTAATGTAACAGAAGTGAGGAGCTTCATGGGATTGGCAGGGTATTATCAAAGATTTATGAAGGACTATTCTAAGATAGCCTCCCCAATAACAAATATTCAAAGGAAAGGAAACATGTTTGTATGGATAGACAAATGTGAAGCTGCCTTTCAATTGCTTAAACAAAAGCTCACCTCTTCTCCCATACTAAAAATCCCAAACCCCCAAGGTGAATTTTTAGTATGCATAGATGCTTATTTGGAAGGATTGGGAGGAGTGTTATTCCAATATAAAGTAGTGGTGGCATATGAATCAATAAAACTCAAGAAACATGAGACTAACTATGTCATACATGAATTAGAACTAGTTGTAGTGGTACATGCCTTGAAGATATGGTGATACTACCTTGTGGGTAGACCTTTTGAATTGAGAACCGATCACCAGAGTTTAAAGTATATATTTACAAAGCCCTTGATAAATGCTAGACATAGAAGGTGGATTGAGTTCTTAGTCGAATATGATTTTGGCATAGAGTATATCAAATGTAAATAAAATAATGTCACTTATACCTTGAGCAAAATAAGGCACATTACTGCACTAACTCGAAGTCATATAGATCTTATGGATCAAGTAAAGCAAGTTCAATCCCAGGATCAACATTGTTTTGAAATCCAAGCCAAAATGGCACAAGATCCTAATATAGCTAAGGATTATAATATTAAGGATGGACTTTTGTGTTTCAAATATCAGGTAGTCATCCCCAAAGCTATAAATCTAAGAAGGATGATCATGAAGGAAGCTCATAGATCTCCATACTCCACTCATCTATGAGGGGCCAAGATGAGGGAAAATATGAAGAAAAATTTCTATTGGCCTAGTATGAAGAAGGATGTCACCGAGTCTATTACCTAATTTCTAGAATACTAGAAAGTGAAGGCAAAACACAAACACCCAGCAGGACATTTGTATCCACATGATGTGCCTGTACAAAAATGGCAAGTGATATTAATGGATTTCATATTTGGATTACCTAAGACTAGGTACTAACATGATGCGATACTTGTTATGGTAGAAAAACTAACCAAAGTGGTACACTTCATACTTAGAAGTACCAAGGATAATGCGATAGTAGTCACCAATAGATTCATCAAGGAGATATTTCAATTACATGGATTCCTTGAAGTGATCATCTCTGATCGAGATTCTAGGTTCACCTCTAACTTCTGGTAAGCCCTCCATCGTGTAATTAGAACTTATCTAAATATAAGTTTTACTTACCATCCAAATATCAATGGACAGACTGAGATAATCAATCAAATCCTAGAATCTATGCTTCACATGTACTGCATGGATCAGTAGTCTCGATGGGAAGACTTCCTATCTTTAGTAGAGTTTGCCTACAATAATGGAAACCATGCTTCCCTAAAATTGGCTCCTTTTGAGGCTTTGTATAATTGGAGGTGCAGGACACCTTTGTCATGGGATAATCTAGAATATTGAGTCCTTATTATGAAGAACACAAGCTTATACTGAGAGGGGGGTGAACAGTATAAGACCACTTTTTACTTTTCTTTTCAATTCAATATTATGTAGTGTATAGATAGCAGTATCAATAGCAGTAATCAAAGCAATGCACAAAACACCATCCACAAAAGTGACACAACAATTTACGTGGTTCACCCAATGCGGGCTACTCCATGGAGAAAATATTTTGCTAAAACTTTCTCAATCAATCTCTTGGGAATCCTTCCCAATTACAATGTTTATGGACCTCTATCCAAAGGAGATGTTGATCCCCTAAATCTCAAGTTCGTGGATCTCTTCCACAGGAGAACTCTTTCCCCTTCTCTTCTGGCTAGTGATCTTCTAGAATACTTTGTCTCTCTGCTGCACTAACTTATGGATCTCTCTCCACTTGAAGACTCCTCACTCAGATCTATCTTCAATTGTCCTGGCTATTGGATCTCTATCCACTGAGACTCTATCCTCTATACTCTATCACCTCCAAAGCTCTATCAATAGGTTCACTCAGAACCTCTTCAAATCTGCTCAATAGGCTCACTCAGAACCTGCTCAAATCTGCTCAATAGGCTCACTCAGAACCTGCTCAAATCTGCTCAATAGGCTCACTCAAAACCTGCTCAAATCTGCTCAATAGGCTCACTCAGAACCTGCTCAAATATGCTCAATAGGTTCACTCAGAACCTGCTCAAATCTGCTCAACAAGCTCACTCAGAACTTGTCCAAATATGCTCAACAAGCTCACTCAGAACTTGTCCAAATCTGCTCAATAAGTCCTCTCTAGGACTTGCTCAAATCTGCATAGCAAGCTTTCACAAAAGCTTACTCAAAATCAGTCCACAAGCCTTCTCAAAGACTTGCCTCAAATCAGCTCAACAAAATCTCAACTCAATCTCATAGAAGCATAAAGAGAATTGTTAGAGACTCAATATGTTCTATACTCAAATCCCAATCTCAACTCAAATCAATCTCAACTCAGCAATCTCATAGAAGCATAAAGAGAATTGTTAGAGACTCAATATGTTCTATACTCAAATCTCAATCTCAACTCAACAATCTCATAGAAGCATAAAGAGAATTGTTAGAGACTCAATATGTTCTATACTCAAATCCCAATCTCAACTCAAATCAATCTCAACTCAGCAATCTCATAGAAGCATAAAGAGAATTGTTAGAGACTCAATATGTTCTATACTCAAATCCAATTTCTTTCTCAACTCAATTCAAATCAGAATATAGAATAGTTTGTTTTATGGAACTTGAACAACCACTTCACACAATCACTTGACTAGGCTCAAACAACTCTACTCAACCAATCACCACAAGGAACAACTCTTTCTCACAAACCCTAGTCCAAGCATGAATCAACCAACTCAAAATGTCTTCAACAATACTCAACAACAACTCTTACATAACAATGATACTCATGTTCTTTTCAGCTCAAGTTCAAGTTCTTTGCACAACAACTCACTCCAACAACAATGCTTATAAAACAAGGTTTTAATCACAACTTTCAAACCAGAAAACCTTGAAGCATTAAACCAACTATTTTCGAATAGGAAACCACAATCAATCCTTTTCACTCCAATGATATTTCAGAAATCAACCACCCAAATAAAATCAATGGAGAATGTTACTCATACCTTTTTGATGCCTTATGAGTTGTCCACTAAATCTGCCACACTCAACACTTTTCCTTTTTCCAATCTCAACAAGGGTTAGAGATCTTGAGTAATAACACAACAATAAAATAATGTCCAAATAACACCTTATTACTCCTACTTTATTTTAACATCCACCAAAGTTCTTTTTAAAGAAAACCCTTACTCAAAAATAACTTTCACTAAAAGAACTTTATCAATAACCCTTATTACTCCTAATAATTTCAAAAATCACAATTAAAAATTTAACTCCACAACTCAAACAACCACTATAACCTTATTCCTAAGGTTATTCAATACATCAACTATCAAATCACCTTTACCCCTTATCACTCCACCTTAGGCAATAACAAAATAAATAAAAACCTCAATACCTGCCTCGAGGGGAATCGAACCCCCGTCCTGTCCAACGCGAATGCCCTAGCCATGGCCAAGCTGCCGCACGAGCTATGGGCTCGTCGTGAAGAAAGAAGTGCCACTCACTTCTTGTTCTTCTCTCCTTCCACCAAGCAAAAAATAAATGCGCCTTGAGCGCCTCAACAAAGCCAAAATGATGCTTGTGGGAATCGAACACTTAACCTTCCTACCACCAACACCTTTGCACAAACCAAGCTGCCACTAGGCCACACTCCTTTGGAAAATGGACGCGGTTAGCTTTCAATATTCGCTGCTTCACAAAACAAAAATAACACGAGCTCTTCCTTCGCAAAAACAAATCGTTAATCTCAATCGAGCAAGGATAATCTTCTTCAAAAAATTTAATGGCATATATATATGCCTTCCCTTAGCTTGGAAATCGGCGCTTTTGAACCTTCCTTTATGACATTAATCGAATTATTCATTTTAATTTAATTTTAAAATTTAAATTTAAATTTTAAATAAATTAAAATTTAAACTAAATCTTTAAAATTAAATATCTCCATCACCGGGGCACCTTTTTCGATGAAACGAAAAGCCAACTTGGGTTTTAAGAAAAACCCATTTCAAATATATCTATCCATGGTTTTAAATAAAACCTTTTATTTTGCCTACCTTGGTTTTCACAAAAACCCTTCCTTGCACTTTCACAAAACATAGTGCATGCCATCATAGATCCTTTTGACATCAAATAACCTTTTGACATCAATGACAACATTTTAGCTTAGGGACTCAAAATGTCCAACAATCTCCCCCTTTGTCATTGATGGCAACCCATATCCTTTTACTAAAATCTGACCTTCTTTTTTGCTCCCCTGGGACTTTGCTCCCCTTGGCTCAATGCTCTCTCAAATATCAAATCTCTCCCCATATCAAAAAATCTCCCCAATATACACAAATCTCTCCCCCTTTGTCATCAATGGCAAAGGGTCACCTTTGGGGCTCGGGGCTAAGAATGAGCCTCTTAGCTTAGCCCCTCCCCCACCTCCTCATGAGGTGGTTAATTCTGGGGTGGGAGTATTTCTACTCCCCGAAAGCACTACTCTTTACCTTTATCTTTCTCTCTTCCTTTCTGAGTTTTCTGAATCCTCTCACTATTTCTTTCCAAGCCATCATCCCTGTTTCTGTTATCATTTATGTTCTTGTTCCTGTTCCTATTCTTGTTCTTGTTCTCATCCAAGTTCCTGTTCCTGTTCATATTTTTGTTCCTGTTCTTGCCTACTTCTAGAATATTTTCTCTACACCATCTTGCCATGTGACCATCATTATTGCACTTATAACACTTAATGTTATTATTCCTTGGAGGTGCAAATATCTTAGGATACCTCCTAGTGAAACCATATCCTCTTCTGCCATGAATCCTACAATTCATTGCCTTGTGACCAAACCCATTGCATGAGTAGCAATACCCATGGAAAAGTTGTCCTTTCCCATATTCCTGTCTTTCATATGACCTGCACTGTGAAGCCATGTGCCCAAACCTATGACATGAAAAGCATCTCCCATTGAAGCCTCCTTGCCTTGACCTCATTGGTCTCCTGTTCTGATTGTTGTTCCATTTGTATCTTCTTTGTGCATTGTTCCTATTTTTGAACTCTTTGTTGTCCAACTCATCCTCTGATGTCCCACTTTCACTTAAACTGTCTTCTTCTGATGTATCTTCTTCTGAAGTTTCTTCTTCATCAAGACTTGAAGTAGATTATTTTTCCTATTTCTTTTGAACCTTTCCAAAGCCAAGACCTGTTGAACATGATGTTCGCTGTTGTCCACAGATGAACTTATCCAAGTTCTTAGAGCTATTTGTGAAACTCTTCATCTTGATCTTGGAGTCCTTTAAGTCTTATTTTAGAGTAGCCACTTCTTGTGCTAACTTCTCACATTCCAAAATATTTGCTTCTAACTTATCCTTGAACTTGCTTGCCTTAGCCTTTGACTTCTCTAAATCCTCTATGAGCAATAACCTTTCTTCATCACATTCTTGAAACTGACTTTCAAGCTTGGAGTGTTGCTTTCTAACCTTATTTACTGTGTCAAGGGCATAGATAAGTTCTCCCTTGAGATCATAGCCATTCTCTATTGAGTAATCCTCTATTTGTTTACCTTTGTCCATATTATTTCTTCCTTTTGGCTTGTCTTCTATAGGATCATCTTACTTCATCTTCCAAAGCCATTAGAATATTCTCATCTGGTCTTTCAAGTGCATCTTCAAAACCATCATCACTGAAACTATAGCCATCCCTAGTGCAATCATCTTCAAGATGTCCAAATTTACCACATCTAAAACACTTGAGAATAACTGGAGTCCTTTTCTCTCTAACCATAAATAGGACTTCATCTCTATCATTGTCTGAAAAACTAGCATCACTATCAATTGAGTACTTACTTGCATTATCTGCATAGTAGCTTTTCTTTTGCCTTTGGAAGAACTTCTTTCCTTGTCTGTTTTGTCCATCCTTGCCTTTCTTTCGGTACTTGTGTCTTTTTGATTCCCTGTACCTGTGATCCTATTTTTCTTCATCACTGTTGTACTTTGGCTCTTTGCACTCTGTTGCATAATGTCCATACTTTCCACAATTGAAGCACTTAATAGATCTTATATCTATGGATCTTTTGGAACCTTTATCTCTTCTACCATAGTTTGCTTCTTCATCACTAGATGACTCACTGCTTGATTCTATCTTCTTTCCCTTTTTATTTTTGTCTACTTTGAAAGCAGCTTCTTTCGGAGGAATAGGATCTTTTGTTCTTATCTCAAAAGTAGTAAGCATGCCAAGCAAAGAATTCCTTGTCAAAGAATCACTATCAATTGATGTTTCTATAGCAGAAACCTTTTCACTATACCTTTTTGGAAGAGTCCTCAAGATCTTGTCACAAGCATCAGATTCATCAACCTTCATTCCAAGACCTTTCATCTCATGTACAAGTTCATCAACCTTGTTGAGATAGTCACGAATGTTTTCATCATCCCTCATTCTTAGGTTCTCAAATTCTCCTTTGAGATTTCTGATCTTAGCCATTCTGACTCCTTTATCTCCTTCATATATTTCATGCAGAAGTTCCCACATTTCTTTTGTTGTTTTACATTCCATAACCTTCATAGATTTTGCTCTACGCAAACCTTTTATAATTGCATTCATAGCTCTTGAATTTGCATGCATTAGAAGCTTACCTTCTTTATCTGTAGGAGGATTGACTATTGAATCATATCCAAGTTCCACTGCATCCCAAACTTCATTTCCAAGTGCCATCAGGTAAAATCTCATCAACATACACCAATATAAGAAGTCACTTCCATCAAAGACTAGTACTGCATTATTGAAGGGTCCATCTCTTTGATCCTTTTGATCCATTGTGTTCTTAGACCACTTTTCCTTCAAGCTATCAAACTCTTCTGAAGGAACCCACTCTGATACCAATTGAAGAACACAAGCTTATACTGAGAGGGGGGTGAACAGTATAAGACCACTTTTTACTTTTCTTTTCAATTCAATATTATGCAGTGTATAGATAGTAGTATCAATAGCAGTAATCAAAGCAATGCACAAAACACCATCCACAAAAGTGACACAACAATTTACATGGTTCACCCAATGCGGGCTACTCCACGGAGAAAATATTTTGCTAAAACTTTCTCAATCAATCTCTTGGGAATCCTTCCCAATTACAATGTTTATGGACCTCTGTCCAAAGGAGATGTTGATCCCCTAAATCTCAAGTTCATGGATCTCTTCCATAGGAGAACTCTTTCCCCTTCTGCTCTAGCTAGTGATCTTCTAGAAGACTCTGTCTCTCTGCTGCACTGACTTGTGGATCTCTCTCCACTTGAAGACTCCTCACTCAGATCTATCTTCAATTGTCCTGGTCTGTTGGATCTCTATCCACTGAGACTCTATCCTCTATACTCTATCACCTCCAAATCTCTATCAATAGGTTCACTCAGAACCTCTTCAAATCTTCTCAATAGGCTCACTCAGAACCTACTCAAATATGCTCAATAGGCTCACTCAGAACTTGCTCAAATCTGCTCAATAGGCTCACTTAGAACCTGCTCAAATATGCTCAATAGGTTCACTCAGAACCTGCTCAAATATGCTCAACAAGCTCACTTAGAACTTGTCCAAATCTGCTCAACAAGCTCACTCAGAACTTGTCCAAATATGCTCAATAAGTCCTCTCTAGGACTTGCTCAAATATGCATAGCAAGCTTTCACAAAAGCTTACTCAAAATCAGTCCACAAGCCTTCTCAAAGACTTGCCTCAAATCAGCTCAACAAAATCTCAACTCAATCTCATAGAAGCATAAAGAGAATTGTTAGAGACTCAATATGTTCTATACTCAAATCCCAATCTCAACTCAAATCAATCTCAACTCAGCAATCTCATAGAAGCATAAAGAGAATTGTTAGAGACTCAATATGTTCTATACTCAAATCCCAATCTCAAATCAAATCAATCTCAACTCAACAATCTCATAGAAGCATAAAGAGAATTTTTAGAGACTCAATATGTTCTATACTCAAATCCCAATCTCAACTCAAATCAATCTCAACTCAACAATCTCATAGAAGCAAAAGAGAATTGTTAGAGACAAATGTTTATACTCAAATCCCAATCTCAACTCAAATCAATCTCAACTCAGCAATCTCATAGAAGCATAAAGAGAATTGTTAGAGACTCAATATGTTCTATACTCAAATCCAATTTCTTTCTCAACTCAATTCAAATCAGAATATAGAATAGTTTGTTTTATGGAACTTGAACAACCACTTCACACAATCACTTGACTAGGCTCAAACAACTCTACTCAACCAATCACCACAAGGAACAACTCTTTCTCACAAACCCTAGTCCAAGCATGAATCAACCAACTCAAAATGTCTTCAAAAATACTCAACAACAACTCTTACATAACAATGATACTCATGTTCTTTTCAGCTCAAGTTCAAGTTCTTTGCACAACAACTCACTCCAACAACAATGCTTATAAAACAAGGTTTTAATCACAACTTTCAAACCAGAAAACCTTGAAGCATTAAACCAACTATTTTCGAATAGGAAACCACAATCAATCCTTTTCACTCCAATGATATTTCAGAAATCAACCACCCAAATAAAATCAATGGAGAATGTTACTCATACCTTTTTGATGCCTTATGAGTTGTCCACTAAATATGCCACACTCAACACTTTTTCTTTTTCAATCTCAATAAGGGTTAGAGATCTTGAGTAATAACACAACAATAAAATAATGTCCAAATAACACCTTATTACTCCTACTTTATTTTAACATCCACCAAAGTTCTTTTTAAAGAAAACCCTTACTCAAAAATAACTTTCACTAAAAGAACTTTATCAATAACCCTTATTACTCCTAATAATTTCAAAAATCACAATTAAAAATTTAACTCCACAACTCAAACAACCACTATAACCTTATTCCTAAGGTTATTCAATACATCAACTATCAAATCACCTTTACCCCTTATCACTCCACCTTAGGCAATAACAAAATAAATAAAAACCTCAATACTTGCCTCAAGGGGAATCGAACCCCGTCCTGCCCAACGCAAACGCCCTAGTCACAACCAAGCTGTTGCACGAGCTACAGGCTCATCATGAAGAAAGAAGTGAAGCAAAAAATAAATGCACCTTGAGTGCCTCAAAAAAGCCAAAATGACACTTGCGGACCTTCCTACCACCAACACCTTTGCACAAACCAGAGCCAACAAAATTCGAACTTCGGATCTCCTGGCACTCAACAACTTGACTGCCTCCTTCTTACCGCTAGGCCACAAGTGCCTACGGTGTATGGGAAGGGTCCTCTCTTCCTTCTATTTCTCTCTTTCTTCATAGGTTTCAATTGTGCTAAAATATCTTTTCTCTTTGTTCAAACGAAACTCACACACATTCGAATTATTGCCAAATGAATTTTTGGCAATGGTATATATATATATATATATATTGCATTGACTTTTCATACGTTGGCCTTTGATTATATATATATATATATATATTGCATTGACTTTTCATACGTTGGCCCTTAATCAAATTTGATGACGGGAATTTCCACTTTGGAAATTTAAATTTTAATTTTAAAATATTAAAATTTAAATTTTAAAATATTAAAATTTAAAACTTAAACTTCAAAGTTGAAGTACTTTGTCACCAGGATTCCTTTTTCGATGAAACAAAAAGCCAACCTGGGTTTTAAGAAAAACCCACTTCAAATTTGTCATCCATGGTTTTAAATAAAAACATTTTTCTAAGCTTCCCTTGAGGCTCCTTTTGGAATACAAACATAGTGCTTGCCATCATAGATCCTTTTGACATCAAATAATATTTTGACATCAATGACAACATTTTAGCTTAGGGACTCAAAATGTCCAACATATTAGACCAGATAAACTCAGGGAAATAGAGGAACGAATGAGGGTAATCTATCAAATGCTTAAGGAAGCTTCATATCACCAAAAGATTTATGTTGACTTGAAGAGGACTCCACAAGAGTTATCTATGGGAGAGGATATTATTGAGGGTAAAGCCTATGAAAAGTACCATCAAGTTAATAAAATTAGATCCTGGATATGTTGGACCATTCACCATCCTAGAAAGGATTAGTCTTGTTGCCTATAGACTCGACTTGCCACCTAATTTGGCAAAGATCCATGATTCATTCCATGTGTTCCTTCTTAGAAAATATCTTGCTAATCCTAATCATGTTTTGGATGTCTCTAAGCTACAGATGGTAGATCCAATGTACATTGAGGTAAAACCAGTAAGAATCCTTGAGTTTCATTCCAAGACCATGAGGAAGTGAAAAATAGAATGGTGTAAGGTCCAGTGGGACCTATATTCTTAAAGGAATGCCAACTAGGAAATGTGGAGGACATGAGGAATCACTTTCCTTATTTATTTGAAAACAATGTGTAATATTGTTTCAGTTAGACTTTGTTTGATGCATAGATAGATACTCTAATAGAGATACTTATGCATTAATGATGGTATGTATGCACTGATTTATATCGTATTATCGTATGATGATATTTATGCTTTATGCTTTGATATTACCATGAAAAGAAATTATTGATTAATATTTTTCATACAGTATATATGTTTTATTTTTTGAAGAATATGATACTGCTGATATTTTGTTGCATCACAGGTCCAAGAGCTCTCGTGGGTGGAAGAAGTTGGCCTTCTCATGAGAAGGATTTGTTCGACCAGTAGGAACAAGATACTAGAAAAATGGGAATGATGATAGAGATAACCCATGGGTAACATGGATAATTACTTGCATATAGGTATACTCATGATTGCACCATTGCGTAATGATATTTAATACTAGCCTTCTAGATAGCCTCATGACTGGTAGGATCTTGTTGACACCCTTGTCGGTGATGGACTTAGTGTGTTTTGATCTACCATTGGACTCACCATATTCCCTGATCACTGTAGATTGGCCTACCATAGGCTATAGTGTGGAGTGTTGGACATTTTGAGTCAAAGTTGTCATTGATGTCAAGGAATGAAGTCATCATTGATGTCAAGGAATATATCAAGGAACAATGCAAAGGTTAATGGCAAAAGAGCTTCATAATATTTTTAATATTATGTGGAAGCATATGAAGGCAGGTTTTTATTAAAACCATGGATGAGCAAAATAAAAGGTTTTTCATAAAAACCCAAGGAAGCATTTTGAAAAGTTAAAGGAGGTTTTAATATTTTTTATAAAATATTTAAATTCAATTTGAATTTAAATTTTATAAATAAATATTATCTATGCAAAGAGGTAAAATCAAAGAGGGCTTTAATAAGCCAAAAAGGGGTTTAAGAATTAATTTATAAAATTTAAATTCTAAATAATTTAAATAATTTATAAATTAATTATTTGAATTTCGAAGGCACCGATGTTCGAAATTATTGGAGATAATATGTATAAAAACTATATGCCTAAAAGGCATAGAACTTACCCTTCGTTTGAAAGAAATAATCATGGCATATGTTGTGTGAATACTCGTGCAGAGAAGAAGACGAATCTTCGTCTTAAAGCACCAAACGAGAAGAAGACGAATCTTCGTCTTAAGGCGTCAAAGAAAGTGTTGAAAATTATTGAAGGAAAAACCCTCATATCCACTAAGGCACGTGGCCTAGTGGCAAGCGATCGCAAGTTAAGTCATGCAGGTGTAGAGTGGTTTGCATTTGATTCTTAGTAAGGATGTTTTGGCATTGGAAGAAGCAACACATTGATTTTTGGTTTCAACGCATTGGGAAGAACATAGAGCTCATTGTGCTCTTGGTTCTCCACATGAGCACCTAGCTCGTGCAGTGTTGAATCCGCGACTAGGGTGTGTGGAGAAGCTGCATTGAGGGTTCAATTCTCACCTAGGTGGAGGTAATTAATTTTGCATTAATTTTTAATTGCCTAAGGTATAAACATAAGGTTTTAGGAAGTTATAAGGGGTTTTGAAAGGTTCTTATTTTGAGTGTTATTTTTTTTTATTAAATGAAGGAATAAGTTGTTGAACTTTATTTTTTAATAAAGTTATTTTGATGTATTTGATTTATTAAAAAGTGAATTGAAGAGTGATTAAATTTAAAAGGACTGCTTGCCATTGGGTTAGTTTGAAAAGGAGATTGTATTGACAATATTTTTGATATTGAATATTGTTTTAATTGGGAGATGATAAGGTTTATTTGATCAAATAATTTTTGTATATGTTGATAGATGCTTTATTAAATATGGAGTGATAAGGTGTATATGTGTTTTGATATTTTGCATTGTATCTTTGAGAGTTTAGTATCTTCTAACTCCTTGAGCTTGGTAAATAAGTGTTTGTGGTTGTGACAAATATTTGAGGATTCCTTCATCATCAATAAAAAGGTATGAGCACATTCTTCCATAATTGATTTGATTGGTTGGTTTTCTAGAAAATAAGTTTGGAGTGAAAAGGAATTGATTAGGGTTTCCTTATTGAGAGTGTTGAGTTATTACTTCAAGATTTTTTGGAATAAAGAGTTGTTAAAACCTTGTCTTATAAGCATTGTTGTTGAAGCCATTGATTGTGTGAAGAACTTGAACTAGGGTTTGAAAAGAACATGAGTATCATTTTTATGTGAGAGTTGTTTTATAAGCATTGTTGTTGAAGCCATTGATTGTGTGAAGAACTTGAAATAGGGTTTGAAAAGAAGATGAGTATCATTGTTATGTGAGAGTTGTTTTATAAGCTTTGTTGTTGAAGTGAGTTGTTGAGTGAAGAACTTGAACTAGGGTTTGGAAAGAACATGAGTATCATTGTTATGTGAGATTGGTTGATAAGTATTGTTGGAAACATTTGATTGAGTGTTTGTATGCTTGGACTAGGATTTGTAAGTAAGGATTATTTCATTGAGTGATTGATTGAGTAGAGTTGGTTGAAGTGGATGTATGAAGTGATTGTTCAAGTTCCATAAAACAATCTATTCTATATTATGAATTGATTTGAGCATTGTGATGAGTATAGCGTATATTGAGTCTCTAACAATTCTCTTTATGTTTCTATGAGATTTGACAAGTTCTAGTGTGGACTTGTTGAGCATATTTAAGGCAAGTCTTTGAGAAGACTTGTGGACAAAGTTGGATAACTTTTGTGGAAGGTTACAATACATATTGAGAGCATATTTGGATAAGTTCTTGAGAGGACTTATTGAGCAGATTGGAAAAAGTTCTTGAGAGGACTTATTGAGCAGATTGGACAAAGTTCTAGAGAGGACTTGTGGATAGATTGGTGTGAGCTTTTGTGGAAGCTTACAAGGTAGATTTGAGATAAGTCTTTGAGAATACTTGTGATTAGAGTTGATTGATTGATTTGTTAAAACCTTGAGTTAAGGTTTAGGACAGATCCAGCCGAGTTGATTTGAGATTAAGTCAAGCTTTGTGTTAAGGCTTGAGGATAGAGATTGAGAATAGATTTCTGCTAGACCGAAGGACTATGTTTAGTATATATTTGAGGATATATTTTGGTACATATTTGAGGATAGATTTGTGCCAGATCATAGGTAGAGATTGAGAAAAATTGTGCTAGACCAAAGGACTGTGTTTGGTACAAGTTTGAGACAGAGCTGAGTGCAAGCTTTGGAGGTGATAGAGTATATAGGACGATAGTCTCCAGTAGATAGAGATCCATTAACCCAGAGTAGTGAGGATAGGTCTTTTGAGTGAGGATAGGTCTTTAATGGATAGAGATCCATTACCCAGGGCAGTGGAGGTAGAGGTCTTCTAGAGCATCACCAACTAGAGTAGATATTAGGATATTGGTGTCTCCTATGGATAGAGATCCATAAACATGATTTAGGGAATTGGTATCTCATTTGGACAGAGGTCCATAAATATTGTAATAAGGAAAGGATTCCCAAGAAATTGATTGAGAAAATTTTAGTGAAATATTTTCTTCGTGGAGTAGCCCACATTGGGTGAACCACGTAAATTATGGTGTCTCTATTGTGTGTGGTGATTTGTGAATTTCTTTGATTACTGCTATTGATATTGCTATATTTACATTGCATAATATTGATTGGGAAATAAAAGTAAAAAGTAGTCTTATACTGTTCACCCCTCCTCTTAGTATAAGCTTGTGTTCTTCATGGAAAGTTCAAACAGAGCCTAATCACCACCCTCTGGTTTGCAGTAACATCATGGATGCAAAAGTTTAAACAATTTTGTTTGATCAAGATGCCTTTGCCTTGGGCTATCAATGCATGACTTATGATCATATGATGAATAAGAGTGAAGCTCTTTAAAGCAAACCCAATTGGAACTATCTAATTGCACTCTATACCACATTACAATCACATCGAAATGAAAGAGAGATCACATTTTATCACCTATGACTGATGGCTACCCTCTATCCAAGAAATATCTTGAACGTGCAAGTCCAAGTATTCAGACCCTATCAATTGCTAAAGCAATGGTGTTCACCATTGAGCCACCATGTAGCAATGGTTGTATTTGTATCGATAGAAATGAGAGCCTTCGATGCTCTCTTCCAAATAACCTGGGATTGAGGGTTATACTAATCTCAGCACCATAATTGTTTAAAGGTGGACATAATACTTACCCCCCATAGTGGGATAGAATGGAGCAAAGCCTTATAAACAAAAAGGGAGAGCTAAAGGATCTTACATCAATAAGTCCCTTACTAATCCATGTGCACATGTTGGATAGCATCCTATTGCTCACCCTTGGTACCTATTTTTCTCGAGAAACATAGCGTGTTTATGGACAATAGATGACAACCCATTGAGAAAGTAATCATCCATATATTGAGAGTCAAAGACCCCATATGATCCTTGCTAAAACTTGTTTAAAATAGTGAAATATTACTCCATGGATAAAAAATACTTAGCACAAGGTTTATGTTCAAAATGATTCAGCAATAAACTTATGACAGTATTGCCTGTTACATTTGGTATGATACCACCAATTGTTTGTGAAGATATTTAACTTGGGGAAATAAATGTTTATGGTGATATCTAAATTTATAGGCCATATTGCTTGATGAACTTTGGTATTTAATTGCTATTAAAATTAGCAAGTGCTTTGGATAAAAAGAAAACCATTGATCATAATGAGGATTATGGAACAAAATTTTAGGAGAAAATTTGTGTATAATTTGGGAGTAATTTTTGTACAATTTGTATAAGTCCCTTAAAAAGGACATAGGATATTGTGGTGAGATATTTTATGCAAACCATGATAAATACTTGCTCAAGGATTTGAGATAAGTAAGGATCCTTTTAATAACTATAGCTTGTCCTTGATGAGAAATTGGGTAATAACATCCATTTGCTAACATTGTATCTATAGTGTGTCTCTTGTGATAAAATAAGGGGGCCAAGAATGTAAACCTATAGTGTAATCTTGTGGGTAGATTACAAGACCAATCATAGCTAAACTTGAGAAATCTAGGTGGTATATTGCAAGAGAGTTGTAGCTAACCTTGGGTAACTATAGTATGATCTTAGTGATAGATCATGTGACAACTTGGTAGCCTAAAGGACTATAGATTACAACATAAATTAGAAAATACATTCATAAAGGAACTATAGTATAACCATAATGATGGGTTGAAGAAAAAATGTGGTTTATACCATGTGATAGGTTATGGTTAAACCCTTGGAAGGATTTGTAAAATTATAACTAAATATATCGGATTGAATAATATTTTTGGGTGAAGAAATATGAGTTACTTGTGAAAGTATGAATTGTTTAAAAGTTATCCCTAGGTGAAGAAAAATGAGTTACTTATGAAAGTATGATTTGTTTAAATGTTATTTATGGGTGAAGAAATATGAGTTACTTGTGAAAGTATGATTTTTTAAATGTTATTTTTGTGTGAAGAAATAGGAGCTACTCGTGGAAGTATGATTTGTTTAAATGTTATTTCTGGGTGAAGAAATATGAGCTACTCGTGGAAGTATGATTTGTTTAAATGTGATTTCTATATGAATAAATATGAGTGTCTTGTGAAAGTAGGATTTGATTAAATGCTATTTCTATTTGAAGAAATATGAACTACATGTGAAAGTATGAATTATTTAAATGATATTTATGTTTGAAGAAATATGAGTTACTTTTGAAAGTATGGTATGCTCAATAGCTATACACATGAAAGGTATCTCATTGATGAATGAATTTATGACATAGACTATTAATAGGTGATTGTAATAATGGTTGTTTCAAAGGCATACCCTTGTGGAAAAGGGTATGAGATGAAATTGTGATTTTCAATATTAGGAAAGTATGGGATTACCTTCATTTGAATGTTGAAATGCTTTAGACAATTACATTGTGGAGAATGTATTGTGTTTAGTTGCTTTCAATGGAACATTATTGCATACTATTGTTTGTCTAGAATGTATTCCATATACATGTAATGGGTTGTCCTGATCCCAAAAACATCTACAATCTAGTATTGGTGGCTTCAATGGATTCAAGCAAATATTGGCACTATTGGACTTCTATTGGTCATGTATACTTAATGTAACAATACCTCTTAGTAGAAGGCCTCCGTTATTGTAAAATGTATTGAATAGTTTAGTTGTAAATTGATTATATCACTTCTTGAGAGAAAGTGTATACAATATAACATTTGACTTCGAATGATCATAGAAGGAATGTAGAGTTACATGATGAATTAAAATTACCTTATGATAAGGTTTGAATCTCTAAAAGTGAATCAAAACTTGTATCTATTTGATATAGAGTAACCTTAAAACTAAAAGAAATATTTGCTTCATGCATGACACTTAGAGATTAATTATGGGAATTTTTGTAAAGGGAAAACCTTGAAAGTCATCTATATCATGGATATTATAGTTGGTTAAACCAAGTAAGGAAAATGGTAGACACTCACAAGTCTATGCGGGTTTGTGTGATAACCCCTTAGCTCCTATGGTTGATATGAGAAAACTAAGCATTGCAATAATTATGGTTCTATCCTTAAGGAAGAACCAACAAAAACTTAAGGTATACACCTAGCATATGGTTGAAAGAGACCTAGAATAGAAGTTATTTTAATGTTTTATTTACACTAGTAGGGAACAAGGGTGTTCCTATTTGAAATAGGATAATTCCCAATTGCAAGGTAAATAAACCTTACCTACAGGTTATTATAGGGGTTGGCCACTCCTATCCATAGGATAGACACTGACCATGTTAGATTCCTGTGAAGTGCAACATTGAACTTACTTGGATACTTATCTATAAGAGAACCACACAAATATACTTTCAATACACTCATGAGCTAGTGACCATAATAAAGACTAGACAAAAAAAATTTCCTTGGGCTGATTGGTCTTAGAATTGGGGTCATTACATTAGTCATACCTAATTTTTCCAAAACATTTGTCACTAAAAGTGATGCCTCTAGAGTTGGATTTGGTGTGGTACTTATGTAATAAGGTTGACCACTTGCTTTCATAGGCAACACCCTATTAGAGCAAAATCTTTCCAAATCAACTTATGAGAAGGAGATGATGGACATTATTATTTCCATCCTCCATTGGTAATCATACCTATTGGGGTGACACTTTATCATAAAGACCAATCATCATAGCCTTAAGTATATCTTAGAATAGAGGATTTCTTTTCTTGAGCAAGAAAAATGGGTCACTAAGCTCTTAGGATATGACTACAAGATAGTCTATTACAAGGGGAAAAAAAGTATGGTCATTAATGCTCTTTGTAGGTTACCTAAAATATAAGATATTATATATGTAGTGTCCATACTTTAGGTTTATTGGTTAGAGAGACTTAATTCAGAATGGTAGGTATACCCCACACTTGCAAATATCATTCAAGACTTGCAAACAATAGAAAATGACCATCCCAATTATTCATGGAAGTAAGGGAGCTATGTTATAAGCATCAAGTTTTTATTCCACCCATGTTCCAACTCAAATTCTATATTCTCATTGAGCTTCATTCTTCTCCTCGATAGGGGACACACATATTTCTTACAAACCTATGAATTGGTAAAGTATAGTTTCTATTAGCCCAAGTCGAAATCGGATATCAAACAGTTTATGGATAATTATGATACTTGTTAGTGCCATAAGGGGAAATAATTAGTACACCAAGATTACTTCAACCTTTACCCATTCTAGAGTCCCTATGGATAGACATCTCAATGGAATTTATTGAAGGTATTCCTCTATCTAGAGGTAAATTAGTTATAAGGTTAATTGTGGATGGATTGACCAAATACACTTATTTTTTATCCTTAAGTCATCCCTATACTTCCAAGGTAGTGGTACATATTTTTATAGATCAAATTTTTAGACTCCATGGGAGACCAGTCTTCATAGTCAATGATCATGATAATATATTCACTAGTAAATTCTATGAGGAGCTACATTATGTTCAAGGAACCTAGATGAAAAGAAACACATATTATCACCCATAGATGGATGGTCAGATAGAGGTGGTGAATAAACATCTTAATACATATCTCTAATGTTTTATTTTAGATAATCAGTTCAAATAGAGTCAATGGATTATCTTAGCCAAATGGTGGTACAATACCACTTTTCACACCACCATAATGATGACACCATATGAAGAACTATATGGTCAACCACTTCCAACACTCACTTCTTACTTTCCAAGTAGTTTGAATATGGATGTAGTTGATGTAGTCCTTAACCATAGGCAAGAAATCTTAGCAATCCTCAAGCAAAATTTGGCTATTGCTTAGAATAGTATGAAATAGCAAGTAGAAAAACATAAAACTAAGAGGGAATTTGTTGAGGGTGACATGGTTTTCCTTCATCTTCAACCTTATAAACAAATATCCCTTCAACAAAAGGTTTGACATAAGTTGGCACCTGAGTTTTATGGACCCTACAAGATACTACAACAAATATAGGAGGTTGCTTATAGGTTGGATCTACCCATAACATCTAATATTCACTCAGTTTTTCATGTATTTTGCTTGAAGAAAGTGATGGGCACACATACTCAAGTATAAATTATTCTTCCTAAATTAGATGAAGAAGGATCCATTCTTTTGTAACCTACAATCATTCTAGATCATCAAACCTGACATCACTCTATATATTATTGAAGTGTTGGTGCAGTGGCAAGGGTTACCACTAGAAGATGCCACATGGACACTATTATAGGACTTTCAATAGTAGTTCCCTACCTTCTAACTTTGAGGATAAATTTTATTTAAAGGGGTTGACATGTTACATACCCGACACTTGTAACTCATAGGTGTATATGTTATTGTATATAAAGTGGACCATGTATCAAGTTAGAAGTGGGTCATGTGTTAAGTTAGGAGAGTGTGTGTCATATATCTTTATTTTCATAGAATAATAAATGTAACCACTTGGTATGATGAATGCCATTATCATAAATTAGGTAAGCTAGGAATATTATCATAAAATACTATCATAGCAAAATGTCATATAATATTATCATAAAATATCAAGAAATGGGAAGGATGTAGCTATAGAAGAATTTACATATTTTGTAAGGAGGTTTCCCACTCGAAGTGGCCTATGAGAGTAGTATTTATTATCCCAAATTCCTACAATCATTGTGTAGTGAACCCAATAGAGAAAGATTGATTATAATGCTAGAATAATAAAAAGGAATCGCTTTTATTAAGGAATCGTTGTTGTATTGTATGGGGAACCCAAAAATTAATTAATAATTATATTCTTTGATGTCTCAACTATACCAAATGAAATACCTATTTCTACGAGTGTGAAGGTGTGATCAAAGGTCGCAACCTTTATGAAAGAGAGAGTGATTAAATAATTAACTAATAATGTGATTAGTATGGTGGTTAGGAGTAGAATCCTAACATGCCACCTTCCTTAAAAAGAGCTTTGTCCTCAAAGCTCAAAGTAAGGAGCTTCGTTGCTTGTTTTCCTAGTTGAATTTGTGCAAGTTCTTGTACTATTTTAATGTCACTTTTTTGAAGGCAAGGATATATTGAAGGTCGAAGCATTAGTGGGGGGTTTCTAGAAAGAATAGTAGAATATTCCTTAGGAGAATTGTGATGATGATAGGCTTCTACTTTAGCCGATTCTTCCTATGTAGAATGAAGGGAAAATAAAGGTGCACTCACTCTTTTGCCTCCTTTCTGAATTAGGCTGCCTATACGATAAGAACTCACTATTGGCGATGAACTTGTGTGTAGTTCTTTGAGAGTGTATGTCTTGCCTTCATTGTTTACTGCATAGATGTCTACCTCATCTTTTCATGGTGCATCGAGCAACTTCTTGCACATTGACCTCATTTCCTTCATTGTTATGATCATGTGCTTTGGTCATGTCGTGCACATCTTCCTCACCTTCTTCCTCTATGGAGTGACAGGGATCAACTCTATTCAATAAATACAATGTTTGTGTAGCACAACAATGAAGGGGCCCAAATTGCTCATCATAAGTATAGCAGAGGTCGTTCACTCGTCGCTCCTCCATTTCTTGTAGGCTAAGGTACTTAACTGGCAAGGGTATTTGTTTTGGAATAGTGTGCATGAATGATGATTTATCAATAGGTTGCTCCCCATGTTGACATTGAACATTGAATGTATCATCGGCTAACAAGGCTAATCCAATGGCTTCTTGTAGGGTGCGAGGAGTGTACATAATGATATTTACTCTAATTTCTTCTTTCAATCCATTGATGAACCCACTTATGAGGACTGATTCGTCCAACCCTGTGATGCGATTGGCTATATCCTAGAACTAAATTTTATATACACTCACTAATGTGATTTGACGTATGTGGGCAAGATTAAGTAGCAAAAGTAGGTTGGGGTCATGATATATTCTTCCATCGGCCATTTGCATAGTCATTTGGCGAAAAGGTGTCGCAAAAAGTGTTGAAAGTCATCACAAAAATTTCTTGAAAATTATCGTTAAAAATTGCATAAAAGTCATCCTTCGACCATTGCGATTAGGTTTTGGAGATTTTATAACCTTCATAAGTGGCAGAATTAGCGAGAATTTTCAATGCCTTGACAACTTTTAGCAAGAATTTACAATAGTAACAAGTCTTAGCAAAATTTATATTAGGGGCAACTTTTGGCAATGTGTAGCAAAAATTGTGCAATATTTTAGCAAAATTTCAAGATTAGCAGTTGTTCACAACTATGCAAAATTTGGTGTCAAATTTTTTGTGGCGGTGTTCCGCTGGAGGGTCGAGTGGAGACAAACAACACAAGGCACAAGGTCGGGTGGAGGTGCAGGCGGTTTAATTACTGTATTCACCGGTGAGCTGAAAAAATAAATACTTGGAGAATATTTAATTCGTTTGTGTTTGCCGAATGAGCAAGAATTTCAAAAAATAATTAAACTTTATGTGTAATCGCTGAAAATTTCATTCCCGATGGCCGAAAATTAGTTCTTAAACCTTGTAAACTTTATAAAATATATATTTTTTTTCTTTTCGCTGCCTCGGAGTCACCAGAAACTGTAAGGCTTGTATGTTCTTGCTTGATCGTAGAGTGGGTAGGAGTTTTCGTTGGTGTGCTAGTGATGGTGTATAGGTCGTCATTATTTATTTAGATGTATTGCTTTGTCATCGAGGCTGATCGCTATGGATGTGATGCTGCTGCTATGGAAAATTCTCGTTGATGCAGGTGTTAGTCATAGATCGCCGATGAGTAATATGAATGGTTGGTGCAGATTAAGGATGATGACCACTTATATTTATCTCTGAGACTATTTTTAATCCTGTGCTTGGCTTGCTATTTCTCACTATCTCGATTGTTAATAATACCTTCGAGTATTAGCAGTGTATGATAATGGTTGAATGTGGTAAAAAAACTTGGTAAAAATGATAAATATGTCCTTTTGGATCACAGCTCTAATACCAGATGTAGTGAACCCAATAGAGAAAGATTGATTATAATGCTAGAATAATAAAAAGGAATCGCTTTTATTAAGGAATCATTGTTGTATTGTAGGGGAACCCAACAATTAATTAATAATTATATTCTTCGATGTCTCAACTATACCAAATGAAATACCTATTTCTACGAGTGTGAAGGTGTGATCAAAGGTCACAACCTTTGTGAAAGAGAGAGTGATTAAATAATTAACGTATAATGTGATTAGTATGGCGGTTAGGAGTAGAATCCTAACACATTGTTATTTATGTTTCCATGTTTCAATTAATGAATGCTTATGTTATTGGATATATGATATTAGTGTTGATTTTATCAATACTCTATGCAATCATAGTTAGAATTATCTTTGGCACTAAAATTATTATCTTAGTATAGCTCTAAACTAAAAATTTTGAGGTGAAATATTTGCATGAGAAGAAGAGGTTCATTGCACTAAATTTGTAGCCTTAATTAAGTTGTTATTATAAATTTTCTACTTGTATAACACTCAAAGGTATACAAATTAAAAGTTTGGTAACCTGCATAACACTCAAAGGTATCCAAACATGTTCTTCAAAAAGCATCCCTTTTTGGTAGCTCTGGTTTGGATTCCACAAGCATTTATATTACTAAGAGTGAAAATGAGGAAAATACTCCTGCTAGGAGAATGATGGTTGTGGCCAATCATAGCTTAATTAATTGGCACCACTCATCCAAAACTATGGTAGCAAAACACAAAATCCAAGATAGTGACCATATTTTCTTGAGGAGCAACATGCCAAGACTAATGACACGGAGAGAGAATCCTTGAATTATGTGGAGCTCCTTTCTAAAGACAAACATGATCCTTCAATCATATTGATTAAAATGATTGAAAATGCTTATACTGCTCACTACAAAACTCAATTGATCCTTCAACATGTGCTTTAGGTCTCCAAAACTATAAACACCAACCAAGGTAAAACTTCTAAGACTATCAAGACCACCCTTGAGAGAGACATCAATATGGAAAGGGTGGAGTAGTGATGATGGTCTTCAGGTTTTCCCTCCATTTTTCTCTATTTTTTGGTTTGATTTAGTTTACCCTGGTTTCTTCTTCACTTGGATGGTTAGGGTTGTTTCTATTTTTTGTTTCTCTTTCTAGTTCTATTCCTAAGGTGAACCATGTTGAGTTTATACCCTTTTTGCTTGGTTCTCACTTTGTAAAATATTGAGGGTCTTTTTCAAAACCCTTTTTTACACCAATAAAAAAAAAAATTGGTCACCTTACATCAATCAAACAATGGTATCCTTTGCAACCCTCCCCATATATTCTTACAACAAAAGGGCTTGGATATTTTTTAGCCAACTTTTAAAAACTTTTCATGTGCATATATCTTTTTTAATTTCCAATCCCAATTAATCAATAATAATAAAATTTATGAACCATGTTTTTACATGGAATGAATAATCTTTAAAACATAATACAATATATCAACAATTTTGAATGCTTCAAAGTGCAAAATTAGTGGGAAAATACCTAATGCTACAAACATCTACATTATTATTGGATCCTCTGATGAGCCCCAAAAAATGCTTATTTTTTGTACCTCTTTCCTTATAAAATAGTGAAACTTACTTTATAGATGTATATGTTTTATGAAAATTATATATATATTTAACAGTTTATTCTACATGTTATTTAATATTTGTCTTTAAGTGTATTTTGTATAGATTTTGTGGAAATTGTTGTATTTTGGCATGTTTTTGTCAAGGTCCCACTCAGACCTAGCATTGGCAATTTATGAAGGCAAAACATCTATGATATATTGGGGTGAAGTATGAAGTCAGGCGCCCAATTCCCTTTGAAGTGCTTGACTTATGTTCAACACTTAACTATTAGGCACCTACTTCCTGTTAGGCACCTGCTTCCCATTAGGTGCATGCTTACCATTAAGTGCATGTTCCTGTTAGGTACCTGCTTCCCGTTAGACGCCTACTTTCCAAATTTTGTAGATAAGGCACCTACTTCTTGACTTCTACAAACAAAGCACATGCTTCCTAACTTGTTTAGATGAGGCGCCTGATTTCCATTAAATCCAAATTCCAGCATGACTCTATGGTCATCATAATAGAGCAAAATTTTAGCAACAAGCATAAAAGGAGTTCTAGCATTGAAACCAAACAAGGGACAATGTCAAATATGACTCGCCACCTATTTTTTAATTGCTACGTGAAGGATTTATGTAAATTAGGTAAAACAAATATCAGACATATTCTAGAAATAGAATACACTGCAATAGCTTATTTAGCTCAATATTTTTTCCAATTCATTTATTCATGCAAGCGGTTGTAAAAGTGAATCATATTTACAGTTTGTTTTGTAAATTGTAATAGGGTATGATTGCATATCTTATAAATATTCAGGCCACCCCTGAAGAAGACCCCTAGACTTTTCTCTAACTTCTTTGTTGCAAATATTAATAAAAAAAATGAGTTATTTTTTGTTAAATCATTTAAAGCATCTGATGAATATTTAATATGAGAAGAACCTGCTAGAATCATGGGCCCACTTACAACAAAGTTATTCCCTTACTTTCCCTATTTTCTATTATTTAATTTTCTATAGAGTAATTTTTTTCTCCTATTTTTTGTGATTTCTAGCAAAGTACTATTTTAATTTCTGTGTGCATTTTAGTCTTGTTTTCATAAACATAGGATAGATTATTGGTTTGGAATTTAGAATCAAAACTTAAACAAACATCAAACAGCCTCCCAAAAAATAAATCTTAGAGACTCATATTTGAAGGAGAAATTATAAGCATATATTGTGCACGGCTATTCACAAGACTATGAGCTACCCTAGGTTGACAATTAAATGAAGGTAATTAATTGAACCATAGAAAAACTAACCAATATTTTGCCCAAAATTTTGGTGCCATTGCCATGGAGTAGCCATTATAATTTCTTATTTTGAAGAAAGCATAGAAGCAATAGTTTAGACTACTTTATCTAGAAACCTTCATCTGAAACTTTGTATGAGTCCACCTAAGAATAGAGGAATGGATGGTTATTTTGTCAAAAACAAAGGAGTTGTTTCTCAAAACCCTTCTGCTTCAATAGAATTTAAAACTGAGACTAAAATCCCTCCTTCACAACCTCCACCTGTGCATTGGCGAAGAGACCCACTATTTGCATAGGATTTTTCTAAAATAATTTAGTAGAATATTACAGCAAGATTGGAGATAAGTAGAGTTCAATCTGAGGAAGATTTACTGAATGTCGAATATTGGCAAGCAATATTAGATGGAACAATCTCAAATACTGACTTATCCATCCGTCTGAAGGATAAAATAAATGAACTAGAAGTATTTTTAGCTACTCTAAACTCAATTGATGTAGAAACTCTAATAGTAGATAGAATGGTAGAAAATCCAGAGGAAGCATCCACTAGTTTCATGCTACGTTCCAAACATAGTCATCGACTATGTTTCCAAGAAGGAAGTTTTATTATATATGATTTGATTTAATTTAATTTATCATCTATCTTATTATCGATTTACTTATCTTCACTTGTGACTTCGCATAGTGCCTTCACGGTGGGGATCTGCCCTCCTTGAGCGACATTTGATTTTATTTAATAATATTTGATTTATTGTTATTCGTTCAGTTGTATTACTGTATATTATCCATTGAAGTTCTGGTTGATGTTTGCACTATTAATTATAATTACATCTTGGTTACAAGGGCAAGAGGAACCCTTTCAAGTGGTATCATATTCAATATCCTGGTGCAAATCAATGGGCAAAATAGTCGGGCAACTCCAGTTCAAAAAATATTTTATGCATAGAGCCTGTTCATCATTTGAATTATTACTCCATGATATCATAAGTTTGGTGTTTTTGAAGACGCATATCAAAGTTAATTTAGCACGATTATAACCTATGCAATTCATGAGAAAAATGAAGAATTGAAGGTGTCAATTTATATTTTCCTAGTAAGAAAATTTTAGCGCATCTTCAAAAAATTTTATTCTTGAGTGTCTCCTATGTCTACGATAAACACAGGTGGTTCAGGTGGCACTTGAAAACCATACGCTGATCAGGATGGATGTAACCAAACACAGGCAGCACTTTCATTGGATACAACATCATGCACACCAAATATTAGAAGTCATTGAGACTGATATTCATGCGCATGTAATAGGATTAACTGGTCACTGAAGTTATTTCGCTCACAAACCAACCAACAGTATACTCTAAGATAAAAATAATGTCAAATCCTACATAGGGGATAGCCAAAGGAAGGTGCCAAACATCTACAACCAATAATTTCATCTCCCACATGAATTTATAGCAAAAGAGTTGCAGAATCCATAATGATGCATAGTAAAACCTTTGGACCAATCAGAGGTAAGTATTAATTTCTAAACCTAAGGTTAGAGCTAGTCATAATTTTTTTTTTTTAAAATGCATCGAGGATAATTATCCCACATCCGTTGTGTGGGTGGTGAGAAATGGTTTAAAAAAGGGGATGCATAACTTTGATGGTGTGACTTCGATCACACGAAGCCCACCCTAGCTTCTCACGTGAAAGGTCCTACGTGTCGTAGCCTATGTTAGTACGTGTCTCTGGTCGGTCACATTCCTCAAGGTTCTACGTGTCATCTAGGGTTCTTCGGTTTTGCATCTTTCATGTCATTCTATCTTGGTTGCATCGTGTGTCTTGTCCCATGCATTCCTATCTTAGTTGCATCATGTATCTTGTCCCAAAAATTTTGTGTCATTTGGTTGTGTCGTGTGTCTTGTCCCACATGTTTCATGTCATCTAGTTCATTCTCATTATCATATAATTCTCATTGAGTCTTGGTCGTGTCTATCACATCATCCATGATCTCATTGAGTTGTGTTTGTGTCATCGTGGTTTTTAGTTGTGTCTGTTATCCTTCATACATCATGTCCCATCACTTGCTATCGAGTTGTTATGTCCTTTGTGGTTGATCTCATGTCCCATTACTTGTTGTTGACCCACATGATCCTCGTGGTCTTCAGGTCTGGTCTTCAGGTCGAGATCTAGCCAGGTGTCTTCCTTGAGTCAGGGGTGTCAATATTAGAAGTTGACTAAGTTTTGTATAGTCAGTTGTCTAGTGTAGTGTCAAGTTGGTAGTGTCACAAAATTCAAACCAGTCTCAATTTGGGTGTCAAAATTCAAGAGTCAATTCAGGTGTCAAAATTCAAGAAGGGGAGAACCAACTATATCCCTGTCATATTTGGAGCGACATTAAAGTGGAAAACCACAAAATTCTTGCCAAAGAATTTATATCCAAAATTGAAGCATAAGAACCTTTATAGAAATAAATTCTAAATATTGCATGAGTGGAAGGTGGACAAAAGGATCAAACGGGCGATTGTCAAGTTTGGATAACTCCAACCAAGGGAGCCTGAAATCACCAAGAAGACCTTCTAGAAGCAAAGGTACACAAAATTCTTCTTCTCCTTTAGGAATTAATAGCTATAACCCTGGTCATCCATTGTTTAAAAAAATGGCATCCAATACCTCCCCAAATTCCTCCCATGAGAACATCACTCAAGTGGAAATAGGAAGCCCCAAGGTCACTGATGAAACCTTACTTAAATTAATAGAGAATATTCAGATCATGAATACCAACATAACCCAACTACTCACCAGACAATCCCAACCAAATCCTCCTATCCCAAACCACTAGAGTACTGAGCATCAGTATGAAGACTATACACACCATAGAGGTCATAATGGTCATTCCCTGAATCTCAATGGACAAAGAAATAATGAGGATCTGGGAAATGAAGAAGTTTTTGAGCAACAAAGGGGTTTTGATAGACCTTCCCAAAATCGCATCCATAGACAAGGGAATAATGAGGACCAAGATAGGCACAATGTTTACCACCAAAGAGGTCCTACTGGAGTCAATTTTCCATGCATTGATATGCCCACCTTTGAAGGTCATGATCCACATGGGTGGATAGCCAAAATGGAAGGCATTTTAGACATATACCAATTCAGAGATTCAGAAAAAGTTCCTTTTGCGGCAACCAAATTGGGCACTGAAGCTTATCAATGGTTTTCATGGTACAAACACGATATGGGAAACAACCTCTACTGGTAGGATTTCTCCAACGCCTTTCTTCATAGATTTGACAAAGGTCCCACAACTTCCTACATAGTGTGGTTGTTGTCACTTAAACAGACAGGATCGATAGGGGACTATATCTCAAAATTTACTAGTATGCTTCACTATGCAAAAGACTTATAGCCAGAGGTGGTGGTAGCAACTTTTAGAAATGGATTGAAAGAGAACATTAAAGTCAAAGTGGACTTACAAAATCCATCCAAAATAGATGAGTGTATAAGGATTGCCAAGTTGGCAGAGAAGAAGGTGCAAATGGCGACATCCATACGACGTGATTCCTATGGTCAACCTCAATATCACAACAACTCTTTTCATAGAAATGATCAACCATCAAGATATTTTTGCTATAAATATCGCAATCACCATCCAAAATATCAGGAATGTGTTCCACAACAGAGCTTTCAAATTGAATATGTTGACAAGGAAGATGAAGAAATAGAGGAGAACAACTCACCTGATAATTCCCTAGACGATGACCAAATTGAACACAAGGTGGTTGTAGATGGGGAAGATACTATGGAAATTTCAATACATGCTCTTATGGGGTCATCAGCTCACCATACAATCAAAGTAGAAGGATTCATTCAACTAAAGAAGGTAACTGTATTAATTGATTCAGGAAGTACTCACAACTTTATTGACACAAGGCTTGCCAAGGCATTAAACTTGCACATCAACTCCTCCAATCAAGATAAATTTCAAGTTAGAACTGCAAGTGGGAGTAGCGCTCAATGTATAGGTAAAACATCTTCAATTTCATTACAAATGGGAAGTTATACTTGGCAGGGTCCTCTTTTTGTTATGAATTTAGGGAATTCATAAGTTATCTTGGGAGTTGCATGGTTAGAAAAAATGGAAAACATGGTCGGATTTAATTACAAGAAGCACTTTTTTGAATGGAAAGAAAATGGGAAGACCATTCACCTCCAAGGAATTCCAACACCTCCAAGGAATTCCAACACCTCCATCAAAGATAGTAAGTTCGCACAGCATGGAAAAAATAGTAAGCAAAGGTAGTTATGGATTTTGCGCTCAAATTAATTGTATGGAAATGCAAGCACAAGATACACCAGAAGTCCAATCCAAAGATCTACAAAACATTGTGGCCAACTATGATAAGGTCTTCCAGGAACCAAAGGGACTACCTCCCAAAAGATCCCATGACCATGCCAGACGATGTCTCAAAAAGGTGATCGACCAGAAAGTGAAATCTCAGTTAGAATTACCAATACTAGATGTAGACGGGCGTATATATCTCCAGTCAGAAGCCATTCTACAAAGCATAACATGCATCCTGCGATCTCGTCACATCCACGAATTTCTCATCAAATGGCAGGGCCTACCAGAAGAAGAGGCTACATGGGAACCTGAAAGTATTTTCCAGACATTTCCAACTTTGAGGACAAAGCTTTCCGAGGAGGGGAGTCATGCTACGTTCCAAACATAGTCATCGACTATGTTTCCAAGGAAGGAAGTTTTATTATATATATGATTTTATTTACATTTAATTTATCATATATCTTATTATCTATTTACTTATCTTCACTTGCAAATTTGCATAGTGCCTTCACGATGGGGATCTACCCTCCTTGAGTGGCATTTGATTTGATTTAATAATTTTTAATTTATTGTTATTCATTCGGTTGCATTACTATGTATTATCCATTGAAGTTCTGGTTGATGTTTGCACTGTTAATTATAATTACATCTTGGTTACAAGGGCAAGAGGGACCCTTGCATGTTAGTTTTCCAATAGGAGAGGCAGGAGGAGATCACAAGATGAAGCACATCTCTCCTACCCACCTTCCAACCTTTAGAGGACTACCAATAGAAGATCCAGATTTGTTCCTATTTAAATTTGATGTTTTATGCAGATCTGTGGATTACACCACAGATGCTCAAAAACTAAAATTATTCCCTTCCACCCTTGATGATTCAACTTTGTGCTGGTTCATCAGCTTGGGGGATAAATGGATAACTACCTGGGAATAGTTGAAGAAACTTTTCCTAGATCAGTATCAAGATTTTGGTAGAGCACGAGATGCAAGAGAAGAAGTCCTAGACATGACACAAAAGGAAGGGGAATCTATGGAAGAATATTGGGATAGGTTCAACTTCAATTTGCAAAGATCACCCCATTCAAAACTAGGAGATAGGTCCCTAAGAAGTATTTTTCTGAAAGGATTGACAAATGAATCCTTGGAAGCCTTAAACATGATCTCTAGAGGGGATATTTACCAACATCAAATGGATGATATTCGATAGTTATGTCAAAAATTTTCAAGAAGAAAAGGTAAGTTGACCCCTAGAAATGTTAAGCAGTCAACCACTATCACTAAAATAGAAATAGGCAATATGCTTGAAGACCTTAAGAGTGAGATGTTATCATCTCTAGATCTTCAAATGGATACCCTTCTACTTTAGAAGAAGTAGGAGAATGAGGTAGCATTGGCCTACTTCTATCCTAAATGTAGAGGCAAACACCCCAAAAATGAGTGTCCAGAAAATAAAGTTTGTGTATGTGTTATTTGTAAGAAGGATCATAAAACGAAGTTGTGTCCATAGTTAATGAAATCTAAAGAGGAACCTGAAGTAGTAGAGGCATACTTCATGGGTAATAGGAGGAACTGGCAATAGTCTCCTATGGGTAACAATATGCAATCAGGAATGCCATCTTATGGGGGCAGAAATTACCAAAACCAAGGTCAAGCCCAACCACCCAATATGGGTTGGTATGGGCAACAACCTTGGAATCCATTTCCCCAAGGAGAAAATCCTTACAACCCTTACCCTTGGATGCAATACCAGTAGCCTGGGCAGTAGTGGAGAAACCAGAATGCTTGGAATTAGTATCCATAACATCCTGCTCTAGCTCCACTACAGCCAAGTCTACCTGCACCTCCTGCTTCAAGAACTCCTCAGTTACCAGCACAACCTACAACAAACCCAAACAACAAATAATAGCCAACCTATCAGATGGAAAATGAGATGTACCCTATGTATAATATTAAGGTAGATTGTGATCCGATCTAGTTACGGTCAGGAAAATAATTAGGTGTAGAAGTCACTCCTCTTGTAGAAGAAGAGGAACACATAGAAATAGGAAAAGGGGAATCACCCCTTATAGAGGAAGTAGAAGAAGAATCAACACTTGTGAATAACAAATAAGGGGTTCCACATTTTCCACAAAGGTTGTAAGAACCCAAGAAACCAATACAAATAGAGTTTGATATTCTCTCTAGTTTAAAAAACTTAATGATCACAATCCCTCTCTTTCAAGCCATCAGAGACATACCTATCTATGGTAAGGCCATAAGAGAGTTGTGCCTCAAGAAACTAGGGAGGAAACTAGCTAAATCAATTAGTTTGGTAGGTCAATTAGCTGACCTTATGTTAGGGAATACCTACAACTAGAAGTACTTAGATCCAGGAAGCCCTATGTTAACTATAAAAATAGAAGGTTGTGTTTTACCCAATACACTAGTAGATTTGGGGGCTACCATCAATGTCATGCCCTAGGAGACCATGCAAAAACTGAAATTGACTAATCTGAAGCCCACTAAAACTATGCTATAGTTGGTAGATAGGTCTACAGTACTCCCTAAGGGAATACTGGAAGATATTACTATTACAATGGATGCATGGGAGTATCCAACAGATTTCTTAGTGCTACAATCTAAGTTTGGGTTAGGTGGATACCCATTAATCTTAGGTAGACCTTGGATGGAAATAGTTGATGCTTACATAAGCTGTAGATATGGGAAAATGACCATTTTAGATGGTCAAAATATAAATAAATTAATCATACATCCACCTACATAGTCTACAGATTTATTGGGAGAACTTGAGAATGAGAGTCAAAATATTGGTGGTCTATCAATGGTCCAACCTGTCATGACACTTGATGAGTTGGGAGATGAAAATGATGAGGATAGGATGATATCTCACTTTTTTAGGGAGAATCCTCCTATCCTCCTCCTGAGTTGCCATTAGTGGGAGGAAAATACCACCATATTCAGCAAATAGAAGTTGCACCTGGTAGAATGTTGAATATAGATAACAAGTTGATAGTTGAACAACAAACCAAACTGAAACAAACATTGGAAAAACATCAAGATGCCTTTGCTTGGGAGTATTATGACATGAGAGGAATAGCTCCTGAGACCTGTACTCATAGGATATATCTGGAAGACCAGGTTAAACTAGTAAGACAACCATAGAGGAGAATGAACCCAACTATGAAAGAAATTATCAAAATAGAATTACAAAAACTCCTCATAGTTGGATTCATCTACCCCATTTTAGATAGTGAGTGGGTATCACCATTAGTGGTGGTGCCCAAGAAGAATGGAAAGTGGAGAATTTGTGTTGATTATAGGTTGTTGAACAAAGCAACTAAGAAAGACCACTTCCCTTTACCCTTCATAGATCAGGTCCTTGACACCTTAGCAGGCAAGAAGTATTTTTCTTTCCTGGATGGGTTCAGTGGATACAATCAGATCCAAATAGGGGAAGAAGATCAAGATAAAACCACCTTCACTTGTCCATGGGGGACATTTGCTTACCGAGTTTTACCATTTGGTCTATGCAATGCACCTACCACCTTCTAGAGGGTAGTTCTGAGCATTTTTTCTGACATGATTGGAGAGACTGTGGAGGTATACATGGATGATTTCACTATATATGGAGAAACTTTTGAAACCACCATAGAAAATCTAGAAAAGACACTTAAAAATTGTGAGGAAACTAACCTATCCTTAAGCAATGAGAAATGTTATATGTTGATGTAGGAAGGGATAGTTTTAGGACATCACCTTTCTGCATATGGGATCAAAGTAGACAGAAAGAAAATAGAAGTCATCCAAACCCTGCCTACTCCCAAAACACAGAAGGATATCCGTAGTTTCCTAGGATCAATCGGTTACTATAGGAGGTTTATATCAGACTTTAGAAAAACTGCTAAACCTCTTACCACATTGTTAACTAAGGATACAGAGTTTGTCTAGATTGAAGAATGTGAACAAGCATTCAACACCTTAAAGGAAAAACTAATTATTGCTCTAGTGTTGAGAGGTCCAAATTGGACCATACCTTTTCACATATATGTTGATGCATCTAACAATGCAATAGGCTCAATACTGGGACAAAAATATGGTGATGATTTTTATGCCATCTATTATGTTAGTAAAAACCTCATAGGTGTTGAACTCAATTATACTATCATAGAGAAGGAGTTTCTTGCAGTAATACATGCTCTTAACAAATTTCATCATTATATCATAGGATATCAGGTTTTTGTACACACTGATCACTCAACGATCAGATACTTGACAAACAAACCTGGGATTAGTGGTAGAATTATCAGATGGTTATTGCTTTTGTAGGAATTTGATGTGACAATAGTGGACAAGCCAGGAAAGGACAATGTGGTAGCTGATTTCTTATCCATATTAACACCTCCAGACTATGCAACTATAGAGGACCAATTTCTAGATGAGCATTTGTTTGCTCTAAATGATCAGATACCTTGGTACATAGATATGGCTAATTATTTAGCCACTGGTAAAGTATCCCTTACACTTTTACCTCATGAAAAATAGACTTTAATTGAGAAAAGTGTAGATTTCTCATGGATTGATGGGTGCCTATTTAAAATAGGGTCTGATCAGCTCATGAGAAGATGTGTTGCTGGGAATGAAATAATTGAAATACTGAAGGCTTGCCATGATGAACCTTGTGGTGGCCATTTTGTAGGAAAAAGGACTGCATATAAAGTGTTGCAGGTTGGTTATTACTAGCCTTCACTATTCAAGGATGCAGCCAAGCATGTGAGCCAGTGTGATCAATGTCAGAGGATGGGCAGACCTACTCTCAGAGATGAGATGCCACTCCAACCACATGTTCACATTGAGCCATTTGATAAATGGGGGATGGACTTCATAGGACCTATTAATCCATAGTCAGGAGGTAAGAGGTATATCCTAGTTTGTACTGACTATGTGACTAAGTGGGTTGAAGTGCAGGCTTTGCATGATTCAAAGGAGAAAACTATAGCAGATTTCTTGTATTCATCAATTTTTACAAGATTTGGGGTTCCAAGGGAGATCACAACTGATCAAGGACCTCAGTTTACTTCAAGGATGATTCAAGAACTCATGCAACAATACAAAATCAGGCATAACAAAACCACTCCCTACCATCCACAGGTGAATGGGCAAGTTGAGGTGACCAACCGAGAGTTGGAAAATATCCTGACAAAAATAGTGCAACAACATAGGAAGGATTGGGCTACTAGATTACCAGAAGTAGTGTGGGCCTACAGGACCACCTGGAAGACTACTACTAGTTTCACACCATTTCAGTTAGTCTATGGGAAGAGTGCTATGATGCCTATAGAGTTTGAAGTCAAAACACTTAGGACTATAGTAGAGTTGAATATAAACCTGGATGATGCACAGAAAGAATGAATTTAGTAGCTTAATCAACTGGATGAATACCACCTTGATGCTCTACAAAAAATAGAGATCATTCAAAAACAAAGGGCCAAGTGGCATGACCGCCACACCAGGCCAAAGCAACTTAAAGTGGGAGAATGGGCATTACTATATGATTCTTAATTCTAGGAAAGGAAAGGTAAGCTCATGCAACATTGGATGGGGCCATATGAAGTGATTGAAGTCATCAAAAATGGGGTTATGAGGATCAGAACAATAGATGATAGCAACATTACCTTAACAGTCAATGGCCACCGCATGCGTCCATACCATGTGTCTGAAGCATACATGATTGAGTCTAGATTAGGCATGGGGGAGACCCTAGTTGATTCTGATTTTATCTTGAGTTAGTAATATGTGGACCTAGTCCACATAGTCCCAAAGATAATTATTCTTTCAAAGTTTTTCTTTTTTTAGTTGTATTTTTGTTTTGTAGGAATGATGCCCTGAGTGCAACTGTTAGGCAGCCTGGGAAACCTAGGCCTAACAAGCATAGGATCCATGAACCTGTACCTTCCAATATTTCTAGGAGAATTTTCTTGTAGTAGGAGTAGCTAGTCCCCACTTAGAGAGGGGAATACTAAACCTGAATCTGCACAAGAGTGTTTGGATTGGTCTTTATGGATAATAAAACACTCAACTACTAGTTTAGGGGTGGATGTTGATTTTGTTCTTGTTCTTCAATCAGAAGCACTGAAGGGCCTGATCAACCTTACAATGCATATACAAGGAAAATTCAACACCCATTGAATAAAGAGAAGCACCTATTTTCTATTTTTTGATGGGAAAGGTGCTTGATTCCCATTTTATGGTAGAAGGTGCCTGATTCCCATATTATGGTAGAAGGTGCCTGATTCCCATACTATGAAAAGGAGGTGCCTGATTCCCATTATACGGTACAAGGTGCCTAACTCCCAGTATGTTAAGGAGATGGCACTTGCATCCCATATTATGGTAGACCGACACCTGATTCCTAGTTTCTCTAGGAAAAAGGGCATTCGACTTCCATTTGTCGGGACAACGACACCAAATATTCTTTAAAAATAAAAAATTGAGTTTGTATAAAGTTTATTTTATAAGTATGACACCGATAGTTAGCAAAAAGGTGCCTACTTCCCATGTTAAGTAGACCATTCTAAGGCACTTACTTCCCATGTTAAGTAGAGCACCCGATTGCTAAGGTACCTACTTCCCATGTTAAGTAGAGCACTCAATTGCTAAGGCACCTACTTCCCATGTTAGGCATAAGCACTTGATTTCTAAGGTACCTACTTCCCATGTTAAGCAAAGCACTCGATTCCTAAGGTGCCTACTTCCAATTTCCAAGGCACCTATGCACCATAATTCAAAAAGAAGTGCACCTGATTTCCATATGGAAAAGGTACTTGATTTCCATATTTTTTAGCCATTTTCTACCTTGAAAGAATAAAACATCAGCATTGGGATGTGGCCCGAGCCACGTCAGCACCCCATGCACGTGCAAAGTCAAATCTATCATGATAAAATTAAAATTTGACATCAACCAACTTTCAAGGAGGGGATGTTTGTCATCCCAAGAAGATACATTTTTTCTAACTTTTATTTTGAATTTTGTAGGATATCTCGAATAAGTCATATTGCAGCTACCGAGAACCAATCACATGGAAGAGAATTCATTGTATGGGAAATATGGCCATCATTATCCATTGTGGTTTTCCTAGTCATCAAACACCAACCAATAGCGATGCACCATAGATATCTATGCATATACACCCATAAAACGAATTTAGGTGCATGATTAAATTTTTTATTTTATGTCTATATTTTTTTCATATGCATGTGTGTCTATGGAAAAGTGTCGGCACAACCCCCATTACTATCCTAGCCAACCGAATAACTCCACTTGGCACTATGCTACGTGTCATGACTCTGATTGGTCGATTACCTATGGTTATCACCTCCACACAATCGGGCACATGCTCGAAGGAAATTTACCATGGATAACCATAATCATTATTGATTATGGTAATTAACCATCTGCATGCAAGAAAGTAACTATTTTAAAAACTACTTAACAACTACTATAAAGCTACCTACATAAAGAGAAAAAACTAGAGTGTGAAGTGTTGTAGCAATTTAGGGAGAAAAACTAGAAGCATTGTTGAGTGAACTGTAAACCAAAGGAAAAGCATGGGGGGAAATCAAAGAACCATGACCTCAAGAAAAGTGAACCTACCAACTGCTCAGGGATTTTTGTAGATGTGCAAACTCAATTTGATATTACAGGATGGATGGAGTATTGTCAACTAGTCAGTCAAGGCTAGGATGCAATGATAGCTAATGAATTTATAGCATCCATGAGGGATGGGATCATGCACATGCAAGGACTAGAGATTCCAATCACCAAAAATTATATCGCCATAGTGATGGGCCTCCCTCTGATAGGGGAGCGCATGTACAAGGAAGATAATCTCACTCTCTATGCATAAATATTCTTTGGAGGATCGATCGAGCACCTGACATGAGCTGGTTTTCCCAAATGCCACATCCTCAAGCTCTAGAGGGTGGTCTTCGAATAGATCATGAGATTCTTCACTTGCTCTGGTAGGTACTCCACATTGAATGCAAATCATTTTTATTTTCTCAATCACATACTACATGGGGATAAAATCAATATCCCACATTACCTTGCATGCACCCTCAAGGATGAGGCCAAATGGTACCAGGTAGGCACAACATCTACCTTGGCTCACCATGGCCTGATTTTGGCCCTGGTACGATATGTAGAGTCACATAGAGATGTGATAGTTGAGGAGATCGAGGGCACAGACATAGTTCTAGGGGCACAAGAAGAGGGAGAGGTGCCAATTCAGAATGAGTAGTCAGCCCAAGAGGTGATAGAACGAGAGGAGATGACACCTGCATCCCAACCTACAGAAAATATAGGGGAAGCAAGACAAGCCTCATCCCCTATTTTTCCCTAATTTGATGAGGAAGCAGGATAGGCTTTATCTCCCACTACCCCTCAATTTGAGGATGAGGTAAGGCAGGATCCACCAAGCCCTCCTTCCATGCCAATTTCCACCAGGACTCAAAGTAGAAGGATGAAGGCATCAAGGGTGGTTTCGAGCTCATCCGATGATGAAACAATGATCGATGAGCTGAACAAGGAAGAGTACCTAGCCCAGATTTTACAAGATATCTCCAAGGGGTAAACTCCTCAATAGGAGGTTACAGTAGAATATTTGCTATAGGAGGGCCAGGAGGAAGATTTATAGCAATTATAGGTATTGAGAGAGCAGGCTTCCACTTGGGAAGCCAAATACAAAGAAGAATAGACTCTATTTCAAGAGTCCAAGAAGGAGGTTGCATTGAAGATGCATAAATTGTATCAAATAATTCAGAAATTATAGGGGCAAATAAGACAATTGCAACTACAAGGTAGAGTAGTGGGAGCCAAGTAGTCGACCAAAGTAGATGTAGCAATGTAGACTGATGGGGCAACAGAGGTGCCCCTAATGATATAGAAATAGAGTAGGGAGAGGATGCTACAATGGAAGTAGAGGAGCCCTATTCCACATCTCATTCTATAGAATAGGTACTTTAGGAAGATGAAGTTGAGGTTGAGGAACCTCAAAATTTAGAATAATCTACAAAAAAGGAGATGAAGAGGAGAATGAGATGGAGGTTGAAGAGCCTCAAATTTTAGGCAAGGAGGAAGAGCCAGAGCATTCTCCAGCTGATGTAGGGGCTGAACAACCTTAGGAGGAAGAAGTAGTCCTAGATGAGCAACAATTCACTACAGAGGAAGAAGAGGCTCAACAACCTACATCTATTGTAAACCAGGAAGCAGCAACAACACCAACATACCCTGAGATGCAACACATAAAGTTGAGGTCAAAGAAAAAAGTTATAAGGGCATCTCAGTGAAGACCTAGAACTAGAGCGAGAGTTGTCGAATTGAAGGCATTGGGCATCGAATCTGATAAAGAATCAGAACTAGATTCTAATGAAGAATGGGAGGTAGCAAAGGAATTGTTTGCTACCCAAAAATAAAAATTTGAGGAGCTTAAAGAGGAGATTAAGGTAGACAAGAAGAATTGGAAGAAGGCCTCTAAGAAAGCACTCAAGGAAATAGAAAAAGAGGCCAGAAAGCAATCCAAGAGGCCTCCCAAGAGAATTCTAGTTGCCCGACCTGAGTAGTTCTAGAGCTTATATGGGTCGGTAGGTGATCAGCCTTCAAGGATGAAGGCATATTTCATGAGGATGGGATTTCTAGGTCCTATGCCACCTGCAGATCAGGCATCAAGTAGTAGAACTCCTCTGATGGAAAAAATAGAGGTCAAGGTTGAACCTGAGCTTGACCCAACAGGGGTAGATTTTCCCACAACTAGGGTTGCTAAGAAGTCTAGCATCCCATTTGGTGATGAAGAAGTAGTGCCTATGGGTGAAGAGTTACCCCTTCACCATGAGTACTGGAAAATGGTTGAGCCCGCATTCCAGAAGGATGCCACCAGTTTCTCTAGTTACTATTTGAATATTGAAAAAGGCAAGGTGGCCTGGACAAGGGAACCACCCAAGAAAAGAGTAGGGCCAAGTCAGCTAGTTCGACACAGCAAGCACCAGAAATAATAGGAACAAGAGGCAATCGCTCCCAAAGCACCAAAGGGGTGAAAGCCCTAAGACAAGGAAAAAGTAAAGGCCACTAAAAATAAAAGGATAGAGACCAACAGGGCTTATTGGGATGTTGTAAATAGAACTAGTAATTACTAGTATAAAGTGGCACAGGGATGTGCCACCCCTTAAGCATGGGGGGATGATGAGCCTCAAAAATGCTCATTTTTTGTACCTCTTTCCTTATAAAATAATGACACTTATTTTTATAGATGTATATGTTTTATGAAAATTATATATATTTAATAATTTATTCTACATGTTATTTAATATTTGTCTTTAAGTGTATTTTGTGTAGATTTTGTGGAAATTATTGCATTTTGGCATGTTTTCATCGAGGTCCCACTCAGACCTAGCACTTGCAATTTCATGAAGGTAAAACATCTATGGAACATCGATGTGAAGTATGAAGTCAGGCACCCAATTCCCTTTGAAGTACTTGACTTTCATTCGACACTTAACTGTTATATTCCTACTTCCCATTAGGTGCCTGCTTCTTGTTAGGCATCTACTTCTCATTAAGTGATTGTTCCTATTAGGTGATTACTTCCTATTAGGCACCTACTTCTCAACTTCTACAGATGAGGCACCTGATTTCCACTAAAGCCAAATTCTAGCATGACTCTATGGTCGGTAGAATAGAGCAAAATTTTAGCAACAAGCATAAAAGGAGTTCCAACATTGAAACCAGACAAGGGACAATGTCAAAGATGACTCGCCACCTATTTTCTAGTTGCTACATGAAATATTTATGTAAATAGGTAAAACAAATATCAGATATATTCTAGAAATAGAATACGTTGAAATAGCTTATCAAGCTCGATATTTTGCCCGATTCCTTCATTCATGCAGGTGGTTGTAAAAGCGAATCATATTTTTGATTTGTTTTGAAAATTGTAATAGGGTGTGGCCGCATATCTTATAAATATGCAGGCCACCCCTGAAGAAGACCCCCAAAAATTTCTTGTAAATTCTTTGTTGCAAATGTTAATAAAATATTTTTGAGTTATTTCCTGTTAAATCGTCTAAAGCGTCCGGTGAAGATTTAACGTGGGTAGAACCTACTAGAAGCGTGGGCCCACTTACAATAGAGTTCTTCCCTTCCTTTCCCCTATTTTCTATTATTTAATTTTCTGTAGATTAATTTATTTCTCTATTATTTTCCCCTATTTTTTGTGATTTCTAGCAAAGTACTATTTTAATTTTTATGTGCATTTTAGTCCTATTTTCATAAACGTAGGATAGATTATTGGTTTGGAATTTAGAATCAAAACTTCAATGAACATCAAACACCCCCCAAACCATAAATCTGAGGGACTCATATCTGAAGGAGAAATTATAAGCATATATTGTGCACGGCTGCTCACAAGACTACGAGCTACCCCGGGTTGACAATTAAATGGAGGCAATTAATTGAACCATAGAAAAACTAACCAATGTTTTTCCCAACATCCTCCATTATTATTGTAATTAGATTCAACCTATATGAATCTTTTAAATTTGTGGGTACACTTTTACTTTTCAAGCAACCTCTTTAGACCTTAAATCATTCTGGGGTAGGAAAAAGATATCCTATAGGACTACTAATACCCTACCCTTTATCCAAGAAATATTAATTATGATTCAAATTGTTTATAGATATTAATGTTTATTACTTTTTATCTTAACTTCCATCCTCAATTTTATTATTGGAATTTTTAATATGGTTAGGAATGAATGAAATCAATATATTATTGAACAAAATAAAATTATACCATACATAACAAGAGCACAAATATGAAAGGTGTTCTTAGACACCAATAATATCACTAACAATAAAGAAGTATCTTGTACTGATTAGAAAATGTATGCAAAATATGTCATATACATACCATCATAATAAAAGTCACCCAAAGTCATGGTTAAACAAACAACCAATGGACATTAATATAAAAATACAATTGAGTCACCTCACAAGGTGCTCATGGTCTCATAAAGCAACATGTAAAATATCATAATACAAGGTTGTTGAAGGCCTCAAATGAATATTAACACATGTTTTAACAATCTTGTTAATCTTAATGAGAGATAGGGAGAGAGAGCCTTATTACTCATTCCCCCATAAGGTATGCTCTCCAACACAAAAAATATCTCACAACTACATAAAGGCCACTCCTAACATAACTGTAGTCAAGATATCTATAGACTATTCCACATAAGGCATGTAAATAAACTTGAGAATCCCATAAGTATAAATCCAATAAACATAGCGCATCCATGCATGACCATATTTGATTCATTTATTGTTGAAAAAGGATTATGAACAAGCTTGATAAAACTCTAACTGTAAAACAAGAGAGATAAAAAATCACTAAGGAAGTTCTAACTACCTAAGAATCATTAACATCCACCAAGGATGTATGGTGGCTTCATTATAAATCTAATATTTAGCCTCCATGGATAGCTAAGGTATTATAGACTATCAACAACATCACTTAGTGACTGGTCAAAACCAAGATAGAACACAAAGCTAGTAATGTATTTCCACTAATTAATACCACCTTAACCATTTTACATTAAAGTAGCCTTGTAAAATAGGAGGATCCATAATATACTATTAGATGATCATATTAGAGGTGCCTCAAATATGACATATAATCCACTTAGTTATTTTTCAATGACTCCCACAAAATATTTACATCTATCTACAATAATAGCTAACAACAAAAGCAATACTTGGTCTTGTGTGTGAGAAAATCCCAAACAAAAGACTAATATAAAGTGGTATAAACCAAAGAGTAGAATAGTCCACTCAAATATTTAATCCTAAAGCAAATAGAATGCATTCAATATTACACTCCTCCATATTAAATTATTGTAACGGGCATAAGGTATATTTAGGTTATGATATAGTGACCTCAAATAGTGACTTTGAATCAAAAATATAGTAAATAAGACTAAATATTTCATATTAAAGGTGTACTACAGATATAGGTTCATGTACTCCATCAATGGTGAGCTTCTCATGATGATAAGGTCATCAAAATATAATAATATAACAAGAATTTATCCATCATGTGATCATGCTCTATCTTAAACCTTTAAAAACCACAAGTGAGAAAGAAGGAATGGCTATTCTTATACCAAGAAAGAGGTTCTTTCTTCAGCTTGTATAAGGATTTATTCAATTTATAAACCATATAAGTAAGGGAATCCAAACTAAATCTAGGTGGCTACTATATATATTCTCTTGAAGATCCCCATTAAAAACACTCTTCACATCCACATAGTGAACTTCCCATCCATATAAAGTGGATATAGAAATAATAATCCACATAGAATCCATACAATCTATGGAAACCAAGGTAAGTAATTAACTCCCCCCTAAAATAAACCCTTAGTAACAAGGAATTCCTTGTCCATATCAATCTAATTATACACATAGAATTTGGTTTTGTAGACCCATTTATGACCTACCATATTCTTTCCCCTAGGTAGGTGACTCCTAATTTTAATTACCCATCAAAGACTTGAATTCTACCATCATCACGTCTTCCCATTCTATGAACCTCTTATATTGAGAATAAGTGATAGGATCTCAAATTCAACAACCTTTGAAATCAAATCTAAAGAATCAAAAGGATTTTGATTGTGTTCCTACTCAATGATGGATTTTACATCCTAAAGAAGAATCTAATCCCACTTAGGAATTAGGTAATCAATAGAAGGATGAGGTGCAACATGTATAGTAGTATCAACAAAAGAACTTGAAGGGTCTAACATATTATAAAAGTATGCCACTTCATCCAATATTGTAGCACAATGCATACAATAATCAATACCAACTACAAAAGAACTTGAAGGGCCTAACATATTCTAAAAATATACCACTTCATCCAATATTGTAGAACAATGCATACAATAATCAACACAAAATGAATGGAGATCTAGAACTAAAGAAGAAATAAACATCAAATATAGAGTATTTAGAGCTACAAGATCAATATTCATAGGAGAAATAAGATTAAAATACTAAAAATAAGAGGTAGCTACAACACAACTAGAGTAGAATCTCATCAAATGGCATTAGCTCAAATGATTAGATTCCTCTCCATTCAAGGAGACCTAGATTTGAATCTTGATAAGTGATACATGGATGATATTTAGGATCTATTGTAACACCACTACATGGTGATGATTTTATATGGGTGGGGCTCATTTCAATACCATATAACCAATTGAATAAAATTAAACTAGATTAGAATTTACGATGAGGGGAGGGAAAATCTACTAAAAGAAAAAGTGGACTAGAAAAACTTGAACAAAGAACCTCATAAAATTCTATATCATACTGAAGAAGAATATAGTAAGTGGTAGGATCATATATGTAGTAGAATTTAGATCTTTCACTATTCCCCATGTGAATGTGTAGATGACTCTTAGCCTCCTGTTTGGGCTACTTCCTTTTGGACAAATTATTCCATGCAATCGACTCAAATATAGAAAAATGTGAAACTAAAGGCTTTGATCCTATAAATATCTCAAGAGGTGTCATATGATATGTGCCACTCAAATCAGTACTTCAAATCAAAACTTGATTTTTATTTATTTGTAATACAATATACATTAATCCATATCTAGAATAACCATGTTCTTTAGCTCATCCCCCCTTCTATTAGGGATTGTAATGAATAGTCTTCTACAAATAAATTTCATGAAATATTAGAAAATATTCAAAGGTATGATTAGTGAAGTCATGATCATCATCAGTATGAAGGTACTTAATCATATTCTCATGTTTATTCTGTAGAAAAACTTTGAAAATATTGAACTTACCAAAATATTTATCCTTGGTATTAATAGTATAGATCCATAGAAAACTAGAGAAATTATCAATAAAAGTGAGAAAATATTTGTTCATAATTAGAAAGAGGATCACAACTATGCTATGAATTATCTTGAAATTTTGGGAGGCATGACTATATTTCTCTTTTAAAAAGGATTCTCAATTACACTTCCCCAATACACATCCCTCACAAATGCCATTATATGGAATAATAGATGGAAGGACATCCACCATATGAAGATGACTCATGTACCTCAAGGAACCATAATTAGTGTGCCCAAGCTAATTATGGCAATGATTATTTGTATTATATACCTTACCAAAATTTACAACAAAATATTTCTACATGGGAGAAGAGTAAGAGTAAGAGGAGGGAACACACCAAGCTTATACATCTAATCAGATTCATCATAGAATTCTAAAGTCACTATATAATTCATTATTAATATCTATGATCACCTAATTATCAAGACCAAATTCCATATTTTTAAGTGTGAGCAATGTAAAGTATTGTAATATTTATTGTTTAAGCTTCTCTTGAGGCCATGGATGAATTTTGTATTGTATTATACATATAATACCTTTGGACCCTTATAAATCTTGAAAAAAGTATTTTTATAATATTTTATTATTTTAATCCTTAAGGCTAGTCTCTTAACCTTTAGCTAAAGTTAACTTGTATTTACATATAAATACCCCATCATACCAACCATTTTTTATTCAAGTGTTTTTTTATATTGATAATGGGATTTGTAAAGGATCCCCAAACCTTTACATCATAAAAAGAAGGAAGGATCCTAGATCTAGGAAGACCTCAACCATCAACATCAACAAAAAAAATGAACAACAAAAGACAACAACCTAAGGACAAAGGTCTAGAAAATAGAAAGAAGCAAAATAAGACAATATGGGATCAGCTTAAAGCCACAACAAAAATGAAACCTAAATCAAAAAGGTATCCCAGACCAACACATGAAAGAGAACATCTCAACTACTCAGAGATATGGATCTGATCCTAGTTCTCATTCTCCACATTGGATGCTTCTTCAATCTGAGTTGTCACCTTTCAATTTTTTATTTGGTTGATGATATTTCCCACCTGAAGTAAAATAGAGGTGGCTAGAGATACAATGTCCTATAGATTAACCATAGGGTCAATCTCTTCGATGAAATGGGTCGATATAACCTTGGGAGAAGGAGCAAAAATAGTTTTCTAGATATTATGATCTAGAGAAGAAAAATAAAGCTTGGAGGGATTCACCAGAGCCACCACAACCATGTTATTTCATTTCTCAATAGAGGATTTAACTCAGATTGAGCATCAACTAGGAGAATAAAACAAATCATATGGGCCTAACAAAAACTTTTTCTTGCCAACCCTACTTGATGAGGCACCTGTTGTCTTAGCATCATTATTGTGCACTTCCTCCTTAATTTCTTGGGATAATTCCATGTTGGGATTAGGTTTGGAAGGATGAGTTTCAATATTAAACTTGATAGGAAGAATGTTCCTTTGGGTTTGATTTTAAACCATGTAATTGAAAATTATTAAGTGTAACCCTTGATGCTTCAAATGGGTCAACTTCCCCTTCCTCACGCTATCCATAAATATCTCCATCAAATGGAAATGATACTCAAGGATGTTTATCACCTTTACATCCTCAAGAAATTGAGGAAAGCCATATGGAAATTGTGAAGAGGTGATGACTATTCATCTATAGTGAGGTACTGCATTATAAAAACTAAAATTTTGTTCCAAGGGGATGGGAGGTCCTCTCTAGCAATCCCATTGTCCTTCTTGGCTAATAATTTCCCTTTTCTCTAAAATGCATAAGTTCAACCACCATGGAATATTTTTCTTGATGGATATTGTCACCATTGTTAGGTAATCCAGTGATTTTAGCAAGCAAGTCAATTGTAACAGTAAAGGTGTGACCACGAAGGGAAATAGTTCCATTGTCCTAGGTTCGAATAAATTCCATGGACAACTCTGGATCATTTCTTGAGAATTTCCTTAAGAAGGAAAGAATACCATGAGATCCAAGGATGTCCTCAACCACTAAATCAACCCAGAGAGGCTCGAGTTCCAATAGGTCCATCCTAAAGCTACTTTGAAAACTTAAACCCACAAAAATATGTCCCAATCCTCCCAAAGAGGGTACTCACTCGACAACTCACACAAAATCTTGAACAAATGGAAAGACCTACATAGGAAAATGATTTAAACACAATTTATAATAGGAGAAGGATATAGCAGTAGTTCTAGAAGGATTGATAGATCTTGATCATTGATGGTTTACCATAATATGGAAATGCCTTGCTACATGTGCCATAGTATGATTAAGAAGGATTTTACTTATGGGAAGAGTGAATGACAAGGAACGAGGTAGGACATTGGAAAAAGGGGAACTATACAATCTATCATTCAACGTCATGGAAATAAAAGGATTGGGGTAATTGCAATGACATTCATGGATTGATAAAGTAAGCCAATGAAATAAAACTTTAGAAAAAAGTATTCTTTTGTAATCGTAAATATTCCAATGGTCGGACCACCTGAGGAGACTAGGAGGGCACACCAAATTGAAGAATCTACTATCGAGAAAGAGCACCTTCCAAGGGATCTCATCATGAATATTGATTCCTTATAGGCATAAAAAATTTGGAACCTCCTTCCAATCAAGGCTAAGACCATGCAACTAGAATACAATACTTATGGCACCGTTAGGTTCCCAATTCGAATGCTAAAAATTAGGTAGCCCTCACTGCTACCAACAAGGGTTCTTCTTAAAGTTAAGTAAGCACAACTATGACATGGGTATGATAATAATGCTAAGTATCCAAGTCAAGGAAAAAAAATAAGGAAACACACAAAAGGATTTCCAACTTAAGGTCTCACCATATTCCAAAGCACACCCATGGGACGAAGGTGAGTGCCACGTAATATGACAACGTGGACAAACACAAGGCTTGGAAAACTTAGACATAAGAAGAAATGTCATTGGAGGTACATGTATATAGAAAGAATTGGGGAAAATATCTCATCTATATCATTAGGGATTCTTTATTTAACTCATAATTAGCCATAATGTCGGCCACTTTATTACCTTCACAAAACACATGTTGAATTAAGACATTATTAAAGTTGTGAAGATAAAGCTTCGAATCTTCAATCAAGGTGGTGACACTCCATGGAGGGGCACAAGTTCCTTTTAGGTAGTTGATAGTATTGAGTCTCCTTCAACAATGAGGTTTTGGATTTGAAGCTCCTTAGTAGTAATAAGACCTTGAAATATAGCTCTATATTCCACAATATTGTTTTATTGAAGACCCAAATTCTTAGCAAATGCAAGGATAATCCTAGCTCTATCATCCCTGATAATTCCTCACAACTGGCTCTACTAGGGTTTCCTTTGGCTGCCCCATAAAATTTAAGCTTAACCAACTCAAATGGGGAGGGTTGAAAACCATCGAGGGCCTATCCACACTAGGGTGGATTTGAATATTGGGGTTAGGATAAAGTTTAAGGTAGCTCACCAACTTAGACTCATATTGGGTGCAAGGTCACTCAGCTGAAGGAACCAAGTTAGCATTCTCCACAACCATAGAGAGGATCATAGAAAGAACCAAATTAGAGCTACTATACAAGTTTTGAAAATATCTATTATTCTATTCAAGCCATACCTACCATAAGAAATGTTGGAGAATAAATAACCATAAGGATTTGAGGTTGGTAAACTTGAAAGGACTGGACCACTAGACACAAAGGTCAGTAATAGAATTAGGGAAGGCCCAAGCTATGTCGACCAAGGAAAATAAGGAAGATAAAATTTGTGCAGAGAAGGGGTACTCAAGGAAGAGGTTAGTAACTGACTCCCACACATCCTAGTAAAGATGACATCAATTCAAGATAACCATACCATGGGGAATGAGGTTATCAATAGTGAGAACCCTATTTTGGATAGCCAACTAGAAAAAATAACCAATTTTAGGGATGAGACTCTTCAACCAAACCTGGCTAGCTGTTGGACATTTTGAGTCCCTAAGCTAAAAGTTGCCATTGATTTCAAAAGGACCTATGTAAGTAAGCACTATGATTTTGCTCCACAAAGAGCTTCATGAGAAGCAAAGGTTTTGATCAAAGGTTCAATAAGGGATGCATGGCATTTGGTTCCAAAAGGAGCTTCAAGGGAAGCTTAGAAAAAGGTTTTTATGAAAACCAAGGAAGGCAAGGAAAGGTTTTATTTAAAACCATGGATGGCAGATTTGAAATGGGTTTTTCTTAAAACCCAAGTTGGCTTTTCATTTCATCGAAAAAGGTGCCCTAGTGATGGAGAAATTTAATTTTAAAGGTTTAGTTTAAAATTTTAATTTATTTAAAATTTTAATTTTAATTTTAAAATTAAATAAAAGAGTTTTCCCGCCATGTCCACCGACGTCATATATTTTATCATGCAAAGGTTCAAATATTTAAAGGGGTTGATTTTATCAACCAAGAAGGAGAGAAAAATATTTTTGCATTCGATTATCCCCTAATTTGCAATTGTTGATTCCCCCCTTCCGATTTCCTTTTCACACTACACGTGGAACAAGGGAACAAGTTTCAAGGCATAGGTGGAGAGGATGAAAATATAAGTCTTAAAGACTTAAAGCATCCACTTGGGAGGCCTATCCCAAATTATGGGCGGAGAGTGTGCTAAGGTGCACGACGAGGAGGAACACGGGGTCGAAACCACACGAAGCCATTTTGCAAGGTCTGTCATAATTCAATCACCAAAATTTTTGGGTGCATGAAATATTTTTAATTTTCTAAGGTCGTGTTAAGCATCGACTTTCATTGAGAATATAGTGGATTTAATTTTTGCATATGGCTAAGGTTTGGTATTTTATTAATTTGGGATATTGCCTAAGAAGGCTTTGTGATTATTTTTTTAAGTGCGAAAGTGTTGAAAGGAAGGATATAAAATATTTGAGTTATTTTATGGTATAAGTGGTTTTTGGAGTGACAAGATTATGCAATGTTTTGATTTATTTTATTTTATGGTATAAGTGGTTTTTGGAGTGACAAGGTTATGCAATGTTTTGATTTATTTTATTTTATGGTACAAGTGGTTGTAGGAGTGATAAGGAAGTTGTGCATTAATTCTTAAGAAGGTTTTCTAATTAAAAGCCTTGGTGAATATTATTGTGAAGTGGAGTAATGTTGATTATTTTGTGATCTTCTAACCCTTGTGAGGATTGGCAAAAGAATATTGTGATTGTGGCAAATTTCCAAAGAGGCTTCTTCATCTTCATAAAAGGCATGGGCACATTCTCCTATTGATTGATTATGGTGGTTTATTATAAAATACCTGGAGTGAAAATGATTGATTATAGTTTCCTTTTTTAAAGTGATTGGTTAAATGCATCAAGGTTTTATGGTTTACGAGTTGTGATTAAACCTTATTTTATAAGCATTGTTGTTGAAGCCAATTAGTTGTGCAAAGAAATTGAACTTGAGTTAAAAAGAACATGAGTATCATTGTTATATGAGATTTGTGGTTGAGCATTGTTAGAAATATTTTGAGTTGGTTGATACATGCTTGGACTAGGGTTTGTGAGAAAGGGTTGTTCCTTGAGGCGTTTGGTTGAGTAGAGTTGTTTGAGCCTATTCAAGTGGATGCATGTGGTTTTTCAAGTTCCACGAAACAAACCATTCTATATCTGAATTGAGTTGAGATTGAGATTTGAGAATAGAACATATTAAGTCTCTAACAATTCTCTTTATGCTTCTATGATATTGATTTGAGTTGAGATTGGTATTTGAGTATAGAACATATTGAGTCTCTAACAATTCTCTTTATGCTTCTATGATATTGAATTGAGATATTGATTAAGCATTGAGTATAGAACATATTGAGTCTCTAACAATTCTCTTTATGATTCTATGAGATTGGACAAGCTCTATGTGAGCTTGTTAAGCAGATTTGATACAAGTATTTGAGAAGGCTTGTGGACTTATTTTGAGTAAGCTTTTGTGGAAGCTTGCTATGCAGATTTGAGCAAGTCCTAGAGAGGACTTATTGAGCAGTTGAGCATATTTGGACAAGTTCTGAGTGAGCTTGTTGAGTAGATTTGGACAAGTTCCGAGTGAGCTTGTTGAGCAGATTTGGACAAGTTCTGAGTGAGCTTGTTGAGTAGATTTGGACAAGTTCTGAGTGAGCTTTTTGTGTGGATCTGTTGAGCATATTTGAGTAGGTTTTGTGTGGATCTGTTGAGCAGATTTGAGCAGGTTCTGTGTGGACCTATTGAGAAAATTTTAGTAGGTTCTATGTGGACCTATTGAGAATATTTGAGCAGGTTCTATGTGGTCCTATTGAGCATATTTTAGTAGGTTTTGTGTGGACCTATTGAGCAAAATTCTACTAGAATGAATGTACTGTGTTTAGTGCAAGAGATTGAGCAGAGTTGTGCTAGACTGAATGGACTGTGTTTAGTACAGTATTAAGATAGAGATTTGGAGGTGACAAAGCATAGAGGACAGAGTCTAAGTGGATAGATATCCATTATCCAAGAAAATTGAAGATATATATGAGTGAGGAGTCTTCAAGTGGAGAGAGATCCACCAGTTAGTGCAGTAGAGAGACAAAGTCTTCTAGAAGATCACTAGCCAGAGTAGAAGGGGAAAGAGTTCTCTTGTGGAAGAGATCCACGAACTTGAGATTAGGGGATCAATATCTCCTTTGTACAAAGGTCCATAAACATTGTAATTGGGAAGGATTCCCAAAGAGATTGATTGGGAAATATTTAGAAGAAATATTTTCTTTGTGGAGGTATCCCACATTGGGTGAAGTTGTGAACCATATTAAAATATGTGTCTCTATTGTGTGTGATTATTTATGCATTGCTTTGATTACAAATATTGATATTTCCATTGATTATATTGATTAATATTGTTTTGGAAAGAAAAGTAAAAAGTGGTCTTATACTGTTCAACCCTCCCTCTCAGTATAAGCTTGTGTTCTTCACTAACAAGGAACCAAGAAAGGAGGGCTCTTCTTGGAGGAAATATGTAGACCTAATCAATAAAATATCCAATTTGTATTACTACAAAAAGGTATTATCATGATAAGGGTGACTTGGGATGACATAAGCTCCAAGCATTCTTTAAAGGGTTTTACTAGTAGCACACTAATCATAATCACCTTCATCCTAGGGAAAAGGTTTCCAAGCAAGATGAATAGAAGAATCATAAGATATGAAGTTACTAACCTTACTTCCAAATAGACTATTAGAAATTATCTTGAGGATGTATATGGAAGGATAATTGATCAATAGTTGATCGGTTAACCAAGGATCTTCCCAAAATTTAATTTGAGACCCATCACCAAGGAACCACCTTATACTTTTTCTGAGAATATGATTCAATTGGGTAACAAATTTCCAAAAGGAAAAGCCTTCAGGGAAGGAATTATCTTCAAGCAGAGATCTTCTCCTTAGGTATTTTTTGTTGATGATATTCATACAAACAATTCTGGCATTATTGATGATTTTCCATCCTTGCTTGCTTATCATTACCAAATTCATATTTTGAATTCTCCTAAAACCCAAACCTCCCCGGTCTCTCCTCAAGCAAACTTTATTCCAATCCAAAAGAGAAAACCTAAATTTATTCTCTGATCCTGACCAAAGGAAATATTTTTTAATTTATTCAATTTTGTGACACACCACCAGAGGAGCCTTGAAAAGAGATAAGAAAATTATTTGAATACTCTAGAGGCGGGTTTGAACAAGAGTAGCTTTTTTTGCTTGACTAAGGAGATCTCCCTTCCATCCTAGAAGCTTTTTCATGATTCTTTGGATGATAATATTCCACATACTCTCAGTTGGTTTTCCTTGAAACAAAGGGAGGCCAAGGTAAATGGAAAGAAAATTATAAATAGTGCACTTGATCTTAGCAATTAATCTACCTTTGTTTGGGAGTTGATTAAAAAAGGTTGCTCTTGTTATATTTGACTTTCTAGCCAACAACTTATTCATAGGAATTCAAGATAGATTTAATAACTCTAGCTTCAAGAACAATGGAGTGATTGGCAAGAATGGTATCATCCACAAATTATTGGTGTGAAATTTGATGGATGCTAGAAGAGGATTTTATGCCAAATATAGCTCCAGAGGAATAAGAAACATTTAGGGTCCTCCCTAAGGAATTAGCTAAAATGGTGAAAAGTAGGGGGATAGCGGATCACCTTGTCTAAGACCACACCCACTTCTAAAGTAACCAATTGCATATCCATTAATAAGAAATAAAAACCAAGTACATAAGATATAGGCTTTAATAATATTAATCCATTTGGAGTGGAACCCAAACCTTGAGAGGACAACAAAGAAAAAATCCTAGGAAACTCTATCAAAGGCTTTGTTCATGTCAAGCTTCAAGAAGAATCCTGGTTTTTCATTTTTGGTAATAGAATGGATGAGCTCATGGATGGTAATAATGCTATTATTTGATAGTGAGATTATTCGGTGTCCATAGACACCCCCATAAACTATGTGCATTGCTTTAGATCCATTGTTTTAGCAATATTGCATAATGTGATGATTCCATTCATTTCTAGAAACTCCTATGAAATCTAACATGGTATCAAAGTTAGTGTGAATCTTTGTTTCTCAATTGCTTACTATAGATAGTTTAACTTCTATATTTTATCTCAAGGGAAACTATGTTTGGAGAATCCAATAATATTTTTTGTAAATTTTATGGTGGGACTAAAATAAGGGTTTTCTTGATAAAATCCTAAGTGGACTTGGATCACGAGGATCTCACTAGATTTGATAGATTTGCTTGAGATGAAATATTCACCAATAGGTTCCTTTGTTCCTATCAATGGCACTCAATCATTTTTATTCCTTTTTATTTCTAACTAGATAGATATCCTAGTTTTAAGTTTGAGTTTTTTGAGGTTTTTTAAAGACCTTGTTTATCTTATATAGATTTTCCTAAAAAAATCTATTTTTTTCTTTTGCTTCTTGTGTCCAATGGCAGCACAAATGATAGGATAGCCTACTTGGTTTTTGTGAAAGAAGAAAATAAGATGGTGTTTTTTAGATAGACCCATAGTGCAAAATAATCCATGGTAGGCATCTATAATTCACAAAGACCTTTGAGCCATTTGACAAAGTTTCTAAAATGGTCTGACAATTTTTTTGGAACATAGACATGAAATAATGTTTTGATTGGTTGTATTTGACAAAAAGGTTGTATACAAAAAATCATAGTAGATATGAATGAACCATTGGTATTTTTGTATTCTTTGTACAACTTTATGGGGTTTCCAACTTCGCACTTTTTCTCATTCTACCTCCAGATACCCCATTTTTCCATTCAAAAATTTTATTTTTTTCTCCAAATTTCAAAAATCAAATTTTTAAAAAGAGACATCAAGGAATATTTCTAGACATGGTGGGTTCAAAAATGGATGTGCATCTATACATAACTCATGTTAACGCATACCTATGTCACACACAATATAGCAAAGAGGAATTTGATTCAATTTTTTCTTTTTAATTTATTTCTTTCCACTTATCTTCCAAGGGGCTCATTAGGGATAATGGCTAGCTCATCTCATTATAAGATATTGGATGAAGGAAGAGATCTTAAGTTTGAACTCCCTAGTGCCATATTTTTTAAATGATAATTATATTAGCATGACATAGACTGATGACATGGAAAGGAACAATGATGTGGTAGTTCACTCCTTTTCAATTCAAGCATGCTAACATGGCACCTATTGATATGACAACTAATGATGTGGCATTCAATGATGGGGTAGTTTGTACAATACATATAACTAAAGTGCTAGATGACATGGCATAACATATGTATGATAACATGGCAATTCATACAAGTGATTTAATATTCCATATAGTTGAAATGGTAGATATGGTGGCACAATATGTGGTAGGTGATGTGGCTATCCATACAACTAACATGGTGGATAACATAGAGGATGGCATGGTAGGTGGAGCAAAAGCTAAAATAGTAGGCCATACAACTAATATGGTAGGAATATGCCACTTGGCATGTATAAATATAGTACTAGACAATTAGAATTTTCTAAATCATTGAGCTCAAGAGTTCATTTACATAGTTAACAACATAGTTGGAAAAGCATAAAATTTAGAGTAAATTAGAATATGACAAATGGCACTTTGTGGTTCATAGATTATAGGGCTAATTAGAGCATGACAAGCGGTATAGTATATTTCATCAACACCATTTCCAATGGCCTACACATACTAACAATGAAGACTTTAGAACTCTACATAGAGGTCTAAGGTTTTAATTGTATGGGAGGTAGAGTTGTACACCATGCTTTAGTAATTGGAGTACGGTTGTATAATCACATATTGGATAAAACAAGGGTTGTCTCAAAAATATGTATTGGGTAAATAATTGTTATCTCATATGACCTATGGCCTTGAAAACATTAAAAACACCTTTACCATTTACCCTCTTTAGTCAACACACAAGTGGTAATCCCTTTCTCATGACAAGTGACATCATGCAATTCATTGGTATGCTATCTAGTTAGTGCACACTTAGCACCCCCTCAGACACTTACATAGTAACATGTAGTAGCATCCCATTCACTATAAGTACTAAAAAAATTTAATATTTTGAAAGGTTTTGGAGGTATTTTTTGTGATTTTTAGGACAAAATTTTAGGTGCATAACTTTTGCATAGGGAAGCATTTTGAGCCATTTTTCAAAATGCATAGTTTTTCAAGATATCTACATTGGTGGTGTTGTTTCCAGTCATAATTGCATATACTATTTTATATTTTTATAGGATAGTTTTGAATTAACATGTGCCCTTACTAAATTTTCCAAACTATGCTACCAAGAAAATAAATATTGAAGCTTTGCTCTAGAGTAAGGGGTTACTCAAGAATGTGAATGAAGAATATTCTACTACTAATTATAAAGAAAAGAAGAAATTCTATAGGATAATAAGGATGAGTCTCTTGGTGTTATATCTCTTCCTATTGACAATATTTATTACACCCATGTTAGTAGAACCATGGACCCCAAGGGGTTACTTGACAAATTTTAGAGATTCTATGATTGCATTGATTCTACACAAATCAGTAGGTTGAAGGTTGATTTTGCTACTTTGACTATGGAATATTTTGATACTATTGATGCGTACATTAGTCATTCCAATAAATTACAAGAAGATGTTTATACTACAAGAGAACTACCTAAGGGTGACAAGAGAAGTATAGGAGGTTGTGGAGAAGGAGAAGAATATTGAACTACTCAATATTATTTTCAATAGTATTTTAGAGACATGAGATTGTTGTTGTTGTATTTGAGATACTTTAAATATACTTCCCTAATTTTCTTACCCCACCAACTGATGACATATTCAAGTACTTTTTACATAATTAGGATAGAAGGCATATGGGTAATTCTATCATCAATAAGACCCATCCAAAGGAAGCTATTGCTAAATCTTAAAATGAAAAAAGGAAAAACAAAATAATATTCCCAATAAGCCCTTTAAAAATACATGTGAGTGTTTAAATAAGGAAGGACATAAAGCAAAATTTTAACAAATTCAATCAAAAATCTTGAGGAAGTAGTAGAAAATGGGAATGTTGATGTTTCTCTCTTATATGCAAAGGGTGAGGATAGCTTTGATGGAGATACCTCACAAGCACATGCAATTGTTCATTCAATATATTGAACATCCACTTATTTTGATGAGTGGATTGCAGACTTATCGGTAACTAGGTATAGGACAAACTACAAACATCTCCTATAGGGGAACAACAAATTACATTTAGGGGAGAGTGTTATTAATGGAGATGACTCTTATTTTCCGGTTGAAATATGTGGAGATATCAACATTGGATATTATTCTTTTCATGAGGTACTTCATATTCACAATGTTGGCCCTAATATATAATTTATTTATCATATTACTCATACAAATAAAAAATTAGAATTCTAGCCTGATCATTGGGTAATTAAGGATATAGAAAATGTTTTTAAAATTGTTGCTTCTAACTATTGTATTGTGTCAAACTAAATGTATAAGTTGGGTAAAAGGACTACTTCAATTTCTTGTCCTAGGAAGAAATATTGTGTTGTTATGGTTACACATATAGATGATGAAAGTGAGATATGGCACCATAGGCTTAGGAATCTTAGCTATGGATCCTTAAGATACGTGAGCCATTGTTAGATCTCCATTGGAATTTCTCACATATTTCCTCAATTGGTACATGAAATGGATGTATTCTTTAGAAGTATCATAGAAAGAATTTTTCCAAAAGGGACTACAAGACAAGCTAATCACCCCATGAAGATCATACATAGTGATAATTGTGGATCTATGGGTACATCATCTATTTTTTGGAAATAGGCACTTCCTTTCTTCAATTGATGATTGCTCTAGATATGTGTGCTTATATAGCATTCATACTAAGGATCAGGTCTTTGAGAGATTAAAAACCTTCAAGGTTCTTGTAGAAATTTAATTTGGAAAAAAATAAAATATCTCAGGAAAGGTGGGGGAGGTAAATACATAAATTGTGTCTTTCATGAATTATTGGCTCCTCATGGGATTGTATATCAATGGATTATTCACTATATTCTTGAACACAATCATGTGGTTAAAAGGATAAATAGGATAGTCATGGATATTGTATGTTATATGATTCATGATAGGGGAATGGAGCATAAATTATTTGATGAAGTCATAACTTGTGTATCATACATAGTTGAGGTCAAGGCATGACACCTCTTGAGAGGTTGATAGGAGGTAAGCCTAATATGCCTCATTTTTGTACCTTTGTGTCTTAAATATAGGATCATATACCCAAATATCATTAGAAGGAGGAGACACTAAAGAGTTACATATGAATATTTATAAGGTATTCAAATACCTCAAAGGCATATCACCTTAATGACCCTCAAAGGTATGAGTTTTAATTTTAAGAGATACCATTTTTTATGAGCTCTTTTTAGGTGCTCCTTCTAGTCTAGTCCATGAGATTTTGGTAGATAACTCTTTTGATCCTTTGACTAACTCAACTATAGTTGTTTTGGTAGGCTCTATTCCCATTATCATGTTCTTCATCTTCATATTCAATTGGAGGTCCATTGCCTATTAACTTAACCCCTTTATAGATAGCACCATTGACAACACCTTTTCTATCATTTTGAGCAAGACACATCAATTTAGAGTGTTTTAGATTCACATGATGAGATGAGTGGTGATTTTTAGTTGGATTTTTTAATTTTAGCTTTTGATGTTGCTTTACCACAAAGTGCACATTATTCTTCCTCAGTTAATCCAACACCCATGTGGGTTAATATGCTTCTAAAGGATGCTTAGTTTATTATCTCTATAGTAATTCTTAAATTATCCTTCTTGAGCATCACTCTCAAAAATTTTCTCATTCTTAGGATCCTCTTACATATTCTCAAGCTAAGGGCTAGAGTGGGAATATGTTATACTTGCAAAGTATGATTCCTTGATGAATAATGGGATATGGGAGCTTTTTCCTCTTCTAAAATGGATGAATATAGTTGAATGTAAATGGATCTACAATATAAAGTATACTTTGGATTATTAGGTGGAGAAGCACAAGGTACACCTTATTATTAAGGTATTATCTCAATAAGAGGAAATTGACTATTCTTAAGCATTGCTCCAATGATTAGGATGGAATCAGTCAAAATGATTCTCTCTATAGTTTCCATATATGGATGGAAGGTACATTAAATGGATGTGAAGGGTGCCTTCGTATATGGTGAACATGGAATGTGAACTTCTCCAAAGGATATATAAAAAGAGTCATGTTTGTTAAATTTAATGTGTACTTTACCCCTTAATTCTCCTTGACATGTGTCATTGACACTTGTCATTTATTTTTGTTATGATGACATGTGTCATATTTTACCTTTGTTATAAAGGTATTGTAATATGTTATTATAATGTGAGTTTTTATGCCAATGTTTGGTATCAGAGTAGGCTTTCCTACCCTATAGGCTTGAGGGGGTATTTCCCTCCCTCATTTTTTCCCTCCCTTATTTTGACCATTTTTTTCAAAACTGAGGGAGTATGTTCTCTATCTTTGATGGATAAAAAACCGTATGTTTAACAAAAAAAATGTTTGATGGTGAGAATTAGTGATTGTGGCCTCGATAATTCTCCCAAAGCAACTATTTATTTATAGTGTCAATAAATCTAGCAGATAGAGAGGAAAGATCCAGATCTGAGTGTTGGTAGTAATACTTTTTAATATTTACGTGAGGTTGGTTTCACAGCAAGTAGCTCCCAAGATCAAAAAATAAAAAAAATTACACCTCTACTCTTTCCATCAATTTTGTAAAATTGAGATCCTTGATTCATGGAAGACCACATATTTTTTATGGTAATGTTGTATGGTTGCCAGTTAGGCAAGGTCTTAGACATAGAGCTATACCAGAGGAAACTGATGATGGTTATCCCTAAAATAATGGTGCTCCAAAATTTTTGGATAAAATGGCCAACACGGCCCCCTAGATATGTGCAACCGACATGCCACGAGCCTATTTGTATTTGCTGCTTTGTAGCTTACAACTTGCTACAATATTTTTGATGGATTTCTACTATAGTTTGAAACATCACCATTTGTAAATGATTTTTGCTCCACTATAAATATAATTCATAGGATAAATATTCAAGAAAAATCTGCTAATTTGATTGCACCATCGTCACCTAATGCTACCATCTCTATTTATGTGGCCATGCAACCCTCGTTTCCATCTGGTGGACCACAACATGCATCCTCCAACAACTATTACGAGCATTTTTCTCTGCACCCAAGCAATTTTCTATGTTCAACTATTTAGTCTTATCTACCATGGCTCCCCATGATGTATCACCACCTCCTATAAGATCCCTAACATCCACTAAAAGCCTATATGTGGTGGTGAATCTGACCATCAGGTAGCCCATGAAACCCCAACCTCTAGTGCGCTTGTGATTTTTTATGGTACCACCATGAAGATTTTTTACACATGACTAAACACTGACACTACAACAACAACCCTATTTCAATACACAAAAATCCATCCATGTAGCCCCATAATATATGCTTACCATCACTCGATGATAATTTTCACATGCACACCAGATGCCACATGGAAGGCCCCATTTTCTCCTATGATTCCCTCTTCATTATGTGGCCACTCTTCAACCACATTGAGCGATGTGGCCCCTACTAATTAGTTTGCTATCATGTGGATTGAGCATGGCTCAACTACTTTTATGTCTTTACACAAATCTAGGGACCACACATTACCTAGGTTAGAGTGGATGTCAAGGGCACCAAATCCACCATAACTTGAAATACCAAAGAAGATTTTTTAGTGACCACTAATGTCGGTACCAACTCTTGCACTACAATTTTCTCGCATTTGATTGGTAGAATGAATGTTGAAATCTACCATGTAAAGATAGAATTTTTGCAATCATAGATTCACCTACGAATATTTTTATAGTTCTTCCCCAAATTTGTTCACTCTACCCCTGCTCTATTAGACTACCCTAGAATGGTTGGCTTCCTTTAAGCATCTCAGCTACATTATCACATAAGAGCATAACAAATCGTAGTGTAGGAGACCCTAAAACTACCTCAAAGCATTCAACATGTCATAATTGATAGACATTTTGGCTACCTCATAGGAGTATAATATGATCATCTCCAAGAGGATTATTGGGGTTAGCATCGATTCCAGTTAAAATCCTATGTTATGCATTATGATGTAGACACATGAAAAATATATATGGTGGGATAAGACTACCAACAACATCTGCACTACTCAAGAATGGATTTCAAACATGGCAGTAATGTATGTTGTCTATCATGGTTCTGAAGGATTGAAGACCATTGCAGAAAGAGTTAGTGGCTTAGCTAGAGAATTTGCTCTTGGACTGAAGAAATTGGGCATAATTAAAGTGGAGGTTGTTCCATTTTTTTGACATTGTTAATATTAAGTGTGTTGATGCCAAGGAAATTCCAATACTATTACAGTTTCATTTGATGAAACCACCACAATGAAGGATTTGAGGTTATTATTATTTTTTATGTTTTAGCATGCTATTCTACCTGTGTACGTGTGCTTTTAGAGCTACATATTGTAGTTGATTTTTTTAAAAAGAGGAGATCAAATTTTTTTTGGTGCATAGTTTCATCAAAAATTATGCCAAGGGGCCATGTGGAGGGATGCACTATACATACTATTTGTTGTTGCGTGTTGGATCTACATGCAAGAGTATACATACATTAAAGTGGTATCTGATGAGGTGGTGCACATGGGAGTGTCAAGAACAATAGGACCAATTTGAAAAAGGAAGATTTTCTTTGAAAATCAGGATATTATTTTACTAAGGAAATATTTTTCAGCTTTTTTATTAAAATAGATGTGCCAACATGGTACACATTTAATTTTTGGATGTCCTCTCTTTTTTGGCCAACATGGTGGCTAATAGATATTTCAAGAAGTCATTTTTTATGCTTTTTTTCCACATGGAGTGTGGGAAAGGCCTCACTATATTAAAGAAAGTGGATAGCCCAAGTAGATCCATGTAATATTCCCCTGTGAGGGAAAATTGAAATGTTGCAAAATAATCCAAAATTAATTTTGCTTTATTTTTCCTACAGAGAGTGATGCCAAGAATATTCCAAGAATATTCTCTAATGCCAGGAATATTTTTAATTCCTGATGTAAAGGGATAAATTTTCCCTCTTGTAATCGAGGCTCAAATAAGATTTGAGTATAGTCATGCATATACTCATTGGAAAGAATTTTTCAAGTTGGACACAATGGAGGTGTCCATTTTGAGTTTTGAGGTAGTTTGATATGCTTTTTTGGGCCTCAATTTTTTTGTATCATGGAGTGCACTCTCAATTGAACCCAACACTCCATATAATGTAAGTGAACCTCATACTTAGTGATATCCTCTATCACACCTGGTGAATGTAGTGACTGGTTATCCATGCATTTTGGTAGGATGAGGTGCTCACCATAAGGACACTTACCACTCTAGGGACTACAAAATCTTGACACCCTAGACTCTATCTGAATACTATTCCATGAAGACACTTCAGATCAACTTCTAAATACTATAGATATAGACACTTCAAAAGATTCTTCTTCTTTTTCCAAATCCTCCAATTTTGGTCTATGGCTTCTTTTTTGTAATATAGAGTGCATTTTAGATAGAGACCAACACTCTCAAATGGCTCAATTTATTGTATAAAGGTGCATTTTCGATAGAGACTGACACCTTCTAGATAAATATTTCACCATGATGAGGGGATCATACCCATGGTGAACCTAGTAAGTGACCTACAAAGGTAACATACCCAAGGAAGAGGTTGACTTTGAGGTACTAAGACAAAGGTTGACCCATAGGCAACATACCCAAGGAAGTGGTTGACCCTAAGGCAATAGACCTAGAGGTAAACACCATGGATCTAGAACTATTTTTCAAAGTAGAAGAGCCAAGAGCCAAAATCAAAAGCCTAGACACTATTCCAAATCATGTAATGGAAGTCAACATTAAGGGGGAATGTCTCTAATGTTGACTTACCTTTTTTTGGAAAGTACACATTAAGGGGGAATGTTAAAGTTAATGTGTACTTTACCCCTTAATTCTCCTTAACATGTGTCCTTGACACTTGTCATGTGTTTTTGTTATGATGATATGTATCATCTTTTACCTTTGTTATAAAGGTATTGTAATATGTTATTCTAATGTGATTATTTGTGCCAACAATATCACCTCATCTAGACATATATAAAGAAGAAAAATTACCAATGACTTTAAGCTAATCATGATGATGTTCATTATAGTCAACCAAAATATGGCGATCATTTTTCATGTTATGTTTCTCCAAAATTAGCAATTCATTCCTCTAAATATATGGAGATTCCATAAGTTGAATTCCATGTATACCTATAAGGTATCACCCACATGTTCATCATCACCCTATAAATAGAAAAACAGAATCATTACCATTATCTCTTTAGTAACCTCCTCAATCTTCTTGATCCAAACATGATAAAACTTAACATAGTGACTGTCTTTCTTATAAAATCCATATAGGTTTTGTTGGATTTTAATCCTAAGTATATCAAAATATCATAGATCCCAATGTAAATAATCCAAAAATATTATAGATCAAAATATCAATAATCAAGAGTATAATTATATATGAGCAATCAAATATGTATCCAGGTCAATATAGTAACAAAATAGAATTCACTTATAATATAAAATATGAATTTAAATGGCCAAAATCATGCAAGTACATGCATGAAGAATACTTACAATGTAAATTGCTCAAAATATGTATAGAAGCTTTATTATCAATGCTTTCTATGTGGTGATTGCTATAGACCATTTTATCTTTCATTGTATGGATATTTATCTCCATAATAAATACAGATTAATGTGACTCTTCAATACTTGTTTTTTGCACTCCTCCTCACATATCTAGTAGATGTGACCTTTTCTATTCTTGACCTTTGGCTTCTTATCTTGCCACTTGTATACTAGACTCTTCACTCTCTTATTACATGCATACTTGACTCTATGACACTTGCACACTTCTACATGACTCTTACTCTCCTACATGCACTCCTAATAAAATACACTTGTGCACATCCTCACTTTATATATTTTTACACTTACATACAATATACTTGTGCACATTCTCTTAATTTGCACTTGCACTCTTACTTACATGGCACTTGTGCATATCCTACACATTGCAGTCTTACATGACACTTGTGCACATCTTGCACATTGACACTTACATAAAAGGAAAATATAAATCACTCATATAAACTATAGACTCAACCCTAATCTATTACATATTTACATTTGTACCATGAAGGTACCATGGGGGTACATTAGCATGTACCAAATAATGTAATATTCTCCTTTTTGAAGAATAATATAAGTTAAAGCAACATCTAGTGAAGGAACATGTTGTGTAGGAAAATACAAACTAAGCTTTTCAAAGAATATGAATATTTGATCATATTCTTTCAATATATTATTAATTGCTAGTTGATATAACCCTTGAAATTTTTTATAGTCTCATTAATAGTGTGGATATCTCCTTGCAATTTATTAATTTATCTTAACCATTGCTCAATCATCTCCAAGTCAGTCATCTTTAAGTTAGCAAGCTTAGCTTATAGGTTACTAACTTGTGATGAGTTGACCTTATCAAATAGTTGTCTAAATGCTTCCAAAATAACTCCAAGATCCAAATAAATAGTGATATGGTTTTCTATATCCTTTTCCATCTATAAGGTATATCAATTTGTGTGCTTCTCATTTCTTCTATTAGTAGAATTTTTTCTTCTTTTTAGTGTTAATATTTATTAGCTTCTTACTAATGAACCCCCATAATCCCTCACTATATAAAATAGATCATATATTTATATTCTATGAAGGATAATTTCTCTCATTGAACATGGGAACTTTTGACATATGGTCATGATTATCCCATCCAAATTATTCTTCTACTGGAAAATTGTAAAAGATACCTCCAATATGAAAAGCTAAAGATTTATGTGATTTGAAAGAAATGATACAAACACTTACACATGAGTAAGTTTTGATCTCCAAATATTTTCCATTTAAATAATATTTTTTTTTACCAAAACCTTCCAAATTTAAAAATATCTTTATCCTATTGTTTATTCCTATGTATCATTAAAATCCCTATGGTATGTGCAAATGAGGAGTCATTGTTTATCTACTACATTTACTACTAACTAGGAAATAGGTAAATTATTCTTTGATAAGATTTTAAATTAAATTGGGTAAAACACCATTTAAATAGAAAATATTTATTTCTAGATAGTCATTTGGGAACCATGTTGATCATCAAGTATCATCCAAGGAAAGTATGGACAAATGGAAGTAAAGGATAAGGACAAGAGGTTTAAACTATTGACCTCTTTCTAACCAATTTCTAACACATAAAGTGATAGATAAAATACCTATAATTTTATAGGATGAAAAGTGTTATAGTATCTATAGTCTAACCTTATTAGGCTAATATTGATAGTGATGAAGTGCCTAAAAGCACTCTTAATGTAATATTATGGGCATATGATGTGTAATACTATAGGAATATTCTATGTAATCCTGTGATCATCTTCCATGTAAGCCTATGGGTATATTCTATGTAATGTTATGAGAAGTTTTGATGTATTCACCCTCAGTGATATTAATTAAACCACATATATGGTTAACCTTAATTTAAGGATTGAATACATTAAATATATTTTAATTTAACCTTCAATTCAAGTTGTCAACTTGATATTAGAAATTAATTGGGGATTAGGTATCATTATAAATACCCCCAATGATTGATCCATTGAATCAATATGTGATATGTTACTATGGGCATGCCTATGTGCATTCTCCACTTTATTCTCTTTGTTTTTGTATTTTTGCGCTCTTTATTTTACCATTATATTATTTTGCATAATATGGTGATGATGAAATGCTTTAACATTTTAATGAAAAGTGTTATAAAATCCAACATGGTATCAGAACCTACTTAGAATATCATTAAATTAGTCAGAATAATTATTTTCTTTGATGAAAAAGAAGCATATAGAAGAAATACCCCTTCAATATTTTTGGAAGTAATATTTCAATATTTCAATTTTTTAAAAATTGAAACTCACCACCAAATTTTTCATGGCATTCCTAAATAGTTGATGTTCCATTTTTCAAATTCAAAATGGGTATCAAATATTGTATATTTCCCTTAAGCATTTTTACATATTGGATTTGTGAATTTTCTTTTGTAACCATGTAGAGGATATTATGCTCCATGCAGAGCTCTGAATATTCTAGTGAGTGATAATTTCTTTGGAAGTGAAAGTATGGGGGTTCTATTCTCACATGCACTCTCCTTTTATGCTCCAACCTAGCTTATTTGTATTCTTTGGATGATAAGAGAAATTTGTTTTCCATGAGGACCATTTTATGGTTTTGATCTACAAATACACATGGTGTGATGATCATCATTCTATTTGTATGCCTCCTTCAAGTGTAGGGATCCTAGATTCAAGTATTGAAACCATGTGTTGATAAGGCAACATAGTTTATCATAAAGGTGCACCAACACAAAATTGATTATGAATTACTTAAAGAGTTTTTCTTATGGCTTGTTGTGGTGCAAACGCATGATGAATTCATGGTACAGTTGTCATGATTTTGAATTTCAAAAGTGAATTTTTTGGCTTTACAAGTTGGGATTCTAAATGATATCATGGGAAAGGCTTTGATAAAAATATTTGAAGCTTGGTTCAAAATTAATTCAATGCTTTGATGTGACATATTATTTTTTATCTTAGGATAATAATTGGGCTTAATGGTTAATGCAATATGTATTTGGACTTCTCCTCTAAAAGGTCATGTGTTCAAACCATCACACAAGGATTTATTTTCTCCAGTATTTTTTAGCACTATTTACTCTAATGGATAGCATCTCCTTTTATGGGTACATCTATGGCCTTGTGAACGCCATGATATTTTTATTAATAGTGTTTTAGGTAAACTTGGCCAATTCAACACATGCTAAAGCCTTCAGTAACCTAAATCTCATATATTCAACCCACCTAGTGTTATGTTTTTGAATTGCTATTAAATATTTTGAAGTAATAAATCAACCAAGATGCCATGGTTAAGGGATGGCACCATTCCTCCATCAATGGATTATTGCTTCTATGGTTAATTCTAGTTAATTTAATCTTTCCTTTATTGGAATATCACAATTTATATTACTCATGTTCTTCCTTTAGGAAGTTTTGACCTTTTCTTTAGTGCTCTTTCATCAATTGGAGATGGAAAAAGTACCTTTTCCTCTCAAGTGACATGCACACTCTTTTTGTAAACACATCCATAGTTGATACTCAAGATCACAAGTTCAAATATTTAGTACCTCTTCCTTTAAGCACATTCTCTATTCTAGTAAAATTATGAAATCTTCTATCCAACCAATGCCTATTAGCATGGCGGTTCATGCTCTAACTTAGAGATTAGAGGTCTTGATTTCAAACCTCCATAACTCCAAAATAAAATATATTTTTTCTCTTTGTCGATGTGGCATAATGTGGAAACATTATAATCTCCTTTATATATGTGAATACTTATGATCCAATCAATCAGTTTATACAAAATATTTTTCTCTTTTATAACCTATTTAATATATGTAAATATGGATCAATCCTTATATGATTCATATAAGGATTGATCCAATTCATGTACCTTGGCAAGAGAATATAGCAAGATTCATTGGCCTATTTGAGCATTCATTATGGATAGGAGATGTACCATCTCCAATGTCTCCTCTCCTTGGCCCCTCAACTCATATTACGGGGGGTGTTGAAACATCCATAATATAACCTTATTAGGCCAAGTTTTGATAGTGATGAAATGCATATAGGCACTTTTTATGTAAGCCTACAATAATATTATGTGTAATCTAATGGGTGCCTTTTATGTAAGCCTACAACCATCTTCTAGATAAGCCTACAAGTAGTTTTAATGTATTCATCCTTAGTGATATTGATTTATTCACTTAAATGGGTAACTTCAATTAATGGGTTAGATACATTTAATATGTTATGATTTAACCTTAAAGTTATATTATTTTGACTTGACATTAGCAAATAATTTAGGATTAGGTATCACTATAAATAGCCCATAAAGGTTGATCCATTTAATTAGTATATGATAAGTTATAATGAGGGGTGCCTACAAGAACCCTTTCTTTATTCCTTTTATCTCAATTTTCTATCCATTTTCATATTTTTACTCTTTTTATTTTGATACTATTTTCTTTTGCATAAGACTATGATAATGGAATATTTCAATATTTTAATACAAAGTATTATGAAATCCAACAAAAAATATGTGTTGACATTGACCTTGTATCTTCTCCCAAGTGGGAAGATAAAAAATGGCACAAATATTAGAATGAGTTTAATAGATTTTCTAAATCCTTACCTCACATGCTCTATCCACTCTACCTCATATCCATATTGCTAAGAAAGATATCCATGTTATGCATAGCCAAGCCATAGTAAAATAGAAAGCACTTCAATCCCAAGAACACATACTAGTTGTATTGGATCATCTAATCTTCTAACACATCATTAATACAAAGAGAGAAAGGAAAGGGCCTTAAGAAATCAAATAGAGGAGTTAAAATCTCAACCAATATTAAGAACCAAATGCATAATCATCTTATCATGTGTCCTTTCTTGATGTGCATGAAGAAACACATAATGATGTTTTCTTTCCTCATACCATATTGCATGCCAAGAATGAACTATTCTTTCTACAATAATAAAACATTTAAGGTCAAGTAGGAATATTCATCATAATATTCCATACTCTTAAATTTTAAAATAAATCGAACTAGAGAAAAAAATACATTTTTTAAAAGGACAATTCAAGCCCCTAGGTGATATAATCCATCAAATTTATAATTTGAATACCCTCAAAATTTTGCAAAGAATCCAAAAAATCCAATAGTCCATCCACATTTGTAATATTTGGCCATATATAACCATTTTCTAGAAACACAAGCAATAACAAATATGCCTTTATCAAAGCATCATGAATTTCAATGAAGCTAATTGACAACTTGATTTTGGTCTTGGAACTTAGAGGTCTTTTTCATGCACTAAAATATATCCAAATAACTTTTGTCAACTAGGACTAATTGTAAAATATTTCAACCTCTTCATTGTTCTTAAAGCCATGTAACTTGTCTTTTCATATATAATGTAATGGAACCTATTATCATCTTCGATTGTCCTAGTTCAAATAGAGTCAAGATAAATGCACCTTGCAAAAAGTGACACAATAGTGCCTCTCCCAATAGCATAGGGTTTGGCTCAATTGGTATCCTTAGGAGTTTTTTATAAGGTCATATTCTAGTTAAGATGTGATATTGAGGAACACTTTCAACTAATGGGAAAAAGGGATGCAAGAGATAAAATCGAAAAACTAAAAAATATAAAAACCTAAACTAAAAAGGTAGTGATGTACCACAGATCAGCTAATATCTCCCTACTCAATAGGCCTAAATGTTGTGTGCGAGCGATGAACACTTCCTCTCCTCAACATAGATGAGCTGAAATTAGAGTCACAAGCATACACACACATAAAGAGATAAGTCAAAGCATGAGAACCATATATGGCTACTTAATATAGACATGTGGGCCTCCCATACACATGCATACAAGTAAAACTCAAAAATAGGTAAAGCTTGAAAATATACACATATACAAAGATGGGTTAGCATGAGAACTATAGATGGCTACTCAAAAAATTGATGCGTAGAACTCCAACATATATGCAAATAATTTTACAAATATTGTACCAAAAGCAGGGGTTTGATTTTCCCATAAGCTTCTTAGGAGCCAACTACTATACAAAAATAAATGAAAGGAAAACTTTAAATAGTTACAAATACAAACTTGTCAATCCTTAGTATAACCTAAACTACTACTATTTATAGATTACAATAGCGAGAGTTTCCCTCCAAATTTTATAGAATGACTTGACTACTTCAGCTACTCCTTTTGGGGACTCTAAAAATTGAATGAAGCATCTCTTTTACTTTTACTTTTGTCAACTTGGAGTTGTCATTGTTGTAGGTCCCATCTCTTTATCTTCAATGGTTCACCTACCTTTTCTTGGATTACTGACTTGGAATGCCCTCAGTAGATAGTTTTATCTTTTCTTAGTAATGGCATGTTATTCTGACTCATCTACCCTTTCTAAAAATTAGTGTGTTATATTTACCCTTTCATTTTGATGCACTTTAATTTCTCAAAGCAACCATACACCTTTTTAGAACTATTATTTTCTTATTTCTTAGAAGTCTTGTTTAATAGCACCCACTTATCAAAACTTTCATTTATTTTATTTCTTCAAAACTTCTAAAAGTCCCAATGAGCAACTTTATTAAAATTTTATCCTTTCAGAGCTTTCAAAGTCTTTGACCATTGGATTTATGTGTTCCCATATTTTTTTCATTCTTAATAGCTTTTGAAGCTTTAATACTAATGTAAATCTCACAAGAAAAATAATCACAGGATTGAATATAATAAAATTTCAATATAAAGAATCAAATATAATAACAATACTCACAAAATAATCATATAATGTTAGGATCCATTTATTGTTAATTTATTGTTATAATCATAAAGAAAGGGTGTGTCCCTTTAAATGGACAACCCATTAGTAGTATATATAGGGTATTATAATTGTATTAAAAAGCATCAAAGAATATATATTTAATAAATTGTTTTGGTTCTCCATACAAATCCAACCGCGATTCCTTATAAAACAACGATTCATTTATCTTATTCCTTATAAAACAGTGATTCATTTATCTTATTTATTGCATTATATTGGTTCCTCCGAGCGGTGTCCTTACATCTAGATCAGAGCCATCACATCTAGATCAGAGTGATCGAATCCATCCAAGTGCAAACACAAACATAATTTTACCTTGCCCAATGATTTGCTACAACAAAGGATTCAAATTTGATAGAAAAAAAATCCATTAACGTTGTGCGAATAAGTTTTCGACAATAAAATATAATTTCGACGAGAAAAATTAAAGTAAATTAAAACCTACACCTTATAAAAACCTTTAAATAAATTTTTCAATGCATTTTTTCAAGTAGTTTATTTTTGGCATCCATTTTTGGTGGTGAAAAATATCCAAACTAGATCCTGTTCTTCTTCCTTGGTTCTCTTATCTCCGAAGCCCACAAACCCCATCTCCTCTTCCTTACAGGAAACTGATAAAAAAAATAAAAAATTTAAAATCTCGATCGTCGATTAATTTTTTAGGTATAGAAAAGCATAGTGCGTGAAGGTTTTTTAAAAATTAGAATATAAAAATCTTGAACCTAAGGATAAAACGTGAGCAAAGCATAATATAAATCCATCCTAATAGCTAGCAAAACACATGACATCGGTTCAATCAGTTTATAGGCGTTAAACGACTTCCATAAGTGAACTCCGACAAAGAAAACATCATTCATAGTTCATAGTTGTAGCGATCTAGGATGCACTCAGAAAATATCAGTTTAATATCACATCTATTAGGTTCGCCGATGCACCTCGCCAATGCACCAGTGACACCGTAGTAGCATTAGATCCCAACCTAGAATTTACCATCCACAAGAATTCACGGTCGAATAGAGAATAGGAGGAAGCAAATCACAAAAATGATCATCAAGATTGTGATCTGAATTAACTTTGGCAGCGCCTGGTAAATTTTGGCGATGTCAGGTTTTTTTTTAGGATAATAAAAATTCGCAAGCTAACGTTTTTAGCAAAAAAATTAAAAGTTTTTTCGATGCTAAAAAATAAGTCTCCGATATCAGATACAGCGACGTGGGGAAAACCTTTAAGGTTTTATCCATCACTGAAGGAAACAAAAAGTAGGGCTTTATAATCCCCAAGGTACCCAGAGTTATTTGCCTAGCATGCTAGGCATATACGTCCGCACACGGGTAGTGTCGGTTGGAGGCAATCGCATCTCAAAATTCATCTTTGACTGCCTTTTGACTACCACCCGTGACTGTCGTTCATCTCCTCCTTCTCTTGGCCATTGTCTCGCCTCTCCTTCTAGCCTCTACCCCGCTCCCCCTACCTTTCTGCCCACCACTCAACCTTGTTTCTGCTGCCACCCCTACTACTTTCTACCCTCGGTCCCTCGTCCCTTCCACTCAACCGCCACTCCACCTACCACAACTACCCCTACCTCTGCTTAGTGCATCACTCAGTCCCTCCATATCAGCCATCGAGCCACTCCATCGAGCCCCGCTCCGCTCTTCTATAAAGTTGAAAACAATTTTTTTAGCATAAGTGAACCAAAAAATTAAAGCAACACAATTTTTTGTTATCAATTTTTGCTAACAATTTTGACAAAAATAGATGACAAATTTTTCTACAAATAAAAAGTTGACAATAATTTTTGCGATGAAAAATTACAACTTTTTCAAATTGTGACAATTTATGCAACAAAATTTGACGATGATTTTTTGCTGCAAAAATCTGACGACAAGTTTTTGACAATTTTTTTTGTGCAATTTTGACAATGACTTTTAGCAACTTGTGTCGACGATTTCTCGCGACAGTTTTATGATGATTTTTTAGCAAATTAGTGACAACTTCCAAACAATGACTACACAAATGGCCGATGATGGAAGATCTCATGACCCCAACCTGCTTTCACAAATTAATATCACCAACCTTCGTCAAATCACTTCAATGCGTATCAAACGTGGTTTGAGGATATCACCAAACACAACACAAGGGTGGATGAATCAATTTTCATCAATGGCTTCATTAGTGGATTGAAAGAGGAAATTCAAAGGGAGGTGACTAGGTTCAATCCCTATACCATGATGCAGACTTATGGAATGGCCAAATTAGTCAAAGACAAATTCAATTATCAACATCGACTAGGAAAAACACCTATTGGGAAGGCACAAACCACTTACACCACCCCCAAACCTAATCAAATTTTACCAATTAAACATCTCAACTTTGAGGAGATGAAGGAACGATAGAAAGGCCTTTGTAATAATTGTGATGAGCAATTTGGACCCCACCGTAAATGTGCTACACTACCATTGTATTTATTGAAGGAATTTGATCCCTGTATCTCCATAGAGCAAGCAGATGCAGTAATTGTGTCCAAAGTGGCCAGTGCACCTACTCACCACAATCAAGACAATAAGTTCAATGTGCAAGAAGTGATCAGTGGACCAATCAAGGTTGAGGTAAACATCCACACAGTGAACAATGAAGGTCAAAAATACACTCTAAAAATACTACCCTCGAGTTTCTCACAAATAGTGATTTCTCACCAAATGGTAAAACCTATTCGAAAACAAAGCAAAAAGGTCACTACATGCTCATTTTCTATTGATTCTCCCAGGAAACAATAGGAAGATACAAAAGTAATACCACCATTTTTAAGGCATCATTTTGAAGTGTTTAAGGACCCCCATAGGTTTTCCTCCCATCGTCATCACAATTATCCTAAGGAATATTCTCCTATTTCTCTTGGCAATCCACCACTAACGATTCCCCCTTCTCGATATCCTTGCTTACAAAAAAAGACATTAAATTTGTGCAAGAACATGAGCAAATGCATCTTGGAAAACAAAGGATGAAGCTCCTCCCTTTGAGCTTTAAGGACAAAGCTCTTTTTAAGGAGGGTGGCATGTTAGGATCCATTTATTGTTAATTTATTGTTATAATCATAAGGAAGGGGTGTGTCCCTTCAAATGGACAACCCATTAGTAGTATATATAGGGCATTATAATTGTATTAAAAAGCATCGAAGAATATATATTTAATAAATTATTTTGGTTCTCCATACAAATCCAACCATGATTCCTTATAAAATAGCAATTCATTTATCTTATTTCTTGCATTATACTGGTTCCTCCGAGCGGTGTCCTTACATATAAACAATGCTCACAATATTGCACATAAAATATTGAAAATGCATTTGAATAAAGGTCTACTAATGCAAGCATAAAGCTATGCATGTTCAATTACTATTATTTTTTTAATAGGTTATATGTGGCTTCTATTGGGGGCCACTCCCATCAAAATATTATATTTGTTGTAGCATACATTTTTATCATAGTTTTTCATTTCCTTTTCTATATTAAAAATATTCTTCAACTTCCTCGAAGTGGTATGTTTCCACAATCAGCTCCTTAACATCATTTTTATTAAGACATAAAATCTCACTTGGCTAGTTGCCTTCTAAAATTTAAATTTCATCGGGATGAAAATCAACACCATAATTCGTAATTTATCTGCTACTCGATTTCCTTCTCTATAAATATGCTCATACTGCCAAGAGATTGTCTCTAGTAATATATGATGAACATCATCCATAAACTTATTTTTTATCTAGTCTCCACATCCATTTTTGTTAATAGCATTGATGATAATTTATGAGCCCCCCTCAATTGAAATATATTTTCATCCTTTTTCTACTATAATTTTAATCCCTATAAGAAGTACCCTAACATCTACATAGTTGTTAGTTGAAGTTCCATATGATTCTGAATAAGCGAGGAAAATTTTTTCTTTGCTATTTCTAAAAACACCACCTCCACCAGCTTTTTTTGGATTTCTATTTAGAAGCATCATCAAAATTAATTTTGATAAACCTAATTTTTGGATATTTCCATTTTACCATAGATCAAAATAGATCCTTTGTTTTAATTTTGTTTTTGTAGATGACTCTTCCATGTATGTTCAAATCCTATAGCCAAATTATTAGGACCTTTTTTTCTACAATTGAGACTTCCCATGATGATCACCATGTTTGTAGACATTTTGCAAGAGAGGCACTAATACGATTCCAACCTTGGGCATGATTTTGATATTTATTTTTAAAAATTCTATTATTCCTTTCAAGCCATAAATTCCAACAAATAATGGCAAGGCCAATCCTCTAAAGAATACATAATGATTTAGATTTAAAATAATTTATCCAACATTTTATCAACTCTTTCAATGTTGATGGAGCTACCTAATATAATTTCATATTTTTGAAAAAATAACCCCAAATGGTGTGAGAAAATGGACAATAAAGAAGCAAATGATCTAATGTTTCTAAATACTTCTCACACAAGGCACATTTTAAGGGTCCATAATATCCTCTTCTTTGTAGACTATCTACCATAAGAATATTACTTTGAACTGCTAACCACAAAAAATTTGAGGCCTTAGGGAGAGTCTCTAATGACCAAACGTTCTTCCAAGAAAAATATTTGGGAGAAGAAAATTTTGATTGTTCTAAATCCTAATATCCCAACTTGACCAAGTATCCACCATCCTTTGATAAATTCCAAACCAAGTCATCCTTTCATGTAAAACTCTCAAAGCATATTTTTAAGTTCATATACAATTTGTTTGAGTTCCTCTCCTTCAACCAGGTTACTAAAAGAAATCCATGATCTTGAGTTTTTCTCATAATAATATAATATTTGACCTTTGGACCTTTACATGTTAGGCATGCTTGAGCCAATGGTTTCCATTTTGAGTTAGAGATAAGAGGATAAGGCTTCAACCAAGCATCAAACCAAAAATTTGCATAACTCCCCTCATTGACTGGCCATCTAATATATTTCTTTATCAATTACAAACTCTCTGGTTTGAAGTTCCATGTTGATGATCCTTTGGGTAGAGTTATTTTTTTTTAAATCATTGCATCATTAGAACCTATATATTTTTGAAGTAATATTTTTACCCAATTTTTTCCTTGATCTCTGAATAATCTCATCCAAGCTTTGCTCCTAATGCCAAATTCATAATTCTGCAATTTCACAAGCCTGATCCTCCAATATTCTTTCCTTTGCAAACACATCCCACTTACAAAGAGGAAACCTAAAATTTCCCTCACAACCTTTCCATAGAAAGTCTCTTTGAATTTCATCAATTTTTTATGTAATACGTATTGGAAATTTTGAGTTAGTTGCGTTGTCATTGATGTCAAGAGTCAGTGTTAGGAATCAGTGCAAGACTTGGCAAAATAAGGGTTAAAATATTTATATTTTAAGCCCAAGAATTTTGGTTTAACAGCTTCACATGATTGGTCAAAAGGATGGTTAAATACCTTGAAGAAAAGGACTAAAGGAAATAATATTATAATATTTATTATTATAATATTAAAGGCAGTCAAAAAATGTCTAAGGGCAAAAAAGAAAAATACCTAGGCCCAATGGAAATAAAATTATAATATTGTTATTATAATATTAAAGGTTAAATTAAAGCCTAAGGTAATTTATAATATTTATATTATAAATTAATTTATAAAAATAATATTATTAAAACCCAAATTTGGGTTGGGCGCAAATTTAATTTAAACTTTTATTCCCTCGTCGAAGTTCAAAGGATAAGCATATGGTATAAATACCATAATATTTGTCTCACAAATACAAGTCTCTAAATATTAATGCACATGCAAGTATTGGAAGTGGAATGCGATAAATTTGTGAGCAAAGGACAAAGAGGATATTAATTTTTTATTGGCAGCCGAAGTTGTGAAGGACAAAGTGACCAAGGCATAAAGCCTTGTCACCAACCAATCGATTGGGCTAGTGGCAAGCCCTTGGTGTGTAAGGTACTAGGAATGTAGAGGTGTTGCATTTGAGTCTCAGTAGTGGAGAAGGAACAAAGCCTTTTTGGCTTTGGTGCTAGTCGAAGAAACAAAGTTCTTAAAGCACTTTTGCCTCCCACGTGAGCACCTAACTCACACGGTAGCTAGGCCATGGCTAGAGTGCAAGCAGCGGCTTGACCTAGGATCGAGTCCCACCAAGGAGTGTGTGAGGTATTTAATTTTATTTTAATAAAAGTGCATGGTCTATGGTCTATGGTTGCTTGGTGGCACTAGTTGAAGCGTGTGGTTTGAAATTGCTTTGTGAGCACTATTTTAGCACATGGTGTGATTTGATTAATTAAGTGCTTAGGGAGTTAAAAGGAGGGTAAGGTAAAATATTTTTTACCTTAGACAAAAGGGTGGTAAATAGTATTATTGAAGGTTAAAAGTAAATTGCATTATTTTTGTTTTATAAAGTCAATTATTTTGGAAATGCAATTTTTGAGTAGGGAGACATAAGTAGGATTCTGGATTAATTCATGCATTAAATTTCTGAAAGGGGTTATAGTGAAACTGAGTAAAATTTTGTATCTAACCACTAAGATTGGCAAAGAGGTTGATTGTGATTGAGATAGGTTTTGATGTTATTTATCCATCAAGAAAAAGGTATGGGCATATCTTCCTTATGAGTGGAATATTTTTGGATTGAATGTTGTGAAATACAAAGTTGGAGTGAAAAGATTTTGTTTGATAAGCATTGTTGGAAATATTTGAGTGAGTTTTCACATGCATGATTGGTGAATGGTTGTGAAAGAACATGAGTATCATTGTTATGTGAGATTGGGAACTATCTTGAACTAGGATTTGTGAAAGAACATGAGTATCATTGTTATGTGAGATTGAGAACTATCTTGAACTAGGGTTTGTGAAAGAACATGAGTATCATTGTTATGTGAGATTGAGAACTATCTTGAACTAGGATTTGTGAAAGAACATGAGTATCATTGTTATGTGAGATTGAGAACTATCTTGAACTAGGGTTTGTGAAAGAACATGAGTATCATTGTTATGTGAGATTAAGAACTATCTTGAACTAGGGTTTGTGAAATATCATGAGTATCATTGTTATGTGAATTTGGAATCATCTTGAGTCAAGGTTTGAGTTCCATAGTGTGAGTTGTTGAAAGCATTGTGAAACACTTGTTTAGGTTTTATAAGCAATTTATGTTTCATAGAGTGATTGGTTAAGTGGAGTTGATTGATCATAGTTGATTGAAAGTGTTGGAATGATAGTTCAAGTTCTGTGAAACAAATTGTTCTTTATTCTAAATTGATTTGAAGGAGAGTTTGAAAGTGATTGAGTGCTTTGTGAGTGTGAAACATATTGAGTCTCTAACCATTCTCTATATGTTTCTATAAGTTAAACAAGGTTATGAGTGAAACTTTTTTGTGGAATTGAAGAGGTTTTTCTGTGAGAGATTGAGTTGAGTTTTGTATGCAAGTTTTACAATTGATTTGAATAAGCTTTGGTGAAAGCTTGTAAGCAGATTTGAGTAAGTCCTAGAGGGGACTTAAGGATAGAGTTGAGTAAGATTTTGTGAAAGCTTAAGGATAGATTTGTGTGAGCTTTTGTGGAATCTTACAATTATATTTGGACAGGTTCTAGAGAGTACATATTGTTCATTTTTGAGATAAGTATGAAGACTTGTGGATAGATTTGTGTGAGCTTTTGTGGAAGCTTACAATCATATTGGACAAGTTCTAGTGAGAATTTGGTGAGCATATTTAGGGTAAGTATTGATGAAGACTTGTTGAGAATATTGGACAAGTTCTAGTGAGGACTTGTGGATAGATTTGAGGTAAGTCTTTGAGAATACTTGAGAGCAAAGTTGATTGATTTATTTGTTCAAACCTTGAGTTAAGGTTTGGGACAGATCTAACAGATTTGATTTGTATTGAGTCAAGCTTTGTGTTAAGGCTTGAGGACATATTTGAAGATAGAGCTTGGTGCAAACCTAAGGATATATTTGTACCAGACCAGAGATAGATATTGAGCATATTTATGCTAGACCAAAGGACTATGTTTACTATAGATTTGAGGATAGATATTGAGCAAATTTGTGCTAGATTTAAGGACTGTTTTTAATGCAGATTTGAGGATAGAGATTGAGCAGATTTGTGCTAGACCGAAGGACTATGTTTAGGGTAGATTTGAGATAGATACTGAGTAGATTTATGTTGGATCGAAGGACTGTATTTAGTGCATATTTGAGGATAGAGATTGAGCATATTTGTGCTAGATCGAAGGACTATGTTTAGTGTAGATTTGAGATAGAGATTGAGCAAATTTGTGCTATACTAAAGGATTGTGTTTAGTGTATATTTGAGATAGATATTGAGTAGAGCTAAGAGTAAGCTTTAGAGGTGACAGAGTAGAGGATAGTAGTCTCCAGTGGCTAGAGATCCATTAGCTAGGGCAACGAGGATAAAGATCTTCTAAGTGAGGACATGAGTCTTCAAGTGGAGAGAGATCCACATGCCAGTGTAGTGGAGGTAGTAGTCTTCTAGAGGATCACCAGCTAGAGAATATGAAAAGGAGATCTCCTATGGATGGATATCCATGAACCAGCAAAGGGGATTGGTGTCTCTTGTGGATATGTATCCACAAAATTGATTAGGGGATTGGTGTCTCCTTTGGACAGTGGTCCATAAATATTATAATAGGAAAGGATTTCCAAGAGATTTATTGAGAAAATTTTATTTAAATATTTTCTTCATGGACATAGCCCACATTAGGTGAACCATGTCAAATTGGTGTCTCTATTGTGTGTGGTGTTTTGTGCATTTATTTGATAAATGTTGTTGATATTTCCATTGATATATTGGATATTATTGTTTGAGAAATAAAAGTAAAAAGTGGTCTTATATTGTTCATCCCCCTCTCAGTATAAGCTTGTGTTCTTCAATACTTGTTGGTAGTTTTGAAAGTGATATCATATAAATAAGAATGGATTGCAAGTAGTCTTTATGAGTTGTAGCCTTCCTACCATGATTAAGAACTTACCTTTCCAACCTGCTAAACAAGCTTTCATTCTATCCAAAAAAGAGATCCAAAGCTCCTTTTTATTTCCTTTATCATACAAAGGAATACCCAAGTAGGTTGATGGAAGTTTTTCAATTTTAAACCCTAAAATATTCACAATAATTTTTTGTAAATCTAGGGTAGTATTAATGAGAAAAAATCCTATATTTTGAAATATTTCCCAACTATCCAATAGCCTTCTCATAGCATGATAAAATTGATTTAAAATTTATGGCCTCACTGACTAAGGGATGACCCAAAATAAAAGTATCATCAACAAATTGGATATGAGATTCAAAGGGATATTTTTTTGCAACTTGAATACCCTTGATTTTTTCTTCCATTTTTGCCTTTAAAAATGCTCTCCCTAATACTTCTGCTAGAATAATGAATAGATAAGTAGAAATATGATCACCTTGATGAATTCCACAAGATGACTTGAAGTACCCAATAGGAGAACCATTGATCAAATTAGAAAATTTTGTAGTTCTATAACAATATTTAATCCACTCACACCAACTATAATCAAAGCCAAACATTCTAAGAATAGCATGTAGAAAATTCCAGGAAACTCTATCATATGCTTTGTTCATATCTAATTTAAAAAGCATACCTAGATTTTTCATGGAATGAAGAGAATGTATGGCCTCTTATGCATAAATTTTACCATCAAGAATTTTTCTGAACAAAGCCACCTTGTTATTCTGAGATAAGACACCTTAGAATGTGCTTCAACTTCTTTGCCATAATTTTTGAAATAATCTTATAAATCCTATTACAAAGGCTTATTGGATGAAAATTATCAAAATATTTTGTGTTGTGTTTCTTGGGAACTAAGGTAATAAAAGTAGCATTGATCTCACGTATTATAGCATTCCTTTTTCGGGCCTCTTCAATTGCATCTAACATATCACATATCACTTTTGAAAGAAAAGTGTAGAAAATCCATCGAGGCTAGGTGCCTTGTTAGGATGGAAAGAGAAAATTGCTTCATAGAGATCCTCTATAGATATCTTCTTCATCAAGCTTTTATTTTGTCCTGGAGTGATAATTGATGGAATATTTTGTAGAAGTATTTCTTGTGCCTCCTTATCTTGCCTAGAATCTGATAAAATATTTTTTAAATAATTTATTGCTTCCTTCATTATATCTTATTTGTCCTCAATATTTCTTCCATCTGGAGTTATAATGTTTTTGATATGACAAACAAAAAAAAATCTTGTAGCATAAAAAAAAATTGTATTTCTATCTCCTTCCTTGATCCATTTCTCTCTAGATTTTTGGAGCCAATATGACTCCTTTTTCAATGCATTATGATAATCAGAAAGTAACTATTTTTATTTTACATAAGAATCTTGGTCTATTCCATTAATTTCTACTATCTCTTGTAAATTTTTGAGCTTGGATTCAATTTATTTTTTCTTTAAAAATATTACCAAAATATTTGAGATTCCATATCTTCATTTGCTTCTTTAAATATTTTAACTTTTAAACAAACTTGTACATACGTGATCCTTAAAATTTTGATTCATCCCACCATAACATAACCATCTACAAAAAATCAGGTTCTTGGAGCCACATAGACTAAAACAAACATGGCTTTGGATGATCATTGTTAGGTGACCTACAAGTCAAAAGAATGGGTTTGTGATTTGATCATGCTTGCAATAAAATATTTGAAGATATTTTATACTTTTTTTGCAACCATTTATTGGATAACAATAATCTATCCAATATTTCTACTATATGATTTTTTCCAATGCATCTATTATCCCATGTGTATTGAAATCTTGAGGGACTAAAATCCCAAAGGTCATTTGAATTGACAAATGAAGCAAAATCTTGCATTGATTTAGACCATCCTAGAATGCCACCATTCTTTTCCAAAGTAGATATAACAGTATTAAAATCACCCCCAAGAATCCATAAATCACAATAAATCATCATTGTATTTGATAAAAATATACTAATGTCCTTCCAACATCTTTCATGAGGAGTAACTATAGTTGTAGCATATACATTTATAACCCAAAATTTGATGGTTTCCTCTTCCTTGCAAAATAATCTAGCAACCCAATTACTTGTTGCTTATAATAGGTGTCCATCCCATTTGTATTTGTCCCATATTATTGCAATACTGCCTAAAGCTCCTATAGAAGAAACCGCTAAACAATCACCTGTCTTCCAAATCTTCGTAAAAGCATCTGTAGATTCCTTACTACTTAATTATGTTTCTTATATTAAAATAAACTCAAGGCTATAACAACACATTAATTCCTTAATAACTCTTTTTTTGGGATTTTATTCATACCCCTAATATTCCATGATATCATTTTCATCATCAAAATTTTTTTATTTTTATTAGTGGGCTTAGCCCCACTTCTTTTTGTCACCTATGATATTTTATTTGGATTCCCAAATCAATAACTTTTGAGTTTATTTTTCTCTTAATTCCTAGTTTGATGGTCTTCCTCTCTTTCTTCCATTCTTGCCAACCCTCTCATCTTCATTAATATCTTACATTTTTTCATATTGTTCAAAATGAGACTTATCTTCTAAAGATTTATGTTTCTCTAAAGAGTTGAAAGTGGAAGGAATAGCCTCAATAGCATTTTCTTCTTTATGTTTCCCTAAAAACTCTAAACTGCATAGATGATCCTCCATAGTCATCACTTTTTTATGTTGGACTGAAAACCCTAAATTTTCTTGGATATCCTCCATAATATTTTATTTACTATACTACTCTTGAAAAGCTAAAGTGCAAGGAATAAACTCTTTACTAATTTCATTTTTATTGTAAGAATAATATTTTAAGCTACTTGAGGATAATAAAGGTGATTTACCTGGATTAATTTTGACCTCCTTCACCTCATTTGCTTTAAAATTTGTCTCCCCATATTCCATTGTATTAAAATTTGTCTTTCCTTATTTCTTCACACCTTTAGCTCCTTCTATATTTGAACTTGCACATTGTACTTCCTCATCCCCCATATCATTTTTTTATTCTAATTACTTATTCGAGTGAACTATAATGGCTTTTTCCATCTAATGATGTAGAGGTATTTTTCTAGCCACTTTATTAGGAGTGGAAAATCCTTGATTTGACCTAGCTTTTTCTGTGATAAATTCTCCTTGCTTCAAATTGAAGCTAGACTAATGCCCAAAAACATCCATATCTTCCTCCATTTTCACTTTGCATTATCTTGCCATGTGCCCTATTTCATGATATTTATGACATCAAAATGCAATATTTTCATAATCCACTTGATCCCATTCTCTTGATTCAGATTTAATCCTAATTGACTATGGTAAAGGTTTAGAAATATCCATGGAAACACATATTCAAGTGTCTACAACATGCCTTCTCTCATTAGTAGTTGGTCCCTCTTGGATTAATTCACCTAGACTATTACCAATATTCTTCAAAACCTCCTTATTGATGAGTTGATAAGGAAGTCCAAAAAATTTGATCCATATCTAAAGACTTTTAATAGTTTTTGTGTCCATAGAAAATTTCTTACTCCAAGGTCTTAAATATAATGAATCTTTACCCCTAAACCATGAGCCTCCATCCATTTTTTTATTCCTTATTTTTGAACTAGAGAAAATAATGAGGAAAAATCCTTTTGGAAGAAACGTCAAGGAGTAATTTGAGTTCAATCCCCACTTCCATAAATATCCAATTTTGAATCTCAAAAAAACCTAGTTAATATTGATGAAACTTATAAATTAACCCTTTGGTTTTAAGAATCATAGTATCATGCTCAATCCTCTCATCCTTGATAATCACTTCTGGTGTAGAATCTGCTACCTGGACTAGGTTTGCCATATATTCTCTCTTCCTCTTATTGCTAGCTATGGCATTCATACTTCCAACCTGGCCATTCATACTTTCAATAATGACTTTCTTTCCATGTTACCTAGATTTTTTTCCAAATGAATCCTTTAAATTCTCCTAATATCTAGAACAAGAAGTGGCACTTGTTACTTGATCACACTTTTCTTTCTACTTTCTACTTTCTTGCTCGCACTTCCTTCTTACTCCCAGCTTGCACTCACACTTGCTTTTGGTTGCACTCACTCCTAGATCATGCTTGCACTCATTTTTGGCTACACTCATTCCCAACTCATGCTTGCACTCACTACTGATTTCACTCACTCTCATCTCACACTTGCAATCGCTATCGATTGCAATCACTATTGGTTTGCACTCAGACTCTTGTTTCTAGTTGCACTCACTTTCAAATCATGCTCACACTCACTCTCGACTATACTCACTCATGGCTACACTCTCTCCTGGTGTGTTCTCAGACTCTCTTCTAGTTGCATTCACTCTCGTTGTGCTCACACTCGCTCTCTGTGCTCGCACTCCACATGTTCGATTATTATTATAATGCTTTATCACAAATATATAATTGTATGTGACTCTTCATATGTTGCACTCTTGACCTTCACTCTTCTTTACTACTCTTCATTTTCCTATTCGAAGGACACATGTGCACACTTACATATAAGACACGTGCATATTTACACTCATAGCACTTGCACTTATATTTACATGACACTTGTGCATTTTTTGCATATTATTGCATTATATAAAATATTTACTCACTCACTAATATAATACATAACCCTATTCTAATATTTATATAATTTACCAAGGTGGTACATTGGCATGTACCAAATAATTTAATATTCTCCAACGCCCCCTTGTATTACATTATTTGGTTATTGAAGACTTTAGTCCTCAATATGGTCTTCTTCCTTGAGTCTTCAATCAATATCCAAGTAGCCTTGTTGAACAAGAGATCTAATTATCTTACGAGTCAATGTTAGATCATAATTAATCCATTTTATTTTCCTTGGTTCTCTGGATGACTTTCCTTCCTATTCTTCAGAAATTCCACACTTGAATCCACTGTTAGTAGATGCTTCAAAATAAGAACTTGAAAAATACAATATAATATGAATATTAATGATTTTTTAAATCTTCTACAATACTTGTCCTTGTAGTAGCAAAAAACAGATGAGTGAAATTTTCTTCCAAAATATTTACATGGATGAATATTCCAACAATATGTTTTTCATGACCAATCCTATTGCAATAAGTACATCTTGAAGGTATTTTCATTGCTTTTTTAATTTCTTTTGGAATTTTAAATTCATTTGTATTCTTGATAAAATAGTATAACCACTTGTGTACAACTAAAACTATTCTATCTTTATTTTCTTTGTATATATGTTGTAGATGATGATCTTCAACATTTCTATAAAACTCTATTTTTGAGGTTGGTGTTGGGTAAAATATTGGTTAGTTTTCTACATTCAGATTCATTGCCTCATTTAATTTGTCAACCTAGGGCAGCTCGTAAACTTGTGAGCAACCTTTCACAATATATGCTTGTAATTTATTTCAACCAAATGAGTCCCTCATATTTATGGTTTGGAGGTGATTGCTATTTCATTGGATTTCTGGTTATTTTTTCAAACCAATAATATATCCTACACTATCAAATACATGACTAAAATTTATACATTAATTAAATCTACACATTTACTAGAAATCATAGAAAATAGGGGAAATAACATAAATTGTTCTAAGTTACAGAAAATAGAAACATAATTTAAAAGCTAATGGGAAAAAAGAAATAAAAATGGAGAAATATTGTTGATAGTGGGCCCAAGTATTAGTAGATTCCACCCGTATTCAGTCGTTCACTGGATACAAGTTGATTTGATCATAAAATGACTCAAAAATATTATTAAAAATTGCAATAGGATACATACATGAAAAATTTGAGATCCTATTTTTAGGGGTGGACTGCATATTTATAATATATGCAACCATGCCCTATTACAGATTGGAGATAAATCAAGTTTTTGATTCTATTTTACAACATTATGCATGAATAAAGGGAATCAAATAAAATATCAAGATTTTTATACTATTTCAGCATATTTTGTTTTATCAGAATACGTATGATATATGCTTTATTCAATTTACATGGATTTTTACATAATGGATGAAAATTATATAGTTGATCATCTTTAAAATTGTCCCTAGTCTGGATCTAATGTTGAAACTCCATCTGCATATTTTATTGAAATCACATTTTGTTTTGCTGACAACAAAGTTGTGCTAGAATTCAGTTTTAATGGGAATCGAGTGCCATTCCTGTAGAAGATAGGAATTAGGTACCTAATGGTAATTAGGTACCTAATGGTAATTAGGTACCTAATGGGAATTAGGTGCCTAACGGGAATCGAGCACCTGACTATCAAGCGTTGAATGGGAATCGAGCACTCAACAATCAAGCACAAATGGGAATCAAGAATTTGAAAGGAAATTGGGTACCTGACTTAGCTCTTTCATTAGTTTTTTGTAGATGTTTTACCTTAGCTTTTTCCATCATGAAATTTAAAGTGCTAGGTCCAGGTGGTACCTTGATGTAAACATGCTAACACATAAAATTCTATGAAATCTACACAAAATGCACTCAAAAACAAATATTAAATATCATGCAAAATAAATTGTTAAACATATATAAAATTCTCATAAAACATACATATCTATGAAAATAAATATCATGGTTTATATAGAAATTAGTACAAAATATGAGCATATACAGGGCTCATCATTCCCCATGCTTAAGGGTTGGCACATACCTATGCCACTTTAAACTGGTAATTACTAGTTTTATTTATGCCCTTCCAGTAGGTTCTAATCCTTTCCTTTCTCTTTTTCTCTATGACCTTGACTTTGGCCTTATCTCTAGGCTTCCTTCCCTTTGGTGCTATGGGGGTCTGCTCCTCTAGCTGTTCTTTTTTTAGGTTCTTGTTACACCGAGATTGCTGGATTGGTCCTACCCCTATCCCTATACCTATGCAAAATTGTGCTACTATTCTCTTTTTTTGCCCTACTTTACTCCTTCGAGAATACCCTTTAGGAGTTAGAATATCTTTCTAGAATGCTTCTTCAACTTGTTTCAAAAAATCATGGTAAGCAGGTAATCTCTCCCCCATTGGAACTATAGATTCTTTCCAAAATGGCACACTAGTTTTCTTTGCAAGTTGGGCCTTAGGCAACTTGGCCACTACTAGATCAATATCAGCATCATCATATGATTGTGCTTTCTCCTCCTTTGGGATATTGCTTGATGATTCTTGACCTACAGTTTGACCAGAGCCAATTAAACCCATTTTCTCAAAATATTCCTTCATCTTAGAAGTATTTTTGCCATTAGACCCATACAAGCCCAAAAACTGGTGAGGTTGGGCAAATGGAATTTTCTTAGGGGATTTTTAGCATTCTTCTTGGCCTCTTTCTCAGATTCCTTGAGTGCTTTATTATGGGTCTTTTTCCAATCCTTTTTGTCTACTGCAATATCTTCCTTAAGCTTTTCAAAATTTTCTTTTTGTGCAGAAAATATTTTCTTTGATGCCTCTCATTCCTCATAGGAATTCATTCCAAGCTCCTATAAATATGTTATTCTTGATCTAGTTCTATGTTGTTTCTAAGGCTCCCTCATAGCCTTTCTCTTCAATCTTAGCTTTTTGGGTTGTCTTTCAGGGTATGTTGGTGTTTCTAAAATAAGGGCATTTCCCCATTCCATTTTTTATGTTGGTGTTGCTACCACTTATGGTGTTGTTGCTTCCTATTCTTTAGCAGGTATAGGTTGATGATTCTCCTCTACTTATTTTGAAGGTATGGGCTTAGGTGACTTCTTAGTCACTTTTTATGCAGTAGATTGCTGCTCCATTGGAATCGCCCTTTCCTCCTAAGGTTCTTTAGCCCCTACATCCACTTTAGAATGTCCTGGCTCAACCCCTATATCTTGGTCAAGTTTTTGTTATACTGAATGGGTGGAATATTGAGGCTTTTCAACCTCTAAATTCTCTTCTTTATCCTTATCTAAAATTTGAGGCTTTTCAGCCTCCACTTCATCCTTCTTTTCATATTTTTCCTCAACAATTTTTTTTGAATTCTAAGGCTCTTCAACCTCAATTTCATCCTCTTGGGTTACCTGTTCTGTAGAGTGAGATTATGAACATGGCTACTCCACTTATATTGCAACATTTGTCTCTTCCTCATTTTCTGTGTGAGATTTTAGGGAAGCACTTTCAATTATAACTATGGGAGATCTTTTTTGAGATTGAGGGCTCCCCTATTTAGATAAATTTTAAGCAAAATCCATAGAGTGGTATCCTACCTTAGTCTCTTGGCTGGCATTTCTAGCATCTGATTACCAAGTGCTAAAATATGCTACCTTCTCTTTAGAATCTGAAAAGGTAGTGGGCACATCCATTGCCCAATTAGTATGAACCCTGCATCCACTTTAGTCGGCTACTCGGCTTCCACTTGCTTACCTTGTGGCTATAATTCTCTTCTTCTATCTTGTAGCTACCAAATTATCTAATATAACTCATGCATTTTCATCGTAGTTTCTTTCCTTGAATCTTGAAACATAGTATGCTCTTCCTTAAATTTTACCTTCCAAGTGGTGGCATGTTCTTTTAAAAATTATAGATGTTGCTACAAATCCTTTGTCTAGACCTCTTATTTCAGATCGTTTGTCTGCACTTCATGTTGAGGATTATGCCCCCTAGACAAGTCCTGTATAATATGGGCCAAATAGTCCTCCTTATTCAATTCTCCAATATTCTCCTCATCATCGAACAAGCTAGAAACTACCCTGGACATTTTTATTCACTTACTCCTTGTCCAGGCTAAAATTGACATATAAATAGGGTTAACTAGATCAATTCTTGCATATGTATCATTGAAATGGGAATTATCAAAGGGTGAACCATGCCCCACATCTCCATTAGGTTGAGTATGATCATAGAATTAAGCATACCATGCATCCTCATCAAATCGAGGAGAAGCAGGGGATGAGGCTTACCCTGCATCCTATACATTTTTATCATATTGGGATGCAGGCACTGTCTCTATGCTTTCTACCACCCTTTCAACCAATCAGTCAATTTTTCTAGATGCTTCCACTTCTTACCTTTCCTCAAGAACTACATTTCTCCCCTCGACTTCCTCAACCATTGTATTTCTATTTACCTCGGCATGTCACACCAAGGTTGAAATTAAGCCATGGTGAACTAGGGCAGACGTTGTGCCTAGGTAGTACTATATAGCCTCATCTTTGAGGGTGTATGCTAAATAATAGGGCACATTAATTTTGTCCCCATGCTTTAAGTTATTGATAAACTGAAAGTGATTGAAATTCAGCTTGGAGTACCTACCAGAACAAGTGAAGAATCGTATGATCTAGTCGAAGATCGACTGTAAAAAATTAGGGATGTATTTATTTGGCAAAACTCCATCCATCAGGTGCTCTATCGATCTTCCAAATAATATTTTTGCAGAGTGCTAGATTGTCTTCTTTATATGTGTGCTCCCCTATTAGAGGAAGGCTCGTTACAACTAAAATATATTCTTCGATTACTAGGATTTCTAGTCCCCTCATATGAACAACCCCATCCCTCATGGATGCTATAAATTCATTAGCTGCCTCTACGTCCTAGTCTTGGATGACTAGTCGATAGTACTCCACCCAACCTACAGCATCAAATTACGTCTGGATGTCTGTGAAAATTCTCGAACAGTAGGTAGGCTCACTTTTCTTTAAATTGTGGTTTTTATATTTTCCTCCCATGACTTAAGTATAAACTTCCCCTCAACTCAATCTCAGCTCTACAAATTTATCACACCCTGGTTCTCTAGTCTACAGCACTGTAATTTTTCCCTCCTTACATGATAATTTTTTGATAAGTAGTTTTTAAAACTAGTTGCTTCCTTGGATGCAGGTGTTTAACTATCGTAATTAAAATTAATTATTGTTGTTTATGTAAAATTTCCTTATAACATGTACTAGATCTTATGCAAGTGATAACCATAAGCATTTTACCAATCAGAGCTATGACACATGGAAAAGAGCCAAGTGGAGAAATATTGGTGGCTAGGACTACAATGGGGGTTGTACCAGCACTTTTTCATAGACACACGTGTATGAAAATAATATATACATAAAATAGAGAATTAAACATGTACCTATATTTTTTTCTATGTGTGTACCATGCGCAGATATTTGTGGTGTATTATTATTGGTTGGTGGATGATGACTAGGCAAACCACAACAAAAAATGATGGTCATATTTCCCATATGGTGAATTTCTCTTTGTGTGATTGGTTCTTGATAACTACAATGTGATACATTCGAGATATCTTGCAAGGTTTCAAAACAAAGTTTAGAAATGAAACATATCTTCATGGGATGACAAACATCCCCTCCTCATAAGTTGTTTGCTGATAACTTTTCTCTTTGGAATGTGCACAATCTCTTTAATGGATAAAATTAAAATAATTTCATTCGTGATAGATTTGACTTTGTGCATATGAGCAATCAGTTGATGTGGCATGGTCTACTTCTTGAATGATGAAGATTATTCACACATGGCACAAACGTTCATTGAAATATAAAGGAGGTTCCTTTTTCATGGAAAATGGGTGCCTTATTTTGTTTCATGGGACGTAAGTGTTTGCTAAAATGGGGTGTAGATACCTTTTGGTTACAATCAGATGCCACACTTATAATGGAAATTGGGAACCTCCTTTTCAAATGGAAATCGAATGTCGTACTTTTAAAATAAACTTTATACATACCTTTTTTTTTAGAAAAGAACTTAGGTGCCATATTTTAAAAAATGAAAATTGGACACCATTTCCTTTAGAAAAATAGGAATCGGGCATCGATCTACCAATGAACGAAAATCGTGCATCATTTCTTACAATATGGGAATCATGTGCCTTCCTTAATTTGAATGGAAATCGGGTGCCTCCTCCTCTCAAAATAGGAGTCAGGCCCCATCTATCATCAAAACAGGAATCGGGCACCTTTTCCCCATGATATGAGAGTCGGGTGCCTCCATCAGAAAACAAGAATCAAGCGCCTTTCCATTCACAAAATAGGAATCGGGTGCCTTTCCCTTCAAAAAATGGAAAACATGTATTCCTCATTTATTTCAATATCTATTGATATATCCACTAGTATACGCTTTATAGTTGATCAGTCCTTTGATGCTATAGTTTGAAGAATAGGGATAAAATCAGCATCCGCTACCTGAACCAGCATGTGAGTGTTCTATTTTCCATAAATACCACTCCAAACTCTCATGTATAGATTCAGGTATAGTATCCCCTTCAAATGGGGACCAGCTACTCCTACTAAAAATAGTTATCCTAAAAAGCTGGGAAGGTGCAGGTTCTATTAGCATATACCATTGTATGCATATTACATTATTTTAGCATTGGGGGGGAAGCAAAAGGTTAGTGCACATAGGCACTCTCTAGGTTTGTAGAGAAACCAACTATTGATTTCATAACCATCGGATAACCACCAAATGTAACCTTTATATTCTTATGCAACACATGGTACCAAATTCTTCATAGAATTATACATGGCATCAAAGCTACGAAGTTTTTTGGGAAAGTAAGTTCAATAACTACTCCAACTAATTCATACACTATTGAGGCACGAAGGAAGCAAGGCTAGCAAGGCATGAAGAAGGTAAGGCTATCACAGAATGAAATAGGTAAGGCAACCAGCAAGGTGCAATCAAAATATAGAAGTAGAAGCAAGCACACAGTGTAAGGCAAAAGCAGGTACGAGAACGTAGAAGCAGGCATGCAGTGCGAGGTAGAAGTAGGCACATAGGATGAATCCAGTAGAGGTAGCATGTGAGACAGAGGAGACATGTGGAACCATCACAAAGGCCAAACAGGTGACACATCAAGACTGATGAAGACACTTGGCAAGCCATAATAGGCGAGGAATGTGGTTGAGATAGTGGAGGCAAAAGGAGGGGAGTGGTTTCCTGAAGGCAACCGAAGAACGTAGTGCATTCTTCAACATTTAAACCCTCCCACTATCGTAGCACAATGCATGTGGGATTTTATTTTTTTTATTTCTACTATGCACTACCTATGGCATAAGGAGGATGTCCTCCTTCCTTATACTCAAGGTGCTCCTCTGCCCGAGTGGTTAGTGCACTACGTTCTTGGCACAAGGTCCTCATTTCAACTCCCACTGGGAGGTCTTTTTGATGCTCTGTGAACGAGAATGCCCGCGTGTCATTTTTTGATGCCCTATGCATAATATTGATACCCTAAGCATGATTTGATGCCCTGCGACTAGTGATGCTCGAGCAATGTTTTTTTGATGCTCAGCAAAAAATATTGATGCCAAGCAATTTTTTTAGCAACATTTTGCAATTTTTTGCCTCATTTTTTTCTTGGAGGATCCAATTTTTTGCCATTCAGGAGCGATTTTTTGGTCCACAAGGAGCACGTCGGGGTCCTCTGCTATCACCAATATGAGGTATTCTTCCATACTTCATTTTTTTTTCCTTTCAAAGCATATTTTTTGGAGGGATAAGTTGTTTTTAATCACAAAGGACAACGAAAGGAACATTTTTTTGCAACAAAAAGGGGGAAATATCATATGTCTTTATTTTTGCAAAATTATAAAGAACAAGGGGGGAATATGTTAGAGTGAATATGCATTTTTTCCTCAAAAGCAAATTGGTATTGTAATAGGTGCATTTTCGGTGGAAACTAACACCTCAAGTAGTTGAGAAATTTGTGGGCATTTGTAGTTGTTTTTTGCATTCAAATTTCCTATTTTTATGCATTAACAATTACATCAATATAACAGCAAAATAAAGACCCCAAATTTTTACACCTATATGTGCAATTTATTGCACAACAATGTTCGGTATTTGTGATACCTCTAGCCCACACTTACAGGTAATGTTGTCGTGCTTTGGGCTACTGTATCCACCACCTAATATAGCTGTAACAACAATTTCTAAGCTTGTTCTCTATAAATCATCGAGGAGAAATAAGGAAAACTAGTTCTATTATTCACTTCATTTCATACCCACATTGTGATTATTGTTAGGCATAAATCCTAACAAAGGTCTTTTCAAAGTGTTTAGGGAAATTTATGTCCCATGCATGAGGAATAGAATTTCTATGGTAGGTATCATAAACAACATGATACCCTTTTAGTATCGTCTAAGTTCCATGTATCGTACTGCTCATATATACTTATAGTCTCCCTCACATAAGGGTGGGTATATATAAAGTAGTTTTGGTATATATATCTGGCAGGTATAAAGAAAGAGAGACCACTTGGTGATATAAGGAACCTTCACAATGGCTATTGTTCATAAATATCTATTCGATTCACAGTTTTTGAAAGGTTCAAAATTTGCTCCATGGAAGACAAAGATGTGTGCCATTATTTAGGTGGAATATTTATGGGATGTAGTGACTGGAACTATAAAATACCCTCAAACAGCAGGAACAGATCAAAAATATTTTGATAAGAAGGACAAAAGAGGTCTCATGTTTATCTTGCTTGCTACTACAGATGAGGTCCAACCTCATATCTGTGATGCAAAAACTAGTAAGGAAGCTTGGGATGCTTTGACTACTGTGTATGAAGGAAAGAACCAGTCCACTATTCTACACCTTCAAACTCAATTGCATACCCTCAATATGAATTTTGGGGAGACAATTGATCTATTCCTTTTTAGAGTGGTAAAATTGAAAGCTAAATTAAATACTATGGGAAAACCTATGGATGATACTCTCTTGACCTCTGTCGTCTTGATAGCATTGTCATAATCCTACAAGATGTTGATCACCTCCCTCAATATTTTTGGTAGATAAGTATCCTTTGTAGAGTTGTTAAATTTATTTCAAAATGAGGAGGCAAATCAGGTTTAGAAGGATGAAGTTCTAGATAATTCCCTTTATACCCAACAAGGAGGTAATAAACAAGAGCAGTTTCAAAAGGGGGGTTCTTCTTCCAAGGGAAAAGGGAAATAGAAGTACAAACAATATTGCAAGATTTATGATATGAATAACCATGACACCAATAGGTGTTGGTTTAAGAACAAGCAAAAGAATGACCAACCTCATAAGAACAAGGGCAAAGGGAAACACAAATCACAAAAAAGAATAAGCAACCTAAGGGGCATGTTGCTTATGTTGAATCCAATTCATACTTAAATTATGTAGGGTCCGACTCAGACTCAAACTCTGAAAGAGCACACAAGGTGCTCATGACCCATACTTCATCTCCCCAGATAGATGTTGTATGGTATATTGATTTAGGAGCCAGTAAGCACATGACTGGAGACAAATCATGGTTTGAGACATTTGAGGAGAAATAAGGTAAACCAGTAACCATTGTAGGCAATCAAGGCTACCAAGTGAAAGGCGAAGGAAATGTGTATGTTACTCTTCCTAATGGAAAATGTTAGATTGATAATGTTCTCTATGTTCTTGGTTTAGCCAATAATATTTTGTCTATTCCTCAGATTTTGGATAGAAATATGGATGTCAACTTCTAAGTTGCAAAATGCAATAAGAGATGTTTTATAACCAAAAAAGGTAAACATGTAGCAACCAGATCATACAAGCATGGCTTATTCATTTTAGATGCTATTTCAACACCTCATGTTACCTTGGTAGCAACTACAAAGGAGGCTACTTCTCTGTGGTATAAAAGATATGGGCATCTAAGTTCATAATATTTGCTCGAATTGAGAAAATACGAGATGGTGAGAGGACTTCCCCACCTTTCCTCCATCTTTCCAGTTTGATCCTATTGCTTAGTACGAAAGCAACACTGAGTACCATTTTAAGCTAGATATTCTAGAGCTAAGAAACCTTTGGAGTTGGTACATGTTGATCTGTGCAGTCCTATGCCAATTAGCTATGGTGGAAATAAGTATTTCCAATTGTTTATTGATGATTACTCACAGAAGATGTGGGTTTTCTTTCTTCATTTGAAATCAAAGGCTTTTTTGTACTATAAACAATTCAAGAAACTTGTTGAGAATGAATCAAGATGTTTCATAAAAACCCTCCACTCAGATCGAGGGGGGGAATATACTTCCAAGGATTTTTCATCATTTTTGAAAGAACATGGGATTAAGAGACAATTGACTAGATTATATACCCCTCATAAAAATTGATTTGTAGAGAGAAGAAATCATTCCATTGTGAAAATGGTTTGATGTATGCTAAAGTGAGTACATATTGAGGATCAGTATTGGATAGAAGCAGTAAACACAGTATCATACCTCCTAAATAGAGCACCCACAAGGGATCTATAGGATAAAACTCTACAAGAAACATGGAGTGGTAAGAAACCCTCCATCTCTCATATAAGGTTTTTTGGATGTAAGGCATTCATGCACATACCAAAATAGAAAAGAAATAAGTTAGATGAGAGTACCCTACAATGTATATTTCTTAGTTATGATGAGCATTCAAAAGGATATTGATTGATAGATCCTATAACCAAGAAGACACATATAAGTAGAGATGTGGTATTTGATGAAAATTTCACATCAAAAACATAGTTGTATACCTTGAGGAAAATGAGCCTAAGAAAGAGACTCCACCTCCTCATAATAAGATTCCAAAATGGTATACTAATACATTGAGAGATTCCAATTTAACATCACTTCCAAATCTAACTCTAGATTGACCCTATACTCGTAGTATGACCCAGTAGAAGAGATCATAGGCATCAACTTCATAGGTTGATGAGCTTTACCAACAATTTGATGAACTATCTGTGGATGCAACAAAAGGTAGGGATATAGATATGGAGGATGAAAGGGTTTATTTGACAACATTAGATGAAAATAAACCCACAATAGTTCAGGATGCACTTAGTAAGTCTCAGTGGAAGGCTGCTATGGAAGCAGAACATACATCTCTCATAAAGAATCATACGTGGAAGCTAGTAAATCTACCTTTATGAAAGAAGCCCATTGGTTGCAAGTAGGTTTTTAAAGTAAAATATAAGGCAGATGGTACTATTGATAAGCATAAATCTTGTCTTGTTGCAAAGGGCTATGCACAGAAAGAAGGCATAGATTATGAAGAGACTTTTGTCCCTACTACAAAAATGACCACCATTCGAGTACTTTGTGCCATGGCAGCTCAATTTGGGTGGAAGTTACATCATATGGATGTAAAAAGTGCTTTCTTAAATGGTGACCTACAAGAAGAAGTGTACATGGTCCAACCTGAAGGATTTGTTGTTGAAGGGTAAGAACAAAAAGTTTGTAAGTTGATCAAATCCTTGTATGGACTGAAACAAGCTCCTTGAGCTTGGTACATCAAAATTGATAGTCACCTCATGCAACATGGTTTTCAAAGAAGTCCATCAGATACAAATATCTATATAAAGAACAATGGTTCTGATATAGTGATTATGGTGCTATATGTAGATAATCTGATCATAAAATGCAGTTCAAAGAGTATGATAGATACAGTGAAAAATGATCTAAATAAATATTTAGAAATGATAGATCTAGGACTTCTACACTATCGTCTTGGTTTAGAAGTGACTCAAAAGAAACATCATGTATGAGTTACTCAAAATAAATATGCCAAGACATTGATCGATAAATATCAGATGACTGAATGCAAGTATAAAGCTACATTAATGGAGGTATGACTTAAGTTATCTCGATTCAATCAATATCCATAGGTAGATGGCACTCTCTATCATCAACTTATTGGGAATCTCATATACCTCACATACACCAGGACAGAACTCAAATTTTTTTGTAGGTTATCTTTCACAATTCATGCAGGATCCAAAAGTGAGCCATTAGAAAGCAGTAAAAAGAGTTCTTCATTATGTCTATGGTACAATAGATTTTGGCTTGGAATACAAAATGAATAACAAGTTCTATCTACAAGGGTACACGGACTCTGACTATGTTGGATCCATTGATGATCGAAAGTCAACTTCTGGTTACATATTTCATCTTGGATCTGGTCCTGTCTCTTGGCATAGTAAGAAGTAGCAAGTTGTTGCTATCTCTTCTACCGAGGTAGAATATCGCATAGCTAGTGGAGTAGTCTAAGATATGATATGGTTACGTCGCATTCTTACAAATATGGGCCTTTCAAAGAATCTTCCTCTTCATTTATTTTGTGATAATCAAGGTATATTGAATCTTGTTAAGAATCCCATATTTCATGATCACACCAAACACATTGACACTAGATGTCATTTTATTCGATATGAAGTCCCAAAACATCATATACAGCTCCACTACATTCACACTAATGAGAAAATTGTAGATATCTTCACCAAGGCACTTGCTCATGTCAAATTTGAACTATTTCACAATGCTATTTGCAATTTCCAATAATTTAATAAGGGGGTATGTTAGCATATACCATTGTATGCATATTACATTATTTTAGAATTGGGGGGAAGCAAAATATTAGCGCACATAGGCGCTCTCTAGGTTGGTAGAGAAACCAACTATTGGTTTCATAACCATCGAATAACCACCAAAAGTAACCTTTATATTCTTATGCAATACATGGTACCAAATGTTTCATAGAATTCTATAGTTTTATGGATCCTCTGCTTGTTAGGCCTAGGTTTCTCAGGCTTCCTAATAGCTGCACTCAGGGCATCATTCCTGTAAAATAGAAATACAACTAAAAAATGAAAAATTGAAAGAATCATTGTTTTTGGGACCATGTGGACAATTCCCACATCTTACTAACTCAACTTAAAATTAGAATCAACTAGGGTCTCCCCCATGCCTAATATAGACTTCATCATGTAAGTTTTAGACACATGATATGGATGCGGGTGGTGACCATTTACTATTAATGTAATGTTGCTGCCATCAATTATTCTGAATCAAAAAACACCATTATTAATAATTTCAACTACCTCATATGGTCCCATCCAATGTTGCATGAGTTTACATTTCCTTTCCTAGAATCGAGAATCATAGAATAATACCCATTCTCCCACTTTTAACTACTTTGGCCTAATATGATGATCATTGCATTTGACCCTCTATTTCTAGATAACCTCTCTTCGATGCAGAGCATCTCTTCGGTACTCATCCAGCTAGTCAAGTTGTTGAATCTATTCCTTTTGTGACTCATCCAAATTTATATTTAATTCAACTGCAGTTTTGAGAGTTTTAACTTCAAATTCTATAGACATCATAGCATTATTTCCATATACTATATGGAATGGTGTAAAACCAATAGTAGTCTTCCAGGTGGTCCTATAGACCCATACTGCTTCTAGTAATCTTGTTGCCCAATCCTTCCTATGTTGATGTACTATCTTTTTCAGGATATTTTCCAACTCTCGGTTGGTTACCTCAACTTACCCATTCACCTATGGATGGTAAGGAGTGGTTTTGTTATGCCTGATTTTATATTTTTGCATGAGTTTCTAAATCATTTTTGAAGTAAATTGAGGACATTGATCAATTGTGATCTCCCTTGGGACCCCAAATCTTATGAAAATAGATGAATACAAGAATTTTTCTATAATTTTCTCTTTTGAATTACGCAAATCCTACACTTCAACCCACTTACTCACATAGTCAGTAAAACTAAGATATACCTCTTACCTACTGACAGTGTATTAATGGGTCCTACGAAGTCCATCCTCCAATTATCAAATGGATCTATGTGAACATGTATTTGGAGTGGTATTTCATCCCTGAGGGTTGGTCTATCTATCCTCTAAAATTGGTCACATTAGCTCACATGTTTGACTGCATATTTGAATAATGAAGGCCAGTAATAACCAGCCTGCAACACTTTGTATGCAATATTTTTTCTTGCAAAATGGCCACCACAAGGTTCATCATGGCAAGCCTTCAGTATTTCTAATATCTCATTATCAAAAACACACATTCTCATGATCTAATCAGGTCCTCTTTTAAACAAACACCCATCAATCCATGATAAGTCTACATGTTTCTCAATTAAGTTGTATTTCTCTCATGATGAAAGTGCAGGGGATACTTTACCAGTGGTTAAATAATTAGCCATATCTATGTACCATGGTATCTGTTCATTCAAATCAAATAAATACTCATCTATAAATTTGTCATCTATATATAGTGTATGGTCTGGATGTATCAATCTAAACAAGAAATCAACTACCACATTGTCCTTACCTAGATTTTCTACCATTGTCACATCAAATTCCTATAGAATCAATAGCCATATGATAATTTTGCCACTAATACCAAGTTTTTTTGTCAAGTATCTAATAGCTAAGTGATCAATGTGTACAAAAACCTGATATCCTGTGATATAATGATGAAATTTATTGAGAGCATGTATCACTGCAAGAAATTCCTTTTCTGTGATATTATAATTAAATTCAACACCTGTGATATGTTTACTAACATAATAGATGGCATAAAATTCATCACCATCCTTTTGTCCCAGTACTAACCCTATTGCATTGTTAGATGCATCAACATATATGTGAAAGGGTATGGTCCATTTTGGACCTCTCAAAACTGGAGCAATAGTCAATTTTTCCTTCAAGGTGTTAAATGCTTATTCACATTCTTCTATCCAAATAAACTTTGTATCCTTTGACAATGTGCTAAGGGGTTTAGTAGTTTTCCTAAATTTTGCTATAAACCTCCTATAGTAACTAGCTGATCCTAGGAAACTATGGATATCCTTCTGTGTTTTGGGAGTAGAAGGGTTTTGGATAACTTCTATCTTTGTCCTATCTACTTTGATCCCATATGCAGAAATGTGATGTCCTAAAACTATCCCTTATTGCATTAGCATAAAGCATTTCTCATTGTTGAAGGATAGGTTGGTTTACTCATACCGCTGAAGTGTTTTCTCTAAATTTTCTATGGTTGCTTCAAATTTTTCACCATATACAGTGAAATCATCCATGTATACTTCCATAGTTTCTCCAATAATGTTAGAGAAGATGCTCAAAACTACCCTCTAAAAGGTAACAAGTGCATTGCATAGACCAAAGGGTAAAACTCGGTAAGCAAAAGTCCCCCATAGACAAGTGAATGTGGTTTTGTCTTGATCGTCTTCCCCTATCTGAATCTGATTATATCCACTAAATCCATCCAAGAAATAAAAGTATTTATTACTTGCTAAGGTGTCAAGGACCTGATCTATGAAGGGTAAGTGGAAGTGGTATTTCTTGGTTACTTTGTTGAGCAACCTATAGTCAACACAAATTCTCTATTTTCCATTTTTCTTGGGCACCACCACTAAAGGTGATACCCACTCTTTATCTAAAATGGGGTAGATGAATCCAACTATGAGGAGTTTTTGCAATTTAGATTTGACAATTTCTTTCATAGCTGATTGATTCTTCATTATGGTTATCTTACTAGTTTACCCTGGTCTTCCAAATATATCCTATGAGTATAGGTTTTAGGAGTTATTCCTCTCATATCTGAATACTCCCAAGCAAAGGTATTTTGATTTTTGACTAATGTTTCCTTCAAATTGAGTTGTTGTTTAGCTATCAACTCATCATCTATGTTCAGCATTCTACCAGGTTCAATCTTATTTTTTTAAATATGGTGATCTTTACCTCCTACCAATGGTAACTCTGGATGAGGACAGGAGGGTTCTCCCTAGAAAAAGTGTGATATTATCCTATCCTCATCACTCTCATCCTCCAACTTATCAAGTGTCATAATATATTGAATCATTGATAGACCACCAATATTCTAATTTTCATTTTTAGGTTCCCCCAATAAATTAGTAGACTATGCAGGTGGATGTTGGATCAACGTTTTTACATTTTGACTATCAAAATGGTCATTTGCTCATCTCTACATCTTATGTAAGCATCATCTATTGCCAACCAAGGTCTACCTAATATTAATGGATATCCACCTAACCCAAACATGGATTGTATCACTAAGAAATCTGCTGGATACTCCTATGCATCCACTATAACAGTGATGTATTCCAACATTCCCTTTAGGAGCACTGTAGACCTCTTTGCAAACTACAACACAATTTTAGTTGGCTTCAAGTTGGACATTTTAAGTTTTTTCATGGTCTCCTAGGGCATGACTTTTATAGAAGCCCCAAAATCTACTAGTGTATTGGGTAATTATTTTCACAGTTAAAATAGAGCTTCCTGAATCTAAGTACTTTTGGCTATAGGTGTTCCCTAACATAAGATCAGCTAACTGACCTACCAAACTGATTAAATTTGCTAGTTTTATTCTTGGTTTATTTATGCACAACTCTTTTATGGACTTTACATAGATAGGAATATATCTGATGGCCTAAAATAGAGGGATTGAGACTATCAAGTTCTTCAGACTAGAGAAAATATCAAATTCTAATTGTATTGGCTTCTTGGGTTCTTGAAACCTTTGTGGAAAAGGTCGAACCTCTTCTTTATTATTTACAGGTGTTGATTATTCTTCTACTTCCTCTATAAGAGGTGATTCGTCATTTCCTACCTCTATGTTTTTCTTTTCTTCTACCAGAGGAGTGACTTCTACACCTACTTGTTTTTCTGACCTTAGTTGTATCGGACTACAATCTACCTTAATATTGTACATGGGCTACATCTCATTCTCCATTTTATAAATTGGTTTTTATTTGTTGTTTTTATTTTTTGTAGGCTATTTTGGTAACTAAGAAGGCCTTAAAGCATGAGGAGCAGGCAGACTTGGCTATAGTGGAACTAGAGTAGAATAATATGGATTTTGATTCTAAGCATTTTGGTTTCTCCACTACTTTCTAGGTTTCTAGTATTGCATCCATGGATAGGGATTGTAAGGATTTACTCCTTGGGAAAACTAATTCCAAGGTTGTTGTCCCCACCAAACCATGTTAGGTGGTTGAACTTGACCTTGATTTTGGTAATTACTGCACCCATAAGATGGCATTCTTGTTTGCATGTTGTTACCCATAGGAGACTATTATTAGTTTATCCTATTACCCATGAAGTATGCTTCTTCTACTTTAGGTTCCCCTCTAGATTTTTTTAATTGTGAATACAACTTAGTTTTGTGATATTTTTGACACACATCACAAACTCTAACTTTATTTTCAGGATAATTGTTTCTTGGGTGTTTTCCCTTGCATTTAGGACAAAAGTAGGCTAATGCTACCTCATTCTCATTCTTTTTTTTAAGTAGTAGAGTATCCATTCGGAGTTCAAGAGAGAATAACATCTTACTCTTGAGGTCTTCAAGTGTATTTCCTATTTCTGTTTTAGTGAAAGTGGCTGATTGTTTGATATTCCTGGGGGTAATTTTATATTTTCTTCTTGAAAATTTTCAACACAACTACAAAATATCATCCATTGTATGCTAATAAATATCCCCTCCAAAAATCATGTTTAAGGATTCAAGAGATTCATATGTAAGTCCATTTAATAAGATACTTCTTAGGGACCTATCTCGTAGTCTTGAATGGGGTGATATCTGCAAATTAAAGCTGAACCTATATATTCCTCCACATATTTTCCTTCCTTTTGTTTCATTTCTAGGACTTCTTCTCTTGCATATCAATCTCTACCAAATTCTTGATACTAATATAGGAAGATATTTTTCATGTCTTCCCAGGTATTTATCCGTCTATTTCCCAAACTGATGAACCAACGTAAATTTGAATCATCAAGAGTAGAGGGAAACAATTTTAATTTTGGAGCATCAACTGTATAATCCACTGATCTGCATAGAACATCAAATTTAAACAAAAATAGATCTAGATTTTCTGTGGGAAGTCCTCTAAAGATTGGAAGGTGGGCATGGGAGATGTGTTTCATCTTGTGATCTCCTCCTACATCTCCTATTGGAAAATTAAAACTAGTATATGCTTCTTCTATATTCTCTGCCATCCTATCTGGTATCGGGGTTTCTACACCTACTGCGTTCAAAGTAGTTTTCAATGCTTCTAATTCATTTCTCTTATCCTTCAGGAGGATTGCTAAATCAGTGTTTGATATATTTCCTACTAGTACTACTTTCCAGCATTGAGTATTCAATAGGTCTTCCTTATACTGAACTCTACTTATCTTCGATCCTTCTCTAATATTTTATTGGTTTGTTTCAAAAGGATCCTATGCAAATATTGGGTGTTCCAACCATTGCATAGGTGAATATGGAGGTTGAGAGGTTTTAGTCTCAAATTTAGGCTCAGGCTCAGCTGAAGCAGAAGGATTTTGAGAAATAATATCTTTATTCTTGACAAAATGACCATCTGGTCCTCTATTCTTAGGTGGACTCATACAAATTTGAAATGGAGATTCTAGAGAAAGCAACCTAAACTACTGCTAATATGATTTCTTTAGAACAATAAATTACAATGGAAACTCCCTAGAAACAACACCAAAATGTTGGGCAAAATATTGGTTAGTTTTATACGTTTAGATTCATTACCTCAATTAATTTGTCAACCCGAGGTAGCTCATAAACTTATGAGCAACCTTGCACAATATATGCTTGTAATTTCTTTCAACCAAATGAGTCCCTCAGATTTATGGTTTAGGGGGTGTTTGTTGTTTCATTGGAGTTTTGGTTATTTTTCCAAACCAATAATCTATCCTACACTATCAAAGACATGACTAAAATTTATACATAAATTAAATCTACACATTTGCTGGAAATCACAAAAAAGAGGGGAAATAACAAAAATTATTCTAAGTTACAAGAAATAGAAAAATAATTTAAAATCTAATGGGAAAAAGAAATAAAAAGGGAGGAATATTGTTGATAGTGGTCCCATGCTGTCAGTATATTCCACCCGCATTCAGTCATTCACCAGATACAAATTTATTTAATCATAAAATAACTTAGAAATATTATTAAAAATTGTAGTAGGATACATACATGAAAAATCCAAGATCTCATTTTTAGGGGTGGCCTACATATTTATAAGATATGCAACCATACCCTATTACAAATTGGAGACAAGTCAAGTTTTTGATTCTATATTACAACAGTATGCATGAATAAAGAGAATCAAATAAAATATCAAGCTTTTTAGACTATTTCAGCGTATCCTATTTTATCATAATACATTTGATATTTGCTTTATTTTAATTACATGGATTTTTACATAATGGCTAAAAAATAGATAGTTGATCATATTTTGTATTTTCTCTAGATCATATCCAATGCTAAAACTCCATCTGTATATTTTACTGAAATCGTGTTCTGTTTTACCGATAACAGGGTCGTGCTAGAATTTGGCTTTAACGAGAATCAGATGCCATTCCTATAGAAGACATGAATCAGGAACCTAATGGGAATGAAGTGTCTAATAGGAATTGAGTGCTTGACTATCAAGTATTGAATGGGAATCAGGTGCTCAACAGTCAAGAACCAAATGGGAATCAGGTGCTTGAAAGAAAATTGGATGCCTGACTTAGCGCTTTCATCGGTTTGCGCTTGGTTAGCTTTTTCCATCATAAAATTGAAAGTTCCAGGTTCGGGTGGGACCTTGACGTAAACATGCTAACACAGAAAATTCTACGAAATCTACACAAAATGCACTCAGAAACAAATATTAAATATCAAGCAAAATAAACTGTTAAACATATATAAAATTCTCATAAAACATACATATCTATGAAAACAAATGTCGTAGTTTATATGGAAAGTAGTACCAAAAATGAGTATATACAGGGCTCATCAGTTGGATTTATAGTAACAAACCCTAATGGTATATCTACTTGATTATTTTTAAATTTTATTGAGTCCTCAATTGTATCTCTAAGCCATTTTGGTTTTTTATGAAATAATTCTTCACTATTTTCATTGAATGTATTCTTAATAATTTCATCCATTTTTCTCAATCAATTTCCTTTGAAGTTGCCTACCTTATATCTCCCTAGGTTTTGAATAATAAATTCTAAGTTTCTAAATTTTTCAAAAATCTATGATGTTGAATTCCTTGTCTCCCTAATTAATTAGAAACTAGAAAAATAAGAACTTTGCAAATTTAAAAAACCTTAATTTGAAGTAGGCTTCCTTTTATCTCCAAAGTTGAATAAATTGCAAAAATTCTATGAGCTTTGAATTTCAAAAATAAATAAAAAACAAAGCTTTAAAATATTTAAAAAATCAATCGACTTAATTACCAATACTACTTATCACTCCAAAAAACTTAATTAATTTAAAAACTTCATTATACTAATAGCACACTTATCTCTCCAAAGTAACTTTAAAAAGCTTTAAAAAAATAAAAATAAAATATTATACTCCTTGTCATTTCTCTTAACCTTAGATAAATTAAAAAACTAATTTAATTTATCCGAGAAATCTAATATTACCTCCTTGAAGCGTGTCTCCTTGTGACGACTTTGGCATTGAATATTTCAAACATCTCATTATCCTTCTTGGCTTGAGTGTGTGAGGTTGAGTCGGTCTTTGAATGGGCTACTACTTGAAATCATTCAAGCTAAATATTTCAATCTTTGCCCTTCTACCTTATCTGCCTCAACATGTCATTCTGGCATATTGCATGGTATTTTATTTGGTGCTCAATCATTCCAATGTCTTGCATGCTTGTAACATTCGATATTTTCACCTTTGGCATTTATTATCTTTTCACCTTCCTTGGTGCTCAAACTATTTTCTTGGTGCTTTATTATAATGATTGGTTTTCCAACTCTTGTCTTCTACCTGCAACGTCCAGATAATGCTTTTTTTCACCCAATGCTTACGATCCTCTAACATCCAGATGATGCTTAGTTTTCACCCAACTCTTGCACTTCCTTCTATTTGGTTTAATGTGATGCTTTGATGCTCCTTTATAATTGGTATGGTGACACTTTGATGCTCATTTTGATTCTCCATTTTGGTTGGTATGGCAATGCTTTAATGCTCCTTTTTGGCTGTAATGAAAATGCTTCTAACTAGTTATTATCCTAGCACACTCAAACTGGTGTTCAACTACACTACGCTCAATTTAGATTACATAAGGCTACAATATGTTTGGCTCAGGTTGCTTAGACTTTAACTTCAATATTGCATCCTTTTATAATCAGTTTTCTCCTATTAATGACTTGCTTACTGCCAGTGCTTGCTATCTGTTCTAATCTTCTTATTCTTCTTATTATTGCTAGTGCAGGTGACATTCTTCAAGAAATTGTGTTGGTTTTATGCAGATGTAGCTCCTCCTTGGTTTATTGTACTTTAACTTAGTACAATAGCATTTCTTTAGATATTATCTTTAACTTTTATATTTATACGTTGTCCTCTTCTAAATACATAGCCTTTCCTTGGTCAAAATTACTCATATATTAAGAGTATTCTATCTTCCTTTATTGCTTGCTTTCTACCTTGCACTCTAAATTCAATTTTGTCCTACCTTAAATATTAGTTATCTTTCTTTGCTATATTTAAGCTTATAATATTAGTCTAAGGCTTTATACCTCTTCATTTATCTCAAGCCAATTTCCTTTATGAAACAGCTTGTAAAATGGCCTTCGAGTGATTTTTCTCTACCTAAAATAGACTTCTATGGTAAACCAATATCAATTCTTATTATATCCTTGTACTCTATATGTTGTATGTGTTTCAAATATTTCACTATTCTACATTGTTGACTTCATCATTTAAAATGCTGGTCCTTTTATGGACTGCATAGCACTTCTATTCTACTTCTAATTTGTCTTCTATTTATATAGAATCTAATCCTAAAATCTTGGTTAAATATTCTTATGTTGTCCCCTACTTACTTTCTTTGTAATTCTCAAACTAAGTTTGATTTTCTTTCAACCTTGCTACTTCAATGACATCCTCTTTATGTGTTGTTCAATATTATTTTGCTGCCCTCAATTTGCAAACTTTAAGCAATAATAATTTGAACTTGGATCTAATGAATGTTGACCTCTCCTTCTACTCACTTTATCTTCTATAATAATAGTCTCTTTTCTTACTAAGGCCAATATTATCACTTATTATGGACCTCTCTCAAATGGGTCTCATTACTCAATCAACAAACTCTGATGGGACCTTCTCTAATGGGTCTCCTTTAATATTTATCTTCAATGAGACTTCTTCTAATGAGTCTCCTTTCTCTACCTTTAATGGGACCTCTTCTAATGGGTCTCCTTTCTCTACCTTCTATCTCAAAACTACATTTCTTCTAGGACTTTTATCCTTATGACTCTTTCCTTTCTTAATCAAATATGGCCTCATTTCTATTAGAGCCACTTATCTCCACTATGAACTTCTTTCTCTGAAGGGTCTTAAATATTTGGTTCTATAAAATCTATATTGACCTCTTCTCTTGGACCAACTTTCAAGCTTATTATCAAGATTTTTTTCTTCAAGACCAGAATCAATATTATAGATGGTCTTCTATTTCGTATAGTTTCTTGGAATAGGTGAACTCAATCTATCTTATAAAGGTTAATATCTTAATAACTTGAAACTCATCTCAAGGTCTATCTTTAATACCTAAAATTATACTTGATTGCAACTTGAATCAATCCCTACTTGAGGAAAGCCTTTAGTTTTCTAGCACAAGAATATGAAAGTCTTCTCTATATATTGTAGGAAGCTTCTCACTTTGGAAGATCAATTTTCACTGCAGCAATATCTTAGATAGCTTTCTCTAGCATTACCTAAGAATATAATATCAAAAAAATCTAAAGGGACAAATTTCTTCTAAATTGGTTCTTTCTTCAATCTTTCAATATCAAGGGAATTCTATCCATGAGATCTTCTATTAATGTCAGGATTGGCTATTCCTTGAATGATAAACTTTCTCCTAAGTTGGTTTTACCTCAATATTTGTATCAATAATAGGGATAGCTATTTTCCTAAATGACCAACTTTCTTTCATAGTTGGTTTTCTAAAATATGAATCCTATTCTTTAGTGATTATTCTTCAACCTAGTGGAAATATTCCATATTATTCAATGGTTATTCTTCAACCTAGTTGAAAACATTCTAGCTAAGTCCTAGTCTTCACTAGTTGTTCCTGCAACTATGGAAAGACTCTAGCCTTACTGATTTTGACAACTTAATAAATATTGTGTAAGCAATATTATTGTAGCTTTGATACCACTGTTAGCTTTTGAAGCTTTAATATTAATGTAAATCTCACAAGAAAAATAATCATAGGATTGAATATAATAAATTTGTAATAGAAAGAATCAAATATAATAACAATACTCACATAATAATCATTTAAACAATGCTCATAATATTACACATAAAATATTAAAATTCTATTGAATAAAGGTCTACTAATACAAGTATAAAGCTATGCATGTTTGATTATTATTGCAATGCTTTGTGATAAATATATAATTGTATGTGACTCTTCATATGTTTCACTCTTGACCTTCACTCTTCTTTACAACTTTTCACTTTCCTATTCTAAGGACACGTGCACACTTACATATAAGACACTTGTTCACATTTACACTCTTAACACTTACACTCATATTTACATGACACATGTATTTCCTGCACATTATTATATTACATAAAATATTTACTCACTCACTAATCTAATACACAACCCTATTCTAATATTTACAATAATGCACCAAGGTGGTACATTGGCATGTACCATCTAATGTAATATTCTCCAACAAATATTTGATTTAGGGTACTAGACAACATGGTTTTTGAAACTTTTGGCTTCTTTATAAGTTGAGGTCCTTTCATTAAAATTTTGGTACTTCATCATTTCTTTCAAAATTTTAGACTTATCCTTCTTTGTAGTGGAATCACTACAAGTCTGGAAACTTATAGGGTTTTTTTTCTTGCAAAAGAAACTGAACCTAGGATATTGTGCCTTATCTCTTGGGCATGGAGTTTTTTTTTTTTGGATTCTTAACCCATTCATTTAGCTTTATATACTTTGGGTGGGTCTAATTCCCATACTTCAAATCCCATTGGTTCATATAGTCATGAAGGATCTATGAATTTTTTTCATCAGTTGATAATTTAGATCCTTCTTCTTCTAATATTAAAATATGATCAATATTTTGCCTAGTTGTAGGTAGGTGTTCCACATGGTGGAAGAAGAATTCCTCTTATTGAAGCTCCAATATGACCCCATATTGGGTTCTAAGCACCATGATGGACCAATCTAGAAACATATATCCTCCCACTTTGGAGGTAAAATCTCTAGATAGCTAGAGGCTAAATGAAGTTGGGAGATCAATTGTCAAAATGTCTTGTGTCATAGTCACACTAGGACATACATTTAGGGCTAGCGGGAGTTCTTTGAATTCTCCAAAATTTGTATTATACTACCATCCAGTTGTACCACCCTTTTTTTAGTAGGTTGGTATTTAATCCCTAATGCATCTACAACTCTTTTGGGAATAACCATTAAACTTGCCCGAAAATCTATCATAAAACAATGAATTATTTTATCCTTTTAGATGATAGATAAATAGAATGCATAAGTTTTTGGATTGATTAGTTTAGGGATTAAAATTTGTAGTACCATGGTAGCTTGCAGTTGCCTTTGCCATTTTTCCTCTTCTTCAAGAGTCTTTCTTAGGTTTTTTATTTATCCAAGAATGGATAAAATATCCTAGACTAGTACTAATACCATGGACTTATTTAAATGATCTAACACATTGAAGGCTTTAACAGGTATTGTTTTTTTAGTATTAAGTTGTGGGAAGAACCATGGTCTTCCTCAAATTAGTTGAACATCCATAACTAATTCTAGTAATGGGTCCTATTACCTTAAGGCCTCTAAGGTACTTTGCTTTAATATTTTTGGTGATGCAACTCTTGGGAATCCTAAGCTACTATTGGTTATTTTGGCTTGGTTTCTTGAAGCCTTTTGGCCACTTTATTGACTAATAGTAGGAGGTATAAGTGTTCTTTATTTTTGAGGTGCTACAATCAAATGTTTTCATTGTGGTTGGGATGGCTTGTGTTGACTACCAAGCAGGGTTATGCACAAGCGCGAAATATCGTAAATTGAATCTATTTAGGATTTTTAAAAATTTGAAAAGGCTAATTTTGGATCCTTTCACTGGGGCCTATTCGCTCGAAATTTACAAGGTGGAAGTTTTTTTGGGGTAAATTTGCCCATCGTTTATAATCATGAACCTAACTTTATTTTAATTTGTTGACCTCAAATTACATATTATTTTGATTTTCTTGCCCAATTCGCCTTCAAATTATAAATGATTTTATTTTTTCCGCACAAATCGCCTCATATACTACTCGTATATATACTATACTGGGTACCGATAAACATACATCGAGAATACTCTAACTCAAAAATAGCTCTAAAACAACGAAAAACTTGAGAATGTTGTAGAGAAGTGACTGTCAAAATAAACCGATCGGTTGCAGAGGAGTGTCGATTGATGCAAGATGATCGATTGCAAAGTCATATATGTTGGCATAAGCTAATCGATTGTAGAGCTATGTCGGTCGGTGTAATATGATCAGTTGAAGAGCCGTGTCTATTGGTATAAGCCGATTAGTTGCAGAGTCATGTTGGTCGTTGTAAACCAATCGATTGTAGAGTCATGTCTGTCAGTATAAGTAGATCGGTTGCAGAGTCGTGTCATTCAACGTAAGTTGATCGGTTGTAGAGTTGTGTCTATCAACATAAGTCGATTGGTTGCAAAGTTGTGTCTATCAGCATAAGTCGATCAGTTGCAGGGTCATGTTTGTCGACATAAGGAGATTGGTTGTAGAGTCATGTATGTTGATGTAAGTCGATCGATTGTAGAGTCGTGTATGTTGGCATAACCCAATCGGTTGCAGGATCATGTCTATTGGCATAAGGAGATTGGTTGCAAAGTCATGTCTATCGGTGTAAGTTGATCGATTATAGAGCCATGTCTATAGGTTTAAGGTAATCAATTGTAGGGTCATGTCTTTCGGCATAAGGAGATCAGTTGTAGACCCATATTTGTTAATAATAAGTTGATCGATTGCAGATCCGTGTCTGCCAGTATAATCTGATAAGTTTCAACATCATTTTTATCATTATAAGCTAATCGATTGCATGGTCTTGTCTGTTGGCATAAGTAGATCGATTGCAGATCCATGTCTGTTAGTCAGTTGTAGAACCGTGTCGATCGTCATTAGTCGATCGATTGTAGAACTGTGTCGATAATCATTAGTCATTCAGTTGTAGTGGTGTTGATCGACATTCATCTATCAATTACAGGGACTATCGATCAAATTTTACCTATCGATTGTAGGGATTGTCTATCGATATTTATTAATAGGTTGCAGATGTATCGATCGACATTAGTCTATCAGTTGTAGGACCGTGTCGATTGACATTAGTTGGTTGGTTACAATTTTGTCGGTATAAGCCTATTGGTTGCAAGGATAGTCGATCAATAGTGTTTTCAATATTTATCTCTTAGTTGCAGAGGTTTCAATCAGTATTTTTTGTGGGTTGCAAGGACATGTGATCGACATGTCTATCGATTGCAAGGACTATTGATAGGTATAAGTCGATCGATTGTAGGGAAGTGTCTATCAATAAAAGTGTACCAGTTGTAGAGGATTCATGACTGAAAATTGATAGAGTATTCTTATTCCATTGTTCTTTTGTCCAAATATATTTTTCTATAGTTTCATAAGCACTATAGGTGAACTATACACAACTGTGGTAGACAACTATAAATGTCATATGGTTATGTGTCAGGATCATTTCTCTTGTTAGAGACTACTTCTTGTCTCTTAGAGTATGTTTCATATGTAGTGTAGAAGCACTATCTGCAACTATGGTCGATAAGTATTCCCTATCATATTTTGTGTTAGGATCATATGTTCGTCTTGAGGGATGTCTGCTATTTTCCTTCAAATTCATATACATTTCCTAACATATGAAGGTTTTTATTTACAGATACAATGTCACCTATTGAAGATGGAAATAAGGAAGGTCAATCTTCTTGTAAAAAGACAATTTTGAAACATTTTACACAAATATCAAAATGCAATGAGACATCAATCTCTACATATTCTACACAACTTGCAGGTACATACACCTTTTACCATCAGTTTTTTAAAATTTATGTTCTTTTTACCATTAGTTTTTTAAAATTTATGTTCTTCTTAAATGTAAAACCTTTCTCTATTAATAGATAAATGGTTTTCTGCTTATCTACCTCTTTTTAAATGCTTTGTAAAATCGTATTCTGTTAATTCTTTAAAATAGTGCCTTTTTTACAACAAAAAATGATAGAGAACACCAAACATTGAATGCAGTAAACATTGTCGAGTCTGATGTGCATTCACTCGAAGATATTCTAGTAGATGATATGGCACCACATGATAATTTTTCTAATAATGACATTCAGCAACCACTTCAGGATATTTTAAATTCAGACACATCAACCGAAAAAGAAAAAGACAGTACAATTAAAATTTAGACCTCTGAGAAATCTTGTAGTCAAAAATCGAAACATCAAAAGATAAGTAAATGGACTATTGGAAGGGATTTTAAAAATGAATGGGCACGATTATACCCCTTTATTGAGCGAGATGAGAAACTGAATGTGTGTAAATGTATTTTTTGTACATGGAAGCTCAGAAAGGATCATTTATTGCAAAATAAGAAAGACACAATAGAAAAACACTGTGGGAAAGTTTACATCAAAGAAATACGAAGTGATGGAATAATTAACAAATCTCATAGGTGGAAGGATGCATCAAAATGTGTGCATGTGAGATATGCACTTGAATATGAAAAATCAATAAAACAAAAACAAACTCTCATTGAGAAGGGTGGAACAATCGAGGCACAATTTCAAAAAATTAATAATACTGTATTAGCCTCAAAGAAATTGCAGTTTGCTATTGTATACAGTATTCTAAAAAAAGGTTGACCCATGTCTGATTTTGCTAATTTTAAGGAAATACTTCAACTAGCCAATGTACAAAACCTTACCAGTTCACATTGGTCAGATCGAAGTGGTTGGGAAATGGAAAAATATCTATCACTTGGTTGAGAAGGAAGACCTGAGAGAGAATATGAAACAAGCCAAATTTATTTCACTTTCCATTAATGAGGTAACAACTGTTGACAACACATCTTGGATTTGCATACATGTTTACACATTCAAAAATAATTTGAGACAACCTCATTTACTAGCACTACATAATATGATTGAAAATTGTAATGCGAAAAACATTTATAATGTTGTTGTAACCAGTTTAAAGGATATTGTCGAAATGGATGAAAAGGAAATTGCCACAAAGTTAATTTGTGTTGGAGTTGATGGTGCGACTACAATGCAAGGACAAAGGAATGGTCTTTTTGTTAGGCTTCAGACTTTCATTCCCCCATATGTGATTCTTATTCATTGCATGGCTCATCAAATGAATCTTGCATACAAAATTATGAGCAATTTTGATAATGTAGCTAGAGTGGAAGAACTCATCCGTGATATACACTCACACTTTTTATGTAGTCCAAAAAGGTTTACATAGTTTCAACAGTTTTCTCTAGGTGTAACTGAAGGCAGAAAAATGTTAAAAGATGTGGAAACCAAATGGATTTCACTGTTTCTTCCTGCAAAAAGGGTATTTTCAGAATATCAATCCTTTTTTGGGTTTATGTATGCACATCGTAGAGATGTTGACAAGGTAAAATATTTGCTTTTTCGTATGACTAACTTGGAAACTCTTCTCACATTATGTGTTATTCTACCAATGTTACAAGAAATGAATACTATGATTAAACTTGCACAGGAAAGGGCAATTTATATTGTCAATTTCATGAGGATGAGAAAACAAATATGTATGGTTATTGACAAGATTTATTTATCCAAAAGATATTTTGATGATCCCAAGTTTGATAGTTGGAATACGTTAATTAATTTCAATGAACCGAACAACTTTTTAAAGTTCAACATCAACGACAATCTTTGTATTGCTATCAATGGAAAGTTGATTCCTATATATCATTTTGAAAAGCAATTAAATACTCTGACAGATGATATTGAACAAGTGCCCATTACACATTTTGGATTCGATGAGGTTTTGGATAACACTAATAATAAATTGAAAATAATTGCAAATGCATTAACAAGTGAAATAAGAGATCGTTTTAAGAGAGATGAGACACTTGAGGCCATGGTTGTTGTTAATCCTAATTTCTATAATCCTTGTGGTGACCAAAGTAGTAGAAGTGAGTTGTTTGTAAAATGTATGGGTAATATTATGACACATTTCTCTAAAAGTGTGGAAATAAATGGCTTTAAAATCAATGGTATTCTAAACAAAGATCTTTTGAGATCTCAGTCAACCAATTTTGGAATAACAATGGATAATAAAATTGCACAATTCAAAAATCCACAAGAGACTGGTTCAATCACGCATTTCTGGAAAAAATTGTATCGAAGTAGTGTCTTGCAAGATACTATGAGTGAATACTTTATTTTATATGAATTATGTCAAACAATGATTTTGAGATCTGTTGAAAATGAAAGATTTTTCAGTGCATTAACTTTTGTTAAATCAAAAGTTCCTAACAGGTTGGACAAAAATTTGGAAATTTTTTTGAAAATGTATGTGTCATCGTACGAGGTGGGTAACTTTCCCTATGACAAAGCGTTGACATATTGGAATTCCTTAGCCGAAAGAAGAGGTCTCTCAAATATGGTTGATAATAACAAAAATGATTCAGCTAGGAGTGATGATGAGATTTTGGAAACACAAAATTCATAGATTTTGCGTTCTTATGGAGAATTTGATAAAACTTTGTATTACCTTCCAGAAATATAAAAATTGCAATGATTATATGACAAACTCATATAATCTAATATTTTTTTGGATTTGAAATCATTTTGTAAAATTTTAATGATTTGAATAAATTCATATTATCAGTGATTTTTCGGATTTGAAATATTTCATATTATCAAAAAAAATTTGTATTTGATTTGTTGTAAAATCATATAATCATTCAATTTTCAATGATTATGCATGTTTGCTTTTTAATGTTATGGATTGTCTATGTTTTCAAAAATTATGATGTATGCTATAGCTTTGAGTAAGTTGAAAATTTGAAAACCATGTATACGTAATGATGCTATGTTATTGAACTAAATGTATATGTTGACAAAAAATAGTTATTTTTCATTTGAATTTAAATGTATGTATGTATCATTAGTATCATTAGTTGTATGATATGACAAAATATAGTGATTTTTTATGATTTATGCTTTGTCATTGAGTAAACCTTGTATGCATAGTAAAAAATTTTGTACATATGTATGAAAAATGCATGTAGTATATTACTCTAGATATGGAAAATGAAAATTTAAACCCATTAATAGATATATCCATCGTAAAGTCACTTCGAAATATAAAAACAATATAGCATAATACAAATTACCATATTCATTTTTATACAACTATAATGAATAACTATGAATGCACTGAAAATTCAAACCCATGCATAGATATATCCTTCGTAAACTCACTTGAAATATAAAAATAATATAGCTTAATAGAAATGAAAATACTCACTTTTATACTATAACAAGAATGAATATGAATAATCTGAAATTTAAACACATGCATAGATATATCATTCGTAAACTCATTTAAAATTTGAAATATGAAAACAACATAGCATATTATATGGAAATTGAAATTTAACCCTTTCATAAATATCTCCATCGTAAACTAACATTGAATATAAAAACAATATAGCATAATAAAAAAGAAAAAAACACTTTTCTATACAAGAACAAGAATGAATATAAATAAACTTAAATTTAAACACATGAATAGATATATCATTCGTAAACTCATTTGAAAATTGAAATATAAAAACAACATAGCATATTTGAAACACCATAATACTTAAAAGATGAAAATAACACACAATTATAAAAGTGTATCTCTTAAAAGTAAAATAATAAAATCAAGTATCTTGTTTTCATACGAAAACATATGAAATGTCATAAAATTGTCTTTCAAAATATCAAATTTTAAAATTCAATTTCTTGCTCCAAAATATTTGCCGCAAGTGGGGGTTGTCAATGATCAGGAGAACTAGATGTTCTAGGTTTTCTTATTGATCTTCTCCATACAAGTAGTGGTGTTTCCTTCACATGTGTTTCGGAGTCTCCTGATTCCTCTGGATTATAACCTTTGACAGCAACACCCCACTTTGAAGAGGAAGAGGATGCCCTTTTTTGTGTATATATAAAATGTCAAAATTACAAAAAGACAAATAATGGAAAAATAAAAAAAATTATTTAAATATTGACAAAAAATTACCTGAACTTGTAGTTCTCTCATGGCTGCATTATCTAGGATTGAGTGCCAATATGTTGGTACTGGAGTGTTCTGCAAATTATAAAAATATTCATAAAAAAAAACAATAATATAATTGCATGTGCTAACTATCAATGAGGGTAAAGCGTGGGTTATCACGTTCTCTATTTCCAATCTAATCCGATGTGAGACATAGGTGGACCAGTCAAATTTTTGGTGTGAAAGACAATGGACCAAATACGCTAAGGCCCACATCAAAAATTTTGTCAGCCTTCCTTGCAGAACGAGTCTAGCAAGGAAGAATTCGCAACATGCCCAAAGAAATTTATTTTCAATCACCAGTATGATCAAACCCCTTCTAGACTTGGTGGATGAAATTGCAAAAAAACAAAATCAGTAATACACAAGTGACTAGAATTTAAATTCAATTAAATTAAAAAATAGTTATACCTTGAAAATATTCCAATTGCACATTGAAGTTGGTCTCCAGGTAGAGTTTGTCTTCATTAGTTAATTGGTATTTGGAAGTGATAGGCTCAACACCAACGTGGGGTAATGTTGTCAATCTAGCGACATCTACGACTGTGAAAGAAAGAATGATGTTTTTGTTGTTGATGACAACATTACCTTTCCTAAAAAAGTATTATAACCTGCAATGATCTTCTCTAGCATTTTTTTTTTCCATGTCAAACTGTGGCATTGAAACTAGACCCCGAAGACCAGAGGATGTGACCCACGACATGTCGTAACCCAATGTTGATAAAATTTCAAAAATTAGGGGGTAAACGAGGTTTTTTAAATTAATTTTACACATTTTAGGGGTGGCAGGGGATGCCATAGGGTGTACGAATATGGATCAGAAGACATAGAGGATGGTACATGACACTTGATAGAAAAGGATTCAAAATGGAGGAAAAGGGTTAAAATTGGCTTAAAACTTATGGTAAAAGGTTAAAAATAAGATAAAACTGGAGGAAGAGGGTTAAGAATGCATTAAAACAAGAGGAAAAGGGGTAATAATATGTTAAAACAAGAAGAAAATGATTAATACTATGATAGAATAGGCAAAAAAATGATTGTTAATCCCTTTATATAGACTTCTCTCCATACAATCAACTTTTGGATGGGTGACACGTGGCCTCTGCATGCAATTGTTTCATAGATTGTTGACACATGGCCTCTGCATGCAATTATTTCATAGATGGTTGACACGTGGTATAGATGCAACACTGCTACCATTGTCATACCAATAGTCGATCGTCATACCTGCAATCGATCAACATATCTACAACCAATCGGTATATCTGCAATCTATCATCATTTTTGTAACTGATCGACATGTATGTAGATGATTTTCATGCCTACAACCAATTGGTATGTCTACAATCAATCAACATATCTACAAGCAATTGGTATGTCTGTAGTCGATCATCATGTCTGTAACCTATCGTCATGTCTGCAACTGATCGTCATGTCAGTAGTCGATCATCATACCAGTAGTTGATCTTCATGCCTACAATCGATCAGTATGTCTATAACCGATCATCATATCTACAATCGATCAAAATATCTACAACCAATTGGTATGTTTGTAGTCGATCGTCATGTCTACAACTAATCGGCATGTCTGCAATCGATCGTCATGTTTGCAACCGATCGGCATGTCTACAACTGATCGATATGTCTGCAATTGATCAATATGTCTGTATTCGATCGACATATCTGTAGCCAATCATCATGCTTGCATCAGGTCGGTATGTCTACCACCGATAGGCATGTTTGTAGCCGATCAACATGTCTGCAACCGATCTTCATTCCTGCAACCAGTCGGTATGTCTGCCATCGATCAGCATGTCTGTAGCTGATCATCATTGATGATGTGACAAAATATAGATATTTTTATGGATTATGTTTTTTCATTGATTTAACCTTGTATATATACATAACTACTAAAAAAATTTCTACATATGTATGAAAAAAGCATATAGAATAGTACTCTAGATATGGAAAATGAAAATTTAAACCCATGCATAGATATAACCATTGTAAACTCACTCTGAAATATAAAAATAATATAGCATAATATAAATTACCATATTCAATTTTATACAACTATAATGACTATGAATGCACTAAAAATTGAAATCCATTCATAGATATATCCATTAAATAACATTGAATAACATTCATTGATATATTCATTCATTTTTATATCACAACATGAATAACATTAAATAACATGTAAATCTATAGCTAAGAAATGAAACACCATAATACTTAAGAGATGAAAATAACACACAATTATAAATGTAAATAGCACAATAGTAAAATAATAAAAGCAAGTATCTTGTTTTCCAATGAAAACATATGAAATGTCTTAAAATTGTTTTTAAAATTTATTTTTTCATTTCAAAATCTTTTCCCCCTTCCTCCACTCCTTTTGCCTTCTCAATGGCTTCCACAGTCTCCATAGCAATGACTCCTCCCTCATATTTCCCTTGTTCAACTCCTTTTTCCTCATCCACATTTTGCATTTTGATGGCTCTTTTCTCGAGTTGGGTAATAGTACTATCAATTGCTCCACAATTGACAAGGATCATCTCAATATTTTGTATTCCATCAAGAAGGGTTTTTTATTCTTTGCTAACATCTTTAGATGTTGGTCCTTGAACTTCTTTACCCTTCTCCTTAAGCAGAACATCAGGATCTAATCCATTACGGATAATGATTTTCTACAAAATGTTGTTTAATCGAACTGATTCCTATGCTCTTTTTTTCATTGACATGGAAGCGTTTAAGAACTCCTTTGCCATCTTGAGATAGTCTTGCAGGTTTTGAACCTGCTTCTTGAGATTTTCATAATTTACCTACAAAAAGAGAAAAAAGTTAATCAACATGAAAAGATAATTACATTTGAAAAAATAACAACAAATTTTTGAACACAAAAGTGATTAAGTCAAACCTCAACAGCATTTTTTGTAGCTACAGCAACAACAACCTTTTTCTTATCACTTGCCCATTCATTGTAATAAGCTTGGGCCTCACCGTTTATGTTCTCCAATTTTTTCATCATAAACTTTAAAATTTCATCTGTGTATGATGTATTCACCTTCAAAATGCCAGATTTTACTTGTTGTAGTAGAGCCTCCATCTTTTTAGGTTCATTTTCAACAACAAAAAAATTTCTTTCTCTTTTTGAAAAATTATTGTATCGGGCATTAATTTCCTTTATCAAAACCTTAGCCCGATACTCCCATTTTTTCATTTATGTTATATCTGGAAGTATAAAATCCTTAATTGTAGATTCAACATTATCAAAAACCAAATATTTTTCTAAAAAAATTATTATTTCATCCTCTTGTCGAGGAGGAGCCTGATGGGTGCTTCTTTCCCTTGGAGGAGATTTACTTGAACATTTTGCACCTTCATTTACTTTGTCTTGAAGAAATTCTGATAGTTGAAATTGAGTGGATGTGTTATCTTGCAAAAATTAATCTTTATCAAGTGGAACATCATCCAACCCAGTACCAAAAGCTTTCGATATATCCTTAAAAGTAAAATTATTAATAGAAATACGGTCAAAACCGAAAAAAGTCTTTGATGCTTCTCTCTCTAAAATTTGTTGTGTTTCTTCTCTCTAAGGCCTAGATGGAAGAAATTTTTTTCCAACTGGGAAGCATTGACCTCGCATTTGATTTGGCCGTTGTGGAGGAGGTGGCAGCATTTGTTGATTTTGTTGACGAAATTGTTGCAAGGGACCTTAAAACATAAAAAATAAAAATTAGTTATAAATTTTGTGAAGGTAGAAAATAAAAACTAGTTATAAAATTAAATTATGAAAATTGGTTCCAAACTTTGTTATAACACTTACTGGAAGAAGAAAAAACATCTTGTGTAGCTGCTGCTACAAATGGAATGTGGTCATGTTGTACATCTAAAAAAAATAAAAAAAAACAAAATTAATTAAAAACAGTAAAAATATTGTAAAAAATTTGTTTTGGTAGTAATTAAAACTTACTCCCAAAATATGAAACCTCATGCGTAACTACTCCCATTGGCATCGGACATGCAGCTGCAAGTGGATATCATCGATGATCAAGAGAAATAGATCTACGTTTCCTTGATGATCTTCTCCTTAGCGGTGGTGTTGCTTCCTTTGCAGGTGTTTTGGAGTCTCTTGATTCCTCTGGATTATAAAATCTGATAGCAACATCTCGCTTTGAAGAGGAAGAGGATGTCTTTTTCTATGTTTGGTATAAAATGTCAAAATTACAAAAAGACAAATAATGGAAAAATATAAATTTACTAAAATATAAAAAATAATTACCTGAACCTGTTGTTCTGTCATGGCTAAATTGACAAGGGTTGAGTGCCAAGATGTTGGTACTGAAGTGTTCTACAAATTATGAAAAGATTCATAAAAAAAAGCAATAATATAATTACATGTGCTAACTATCGGTGAGGGTGAAGCGTGAGTTTTCACATTCTCTATTTCCAATCTTATTCAATTTGAAACATAGGTGCACCAGTCGAATTTTTGGTGTCCAATACAACGAACCAAATACGCTAAGGCCCACATCGGTATTTCTTTCAGCCTTCCTTGCAAAATGAGTCTAGAAAGGAAGAATTTCCAACATGCTTGAAGAAATTTATTTTCAATCATCAGTACGATCAAACCCCTTCTGGACTTGGTGGACGTAACTGTAAAAAAATTAAAATTAGTAATTGTATGGTCAATCACTGACAAGAATTTAAATTCAATTAAATAAAAAAATAGTTATACCTTGAAGTTGGTCTCCAAGTAGATTTTGTCATCATTAGTTAACTAGTATTGGAAGTGACAGGCTCAAAACCAGCGTGGGGCAATGTTATTAATCTGGCGATATTTGTGGCTGAGAAAGAAAGAACGATGCTTTTGTTTTTGGTGATAAGATTTACCTTGATCTAATCCATATTATAAGTTGCAATGATCCTCTCCACTAGTTTAATATCCGTATCAAAATGGGGCATTGAAACTAGACCTCGAAGACCTGATTCTGTGATCCAAGACATGTTGTAACCTGGTGTTGATAAAATTTCTGAAATCAAGGGGTAAACCATTTTTTTATAATTAACTTCAAACATTCTAGGAGTTGTAGGGGATTCCATAGGGTGTACAGGTATGGATAAGAAGATACAGTGGAAAAGGTTTCAAACAAGAGAAAATTGGTTAAAAATCGCTTAAAAATTAAGGTAAATTGTTAAAACCAAGATAAAAGTGGAGGAACAGGGTTCATATTGCGTTAAAATGAGAGGAAAAGGGGTAATAAAATGTTAAAACAAGAGAAAAAATGGTAAGAAAGCTTTAAAATGGGAGGAAAAAGGTTAAAACGGTGATAGAAAAGGCAAAAAAATAACTGTTAATTCCCTTTATATAGACTTTTCTACATGCAATCAGCTCTTGGATGGGTGACACATGTCATCTACATGCAATTTTTTAACATATGGATGACATGTGGTATAGATGTACCACTGCTACTGATGGGAACTCAAGACTGTTGCAGCACATCGATACGTATGCAATCAATCAGTATGCATCTGATCGTCATGCCTACAATCGATCATCATGGCTACAACTGACCATCATGGCTACAACTGATCGTCATGGCTACAATTGATCATCATGGCTATAACTTATCATCATGGCTACAATCGATCAACATGGATGCAATCGATCATCATTACAGCAATCGATCATCATGGCTGCAACCAATTGTCATGGTTGCAACCAATCATCATGGCTGCAACCAATCATCATGGCTACAACCGATCATCATGGCTACAACCGATCATCATGATTACAACCGATCAGCATGCCATTGGTCGTCATGTCAGCCTAAATTCTTTCATATCGACCTAAAGCTTTTAATTATTTCGTACATTTTTAGATTTTGTAAACGATATTCATAGCCCCCAACATAGAAATATTTGCCATGGTTTGAAAATTTTTTGAGACAAATTAATGAAAATTGCCACGGTTTGAAAATTTTTGGAGATAAATAGCTGCAATTAGCCATGTATACTTCTACAAATTTCATCGGGGTTCCAAGACAATTCACCTTGATTTTATAAATAGATTTTTGGGTCGACCCCTTATGCATAACCCTGCTACCAAGGGGTGTTGGATTACCTTTGGCTCTTTCCTCCATTGCTTACTTCTTAGAATGTGTTAGATATATTTATTAGAATTGTGGCCTTTTGGCCATCATATTGCCCATCTTGTTAGATATTGCATAAATATCCTCTTTATCCTAGGCCACTAAGACTCACTCTTAAGGGGTATAATCAGGTTCTAGGATAGATGGAGTGGAGGTATATTATTCTGGCACCTAGGTTTTGATTCTTGAATATAAAGTGGATGCATGGGACAACATCATCTTGGTTGTTGTAGTGGCCAAGAGATGATATATTTCTTCTATGTTGTTCTAGCTAGGGAAAATATCTAGGGGTGGGCAATGCTAAGAGGTAGATCAATCTATATAATCATTATGGATAGGGGCTACTTAGCATGATTAGAAAATTTTATCTAAAAAAGGGTTGGTAGCAAGAATATTTGTTAATTTTGTCTCTAGGCTTGACCATTCCCCCAGATACTCTAGAATTAAGTCCTGGTATACCCATTATATGGGGATCTATAACCTTGATTCCATTGTAGGAAGGGATATCTTGGGTTATTCTAATAATAATACCTTTGGGTATTTTTGTCCCTTATCATGGATAATATCTCATTATAAATTAATGTAAGCAATTTTTATGATGCTTCATTTTTTGAGTCTTCTAGAGTGAAAGGGGCTGGAGTAATCATGGGAGATACTAAAGTTTTTTAACAAGTCATGGATTGGTAAATTGGGATAATTGGATAAGAGGATTGCATGTTGGGGTATAGGTACATGGGAGGCCTACGTGCTAGCCTTCCAATCTAAATAAAAATATGCTCAACTTGGATGGCTATACCATAAGCATCTAATAGATAATTTTCACCTTGGGCCTTAATCATTAATGATATTTCAAAACCTAAGGCCTTAAAATAATATATAAATGTCATACCTAGGGGAGGATTAATCTCTTCAATTATTTTTTGCCTTCATGGGAGCTCTCTTTATTGTTGATAGTTGTTCTAGGAGTAACATCCCATATGCCTTATCTTTTAATATTTCAAAAAATATAGTATTAAGTTGATCTCAATTGGCTATCAAACCAAATTGGAGTGTAATATATCATTCTTAGGACTTTATCTTGAAAGAGGTTGATGAATTATGCATAGACTTGCCATGTGGTTTAGATGCTCAATGGGGGTAGTGAGATCCTCCCCAAAAAAATAAGTGAGGGATTTTATAGTAAATTTAGGTATCTCCTCCCATACTTCATGCATAGCTAGATGTGCTAATGGATGTCTATAATTCCAAGAAGATAATGTTCTAGGTGGTAGTTGTGGAATATCCATATTATATACTATGACTCTTCTTCTTTGTGAAATGGTGGTAGATGGTGGGAACAACTCTTTTCAAATTTTGTAGTATATAACCCAATAGTAGGTCTTTTATTAGGATATTTTTGGGTTCTTCATTTGGAATGGAGTCACCATGGCTGGAGTAATCATGGGAGATACTAAAGTTGTTTGACAAGTCATGGGTTGGGATATCAGGATAGTTGGATAAGAGGGTTGCATGTTGGGGTATAGGTACATGGGAGACTTAGGTGCTAGTCTTACAATCTAAATCAAAATATGCCCAACTTGGATGTCTATACCATAAGCATCTAGTAGATAATTTCCACCTTGGGCATTAATCATTAATAATATTTCAAAATCTAAGGCCTTCAAATAATATATAAATGTCATACTTGGGGGAGGATGGAGCTATTCAAATATTTTGTGCTAAGACTTGTGAAATTTGAGGTTGAAATATTCCATTGACTCCATGGGAGCTCTCTTTATTATTGATAGTTGTTGTAGGAGTAACACCCATATGCCTTCTCTTTGAATATTTCAAAAAATAAAGTGTTAATTTTATCCCAAATGGCTATCAAAACAAACCGGAGTGTAAGATACCATTCTTAGGCCTTTCTCCTTAAAAAGGTTTCCAATAATCTTAGATCCATGTTTTGCTCTAATATATTATGAATTATGCATAGACTCACCATATGGTTTAGATGCTCAATGGGGGTAGTGAGATCCTCCCCAATGAAGTAAGTGAGGTATTTTAGAGTAGATTGAGGTATCTCCTGCCATACTTCATGCATAGATAGATGTGCCAACATGCATTTATCATTCCAATAAGATAATATTCTAGGTGGTGGAGTAGCCATATTATGGACTGCGACTCTTCTTCTTTGTGAAATAGTGGTAGATGGTGGCAACAACTCTTTTCAACTTTTATAGTATATAACCCAATAGTAGGTCTTTCATTAGGATATTTTTGGGTTCTTCATTTGGAATGGAGTCACCAGGTGAATGCAGATTATGCTCTAGAAGTAGGTAGATTGAGGTCTTCACCAAGACCTCAATCTAATATCTTCAATAGAGGTTTCTTCTAATGTTTTTTTTGGTATCGCATTATCAAGTGAGTGAGAGATACTTCAAAAAGTAGAAATATGCAAAGACCCTCACCAAGTCTAAGCTTAACTTGTTGTTGCAATTATGTGACCAATGATATGTCAATTGGGGTCCCATTGAGCATGCCATTAAATTATTTTTATCTTTTATTATCCCACGTTAGAGAGAGTTAAGAAAAACATACCTTATGTAGAGTGACACAACAAGGCTTCTCTTGAGAGTGTAGGGTTTGGCTTAATTGGGGCCTCCAAGAGTGTTTTATAATGTTGAATCCTTGTTAAGATGTGATATTTAGGTGTACTTTCAAATTAGGAGGAAAATAAATACAAGAGATAAATGAAAATTTTGAAAAATATAAAAATGTGAACTAAAAATGTGGTGATGCACCAAATATCCGCTAAGATCTCCCTACACAATAGACCTGAATGTTATGTGTCAGTAGTGGACACTTCCTCTCCTTGACATAGATGATTCCAAATGAGAGTTATAGGCATGCACACGCATAAGAGATGGATTAGAGTATAATAACCATAGATGGATACTCAAAATAGATGTGTAGGCCTCCCATATACACATGCATACAAGTAAAACTCAAAAATAGGTAAAGCTTGAAAATATACACACGTAAAGAGATAGGTTAGCATGAGAACCACAGATAGCTACTCAATAAATTGATTCATAGGCCTATAATATATGTATGTATGTATGTATGTATGTATGTATGTAAATAGTTTTACAAATATTGTGCCAAAAGCAGGGGTTCAATTTTCCTACAAGCCACTCAAGAGTTGAACACTATACAAAAAAAATTGAAAGGAAAGCTTGTAAAAGTTACAGATGCAAACTCATTGATCCTTACTATAGCCTAAACTATTGTTATTTATAGATTACAATAAGGAGAATTTCCATCCAATTTTTTTAGGATGACTTGACTTCTTTAGCTACTCCTTGTGGGGATTCTAAAAATTTAATGAGGCATATCTTCCACTATTACTTTTGTCATCCCAGAGTTGTCATTGTTGCAGATTCCATCTCTTCATATTCAATGGTTCACCTACCTTTTCTTGGATTGTTGATCCAGAATGTGTTTGGTAGATAGTCCTATCATTTCATATTAATGGTGTATTATTTAGACTCATCTACTTTTCTTTGGAATTAGTGCACCATTACTCATATTTTCCCTTTCATTCTAATGTGCTTTATTTTATCAAAGAAATTGTATGCCTTTCCAAACTTTTCTTTTCTTTTTTCTTGAAAGTCTTGTTTAACAACACCTGCTTGTCAAAACTTTTATTTCTTTTTTTTATTCATAACTTCTAAAATTCCTAATGATTAGCTTTATTGTGATGTTCTCCTTTTTGAGCTTTCAATGTCTTTGATCCTTGGATTTGTGCCTTACCATATTTTTATCATTCTTTGATTTAGGATACAAGATAATATGGTTGTTAGAACTTTTGGCTTCTTTAGAATTTGGGATCCTTTCATTAAAATTTTGGCACTTTACCGTTTCTCTCAAAATTTAAGACATTTCCTTATTTGTGGTGGAATCACTACAAAACCAAACAAAATAAAAGAAATGAACATTTTATAAAAATCCTAGAAAAAATAGGTAATGTTTATGAACAACCTTTAAATTTGTAATCCAATTTCTTGAAACATATTTGCTCCTCCACCATTCAAGGATTTATGAAAAAATCTGTCACAAGAACAAATTAATTTAAATAGACTAAATATCAAAAGAGAGAAATATGATGAATCCTATCAATTAATATTTCCCTCAAGCCAAGATGGCACAAAGATATTTTGATGATACAAGATCCAAATAAATTTTTAAGAAACCCCAAAAAGGATAAAATTTAGTTGCACCAGCTTTTCCATAGAAACTTCAAAAACAACACTCCTATAATCACTAAAAAATACAAAGGAATTAGATCTCTAAATTGAGTAACAAAGAATCAAGCCCTCTTTAATACCATGTTTGAAATTTCCAATATATTTAGGAATGAATCAAATTAGAACATTACTCATCAAATTAAAAGCAAATTACATATATAAGAACACATATATGAGAGGTATCATTAGACTCCAATAATATCACTAATGAATAAAGAATCATATCCAAGTGATAAGATAATGGTTGAACAAGATGGGTTATAAATTCTACTATAATACAAGTTATTAAGGTTCAAGGTTAAAGAATTGATCTATGGATAATAATATAATAATACAATTATGTCATATAACAAGGTGCTCATGGGCCCATACGGAAATATACAAATTATTTTAATACAAGGTCATTCAGCCTCAAATGAAGATTAACACATATTTCATCATTTGTTACAATGTGCAATCATTCACTTTGGCCATAACTAGCATTGTGATTTTATATTGTACATTTGTAATGGTCTATATTCCATCTTCATCTTGTAAGTTGATCAATGTTCTTTTAAATGTAACAATACTATGTCAATATATAATTATTGAGAGTGAAGGATATTTATACCTCCATTCATTGACCATTTTGCATATTTCCAATGGTTTCTATTATTATTGATCAATATTGATGTTTACATCACATATTCCATATTCTCTTTTTGATATTCTTGTTTCTAGTTTTTATTTTACAAATTTGGATAATGTGTTAATTCTATTTTACTCTTTATCTTAATTATTATGAAATTCTCCATGGTATGAAAGTAGGTACTTCTTGATTTAGAAGAGTTATTTGTGACTTTTCTTAGGGCATCACATTAATTATATCTTCTTAAAGGGCTTTTGTAACACAAGCACTTTGGACTAACTATTATTTGGGTTTCTCCAAAATTTAGTTTAACCTTCACTTTCCAAATTTTATTTAATAAAAAATATTTATAAGAATTAACACTTTAACATTTAATATTTTGAATGTCATGTTAGACATAAGAGGTACATCTTGATACTATGATTTTTTGGAAAAAAGTTCATTCTATTAAGATATTTTTGAGATTTGATCTATAGGAATAAGAGGACTCAATTAGAAGTTACATCACTTTCCATAGCAAAGTTCAAAGGTTCCAAATAATGGATAAGCAATCAATTGTACAATTATCATTGAATGAATCTAAATAACAAGCTTGTAATAATTATAGAAAAGTATCTACATACTTAAAAATTGTATAAAAATTGTGGGGATCTAAGTTCATTAAGTTTTCATATTCCTTTGTTTTGGAAATTAAAATTGGGCCAAACATACATTCAAATCATATTTTTCACAAACTTATTATTTTTTGCTTAAATATAAGGTTTTAGGTGGAAGCTAGACTATTCCAATACCAAAGAAATATTTCTTTTACCTAGCTTCCTCCCTTTTATATGTGTTATGCATGAGTGTAAGAGAACCTCGTCCATGGATGGATGTGGAAGTAGATTCCTTAAAATAGGGGCCACATCACCTCACTAATAGTAGATATGATAGTTATACTAGCTTAGTCCACATAACCCATAATGTTGAGGGTTCAATCACCCACCCCTTTTAGTATTTCTAACTTAATAAGGATTAGGATTGTTGTAATTAATTTAAAATTGAATCGTGTTCTTTTCCCTCTCAAAGGAAGGAAATGAAATTTCAACTAGTGATAGTTTAGCTCAAATGCACCCAAAATATTATGGGTTCTACACTCTCCTATGCACAATAGTTATCACCCTTACTAAATTTACTACTATTTGGCATGACCCCCAATGTGGGACCCTAGGCATGTAAAAAAAATTCTAGCATGGCATATAAATGTAGGCCAAGAATACATTTTTAAGAAATATATTTCCTTGGACAATTTAAAATTGAATAAGTATCATTCTACAATTCACAGCATGGATAGGTATTACATTCGCATTAGCATTCACCCAAGTGTTCAAGGAAGGCTACCAACTTGAATATGCCATGTGGCAAGGGGAAGATTTGAGGAAAAGGATATTTCTGAATTATTAGAGGCTATTAGTTGGGTGGAATTTCTAGAATTCATAAATATGCATAAAAAATCAAAATTCATCTTTTTCACATAGATTTTTTAGATTTGCATAGAAGTGGCTCCAATCGCATTTTATCACCTTTGAGAAAACAATTGCATAAGAAGATAATAGAATTTAAAATAACCATACCTAAGCTAAATGGGTATAATCACACTATTGGGATGGACCAAATGATTTCCCTACACAAAATATTGGACTTTGTCTCTAAATAGACATAGAAGATTCCTCCAGATACTAATGTTCATGAGAAGAAACTCTTGTAGTTTTAGGAGAATGAAGCTCATGCACCAATCACCATATGTTGAACACGGTTAGAGTCTTCATAGTAAATATATGAAATAACCATTGGAGGTGTGGAAAAATATTAAATATATCTCTAGAAATATCAACATCTGATGCAGGAGCATCCGATGGCAACAGAGCAATCTTGCATCAACAAAAAAATTTCTAAGTGTTTGCCTTGGTGTCGCGATATCGTGACAGAAAAAGAGTCCGATATCGCCACATGTCATGTTTTTGTGACTCAGCCAGGAGAGAAAAGGTGCAGGGCAAAAATGTCACAATTTTGTGACATGTCACAAAATTGCGACCAGAAGCAAGAAAGAGCAGAAGCACGGTGAAAATGTCACGATTTCGCGACATGTCGCAAAATCGCGACTAGAATCAGGCAAGAGGTGGAGCCGTTGAGAATGTTGCGAAATTGCAAACATCGCAAAATTGCGACCATCACAAAATCATGACCAGGAGTAGCCAGGAGGAGGAGTGGTTGAGAATGTCGCAATTTTGTGACATGTCATGAAATTGCGACCAGGAGCAGCCAGGAGGAGGAGTCATTGAGAATGTCACTATTTCGTGACATGTCATGAAATCGCGACTATCGTAAAATCATGACAAAAGTGTAGCCGAAGAGAAAGTAGTTGGGAATGTCATGATTTCATGACATGTCGTGAAATCACGACTGTCATGAAATCATGATGAAAGTGCAGCTGAGAGAAGATAGTTTGGAATGTCACAATTTCGCGACATGTCACGAAATCGCGACTATCATGAAATCACGACCAGAGTAGAAAAGCATGGGCATCCGAAGGCAAATGTCGTGATATCACAACCCAAAGGTAAGAAATGCATCGGTGGAAGAGAAAACATCGTGATATCACGACATGTCATGATATTGCGACCCGAAGGCGAGGAAGGTAGAGATGAAGAGACAACATCGCGATATTGCGACCCGAAGGCAAGGAAGGCAGAGATGAAGAGACAACGTCACGATATCGTGACATGTCGCGATATCGCAACCCAAAGGCGAGGAAGGCAAAGATGAAGAGAAAATGTCATGATATCGCAACCAAAAGGGATAAGGAGTGCAAGGAAGCCAAAATGTCACAATTTTATGACATGTCATGATATCATGACAAATGACTGGTTCATGGTTTGAAAAGGTGTGTGTTCCAAGGTGATGTTTTTGAGGTGGTCAAGGGCCTCATTAATGCATGTTTTCATATCCAGTAAGTTTTTTGAACATGGTGGCCTCTCGAAGGCTACGTCCAAGAGGTCAGAAATGTTAGATGGTTCTTTAATGCATGCTTTCATGGCAGATCGAGGCAGTTGCCAATTATGGAAGGAAAATTGAAAACTCAACGGAGGAAGCCGACTTTGCAGGTTTTTATGATGTATTCTTTCAGAAGGGTCATTAATGGCCTAGAGGGTCGAGACCTCGATAAAAACTCAGAGATTGTAAGAGAAAGGGTGGTGGATTGGAAGATGGCACGTAGAGTGTAGTTGAAACTAAGTCGAGCACTAGTTATTGTAAAGCCTGCGGGCTGTTACTATAAAGATTTTCCATATTAATGAAGAGAATTTGGATCTGAGCGAGTGCAATTTTCCCATCCCCCATCAGTGATATCATAGCAGGAGTTCCTGAGTGTGTAACAGATCACCGAACGAGAGGCAGTTACACCAGGATCTATGGAAGGGTTTGTAAGAAAAGAAAGAAGAATGCCTCCACAAAGAAACCATGGTGGAGTAAGAAATATGGTGCCAGTAGAAGATTTTAGAGCTTTGCAGAGGCAAGTTCAGGCCCTGCAAGAGGAACTGCGCAGAGGGCACGAGCCTAGAAGGGAAGAAGGAAGTGAAGACGAAGTTGATGAAGAAGAAGACCAGTTTGAGGAAGAAGAAGAGGTTGTAGATCCTGCACAGGCCAGGTTGTATAGAACCATATCCCAGATTGGAAAGAAACCAAAAATGGAGGTTTCTACATATTCTGGAAACCTAAATCCAAAAGAGGTGATTGATTGGATAAATGATCTAGAAGAGTATTTTGAATATGAGGAGGTTGAAGACCCTAATCGGGTCAGATTTGCTAAGACCAAGCTGAAGGGTCATGCCAGCATCTGGTGGAAGGGAATATAGGTGGAAAGGAACAAAAGAGGGAAGGAAAGAATAACAAGATGGGATAGAATGGTAGAAAAGTTGAAAAGACAGTTTATTCCTATAGATTATGAGTTGGATCTGCTAAGGAAAATGCAGAGTTTGAGGCAGACAAGCAAAACTATCCAAGAATACATAGAGGAGTTTTATAAGATCTCTATCAAAACTAGACATTTAGAGGCAAACAAGGAGAAGGTGGCCCGTTATATCAATGGGTTGAGACCCAGTATCCAAGAGGAGTTGAGCCTAGTTCGGGTGAGCACCATTGAGGATGCTTACCAGTTTGCCCTAAGGGTAGAAGAAAAGCTGAATAGAAGGTTTGAGAGCAAGCAAAGAGGAAGAGGTCATGGAGGAAGGACTAGTGGAAGAAAAGATGAAGGAAAATAGGAGAAGAAAGAAGAAACTAGCAACAATCAGGCCTAGAAGGAAGATAATGATTACAGACCCCATGTTCAGAACAATGGCTACCCAAGAGGAAGAGGTATATCTGGACGTGGGTATGGAAGAGGAGGATTTTTTGGAACCTATTTCCACTATGGCGAAGAAGGACATCGAGCATTTGAGTGTCCACAACATCGAGAAAGGATGGATAAGAGACCTGAGGGTCCTGCCAGAGCTGTTGTAGCAGATGAAAGAGCCAAATCAAAAGATTCTGAGGAAGAAGAGAGAGAAATCATGGTCACAAGGAGAGCCATGCTAATGGAGGAAGAAAAACCAGAGCAGAGGAGAAGCTTGTTTCGCATGAGATGCAAAAGCGCAGGTAAAGTCTATAACATAATTATAGACAATGGTAGCACTGATAAGTTAGTCTCCGAGGAAATGGTCACTAAGTTACAGCTAGAGAGGAGGAGACATCCGCATCCATATCAGATTGTGTGGTTGCAGAAGGACCATAGAGCATGGGTTCGTGAACAGTGCTTAGTCACGTTCAAATTTGGGAGATACCAAGATGAAGTCCTGTGTGATGTTTTTCCTATGGATGCTTGCAATTTGCTGTTAGGAATGCCATGGCAGTTTGATCAGAGTGCAGTGCATGATGGTCGTGCAAATACATACTCCTTGACGAAAGATGGAGTGCGCCACAAGTTAAAGCCATTACAGGAAGTGGACGAGAAGGTGTGCAGCAGTGCCATAATTTGTCTGGTAGAAGGTAGAAAATATTTTTGCCAGGAGATAGGGTTTAAGCGGGCTGCAGAGGCAGGTGCACGTTTGGAGATGTTGCAGAAAATGGTGACCGAACAACACAGAAGTGAAGGTCACTTCTCCATCAACCCCGGGTGTCTGATGCAGGAGCATCCGGTGGCAGCAGAGCAATATTGCATCAACAAAAAAATTTCTAAGTTTTTGCCTTGGTGTCATGATATTGTGACAGAAAAAGAGTCACGATATCATGACATGTCACATTTTCGTGACTCAGCCAAGAGAGAAAAGGTGCAAGGCAAAAATGTCACGATTTTGTGACATGTCGCGAAATCATGACCAGAAGCAAGAAAGAGCAGAAGCACGATGAAAATGTCATGATTTTGTGACATGTCACGAAATCGCAACTAGAATCAGGCGAGAGGTGGAGCCGTTGAGAATGTCGTGATTTTGTGACATGTCACGAAATCGTGACCGTCGCGAAATCGTGACTAGGAGCAGCCAGGAGGAGGAGTAGTTGAGAATGTCATGATTTCACGACATGTCACAAAATTGTGACCATCACAAAATCATGACCAGGAGCAGCCAGGAGGAGGAGCCGTTGAGAATGTCATGATTTCATGACATGTCATGAAATCGTGACTATCGCAAAATCACGACAAAAGTGCAGCCAAAGAGAAATCAGTAAGGAATGTCATGATTTTGTGACATGTCACGAAATCGCGATCGTCATGAAATCACGATGAAAGTGCAGCCGAGAGAAGACAGTTTGGAATGTCATGATTTTGTGACATGTCATGATTTCGTGACATGTCACAAAATCGCAATCAGAGCAAAAAAGCATGGGCATTCGAAGGCAAATGTTGCGATATCGTGACATGTCACGATATCACGACCCAAAGGTAAGAAAGGCAGCAGTGGAAGAGAAAACATCACGATATCATGACATATCATGATATCGAGACTTGAAGGCAAGGAAGGCAGAGATGAAGAGACAACGTTGTGATATCGTGACATGTCACGATATCACGACCCAAAGGCGAGGAAGGTAGAGATGAAGAGACAACGTCGCGATATCGCGACCCGAAGGCGAGGAAGGTAGAGATGAAGAGAAAACATCGTGATATCATGACCAAAAGGGAGGAGTACAAGGAAGCCAAAATGTCATGATTTCGTGACATGTCACGATATCGCGACAAATGACTGGTTCATGGTTCGAAAAGGCACGTGTTCCAAGGTGATGTTTTCGAGGTGGTCAATGGCCTCATTAATGCATGTTTTCGTATCCGATAAGTTTGTTGAACATGACAGCTTCTCAAAGGCTACGTCTAAGAGGTCAAAAATATCAGATGGTTCTTTAATGCATGCTTTCATGGCGGATCGGGGTAGTTGCCAATTATGGAAGGAAAATTGAAAACTCGGTGGAGGAAGCCGACTTTGCAGGTTTTTATGATGTATTCTTTCAGAAGGGTCATTAATGGCCTAGAGGGTTGAGACCTCGATAAAAACTCAGAGATTGTAAGAGAAAGGGTGGTGGATTGGAAGATTGCACGCAGAGTGTAGTTGAAACTAAGCCGAGCGCTAGTTATTGTAAAGCCTGTGGGCTGTTACTGTAAATATTTTCTAGATTAATGAAGAGAATTTGGATCTGAGCGAGTGCGATTTTCCCATCCCCCATCAACATCACTTAGTTTAATAGACTACTGAAGAACATTAACCTCAAGTTAGAATACTTTGACAATTTCAAAGGGTACCTAGCTTGATCAAAGAATTTGAAAACCAGTATTGCTATTGTAGGAGGTCAAGCAAGTACTAAATTTTGAGTATGTGAATATTTTTCTTAGTAATTATTATTCTAACTATTAGACTTTTGCTACTATTTTTCATAGTGTTCCATTATTTTTGGAGAAGTTCAAATATCTTATAGTTGATGAGATATTTGCTAATCGTATTTCATCTCATGTCCCTTTGATAAATATGGTAAAATTTCCACCTAAAAATAAGTGCACCCCAAAGATTTTTCATAATTTTTTATAAGTAATCAAACTAGTCATATCATTATATGGATGTTGTGCCAACATAGGCACCATTAGAGTGAGTTTCCACAAAGGACTATGTTGTATATAGATTGTTTTAGTAGCTTGTCACATTGTGCATGTCATGGGTTAACTTATGTGTATGATATAAAAATTCAATGATAATATATAGTGAGCATGGTATTTTCATATTTACATGCATGTATTTGGGTGGTTACATCAATTAAGTAGTCATAACTAATTTCCCCTCATCCATTTTAATGTTTTACATTATAATATCTCAATGGTATCATATGGAGACACTAGATTTATTTATGTATACGTCAAGGTTTGTGATGTGTTGGTGTTGATAAAAGAGGTTATGTTTACTGATTCACAATGTATATCATGCTGTACATAATTAAATAATATTTGGTGCTCTAATCTCTATATGGTTTTTTTATTGTGTATTATTCCTTTTGTGTTTGCATGTTTCTCAAATGTATAAATAGTACTATAATATGCACCATTGCTTTGAGTATGGATCAATAGAATATAGTGACAAAGAGTAAATGTGATAATAAGTGAATGATTGAAGTACCAAGATATGCATGCAAACATAGATACCCATAACAACCATGGCATAGTGAACCAATGCACATGTTGTACATCATGTAGACCACAATCATGATTATGAAGTGCATATGAATGTATAAAAAAGTTTAATGAAACTCTTTTCATATTTGAAAGGAAGTCTATAAAACATACCTTCTACACATTCATCTCAAAATGAGGAAAGAAAGTATACAAACATTTTTGTTTGTCCTTGTTTTTTAATAAATATGCACAAATACAAGTAATGTTAATGTTGCTCTGATAGTTTAGGTGACAAGTTTCTTATAATCAAAAATACAATAAGTGTGTACCCTTGAGAAGAGGGTAGACATTAAACCAAAAATACTCTCGAAGTAAGAATAGAATGTAACACAAGGACAAAAAGCCTAGTTACAAATACTATCATTTCTATAGTTGAGAAAGGTGGTGATGAAGTTGAATATCATGTAGATTGAGAGGGTGCTAATGACAAATATTATTTAACTACAAAGGTGTTAACAATGAAGATTATGTAGATAATGAGGGTCATGTCAATCATAATGGTCATGTTGAAAATAAATTATGTACACAAATAGGATGCTAATGATGAAGTTTGGATTGATGAGAGAATGTTTCTAATAAAAATAGTACAAATGATGAATTTTATGAAGAAAAAATAGGGAATTAATGAGGGAATATAATATAAACTCACATGTAGATAGAGCCTAAATATGTATATGATGATGCATCAACACAAATATTGAAAGAAGATTGAGTGTCAATTTTAGCAGAGTACTCAACAAGGTAATTTGATGAGACACCAAGTTGGAATATAATATTTATGGATAGAATGATACCAATAGTAAAGAGACAAGTATTCAACTATTATATATTGATCCAACTACCTCAAGGAAAAAATAGGACTAGCATAATTGATAATGGTCATATTATAAACAAACAAGAAAATGTTATCAAAATTTCATGGTGAAAAAAATGACCTTGCCTATGATATTGGTACTTGTGTAACAATTTGGAGAGTAAACATGTGATAGATGTAGTTATTTCTTGAGAGATGTAGCAACTAATTAGAATATTTTTTTGATGACCCTATTCAACATATGTGATAACCTCAATAAGGATTTTGATAAAGAAAGTTTATGTTGTGCAATGACATAGAGATCATTGGAGAAAATTACATATCTAAGCAAACAGAGAAGCTTGAAGATCCTTGAGCATAGAGGTATGATAAATAAAATTTGTTATTATTCCTAGAGTTATTATTTAAAATATATCTATTCTAATCCATATTCTATGTAATTTACACATGACCAAACTTAGAATATCGAAACACCACTATAGGTGAAGAAAATTGTTGCCCCTGACTAGTTGAATGTGCCTATTCAAAAGTTGATCTTAATATTACAATCCTTCACCTTGTGATGACTATTCATATTCACCATGATCAAGCCAAGGAATGGAAAGCACTTGTCACTTCCAAGATATAGTGGGTCTGTCATCTCAAAGAAGACTTATGACTCACTATAATAGCTCGGTGTAGGAGTTGTATATGATTCACCATTAGCAACAAGAGCATATTGAAAATCTTAAATTGAGGCTTAACACCACCGAGTATAATCTTAGTACTATCAAGGAGAAATAGATAGCTTCTTTCAATTAAAGTGTTGTTATTCCTTAACCTATTTGTAATATAATACAATAATTTAATCAAATATTTATAGAAGACATAATAATGGGTCCCATAATAAAGCTCAAGATTATCTAACTACACAGTAGAAAATAAGGATTTAAAATCTACTATGAAAGATATCTCTCAATAAAGCACTCTCAATCATAGTCATGTTGGTCCCAATGGTAGTAATAATACTTAGTCAAACACCACTTCTTCTAGACATAATTCACTTGTTGTGTGATCATTACATTGTCAATGTGAATTCCAAGTTTAATTAAAGTACAATTTTGAAAATATTAAGAATCTTATTTTATTATCAAATCTAGCCAAAGCACTAGCATACAAAAAAGAAGTGGCAAATTTTCTAGGTGTGATAGAGCCACCTATCCAATCCAATTATATCATTCGTGCACATGATCATCCTTAGGTATTTTTAGAAAGCATTCCAAATTATATGGTAAGAGAACTCCCCCTTTATAATTTATTTTGCTTGCTGAAAGTCTTCTCTTACATAACTATTCATAAGATTTTATTATTTATATTTTTTTGTCTAAAGTTGAAATAATAAATTAGGTCTAGAGGTCACTAGTTGTCATGACCCACCTTGGCAAGACTCTTTAATGAGAAAAACTATGTATTGAAATGATGATTTAGTACTTAGTTTTGATGCATTTGAAAGATTTTATGCATTTATTATTATGATTTTATGTTATATGGATATGGTGTTGTTGATGTTGTGCTTGGATGTAGGATCAGGTGCTCTCGTGGATGGCTGAGAAATTTGACCATCGAGAATGAGATACCAAAAGGGAAATGATGTGACAAATGACTCCAGGGTAAGGTTTACCCAAGGTAACAAGTGGTTACCGCATATAGTTGCATCTCATAATCTGCTTGTTTGAAATTATTGCATTAGAAATGAAGTTACCTTAGGGTAATGGAGTCACCTTAAACAAGACATTGATAACTTGGAAGTTATCATGAGATCTTCTATGAATGAATTCTTACTTTACTTTTTTTATGCTTTACCAAATGTTTATCTGCATATGTTTGGATGCCTTAAAAGATAAATAATCTTCTAGATGGTATAGCATATTTAATTATTTTATCTATAAGCATCCAAATTTATGTGTTTGCTTGAAATGGTTTTGGCAAAGAAACCCACCATGGAAGGAATTATTAGGTAAGGGTACTTAATAATACCTTCATAATAATACTAGGGCTAATAAGAAATATTAGCTTGTGGTATGAATAGAAATTAAATTCTTTAGAAGGCAATAAATTGATTTGATTATTTTGAAATGTTAATGGATAACATTGGAAAAGAAATAATTATTTTGAAATAATTAATATTGTATTTGGGTGCTTGGTTAGATAAATGTTCCATTAATGATATATTGGTTTACATGCATTTGAAAATATATATTTTGCTTATGTTTATGAATCTGGCAAGGGATTCAATAAGGAGAAGGATTAATAAATATAAATGTTTTATTAATCCTATAATGGTTAGTATCAATGTTAATAATATATATTAACATTTGGCACTAAATTAATTAATTAAAGGATAATTAATTAATTTATCATAATGTTCAAATTTGACATTAGAAATGAAATGCAATTGGTATGTTTATACATTAGAAAGCAATAAATATATTAGTTGCTTTAATGTTGCTAGATAACATTAGGAAATTGATTGCTAAAGGTTTATATATATACACAAACACACGTACCTTATTAGCAATAAAAAGGGTTTTCATTATCATGGTATTATTAAAAAACCTTCTTGTAAATGAAAAGAAATATAAATGAGTTTATTTCTTTCATATAAGCCTTCTTTTAAATTAAAAGAGATATAAATGAGTTTATTTCTTTTATAACGTTAAAAAAATATAATAATAAGTTTTATGAACCTTTACCTTGCAAAGGAGGTGCATTTGTTTATTTCTTTTATAAATTTAAAAGAAAATTATTTTAGGTTTATGAACCCTTTTACCTTTCAAAGGAGGTGCATTTAACGAATAGATTAGGGTCTGATGTTATTTTAAAATGTAACAAGCAAGATGTTGCAAAAATGGTTTAGGGTTTCATCTTCTTCCTCTCTTTTAAAAAGAGATATGGAAAAGGAAAAAAGAGAGATCTGGATTCTTTGGAAGGATGTTTCAGAGGATAGAGAGCTTGAATGCATTGTGTTGGACTAATACAAGATGTTTGCATCATTAGAATTTGCATATTCTACTTCCCATAACTTCTAAAAATTACAAGTAATCCTTTACCATGTTATTTGGAACTCTTGCATTGAATGGAATGTGATATGCTTTTCAAATTTCTAGAATGTATTACAGAATGTCGTGAAAAGTGGAACCATAGAGAAACTCTTTTTAGAACCATTAAATAATATCATAAATTTTAGGTTTTTCACTTGTGCATAGTTTTCTTGATTAAAGAATATAGAAAACTAAGGAAAGATAAAATATAAATAGTGGAGTATTTATATTTTGAAATGATTAGAATATCAAAAAATTTAGGGTTTCCACTTGTGCTTAGTTTTCTTGATTAAAGAATATAGAAAACTAAGGAAAGATAAAATATAAATAGTGGAATATTTATATTTTGAAATGATTAGAATATCAAAAAATTTAGGGTTTCTACTTGTGTGTAGTTTTCTTGATTGAAAGATATATAAAATCCTAAGGAAAGATAAAAGATAAATAATGGAGTATTTATATTTTGAAATAATTAGAATGAATTGAAAAATATATAAAACCCTTATATTTTTGTACATGAAATTAAAATGAGCTAAACCCTAAGTTTCATTTGTTTGTCTTTTGCATGGTCTTTCTTTAGAAGATGCACGATAATAATCGAGTTGGTTTAATAAATTGTAAGGACTTTAGTTTTTATGTATAGTATTTTTTTTATTTATTTTACTTGATAATGTTGTACTCAGGTCCCCCACCCTTGACAAATTACATCTCTCTTCTTCAGAGCTTGATATTTTACAAATAGATACGCTTCTCATCTCAATTGAGATGCTATAGCTAGAAACCTACATCATTTTACATAAAATGTTTGAATTCTTGATTTTCATTTTTTGGATCTTTTCAAAAATTTGTATGAATACAATTACTCCAAAATTTATCATCTTTCTTGACATTTTCCTATAGCAGCCTTCACAATGCCAAAACTTCACCTCTACTATCTATGCCTTGCATCTTAGTAGAGTAATATTTCCAAAACATCGCACTATCATAGTCCGCTTTACCAAATCTAAATTGCTAGTTTCCTTCCTCGCTAAAGTCATAGCCCTTCATTGCTCTTCCCATCATTCAAACCCTAGTTGGAAAATATTTGCAATTTCATTTTTCATGACTTGAAAAATCATCACTGCCCTTGTTTCGAATGGTTGATTTCACAGGATTGTATCTCCCTCAATATTACTTAGATTTTTGTGTATGACCACTCATTTTAAAGCTATTCAAATTCTGCACAAGTTGGTCCAAGAATCAGCTAAATCAGATAATTCTTCATGAAGATATGGCTCCTAAATAATAAGACATTTTTCAAGAAAAAACCCTAATCCTTCGTACTTTGCAATTTTGTTTTTCGTGACTTGAAAAATGTCACTACCCTTGTTCTGAATGGTTGACTTTATAGGGTTGTATCTCCCTCAATATTGCTTGAATTTTTACATATGACCACTAATTTTAAATATATTCAAATTTTGTACACGTTGGTCCAAGAATCATCTGAATCAGATAACTCTTTGCAAATATATGGCTCCTAAAATATTAGATATTTTTCAGGATAAAACCTTCATCCTTCGCACTTTGCAATTTTGTTTTTTCATTGTAAGTAGCCTTCCATGCTCCTTCAGCATTCCCATCCTTCCACTCAGCATCCTAGCCTTCTATTGCAGCTCCTTCAACCAACCTAGCCTTCCATGCTCCTTCAGCATTCCCATCCTTCCACTCAGCATCCTAGCCTTCCATTGCATCTCCTTCAACCAACCTAGCCTTCCATGCTCCTTCAAATTTATCAACATTCCACGTTCCTTTAGCCATCCTAGCCTTCTACCCAATATCCCAGTCTTTCGTTGTAGCTCCTTAAGCTACTTCATCCTTCCACGTTCCTTAAGCCAACCAACCTTCCATGCTTCTTTAGCCTTGACACTCCAAATATCAACTCATCATTCAACCTTCCATGCTCCTTCAACCTCTAGCCTTCCACACTCCTTCAACCTCTAGCCTTCCATGCTCCTTCAACCTCTAACCTTCCATGCTCCTTCAACCTCTAGCCTTCCACACTCCTTCAACCTCCAACCTTCCACACTCCTTCAACCTCTAGCCTTCCATGCTCCTTCAGCCTTCAACCTTCCACACTCCTTCAGCCTTCATATTTGTTGATCGTTAAAGCACCAAACCATTTTCCAAGCCCCTTAGGGGTAACCCCTAGGGACTGTCTTAATAGTGCTTTAGTATTTTTATTTAGTAAAATAAAATATATCTATATATAAGTGAAACTTAGTAGAGCTTTAAAAAAAAAAATGGATGTTCTTTTAAGTGGGTTAAATACTTTGTGAACATTGGGTTTATTTTCAAATATTGATCTAATGGAAAATTGATTTGGGATAATTGAAAATTCTCATATTTTAAATAGAGTATTGAATAGATTTTAATTATTTTATATTTTAGGGGTAAATGAAATAAATATTTTTATGGATTCTTTTATTTTAAGAGAATTTACATTAGGGTTTGATTTAATAATGTTTCATTTATTTTGATGGGAATTACAATGAATAATAGGCATATATTACAAAAGAGTTTTGTATTATTACTTGATATTCTCTATTTTGTATTTATTTCTTTAGAGAAATAATATAGTTGGAAATTGAATTATGTTTTTAAAATAGAATGGATTATTAAATAGTATATGTTCATTTTATAGTTTGGGAATAAAATGAATAAGATTTATATGTTTTCTTTTATGATAAATATAGTTGTGCTCTTAAAGAGCTATTTAATGGTGACTCTTTTAAGGGTTAAAGGTGATTTTTTATATTATGGAGGTTATGATTTGATATTTGGGGATGGAGTCCAAAGGTTGTTATGAAATCTTCTATTGAATCTATTTGGTACATATTTGGTGAACCTTACTTGTGTTATAAAGAAAAAATTGCTCTCCCAGGATGGTTGGAATTGGGTTTTTACAATTGGTATCAGAGATCTAGGTCATAGGACTAGGAGCTTCCATGGAGTGAAACTTAGGATTGGCTAGACTTGATGATTGACTTTTGGAAGAAAAGAATCTTTCATTAGGGATGGCACCTTACGTGGAGTAAGTGTGACCATTGATATTATCAGGGGATGATAATACTATTTTATGTTAGTTCATGAGGATGATGAAACTAACTAGAATTTGGGAGTACAATTTGGAGAAAATTGTAACCTAACTCAACTCCTTTTGGGGATAAGGGAAAATACACCTTGTAGTTGGGCAAGTGTGACTAAGATCATTATCAATGGAGTGATAATGGTTATAACTAATATGGCACCTTGCAATGAGGTAAGCATGACCCTGATCATTACTAGGGAAGTGATAATGGTCATAACTAAATGACACCTTGTGGGGATACAAGTATGATTGTGACCATTACTAGAAGAATTTTAATGGTCTAAGTTAGTTCATAGGAAGATGTAACTAACCTTTTAAAGTACAATTGGGAGAAATTGTAACTTATCCAACTCCTTTGTGTGGTTAGGAGAGATGGCACCCAAGTTAAGAAAAGGAAGAAGAGAATCTTCTTAGAATCCAAGGCCAATTAGACAATATGTAATCAAAATAAAAAATTCTAAGAATCAAAATAAAGAAGTGGAAAACCTCATTATTGTTGACTTGTTGGCATTTCCTACCACATTGACTTCCTTTGTATAATTTTTGTTGTTCTGTAATTTCTCCTTCCTTGAAGCTTTCTTCTTTGTACAGAATGTATTTTCTCTTTCCTGCTTTCTCTGTCAGAATTTGTCAGTTGTGCCCAAGGGCTGGTGTAATTTTTTATTCATTCAACCTGCAGGGTCCTTACCTTGTTAAGATCGAAGGTAGTTTCATGTTGTGTCTCCAGGTGCAGGTTTGTTTAAGGGCTAGAGTAGAGTGCAGGCCCATTTCAGGCTAGAGAATAGCAAAGCCCACCTTTAAAGAGGAAAAACATAAATTCCCAAGTGTCTTCGTCCTACTTGGAGAGCGCAAAGCCTTTTCAAGGCTAAAGTAGGAGTGCAACACCCTTGTACTATTATAAACACTTAATTAAAATCTATTTTAGCACAGGTGTGGGGCCTAGTGCTATTTCACCCCTATGGCTGAGCGTAAAGTAATTTTAGGCTAAGGAGGAGAGAAAAGGTTGTTGATTTTTCAAAGTGTAGCAACATTGTTTCTATAAAAAATGCTTAGTGTGGATCAAGGCATTTTCGCTTCAATCCTCAAGCGTAAAACAATTTTGGAGTTAGGGAGAACGCAACGCCCTTTGACTTGTCCACAGGGTGTTTTGCTCTATTTTCTAAGTGTAAAGCATTTTCAAACCCAAGTAGGAGTGCTTAACTTTTTTACTTTTCAACTCTAGCGTTGCTCCCAATGCAACAAAGCATTTCACTCTACAATTCCAGCACAATCCTATTTTAGAACTGGAGAAGGTGAAATGGCCTTTAAATTTTCAATGGTGCCACCCATCAAATGAAAAAATTGCTAAGTATGGAGGTAGTCGTTTCACACCAATCCTCGAGCACAAAGCAATTTCAAAGTAAGAGGCAGTGTAATCACCTTTGATTGTTCAAAATCCAATGCATCACCCTAGGTTGCAAGGTATTTTGCTCCACTTTTAAGCATAAGGTATTTTCACTCCAACCTCCAAGCACAAGCACATTTGACTTTTCAATGCCAATTCTCCTCTCGATGGAGTAGGACATTTCACCCCAGTTTCCAAGCATAATTCATTTTTAGGGTTATAAGAAGAGAAATAAACTTTGACTTTTCTACGATGCAACCCATCAAGCATAAATAATGCTAAGTATGGATCAAAGTATTTTACTCTACTTTATGATTTTAAGGTAGTTTCGAGAGTAAGTAGTAGTGCAATAATAATTGACTTTTCAAATGCCTACACTGCTCCCAAGTTGGCAACTCGTTTTGCTGTACTTTTTGGAGTGCAAGCCCATTTCAGGCCAAGAAATAGTAAAATATAGGCACTGCTTGCAATTAGCGCTCTTTTTTTAGTCTAGCTCTCCTTGCCTCAGCCAGAACTCTATAGAAGTGCTTCTCATTAGTGAAGTAAGGCGCATCCTTATCCATTCAAACACATTTGTTCTGAGAAGCTTCCAGACTTGATGATTTTGGATTTTTGAATCCGATCTCTTGATAAGGCAGTTCCAAAAAGCAAGAATATGGTGCTAGAAAGCTAACCCCATCAGCATATTGATGATTCATAGTTGCATTTCAGCGAGTCATCCAATTTCAAATTATACCTCATTACTATCTGATGAGTGATATTTTCTCAAATCTTATCTTTCCTGCCATCACCATATTTTTTGGGTGTGCATTTATGTTTTAAGCGACCAAATTCTCTATAAAATTTGGTAAATTCAATGTAATATGATGGATGTTTTACTAGAAGCTTGTTGTAACTTGAATTATGCTATCAATACATGGAATGTTTGGCTCTAACTCTGGACTTCTATTTATGTGTATGTCTTCTATATTACATTTCTATTAAATTCTCTACTCTGTATGTGGGTTATTATTCTATGTCTGGATTTGACTCCCGATAGAGGGTGAATGTTGGAATGATTCTGGATATTACACATGTTAGATGCCTAGTTTTAATTTTTGTTAGTTTTCTATGTTGAGTGCTATTTGGTTCAATGTATAGTTAAGTTATTGTGTTTTTGGTCCATCACCCCTATTCTATCTTGGCTTGAGGCCATATTTCCCATCCCTTTCAGTCATTTCAAATCTCTTTCCTATTCCTTAATCTCAAACCCCCAAGTTAGAATAGAAGGGGAACTAACCCTCTCTGGATATTGGCACAAGAGTCATTTCTTCCTCTCAACCTTTCAATGGTTTTCAAGTATAGGGTGTATGAATGAGATATTCCATACAAAAGGCTGAGGCTAACTAGTAGTTTCTGGCATGACTAGTGGGAAGAAAATGTTCCACATAAAAAGCAGTATTATGAAGTTGATGTTCATATTGATTACTATCAAATCCAAATATTTGGTGACTCAGCTAAACTCAGAAGCCTCTAAGTCTTGAAAGTCAGCTTAAAATCCCACACCTTCATGTACACGATATGAAAGGCTAAAAATATAGAATAAGCAGTTGAGTTCTTCGAGCTTGACATCGATGCTTTCGTAGAACATCCTAGAGTGGTCCATATGACTATCCCATTATATGGAATATCCTTGCAAGTAGCTATTGTAGCTTTGTAGACTCCAAGTACTACCAGCATAGTGACTAGCTTGCCCCTGTAACCAAATCCTTCAGTTCAATCGAGTGTTCTAAAAATTTTGGTCTAGCCAACTCCACCAAATCTGCTAGTCTAGATGGTGCACTACCACCCAGGCAGTTCCCCACATGGAATCATTCAAGACCTCTGGCTTTGATGGCTCAGAACCAAGTATCACCTACAACATTGAAGGCTTTGCCCACATACAATGATACAATAAATATGGCTTACGAGAATGTCCAAGATGTCATTGTGCTAGCAACCATTCACCACATCATCAAAGAATATATTATGGTGAGGTTACTAGTGCTTTCGTTGAGAGGTAAGCTCTTATACTGGTACTGGTCACTACCGATTAGCACCATCACTATATGGGACTAACTGGTAGAACAATTTATAAGGGGATTTAATGAATAGATGAACCCCTTCTCTTTGTTGCACTATTTTACCACCATCTAGAGGTATCCTCAGGGGAGGGTAGCAGATTTTAATGTTAGGTTCGCTCGAACCTAGTAGAGAGTCACTACCAACCTTCGGCCTACCCCAGAGCAAGCAGTGTTCTATTACTTCATAGAATTCCATTCTAACATAAGCATGAGCATCCAACATGCTAATGTCAACACTTTCCCTACCTTGTATGAGAAAGCGTAGAAGGCTAAGGTTGACCTAGTGGTTATCAAAAAGTTGCCTTCAAAGGTTACTATGTCGATTTATCCAAATTTCCCTCATAACATGTATCCCAGTGCCTCTTCACAGTTACTGCCTACACCCTCAATGTATCCTAATCAATCATGGAATCCCAACCCTCAGAATCAAGTGGTACCGACTCTGTAATATCAAACACCTGCTATTCCTTAACTCCCAACTCATGTTTTGTATCTAGCATTACCTGCACCATTGGTGTCATTGCCATTACCCACACCTCAGGTAGCCTTAAATGGAGATCAAGTAGAGAATTACAAGAATTGCGAGCATCAATGAATACAATGGTGAATGAGATGATCGTCATGAGGAGGAAAAATGATAAAAACTTCCAGCTAAGGAGATTTTCTCTCCCAATCACTAGGGAGCAAGCAACTTCTACCAGAAGGGCTCTTGAAAGAAATACGTTGTTGGAGAGTGAAGAAGTTGGTTCATCCAACAGAGCTAATTTGTGCTCCACCTAAAACTATCCACACGATGAAGAAACTTGCATGGTTCATCTAAACTATGTACAAACCCTTGTAGATAGCGCTCTTGGTGGTAATGTAAATATGATAATGGAAACTGACCATAATTTTATAATTCTCCCTATCGAGTAGGTATTCATTCTCATGAGGATGGTTAAGAAGCCCATTGAGATCGATTTGGTTCATATGGAACCATTGAAGGTGTCTTCCAATTCCAATCCATCAAGTTAGAAGGTGCCACCACAAAAAAATGATCATGTTCAAGCATCAGAGCTAGCAGATTCTACCTGATTAAAATACTTTCTACCTCCAAGAGCAAAAGGAAGGATTCCTCAACTACAAGCTTCAACATCTCAACCCTAAACTGAAGTGAGGGATCAAGCAATAAAAAAACTCAGATACCCCTCGTTGACCAAGCACCAAATATTTGAAGTGATACAATAGTATCGGGTGCAATACGATACTTATAAGGAGGGATATGAGTCAGGTATAGAGCATAAAACATAGTCAAAGATCTAAAGAAGACTAGCAAAGGTAAGCCTCTTTGATGCACTTCAACTACTTGGTCAGATTGATCTATTGCAGGAATCCCTAAAGTCTACCAAAGGCAAGGGGAAGTCAACTCATACCATCTTGACGCAACCACTGACTACCTCCACCACTAGAAAAAATAGGCCACCACCATTTTATTTGTCCCTTGAGATGGAAGGGTGGGTCGTGCATAACTGCATGGTGGATTTCGTCACTACCACAATTGTAATGCCCAAGGCAGTTTGTGAAATTATGAGCATATAGTATACTAGGAGAAGTCCTGGAGTGCTTCAACTAGATGGGACTCCTGTAAAATAGTGGATATCATCAAGGATATCCCAATCGTGTTGCACAAGATGTCACAAATCATAGTAATTCAAGAAGTTATGGTAGTGGATTTAGAGCCCTATTTTAGCATGTTATTTTCAAGGGAGTTCACTACCAAAATTGGAGGCTATCTATCTCTAGACTATTCACACCTAGAAATCCCCTTCAAAGGAAGGAGGATTAATATTTTTAATGAAAAGCCCTCTACCTTTCACATTGAAAGGATCCAAGATGCTGAAAACAAATTGGACTAGATCAATATGATCAAAGAAGTGGAGGAAGAGAAGAAAGTAGAGCTGATGGAAGAATCTCTGGATGAAATCCACATAGAAGATGATTTTTTTATGCATGCTTTTAATGCCATGATTGAATCTGACATAAGGTGTTACTCAATTACCAAGCCTAAAAAATCTAAAGTACCCAATGACAAGGACCCCATGGCCAATCAACTAGGGAAGCTCTTCTTCGATGGTGCCTAATGCAAGAATGGCGCTAGAGCGGGATTAGTCCTTGTATCTCCTTCTTGAAACCAAAAAACATACTCGTACAGGCTCCATTGAGCTATACAAATAATGTTTCCAAGTATGAAGCCCTATGTTTGGGGTTACAAAAGATAGAGAAACTTGGAATAAAACAATTGCATATCTTCAGGGACTTTGATATAATCTGCAATTAAGTAACTAATAAGTGTGTTGCCAAGAAACACTATCTAGAGGCATACTGTAATAAGGTATGGGAATTCTTGAGTCCTTCTTAGCTCTGAACATTCAGTCTATTTTGTGAGAGTGGGATAAGCATATTGACATCTTAGCGTCTATCGGATCTAGATGCTCCCCTATTGAGAACATAATGCAAAAAATAAATGTGGTAAGAGTCATCTATAGGTCTTTAGTTCTAGATAAAAATATTCATTGGTATATCTTTGATAGTGATGAGCAAATTATCAATTTTTCGATCAATGAAGCAAGCAATATTGAATACTGGATCCTCAATGATGAAGAATATGAGGACCTAATTCAACTGAAGAACAACCATGTCCCAAAGGGTTTAATCACCCTTGAAAGTTTGTTTTAATAGGATGACAGGTCTCTCCCCCATAATATTAAAGTGGATGCAAGAGAATACGAGGAGTTGGAACTAGAATCTGGGAGATCCATCAAGGTGGGAACTAGTTGCACGACATTATAAATTGAACAAATCAAAACCCTTTGCAAATAATACCTATATATCATCACCTGGAGCTATTAGGACCTAAATGGGTATGACAAGAGTGTCTTCCATCACACCATTGAAATGTAGGAAGGGGTCAAACATTTCAGGCAGAAGCAAAGGTTGGTTAACCTAAAAATAAAAGTTTTGATGAAGGCCAAGCTTCTGAAGATGCTGGAATCAAAGATCATTTACCCAATCAAGCACTCCTCTTGGGTGGCAAACCTGGTCCCAATTTGAAATAATAATAGGGACATCCTCCTATGCATTGACTTCTAAAACCTTAACCAAGCATCCCTGAAGGACCACTACCCACTGCCTCAAATCAATTAGATCCTTCACGTAGTAGTAGGAGCACAAAGGTTTTTTCTACTGGATAGCTTCTTCAAGTACAATCATATATGGATAAAGGATGAAGATTAGTTTAAGACTACCTTAACCACTAAGTGGGGCACATTCATCTACCATCACATATCATTCGGCCTCTCAAATATCGAAGCAACCTTCTAGAGAGAGATGGAATTAGCCTTCGATGATTTGATCAATCACATAATTGTGATTTATCTTGATGACATGACTATTTTTTCCCACAAAATGGAGGAACATGGTCTACATTTGTGATAGGTGTTTAAAAAGTGTTAGGGGTTTGGAATCTCCATAAATTTTAAGAAGTCCATTTTCATGGTAAAGGAAGGAAAGCTCCTAGGTCTTGTGATATCCTAGAAGGAACTAGATGTTGATCCTTCTAGGGCAGAAGCCCTCCTCAAGATACCCTTTCCAGTAAGAAAGAAGGACCCCCAATTATTCTTCGGGAAGATTAATTTTTTTGGAAATTTATTTTTGACTTCACCCAGGTGGTAAAGTCGATGACGAAACTCCTCAAGAAGGATGTTGAGTTTCAATGGACCTAGGAGATAATGTGGGAATTTAGGGAGATAAAAGAAAGAATTGCTCAGGCCCCCATTCTGGTGAACCTTGACTACTCCAAGGATTTTATCCTTTATGTCATCAAATAACTAGAGAGCTACGCAATTGTCCTTACCTAAAATAATGAAGTTGGGGATGAGCATCCAATAACATTCCTAAGCCAAGTCATCCATCCACATGAATAAAAGTACAACTTCATCAAAATATAAGTGCATGTGGTGATACGATAACTGAATAAATTTCACCATTTCGTCTCTCAGAGTAAGACGATAGTGTATGTGGTACACCTTGACGTTAGAAACTTCATCATTCAAGGTAAGCTTGGCAACAAAAGTGTAGGTTGGGTATCCAAGATCCAAAAGTTCAATATAGAGGTTTGGCCCACTAAGTTGGTTTGTGGTTGATCCTTATTCCAAGAACTTGCTTAGAGTGTTACATCAGAGGTGACATCTTGCCAATGGGATGATCTAGCATAGGAGAGCAATCTCGCAAATCAGTCTTCATCCAACAAATATTGGATGGAAGACATAGTGGATTACTTTAGCACTATATTGTGCCCTTCTAACCTCAATGCTTAATAGAGGAGAAGTTTCAGGCTACAGGCCTATAAATATGTGTTTTTACCAAGCAGTTTGTTTCATCGAAATATAGACAAAGTCCTCCTAATATGTGTCAGGGGGACTAAAAAATAGAAAATCTTGGACAAGTTCCATTTTGGAATGTTTGGGGGTCATTGTACCGGAAGGCCTATGGCCTTAAAAATAATAAAATCAGGCTATTATTGGCCTATAATTTTTGTTGATACCTTCGAGGTTAGCCATAAGTATGACAAATGTTAGGGGTACGTTGGTTGTACTATGAATGCTTCTTTGCCCTTGCACTCGATTCAATTTGAGGCTCCATTTTAGCAGTGGGGCTTGGACTTCATCGAGATGATAGATCTAAATTCAACAATAGGGTATAAGTATATTCTGATAGCCACAAACTACTTTACCTGGTGAGTAGAAGCAATGCCCACTAAGCAAGATATCCAGGATGTAGTCATCACCTTTTTGGAAGGGTTGATAACTCATTTTGAGATATCAGATGCGATAGTAACTGATAATGGCACTCATTTCATCGGTGCCAAAATATACGCATTTGCAAGTATGCTATTTACCTAAAAAACTTCATCTAATTATTACTCTCAAGGCAATGGTTTGATGGAGTCTACAAACAAAAACTTACTCTAGATATTAAAGAGGATATTGGAAGTCAACAAGCAGAGCTGGCATCTACTTTTGGACTTAGCTTTATGGGCTGATCATATTTCTATCAAGAAATCAATCAAGACATCCTCATATTCCCTGTTATACGGGAAGGAATCAGTGATCCCCACGCACATTAAGTTACCTGTGTTGCAGTCTCTCCGATCGTTGGATGGAGAGGGTGAATATCTTGACCCTATAAGCATCATAATAGCCCAACTATTGTAGTTTGAAGAAGAAAGAGAAAAAACCTATGAGGCTTTCATAAAGCATGCTGAAACCACCAAAAATTGGTTTGACAAGAAGACCTCTGATTGGACCTTCTAGATTGGTGACTTGGTCCTAAAATGGAACGAGAAAAATTCTAAGCTCGAAAATCATGATAAATTTGATGCATTCTAGGGGGGTTCATTTTGAATTTTAAAGGTCCATCAAATGAACTCTTTCACTCTGCAATATCTCGATGGGTTTACTCTTCTGTTATCAATTAATGGTCTTCATCTAAAGGCGTACTACTAGTGAGAGGTACTATATAAATTTTCTTAGCTATGTATATATTTTTACTCTTATGTTTGCCTGTACATTCCTTTTCCCGGAGCATAAGTCTCTTTGCTCCCTTTTGCACTATCAATAACATAGTTTTGGACCAAAGGTCTAGCTGGCAGATAAATGGTGTGGAAGAGCCTAAGTAAGCTTGTTGTTTTAGTTTGGTTTGTGTTTTTTTTAGTGCACCAAGTAGAGGAAAGATAGCAATTTTTAGGTATCAAATTTTTGCCCAAATATATTCATGCTACAAGGGGATTTCATCTTTCAAAGCCATTTTTTAAACATCACCTAGCAAGAATAATTCAGTAGATGAAAGATGCCCTGCCATCTAGTAGGAGGGAGTTTCAGTATCTCATAAGAGTGAAACTATGTTTCTATGGTCTAGGGAGTGAAAGCAAAAAATATAGGTAAATCTAAGTTAAAAGCAAATGCCAAATTAAGCAGTCAAATTCAAACATCGCTTCACCCCCAAAAAAACCATGAAAGCCCATTTTGGGCCTTATTTGGGTGAAACCCACTTTTGAAGAAGAGTGAATGGCCCTTTAACTTTTTTGCGAGGCACAGTAATAATTTTAATGAAAAAATTCTAAGTGTGGCCAGAGGTGTTTCGCTCTAGTTTGAGAGCGCAAGGCAGTTTCACTCCTGCTAAGGGAGAAATGGCCTTTGACTTTTCAAAGGTGCAATCCAGATTCCAAGAAAAGGATGCCAAGTAGGATGGCAAGGTGTTTTGCTCTATTTCCCCAGTGCAAGGCCGTATTGAGCTTAAGAGGGAGTGCAAACACCCTTGACCTTTCAACATCATCACTGCTCCCAAGGTACCAATGTGTTGCACTCAAGTTTTCAAGCGTAAGGCAAAGTCAAAACAAGAGGGATCACAATAGCTTTTGACTTTTCAACCCTAGCAATGCTCCCAAGGCTATAAGGCCATTTCACCCCAGTTTTACAATGCCAATCATTTTTAGGGGTTGGAGAGGTAAAATAGCCATTTAATTTTTCAAGGGTGCAACCCAGTTTTAGGAGTTACATGAGCGAATAGGCCTTTCGCTCCACTTTCTAAGAGAAAGCCATTTTTTGGCTCCTTAAAAATTATGAAAATGTGTTTAAAGTGAAAAGCTTTTGCTCTCTCCAAAGCATCAGGTGCTTTCTCCAATGTTATAGGCACGTAGTCCAAAATAGAATCTATCATAAAATAAATGTAAAAGAGGTGGTGTATCTCATATTCAATAAGGATTATGGTCCACATAGTTGGGCAACATTGAGAGGTGTGCTTCACCACCGATCAGCGTGCAAAAGATCTTCTACTACACCCACAATCGCTCCAGGAATTTATTCTACCCAAACATCATTAATACAGTGGGTAAATTCCTATGCTATAAAAATGCCATCAATGCACCTAAAATAAACTCATCATATTATTGAGAATTTTGCTACGATAGTACTTTTTCCTTGCCAAGTTAGAGTGAGCGAATTGCTGATAAAGCACTTTTCGATTGAACAGTAGTGAGGCATTGTCATTTTCAGAGCAAGTGCTTGTACAAGTGCACAATTAGGATGGGCAAGAAGAGCACTGAGCAAAAGAAGGAGAAATTCCCAAAGAATACAAAGGACAAAAAAAAGGAAAATAAGGAGAAGGTACTGATGCCCCTACCCTAAGATAGATTAAGCAAAATCAAGGATTGTGTGTTCACCAGAATGAGCATAGATAAGTTGTGTAGGACTTTTGACCTCATGATGACCAAGGTATATTTCAAAAACAACTAGATAGCCACCTATCACTCCTACCTGTATTGGTACCTATGCATGTCTATGCATCATTGCCCGAAATTAATATGTGCAATCACTAAATACTATAGCCCACGGACCCAAAAAATATAGGATTCCAAAGAGAGGAATGTGTTCTCCATATCTACCCAAGAGGTTTGAGAGGCTTTCACCTATTTACAAGGGCCACCTACTTATTAAATCATCAAGAATATTAACTGCATTGAGCAAAATGAGAGATACGCCAACACGATACTAATCTAGTAATTCATGGAGGCACAACTGCTGGAGAAGCCAATGCCTAGGATATTGCCAGACCTTCCCAAATTCTTGAAGAAGTTTAAAAATCTTGACATCTACTCCATGTTGGTGTGGGTCATGGGGCTCTCATGCCCTAGTGTATAAGTGGCATGTTTAACTTGTCGAATATATTTTACATGGTGAGTTCTATACTCCCAATGCCATGGCACTAGGGACAAAATCTATATTCTTCAACTAGGCAGACTAGGTAGCATGGCAGATGCATACCCAACTGAGTTATATACAGATCTAGAGGGACATTTTTTTTGAACCTACTCACTTCTGACATGGTATTTCTTCTACCACATGCACGATCGCTTCACCTTCATTGCCATGAGCTGTACAGAAAAAGAATGTAAATCTCTCCCTATTTATTAGTGGAATACAACCCTATCAAGGCATGAGTCCTACTACAACTTCAATAGAGTGTTCCTTGGTCTAGTTTTGGAAATCATTTACGATGTCTACAAGTGGGTTCCAAGGCTGATGAGAGATTATGTAGTAAATGAGATGCTCGGTGATGTTTTTCAATTGATGCAAGGCCTTGTTATTAGAATCTTTGAGTTTATTGGCAAACCCTTCTTGTTGTCATACTACACCACTGAGTACCTGTTCACCCTCAAAGTTGCCCATCAATGTGACTTCACTGATGACACGTATGACCACAGGCAAAGGAAACCACACACCTGCCCTTGGCCCTTCAACCTCGGTGACATTAAGGTATCGACTAACAAGTAGAACACTTTTTTGGTGGTAATGTTGTATGATTTTGGTCTGATCGACCTTACCCAATGGTGGAAGTATGACCCACTAGGTTTTTTCAAGGATAAGATCATGGTAAAGGGCTTCCACAGCTATCCATGCCTAGACATTGAAACGCAATGCAACAACCTCTTAGGGTGTGACCTCGAATGGCACATGGATAGGATGATGTCTCTTCCCCCATGGCATGAATTATATATAATGGAGGTTGAGAACGATCCTATGTAAAACTCGATGCATGACCTCTATGATGAGTTATTTAAGTTGATAAAGAACAAAGTGCCTGATTGGTTGGATGAGAAAATTGCAAATTGGTGGATCATGAGGGTCCACAATGGAAAGGAGGCATCCAATTCGTCGCTTGTATTGGACCAAAATTTCTTCAATAAGTATGATGCACATTTTGAAACTTACCGATCCATCTTGTTCACTAACATCGCTCCTAGGAGTACTCAAAGCCCTAGAATAGTAGAATATGTGATGGAAGTACAAGAGCGGCACATTGATCAAGACTCACTTATCAGGGAGAAAGGCAAGTAGTCGTTCTTTAAGGGAGAATCCTTGATGAAGAAGAGGAGAACTAAGGTAAATATTTTAGTCCCTTCTATTGTGAAGAAGCCCCAGTCTGGTCCATTCTGATATTTTAGCATGCATCATCGACGGCTATGGACACAGTTATTCCTAAAGTTCCTATTCAGGTGCTACAAGTGCAACAAACACAGCAGGCACAATATGGGGTGGAGTTCATCGACTTAGAGGTATAAATATTGGAAAAATAAGTAGGAGTGAGTCCTACCATGAAATAGTTCACCTCTTTAGCTTTGGCAGTGCCTGAGCTCACAGGTGCATTCTCTCTAGATTCCTCTCACTTCTGTACCTCTGGAATATTTTCCTTCCAATGTTGAAACTCCTATTTCCACTAAGCTTGCATTTTATGTCCTCCTTTTTGCCATGGCCTTCCCTATATCCCAGTCATCAGTTCCCTCAGCATTCCTACCTATCTCTCATGTGTTTAGTTCCTATGAATCTATCTCCAATACTTTTGTGTTTCCTACAGTGTCGGCCCTCAGCCCTTAAATTTGTGTTAACCCAATCATTGCATCAACCATTGTCATTAACCCAAACATGTTCTCACCTCCTTTTTCCTCCTCAAAAGTAGCAGTGAATCCTATTGATACCCCAATCTTAGATCTTAGCATCTCAATTGTAGACATGCAAACCCTGACATCTTCCAAGGTTACTATGGCTACTGCCCCAATTGTTCCAAATGCATCTATCAAATTGAGCCCTTAGCAGGCTTTGTTCCCCTTCACACCACTCTTTGGAGTGTAGGAATCAATGGATATGGAGCTAGAGTTTTTATAGGAGGTTCCAATTACAGAGAGTATACATAGAGTGCAACAGAATTCCTCAACCTAGCTTAAGGTCCAGAAAAGAAAGAGTGTGCAGGAATTAGCCCAAGTGGAAAAAAGGGCTATGTTCGACCCATAAAATATGTAATTCCACAAGATGGATAAAGTGCCCAAGGTCCAAAAATCCATTGGAGGAGATGATGATAGTATACTATTCTTATCATCATGCAGTGAAAGATATGAGGACGATCAATCCCACAAAAAAGGTGGAAAACATCTAGGTTGAGGTAGGAGGGATCTATTTCTATACGAAGCACTTTAAAGCTCACTGCTATGATGTTGAAGCCAAAAACATAGAGCTTGAAGAAACCCTAACACTCACAAGGGTGCAGCTTGAGGAAGCACATTCCAAGTCTAAGCAGTTGCAGTAGTGCGTGACCAGTCTAGAGCAAGATATGGAGAATTACAAGAGAGAATCTGAGCAGTGCCTCAAAGTGCATTCAGAAGCACAAAACTAGTTGCAGGTTTTGGATTCTTAGTTTTAGGAACTATAGGTCCAGTTGATATAAAATGCAGTGCAAGCAAAGGTCTTGTCAAAGGATCATGTTAAGGAGGTGTTCCACTGCTTCCTGGCCAACTTTTGAATTAAGGTGTGCAAAGCAACGATAGTCCTATTTTTCATCTAGAAATCCAAACAGTCAACCACCTACGATGCTTCCATTGTAGAGGATGTCAAAAGGGACATTGACCAATGGCTGGAGCTAGCCATGAAGGTACAGAACCTAGAGAAAATGGACCTCGATCTTACTCCAATGTGCCCACTTGCTCGATCATGGGCAATTGTAAAGATAACACTGAGGACTTTATTTGCAAGAATGAAAATGTCTCGAGAGACATGAAGGTTGATGGATGTGTTTGAGTGAGAAATGTTTCCCTGATGTATTTTAAAACTCTAGTGTATATTGATTTTCATGGCTTCACTAATGAAGGAGGCCATATTTTGACAAAAGAAGAGCTAAAATAAGTTTTGGGATACCTTCGAAAATGATACTTCAGAGATTAACAGTCGGGAGAAGCCCATTTTAGAGCTTTAGGTGATGCAATATACAACCAAGTTCATATGGATGGAAGCCTTCTTGGTAGACCTCAGTGAGATATTTAACTACACTGATGTAGATCAGCTCGAGGCCTTCGGGTACCTGGTCAGGGATATCCAATAGCATGGCATAATTATAGAAGATGTTTGGGCCCTGGTCCAGGAAACTTATGATCATATTTAGGAGTGTCTCCCATAATTCGAGCCCCTACAGTAGCATAATTATCAGGTGTAGCATGAAGTTCAAGTGTAATAAGGAGATCAAGCACTAGAGAAAGACCAGCAAGAAGGAAAAAACCAAAGGGAAGAAGAGAGCCTTGAGCACCAAGAAGAAGAATATGAAGAGCACCAGGAAGAAGAGGAAGAAACAAAAGGAGAGAGGTTGGAGGAAGAGTTTACTACTATCAGTGAACATTCAAAAAGAGACAATGATGGTGACTCTGAGCCCAATAGATAAGGCCTGGGACTTCAACATTGAGGCGAACTCAATTCTCCCATGAGCTGCCAGAGATGTTGGCATTTCCTGCCACATTGACTTCCTCTGTATAATTTTTGATGTTCTACAATTTCTCCTTCCCTGAAATTTTCTTCTTTGTATAGAATATATTTTCTCTTTCCTACTTTCTCTATCATAATTTATCAATTGCACCCAAGGGCTAGTGTAGTTTTCTATTTATTCAACATGTAGGATCCTTACCTTGTCAAGAGCAAAGCTAGTTTCACATTGTGTCTCTAGGCACAGGTTTATTTTGGGGCTAGAGTAGAGTGCGGGCCCATTTTGGGCCAGAGTATAGTAAAGCCCACCTTCGAAGAGGAAAATGTAAATTCCCAAGTGTATTCACCCCGGTTGGAGAGCGCAAAGCCTTTTCAGGGCTAAAGTGGGAGCGCAATGCCCTTGTGTTGTTCTAAATATTTAATGAAAATATATTTTAGTGTAAGTTTGGGACCCAGTGTTTTTTCATCCCTATGGCTGAGCGTAAAGCAATTTCGGGCTAAGGAGGAGATAAAAGGTCATTGACTTTTCAAAGTGCAACACCAGTTTTTCCAAAAAAAATGCTAAGTGTGGGTCAAGGCATTTTTTGCTCCAATCCTCAAGCACAAAGTAATTTTAGAGTTAGGGAGAGTGCAACGCCCTTTGACTTTTCCACAAGGTGTTTTGCTTTGTTTTTTAGGCATAAAGCATTTTTGAGCCCAAGTAGGAGTGCTTAACCTTTTGAATTTTCAAATTTGGTGTTGCTCCTAATGCAGCAAAGCATTTTGCTCCACAATGCCAATGCAATCCCATTTCTAAGCTAGAGAAGGTAAAATGGCCTTTGACTTTTCAACAGTACCACCCATCAAATGAAAAAAATACTAAGTATGGAGGCAGTCATTTCGCTCCAATCCTTAAGCACAAAGAAGTTTTGGAGCAAGAGGCAATGCAATCACCTTTGATTTTTCAAACCCCATCATGTCTCCCTAGGCTGCAAGGTGTTTCGCTCCACTTTTAAGTGTAAGGCATTTTTGCTCCAATATCCAAGCGCAAGCACATTTGACTTTTCAATGCCAATGCCCCTCCCAATGCAGTAGGATGTTTCACCCCAGCTTCCAAGTACAATTTATTTTTGAGTTTATAAGGAGAGAAATAGACTTGGACTTTTCCATAATGCAGCCCATCAAGTAGAAATAATTCTAAGTATGGATCAAAGTGTTTTGCTCTACTTTTCGAGTGGAAGGCATTTTCAGTAGTAAGTAGCAATGCAGTAACAATTGACTTTTCAAAAACCTACACTACTCCCAAGTTGACAACTCATTTCACTGTACTTTTTAGAGCACAAGCCCATTTCAGGCTAGGAAATAGTGAAATGTAGGAAGTGCTTGCATCTAGCGCTCATGTTTTAGTCTAGCTCTCCTTGCATCGATCAGAATTTTGTAAAAGTGTTTCTCATCAATGAAGTAAGGCGCATCCTTATCCATTCAAATGCAGTCGGTCTTAGAAGCTTCTAGACTTTATGTTTTTGGATTTATAAATTTTATATCTCGATAAGGTAGTTCCAACAAGCAAGGAGATGGCACCAGCAAGCTAACCCCATCAACACATTGATGATTCCCAACTGAATTTTAGTGAGTCATCCAATTTCAAGCCATGCCTCATTACTATTTGATGAGTGTTATTTTCTTAGATCTTATCTTTCCTTCCACCTCCATGTTTTGTGGGTGTGCATTTATGTTTTAAGTGAGAGAATTCTCTATAAAAGCCAACAAATTTAATGTAATATGATGGACGTTTTGCTAGAAGCTTTTTGTAACTTGAATTATGCTATCAATACAGAGAATGTTTGGCTCTAACTCTGGAATTCTATTTATGTGTATGTCTCCTATATTACATTTCTATTAAATTCTCTGCTCTGTATGTGGGTTATTATTCTATGTTTGGATTTGACTCCCGATAGAGGGTGAATGTTGGAATGATTTTGGAGATTACACATGTTAGATGCCTGGTTTTAATTTCTGTTAGTTTTCTGTGTTGAGTGTTATTTGGTTCAATGTACAATTAAGTTATCGTGATGTTGGTCCATCACCCTTGTTCTATCTTGGCCTAAGGCCATATTTCCCATCCCTTTTAGTCATTTCAAATATATTTCTTGTTCCTTAATCTTAAACCCCCAAGTTAGAATAGAATGGGAACCAACCCTCTCTGGAGATTGGCATGGGAGGCATTTCTTCCTTTCGACCTTTCAATGTTGGTCGGGTCTAGGGCGCATGAATGAGACATTTCATACCTAAGGCATATTCTTGACCAACATGACTCTTTATTACAAGAGCAAATAAAGCAACAAAAGGAATAACTGAACCAACAAAAACAATTGTTGGAAATAGTAGTGAATCAAAATTCATAGAATAGGAAATCTGAGGTTAGATAGGAAAGGAACTTTGGTACCAAAGAACAGGTGGCCAGAGCCCTTATAGAGGTAAAGTTTTCTAAGGATATGAAAGATGTCAATATATCCAAGTTTAATGGAAAATATGAAGGTGAATCATCCAAATTTGGGTCGAATGAGTTGGAAATATTCTTTTCTATGAAGAATTATTCTTCAGTAATCCAAACAGTTTGGGCTACCCTCCACTTAAAGGATACAATATTAGAATGGTGGAATATCCAAGCATAAAGGGGCTAGTAGTTCACTATGGAGGTGCAACTAACTAGACATAAATGAATTACACCTAGAAGAACCATCATAAACTAGCTAATGAGGGGTTATGAGAATTGGCATCTATACATAGCCTCGCTACATACCTTCAATATCATCTTAGGTATGGGCTAGTTAGAGGCTCATGAGATCCTAATTAACTTCCAAAATATATGTATTGACTATATACATAAAGATAAGTAGACTGAGAATCTGCAGTGAGCAAGGGTCATTTCGACCCTAGTTGTTATAAGTTATGCAACTGAAGAAGACCATTAGAAAAGGAGGAATAGTTTTCATTATAAAGCTAAATGAAGTTGAGAATGATAAAAAGGAAGAGGTGTTTGGAAAACACCTAATTTTGCAAGAATTTAGGGATGTGTTCCCTAAAAATATTCCTACATTTCCACCAAATCGAGAGTTTGATTTCACCATTGAATCAATTCCAGGAACTAGACCTATACATAGAACTCTTTCTAGGATGAATCCTATTGAAATACAGGAGTTGAAAGTAGAACTTCAAGGGTTGTTATAAAAAGGGTTTATTAAACCCAGTGTGTCACCATGGGGTGCACCTATCCTTTTGTTAAAAAGAAATATGGTTTACTCAGATTGTGTATCGACTACCAAATGTTGAATAAAGCAACCATAAAAAAATAGATATCCTTTATCTAAGATTGAGGATCTGTTTGATCAACTTACAGGTGCAACCATATATTCCAAGATTGAATTGAAATCATGTTATCACCAATTGATAATCCATGAGGAGGACACCCACAAAACTTCTTTTAAGACCTGGTATAGGCATTATGAGTTCACAGTACTACCTTTTGGGTTGACCAATGCAACGATAACATTCAGGAATTTGATGAACATTGTATTTAGAAAGTAGCTCGATTGATTTATATAGATCTTTCTGGGTGATATCCTGATATATTCTAAGAATAAGGAAGAACATGATAGGCACTTGAGGATAGTACTTGATCTATTAAGAAAGAATCATCTTTATGAAAATTTGTTAAAATATAACTTCTATGTCCAAAAGGTACAATATCTAGGGCATATCATTTCTATGGAAAGAATTGCAGTAGACCCCAAGAAGATTGAAGCCAATTTGAGTTGGTCAACACCCACTAATGTGTTTTGAAGTATGGAGCTTCATGGACATTACGAGTTACTATAGATGATTTGTGAAGGACTATTCCAATATCGCCTATCTAATAACCAATCTTCAAAGGAAAGAAAATAATCTTAAATAGATATATAAGTTTCGATTGCTTTTGTTTGCTTAAGCAAAAGCTTACTATAGCACCTATACTAAAGATTCTAGATCCTCAGGGGAACTTTTTAGTATGTATTGATGCATCAATGGAAGGGTTAGGAGGAGTGATATTGATGCAGGAGCATCCAACAGCATCTGATGTAGAGGCATCAAGCTTTAGAAAAGACAGTGCTGAAGAGTCGGAAGAAGAAAAAGCAGAAGGCAAGGAGGAAGTTCACAGCCGAAACTGTCGCGATTTTGCTACGTCGCGATTTCGTGACAGTTTTCCAGAGAGAGAAAATGGCGCAGAAGGGGCCGCAATTTCGCGACGTCACGAAATCGTGACAGTCACGATTTCGCAACAGCGGAGCGGAGGCGAAAGCAGTAGTGAAGAGTAGTAGCGAAATCGTGACATCTTAGCGAGGCGAAGGCGGACGAGTTGGAAGGTCACGATTTCGTGACATGTCGCAAAATCGCGACAGTCACGAAATCACGACAGGAAGCGGAAGAGAAGGCAAAAGTGCAGAATGGTAGCGAAATCGTGACGTCACGATTTCATGACGTCATGAAATCATGACATCTAGACGAGGTAGGGACGAAGGCAGGGAGCAGTAGCGAAATCGCGATGTCGCGATTTCGCGATGTCGCAAAATTGCGACATCGCAAGGAGATGAAGGCGAAGGCGAGAATCTGGGGGCGAAATCGCGACGTCACGATTTTGCGATGTCGTCACGAAATCACAACGTCAGAGCAGCAGCAGAGGAGCACAGCAGGGTTGTCGTGATTTTGCGACATGTCATGAAATTGCGACCGTCACAAAATCGCGACGAAGCAGAGCAGCCATAGAGGGAAGCAGATGGGATGTCGCGATTTCGCGACATGTTGCGAAATCGCGACATGGAAGACAGCAGCAGGTGGGGGTAGTGGGAGTGTCACGATTTCGTGACACATCGCAAAATCATGACACAAAGTCGAAGGGAAGGCAGAGAAGCAGGGACGTCGCGATATCGCGACAAAATTATAAAAGGCAAGGCATGGCGAGAGATGGTCGTGATATCGCGACATGTCGTGATATCGTGACCAAAATGACGAAGAAGTGCAGGGAGGCCAGGACGTCGCGATATCGCGATGGAGAGAGAAGAAGGCATGGGAGAAAGAGAAAGAGATGGCGGGAACGGTATTTTCGGGGACCATTCGAGAACGACACGTGGCAGAAGCAGGAGTCAAAGCGGGGGATTCCAGGAGCGCGGGAGACGAGAAGGATGGGCGCGTAGAATTTTTTGACGGATTCAGAGTTGACAGGGCCGTGCGGAGTGCGGGAATTTAATCGGGTTGGTGTCCCAATTTATGTGAAGAATGTTTCGGAGGGAAAATTAAATCGGGTTGGTGAACCCATTTTTGAAAGTTGTTTTCAGAGGGTCGGGGCCTCTATAAAAACCCAGTTTATTGGTTTAGTCGGGACGGTGGATCGGGGAATGCACTTAGAGCGTAGGAGTGAGGAAGAAGAGAACCGAGCCGAGGGCCGATGATTGTAAAGCCTGCGGGCTGTTTCTTCTGATGTATATTTTCAATAGATTTTAATGAAAAGTGAGGGTTTGGCAGAAGTGCATTTTTTTGGTGCCCCGTCAGTGGTATCAGAGCGAATGTTCCTGAGTGTGCAGCAGATCCGTCGAAGGTGAGGCAGTTGCACCAGGACCTGCGGGAGGGTTCTGAGAGAGAGTGAGTTAAGATCTCGGGCATGTTAGCAGATCACCGGACGTGAGGCAGCTACACCGGATCGTTAAAGCTTTATAAGAAAAGCAAGAAAAATGCATTCCCGAAGAAGACGGGATAGCAAGGAGGATATGGTGTCGGAGGAAGAAGTCTTAGCTTTGCAACGACAATTAAAAGCATTGCAAAAAGAATGGCTCGGGATAAAGTTACGGGAGCAAGAGGAACGGCAAAGAAGGCGAGAAGAAAGAAAGAGAAAGAAAGAGGAGTTAAAGCAGGCTACAGAAGAAATTTGCAGCAATGAGGAAATCTGTCCGGTAGAAGACAGAAGTATGGACCGGGAGCCGGGGTTAGAGCAATCTGCAGAGGCAGAGGATGGTCTGGAGGTGTTGCAGGAGGCAGCAACCGGACCAATCAGAAGTGAAGATCACTTCTCCACGTACCCCGGGTGTCTGATGTAGGAGCATCCAGCAGCATCTGATGTAGAGGCATCAAGCTTCAGAAAAGACAGTGCTGAAGAGTCGAAAGAAGAAAAAGTAGAAGGCAAGGAGGAAGTTCACAGCCGAAACTGTCATGATTTCGCTACTTCGCGATTTTGCGACAGTTTTCCAGAGAGAAAATGGCACAGAAGGGGCCGTGATTTCGTGACATGTCATGAAATCGTGACAGCAGAGTAGAGGCGGAAGCAGTAGTGAAGAGTAGCAGTGAAATCGCGACGTCGCAATTTTGCGACGTCACAAAATTGTGACGTCTCAGCGAGGCGAAGGCGGACGATTTGGAAGGTCGCGATTTCGTGACATGTCACAAAATCATGATAGGAAGCGAAAGAGAAGGCGAAAGTGCAGAATGGTAGTGAAATCAAGATGTCACGATTTTGTGACATCACAAAATCATGACGTCCAGACGAGGCGGGGATGAAGGCAGGGAGCAGTAGCGAAATCGCGATGTCGCGATTTCGTGACGTCGTAAAATCGTGACATCGCAAGGAGATGAATGCGAAGGCGAAAGCTGGGGGCAAAATCATGACGTCGCGAAATCGTGACGTCGAAGCAGCAACAGATGAGTGCAGCAGGGTTGTCGTGATTTCATGACATGCCACAAAATCGTGATGAAGCAGAGCAGCCATAGAGGGAAGCAGATGGGATGTCGCAATTTCGTGACATGTTGCGAAATCGTGACTGTCACGAAATCGCGACATGGAAGACAGCAGCAGGTGGGGGCAGTGGGAGTGTCACGATTTTGCGACACGTCGCAAAATCGCGAATGTCATGAAATCGTGACACAAAGTCAAAGGGAAGGCGGAGAAGCAGGGACGTCGCGATATCGCGACGTCGCGATATCGCGACAAAATTATAAAAGGCAAGGCATGGCGAGAGATGGTCACGATATCGTGACATGTCGCGATATCGTGACCAAAATGATGAAGAAGCGCAGGGAGGCCAGGATGTCGCGATATCGCGACGGAGAGAGAAGAAGGCACGGGAGAAAGAGAAAGAGATGGCGGGAACGGTATTTTTGGGGACCATTCGAGAATGACACGTGGCAGAAGCAGGAGTCAAAGCGGGGGATTCCAGGAGCACGGGAGACGAGAAGGATGGGCACGCAGAATTTTTTGACGGATTCAGAGTTGACAGGGCCGTGCGGAGTGCGGGAATTTAATCGGGTTGGTGTCCCGATTTATGTGAAGAATGTTTCGAAGGGAAAATTAAATCGGGTTGGTGAACCCATTTTTGAAAGTTGTTTTCAGAGGGTCGGGGCCTCTATAAAAACCCAGTTTATTGTATTAGTCGGGACGGTGGATCGGGGAATGCACTTAGAGCGTAGGAGTGAGGAAGAAGAGAACCGAGCCGAGGGCCGATGATTGTAAAGCCTGCGGGCTGTTCTTCTGATGTATATTTTCAACAGATTTTAATGAAAAGTGAGGGTTTGGCAGAAGTGCATTTTTTCGGTGCCCCGTCAGATATCCTAGGATGAATTAATTGTAGCATTTGATTCAAGGAAAATAAATAAGCTTGAGGTGAATTATGCTACACATGATTTGGAACTAGTAATGGTTGTGCATGCACTCAAGATATGGTGGCATTACCTGCTAGGAAAACCCTTTGAGTTAAGAACTAATCATCAGATTTTGAAGTACATATTCACTCAACCTATGCTCAATGCTAGACAAAGAAGATGGATCGCGTTCTTAGCTGAGTATGAATTTGGTATAGAGTATATCAAAGGTAAGGAGAATAAGGTTGTTTATGCCTTAAGTAGAAGGCATATAGCTGATCTGACATGCAGCCACATAGACTTTATGGACCAAGTCATGAAAAAGTAATCACAAGATCAATATTGCAATGATATTCAGGCAAAAATGATAAGAAATCTTAGGTAAAACAAGGATTTTAGCATAAAATATGTGCTTTTGTGCTTTAAATATAGGATTGGCATACTAAAGATTGGTGATTTAAGGAGATTGATCATGCAAGAGGTGCATAGATATCCTTATTTTGCTCACCTTGGGAGGGCTAAGATGAGGTAGAATATGAAAAAAACTTCTATTGATCAAGTATGAAGTAAGATATCACTCATTTTGTTGTTAAATGCATGGAATGCCAAAAAGTGAAAGTTGAGCATAGGTATCTAGCAAGATATTTATACCCACATGATATACCTATGTGGAAATGGTAGGTCATATCAATGGACTTTATTGTGGGACTACCTAAGAATAGGTACCAACATGACATAATCTTTTTTGTGGCTGATAAGTTGACCAAGGTTGCACACTTTATTCCTGGGAGCACCAAAGATGATGTTCTAGTGATGGCTAATAGATTTTACAAAGAGATATTTAGGTTGCATGGGTTTCCTGAAGTGATTATCTCGAACAAAGATTCCAAATTTACATCTGTAATCTGGCAAGCTCTTCATCGTGTAGTTGGCACAAAGTTAAATATAATTTCTACATACCATCCAAAAATAGAAGGTAAAACTGAAAAGGTAAACCAATTTTTGGAATACATGCTTCGCATGTACTACATGGACCAAAAGTCTTGGTGGGAAGAATTTTTGCATTTGGTGAATTTGCAAATAATAATGGTCATCATGCTTCCTTGGGTATGGTCCTGTTTGAAGCCTTGTATGGTGGGAGATGCATAACTCCTCTATCTTGGGATAATCCAGGGGATCAGGTTGTCATCAAACCAAATATGGTTTGAGTGATGGAGGAACTACTGAGGATGATCAGACAAAGGCTTAAGAAAGTCATCGATCGTCATAAGAGATATGTCAATATGAAAAGAAAACCTAGATAATTCGTTATGGGAGAGAGAATTCTTAAGAGTTAAACCCATGAAAAACACCATCAAGTCTACTAAGTTGGATCCCTAATATGTTGGTCCCTTTGAGATCACTGATAAGATAAGTGTAGTAGACTATCATCTTGCCTTGCCACACAGCCTATCAAAGATCAATAATACTTTCCATGTATCCCTACTTAGGAAGTATATTGTTGATCTTGGTCATGTGTGAAATATTTCAAATTTATAGATAGTTGATCTCTCGATGATTGAGGTAAAACCTGTGGGATTCTAGAGTTTCATTCCAAAATTATGAGAAACCAAAGTCTTGAATAGTGTAAGGTCCAATGGGACAAATATTCTAAGAAAAATACCACTTGGAAAAAGTGGATGAGGTGAGAAAACATTTCCTTTATTTATTTGAAAATGGAAATAACATGTAATGTTTATTATAGGAGAAACATAGAGGACTGTGTCTAGTCCAAGGGGTGGTATATCATGACCCACCTTGGCAGGACTCTACAATGAGAAAAACTATGTATTGAAATGATGATTTAGTACTTAGTTTCGATGTATTTGAAATATTTTATGCATTTATTGTTATGATTTTATGTTATATGGATATGGTGTTGTTGATGTTGTGCTTGGATGCAGGATCAGGTGCTCTCATGGATGGTCAAGAAATTCAACCATCAAGAACGAGATACTAGAAGGGAAATGATGTGACAAATGGCTCTAGGGTAAGGGGGTAACAAATGGTTACCGCATATAGTTGCATCTCATAATATGCTTATTTGAAATCATTGCATCGAAAAGGAAGTTGCCTTAGGGTAATTGAGTCGCCTTAAAGAAGATGTTTATAACCTGGAAGTTATCACAAGATCTTTTGTGAATGAATGCTTGCTTTACTCTATCTATGCTTTACCAAATGTTTATTTGCATATGTTTGGATGCCTTGAAAAGATAAATAATATCCTTGATGGTATAGCATATTTAATTGTTTTATCTATAAGCATCCAAGTTATATGTATTTGCTTGAAATGGTTTTGGCAAAGAAACCCACCATGGAAGGAATTATTAGGTAAGGGTACTTAATAATACCTTCATAATAATACCAGTGCTAATAAGAACTATTAGCTCATGGTATGAATAGAAATTAAATTCTTTAGAAGGCAATAAATTGATTTGATTATTTTGAAATGTTAATGGATAACATTGGAAAAGAAATAATTATTTTGAAACAATTAATATTATGTCTTCGGGTGCTTGGTTAGATAAATGTTTCATTAATGGTATATTGATTTATAAGCATTTGAAAATATATGTTTTTCTTATGTTTATGAATCTAGCAAGGGATTCAATAAGGAGAAGGATTAATAAATATAGAGGCTTTATTAATCCTCTAATGGTTAGTGTCAATGTTAATAATTTATATTAACATTTGGCACTAAATTAATTAATTAAAGGATAATTTATTAATTTATCATAATGTTCAAATTTGACATTAGAAATGAAATGCAATTGGTATGTTTATACATTAGAAAACAATAAATCTATTAGTTGCTTTAATGTTGCTAGATAACATTAGGAAATTGATTGCTAAAGGTTTATATATATATACACACACTTACCTTATTAGCAATAAAAAGGGTTTTCATTATCATGATATTATTAAAAACCTTCTTGTAAATGAAATGAAATATAAATGGGCTTATTTCTTTCATAAAATTCTTCTTTTAAAATTAAAAGAGATATAAATGAGTTTATTTCTTTTATAAAGTTAAAAAGAAATTTAATTTAGGTTTTACAAACCCTTTTACCTTGCAAAGGAGGTGCATTTAATGAATAGATTAGGGTTTGATGTTATTTAAAAACATAACAAACAAGAAGACGTTGCAAAAATGGTTTAAGGTTTCATCTTCTTCCTCTATTTTAAAAAGAGAGATAGAAAAGGGAAAAAAAGAGAGATCCAGATACTTTGGGAGAACGAGTCAGAGGACAAAAATCTTGGAGGCATTGTGTTGGACAAATACAAGAGGTTTGCATCGTCAGAATTTGCATCTTCTACTTCCCATAACTTCTGAAAATTATAGGTAATCCTTTACCATGTTATTTGGAACTCTTGCATTGAATGGAATGTGATATGCTTTTCATATTTCTGGAATGTATTATAGAATGTCATGAAAAGTAGAACCATAGAGAAACTCTTTCTAGAACCATTAAAGAATATTGAAAATTTTAGGGTTTCCATTTGTGCGTAGTTTTCTTGATTAAAGAATATAGAAAACTAAGGAAAGATAAAATATAAATAGTAGAGTATTTATATTTTGAAATGATTAGAATATCAAAATTTTTAAGGTTTTCCACTTGTGCATAGTTTTCTTGATTAAAGAATATAGAAAACTAAGGAAAAATAAAATATAAATAGTGGAGTATTTATATTTTGAAATAATTAGAATGAATTGAAAAATATATAAAACCCTTATATTTTTGTACATGAAATTAAAAGGGGCTAAACCCTAAGTTTCATTTGTTTTTCTTTTTCTTTGTTGAGATGCACGATAATAGTCGTGAGTTGATTTAATTAATTGTAAGGGCTTTAATTTTTATGTATAGTATTTTTCTTTATTAAAAGAAAATATATCTATATAAGTGAAACATAGTAGAGATTTTGAAAAAAAAATGGATGTTCTTTAAGTGGGTTAAATACTTAGTGAACATTGGGTTTATTTTCAAATATTGAGCTAATGGAAAATTAATATGGGATAATTAAAAATTTTAGCATTTTAAATAGAGTATTGAATGAATTTTAATTATTTTATATTTTAGAGGTAAATGAAATAAATGTTTTTATGGATTCTTTTATTTTAAGAGAATCTATATTAGAGTTTTATTTTATAATGTTTTATTTATTTGAATGGGAATTACAATGAATGATAGGTATGTATTACAAAAGAGTTTTGTATTATTATTCAATATTCCCTATTTTGTATTTATTTCTTTAGAGAAATAATATAGTTGGAAATTGAATTATGTTTTTAAAATAGAATGGATTATTAAATAGTATATGTTCATTTTATAGTTTGGGAATAAAATGAATAAGAGTTATATGTTTTCTTTTATTATAAAGATAGTTGTACTCTTAAAGAGTTATTTAATGGTGACTCTTTTAAGGGTTAAAGACAGACTTTTTATATTATGGAGATTATGATTTGATGTTTGAGCATGGAGTCCAAAGGTTGTTATGAAAGCTTCTATTGAACCTATTTGGTACATCTTTGGTGAACCTTGTGTTATAAAAATAAAAATAAAAATTGCTCTCCCGAGATGGTTAGAATTGGGTTGTTACACTAGCCCATAGAGGGATCTATACTCTTCAATCCAAAGTTTGTGTCATTTTTTAGAATGATGAAAGACGTGTTTAGTTGGCTCAAGTCCCTACAAGTCAGATTATTATGGATGTAGTGGTCATTGTTATCCCTTACAATTATGGTCTTTTATTGTAAAAAAGTTGGGGAGAAACTTTAGGACGTAATATTTAGTTGGATTTATCATATCCTACTATTCTCCTCTATAGAGTTTATTTTTTTACTTTATACCATGGGCTTGATATGATCTATATCTTAAGTGATAAATATAGTTGCATTAATCATAGAGATAGTGCCATGTGGAAATTAGGATCATGTGTTGAAATATTAGATGTTCTTCTAAGATCTTTTCCTAAACTTTTTTGTCCAACAAACAAGATTTATGTAGAATGTCACATAAGAGGGATATTGGTCTTTGGACTATGTGTTTCGATGGTGTATGCTCTTATGAGGTAGAAGGTGGAGGTGTAGTGCTCATAAATCCAAATGATAAATAGAGCCCAATAGTAGCTAAGCCAAATTATAGTTGCACTAACAATGTGGTTGAATATGAAGCATTATTGCTAGGGTTAAGATAATCTAAATTAAAGGTTTCAAACTTATGTGTTTGAAGATATATTTGATCATGAATTAGGTTCAAGGAAAGATTCAAGACAAGCATCCTCTGCTTAATTGGTCTAGAAATCTATTATGAGACTCTACTGAGCATAGTTTCGATGCATTCATCATTTGCTATAAATTCTAATGGCAATAAATGCACAAGCTAATGATTTGGTAATGGTAACTTTTAAGTTTTGTCCATTAGATGATTTCAAGATGAAGTACACTACTAAAACTATCAATAGGATATCCATTGTAGATCATATTAAGCATTTACACATGTTTGAAGATGAAAATAACTAAGGTGATTTTTCAATGCATGGAGGAGTTTGTTGTTTAAGACTTTTGCACAAAATCAAAAGAGGGTCAAGTTAAAAAGGACTAACAAGATAATTCCAACAATATTATAGGTCACCATTTGATTAATTTCAAGGCTAATTCCATTCCAAATGGATTAGTACCATTTGAGCATTTATTTGATTAGCAAGATATTCCATAAAAGCTATCAATACAACCATTGGAAAACACATTACAATTTTCAATTTGAGCAAACCACAAATGCAAAAGATGTTTAAATTCCTATCAATTTAGATTAAAAAATTATTACATTGCACTAATGAGACAATATGAAGACGCATTTGCTTCATTATATAAATTCCTAAAATCATATAATACACACATCATTACCAATGAGATCAAGTTGAATGGAGCTAAGCCTTTTACGCAATTATTGAGGTATGTTAATCCTTTACTGAATTCAATGATCAAGAAGTTGGCATCAATATCGTTGTTCTAGTTTGATAGTCTACATTGGTAGCAAATATACTTCTTATGTGGAAGGAAAAAGGATAAACTAAATAATGTGTGGATTTTAAGCTTCAAACATGGTTTCCTTGAACAATAATAATTCATTAACCATGATGGATCATTTGTTGCATATTGTTACCAATTCAAATAGACTATCCATGCTTGATAGTTTTTTGATATAATTAGTTACTAGTGAAAGAGGACAAGCCGAAGATAGCTTCCACTACACCATGGAATACATATGTATGATAAAATGATATTTGAGATGTATCAATGTCAGTGCTACTCTGCAATGTGAAATAAATTTTCTTTTTGAAATATAATTGAATAGTTTATTCTAATTTACTTGGATTATATGATATTTTTTCAAAGAATACATGTAATCATGTAAAACTTTTAAATAGGTTTTGGAGAATTATAGAAACTCTAACATTTTACTAAATCCAAAGAATTATTCTCTGGAGTAACAAAAGAAAAGCTTTGTTGGAATATGTGGTGGTTAAGCTTTTCTTGAGGCCATGACTAACTTTTGTATTGCATTGTACATATAAGCCTTTTGGGCCCTTGTAAACCTTGAAAAAAGTATTTTTGTAATATTTTATTACATTAATCATATATGTCAGTTACTTAATCTTGACCTAAAGGTAACTTGTGTTTTGGCATAAATACCTCATCATACCAACCATTTTATCATTGGTTGGAGTGTTATTTTATTCTTTGATAGTGAGATTATTCGGTGTCCATGAACAACCCCATATATTGTGTATTGCTTTTGTGTATTTCTTTTTTAGCAATATTGGGTAATGTGTTGATTCTTTTCATTTATATGAATTATTTTGAAATCTAATATGGTATCATAGAGGGTGTGAATCTCCATTACTCGATTGTTTATTATAAATAGATCAGCTTCTAACACATCTCCTAAGGGAACTTGCGTTTGAAGAAGCCTTTAGATTCTTCATAAGTTTAAGGTGGGATTGAAAGAAATATTTTTTGATAAAAGCCTAGACAAACTTGGATCACAAGGATCTCACTAGATTCAGCAAATTTGCTCTAGGAGTAATATTCATTGATAGGTTCCTTTGTTCCTCTCATTGACATTCAATCCTCTTTGTTTTTTTTATTTCTAACTAGATGGATGCCCTAGTTTAGGAGTGAGTTTTTTGAGGTTTTTTACAACATCATGTCTTTTTACAACTTTTTCCAAAAAAATACTTTTCCTTCTCTTTTGGCTTATTGTGTCCAATAGCAGCACAGATGAGAGAATAGACTGCTTGGTCACCATGAAAGAATTCAAGAAGAGGCTTAAATTTTTTAGATAGACCCTTGATGCCAAAGAAGCCATGGGCAGGCTTCCATGGTTGGCAAAGACCTCCAAGACACTTGACAAAGTCCCTAAAATGGTTTGACAACATTTTTGCTACATGAACATGAGAGGATGTCTTGATTGGTTGTGTTCAATAAAATGAATGTGTAAGGCAAACCATGATAGATACAAATGAATTGTCAATTATTTTGGATTCTTTGTGAAATTTTAGGGGGGTACAGGTATACTTTTGCATTAAAAAAATCTCTTTTCCCTCCATAATTCAAAATTCAATTTTTTAAAAAGAATATACCAAGGAATATCCCCTGGCATGGCAGGTGCAAAAAAAGGACATGTGCATTCTTCATGTTGATGCATGCCTGCATCATACACATGTTAGAGGGGAATGTGAGGGGTCTCATTTAATTAAGTATACTATACTTCCAAGGGGTGCCTTGGGGATAGTGGCTAGCACAACCCATTCTAATCCATTGGAAAAGGAGATCGGGAGATTAAACCCCCTAACACCAAATCCTTTTTGAAATATATGACATCAACATGACATAGTTTGATGATGTGGCAAGGACTAATGATGTTGTATTATGTGATTACATGACACTTGATGATGTCATCACTTTTCTAGTCAAACATGTTGACATGGCACCCGATGACATGGTAATTTGTACGCTCCATACATCTAACATGGAACATAACGTGGCAAGTGACATGGTAGTCCATACAACTAATATGGCAGTTGATATAGCTTACATGGTAGGTCACATGGTGCATGATATGACAAATGACATGGTAATCTGTACAGTTAACGTGGCAATCTGTATGCTTGACATAGCAAGCGATGTGGCGGCTAATATGGTAGGTTGTATAGCGACCAACATGGCGAGTCGTATAGTAGATGACACCACATGGTGCTTATAAATATGGGTTCGACCAATCAGATTCTACCATCTCATCAAACTTAGTGACCATACAGTTGCACAATCAACAATAGACTTGGCAAAGCACAAATTTCAAAGCAAATGAGAACATGACAAGTAGCATAATGTGGTTTGTAGATTATAGACTTAATCGGGACATGACAAGTGGTATAATCTAGTTTATCAATATCTTATATAGTGGCCTACACAGTCAACACAGGTGGTAGTCCCATGATCATGGCAAATGGTGTCATGTGATTCGTCAATACATTGTCCAAACAACACACAATTAGCACCCTCTTAGCCACTCACACAATGACACATGGCAGTGCCCCCCCCCACTTACTTTAGGCATTGAAATTTTAAATTTTTCAAAGGCTTTGGAGGCATTTTGTATGATTTTTATGTCAATATTTAGGGGGCCATAACTTTTGCATACGTAACTGATTTAAGCCCTTTTTTAAAAATAGTATGAATTTTTAGACCTCTCCATTGATGGTGTTGTTTATAGTCATAATTGCATGTAGGATTTTATATTTTGGAAGGATAATTATGGATCAACATGTGCCTTTGTTGAATAGTCCAAACTATGCTACTTACAAAATTAAGATTAAAGCTTTGCTCTAAAGTAAGGGGTTACGCAAATTTGTGAATGAGGAATCTAGTGCTATTGATTTTGAAGAAAGAAAGCAAGTCTATAGGGATAAGAAGGAAGAGGCTCTTGGTGTTATAGCTCTTCATATTGACAAGATTTATGACACCCATGTTAGTAGCACCATGAACCTCAAGGAGTTGCTTGATAAGTTTTAGGGACTACGTAATCACATTAATTCTACACAAGTCAGGAGGGACCATTTCAATTCCATCTAACCAAATAAAAAACAAAGAACAGAAAGTTTCAAAGTTGTATATATGATGTCATAATGAGACAGTGCCAAATAAAATAAGTAAACATGGAAACTTTGATCATCTTTGTTAAGCCCTTTCATTAATGGTCAACTTGGTGCTAATTCTTATGGGTTGAGTGCATTGGAGGAAGAAAATTAGAAGCTGCATTTCAATGGACAACATCTTAAACCTTTCTTCTTTTGATTATGAATATTATGGTCATGAAGACCACACCAAGAAAAACAAAAACAAATCCATGTAGTACTTAAAACCCAAAAGAGCATTGTAACAAAGTTCCAAGTTGAAACCAATCTAGATGGCTTTGAAACACTATTGATTGAATATCGAATCCTTTGTTACCTAGAGGGGGTCATGATCCCCAAGTAAGAGCTTTTGTTGTAAAATTTCATAACACCCTCCCTTTTCATATTTTAAAAAGGATAGACAGATAGATGTGTGTGTGTGAGAGATTTCTAGCAAGTCTAAGCGCAATAAATTCATCAATGTTTTTCACATGTTTGGTTAGTTTGGTGTAAAGTTGTGATACATTTCATAGTTTATAATCCTCTAGTAAATAAGCCAAATGGTCATTCAAGTATATCTTAGCAGCATTGATTGATCAAAGGTTTAAATGAGGAAATTCTCAGGACAAAATTCAGCAAGACATCTTTGATGAGGATAGGTTTCAAAAGGCACATCTACCTCTAATTGACTCCGTCCTTTCTGAAATTGTTTCATTCCTTTGGTTAGAATCACTTCAATGGGTACTGAACTTTGTTAATTGACTTTTTACCGTCTACAATGGTCCAAAGTGGCTCTATATTTTAAAAAAAAAAAAACACGTGACTCATTTTATTTTATTTTTTAAAACGGTGTCCCAACTTTAGCTGAAATTGAATAATGTCCAATTATATCAAACCACATCTTTGATTGTTCTCGCTTGTCACTAATACTTTTTGGACACATTAACATGTGAGAGTATAGAGTTGGATGCACTAGACTTGCATCCAAAATTAGATCTACGAAAATTTTGGATAAACATTACCTGGTTTAAAAAGGTAATGCACAACATAGGTCTAATTTTGCAGAAAGCTAAGTCTAGAGGGCAACACTCCATTTTTTTAATTATTTTTTTTAATGTAGAGATGATTTCAACCTTTTTAATAAAAAATAAATAAATAATGTTTCAATTTAAAAGTAGAGGACATAGCTAATAAAAAATAAATAAATAATGTTTCAATTTAAAAGTAGAGGACATAGCTATAAGGATAAAGTTGCTTCAAAGGATACCGTTGGAAGTAGGGGATATATATGTATGTACGTGTAGAGAAGGAGATTATACTAAATTCATTAAAATTTACTTCTTCATAGCCTCTAATCCCACACCGCAATGAAGAGCTTAGTAAGCCCAGAGTTGTGAGTATGACAATTTAAGGGGTTGTATTTATGCTTCTATGCCATGCAAGGTTTCAACTTACATTTGACATGTGGCCATTGTTTCCTATATAATGCATAATTGTAACTTCAATTATGGATTCATATGTTCAATTAAACTTTGATCACTGGTTTTTCGCTCATACTTTTATTTTGTATATTCTCTTTATTACCTGCATTGAATATGCCCAATAGATAAGGCTAGCAACAAAGTTTGGTGTTACTCTTTCTACTACAGTTTTTTTATGTATAAAATCTTAATTTAGTTCAATTATTTATTTTTACAATTTATCCTCTTTAGCTGTCCATTTCTAAATGTTTAATTATAATCAACCTAAAGTGAAAGGATGCAAAACCTCCTGTCTCATTCACCCTTGGGATGATTTTGAGGAACAACACCTTTTTCTGACCTCCATTCCTTTTTTATTGTTGAAGTAATGCAAAGTACATCTGAGGGCCATTCTCCCCATGATGTGAACTTGGGTATCCTGGATGAGAGTCCAATGACATACCACAAGGGTGTCCCGACAAGGACACCTCCATTCATATTAAGTGTCATGGTTAAAATGTGTAATCATTTAATTTTTCCAGAGTCAGCGATGTGATTTTCTACTCTACTTAATCCAGGGACCAATTATTTCTTTTTACAATTCATCCTCTTTAGCTGCCATTTCTAAATGTTTAATTATAATCAACCTAAAGTGGAAGGTTACAAAACCTCATAAAGGTCTCATTCACCCTAGGGATGATTTTGAGGAACACCACCTTTTTATGACCTCCATTCATATTACGGGGATGGTCGAAATGTGTAATCATTTAATTTCGCCACAGTCAACATGTGATTTTCTACTCTACTTAATCCATGGGCCCATCTTCACCTTGTAAGATGATTTATGTTTGTTTTATGAAGCAATAATTTATCACTATGATGGTTAGTAAAAGGTAAAGGTCAAGTAGTTTTTCACATCCACATCCATGAGGCCATAGGCCATGTAGAAGAATCCTCATGGAGGGTGTTGTTTACCCATATATTGGTTATCCAACCATGCTTTAGTTATCGAAGCATGGTGTACGACCCTGCCCCCTAGGATTCAAACCTTGGACCTCCTATTTAGAGTTCCAAAGTAAGACCTTCTCAGTTTGTACAAGTAGTTTTTAATGTCTACAAAGTCATAGGCCATATGAGGCAACCCTCGAGGAGGATGTTGTTTACCCAATATATGGTTATCCAACCATATTCCGATTACCGCAGTATCATTCAAACCTTGGACATCTATTTAGAGTTCCAAGGACTCCACCATTAGTGGGATTTGTACTCATATTTTAAAGAGTATTTATGTCCATACAACCATCATTTAATATATCCACTAGAATTCTATGTGAAGAATCTTGGTAACTAAAGAACAACAGCATATCTTTCATGTTCTCTTTTGAATTTTTTTGTTTCTGCATTTTCATTTGCAAATCTGGGTAATGTGTTGATTAGGATCAATTGTCTCTTGATTTGTGTGAAATTCTTTGAACTTCATACCAAAGTTGGAAAGTTGCTAGGAAACTCTCTAAACTAATGGCTCTGAAGGCAAAGCCTTTCACAAAGTGGCATGGAGTATTTGTGGTCTACCTACAGAATTTGGGGGGATGGGACTTATCAAAAAACAAGGTTTAGCCCTTTGTGCAATATGAAATGTCAAAGCCCTTGAAGGTGATGAGGCCTGGAAAATTCTTTTAAGGCATTGCATCTCCTTGGACTGCCCCCTTTGGCCATAAATTTGGAAAGGACTAGGATTGTGCTCATTGCCTATTGTCAAAGTTCCCATTAATATATCTGAAATGTTTGTTGCCAAAGTATTTGGAAAGTCTAGGCAGCAGTCAAGCCATAGCTTAGATGGGCAGAGGATTCATTTCAACATGGTCTAATTCCTTCAGTGGTCTTTCAAGAAGTGACATGGATGCTCTTCCTAAAAATATCAGACAGGGTTCAAACCATCGCAGATTTATTTTGCTAGCATACTAGGAAAGGTTACTCTTGACTGAAGCTGAAAGCCAAGTACAAACTATATATGCTTCAAACTTTGAAGCTTTTATATGAAAATTAAATGGTTATGCATAAGGTTATAATATTTTCAATGTCCTTGGTGGAAAGACTGGCAATAGCATGTTGAAACCCTTTTTTAAGCCTAAGTGGTTAACAAGATGTCTTAACAAGATGTCAGTTGCATAACTAACAACAAAAGCAAGCAATTGAAACAACCAGGGACAATTGAGAATGGGTGAGTAAGAAACAATACAACCTGCATGTTCTAAGCATACTGGAGCACAACACAGATGCTCCACTTGAGAAATAAGCCAACCAGCTACTAGTAGTAAACTAATCTAACCACAACCCCCTATAATCATTTTTGCTATACTGACATCCAGTTAAAGGACAGACTCAAGGGTCAACCTTCCAGAAACTGGAGTCACCCTCTGGCCTTATATTCTTACAATCAAATGAAGCTTACCTAGAGTCCAATCTTAACGAGTTCCTAGTTCAAGTAAGCAATGTCAGATTCTCATTGGTTAAGAGCTATGCATCCAGCATCCTTTTTATAGTTAACATGTTCAAAGTGTTAAAGAATATTCACAATAAGGAAGGTCCATGAAAGTTCACAATTAAGAAAGATTTTGGAGAGGTTCAAAGTCGAGACTATAAATGCATACAAAGCACTGAACGGTAACGTAAAAGATTAAATATTTTATAATAATAATGATAATTAGATTGGATCCAGGAGCATCACCATTGATGAAAGCATGATCAAACACATTAAGCAGAGGAAAGTCTACGATATAAGAGTTGTGAAGGCTATTCTGGGCAATGATCAACACCTGCAGGGCCACAAGGCCAAAACATGAAGATGATTTTTTCTTCTTTTAAATAAATTTGAACTGAAATTAGCATCACTATGCACTCAGGCAGAAGTGGGAAAGGGATTTTCAATATCCATTGTATCCAAGAAATTCAGGGTTCACTTGAAAGAATACATTTTCCATCAGCCAAATCTTGCATCTATCACAATCGTTGCACATATGTCATGTTTTGAATTTTCTGTGGTAAAATAATCGGAATAAGATGGTCATAATGTCAGCAAAAGCAAAATTATTGAGAATTATTGTGCAACATCTTGCTTAAATGTTCCCAACATATTTATTAAACTTGTAGATCATGCGACAAAACCAAAGATTATGCTCCAGGATGTATTTTGTACATAACTACTTAGTATGTGAACCATGAATTGCACATTCAACTTCTTGGAAAACAATGGAATAGGGTATAGGTAACCAAATGAAACCACTTCTGTCTACAGCAAAGTCACCAAAAGCTCCTAAAATAATCATCTTTGAAGCAAAAAATGAAAAGCTAAAAGCATCTAAATCTGCAAAGACAAATATCATATTCACAGTCATTAAACATACAAACTTACAATTATAACCTCATGCTACCTGGTTTCTGCAAACCTTTATTTGTTCTTTGTCAGACTTCTGACCAATTATTCCATTCAGCTCAAGCCCTATAAAATTTAAAAAACAAGCATCTTCAAACTGTATTTCACAACCTGTAAATCCCAAATGACCTTGGCATGCTACTGCTAATTTGGAGGGAAAAAATTTAGCACCGTTTAGAAGAAGAAACTTGTTGATGGCCTTTTCCAACAGTCAATAGATCATATCAAAATTGATCAACAAAGCTCACTAGATTTCAGTGTACTATCATACTCATTAAGCAACTCGATATTCAGAAATAAAAACAAAGCTGCAATTTATTCAATGATACAGATCACAAATAAATAAATTACAGCAGATGGTATGTGAAGACATTACTGCTGTCCAACATGTCTGACAGTGAATGCAGACCCAATGACCACCAAATAACTGTTAAAGGATCCATCTACACTTCAAAGTAGTACATCATCATTGCTTAGTCGATAATTAAGTTGGAGTCTGTTGAAAAAGGTTATTCATCATACTTTTGGATGCCTCTACTGCAAGGGAAGATAAAACAAAGAAATGTTTATTTCAGGAAGTCTCATATCAGTCACTTCCAAGTCTTCAATCATTTCACGAGTTTCATCAACCACCATCCATGTCTTGCTGTGGCCAAAGAAATATTTATGTACAAGAAATACATACAGGTCAGGCAGTCTCATGTCATATCAGTTGCTTCTGAGTTTTCTATCATTTCACGAGTTTCATCAACCACCAACCATGCCTTGCTGTGGCCTCCAATCACCTCAGCTTGTTTCTTTCCATCCTTCCAGAGCTACAAGGGAAAAATTATTAAAAAGTTAATGTCCCTAACTTTTGTGCCCTTGTAAAAGTTATACTTTCGTGCAAAATTCTATTCAAATGGCTTTGATATATAGTAATTCCAGCTAGCTCAATTCTAGATTAAAGCTAGAACTTCAAACAAACCATGAAAGTTCAATTTTACCTGAATTGTTGGCATTTTCTGATGTCACCAATAAGCATCCATACATGTAACAAGCACGGGCAACTTTTAATATGATATGATCTAAAAGTTAAGTGCAAATATCTTCCAGACAGAAAAAAAAGACCTGTAATTCACACTGTGAAAGATGACAATATTTAGATAAATACAAAAGTTGCCATATAAATTAATTTTAAACAAAAATATTAGGTACCATGTTCATTTGTGAGAAATCTGTTTCCCCTGCATTCTTGAGATGGCTTGCAGTTACTCAACTCCATAAAAGTTAAAAAAAGCCCACAAACACAACCCACCCTCAAAACGTATCTCTACATGTGACAGCCATAGGACCAGTGGCTTCTTGAAGTGAAAAAAAAAAAGTTGGGCAACATAAGAAATCACTGAAAGAATGTTGTCAAAAAGACGAGAAAGAATTATTAATTAAACCCAACAGGATGATATTTCCCATTTATAAATAAAGTGGCCATTGACTCCACAAATCTCCTACTTTGGCTCTGCTAATATAACAAGATATTCCTGCTATAATAAGACCAGTGATAATATGGTTTGTTTTAATACCACAATAAAGTGGTTTGTTGAAAAATCCACAATAATGCAGTCATCATATAATAGAGGTGGGGCCGGTCTCAACCCCATGTAACCAATTAAAAATAGAAAACAAAACAGAATAAGTATAGAACAGGAGAGGAAGAATAGCTTGCCCCTCTGACCATGATAAATCTGTGCTAAAGAAAGTGTCGCTAAAGTCACATTAGCATTGAACGCAAAAAAATATTTTTTCCCATCTGTTTTCAAAGAGAAAATGTAAAGTACCAGAAGAAAGACCGTAAAGGCTATAATGTGACTTGATTCTACAACCTGTGGGCCCCCTTAACATCAGTTTGGTTCTTCTACTTATGGGCCCCATTAAATTTTTAAATATCAAGGCACTCACCAAGTTTTAAGCACCCTCTTTTGATAATGAAGCTTACTTCTGCAATCAATACCTCTTAAATAATTATTAGGGACACAACCCTCCAAAACATCATCACTTTTCAACCTTCTAATAACTATTGTAGAGCTCTTGCCCTATTATTTGCATCACTTAAAAGCAAAATATCAATGAAAATCAAATTACTTGAAAATCTCTCTCTCTCACACACACACATCCTACATGAGAAGTGTTAAATATAATCCTGAATTGGATGTCTCCAATATGGACAAGGTGGGCCTTCCCATCTGTTTTGCATCGCATGTCATACCTTCTTTATCCTATAGTCAATTTAGAATCTAAAAAATTCTCTTGGACAATTCTCATGTATTGATGGAATTCATTATAGATACTATACAACTTTTAAAATGACAACATTTTTTGTTAGATTATTGCCCAAAATGAAACTATCAATTCCACATGATAAGGATTACACAAAGTGACATCAAGTGAACAGAATCAACAGTTACCCAAACAATATTTGATAACTTTAGAGAATACATTGCAATGACAAAATGATATGAACTTGAAGACTGCAACTCCTCTCTCTCTCTCTCTCTCTCTCTCTCTCTCTCTTTAGCATCTATTGAAAGTTAACTTTACCGTCTCTAAAGATGTTTGGCAATCCATATATGCTCATACAGTGGATTCATGACATTAACACATAATATTTTTGGATGCTTTGGGACAGCTACAGAAAATCAAAAAAGGAGCCATTAGAAACAAGAAAGTTGAACAATACTCCGAAGAACATCCTTGAGAGTCTAATGGCCCAATTACATTGAACCAGTCACTATACTCTTCAAATAATAAATCATTATATTTTCATTTTGTCTATGATCTTTGATTAGTTATGAAAAAACCAATGATTAACTTATGTTTGTGCATGTTAAAATGCTTTTTCCTTTGTAATTTTAAATTTTTATATTTCTCCCCTTTTTTATTTTTTATATAGTCATATCCTTTGTTGTCCCATTTTTGTCAAAGTTTAGGGATGTCTTCTAGCTGTCCCCTTTTTGTCAAAATTTAAGGATATCTTTTAGCTGTCTCTTTTTTGCATCCCTGTGTATCCTTGTCCCTTTTATATCCAGTAACATAGGTCCTACATGAAAAGTGTTGATTGTCATCCTTAATTGGATTTCACCAATATGGACGAGGTGGGAATTCCCATCTGTTCTACACTGCATGTGATACTTGGGTTATCCTATAGTCAATTTAGAATTCAAAAATTCTCTTGGACGATTCTTTCATGACTTGTAAGAAATCATAGCTACTAGATAATTCTTAAAATGTCAATATTTTTTTATTAAATTTTTGCCCAAGATTCCATAATGAAATAATCAAATTCCACATGAAATAGATGCACAAAAAGACGTCAAGAAATGAAGAGCATCAATAGTTACCCAAACAACGGTTGATAACTTCTAGAGAATAACTTGCAATGATACAATATGATATCAACTTGAAGACCACAATGAAAAGATCTCCTCCATTTATATACAAATGCACATGTTTACCACTAGCCATAAATTGTGACTGGATGGACTCCCATAATGGGTTAACACAAAATACTAATATCCTTAACATTCAACCCACGAACCCCACAAAGTCAATACCTTGTTGGTTACACACAATAATATTAATCTCCCCAAGATACCACAATTTAGTAACTTATGGGGTTGTAACATTACACAATATCACTAACAATTCCCACCCCACCCTGCCCCTTTTGACTTGGGGAACGATGATAAAATTGTGGGAAATCAGTAGCATCCACCTTCAAGTTTGATTTAGGACCCATAAAAAGATTTATTACTAAAATCTCTACTTAAGCTTGGGATGGCTACACCACAAAAGAAGGTGTCATTATCTAGCATCTCCCCTCAATGACAATTTCAAAAATACTCCAACAATGTTTCCATCTTCACCATAGCAAGAACAAACTCCATAGTGAAACAAATTCAACGATCACCAAACACATGCTACAACCAAAAGCAGATGCCAACACAATTCAGCCATAGGCTACAATAATCACTCAAGAAATGACTCCCAAATGCAAGAACCACAAGAGAAACCACCAAGGTCCTTGTAACAGACTCGATATAAATGGTCCAAGCCAAAGGTGGTTCATTTTTCCATGCTTTGCCCAGATCTTCTCTACCTCTGTCCCATGTCGGCACCAAGTCTCCAATCCAAAAACTCTTCACCTTTTGCTTTCTTATCAAAGAGCCTTTCAATTTTAGTTTTTTTTTTTTTTTGATAGGCTTGTGCATCCTGGTAAGCTTTATTCCTGTTTTTCTTAACTCCACTAACGTGTTGATTCTTTTGATCATCTCATCTGGTTCATCCACTACTACTCAAGCAACTTAGGAGCTTGCACTTTACTTGTATGGACAAAGTTGCCTCCGTTCCATAAACCAATCAGTACAGAGCTTACCTGTGGCTGTTTTTAGACTCAGTCTATCAGCCCACAAAGCATAGTTGAGATGTGAACCCAAGCCCTTCTGTTTTGCTGCATGGTCCTCTTTATAATTCTCAAAATATTTTTATCAGATAATTCTGCCAAACCGTTGCGTTGTGGATAATAATTGGAGTGAGTTAAAACTGTTATTTTCTTGGCAGAATGCATGAAAGGCACCGGAGTGGAAATCTAGCCCATTATAAGAAATAAGCTTGAATGAAGTGCCAAGCCTAATCAAGACGTGATCTTCCAGGATCTGTATCACAAATTCAGAAGTGGACCTTTTGGTAGGGATTGCCTCTACCCACTTAGTTAAGTATTCAATAGCAGTCAAAATCCATCTGTATTGATTACTTGAATTGGGTTTATTTCTCCTATGAAATCTATGCCCCATTGCTGGAAAGAAGCTTCCACTTTTACTGGTTTCACACATAATTCAGGGAGTTTCTCTTTACCACAAATTATTGACATTGAAGTCAAGCACGAACCCTCTTGTAAACATCACCAAATAAATACAGCCAATAATAAAGATAAGAATCTTCAGGTAGTTGCACAAGCCACATGGTGTTCTGTAGGAAGTCCCAAGTAAAGCTCAACTATGACTGATGTTGTTTCTTGCTCAGTCAAGCAAGTTAATAGAACACCATTGGAGTTCATCTAACCATAGTTATCAGGTTCGTCCAGACCAGGCCCAGGTTCAATCCGGTTCAGAGTATTCTGGCCGAATGAAAGAGTCCAAGTTGGTTCAGCCAATTTTTTTTTCTTTTATTTTTATTTTTACGTTTAAAATTTGTAATTATTTTAATTTTAGGTAAAGATTGCAAATTTTATTGCACTTGTTCCCAAAGATGTTAAAAATTTATAACTGTGCCTCCTCCTAAGGATTTTGGAAAAGTCAATACTGATGGAGCCTCTAGAGGGAACCCTGGAAAAGCCAGTGTGGGAGGAATTGGTAGACTTTCAGATGGCTCCCTGGTTTTTACTTTTGCTGAGAATTTGGGTATTCTTTCCAATAACCTTGCTTAGGGGTATGGTATCCTTAGAGGCCTTCAGGAGGCTACTAAGGTTGGATGGGAAAAGGTGTTAGTTGAGTCTGACTCTCAACTTATGATTAATCTCTTGAAGACTCCTTCTAAGAATCATAAGGTGGGTTGGAGAATAAAAAAAATTATTGAGAAGATCAAAACAATCATGTGGTCGAGAGATCAAAACAAGAGTGCTGATGCTTTAGCTAATTGGGCTTTGGACAAAGGTGATCTTACTTGTTATGGCCACCCTCCTATATGGTGGGCTTCTCAAATTAGGGAAGCTCTTCTTTCTATCATTTCTTTGGATGGCTCTAGTTCTGAAGGTACCTAGTTTCTTCTTGTTTTTTTTTTTTGGTTCTCTTTGGTTCATTCAGTATTTTTAGTTCCCTAGCTCATTCTATTCTTTATTTTGTTTCCTCTGTTGATTCTTGCATTAATAGTCTTCTGATCTAGATAGGTCATTGTTTTGTTCATTTTTTTTCTTTTGTCTTCTTTGTTTTTTTGTTTAGTTTTTTAAGGTGGGTGGGTTCTTTTGTTTTGTTTTGTTTTTGTGTTCTTTGTGTTGTTTTTTGTTGTTCTTGTGTTTTTGTTGTTTTGTTTTTTTTTTATGTTCATTGTTATTGTTCTTGTGTTTTTTTCGTTCTTGTTTTTGGGTTTCTCTTTGTTTGTGTTATTTCATTTTTTTATGTGTGAGTGTTTTCTATGTTTTTTGTTTTTGTTTATTGTCTATTGTTGGTTGTTTTTATTTTTATTTTATTTTTTAGGTTTTGGTTGTGTTTATTTTTCATGTTTTTTTGGGTTATGTCTTTGTAGTGTTCTGTTGTTCTTGTCTTGTTTGTGTTTTGTTATGTGGTTCTTGTGTTTTTCTATGTGGTTTGTGTTGTGGTTTCTTTTATCTTATTGTGCGTGTTTGGTTGTGCTTTTGGTTTTGACACACTCAAGGAGTTTGTTTTTTATTTTATTTTATTATTTTTGTTGTTATTTTCTTTTTTTAATTTGGTTTTGTGTGTTTGTTTGCTCCTTCAGTATGTCAAAGGTGGTAGGCCAGGTCCGAGTCCTGGGCGTTTTTGGCAGAATGGATACCCCTGCCTCCTTGGGTCTTACCCGAAAGTGGCATCCCTTTTGGGATGTTTTCCACAAATTAAAAAAAAAATAATAATTTATAACTGTGAAGGGAAACATAATGATGTTTGATATTTTGTAGCATATTTATATATTTTTTAATCTCATATATGTGTTTGTGTGACATTATTTATTTGTATTTACCTGAACCGGGATGATTTGTTTTGGAATCCCAAACTTTCAAACTTTTTTGCCCTCTATTCAGACCAAACCTTTCAAACATGGTAACTACGTTTCCAACACAGTCCTAGCATGGATACAATCATAGTTGAGAAAATCGTCAAAAAATTGCCGGAATCGCCAGTCAATCAGGAGTCATTCGCAAAACAAGTCAATCGGCAAACTATTGGGAGTCTGTTGATCTTTTGCCATTTTTTTGAACAAACCGGAATCGGTGATTTTTTGCCGATTTTTTCAAAATATTGGCAAAAAATTGACCACAGCCATGCGGGTAGAGGCTGCGGCCGATAAATAGGAAAAAGCAATATTTTTATTTCATTGTTTCACCTAACCTCGACCAACTATGCCAAGGCATCCTAGGAGCGCGAGCAATTGCGGTGTGAAGGAATCCGACAGCCAACAACATCCGCCTAGAAGATTCATTCAAGGTCAGAAATTTTTTGAAAACTCTTTTTTTTTTAAATAGATTAGGGCTTGTTTGAAATTAGATTAGGGCTGTTTGAAATTAGGTTAGGGTTGTTCTCAAATTTAAAACCCAAAACCCTAGTCTAAGGTTTTGGGTTTAGGGTTTTTTTTTTCCTCCTTTTAAATAGATACTAAATTGATATATGCAGGCCAAATTATTAGCTAGCTGTTATCCTATCAATATTTTTTAAACATTAAACGGGTTCAAGGTTTTTTTGTAAGGGTTTAGGTCCTTAGGATTTTTTGAAAACTCTTTTTATTTTTGGAAAATAGATTAGGGCTTGTTTGAAATTAGATTAAGGTTGTTTGAAATTAGGTTATGGTTGTTCTCAAATTTAAAACCCAAAACCCTAGTGGTTTTGGGTTTAGGGTTTTTTTTTTCTCCTTTTAAATAGATACTAAATTGATATATGCAAACCAAATTATTGGCTAGCTGCTATCTTATCAATATTTTTTAAACATTAAAGGGGTTTAGGGTTTAAGATTTTTTTTTTTCTTTTGTTTTTAAGTAAATATTGCTGCCTAATAACTATGTATGCAAGCCTGTTTTTCAGCTGTCAATGAATCTTATATTTCAATTTTAAACCCTAAAGGGCCTAAACCCTAGCCTTTTGGTTTAGGGTTTAGTTTTTTTTTTCCTTTTTTTCAAGTGATTGTAACTTTGTTGTTACCAACTTGTTTCCATGTGCAGGCATGTAAAAAATGAAACCATTGGATCTAGCATGGGCGTATGCAATGCCAGGGCAATCAAAAGGGCATTTTAAATGCAATTTCTTAAGCCATAATTATAATGGAGGCGTTTATCGCCTCAAATTCCATTTGGCACCGATATCAGGAAATAATATAGCAGTATGTGATAAAGTGCCAGAATATATTAAAAACAAAGTAAACAAATGGATCACTAAGGCAGATGAAAACGCTAGTCATAAAATAAGTTATAGCGATGCCATTTCATCCCCCCCTCCCGAGGTGGTCGTACTAGTGGGCGTGGCAACCTTAAGCGGTACTTTCAACAGAGTAGTTCGAGTCATTCAAGTGCATAAGGAGCAAGTGGGACAGGAGTCCTCTTTTGTAGACCATTTTGTGCCAGGGGCACAATCCACACTTGAGGGTATGGCCGCGTGGAACCATGAGAAGCACAGTGCAGCAAGGACAGCCATTGCCACTTTTTGGTACTATTCTAACATTCCCTTCAATGTGGCAAGGCGACGTATGATAGATGTCGTCGTAAGCTGCAGCGCAGGATTTAAGGTGCCAACTTATGATGACCTTAGGGGCCCTCTCCTTCAACAATCTGTGGAGGACATTCAAGTTGTGTCATTGTGCTTGACTAAATTTATATATATATATATATATATGGCATGACTAAATTTTTTTTATATATATTAATATGATAAAATCAATATGCAATGTGCATGACTAAATTTTTTTTTATACTTCAGGTTGTGCTTGACAACCAGCGTAGGGTGTGGAGCACCAAGGGTTGCACTATAATGTCTGATGGTTGGACAGATGGGAGGGGAAGAACCCTGCTTAATTTTTTGGTTGCATCTGCAGAAGGAATTGCATTTCTTAGGTCAGTAGATGCATTGGCACATGTTAAGAGTGTCGAAATGCTTGCAAGGTTGTTGGAGGAGGTTGTCTTGGAGGTTGGGGAGGAGAATATTGTCCAAATCATCACGGACAACACAGCAGCATATAAGGCAAAGAATAAGACAAAAAAGGGATAGACAAAGAAAAGAAACAAGCATGCACCACTAGGGGATGAATCCAATGACTCTAACATACAATCAAAAGAGTTTAAGTATCTTTTTCTCGCCAAAAAGTCATAAACTTTGTTGTTGATCTTCTATTTATACTTGGTGTAGAATAGGATGAGGTTATGTTGCATTAGATGCTACATGTAACTAAAGTTGTGGATATCATCCATCCTTTTCACTACAATAAAGGTTAGAAAACTAATGTAATCTTGTTGAAATGGGGAAGGGAGTGGAGCTTTCAGAATTTATACCATGAATATCTTCCATGTGGCATCATTTGGTAATTGCTCTTTAGCTGCATCTTTAGAAACAAAATAAAGTGAACAAAACTGGAATATGATGGGGAAGAACATTCATTAACCATGGTTTCTAATTCTTGTTGTAATGTCATTAGAGGACAAAGAGCATCAATTAAATCTTACTTGGATGTAGGATTCAACCACGCATCTATCACCTCTAACTTATATTTGCTTCCTTGAGCTTTTTCTCAAGGTCTTCCCAATTTGTAAGTATGTTGTTAGCCTCCCACAAGGACAAAAATTTTAGATTTTCTAGCTCCTCACATCTACAGATAAGCACTATGAGCTTTCCTCGATGCCCTATCCAAAAATAGATTAGGGTTTTACTTTTCAAGTATAAATAAGAGAAAAATTCTCATTGTAAGGGTCTTTTGGCTACCCAACATACCAAAGCTACTGCCTACTCTGGAGATCATTGTACATTTCTTTGGATCAATAAAGCGAAGAATTTTGCATGACATTCTTGAATGTTTGTGTCTATGACTTTTTTTTCATAAATGCGTGGAATTAGTAGTCGTGCTCTCTTTCTCTTTGTTAGTTCTTTTCTTTGAAATATTGTTGATTATTTTGAAGATTCAAATTATTTGGTACCTGTCGGAGATGCTGATTGCACCAACCTCATAATTCTCTACAACTTTGGTTGTATTTCTTGTTTCTTTCTAGCACTCTTATCTCCAACAAAGTAGATTAGATATGTTTTGCATGCACTTAGCTTAGGTTTCCAATTTTGCACACTTGATTGGCTTTTATTACTCTCTTTTTTCCACAAAGTTAAGGGAACTAGCCCAAACTCTAGAGGTTGGGAAAGTAAAAAAAAATCCTCCCCATCCATTTGTTGAACTACAGTCATGGATGCAAACCACACTTGACGATTTCCGTATTCAACAATTAGTGATGGAAACCAAAGCTCCTTTGTTGCATTCTCTCATTCTCTCACCTATTCATCTTTCCCTCTCAAAGACTTTGGTATGTCCTTTTGCAATAATGGTTCCTTTCCTTTTTTTTGAGGTCCATGTTGGTTCTAATTTTGTGCAACCACAGGTGTTGTTGGCGCTCGAGAGCACTAAGGTATGGGCTAGGCTTGAGGAACTAGTCTTTGTTGATCCTCAAGAGCTCTCTTTCTTACTCGCATCATGTATTCCTTTTGCTAGTATACACCGTTGTCTTAAAATGGGAAGAAAGGGTCTTTGTCTCCTAGTTCAATATTTGCAAGAACAGTAGTGGACCCTCTCGTAACCTTGAGGTACAGGCTAATTATGCATGGGGTTTTGAGGAACCAACCGTTGTTATGTCCATGCCATAGCTTGGGTCCTCTTTATTTCCAATAAACAAGTGTAGGAGTCGTGCATATCATTGCACATGTAGCACCAAAACTCCTTTGGTTTTGTGTTCGCATTAACAGCCTAGTTTGGTATGTTTATAAGCAGTGGATTTCCCATATTGTCCATTGGTCTATCTAAAAATTGTAGGGCACTATTTTGATCTATAGTCAGGTATGGCATTCTCCTCTATTGCCATTCCCCGTCATATCTCCTATCATATCCTTGTCTCTCACTAATAGTTAATATATTAGATATGTCCCTCATTTTGGAGCTCAAATCAATGAGTTGTTTTTCAAACCTATCCACTCTTCCTCAATCTTGTTTCGACTACATTTGAAGTGATGGGAGAGCCATCTGTTGTTGTGTTGAAGGAAATGTTGCAACTAGCTATTGGTACTACATGGGCATGTTCGGAATTGGGGCTCTTGAGGTGGACACCTAGTACCTTTTGTTGATATGTGCAAGAAAAGGTATAGAGATCTTGGAGACAATTTGACCATTTGAACTAGAAATTCTTCTACATGGACCACCTCTTGATAAGCCTCTAGGACCAAGATTTGGTTTGATTTTTGGACCATCATATCTAATTCCAGTTGAAAGGCTTTGGCATAGCATACAAATGCTTAAGCGTGCCAAGGCCTAATGGAAGCTAGTATCCATTTCCAAGTTTTTCTCAATTGAATATTAAAATCATGAATATCCTCTAATGATTGCCTAGAAATCGTGTTGAATTGTGGCAAAAGCAAGTACACATTTGATAAATCTCCAAATCTTTGCATAAACATGTCTGCCAAAGTTCCCCAACTTGTGACAGATCCATTTGTCAATTACTTGTACCACATTGTTGCCTTTCCTGCAAGGAAAAAGCCAGCATTCTCACCATAATGTCTTCATGTTGTGTAATGTGGATGGTTTTTGGCATGTTTAGGTCATGCAGGTGTCCAAATAGTGTTGTTTTCCTCACTTTCATTAAAAGTAGGTAGCACTTTCATCGCTGCCACAGGAATTGGTTATATGCTTTCAAGTTCAATAGACCCTATCATTCCATTGTGGATAGTTCTCCTACACATTTTGAACTGTTGTTGACTTGTTACTGAGATGCCATCTTAAATTTATGATATGGAGAGATGGACCTGGTCTACCATCAAGCTACCAGACTCTATTCAGATGTAAAATGGATCTGCGCTTTACCGATGACGAGGTAAATTTGTGAGCAATTTAACACTTCCCTCACAAGATCTCACAATATATCAATATCAAATATTCACACAATGAAATACATTCAATAACAAACTCACAGAAAATATTATTGACGGATATATATATATATATATATATATATATATCAACTCAAACAATTTTGCAAGCTTGTTCTTCGAATTCACAATTACAATGCTTTGTCTCCAATATATACATATTTGATATGAGACTCTTCATATTCACAAGACTCTTGACCTTTATTCTTTCAACAAACTATTCATCTCCTCACACACACCCGAGAGATATGACTCTTCATATTTCTCATAGGAGAAATATATTTTATTGACTTCACATAATAACAAACCTCTAATGATTACACACTAAAAGATAAACATTTACAAGACTCTTTTCACACTACATATTTACAAACTAGTTACAAACTTTAGACTCAAATGACTCTAACCTAAAATATTTACATGGTACTTGCAATATTCTTGCAAGGTACCAAATAATGTAATACTTCCAACACCCCCCCTATTACATTATTTGGTATATCTCTGATTCTGATCTTGACTTTTAGATTCTGGTTCTAGAAGTGACTTTGGTTCTTGCATTCTTCTTGCTCTAGTCTTGGCACTAATTCTGCTATCATCCCAATTTCTTCATCATACTGTTCATCTGTTTACTCAAAGCAAAGCCTATACATCTGGAATTGAGAGGTTTCAAATCATAATTCTTTGGAGAAATCCATTCAGTGCTATCTTTGTTAATGTCAATATTTCTCTTACACTTATCCATCCATAATTCATATTCTTATTATTATTCCCTTTGTGCCAACAATATCTTTAAGAATGATTATTACCTCCACAAATTTTACAACAATGAAGATCCCAACATTTTTCTATCTTGTGTCCATATCTGCCACAATGTCTACATTTGTTACCTGTTTTAATTTTTCTTGTATCAAAACTAGTTCCATTTGTCCTTGTCCTAAAGTTCTCTGCTGCAGAATTACTCTTATTAATCCCGGATTCATTATTACCTGTTTGTTCAAGCCTTCTAAAAATGTTCATTTCTGAATTTGTGTCATTGTATCCTGTAAAAAATTCTATACCAATCTTTTTGTCACTGTTATTGATATCTTGGTCTACATAAATATTCCCTAAGCAATCAACACAATCAAAACATACACTTTCAACACATTCTTTGTCTTCACAGGCAATGCTCAAATCCCTGGTGTTACAGGCTATATCTGATTTCTGCACAAGATTACTAGAATCACTAAACGCATCTGTCTTTTGAAATAAATCATTAGTCGCACAACATATACTTGCTGTCATATGTCTCAAATCATTTGTGTCACAGCAGGCATTTTTTATCATAGGTTTGTTCTTCAAATTTTCAATTTCTTCTTGACTTTGGTGCTTTACCTTATTAAGTGCCATATGCATTAACTTTCCCATATCAATGGGTAATATAATAACATGTTTAGATCACTCTTCAGCTTCATTGATAATAACATCTAAGTAGTTTTAAAGTGTTGAAAAATCTTCATTTTTAGCTTCTTCAAGAATCGTTTGTGAGTAGCATATAAATTCTGGCAACTTATAATCTTGAACTTGCTTCTCTTCTTCTTCACTTATTGTTAATGACTCATACTTATGAGTTTCTGCTTGTTTTTCTTTACCTATACCATCTTTCGGTGAGAAATTTTTTTGAATTTTGGCTTCTTTCTTTGTTTGTTTTCTTTCTTTAATTGTCATGTTAGCAAGTTTTATGATCCTTTCCAATCAACTTTAGAGAGACTATATTCCATGCCTTATAGAATAGCCTTCAATCTTTGACTAATTTTCCTTCTTCAGCAATTCTTTTCAATTTTCTTTTGAATGATATAATTCTATACTTTCTTCAAATCCGTATTTAATAAATTCTTTTTCCTTCAATATAATTAATTTTTCCTTTATAGTTGAAATCCTTTTTACTCCCAAATTTAAAATTTCTTTTTCCTTCAATAATTCTTCTATTCTTCAAATAATATTCTTTTCTTCTTTCCCTTAATCTTCAACAATATTTTCAAATAATCTTTCTTCAAATATAATTAACTTCTTTCTTCAACTTTAATTTTCTGTGTCGATATTTCATTAATATATCTCAAATATAAATAATTTTTTTCTCTTTCAAATAATCCAAATTTTATCTTCTTTCCTTTTAATCTTTCAATTCTCAAAAAATTAAACTTCTTCCTTTCACCTTTACTTATTCTCCTTTTTAATTTATTTCCCCTTTCTCCTTATAAATTTACTTCCTTCAATAATATCTTTTGTAAATTTTCCAGCCCTAGATAACTGCTGTCCTATGTTATTTTAAAATAAATCAGATCTGAGAATAATTTATTCAAACATGCAACAGTCACACAGATGGCTGGAAAAATAAACAACGTGAACAATAAAAGTTAAATATATTTCTGAACCTGAAATATTACAAATAAAAGAGGATACAGCTACAGCAGAACACTTTTGCTCTCTTGCTGCTTTTCTAGCCAGCAATCACTGTTCTTCTCCTCCTAAGCTTGTATTTTTCCTTCAACAATTTGTTCTCCTCCCATTCTTTTCTGTGTATAAAACACTCTTGATCTTCTCCTTTTATCCTTGAAAAAGGTAACCCTAATCTCTCTAACCCTAAGATTAGATATCATCTCATCTTGAGATGTAAGGTTAAAAATAAAAAATCACTTAAGTGGATTTCAAAATAGAATCACTTAAGTGAATTACAAAATAGAATCACTTAAGTGAACTTAAAAATAGAAAATCACTTAAGTGAATTTCAAAATAGAATCACTTAAGTGAATTACAAAATAGAATCACTTAAGTGAACTTAAAAATAGAAAATCACTTAAGTGAATTTCAAAATAGAATTAGAAATGTCTCGAACCACTTCTAGCACGTTCATACTGAAGCCTATGCAAGAAGTTCCTGTCCGAGCTACATTTCTCAACAATCCCTCTTAGCGAGGAAGCAATTCTGCACCAATCCAAGTTTGTCTCTCAATGCTTCAAACTTCTCTTTCACTAAGGGCTTGGTCAGAATATCAGCTACCTGCTGATCTGTGGGAATATACTGGAGCTTTACGGCTCCCTTCTGAATCATGTCTCGTATGAAGTGATATTTGATGTCTATGTGTTTGGACTTGTCATGAAATACTAGATTCTCAAAGAGTTTGATACAACTCTGATTATCACAATATATCACCGTGGGATCCAACTCCTGATCAATCAATATTGTAAGCAACTTGCGAAGCCAAATGGCCTCACAACTAGCAATACTTGCTGCCATGTATTCGGCCAATTCTGAATCTGAAGCTATCACCTTCTTCATATTAGTGATCATGGGTGTGGCCATAGGTTTGCAATCCTCCATCCGAAACCTCTTCAGGATCTCAACTGCATACTTACCTTGCCCAAGGAATATCTCCCCTGGTCTCAGCCAAACATCCAAACCCAAGAAGTAATGCATCATGCCAATGTCCTTCATCTCGAACTCAGCTGCCATATCTGCTTTGCACCCTACAATGAGCTTCTTTGCACTTGTAAGAAACAAGTCATCTACATATAGCACCAAAATGAGTATATCAGTCCCAACAAATATGTAATATAGATTAGGATTTGCATCACTTTTGGCGAAGCCCACACTCTGCAAGTATCCATCTATCCTGGAATACCATGCTCTTTGTGCCTGTTTGAGTCCATATAAGGCATTCTTCAGCCTACAAACATGGGACTCCTACCTCAAAGCCCTGAGGCTGCTATATGTACACTTCTTCCTCAATGATCCTATTAAGGAAAGTTGTCTTCACATCCATTTGATGAATCCGCCATCCCATAGATGAAGCTAAAGATATAACTGCTCTAATGGAAGTGTATCTGGTGATTGGAGCAAAAGTCTCCTCATAGTCCACTCCCTCTTTCTGGGAGAACCCTCTCGCCACAAACCTTACCTTGAACTTCTCGATGCTGCCATCTGCAGCATGCTTAATTTTGTAGAGCCACTTGGAACTCACAACCGACTTCCCCTCCGGTCTTGGCACTATGTCCCAAACATCATTCTTCATGATGGAGGTGTACTCCTCCACCATGGCAACCCGCCAAACCTGCTAGTATGTTGCCTCCTGAAAAATGGTAGGCTCTGAATTTTTTATTTTACTCATCAATGCCATGTAGCTTGAAAACTTCCTTGGAGGTCTGCTCTCCCTAATCATGCTGCTAGGAGCCTCAACATACTCCTCAACATCCCTCAATGTCTGTGTAAGCCATTGAGGTCTCCTGATAGAACTGGAAGGGGCTAATGTCTCCACCTCCTCACCTGAAGGTTTTTGTTCTAAACTAGAAACCATTGGTGTCTTTGGTGACCTTGGCTCAACCTTCGGAGCTTCTTGCTCCTCATTCTCTATCACTGGAATAGGCTCATGGGACTTCCTGGATGCAACGTCCTCCTCAAACTTTACATCCCTGCTCACTACTGTCTTCCTCTTCTCTGGAATATAAACCCTATAAGCTTTTGAAGTCTCACTGTATCCTACAAATAAACCCTTCCTACTAGAGAGCTCCAACTTGGTCCTCTTCTCTACCGGAACATGGATATAAAATGGACATCCAAAGATGCGGAAATGACTCACCTCTGGTTTCACACCAATGAATGCCTCCTTTGGTGTCTTGTCCTCCAAGATCCTGTGAGGACACATGTTTTGTATATAGATTATTGTGTTGCATGCTTCTGCCCAAAGAAACATTGGCAAGCCCTGGTCATGAATCATGGCCCTAGCAGCCCCTATGATGGATTGATTCTTTCGCTCTGCAACCCCATTCTGTTTTGGGTTGTATGGAACAATCAGCTCCCTCTTGATTCCTTGCCTGCTTGCAGAAACCATCGAACTCCTTGGAGGTATATTCACCCCCATTGTCTGATCTCAAGACCTTGATCTTCTTCTCTGTCTGGTTCTCAACTAGAGCTTTGAACTCCTTAAACCTGCTAAAGACTTCATCCTTGGTCTTTAAAAAGTAGATCCATGTCTTGCGAGAGAAATCATCAATAAAGGAAACATAGTACATGCTACCTGAAATTGATGCTACTGACATCGGTCCACAAACATCCGAATGTACTAGATCCAGTATCTTCTTAGACCTATGCTCACTGTTTGGGAAAACAGCCTTGGCGTGCTTGCCAAGCGTGCATCCTCTGCATACTCTCTGTTGCTCAATGTTGAACTCTGGAAGACCTGTGACTATCTCCCTTAGAATAGGCAACGCTCTATGATGCAAATGCCCCATCCTCTTGTGCCACAAATCACACAAGTTGTTACTACTATGAACTAGGGCTCGAATAGGTTCACCTTGCAACCTGTATAGACTGCCTTCTCTAACCCCTATTACTTGTGTTGTTTCCGGGCTAGATTCTTTTGGTCTAATAAGGACATGTTGGTTCTTGAACTCCATTGCATAACCCTTATCCTCCATAACCGAAACTGAAAGCAAGTTCTTCCTGAGACCTGGAACAAACAAAACATCATCAAAGTCTAAAGATTTCCCTGACTGGAGTTGAAAAGGAATGGTACCAATTCCTACAACTAGATATTTGGTATCATCACCAAGCTCAACCTGAACCCCTGAGTCCTGCTCTTGTAGACTGGTAAAACATTGTCGGGCTGATGTCATGTGCTGAGATGCCCCACTATCCACATACCAAGCATTCCTTGGAACCGTGCTGGTAGAAAGGTAAGAGACCAATGAGAAATCCTTCTCGAATTTGGCAGCAAACTCACTCATCTGAGTTTCTGCAGAGGTTGCTACCTACATCTGCTGCTGCTTCCCTTTGCCCTTCTTGTCTAGAAACTGTGATGCATAATGGTCGTGCTTATGACAAATGAAGCACTTGATCTTGCTCAAGTCCTTCCTTGACTGTGAGGTTGACTCCTCATTCTTTACCTTACCCTTGTTGGGTCCTTCACCTTTGCCCTTCTTGGTTTGCCCAAAAAAATCTAGGTTTTCGTCACCACATTTCTTGCTGGCCTTTGACTCCATCTGAGTCTCCTCCTCGATGAAATCATCCCACAGTTTCTCAAATTTGGGAAGGTTCTCACGAGCACAAATGCCTTTGACAAATGGTTCCCATGAAGTTGAGAAACCATTAAGTGCCACGTTCACCAACTCTGTGTCTTCAATCGTCTCCCCAACTACTACCAGTTGATCACGAATCTACGTGATCTTCATCAGGTAACTGGTAACGATGTCAGATCTGGTCATCTCCATAAATCTAAGTTTGTTCCGCAATATCATCTTCCTGTTTATGTTCTCGCTCTGGTAGAGGCTAACCAGGGCATCAAACATCTCCTTTGCCTTAGTCTTCTCGGATATGTGAGGAATCAGGTGATCCTTCATTGCATCCAAGATCATCCGATTGGCCTTCACTTCCTTATTTTTGTGAGCTGCCAATTGTTGTGGATCTGTAGGCAAAGTCACATCATCCTTGACAATATCCCAGAGATCATTCTCTTCCAATAAGAACATTACCCTAACTTTCCAAGGCAAAACATTTGAAGCACCTTCCAATCTATCCTCAAATTTGAGGCTAGCTGCTGCCATCTTTGAGATCTGCTGAACTATTAATGACTCAAAAAAAAACAGTCCTGCAAATAAGCTTAGTCCTTCAAGCCAAAAAAAAAAATATGAAACCTAACTGCTGTTTTTTTTTTTTTGCTTGAAACCCTAACTGCTTTTTTACTTTTTTAATATCCAACAGTGATCTACTGCTGTAAACCCTTGAGGATCTCAATCATAGAACCTAGCTCTAATACCATGTAAATTTTCCAGCCCTAGATAACTGTTGTCCTATGTTATTTTAAAATAAATCAGATCTGAGAATAATTTATTCAAACATGCAACAATCACACAGATGGCTGGAAAAATAAACAGCATGAACAACAGAAGTTAAATATATTTCTGAACCTGAAATATTACAAATAAAAGAGGCTACAGCTACAGTAGAACACTTCTGCTCTCTTGCTGCTTTTCTAGCCAGCAATCACTGTTCTTCTCCTCCTAAGCTTGTATTTTTCCTTCAACAATCTGTTCTCCTCCCATTCTTTTCTGTGTATAAAGGTAATCCTAATCTCTCTAACCTTAAGATTAGATCTCATCTCATCTTGAGATGTAAGGTTAAAAATAAAAAATGACTTAAGTGGATTTCAAAATAGAATCACTTAAGTGAATTACAAAATAGAATCACTTAAGTGAACTTAAAAATAGAAAATCACTTAAGTGAATTTCAAAATAAAATCACTTAAGTGAATTACAAAATAGAATCACTTAAGTGAACTTAAAAATAGAAAATCAATTAAGTGAATTTCAAAATAGAATTAGAAATGCCTCAAACCACTTCTAGCTCGTTCATACTGAAGCCTGTGCAAGAAGTTCTTGTCCGAGCTACATTTCTCAACATCTTTCTCCTCCTTTTAATCAATTCTCGTTTAATAAATTTCCTCCAAAAAAATTCTTTTTAAATCCTTTCCTCAAAGGCTCAACGTAAAGTCTAACATTGGATAAAATTAATTTATGATTAGGGCAATACCTTTGCCCAACTTTGGCGTAATTCACGTTGACATTCCTTGCACGCCTGTGTCTGTTTTTTGTCTTTCCACTTGGACGTTACCTTCTACGTTGCTCTCTAACGTTCTGCCTTCTTCCAAACGTTCAATCAAGGTTCTCCACAATGCCCCTCCCCACATCTGCACTACAAACGTCTCCAGACGCTTCTCTTCATGTCGCCTGCAATTTACTCCTCAGATGTATCTCGTCCACGTCTGCACTTTCTCCCTCCTTGGACATTGTTCTTCACGTCCAGACACTTGCACGTTCGGACGTCTTCTTTCACACCCTGTGCCCTCTCTTCTAGCGTTTTGTCTACAGCCTTCTTGCTCAACTTACTCCTCTTCACCAAGCTCTTCTCCTCTCTGCTACTTGCCTCAAACATTCTTCTCTTGCACTAGTTGTCTCCTTCAAATTTTTCTCCAGTAGTCTCCTTAAATTCCTTCTCCAGCTGTTTTCTCTAATGTTGTCACAAATGAGACTCCACTCTCAATGGTGGCTTAAATTTATCTCAATCTATGGGTGAATATTTCAACCCTTGTAAAATTCTCTCAAACACTCTATCTTCCTCAAAGCAATCTGACATGGCTTCTCTCTACTGCTCTTTCTTCTAAGCACTCCCAATGTGGCTCTGATAGCACTACTAGCAAATCAACACTTCCCTCATAGGATCTCACAATATATCAATATCAAATATTCACACAATGAAATACATTCAATAACAAACTCACAAAAAATATTATTGGCAAATATATATATATATATATATATATCAACTCAAGCAATGCAAATACAATGTATTTGCAAGCTTTTTCTTCGATTCACAATTACAATGCTTTGTCTCCAATATTTAAATGTTTGATATGAGACTCTTCATATTCAAAAGACTCTTCACCTTTTCAACAAACTATTCATCTCCTCACACAATGACTCTTCATATTTCTCATGGGAGAAATATATTTTATTGACTTCACATAGTAACAAACCTCTAATGATTACACACAATAAAAGACAAACATTCACAAGACTCTTTTCACACCACATGTTTACAAACTAGTTACAAACTTTAGACTTATATGACTCTAACCTAAAATAATTACATGATACTTGCAATATTCTTGCCAGGTACCAAATATTGTAAAACTTCCAACACGGTCTGCGCTTGACTGACTTTCTAGTGTTGACTGCAAGAAGTTCAAAGAAAGTTACCCGTCATTCGACTTCCCACGTCTTGAATTCGTAAACATGCAGTTCTAGGTATCTTATGAAGTTGCCTTTTAAAATTTTCTGTGTTGATGTTTTGGACACGGGTCTGATTCATCTCCCACTAGGCATGCCAAAAAAACTTACTGTTGAACTGCCTAATCTTACTTGTGCGCTCCAGAGCCCAATAAGGTTGGAAGATTGAATTTGATCAAGCTCCAAAGGAAGTCGATTCCCTATTTCAGATTTTTTTATTTTTTAAAAAAGGGGGAAAGGATTAAGAAGTTTGTTGGAAATGGAAATGTTCAGAATTTTTTATCAAGTTCAATGATACAAAACCCATTAAATGATTGCAATCTGTTCACTTCACAAGAAACGTTACCATTCAATCATCTACAAGAGGACTAACAGGAAGAGAACAGAGCCAGTACTTAATGGCTATAGTTCCCCAATTTTAAAATGCATTCAATAAGGCAAGAAAGCAGATACACACAAATAAATGCAAATCAACCACGGACAGTCGTAAATAAATGAATTAATGTCTTCTGTGAATTAATTGCATGAAAAGCATCATTGCTTGGGTCCAAAGACCACAAAAAGAATACATGCAATGTGTCGTAGCACTTCTTTATAAGAGATAATGTCTAAATTCAGTTCAAAACCCTAAACTCCTAGTCTATTTTTGCATAAATTTCAAAAGAGATCTTTGATCATAGGTCGATCAGCCGATCAATCCCACTTGAATGATATCTTCAGTTCTTGACTCCAAAAACATGCAATCTTCAACTGCATAATCATCTTCATTCTCCAACTTGAGTTGCTTGCTCGGTTTGGCTTCGAAATTTGCATATGGGCCTTGAAATTTGCATCCAAATCCCCAAGATTAGTTCCTTCCAAGTTTAATCTTCTAGTTTTAGCTATTTTGTGGGCAAATCTGTTGCTTATCTTTCTGAACTCTGCAAAATGATCACCCCAGCCGCCTTTGAATGTCAAATCCACAGTCTTTCCCACCCAAAATTTCTATTTCTTATATTGGCCAATCTGACTTGCTGACATCACTCCGATTTGTAAAATCGATGGTCTCTTTCTCTTTGTTTCTTCCATGTTTAGAATTTTCCTCAACCCGATGAGGTCCATCAGCAAACAATGGCATGTTTGCGCAATGTAGGATTTAGTCGGTCCTTCCCTTTACATTCTTCATTTCCCTTTACCACCGATTGATGACTTGGCTCCTTAAGCAACTCAGGATTGGAACTGATTCGAGTGAGGCCCATTGGTGAATACTTGTTTGTCGATGAGGCTTTGCAGGTTTAACTCACTCCCTTTTTGAGAGTTTCTCTCATATACCAGTGACAAATCGACAACCATTCTTCCTCAACTCCTGCCTTGACCAAACAGTGGTGTTGCTTATGTCATTGTTGACGTTAAGGGTGGATAGATTGGCATCATTCTCAAAGCCAAGACTCCCTCCAATTTGCTGATTGTCAAATCTTATTAGTCAGCTAATGTCATGTTGACCTTAGCTCCCTTCAGGGATTGCCAACCATGAATCAACCACCCCCACAGATCACTCGATCCGTGATTCCAAAGTTAGCAAAATTTTCTGATTTTTGCCTTCTGCTCCTTGAAATTTGTGCCTCCTGGACTAATTTAGTGCTTAATGAATGATCATTTTGGGTCCTCCTAGCTTCTCAAACACTTTACTGATTGGATTTTGCTCCGTTGTTAATGATAGATCGATTTCACATTGATTAGCCAATGGGAGTGGTGTTACGAACTACACTACTCACATTAAAAGTTTAGTTATATTTGCATACGACTTTCTTATAGAAGCCTAACATATTCCAAAAAGACTATATGCATCTTAAAACAAATATATGAGAGGGTTGTTAGTAAAAGGCCATTTATGTAATATAGCTCTGCATTCAAATTTTCAAAGATCAAGAGGATCCAAAAGAAACTTCTAAGATATTTATTTGTAAACCTATGTAACTAACTTTTTGGAAAGATGGATATAAAAACCATAATTAGTTTCAAACGAACAACATTCTACTTTGTGGGAAGCAAGTTAATGGAATAATTACCAAAATATCAGCATGGACACTGTGTTAACTTAATCAAATGTCATGAGAGCTCATGTGGTTATATACCTCGATTTTCAAGGAGGATACCTAGGTTCAAGTATCATCAGACAATATATGCATAAATGCCAAAATGTTATTTTAATACCACTATGTGGTTTGTTGAAATGCAATGGTAGTGTTGTCATTATGTGATACGGGTGGGGCCCATTTCAATCTCATATAACCAATTAAAAAGAAAAAGAAAAAACATTTGTAAACTTATAGATTTTAGCTAGCTGCTAGGATTTAATTGAAAACAAAGCATCAAAATAAGAAACTGCTACACACCAAGAAGCAAAAATGATACTTAGAAACTCTAAAGACAGGAAAGATTAGGATCAGGTATGTTCTCTACCCAAAGGGAAATGGCAGAAACTTCAGGTATGTTCTGGCAGAAAACACCATTGGAAATGGTATAAAAAGCTTCAGAATAAAAGAAATAGATATGCATTCAAAAAATAAAAACTTGTACATAAATATGATCAAATAAAACTACATAGATCAAATGGCACAAGCTCAACCAATTAAATTCCTCAGCTTTCAAGAAGGAGACCCGGGTTCGAATTTTGTCAGATGATACATGAATAATTGCCAAACTGTTAAAATACCACTATGTGATCATGATGTAATACAGGTGGGGTCCGTTTTGATCCCATATAACCAATTTTAAAAATTTAAACTACATAGATTTATATGAAAGAGATCTTCTGAAAAAATCTGTGTTAAAAAAATTTGAGTCAAATGTTTTGGGTCACAACTATCTACCCAACATCAGGAGAAAAGAATATGAACAAAATTAAGGATGAGAGCTCCTTATATGGATATCTCATTACAAAGCAATGATGATGATATGAATTCAATTTAGTGTTATGAACTAACGAAGATCTGAAACTGAAAGTTCCTTGAGCTGATTTAAAAATTAATCTAAAATGTGAATTCTGGACTGAATTGTACAATCATAACATAGAATTTTTTAATAGATGCTGAGATCAAACATATAATGAAACAGATCTGAAAAATAAACTCCTATTAGAAAAGCAAAAGAAATCTATTCTGCTTACAACCAATAAACAGAATAGCCCAAGCTCGTAGGTGAGCCACTCCAGATTCGAGAAAACAACCAGTCTTATTTTCCTTTTTATTCTGCTTACAACCAATAAACAGAATAGCCCAAGCTTGCAGGTGAGCCACTCCAGATTCAAGAAGACAATCAATCTTCTTTCCTCTCGATTCTGCTTACAACCAATAAAGAGAAAAGCCTAAGCTTACAGATGAGGCACTCCAGATTCAAAAAGAGAACCAATCTTATTTCCTCTCCTATGCGAATACCAATTTTCTGTTTGCAAAAAGATTCCTTATTCATCAAGTGCTTCATACTTATAGATGAGGAAGTGCTTTATTCTATTCTTGCTTGATTTCTCCAGCTGTACTTGCTTTATTCTTCTAGGAGCACTTCCTATATTTTCCAGCTGCACTTATATTTTTTCCCAACTGCACTTACTCTACTCTCTTAACCGAACTTGTTATATTTTCCAATTATACTTGCTTTATTCTCTTAGCTTGCTTACCTTATCCTCTCTTAGCTATACTTTCTTAATTCTCTTCCTAAAAGCTAGTACTTATTCCCCTATGCAATATTGGAGCTCATTACATATAGCAATATGAGCAATAGTCTAAAAGCAGGAACACGTGACATCATTAATTAGTTCTTAACCTGCTCAAAACTGGTAACTATAAGCAGGTAAGATGCAATTTGTCATCATCTGTAATACTAATATCCCATATCCCATGGCAAAAGAAAAATCAGAGAAGCCATTAAAACTCAAAAAATAATAATAACACTATAAATAGAGATAATGGATTGCATTTCAACCAGTCATAATAACCAGCTTTGAGCGGATTAAGAAGTAATTAATGACATCTTTTGCCCCTGGTTGTAAAATATTGGTCATATGGTCATATTGGGATCCATGTCATGACATTGCTGTCTTGTAATGAATGATCTATATAAGAAGCTTTCATGCATCAAGGATTGTGACCCAAAACATCGGCTTGTTAAAGTTTTCAACAGACTTTTCCAGAAGATCTCTTTCTTATCCCTTGTGGACAGTGGAAATCTACGTTTTCTCATATAGATTTATTCAGAAATAACATATTTCATGAAAATAATAATCGTTTTACACATCATTCTGCTCAGCTTCTGTTGTTTGTTAATCTCCACTTCTCTTTGCCTCTTCAGTATCTGCTGGTTGCTATCGAGCTACCGTTTTCTAATCTGCTACCTGCAAGTGCTCTTTAATATTTATTGGCTGCTTTACAAGTTCTATATTTTCTCAGTAATGTTTGGGTAAGGAAGGCAAGCAAGCTTTAGGGTTCTGGTGGGTTAGTTGAATCACTTAGAAGAAGGTTAGCTGCAGGGTCAAAAAATTATAAAAGAAAAAAGCAGAGAGAAGCAGAATTCGGTTTCCTGTAGAAAACATCTTCCCTACAGAAAGCACTTCAAACTTTCTAGGAAATGTTTCTACCGCTAGAATATCATTCTGCCTCAAATAAAGTTTCTAGAAGCAGTAGTACCCGGAAATATGTCCAGGAAAGGGAAAAAGTACCCGACCTTCCAGGAATAGTTGCCAGGATTCATTGAGAACGAGATATTTAAGAACAAAGAGATGAAAAAATCGTCGAATTAACTGAGAGGGAATTTTAAATGTAAAGAAAATAAATAATTCACCTAGTTTGAGAAACTTACGACAACATTGGCACGGTTTACAAGTGCTTGTGGTATAGCATTAACATTTACATAGTAGAACCTAACTCTGCAAACATGCACAGAAAAATGCTTCAGGTAGGAGCCGTGATGATCATGTCAGGGTAACATACATTATAAGTTTGTTAACATTATGGACAGACAATTCTCAAGCAAAGAAGCAAAGAACTCAAATAAGATATACAACTAGCATACCTTGGATAGAATTCAGCTGCTAGTTTCTCCAATTTAGGCTTTAAATAAATGCACTTTCTACACCATGTTGCCATCCTAAAAACAATCAGAGAATTTAGTTCCCATCTTCTAGTAATTGTAAAAAGCTTTTCAATTTGAAATAATACATATACTGACTTCCAGGCCAGAAACTTGACATGCACAGTTACCAAGTTCGGCCAAAACTGTCACATGGGGACCAAGGTTGATCAAATTTTTCATTTAAAAACCAAGAAAACATAAAAAGGCAATATCAGAAAATTAACAAAGCTAGTTAGCTGACAATAACAAATAACATATTACCAGTGAACCAGTGGAGGGGACTTTCTAAAGTTTTTAGGAAAGGCTGCTATGTAAATATAGGAGCGTTTTGCAGTGGATAATGCCATAGAATATTATATTTTCAGCTCTGCCACACATTTCAAGCAGCACTAATTTGCTTATTAAGATTTTCTCACAAAAGTAATCAAAAAGAAATTTTCAATGTATTAAAACTCTTAAGCAATCAAATGGCATAAGCTCATGATCAGGTTCAAATCTTATGCATAACTAATAGATGTTCTAATCTTATGCATATTCTAATACTTATGTGGTTTGTTAAAGTACTGTGATACTGTAGTTATAATATAATACAGGTAAAAGAGCTGCAAGCTTACTGTAGTGGTAAGGTCTTTGACCTCTCTTTAAGAGATCCAAGGTTTAAATCCCACTCAGTATGAGGGGACCTGGACCCCTCATAAATACCTGTGTAAACTCATTAAAAAATATAATACAAGTAAAACCCTTTTAATCTTATATAATCAAAGTAAAAAATAAAAATACTAGGAAAAAAATCCCATAAACTAGCTGCTCCCCATTTTGTAAGGAGATTCTATATTGTGCCAATTTTTAAATTCATCAGCTCCCCTAGATGATACCACCCGGGGTGAACGGCATGAATCAGAGGAACCAGACAGAGGAGATACCGATGCTGAAAAAGATCCCACCGAAGAAAAAGGTTCATACTTCAAATGATCCACTGGAACCAGCAACAAACTGTCTTGGGCATTCCTTTCTAAATCACCATTTTATTCCTTTTCACTCCAATTTCAATTCTATGACAATTTGATGGATGTCCTGATGTGTACTTAACAATAGGTGCAGTTTGTTTTGTGAGATTTGCATTAACAAAGAGACCATTCAACTGAGTTCAATTTAAAGTTCTTTATGTTCAAATTTTTAACCTTTTCCAAAAGTTTTTAAAACCCCAAACTTTTCAACCGTGGTGACTGTATTCACTTAGGTCAGTGAAGACCAAGTATGTATACAAAAGGACTCCATAGGATTCTAGAAGAGAAGCTAAAAACAGTAATTAGACCTCCCTGACCGAGCCTCTCTGCAGAAAAATGAACCAAACATGTTGGTGTTTGATTTTTTTGATTACTTATGTTCCAGGTTCTCAGTTACTAATTCCATCTGGGTCATTTATACAATACCATCAATATAAAAAAGTCTAGGATGTTAAATGGTATGAACTTAATTTGATATTAACTTAATTTATTTTTAAAAGATTAATTAATTAAATTTTTTATTTTTTAAAGGATATATGTTCGATTGATTAAATTTCTTATTATAATATGTTGAATTGTTGTTATAATATAATACGTGAATCCGTTTCAATCCCATAACCAATGAAAAGAAAAAAAAAAAAAATGGATAAGTAAATGAGGAGTGTTATGAAGATTACCAGTCGATTATAATAGGCTCTGAACGCTGCTGGGCTTGGGCCAGTACTTGATCAAATTGTTCCTCCGAGGCAATGGGTTCCAGATCAACCGATATAGGCATATCCGTATCCAAATCCACATCTTGGTATAGTGCACAAGCCTTCACTACTCTTTTGTATTTCCTTTCTTCTCCGCGTAGCTTTTGTAGGGGTTTTTTATTTTGCATAAGGGAAGAGTTGATACATTGTCCTGAAACCATGGGAGTCGTTCCAAAAGAATTGATGGAGTGCTTATTATGAAAATGTGAAGATCGTATAAGGCATTTATGACATGCAAACGCTGCGGCCATAACGATACTCAACTGAAGGCTCGATCAAATCACTCGAATAAATCCCCCACCACGTCTACTGCGGGCTGTGTGAAAAGGGCGTAACAGCTGGGGCGTACGTAGCATATAATTCTCCTAAAATTTTGAGTCTTTCATGTGTCCCAGGTGCACATTCGTTAACGAAATTCTGTAAAATTAAAGTTTGTATTAGGCGAATCCTCAGAGGGCATTACCGGTAAGCTAAAAAGTTTGGAGTTTATAGAGACAACAACGAATAGATTTGAGCTGGAGTTTATGACGAGGCAATGAAAAGTATAACAAAGTTAGGATTTTTTAACATAATTAAAAATATATATATAAAATTAATGTTTATAAAATTATATTTTATTATATATATTAAAAAATTTATAACAATGATACATGAAAGTATTGTTAAACCCACATAAGTATTGTTAAACTCACATGATTGGTGGTGGTTTTCTTCATACTGAACTATAAAATAATTAGGTAGTATAGGTTTGTTGGTGCAGCCCTTATAATTTGAACTCTGTAATTAACAATTACTAAAATATGTGAATAAAAATATGTGAATATAACCAACTCCGTTTATATATTAAAAAACATAAAAACCATTTACTTTTCTAATATATTTTTATTTTATTGTATATATAATTATACATAACAAAATATATATATATATCCTGTTTATTTATGCGTACACGGTAAATCTTTATAAACATGTTCGGCCTTGATAGCGAAGGTAAAATTAAATTTGCCTTCGAACAAAAATGAACAACTCTTCCAATTGCGTCTCTTTTAAACCAATTTTAACTCCAAAATCTTTCTCGTTTCAAAATATTGAAGAATAAAAGAAACACCGCCAATTAGAATTTTTTTTTATATAAAATCTCAAGCAAACGGTCAAGATGTTCCGGCTCCATCTTTGCCCTAAAAGTACATAAGATAACAAAAAAAACACCATGGACAAATATAAAAAAACATGACTAAGAAATGGTGTGTAATGACAATTAAAAAGATTAAGCCTATATTGAATAATAAGTATTTTTTTTAAATTAGAGTGTAAGTTAGGAGTGAGTGTAGTCGAATAAGTTGGGAGTGAGTGTAAGTGCAAGCAAGTGCAAGGGTGAGCGGGAAGTGAGTGCGAGTGCAGGGGGAAGTAAGTGTGAGTGCAGCAGGAGTGACTGTAACCGAAAGCGAATACGAGTGCAAGCTAGGCGTGATTGTAGCCAAAAGTGTGTAAACCGGGAGTAAGAAGGAAGTGTGAGCAAGGAAGCAAAAAGTAGAAAGCAAAGTGTGATCAAGGAACAAGTGTCATTTCTTGTTCTAGATCTTAGAGAATTTAAAGGATTTATTTGAATAATATCTAGGTAACATGGAAAGAAAGTCATTTGTGAAAGTCCTTACTGAAAGTATGAATGGCCAAGTTGGAAGTATGGATGCCTTAGCTAGTATTAAGAGGAAGAGTGAATATATGGCAAACCTAGTCCACGTAGCAGATTCTACACCATAAGTGATTATCAAAGATGAGACAATTGAGCATGATATAATGGGTCTTAAAACCAAAGGATTAATATGTAAGTTTCATGGATATTGGCCAGGTTTTTCTGAGATTGAAAATTGGATCAAGTGGAAGTGGGATTTGAATTCAAATTACTCCATGATATTTCTTCCAAAAATATTTTTCCTCATTATTTTCTCGAGTTCTGAAATAAGGGATAAAATAATGGATGGAGACCCATGGTTTAGGTGCAAAGATGTATTATATTTAAGACGTTGGAGTGAGAATTTTTTGTGGACACAAAAACTATTAGAAGTCTTCTGGTATGGATTAGGCTTTTTGGACTTCCTTATCAACTCATCAATAAGGAGGTTTTGAAGAATATTGGTAATTCTCTAGGTGAATTCATCTAGGAGGGCCCAACTACTAAGGAGAGAAGGCATGTTGTATACACTTGAATATGTGTTGCCATGGATATTTCTAAACCTTTACCACAATCGATTAGGATTAAATATGAATCAAGAGAATGGAATCAACAAGTGGATTATGAAAACATTGCATTCCAATGTTGCAAATATCATGAAACTGGGCACATGGCAAGAGACTGCAAAGTTAAAATGGAGGAAGAGATGGAATTTTTTGGGCATGAAGGTGGCTTCAATTTGAAACAAGGAGACCATATCACAAGAGAAGCTAGGTCAAATGAAGGATTTTCCACTCCTAAGAAAGTGGTTAAAAAACTCCCTCTACATCATCACATGGCAAAGGCCATTACAATTCACTCGAATCAACCATTAGAATTAAAAAAATGATATGGGGGATGAGGAAGCACAATTCACAAGTTCAAAAATAGAAGGCGCTAAAGGTGTGAAGGAAGAGGGGAAGACAAATTTTAAAACAAAGGAAGATGGGGAGATGAATTTTAAAGATAATGAGGTGAAGGAGGTCAATATTAATCCAGGTAAATCACCTTTATTATCCTCAAGTAGCTTAAATCTTCTCTTTGTAATAAAAATGAAAGTTGTACAAAGTGTATTCCTTGCACTTTAGGATTTCAAGAGCAGTATAGTAAAGAAACTCTTATGGAGGATATCCAAGGAAAGTTAGGGTTCTCAAGCCAACATAAGAAAGTGATGACTTTGGAGGATCATATATGCAGTTTAGAGTTTTCCGGACAACATAAAAAAAATTCTAATGAGGCTATTCCTTGCACTTTCAACTCTTTAGGGAAACATAAATCCTTAGAAGATAGGTCTCATTTTGAACAATATAAAAAATAGAAGAGAATGATGAAGATGAGAGTGTTGGCGGGAATGGAAGAAGGAGATGAAGGCCATCAAAACAAAAACAAAGAGAAAAAGAAACTCAAAAGGATATTGATCTACGAAGGCAAATAAAAATATCACAAGTGTTAACAAGAAGTGGGGCTAAGCCCAGTAATAAAAATAAAAAGTGTTGATAATGAAAATGATATCATGGAATATTAGGGTTACGAAACCCCTAAAAAAAGAGTTATTAAGGAATTAATAGGTTGTTATGGCCGTGAGTTTATTTTAATACTAAAAAAAAAATTAAGTAATGAGGAATTTAAGAAGATTTGGAAGACAGGTGATTGTTTAGCAGTTTCTTCTATAGAAGCTTCAAATGGTATTGCAATAATATGGAACAAATGCAAATGGGATGGACAAATACTAGAAGCAAAAAGTAATTGGGTTGCTAGATTATTTTGTAGGAAAGATGAAAACATCAAAGTTGGGGTTATAAATGTATATGCTCCACCTATAGTTACTCCTCATGAAAGATATTCGAAGGACCTTAGCATATTTTTATCAAATACAATAATGATTCATTGTGATCTATGGATTCTTGGGGTGATTTTAATATTGTACTACAATCATTATTATACTACAAAAACTATAATATGATTTTTATCTAATTCCCATATCTATTTTTGTTGATAGCATTAGTGATAATTTGTGAATCCCCATAAATTGGAATATATTTCCATCCATTTTTTATCATAATTTTAATCCCTGTAAGAAGTGCCTTAGCCTGCATAATTAGATAAATCTCTATATGATTTTGAGTAAGTGAGGAGAATTTTTCTTTCATTATTTCGAAAAAAACACCACCTCCATTGGCTTTGCCCAGATTTCCATTAAAAGCATCATTAAAATTAATTTTGATAAATCTAATTTTTGGACATTTTCATTTTATTCTTGATCAAAGTAGATCCTTTGTTTTAATACCATTATCATAGATGAATCTTCCATGTGTGTTCTAATCCTATAACCAAGTTGTTACCACCTATTTTTCCACACTTGAGGCTTTCAATGATGGGCACCATATCTCTAAATATATTTTAAGAGATAAAATAATATTATTTCAAACTAAGGCATGGTTTTAAGATTTATTTTTAAAATTCTATTATTCCTTTCAAGCCATAAATTTTAACAAATAATTGCAGGACCAATCCTCCACATAATACATAATTTTTTAACTTTGAAATAATTAATCCATTTCATCAACTCTTCCAATGTTGATGAAGCTATACTTTCATATTTAAAAAAAAGTAACCCCAAAAGATGTGAGCAAACGAACAAAAAATAAGTAAATGGTCTTATGTTTCTAAATCCTTCTCACACAAGGCACATCTAAAAGGTCCATGATATCCTCTTCTTTGTAGACTCTCTCCTATAATAATTTTAATTTTGAACTACTAATCAAAGGAATGTTGAGGTCTTAAGGAGTGTAAACACCCAATTTTGAGCAAAAGGTTAATCTTCAAGTTTGACTATCTTTTTATCAATTAGCCTTTCAATCAAACAAATTATCAATTGCCTTGTACCCAAATTTGGAGCATTTATTGTTCCAAAAGTGAAAGCACTAGGGCATGAGCAATAGTTTCAGTGACACTTTTGTGACCTAGAAGTGTCAATAAACATGCTAGCAAGATAGCAACAAGCTTCCACAAATAAAGGGAAAACAACCATGTGTTTTGGGTTGTGCTATTTCCCCTTATTTATTTATGGATCTTTCTTAATCTAATAGCTTTAAGCTTTTATCTTGTGGTATTTTGAACTAGTCTTGCACTTGTATTTAGTTAGTGTTATGATCTTATCCTAACATCATGAATTGATTATGTAACTGGCCCCTAGTGGGCATGGGCCATTATGATATAATTGATATTTATGTAATTATTTATTTTTTTAGGAGTCATTGGCTTGGGTCCCTCACTTGCATGTGGACCAACCCTTGAGCATTAAAGCTAGAAAATATAAAGAGTCTTTAATAAGGCAAGGGTGGAAATGAAATGTATCGAGTATGTTTACTCAAATTGTAATGAAGCTATGCTTCCAAGAAGTATTGCCCCATCGAAGAGGCCTATAATCTATTTTTTGTGATTAATAAAGTTGTTGCACTTATATTTTAGTATATTTTGAACACTTATATTATTTATTTTTCATATTTATGTTAAATTCTACAGTTATTATTGTCAATGTGCTTGATTTTAATTGAAAGTCCCTAACAAGTGGTATCATAACACTTTCTAGGGCCATGTTCTATTGCAATAGTAAAATTTATTATCCAATCATCTATTTCCTATTAGGTATATTTTCTTTTGTTCTACTCATTTTCGTGCCCTACAAAAATTTCATATTTTTTCCTCTGTTTTAGAGGGTTAGGTTAGAAACCTTATGTCAAGGATTTTAAAATATCATGAAGGAGCTATCATTTTTGGCTAAGCTAGATTGCCTATAAAGCTTCTAGTGAAGTGAGGAATGATTATATTCCAATACCTAGGCCTTAGAGAACACTTGTACATGATGATGACCTCCCACGTACCCTCAAGTATATAGGGAGACCTCCTTAGGAATAGGATAAACCTTTCAACCCTAGGAAGATAGCGATCGTTTGAGTTTTGTGGTGCATCAATAAGTGGTTAATCTCGAGAAGTTACTCTCATAGTACACTCAAAAGCAAATAGTGAGGTTGTAGGTACGATGGAACCTTTTATAGTTAAGGTTTTGAGATATTGGGTCGACCACTAATCATAACTAATAGAGTATATCAAAGAGCCTACAAGACCAAATACACCCTGGCTTAGATTTTCCCTATTAAATTTGTTTTTAGTCACCCTAGTTCCTCCCAACCAAAACTCAAATTTGAGTATACTAAGAAGATGACTTCCATTATAGATTGACTCTACAATAACAGTTAATGATAGTCATCAAAATAGGCAATTGTCAGACTAATAATGTAGTTTAAATAATGGTAATAATCGGGTATAGTAATAGTTAATGATAATTTTCAAAGCAAGGAGTTGTCAGGTGGTAGTTTGTTAATGCAAAAAAACTCCCTACTACAATAGAAAAAAATGGATAGTGTAGAAAACATTGACTGGTAGTTGAACACTTAGTTGGTAACAATCAACCAAAACATTTCGAGGTCCAAAAATCATCATTTTAAGGTATAATTCATTGTGATCGTCTCTTTGAGTTGATCATTTTAGCATATAACACCCATAAGCTTTTGAGAGGGCATAGACCAATTTGATTACCTTTTCAAGCTGATAATTTTGGTATATATCATCCATAAGTGTTTTTGAAAAACCTAAATCACCTAAAAATGTCCAGAGCTACTAAGGATGCCTAGATGGAGCAACTAAGTGACCAAATTAATCAAATGAATGCCCAACTAAATGCTCGAATAAAGAACCTACGTGACCAAATGAATCATGTATTACAATAGTAGCAAAATTGGGAAAAATTAATTAGTAACAAAATATATGATTGAGGGTCGTCTATTGGGTATGGATCACATATATAACCAACTAGGTAATAGGGAATAAGAATGTAAGGTAGGAAGTTTGGAAGGAGGGGAATGCAATACCTTTCCTAATAATAACCTTTATAAAATGCCTAAGCTTAATTTTTCAAAATTTTATGAAGAGGATCCCAACAATTGGTTTATCAAGTTAAAAAGTATTTTGCTCTTCATGATGCTCCCCAAAATCTAAGGCTCACAATAGCATCCTTCAATTTTAAATCTAAAGTGCGTTAATGGTACCAATGGCTGAGGAATATGCATCTGTATCTTTCTTGGACTGAATTTGAGACCCATTTATTCACTTTCTTTGAACCCAATGAGTATGAGGACTTCACAAGAGCCCTTACCAAGTTGAAATAAATCAAAAAGGTTTAATATTATCAAACATAATTTAAAAATTAATAAATCACACAAGGGGATTGAATGATGATTTTTCTAAAGGTGTTTCATCATTGGGTTAAAAGAAGATATTCGAGTGAAGGTGAGGATGTTTAAATCAACAACCTTGATGTGGGTAGTTGGTTTGGCTAGATTAGAAAAAGATAAAATCATTGCTAAGAGGTGTACAACTAAACTACCACAAACTCAACCCCTACCTCCATCTTGGCTAGAAACAAATCCTACTATCAAACTACCCTCAAACAAATATTTAACCAGAGAATAAATGGAGACCTAAATAGCACAAGGTCTATGCTACAACTATGATGATAAATACTCCCAAGACAAAAGTGTGTGTATCAGAGATTATATTTACTAGAGGTAGGTGAACCTTCCATGTAGGAATATTATGCCAAAGAGGAGGATAATAGAGAAGAAGATCAATTTGTAAAATCTGAGTCGATAGAGGACCCACTATCAAAGATTTTTATACATTCTTTAGCAATAATTTTCAATCCCCAAACCATGAAGGTGGAAGGGCAATTCAAGGGTAAACATCTCATAATACTCATTGGTTCAGGTAGTACACACAATTTTATCGATCCTTAGGTGGCCAAACAAGTAGACTGTTGTATATACTCTTGAAATTATTTTGAAGTTATGGTAGCTAATAGGGGATTCCTACCTTGTAAAGGAAAATGTAAAAATATAAAAATGCAAATGGGAGACTACAATATCAAGGCAAACATGTTTGCATTGCCTTTGAGGAGTTGTGACATAGTACTCGAAACTCAATGGCTTTGTATGTTGGGTTTGATAGTCTAAGATTGTTTCAAACTCTATTTGCAGTTCACTTAGCAAGGAAAGCAATACAATCTCTATAACATACCCACTAGTACTACCCAACCTATTATTTTCCATCAAATAGATAAAATTTTGAAGATGTAATTGTAGATGCAAAGACGCGACACTATAAATGAAATTACAAGTAAATACACAAAGAGACAAATATTGCACAAAATGTTCCAATTTTAATATTGACAATGGGGGGAGCCAAGTGAACTCTTTGATACAATGCTACTCTCCAAGAGTATTTTGATACAATATTACAATGGGCTAGGGTTCTCTGAAACCCTAGCAATAAAATAAAATAGTGTCTTCCGAAGATTGCGCCTTTGATCCCAACAGGGTGAGTGGGCTTCTGAGATATCCGATGTCGGGCCACTCTGACTGCAGTAGTCTTCCAATGCTTCTTTAGATCAATGTTACCCAATCCTACACACACAACAAATAGTAAAATTGTTAGTAAACAAAAGGAGGGTTCCACCGTGTGAACCCTCTAAAATGAATACTAAAACCCTAGATCTGATGTAAGTTGTAAATGTAAAATGCAATAACAATGAATGATAACCAAATATAGATTTACCTTGCTTGTGAAGATTCTTTGCTCCGTTGTTGTAGATCTGATGTCAGATAGCGTGGTGCAGCAGACTCTGATTCACATTTATATGGTTGCAACAGGCTCGGACGTGCACTTGGTAGGCTCTGACGTGAGCTTCGTAGGCTCTAGAGTGCACCTGTTGTATACAACAGGCTCTGGTGGGTTCACTGAAAGCTTCTACGACAAGCTTGGCAAGCTTTGGTGTGCACCTACGGATCTACAGGCTCTGGAGAGCGCTTCATAAGCTTCTACGATGAGCTTGCGAAGCTCGGGATGGCGCCTGTGGGTGAGGGTAAATCTGCAGAAGCAGATCAGGGGGTGCGAGAGATGCGATGGATGGATGGGGGTTGTGATGGCAATGGAGGATGAAATGGGGATCTATCCTAGGGTATGCTAAAGGTGCTCAGGGTATTCTTCAGCAGAGAGGCCTCAAGATTCTTCAACGTTCCATTCTTTCAATATTTTAGCCTCCTTTGGGCAATATGAGGGGCTTGTATTTATAACTTAGCTTTAGGGTTTAACTTAGGGTTCTTAACTTTACACTTTTGATCATGTGGCTAAGATTAAGTCATATCCTAGGGCTAAGATTAAATGATGGAAGTGGCATGGATTGAGTGGGATGGATGGTAGGGATTTAATCTGATCGGACGGTGGAGGTTAAATGAACTTATAATTATATAATATAATATTAAATAAATTAAATATAATATAAAATATTAAAATAATATAATATATATTAAAATAAGTCCTATTTTGGTGGGAAAGGGGAAAATGGGCCTTTTTGAAGGCGGGAAAGGGAAAATGGGCCTTTTGAAGGCGGGAAAGGGGGATGGAGGACAAGTGGAAGGTGGGATGACTAGGAAGGTGGATGAATGGCTGCAATTTGGTGTCTACAGATGCCCCTTTTTGTACCATGTTGCGTGAAACACAATATGGTGCAAAAATATGAGACACCTGCATGGGCTATGGGCAACAGAAACCGCTTCTCTCGTTGGAATTGCACATTGGCATTGAAGACAAAAAGAATGAAGAATTTTTAGAGTTCATTGCGTAGCTTACCCCCTCAATTGGTGAATGAGAAAATTCTCATGAGCCAATTGAAAAAGCATGGATTTTGTGCAAACGATGGATGAAGGATGAATGATGATGCGATGTGATACCGTTTTTGCCCCAACGGTTGTAGAAAGGGGGTTGGTGTATAATACCATGATGCTTGAAGAATGATGATTGATGATTTGATACCATTTTTGCCCCAATGGTTGAAGAAAATGGGGTTGGTGTATGAACCATGATGCTTGAAGAATGATGACTGATGATTTGATACCATTTTTGCCCCAACGGTTGAAGAAAGGGGGTTGGTGTATGAACCATGATCATGTAAGATGTATCCCATCATGGGAAATCAAAATCAACGTGGTTGTCCCAAATTTGGGGGTGATTCGATGTTGTTGAAAAAGATGCCTCACAGGCATCATTGAGTATGCAAGATATGAAAATGCAGAATGACTGAGTCACCGTAGGGCTGGCCATTGACTGTAGAAGATTCTTCATCAATTCCATAATGGAACCAATCAAACCTAGTGAGCTTGTCTGCTTTGTGACTATAGTCAGATGAATGAGTGATTGATATTAGTTATCCATGATTTTGCATCCCATGGAAAAGGACGTCAATGATTCCTGTTTGGTGAATTCTTCTTGGCAGTGTTTCACTTAGAATTTGAGGTTACTGATATGATTATGATTCTTGGCAATGAGATAATTGGTGATGATCATGATTAAGTGTCCTTATTATAAACTATTCATGTTACCAAATTGCATGGATTACTATCACTGCAACCGCCAAGTTTATAGAATAATTTATTGGATACGAGGTTCACTTAGAGCCAATTGATGAGATACCATTTTTGCCCCAACGGTTGAAGAAAGGGGGTTGGTGTATAATACCATGATTTTTGAAGAATGATGATTGATGAGATACCATTTTTGCCCCAACGGTTGAAGAAATGGGGTTGGTGTATAATACCATGATTTTTGATAAATGATGATTGATGAGATACCATTTTTGCCCTAACGGTTGAAGAAAGGGGATTTTGATGATGTGAAAATGTGATGAAATAAAATGATTTGTATCTGTTCTTTACCCTTAACAGATAAAGGGGGTTTTGATGATGTGAAAATGAAGTGATTATGTCTGTTCTTTGCCCTTAATAGATAAAGGGGTTTTTGATGATGAAAGTGTTCTTATGGTAGTCTATCCATCCTACCGGATTGCATGGATAACCAGTCATTGCAACCACCAGGTTTATAGGATAAACCACTAAATACAAGGTTCACTTGATAGGAATGCAAATGTGATCTATTTTTGCCCCAATAGATGAAGGGATTTTTGAGAAATGAATGAAAATAACATGATTTGTATCTATTCTTTGCCCTTAACAGATAAAGGGGTTTTTGATGATGTAAGATGAAAAGTGTCTATTCATTGCCCTTAACAGATAAAGGGGTTTTTGATGATGTAAGATGAAAAGTGTCTCATTCTTCCCATAACAAAGATAAAGGGTTTTTTTAAGAAAGTTCCTTATGGTAGTCTACCCATCGGTTTATAGGATAAACCACTAAATACAAGGTTCACATTGATAGGAATGCAAATGTGATCTATTTTTCCCCAATAGATGAAGGGATTTTTGAGAAATGAATGAAAATAACATGATTTGTATCTATTCTTTGCCCTTAACAGATAAAGGGTTTTTGATGATGTAAGATGAAAAGTGTCTATTCATTGCCCTTAACAGATAAAGGGGTTTTTGATGATGAAAGATGAAAAAGTGTCTGTTCATTGCCCTTAATAGATAAAGGGGTTTTTGATGATGAAAGATGAAAAGTGTCTATTCATTGCCCTTAACAGATAAAGGGGTTTTTATGATGAAAGTGTCCTTATGGTAGTCTATCCATCCTACCGGATTGCATGGATAACCATCATGCAACCGCAGGTTTATAGGATAAACCACTAAATACAAGGTTCACTTATGAATGGATAATGATAAAAGAATGTAAATGTGATCTATTTTTGCCCCAATAGATGAAGGGATTTTTGCAATTTGGATGATGTGAATGCAAGGCAAAGGGCGCAACCTTTGACAAAAGAACGTAGTCTTTTGAACCTAGAAATTGACTTGTTGATGATGTGATGTGATTGAATGATTGAATTGTTTATTGCAAGTGTGGGGAAGGTGTGAAACCTTGAACACCCCCAAGTTCTAGTTGTGATGTTGATTGATTAGGGGAAAGGTGTGAAACCTTGAGCACCCCTAGTTGTGATGTTGCTTGCTTGATTGGGGGAAAGGTGTGAAACCTTGAACACCCCCAAGTTGTGATGATGTTTGAACTTTCTAGTGATCTTTGCATATGTGAGTTTGATATATATACATACATGGCTTTTATGTTTGTGTTATGCTTTTGTGTTAATGTGTTAATGTGAATGCAATGCATGTTTAATGAAAATATTTTTATGGAATGCCTTATGGATGATTAATGCAAGCTAAATGATGTATGTGCCTAATGCTTATATGGATGATTCATGCAAGCTAAATGATGTATTATTGATGCAAGTAAATGTGTAATGAACCTAAGCTATATGAGAGGGATGCATGGTGTTCGAATGATCTTTTTATAGTTCAAAAATTTTATTGGCCATGTTTGATGTCCACTATTTTGTAATCAGGGGTACCCAATTTTAACGACTTTATGCAACTTGACGTATGATGCAGGCATGAATGTTGACATGGAAGAAGATATGGATGTTGATATGGAAGAAGATATGGATGTTGATATGGAATGACTACTGCAGCATTTTCAAAAACTCAAACATACTAGTATTATCAATCAAACTCACTTGGGTTGTCTAACTTTCTTTAGGACCAATGTGTGTGCAAGTGAGGTTCAATTACCAAATCTTGAGTGTGACAATGACCCTATCTAATCAAGAACCAATGTGTGTGCATGTGAAGTTCATTGACCCACTATGAGTAAATTGGGCATGACCTATTATGGAGATGACCTGAAGCTAGCCTGTCCTTATGTGCGGTCAGAGGTCTTCCTGTTTGCCAAGGAGACATGTCGCCCCGCATGAGCTTACTCCACTGCCAGCCAGGCGTCTATAGCCCCGATGAAGATTCACTCCATAGTCCAATGGGATTTGATCTTTTAGGCCTTGGGGATGACTACCCATCCGTGCTAGGGACGTGAAGTATGAATCCTTACGACTTTAGGGATCAAGGGTGTTTGGGATTTTATTTGTTAATTTTGTATAGAGCTTTGGGGAATCGGATTCTCAACCGAAGTGTGATGAGAATTTTGACCCTATCCTTACTACTCTATGTTTTTATGCTTATGTTTGAAGAGTAATTGAGGTAGTGGTGAAAACCACTATTTTTGCTTTGGACTATGTTGCATGATGGGACAAGCGAGGATTATCCCTTTTCGCTTCAAGGTACTACCCAAGTATGGTACTAACCCTCTTTGGCTCATAATGTTTTTAAGATGTGATGGAATGTGATTGGTTCAAGATTGTATTCGGAATCAATTGGCAATACTCAAGACCTTCTTAATGTGTAAAGTGTATTTTTGGTCCCAAAGAAAATCGGACATTCATTTGGAGGTTGCTTGCTACACTAGTAATGGCTGAGTGATTGAAAATCTAGGCTTTATGATTTTTGACACGGGATGTGGTTTGACATATGGCTTTTGCGAGGGTTGCATGATTTCTTCAAACTAGGTACCCCCAATTGTTATAACTTGACTTTGTATTTGTGGCCATATCATCATTACTAAGTAAGATCATTCGAACATGGGATGGGATGAATGCAATTATGAATGACTATAGCGGAATGTATATGAAATGTGCAATTATGAATGTATGAATCTAGATGTATGAATGCAAGCGAAAATGAAATGCATGTGAAAAATGCTTATGAATGCGAATGTGGAAGTGTATATGCAAATGCCTATATGTATGCATGCTTATGAAAATGCAATTTGATTTTGTTGTTTTGTTGTTTTGATTTTTTTTTAGCCATGTATGTACATATATAGTAATCACAATAAGCATGGAACGCTTTCAAGTGTATGATGTTCATCAGCTCGGGTTTGTCTACTCCCACTAACATAGTAAGCTTATGACCAAAGGAGTTGGGTACCTTTGGGGCCTTTTGAAAATTTGATGTGACCAAAGGGATTGAGACCTTTGGAGCCTTTTGAAATTGATGTGTGACCAAAGGGGTTAAGACCTTTGGAGCCTTTTGAAATTGATGTGTGACCAAAGGGGTTAAGACCTTTGGAGCCTTTTTGAAATTGATGTGTGACCAAAGGGGTTAAGACCTTTGGAGCCTTTTGAAATTGATGTGTGACCAAAGGGGTTAAGACCTTTGGAGCCTTTTGAAATTGATGTGACCAAAGGGTTAAGACCTTTGGAGCCTTTTGAAATTGATGTGACCAAAGGGGTTAAGACCTTTGGAGCCTTTTGAAATTGATGTGTGACCAAAGGGGTTAAGACCTTTGGAGCCTTTTGAAATTGATGTGACCAAAGGGGTTAAGACCTTTGGAGCCTTTTGAAATTGATTGTGACCAAAGGGGTTAAGACCTTTGGAGCCTTTTGAAATTGATTGTGACCAAAGGGGTTAAGACCTTTGGAGCCTTTTGAAATTGATCAGCCATCAAAGTGACCAGGGAGTGGGGTATGTTTTCCATTACACAATTTAAGTTACTTGTTTTCTTTTGCATTCTAGCTTGAACTATGAAGTGCGTAAACAAAAGATATGCAATTAAATCCAAATAACACCAAACCAAACAATCTTGTGTAGGAATTTTTAAAAGTAAAAGAAAATACAATGTCCTAGGTTTTACCTTGTGTGGCTTACCTCATTCATTATTATTTAAAATGTATTCCTTTTTATTATTATTTGATTTACTTACGTTATGGTACTAACTCGAAATCAAACAAAAGTAATAAGTCAAAACAACTTAATGGAAAACACATCAAATCCACCTATTACGTAATGATGGAATGGCTATTGTGTAAGCCATGTTAGTGATGAAAGGGCTATTGGTTAAGCCATGTAAATGATGAAATGGCTAAGGTTGAGCCATGTTAATGATGAAATGGCTAAGGTTGAGCCATGTTAATGATGAAATGGCTAAGGTTGAGCCATGTTATAAATGATGAAATGGCCTAAGGTTGAGCCATGTTAATGATGAAATGGCTAAGGTTGAGCCATGTTAATGATGAAATGGTAATAGCCATGTTAATGATGAAATGGCTAAGGTTAAGCCATGTTAATGATGTAAATGGCTAAGGTTAAGCCATGTTAATGATGAAATGATGAAATGGCTAAGGTTAAGCCATGTTAATGATGAAATGGCTAAGTGTTACTATGTTAATAAAAGGATAATGAGAAAAGCTAAGGTTGAGCCATGTTAATGATGAAATATAAAATGGCTAAGGTTGAGCCATGTTAATGATGAAATGATGAAATGGCTAAGGTTGAGCCATGTTAATGATGAAATGGCTAAGGTTGAGCCATGTTAATGATGAAATGATGAAATGGCTAAGGTTGAGCCATGTTAATGATGAAATGGCTAAGTTGAGCCATGTTAATGATAAGCAGATTAATGATGAAATGGCTAAGGTTAAGCCATGTTAATGATAAATGGCTAAGGTTAAGCCATGTTAATGATGAATATAAAGCATGAGCCATGTTAATGATGAAATGGCTAAGGTTGAGCCATGTTAATGATGAATTGATGAAATGGCTAAGGTTGAGCCATGTTAATGATAAAATGATGAAATGGCTAAGGTTGAGCCATGTTAATGATGAAATGATGAAATGGCTAAGGTTGAGCCATGTTAATGATAAAAGATGAAATGGCTAAGGTTGAACCATGTTAATGATGAAATGATAAAATGGCTAAGGTTAAGCCATGTTAATGATGAAATGGCTAAGGTTGAGCCATGTTAATGATGAAATGATAAAATGGCTAAGGTTAAGCCATGTTAATGATAAAATGATGAAATGGCTAAGGTTGAGCCATGTTAATGATGAAATGGCTAATAGCCAGGTTAATGATGAAATTTAGCCATTAATAATAAAAGGCAGAGCCATGTTAATGATGAAATGGCTAAGGTTGAGCCATGTTAATGATGAAATGATGAAATGGCTAAGGTTGAGCCATGTTAATGATGAAATGATGAAATGGCTAAGGTTGAGCCATGTTAATAATAAAATGATGAAATGGCTAAGGTTGAGCCATGTTAATGATGAAATGATGAAATGGCTAAGGTTGAGCCATGTTAATGATGAAATGGCTAAGGTTGAGCCATGTTAATGATGAAATGATGAAATGGCTAAGGTTGAGCCATGTTAATGATGAAATGGCTAAGGTTGAGCCATGTTAATGATGAAATGATGAAATGGCTAAGGTTGAGCCATGTTAATGATGAAATGGTTAACGTAAAGCCAAGTTAAATGTATTTTCCATTAAGTTATTTTGGTTTATTACTTTCTTCTGATGTCTTGTTAATACCATAAAGTACTTAAACCCAATATTTAAAGCTTATCAAAATAAAACCAACTGTAAAAACTTGTACAAGAATTTAAAGATAAAAGAAAACAATCAGTCCTAGGTTTCACCTTGTGTGGCTTACCTCATTCCGTATTATTTTCTTCATTAATGTGTGGTTCCTTTTAAAATTGTGTGGTTGGTGTGTTTGATGTTACCTAATCTTTGTTAAATGAAATAAAGGAAAAATCTATGGTTGGATAGGGCTACGAGATTCTTGTTGGTAATGACCTCCAACAAGTTTGCTCGGGGGTAATCCTATGGTGTCTAAGGGCAGATATTTGATGGATGGAGATGAATGCCACCGTCACCAAACCTCAAGCAATAGTTGGTGATGAAATCCAACTACTACTGTTAAAAAGTGGAGCGTGCAGTGTGTGATGTTAATTTTATGTTTCTTGTTCTTTATGGTGTGCAGACAATGTTAAAGATGACTAATTTCACTAATCTAAATCAGAATCCAACACAAAGATGCAAATTTCATCTAAAGAGCGTAGAGTACACCCTTAAAATCCCTGCCTACAAATGATACCCGAAGATATCAAAAGAGCATCGGAGGGTTCGTCCACCTCTCTACCAAAGGGGCCAGCCTAGGGCAGGATTACTTTAAGTGTCCAAATGTTGTTCCTATTTAGATATGCAAAATTTAAGTGATCTTTAACCCTAAAATGCAAAATCTAGGATGCTTTTATGCTTCACATGCACTCAAAAATGCAAACAATCACCTAGATCTACAACTTTAGGACAAGAAATGAATTTGATATATTGAAATACACACAAACCCTAAATGTAATTTTATAAAGATTCTTTCCCAGATTACTTAATGTTAAGCTCTTTTTATAACCCAGAAACAGCGAAAAACTACAGAAAAATATAGAATACATAAACTAGGGTTATGGGACTTACTTGGAAGCCTGCATTTTGGTGAAGTCATTATGAGATCTATGTTGCTCCTATTGACCTAAAAATTTGTGGAGACATGCTATGGCATGTCAGGAACCTACCCTCAAAATTTCAGCCCAATACGACTCCGGATGAGTGAGATATGGCCAAAACAGTCAGGGCATTTTGTGCAGGAAACGTAGTCGAACGCCTCTAATCAACACTAGGTGTAGGGCACCTGCAAGGCATAGCAGAGCGCCTATGTAAACTCTAAAAAGTGCTACAAAATGCTACAGAAACCCTAGCGATGAAATCGATGACTTCTACGCTTCTGAAAATCCTGTAACAAACAGAAATAAAATCAAGTTAGCAAGGTAGATCAATTTAAATAATGAAACCCTTGTGGGGTCCCACCATGATCACCATTTGTAGATGCAAATATGCGACACTAAAAATGAAATTACAAGTAAATACACAAAGAGACAAATATTGCACAAAATGTTCCAATTTTAATATTGACAATGGGGGAGCCAAGTGAACTCTTTGATACAATGCTACTCTCCAAGAGTATTTTGATACAATATTACAATGGGCTAGGGTTCTCCGAAACCCTAGCAATAAAATAAAATAGTGTCTTCCAAATATTGCGCCTTTGATCCCAACAAGGTGAGTGGGCTTTTGAGATATCCGATGTCGGGCCACTTTGACTGCAGTAGTCTTCCAATGCTTCTTTAGATCAATGTTACCCAATCCTACACACACAACAAATAGTAAAATTGTTAGTAAACAAAAGGAGGGTTCCACCATGTGAACCCTCTAAAATGAATACTAAAACCCTAGATCTGATGTAAGCTATAAATGTAAAATGCAATAATAATGAATGATAACCAAATATAGATTTACCTTGCTTGTGAAGATTCTTTGCTCCATTGTTGTAGATCTGATGTCAGATAGTGTGGTGCAGTAGACTCTGATTCACGTTTATATGGTTGCAACAGGCTCGGACACGCACTTGGAAGGATCTGATGCGAGCTTCATAGACTCTAGAGTGCACATGTTGTATACATCAGGCTCTGGTGGGCCCCTAGCAAGCTTTTGCAATAAGCTTGGCAAGCTCTGGTGTGCACCTAAGAATCTGCAGGCTTTGGAGAGTGCTTCACAAGCTTCTGCGGTAAGCTTGCGAAGCTCAGGATGGTGCCTGTGGGTGAGGGTAAATCTATAGAAGCAGATTAGGGGGGGCGAGAGATGCGATGGATGGATGGGGGCTATGATGACAATGGAGGATGAAATGGAGATCTATCCTAGGGTATGCTAAAGGTGCTCAGGGTATTCTTCAGCAGAGAGGCCTCAAGATTCTTCAACGTTCCATTCTTTCAGTATTTTAGCCTCCTTTGGGCAATATGAGGGGCTTGTATTTATAACTTAGCTTTAGGGTTTAACTTAGGGTTCTTAACTTTACACTTTTGATCGTGTGGCTAAGATTAAGTCATATCCTAGGGCTAAGATTAAATGATGGAAGTGGCATGGATTGAGTGGGATGGATGGTAGGGATTTAATCTGATCGGACGGTGGAGGTTAAATGAACTTATAATTATATAATATAATATTAAATAAATTAAATATAATATAAAATATTATATAAAATATTAAAATAATATAATATATATTAAAATAAGTCCTATTTTGGCGGGAAAGGGGAAAATGGGCCTTTTTGAAGGCGGGAAAGGGAAAATGGGCCTTTTGAAGGCGAGAAAGGGGGATGGAGGACAAGTGGAAGGTGGGATGACTAGGAAGGTGGATGAATGGCTGCAATTTGGTGTCTAAAGTAATATCAGAGGGCAAGGGCATAACTATTTGCAATCTAGGCTCAAATTACCACTACTACAGTTCAGTAAGTTGAAGTACAATAACTTATGAACAAATACATCTATGTTGGTCAAACCTTAATAATTGCCACCATAGCGTAATCACAATCCAACCATCTAGCCTCTTCCTATTCCGAAAACCATTGGAATGGATGTTTTTAGGTATTTTATTAAAAGGCTTCCAAGCTAAAAAGGTAAAAAAGTCATTCTAGAGGTGCTGGATCGTCTCTCTCAACATGCTCACTTCTTTCCCCTAGCACACCTCTATAAGTCAAGCCCAACTCCATTATTTCTTTCCCTTTCACCAATCAATTTTGGTAGCAATTGTTCAAACTGTAGAACACACACCTTAAAAGGAGCATTGCAAACCATTTTCAAACATATGAGCAAGCAAAAAATTGTTAACAAGTGCTTAAAACCAATTTATGGATATATTTCCCCATCATTTTCATCCTAAATTTTGACTATTTTCAAAATGTCAACAATATATTTCACTTTACAAAAGTGTGCACTACTTCAACACCTCAAGGATAAATTGGTGATGGCACAAAATAGTGAATGACAACAATCTAATCACCACTATTGAGAGTTTATATAATATTTCCAAGTTGAATGTAAAAGGGTCAATCATCTTAAAGCTCAAAAGTATTTTGATCAACGAACATGCACATTATGAAATATGCTACACATGATTCATTTCTTCAACTCTAGTAGCAATTTTCTCATTCAAGCTTTGAGGATAAAGCTTTTTGAAGGAGAAGGGATGTTAGGATCCTATCTTAACACTGTTATGTAATTATGTAACTGGGTACCTAGTGTGCATGGGCCATTATGATTTAATTGATATTTATATAATTGTTTTTTATTCAAAGTTACTAGCATGGGTCCCTCACTTGCATGTGGACCAACCCTTGAGCATTAGGGTTAGGGAAGATAAAGAGATTTTAAAAAGGAAATAGTAAAAATGAAATATATCAAGTCTATTTTCTCAAATTATAACAAAGCTCTAATTCGAAGGAGGATTATCCCCTTGAAGAGGCATGCAACTTGATTTGTTGTGATTAATAAAGTTGTTGCAATTCTATTTTAGTATATTTTGAGTACTTCTATTATTTATTTTTTGTATTTTTATTAAAATCTACAATTATTGTTGTGAATGTGCTTGATTTTAATTGAAGGTATTGTAGGCCCAAAATGGCCACATACTTAGGAAAATTTTGAATTTTTTTACCTAAGGCATGAAGTTCCCATTCCGTACATGTTTCAGTGTATATTGGAGCAGATCCGCAACAAAGGTTCTCAATCCGCCCAACACTTAGTGTATTTTCGCACTAGGAGCAATTCCGCATAGTTTCTAATGTTTTTGGCTTCGGACTGGCAACACGACTCGAATCTGCAAAATTTTTTGGGGAAAGATGATGTCAGCATAAAAAAGGTATGAATTGGTGACCGTTTTGTATTTTTAACATCTTCTAAGCGACTAAGTGTTGGAGAGCCCGATTTCGGGGAGCACATAGAACATTTTTGCCCGGAATGGTGACAGGAGGCGAAAAGCAAAACAAAGGCATGTGGATTCATTTTTTTTTGGTAAATAAAAGTCTTCATTAATTATCGGGTTTTGCAGGTTAACCCAAAACCTATTACAATATCCAACCTTCTGCTGAGATTGTAGATCCTAGTCATCCTTAAAACTTTCTTACCAAAAATTCTGTTGAATCCCCTACAACACCTTACTAACAAAGCACACCCATACCTAAACATAAATGTAAACATTACTTACATTGACAGGAATTGAAGTTTGGAACTTTGCACTTGTGAAACCTGTTGCTTGCCTATTTCCTATTCTCTATCGAAATCTTCCAAGGCTTACACCCTGTTACCTTCATTTCCAATTTGGTATGATTTAGAGGGAAACCCCATAGTTATTACCGACTCCATGGGGAAAGAACACCCATTCATATTTCTCCTTAACGAGTAGGTTTCTTTTCATGACTAATAATGTTTTCCACTTCACGTGGCACACCTTGTGTCCATGTCACCAAACTACCAACATCAACACCTATGTTGGCTAATTTGTCAGTTGACCTGTTGGCATCACGGTACATGTGACGAGCCCTCCTGTTTTGTATTGCCACAAAAAGGATCCTCACTTCATGGATGACTCCCTCGATTCTCCATGGAGGTTTTTTACCATTGGTTAACAGGCTGATGATGTTCATAGAATCACCTTCAATCATCAAGTTACCTTGAGTTGCTTGGCATACTTGCAACCCTCTCCAAAGGGCTCTAGCTTCTGCTTCATTATTAGTTCTGATTCCTAATGGTTCAATGAAGGCCTTGACCAGATTTCCTTGATGATACCTGATTATTCCTCCAGCTCCAGCTCTTCCCAGGTTCTCCTTGGCTGCACCATCAAAATTTAGTTTAAACCAACCTTGGGGGGTGGCTCCCAAGAAATCCCATTTCTAGGATTGGGCAAAGGAATGGAAGGTTTTTCCTCAATACCTAAGGCTCGAGCTAATTTTTTTTCTTGGGGAAGAATTGAGTGGTTCTCATCCACTAAGGTGCTAAGGTTTTCTTTTGCAAAGACAATAATCTTGTTGAGGATGGTTTTTGGGTTGTGAATGGTATCCTTAAAGGCTCTATGGTTCCTTTCTAGCCAAATCTACCAGAGAAAATGATGCCAATAGATTTTCCATAGGTACTTAAGTTTTAGGCTAACAAAGGGTTGAGGCCATTGATGGAACACTTCGGATATAAGAGCAAGCTTAACCCACGAGATCCTAAAGGCTTGGAAAAGTTCATCCAGGATGGACTCCGCTACGGGACACTCCAAAAACAAGTGTTGGGTTGTATCCCATCCTGCCCTGCACATGTAGCAATGGTTAGCAATAACCATACCTTTGGATAACATATTGTCCATAGTGAGGATTTTTCCTTGAATCACCGACCATGAAAAAAATGATATTTTAGGAATTAAGCCTTTGATCCAAACCAAACTCGGTTGAAATTGTTGATCTTCCACATTGAGAAGCAAATTATAGGTAGACTTAACTGTGAAGTCACCACTTTCAGTCTCAGCCCAAACAATGTGATCTTCATCCTCTCCAAAGGGAATAATTTGCTGAGTTAAAATGTTATAAAGCTCTTCAGACTTCACTTAAAAACCCGTACTCTGATGTGTTTCCACCTGTTGATATTTATATCCTGCCACATATAATTTGCAACCTTCTTCCCAATATGCTGCTCCATATGCTATTGAATCCTAGCCAAATGAGGATTCTGGGATAACTCCTTAGCTCTCACCCACCGATCCTTCCAAAAGTCTATTGTTTGCCCATTTCCTAGAATCCATCTAAGACCTTTCTTGACAAGATCCCTGCTCGTGAGGATTTCCTTCCAAAAAGTAGACCCCTTGCTTGCTAAGTTGTCATTAAGGAAGTTCACACCTTGGAGGTATTTCATCCTAACTATGGCAGTCCATTCATTATCGACCTTAGTCAATAACTGCCATGCGTGTTTGGCTAACAGAGCTGTATTGAAATGAGCAACTCTCCTCAATCCTAACCCCCCATCGGCTTTAGGTTTGCAAACCTTGTTCCAACCTACTAAATGGATCCTTTTCTTATCCTCAGTCCTTGACCAGAGAATTTTTTTTTGAAGCTGCTCAATTTTATGATACACCTTGCTGGGAGCTCTAAAGACTGATAGGAATTAAACGGGTATACTTTGAAGTGAAGCCATAGTTAAAACTGCTTTGCTTGCTTGAGATAACAGATGTCCATTCCAACTTGCTAGCTTTTTTTGGATCCTCTTCAGAACTATGTTCCACATTGATCCTTCAGGTTTCCCCGTAAATAGGGGAAGACCTAAATAGGAGGTGGGAAGGGATGCAATCTGACATTCTATGATCCTTGCTATGTTGTTTTTCCTAGGAATGGGGGTATTGATGAAATAAATTTTGCTCTTATCAAAATTCACTTTTTGTCCAGCCGCTTCTTCATACATTATGAGAATATTTTTAATCCTTCTTGCCTCAACCACAGAAGCCAAAGTCAGTAGCAATGTATCATCAAAAAATTGTTGATGTGTCATCGGGGTAGTTAGTGACGTGGCCTTGATACCTGATATGAGTCCAGCTATCATTGCTGCCTTAATGGTTCTTCCCAAGGCCTCAGCTACAATGATGAACAACATAGGACTTATGGGATCTCCTTGTCTTAGACCACATTTACTTTGAAAAAAACCTGTAGTAGACCCATTAACCAAAACTAAAAAACAAGGCTTAGAAATACACTCTCTTATTAACTTGAACCATTTCATGTTGAAGCCAAATTTTAATAAAACTGCCTCTAGGAATTCCCAACTTATCCTGTCATAAGCTTTGTTCATGTCTAACTTTAAAGCCATGACTGCTTTTTTGGTCTGAGTGGCTGTATGAAGAGCCTCATGAACAATAATAACTCCATCTAAGATTGATCTTCCTTGTACAGAACTTCCTTGACTTGGATCAATGATAATCGGTAGAAATTTCTTCAAACGGTTGGCTAAAACTTTGGACATAATTTTATAGGATATATTACACAGGCTAACCGGCCTAAAGTTAGCCATAGTCTTGGGGTTGGGGCCTTTAGGGGTAAAAGCAATGAAATATGAATTGAAACCCCTTAGAATATGATTTGAACTTTGGAACTCCTCGATTGCAGCAATAACTTCTGCTCCAACAATATCCCAACAAACTAGGAAAAACTGTGGTGAAAACCCATTCGACCTAGGAGCTTTGTTAGGATCCATGTTAAACAAAGCCTCCTTTATCTCTTCATATAAAAAAGCTATTGTAAGAGACTCTTTAATCATTTCATCAATGAGTTGGAATGAATTGAAGGAGAGAGTCCTTTGCTTGGGCATTACAGGCCCGTTCTTCACTCAATAATGAACTAAAAAATTAACACCCTCGTCCCCGATCTCCCGAATGTTTTGAGTTGAGGATCCATCCACCTTAGTTAAATTTCTAATATTATTTTTGCTTCTGTTGCTCAATGTGGTAACATGGAAAAACTTTGAATTAGAGTCCCCTTCCTTTAGCCATAATGCCCTTGATTTCTGCCTCCAATACATCTCTTCACAAGCTAAAATATTATAAAACTCACAAAGGGTTTCCTTCTCTTCGATCCTTGTTGCCTCATCATAGGTTCCATTTTGGATTTTGCTTTCTATTATTCTCAATTTTTCCCCCATTGCTCTCTTATTCTCAAAAATATTTCCAAATACTTCTTTATTCCATATTCTAAGGTTGTTTTTCACCATCTTAAGTTTTTGAGATAGTTTGAAGGAAGCACTTCCCTGGATAGGTTGCTGCCACCATTCCTCTATTTGTTTCTTGAAGTTCGGATGTTTAACCCACATTGACAAAAATTTGAATGGATTTTTAAAGGAGTTAGCCTGAAATGCCTCCCATAGAATAAGATTATGGTCTGAAGTGCATTTAGGAAGGGATTGTAACGTCGAATCACCAAACATTGTTGTAGCTTCCTTGGATTAAAAAAACCTGTCCAATATTTCTTGAATCAGCTGACTTCCTATCCTCTTGTTACTTCATGTAAATTTGGCTCCTTTTAGTCTTACATCCATTAATTCATTTGTGTTAATGAATTCATTGAAGTCCTCCATGCTCCTTGAGGGTAACCCAGATCCTCCCTTCTTATCAGATGGGTAAAGGGGGGTATTGAAAATTCCCTGAATCACCCAAGGAATGTCTTTATAATCTTGGCTCAAATGCCCTAAAATTCCCATAGTTCAGACTGCCCTTGGACAGAGGTGGGGGCATAAACATTTGACATAATACAATTCTTATTAGTATCAAAGTCATGAAATAATACGCTTAAGACTCTTTCATTTGCCTGAATAATACTTCCTTCTATTTTAATAGGATCCCATAAGATCATGAGGCCCCCAGATGCTCCTCTCGCTTGTTGAAAAGCCTCTTCCCTTTGCTTCCAAATCCTTCTAGCTATAAGTGTTGATTGTGTCGCATCTGTTTTGGTTTCTTGAAGAAAAATGATAGTAGGATTCCAATCCTTCCTTATAGACTTCACCATCCTTTGTTTTGGTGGGCCGTTTAGGCCTCTCACATTCCATGAGAGAACCTTCATTTAGACTGTTTGATATTTTTTCCCCGCCCCCTTCCCTGATCCAAAGGGGGTTTGTCAATTTTGTTATTATCCTGGCCAGGAATAGCTTGCTATAACAATGTTCTTTGTTTTCTGTTTGCAATTTATTCATTGATTCTCATTCTATAGTGCTCTGCTGTAGATATTCTCCCTTTCTTTCTTTCACTTCCATAATCTATCGGAGGCTTGGTAGTGCTTCTAGTCCATTTTGGACTGAAATGAGGGGGCATATACTATGATAATCTAGGGCTTTAACCTTCTTCGTCATTTTGGGGGTTTTCAATTCCCTCTTCATCCTCAGCCTTGTTTTGGTTCACCTCTCCTATCTAGTTCCCAAACAGGGGGCTTTCCTTCAAGGAACCTTTTATCGTTGGGCTCGTCTGATAAGGGATAATTTGCTCCACTACCGAATTAGGAGCTAAATTCTTGGCTCTTGTTTCCACAACTTTGACTCTTGACTCTATTTTTTCCATGTTTAAACTGAAATGACCTGGCAATTTTTCTTCATTTTGAGCATAGCTTTTGGGGCTTTTTGTCATAACTATGGATGGTCCCAATTTGGATGGGGAGTCTAGGGTTTTAGGAAACTTGACACTGATGGTATCATCCTTACTATTTTATTTTTCAACTTCTAGATTTGCTAGGATATCAAACATGTTCAAGCTGGGATCTTTATTACATACCTTATGATTTTTGCCTCCCTCATTATGTTGCTTTCCTTTCTCCTGGATTTTTGCCAGTTCTATGTTGGCTTGGTTATTCTTAACTTGTCTGTATCCTTCCAAGTTAAGATGCGGTCCTTGAAACTTTGGGATTCCTCTCCCATTAGCTTTCCCCAAAAAACCTTCGCTCATGGCTTACTTGTTTGCAGTTATTGTCAGACATTGGGCTTGAAGGTGGCCTTGGGTTTTGCACATGCTACAAAATGTCGGCTTGTTCTCATACTCCACAGGATAAATCCTTAGAAACTCTCCATATGCTAGTTCCACCTGAGAAGGTAGATCAGAATCCAAGTTTGCATTTACACAGATCCTGACATGCGTCAGTCTAGTCCTTGCCCAGGTTGAATGGTCTATTGCCACGAGCTCTCCTATCGTCTTTGCTATGCCACTAAGCCAGTACTCATTAATAAACTGTGCTGGGAGGTTTGGTAAGCAGACCAAAATGGGTGATATATTAATGTTCTGCTTCTCAGGGTTTAAATCCTCCCCCCATGACAAAGGTCATTTTGACTAACTTTCTTCCGGATTGGTGACAAGCAGCGTTGTATACTAATGTTAGTGCAGAATGAAAGAAGAGTTACCTTTACACTACAGTGGGTCCGAAATGGTGTTCTGAGTTAATACACTTGTTGGGGTCCGGAATAGAATCCGCAAAAGTTTTGAAGAAGATATGATGTCATCAAATTTTTGTGTGGATTTGTGAATGCTTCATCGCCAACAAGGGAAAACAAAGGATAAGGAGTGGATTTCATCCCGCTTCACTTTCAGTGAGTTTTTGTGTCGGATTGGCGTTCCGTAGGCTCTGAGGCATAAAAGGTGATGTCATTAATTTTAAAAGTGGAATGGTGTTTTGGTTCTTCCCTACCATTGTTCCAAGTATATTCCTTATCAAATCATAGTCATGCGATGGGGGAAGATCTACGATCGAGATTTTATCAATAATTTTGAAGTATATTAAGGTGATTTCTCATCGGATTCAAAACACAGTCAGTTGGAGGAGGAAGCCGAAGCATCGAGGGTTTCAAGAAAACAAGAACCAGAGATGGTTGCAGATCGATGATGACAAGGGGCTTCCAAGAAATATTAATGATGCAGATGCAGTCTCCAACGGCCAGAACTTTAGTTGACATCGAACAACCAGCAAGTTGTAGAGGCTCTGAGCTGCCATGGTGGTCCACTTGCAATGGATTTCATGGAGGATGAACCAGTAAGGAAATGCCAGCTAGAACTCTCTACTGAGCTGTAAATGATAAATCTTTGTAATGTTTCTTAATATTTTTAATTTTGCAAACTATAAATAGAGGTCGAACCCTCATTTTTAAGGGTCGGCTCTAGTGTGTTTTCCTGTGCTACTGTAAATATTCCCAAGAGCTAATGAAAGGAGCATTACATTGATTTTTACCTCAAATTTTGTGTCTTCATGATTCGATATCAGAGGTTCGAATTCCTAAGCTGTATTTCTGTAAATACTTGAATGGTTAGTTTGTGCTAGATTAATGGATTACTAACTGCTAGGGTAATTGAAATCTGCTTCTGAATTAGATCTTTATTGTTAGGGAGTGCATTTCTATAAAATCTAGATATTGATTAATTCTGCTATTTGGATTGTCATTATTTGGATATTGAAATTGTTGTCTACAATATTTCTCTATTGTTTTTTAATGAATGAAAGTGCATTTAATTTGGGATAATGTTGATCTGAGTAATGTGCATTTAAATTGGTTTATGGGAGATTTTTGCTATAGTGACAATGTTGTTAGCCTATCCATCCACTATTGTTCACATTTTCTAACCCTAATCTCTTTCTCAACCCTAACCCCCAAAACCCTAAGTGAGCATAATTGTGTCAACACCCTATTTAAGTTGACAAGGAACCAACCTACTCTAGAGGTTGGATTTGAAACCCCTATTTTGGTCCATCCAATGTTGAGTGTTGAGTTGTAGCTATCGAGTGCATGCCTGGATAGAAAGTAGGAAGATAGACAGTCATAGTATTGAGTAAAACTTGATGTAATTCAGTGCCCAATAGTTTTTGGCATGCTCGGTGGGACAAGTTCACAAGGAACACGAAAACCCATCATATGAGTTATTGTTTTATCTCTACCCGGAGGAATCAAGATTTGGTGAATTGTCTTGACCTTGTAAGCGGAGAATAGCAAATTCACCTGGTGACTCCCTGGTCCTTGAAACCAAAAAATAATTACTCCTGTAGACCAGTGTCCTTTCATGTATACCAGGTCTTTCAAAAGGAATAACCCTAACTCCTATTTCTATTGTGAATTACCTTATAGAGGGTCTACTATTATCAGAAGTTTGAATCAATATTTCCTCTCAGAAGAAGAGCTTCCTGAGGAAAATCCTATAGTTAATCCAACAATCCCTCCAACAAGACCTACACCTAGAAATATGGCATAAAATATGGCCCCTAATCAGCCATTACAGAAGTACCCCAACTGGAACACAATTGGTCCCCTGAGATTAGCCCAAATGAATGCCATTCCCTAGGCTGTATCCAAGGCTATCCCCACTTATGATGGATCTGGGAAGATAACATATGAGCACTATTAAGATATTTTAAATCTGGAACAATTCACAACATAAAAGAGGAGGATATTATTGTAAGAATTCTAGCCCTATCCTTCAGAGGAAATATTTTGCATTGGTTTAGAACTCTAGAAGATAACACCATCACTTCATGGCAAGCATTGGCTGAGTCATTTGTAGAAGAATTTAATGAATCTACTGACCCTTTCTCCCTACTCAACCAGTTTACATCCATGCAAAAATCTCAGCAAGAAACTATCTCAGATTTCAATTTAAGGTTTAGCAGAACATGGAAGAGAATTCCCCCTACAACTAGACCAGCTACATGTTTGGCCTATATGTATTATATCCGAGCTCTTGGATCAGAGCTAGGCTTGCAGACACAACAATATAGAGTAGAAACCTTCCCCCAAGTTTATAATGCAATAGTTCATGCTGAGAATATCCTAATTAATGTGGGGAGACTACCCCCAAAATTGTGCTACCTTATAACTCAGAAACCACTAATGGCCAAAGCCAAGCTGCAAACCCATCTTACATGGATCCCCTTTCTTTATCATCCCCATATCCACAAATGAATGCAATCCCTCAACCGAAACCATCATCCTCTATAGTTCCTTTCCCTCCCCTTCCTTCTCAAGCATCCCAAGAGTTTTTTGCTATTCTTGATATACAAAATACTCTAAAAACTCTGAGTAACAGAATGAATTCAATGGAAAAGAGAGATCAAGAAAGGTCACAACAAAGGAGATTTCCATATGTGAACAAATATTAGAGACTTGGTCCTAGTAATAGTACTGGGGTCAGAGTGAATGCAACATATGAGGAGCCCGAGTGTTCTTCAGATACTACTCTTGCAAATATCTGGTGTCTGGTATGTAATGATCCTCATGACTCATAGTCTTGTATTATGTACCAACACCATGTTCAACAAGCTATGGATCAAGCCAAAAGAAATCAAAAGGGGAGAGTAAACATGTTATGGTAGCCTGATCAAATCATGGTTGGGAAAGAGCTGGATGAGGACAGCCCAATTGTTGTTATGACAAGGTCTGGAAAGAAAACCTTGCAAGTAGATCCACAAAATATGGGACAATTCCAAGTCCCTTCTCAAAAAAAAAATGATCCACTTCCCCAAAGCGGTGATACTTTTCCCATTCCTCAAGCTAAAGGGAAAGAGAAGACAGACAATCTTCCTAAGAGGTTGGAAAAGGAAACTGAAGGAGACCGGATGAGATCTAAATATGAGGCTCAAGAAAGGCTTAGATTCCCCTCTATTACCAAAAGGTAAAGAATAGAAGCCACTCAACAATATAAAAGAAAATATGGTGAGCCAGAAAGAAGGCCTGAAAGACCTACCCTAGCTAAGTCTGAGTATAATATTGTTGAAGAGATGAAAAATATTCCATCAAAATCTAGTCTATATGACACTCTATTCATTCCTAGTCAGATAGATCTGCTTAAGGCTTCCCTCAACAAGTATCCACAAGATAAACAAGCCACGACAATCCTTAGTATGCCATCAAAAAAGAAAGAAATATCCCCTACTATTTTAAATAATAAGCCCCCTCCTTTCTATATCTCTCTAAGGATGGAAGGTTGGGTAGTCCAAAATTGTATGATAGATTCAGGAGCATCAACCACAGTTATGCCCAAAGTAGTCTATGAAGAAATGGGTATGGAGTATACCCGATCTTGTCTTAGAGTATTACAATTGGATGGGACACCTGTTAAGATAGTTGGAGTCATAAAGGATGTTTTAATGAGGCTACATAGAGCCCCTGAGGTGACAATAGTACAAGAAATAGTAGTGGTTGACCTAGAGCCCTACTTTGGATTATGCCTTTCAAGGGAGTTTACTACAAAACTGGGTGGATGTATGTACATGGATTATTCTAGTATGGTAATTCCTTTCAAAGGAAAGAGAATAAGGATAACACCTAAAAATCCAGTAGCTTATCATATTAAAAATATTGAGGAAGACATGTGCAATCTTACTCCCCTGGAGCAATTTGAGTTGGTTGATAATTTTGAAGAATTGGATATAGAGGATGAGTTGCCCTTTAGAGAGGATTACAATCAGTTTGGAACTGGTATGGGGACATATAGTATCTCAACTGAATCAGAGAAGAAAATCCTTGCTATATCCAATCAATATCTAAGAGAAAAGGAAACATGGATCATGCACTTTGATGGTGCTAAATGTAGAAATGGTGTAGGAGCTGGTGTGGTACTACAGTCCCAATCAGAGGGGACAAAGAATTTTACCTATAGACTAACATGGTCATGTACAAATAATGTTGTAGAATATGAGGCCCTATGTCTCAGACTGATACAAGTAGAAAGCATGGGCATTAAGATTTTAAACATATATGGTGACTCTGAGTTAATCATCCATCAGGTAAGGAAAAGGTGCAGTAGCAAGCACCATTACCTAAAGGCATACAAAAATAGGGTATGGGATCTAATGGAATATTTTGATGCCCTAAATATAAATTTTATTCCTAGAGAAAAGAATACTCTAGAAGATTCATTAGAAACGAAGGGAGCTAACTTCAACCCTTCTGTAGACTTTGGAATCAAGAAATCCAAGGGAATCAAAATGATTTTTAGACCTATAGTACCAGATAAGCAGATTTTTTGGTAGGTTTTTGAAAGTGATGAGTAGATAATTGAATTTTTGGTAAGAGAAGCATGTCTCTCCACTATCCAAGAAGAGAATCCAGAAGATATTGATCAACAAGATGTTATTCAACTAAGGAACAATCACATTCCTAGAGGGTTGGTCACCCTAGAGAGCTTATTTGACAATGAGGATAGAAAAAGACCAGAGCCATGAAAGTCAATGAAAAATTTATAAAGAAGTTGAAGTCGATACTAAAAAGAAGCTCAATGTTGGAGTTCGATGTTCACCAGAGGAAGCAGAAGATATCAAAGCCTTATGCTTAAAATACCAAGATATTGTGGCTTGGTCATATGAAGACCTCAAGGTATATGACAAGAAAGTTATCCAACATACTATTGAGCTAGAGCCTGATGCAAAGCCTTTTAGGCAGAAGCAAAGGCCTGTAAATCCAAGGATCGAAGCCATTATGAGAGAGGAGCTCTTAAATTTATTAAAGGCTAAGATCATATACCCAATAAAACATTCAACATGGGTAGCCAACTTGGTACCCGTGAGGAAAAAGAATGGGGATATTCATTTGTGTGTAGATTTTAAAAATCTTAACCAAGCATCCCTTAAGGATCACTACCCCCTCCCACAGATTGATCAAATATTATAGATAGTGGTAGGGGTAGAGAGGTTCTCATTACTAGATGGCTACTCTAGGTACAATCAGATTTGGGTGAAAGATGAAGATCAGTATAAAACAACATTCACCACAAAATGGGGCACATTTGCCTACCAGAGAATGCCTTTTGGGTTGTCCAATGTGGGAGCCACATTTCAGAGAGCCATGGATTATGCCTTTGGGGCACTGATCAACAAAGTCATTCTGATTTATTTGGATGACATGACTGTGTTTTCCCATGATAAGCATGACCACCTATCACACCTTGAGCAAGTTTTTCAAAAGTGTAGAGAATTTGGTATTTCACTCAATCCTAAGAAATCATTCTTTGTAGTTCATGAAGGAAAGTTGCTAGGTCATGTGGTCTCAAAAGAAGGTATGGCCATAGATCCAGATAGAATTAAGTCCATTCTTGCTCTCCCATTACCTACAAACAAGAAGGTCTTACAGTCCTTTTTGGGTCAAATAAACTTTGTCAAGAAATTCATTTTTGACTTTGCACAGAAAGTAAGGCCCATATCTGAGTTACTCAAGAAGAATGTCGAGTTTAAGTGGACTGAAGTTAGGAAATAAGCTTTTGAGATTATCAAGAAGTCCATTGCAATAGCCCTAGTATTGGTAAATCTAGATTTTAATAAATATTTTATCCTTTATGCTTATGGAGCTGAAGAGAGTTATGCCTCAGTGCTCACTCAAAAATATGATCAAGGTGAGGAACATCCTATATTATTTTGGAGCCAGACACTCCATGACTACCAGGTCAAATATAACTTTATTGAAAGACAAGTATTTGTTGTGATGAAGTCACTAAAAAAGTTTAGGTAGTACTTGGTATAGAGTAAGACCCTAGTATATGTTGTTCATCCAGATGTAAGAAGTTTTATCCTACAAGGTGAACTAGGAGATAAAAGGGCTGGTTGGATTACCAAAATCTAAGAATATGATGTAGAGATACATCCCACCAAGTTGGTGAGAGGCAGGGCCCTATGCCAAGGTCTAATAGAGGCAGCAACATTAGCAGAAGTGACAACTTGCCAAATAGAAGAAGATCAGGTAGAAGAAGTGCAACTAGGAGACTCTGATTGGGTTGACCAGATGATCAAATACTTTCAAACTAGAGTATGCCCTCCTAATATAAATACATCCCAAAGAAGAAGATACAGGTTACAGGATTTGAAATATGTATTGCTTCTAGAAGGCCTGTATAAAAGAAACTTGGATGGAGTCCTTCTAAAATGCTTAAAATATGATCAACAATAGAAGGTTATTGAAGAGTTCCATGGAGGACCAGCTGGAGGACATAGCTCAGGCAGAGTTACAGCCTTGAAAATCATAAGAGCTAGCTATTACTAGCCTACTATATTTTTTGATACTTTCAAGGTTACTAGGGCCTATGACAAATGTCAAAGATATGTTGGAAGGACAAGGAATGCTTCATTCCCCCTTAGGCCGATACAAGTTGAAGAACCTTTTCAACAATGGGGGTTAGACTTCATAGGGGTCATCAACCCTAATTCCTCAATAGAGCATAAGTTTATCCTAACTACCATAGATTACCTTACCAGATGGGTAGAGGCCATTCCTACAAAGAAATCAGATCAAGAAGTTGTGATCAATTTTATGGAGAACTTGATTTCAAGGTTTGGAGTTCCAGAAGCCTTGGTGAGTGATAATGGCCCAACTTTCATAGGAGCCAAGTATATTGAGTTTTCTAGAAAGTATGGCATCACTCTTAAGAATACTTCAAATTATTACCCATAGGGTAATGGACTTGCTGAATCTACCAACAAAAACTTGTTAAGGATTTTGAGGAAGTCACTTGAAGGGAATAAAAGAAGTTGGCACCTATAACTAGACCAAGCTTTATGGGTAGACAAGATTACTATAAAAAATTCCATTAAAAATTCTCCTTATGCTCTAGTGTATGGAAAAGAGGTAGTGCTACCTATCCATTTGGAAATTCTAGCACTCAAGCTGGAAAATACAGAGGAAGAATCTGAGGGAAATCCAGTGGAAACCAGGCTGACTCACTTACTACAACTTGAAGAGAATAGAGCTCAAGCATATGATAATTTTCAAAAGCATTCCTCAGATATCAAGGCATGGTTTGATAAGAAGGCCAGATTCAAAAAATTCTAGATTGGAGATTCAGTTCTCAGGTGGAATGTTGATAGAGCAAAACCGGGCAAACATGAAAAGTTTGATTCTTTTTGGGATGACCCTTTCAAAATAGTAGAGGCCAAGGAGTCCAATGTGTTCCAGCTTGAAGATCTAGAGGGGAACATACAACCGATTCTAGTAAATGGTTTTCATCTCAAACTCTACTATGTTTGAAACATAAGCTCATTGTAACATATGTATATACATTGTATTATATTTCCCTTTCTTTCTACACTTTGTATTCAGTTTTTCTTTAACATTTTGAAAAGAGAAAATATTCAGAAAAATGGCTAAGTGTTGGCAAAGGATTCAATGAGGTTCCATTCCGCATGCAAATACACATAAAGTATAGCGAAATGATGAGCATCTCTAATCCGCATCAAAATGCATGAAGATCTCAGTGGAATGGAACCAATGTGATTATCCACATGTGAAATGAGTTAATTGTCAACAAAAATTAAACACATCTTCAATCCACCAGTTTCAAGACTAAGGTGGAGCAAAGCGATGATTTTGCAATTATGCCACATGGAGAGAAAGGAAAAAGCCCACATTCAATGCTAAAGGTCCCACGCTCAAACCAAAGAGTAGACGAAGCGACGCCATGAGGTGGTAGCCAAGTTTGAATTTTTGGCCAATGAGAGATCAGAATGCCACCCTTCAAGCCACCAAAAGGAATGAGTGGGAGTTGGAAAGTATGCCAGTGGGTAGATTGCATAGTAGCCACATTAATGGTGGAAGATATGCATGCACCAAGAAATAAAAGCATCAAAAGCATGAGCTACATTCATTCAGAGACATACCATGTTCACAGAGGAGAAAAGAGTGAAATAATACTCAAAAACATTCACTATGAATATCAGAGAGAACGTAGTGTTGTTGCTAGCAAAATGGCTTTCAAAGATACCCAAGAAGCTAAAACCTTAGAGAGAAGGGTAGTGGCTCCATACATCGATAAAGTAGAAGCTATGGTAGATATCGAGCTAGTCCTTACAGAGAGAACAAGGCTCAGGAGGAACATGAATGATAGATTCAAGAAAAGAGACTTTGTCGATGGAAGGTAGATGTGTTATGCTCTCTTACCTATATTTTTACATTTGTGATTCTATTCACCCTTATCCAGAATTAATAGCTACAATAGTTAAATTTTATGACCCCATGGCCAAAGTAGTGAAAATTGCTAAAGGCAAAACCCTATTTAGTATCACCACCACCTTCTATCATAATATTTTTACCTTAGGGTCAGAACCATCGATAAGACCGAAAGAGTTTAAGGTGACTTCCCAGGACGGGTATTACTCTTAGAGAAAAGAGCTAATGATGGTGAGTCATTTAAGAGATGGGTTTATAAATAGCTCGATACCAAGCCCAAGAAGAAATTACCTGAAGTCCCAATCCCCATTGATGAATTTGCAAACCCTAAACTATTTTCTATGTTGGCCTGTATGGAAGGTTTAGACTCTAATAGAATGGTGCATGGCTAGAAAATTGCCGTAGCCTATTGTATTTCAAATGAAAGAATGTATGAGGAAGGTGTAGAGGAAAAAGGGACTAGGGTTATCTATTTTGACTAGCCAACCTTCCTTACCCAAAGGATACATGAACAATTAGTAAGAATGAAAAGGGGCTCTGATGCACCTAGTTTTAGGCATTGCTCAAGCCTGGTTTGGATGTTTTATGTTATTATTAAGGATAAGATGCCTTGGATTCTAGTTAAGGACAAAACCAGTGATGGGGAGCCCTTTCTAGTTTATTATTGGATAAGTCATTTGAGGAGTAGTGAATATTTTTATAGATTCAATCTGGAATTCCTAGGACCTACTTTGAAAATAATGTATGGAGAGTGCCCTAGACTGCCACCTCTGGCTAAGAAAATTTTGAGAATAGAGGGTGCCGAAGAAGGAGATTGGTATCTTTTGACTGAGGGTATAGTAATCAGATTGTATGGATTCATGGGTAAGCCTTTTCTCCTACCCCATTTTATCACAGATAGGCTCTTTGCCTTGGAATACTTGAGGTAGGAGAATACATTGATTTGAATTATGGTTCAGGAAGGAAGAGAAAATATTTGCTAACCTACCACACTGTGGATGATATTACTATCACAAAGAAGGGGAAGAGTGAGAAAATTGACCAATACCTAGATAGGTTAGGTCTATTTTATATTCTCCAAATATGGAGTTATGATCCTGATGATATTTTCACCAAAAGGAATGTAGCCCTAAATGGAGACAAAGCTTACAAATTTGAAAAGAGGCCTAGGGCTCATTTTGAACAAGGCAAAAATAATGATGAGACCACTCTTTTGGAGTGGAATGTTTCAAAAATGGGTCAACTACCTCCATGGCTAGATTTCTATGAATAGATTGTGGATTTTGATCCAGACAAGAAGAAGAGTCATCGATTGACAGAGGCCATCATGCATGATATTGAGGAGAAAACCGAAAAGAAAAAGGACCCTCAACCTGATGAGGACACTGCTAAAGAAGTAGAAGAGGTAGAGCAATGGAATGTAGTAAAGATATCATATTGGTGGAGAATGAGAATTGAAATTGGAAAACCTAAGTCCAGGTTTGGCATGAAGATTGATAATGAGTTTTCTAAAAAGTATGATGAAAATATCAAAACCTGGAAGCCTAAGGACATCAGAAACATAGTGTTAACTTGTGAAAAGTCCCAGGCTAGTTCTGAATATCTCTCTCCACCCATAGACCAAGAAGCTCCAATAGAAGAGCATGAGACTCCTTTGATGGCTACTGAGGTCCCAAAGACATTTCAGCCTACCACTGAACAAGTAGAGAAGTTTCCTAAGGGAGCACAACTTTTGAGTAAAATGTAATATTCAAGTGAAAGAGCTATCAACACTCCAGTAATAGAAGTAGTAGCTAGGCCTCAATGCTTAGCCCTAGGGGGTCAGCCTCTAGATGTAGACATATACTGGAGAAAGAAAGATAAAAGCTTCAGATTTACTCCCCTCACTTTCACTACCACAACATCAGTAGAATTGCATCCCATTTCTGAGCAAGTGTTGCTTGAAGAAACAACACAAGAAGAAGTATCTGAGGAAGATACAGAGAGTGAGTTGGCTACCTTTCAATTGATTCATAGAAGAGCTAAAAGAGCTCCAAAAAGGGAAGAGAAAGAGGTTTCTAAGAAACAAAGGATGGACAAAGGAGAGGTTTTTAAAGAGGTAGTTATTTCAGCTACAAAAGAATTGATACAACAAGAGCAACAACAAGATGCAGAGACATAACAAGAACACCCTACATCTGTAGGTGAAGGTATGGTCTCTAATCCCTCTTCTCCTCTTCATCCTCCTAAATCCCCAAGGAAGTCTCCCTCCCTTTTAGTCAAGAAAATGTGACAAAGGTACCTTCCCCCTCTCATAGTCCACCCCATGTTTCATTGGTCACCACTAAGGTACAAGTCATCCCTTCTCCCCCAAAGTCACCCCAAATCCCACTTTCATCATCTGAGATTCCCACTTCATCATCTCCCATCATTTCATCTTCACCATTGAAATCACCACCCCCACCAAAGGAGAAAATTGTTCCAAGCACCCCCACTCATCCAATTGTTAGTCTTGCTTCAATTTCTATGAGTTTACCAGTAGCAACCACAATAGTAGTTATAGAGTCCACTATTATTACAGAAACTATTGTAACTACTTCCACACCACCATTATCAATGGTTGAGTCCACCCTTACATTCCTAGTGTCTTCATCTCCCCTAGCTGCTAGTTATTCAAGTCATGTAACTTTGCCAAAGGAGCAGGCAACCACACAAAAAATAAATGATTTCTAGGCAGAGAAGCTATCTAAGCCTTCCAGTAGGATGGTTGTAAGAAGAAGGAGCATGTATGTCGATCCGATCTCAAGGCAAAGGATATCCAGGTCCATGGTCCCCCTTGTAAGCAAGCCTGAGACCGAGATGACTATCCAAGATTATCGAGTTGAAGAAGTAACAGAGGACATTGAGAAGCTTCCTGAAGAAGATGAGCTGGTAATGGCCAGAGCCCACTTAGAGACCTTCTATGTGAAGAATGATATATCCAAAGAGAAGGTGGGTAAACTGGAGAAATAGATTGAAAAGCTTCAGAAGACTATGAGTAATCAAAAGGAAGTGGAAAAGGCTTTGAAAAAAGAGGCCAAGAGTTGGCAAGAAAAGTTCCAAGAAGCCAATAAGCTCAAAGATCAACTAGGAGAGCAAAAGAAGTTGAATGAAGAACAAGCAAAAGAAATTCAAAGTTTGAAACAATAACTTCAAATTGAGAAAGCTAAGTCTTCTAGATTTTCTAAAGTTGGACTAAAGAAGATTAGAAAATAATTGCTCTTCGAGGTCCAAGAGAAATGTTCAGGGCTTCAACTTATGATTGATTATCTAGATGATGTCAGCCGTTTACTCCCGAATGTTCAAAAATATTTAGATCAAATCACTAGAGAGCTACAACCTATGGTGATTCTAGTAGAATAGATGTACAAGTTGGTTGATAGTAGACTCAATGATTCTGCTAAGCCAATTCCCAATAAAGAATGGAATCTTGCTAGAGTTGCTGCTAGAACCATGGTCAAGAAGCACAGGGTACTTCAAAAATCTTGGCTATTATTTGATAGAATTGAAGGAGTGATTAAAGATGTTGTGGATGTAAACAAAGAAATGATTCAAGTTGGTTTCAAAGGTTTGTGGATGGAGGATCACAACTTGCTATCCGTGGAAGAGATCCAGAAGAGCATTGATGAAAATTTGTAGGATGAATCTAGAATTGATTCTCTTGAAGAGCCACTAAACCAAGAGCAAGTTGCTCAATTGATCATTGATTTTACCAGGTTGAGAGATCTCATGGAAGATCTGGTAAATAGAGGGAATGCTGCTAACTATGAAGATATTGGAGAATTGTAGTATATTTATAAGTAGCTGAAAGAGACATCAAACCCCTCTAGAGCAGCCTGGAATCAAGCTTTACACACTTTGAAGTTGATGATTCAATTGTTTGGTGATAATTCTGGAGGAAGAAATAAAAAACAATCTTCTCTAGAAGAAGAAAATGAAGAAGAAGAAGAAGAGAATGAAGAGGAGGCCGAAGAAGAGGCCCATCAAGAAGAAGAGTAGGATGGAACCACCACAGGCCCGGAAGGGGCACACACTTAAGTTTTTTTTGTTTTGTACATATACACAAGTTTTATATTTTTTTTTTTGCTCTAACATTGTCAAAAATAAACAATAAAGGCATGAAGCCTAGAGAGGCACAAAGAGCAAATTTTTGTGAAGGTATTTTTGTAAGAAGGCCTTATAAGAAGAGTAGAACTATATTTTGCAAGAACAGTGAAGCAGTTTTGCTATAAGGGCACAAAGACAGATTTTGGAAACAATGGAGGAACATGTGTCTATTGCATAGTCTACATATGAGCAGTTATCCTCTATGTTGCTTGAAGCATGGTCTCGATGTGAACTTCTACTCTCTAAGAGGACTATTTTTAGAGGGTAGTGTTCATATGGAAATTATTCTTTAAAGCATATTTTTGAAGATGAGCATTTTTTGACTCCTGTAGCCCAATGGATAAGACTCTGAGTTCTATGGCTTTGCAAGCAAATCCACCCAGGAGGCGCCAGAATGTAGGCCCAAAATGGCCACATACTTAGGAAAATTTTGAAATTTTTACCTAAGGCATGAAGTTCCCATTCCGCACATGTTTTAGTGTATATTGGAGTGGATCCGCAACAAAGGTTCTCAATCCGCCCAACACTTAGTGTATTTTTGCACTAGGAGCAATTCCGCATAGTTTCTAATGTTTTTGGCTCTGGACTGGTGACATGTCCCGAATCCATAAAGTTTTTGGAGAAAGATGATGTCAGCATAAAAAAGGTGCGGATTGGTGACCGCTTTGTATTTTTAACATCTTCTGAGTGGCTAAGTGTTGGAGAGCCCGATTTCGGGAGCGCATAGAACATTTTTGCCCGAAATGGTGATAGGAGGTGGAAAGCAAAACAAAGGCATGCAGATTCATGACAAAGGTCATTTTAACTAACTTTCTTCTAGATTGGTGACAAGCAATGTTGTATACTAATATCAGTGTAGAATGAAAGAAGAGTTACCTTTACACTGCAACGGGTCCGGAATGGTGTTCTGAGTTAATACACTTGCTGGGGTCCGGAATAGAATCCACAAAAGTTTTGAAGAAAATATGATATCATCAAATTTTTTGTGTAGATTTGTGAATGCTTCATCGCCAACAAGGGAAAACAAAGGATAAGGAGTGGATTTCATCCCGCTTCACTTTCAGTGAGTTTTTGTGTCGGATTGGCGTTTCGCAAGTTCTGAGGCATAAAAGGTGATATCATTAATTTTAAAAGTGGAATGGTATTTTGGTTCTTCCCCACCATTGTTCCAAGTATATTCCTTATCAAATCATAGTCGTGCGATGGGGGAAGATCTACGATTGAGATTTTGTCAATAATTTTGAAGTATATTAAGGTGATTTCTCATCGGATTCAAAACATAGTCAGTTGGAGGAGGAAGTCGAAGCATCGAGGGTTTCAAGAAAACAAGAACCAGAGATGGTTGTAGATCGACGATGACAAGGGGCTTCCAAGAAATATTAATGATGTAGATGCAGTCTCCAATGGCCAGAACTTTAGTTGACATCGAACAACCAGCAAGTTGTAGAGGCTTCGAGCTGCCATGGTGGTCCACTTGCAGTGGATTTCGTGGAGGATGAACCAGTAAGGAAATGCCAGCTAGAACTCTCTATTGAGCTGTAAATGATAAATATTTGTAATGTTTCTTAATATTTTTAATTCTGCAAACTATAAATAGAGGTCGAACCCTCATTTTTAAGGGTCGGCTCTAGTGTGTTTTCCTATGCTACTGTAAATATTCCCAAGAGCTAATGAAAGGAGCATTACATTGATTTTTACCTCAAATTTTGTGTCTTCATGATTCGATATCAGAGGTTCGAATTCCTAAGTTGTATTTCTATAAATACTTGATGTAGACACCAAAATCCAGCCACTTGCAAGTCATCTATACCTTCCTGTTAGCCACGTGTCGGTCATCCACCTTCCCGCCATTATTTGGCCCAATTTCACCTTCCCGCCATTATTTGGCCCAATTTCACCTTTTCTCGCCATTATTTGGCCCAATTTCACCTTTCCCGCCATTTTTCATCCCCAAATTTATTTAAATTAATATTTATATATATTTTTTAATATTTTAATATATATATTTAAATAATAGTTTAAGTGATTTGATCTGAGCCGTCCATCCTTCATTTAATCTCATCCGTCCATCCATCTTAATCCATTTCACAACCTAAATTTATTCTCTACCCTTAGATCCACTTTAATCTTAGCCACACGTTCAAAGTGTCGTTAAAACCCTAAAGTGTGCCCTAAGAGTGGATTATAAATCGAGTCACTTTGATGGCTCAAACCCTATGTGTCTTTTGCTACTTCTATGTCTTTTGCTACTTCTATCTCTGATTCTAATTCTTCTACCGTTATCTCCTCTCTTCCGCTACCCTTTCACCGCATCCATCGCCGCTTTCGTCGCCGCTTTCGCCGCCATTCCTTCTGCAGCATTCTGCAGAATCTCCCATTCCTGTCGCAAGTGCCTGCGGGCATTTACCCCTTCACCAAGTGCCCACGGGCGTTTACCAAGTGCCCACGGGCGGTTAACAAGTGCTCGTAGGCGTTTACCTACAGCCACAGACTCAGACCGGCATTTGTAATCCAGATCCAGAAGCACACGGGCATTCGGCGAGTGCACCAGGGCACTTTTTGCAGCCTATTCTGACAACAACATTACTTCCAGGTGTCGCCTGGTCTAGCTACGTTAACAGAGAACAGGTATAAATTAGTTTAAAGCAAGTAGCCGTATTTTATGTATTAATCTATTATTGATTTCCTGCATTCCATTTTTATAAGGTTTTAAATTGTTTACGAGGGCTCACGCAGTGGAGCCCTCTCATTAATTTCTAACTCCTTGATAGTGTTAATGTGTGCAGGTTTTTGATAACAGATCCAGTTTATTGATGGCAACTGATTAAGCTGGAGTGGTCCAAGCAAGGGATACGACAAAGCCCACTCACTCTGTTGGGATTGAAGATACGTTCTTCGAAAGCGCCACCATTCGTGCCAGCTAGGGTTTCGGAGAACCCTAGCATAACTTGTAATTTTTGTATCACAAAAAGGGTTACAGGCCCAGTTGTATTCAAAAGGAGTTTTTAAACTCCATCGATTAATATAAATCGTTTGTTTTGTGCAACTTTCCTGTATTCCATTATTGTGGTTTTATCTTTTGTTTGGCGTTGTATTTTTAGATTTATTGCTTCATGGTTTTAACAAGGAATCAATCTAAAATGTTAAATCTAAATAATCAAATGGGTAATTCACAGAACATCCCCACCACCAACATAGACACTTATCCTAGTGAATTTCGAGCAGAGTTCGCCTGCAGGGTCTTTCACGTCCTTCTATCGTCTATCACATGGCCATGCCCATGGAGGAAGACAATTCCTCGTCATATTACCCACATTGATATGGCCCAAGTGCAAACTCACTTAAGAGATGGCACTCGTTATGTCCTTGAGCCAATCCAAGATTCCCCTATGCAAGATTCTATTTTTCGGCAGGATATTGCATCAACCATACCCGCTGGTTTCACTCAGTTCTACACTAACCCTTTTTTTGAGGCTAATGTGGTATCCGTTCGCTCGGCTTCATCTCCAACATCTTCCTGGATGCTCAATTGTTCTCCTTTGGAGACAAATGTAGTGTCTTCCCGACCACCTTCTCCCCCATGTACCCGGGTGTACACCAATTCTCTTTATGAAGTTGGTGGAAACTCCTCCAACCATAACCAATTTCAACCCTATTCTTCCCAAACCATTTATGGTTTCACCCTACCTGCGGCACAGTCTACTGTTTCTTCCCAGGTACCGCCTACTTCAGCCACCTTCATTGCCCCCGCTATGCGCTCTTCTATGACTACCATGGAAGCCTCGCCCTCCACCTTCATCCAATCATCCCACCTCCCTTGGGTTAGAGATTAATAAGGTTAAGGAGTATCTCGACAAATTGATTTTGCAACAACAAGCAACAAAATGCTCAACCACCCGTCGTAGTAAAACCTACACCCCAACCAATTTCTACCCACCCAACTTTTATTAGCTCGGGCCCCACCGGGTACCCCAATCTTCGGTGGTGTCCATTCCTACCCCACCTTTCTCCCAACCCACCCAGTTCATCATTCAAACCAATCACCTTCTTTTCGGTATCATCCATACCAACAACCTGTCCATTCCACATCGCCTAATTCAGGCAATTTCATCCCATCTCATCAATTTTCCACTCTTCCATTACATCCTCATAATCATCAAACAAGTCAAAATTTTAATGAAGATCCACGACTCCATGCTATGCAACAACAGATTGACAACCTTATGCTTAACGCGCCTGGCTCATTTAGTCAGAAACCTACGCTAAGGTCATTGATCAATCAACCAATTCATCCTTCGGTACCTTCACCACCATATCCGACTGATTTCACATTACCAAAGTTTGACAAATTTCGAGGAACTCAGGATCCTCATGAACATGTGAGCTCATTCATGCATGTTTGCTTTAGAATCCAAAATAATGATGCTCTTATGCTCAGAACTTTTCCTCAGACATTAGGAGGAGATGTCTGTATGCTGGTATAATCATTTAGCTCACCATAGCATTTATGCTTACGAGCAATTGATTAATCTATTTTTAGAACGATTCTCCCTGAATGTACAAAAGAGAGTTTCATTGTCCGACTTATACAAGCTCAAACAACATGACGATGAGACTGTTTATGACTTTGGAAACCGTTGGAGGGCTATCATTAATAAACTGCCATTCTCCCTACCAATGGAGGAGTTAACCAAAATGTTTACCCATAGTTGTCTAAAACCTATCTCTTGGTTACTCCAATTACAACAATACAGGACTTTTGAAGAGGCTTTGGCCCAAGCAAGTATCATAGAAGACATTAAAGTCCAAGAGGGTGTTTTAAAACCCCGTAGAAAAGAATGGCAACAAAAGGGCCAACAAAGAAATAATAATTATGGCCAAAACAAACAAACACAAGGCTAGTACGACCTCAAATGTTAACCAAGTTAATCAAGTGGTGGCGAGTCAGCCCGTAATGGCTCAACAACAACAAGTAATGCAAAGTCAACCGCAACCAATTGCTTATCATGCGGTACCCGCCCCTACTCAACCAGCTCACAATATTGGGCCAACCATGGAAACTCGACCTTGGAAAAACAATCATCCCAAGCGATAGTTCACACCTTTAGATGAACCATATGCGGTCATATTCAATAAGTTATATAGCACTAATCAGTTAACTTTACCTGAGTTTAAATCTTTAGACCCATCTAGAAGGGGGAATTATTACAAGGAGTACCTATTTTGTCCTTATCATAGGCAAAATGGGCACGATATCAATAATTGTACAGCTTTCAAACATGTGATCCAAGATCTTATTGAGATTGGAGCCATTAAATTGGATAGCCCCTTAGCCCAACAAAATCAAAATCTTGGTATATTTCAAACACCCCTTCCACATCGAGAGGAAGCTCCAACAACTTCGGGGGGAGTAACTCAGGTAACTCCTCCTAATCAAGTCAACCATGTACAACAATACCAAGGTTTTGTGGGTACTATTAACATAGTAACCCGGGGTCAAAGGGCGAACCAACCAAATCAGGCTGAACCACAGCCACCTGTACAAACCCCCAGTCCACCTCAGGTAACAGTGACCCAACGACATGCTAGTACTTATCAACAACCGCTAAATCATTCTACTCAACGCCAACGACCCATAATGTCATTGAGTAGCCGGTTAACTACCAGTTTAAAAATGGCTTCTACCAAGTTATTGATCTATGACCTCATTCAACAATCTCCCCCGCATAGAGAGGCATTAATGGAAATATTAAAGTCAATCGAGCTTCAAACTCAAGATACTAATGCCTTCAACAACTTTGTGGGGAGTATTCAAACATGCATGGAGCCCTCCATCACTTTCTATGATTTTGAAATCAAACCTATGTCAACGAAAAGTATAGATCCTCCACTGCATATCATGGCCAAGATCGATAACAAGCCATTCAAGAGAGTCTTAATTGACACCGGTTCCTCAATCAATATCATTACAACATCGACATTGAGTCATCTAAAGCTGTCGCCATCCCTTATCACAAAGTCAACTTTTACTCTTAAAGCATTCAATGATGCTTTATCTTCCATAGTTGGCACGGTTATCTTGCCCATTGAGGTAGGGGCCCGAACTTTGCATACCTTGTTTCACATATTGGAAGGGACCATGGCATACAATGTATTGCTTGGACGGCCTTGTCTTAGGGAGATGAGATGTGTCCCTTCTATATCGCATCAATGTCTGAAGTATGTATATGAGGGACAGGTTCATTGTGTACCTGCTGACACGGAACCCTTTAAACATTGCAACTATGTCTCAAATCCTTATGAGATTGTGTTGCCATCCACTCATCTTTTCTTGACCCCATATACTTCTTCTATACCATCTTCTTCTAGAGCTCCCATTCCTGAGGAGCCACCCATCATATCGCAACCATTTTCCTCTTTCGCTATTCCATCTCATTCACCACTTTCTTCATCAACTAATCTTCCTTCTTCTTCATCAGTGACCACATGCACATGTGGCCATGACCAATCATCTCTTTCCACGTCATTACCCCCTTCTTCTACACCTGCTTCAACATCACCTATTATTCCTCCATCTTCCCAACCATCACCACCTGATGTTTCACAAGTTAGTGAAGCATCAACCCAACCAAATCCTTCCAATTCTTCTATCCCACATTCTTCTATTCCATCATCAAGTCCATCTCCCTCCCAAGTCAAGGTCCATCTCACTGATGTAGGTATTGGTGAGTATGCCATCCAAGATGTCCACATCACACCGTTCAATGTGCAAACAAGTTAAAGATTTTGGTCATCCACATGACCAATATTTATCCATTGGATCGGCTTTATAACATGGGTTCTATGCCAAATTCCATTAATTTTGTATATGGGGGAATAGAGTCATCTTCTAGTCCTACCACCATACTAGAACCTAAGCATCCAATCCTCGCCAATATCGAAAGGATGGAGGGTTTTCCCTCTCGCTATTTCCACAGACATAATTGGCAGCAATTTGGCCTAGGTCGATACGAGCAAGGAGTAACTGAACTCATCGATATGCCATATCAGAGACCCACTGAGCGTTTTGGTCTGGGCTACCAACCACTTCCATCCCTTTATTATTTTGAGCAAGATTTTTAAAGCATTAATCTTAATTTAGAAGAAGAAATCCTCCACCTCGACGAATCCGAAGATGAAGTCTATGAAGAATTTGACGTCATGTCAAATGCTGATGAATCTGAAGAAGAGTCGGCGCCCATTGTTACCCTCACTAAACAAGACGAGTTTTATCTCCAATTGTTCCCTCTCCAAGAGGCCATCTTTCGCTTGCTTATTCCACAAGAACGAGGTAAACCACGCCCTCCGCCACATCCATAAGCCATAATCCAAACCTGTATTATATGTATATACTAAAATAGTGGTTTTCACCACTACCAAAAACCAAAAAAAAATTAGAAAATTCCAAAAAAAAAATCAAAATATATAAAAAAAAATATACTTTATTGATGTCTGTATGTGTGTAATAGTGGTTTTCACCACTACAACAAAAAAAAAAAAAAAAAAAAAAAAAAACTCAAATAAAAAAAAAAAAAATTGAAAAACTATGTTGTTTTGCATCTCAGGTCTTCCGAGGTCTTCATTGGTTTTCCCTTCCATTCCGCCCATCCTTTCTTCCATAATTCGACAATGAATTTCGAAGACTTATTCACCCCTCTCCATAATCCATATGATCCGGATAAGTCAATCCCGATCAATCCAAGCCTGATTGACATGGAGCGGATTTCATTCCCTCCATCTATTTCAGAGTTCATTCTTTCCGAGGAATTGTTAAGGGCTTCCGCCAACTACATTCCTCCTTCACCTCCACATTCACCTTCATCTTCTAAGCCAGAGGTCTTCCAGGGACATAGATGAGAGCAAGGCACAGGAGCTTGATGACATTTTAGATGACATAAATCTAATCCCTACTCCCCATCGCCTTGAGGAAGGTTCCCACATGTCTATTGAAGAAACTATCGATGTAGACCTTAGTCCAGACCAAGATGGCACCCAAATTGTGAAACTGGGCTAAAAGTCTATCATCGGGAGGAACAAGAGCAAATGATTGCTCTACTCAAGCGGAAGAAGGAGATATTTGCATGGTCTTACAAAGACATGCCAGTCCTAGACCCTAATTTGGTTGTCCATAACCTCACCTTACAAAAAGATGCTAAACCCGTCAAACGAAACTTAGGAAAATGCATCCTACCGTGGCCCTCCTAGTTAAATCAGAGATTCAGAAACTTTTGGATGTTAAATTTGTCGTCCCGATTGATTATCCTGAGTGGCTTTCTAACATGGTACCCGTTCGCAAGCCTACTTGGGGGATACGTGTTTGCACCGATTTTCGAGATCTAAATAACGCGTGTCTTAAGGATGACTTTCCTCTTCCAAACATTGATACTCTTGTCGATACCTGCGCTGGTCATGAAATGCTTTCGTTCATGGATGGATTTTCAGGATACAACCAGATTCGAATAAACCCTGAAGATCAACACAAAACAACATTTACTACACCTTGGGGAACTTTTTGTTACAGGGTGATGCCCTTTGGCATTAAGAACGCAGGTGCAACCTATCAACGAGCCATGACTTATATTTTCCATGATTATATGCATAAGATTATCGAATATTATGTGGATGATTTATTGGCAAAATCTAAAACTCGACAAGAGCATTTTGATGTATTGGAAAAAGTTTTTGATAGACTTCTAGAGCATAAAGTAAGGTTGAACCCTAAGAAATGTGTCTTTGGTGTTACCTCAGGCAAACTCCTAGGTTTTATTATCTCTAAACGAGGTATTGAGGTGGACCCAAACAAGGTCAAAGCCATTATGGAAATGTGTCCCCCAAATAATTTGAAGGAGTTGCGTAGTTTACAAGGAAAGATTAATTCAATCCGTCGCTTTATTGCACAACTTCTGATAAATGTAGGCCATTTTGCCACCTACTACAAAAGGGGGTACAATTTTCATGGACAGATGAGTGTCAGAAAGCCTTTGATGACATCAAGCAGTACTTAGCATCTCCGCTAGTCTTAGCTCCGCCTCGTCCAGGGGTCCCTTTCAACCTTTATATCTCAACAACGGGCTTTGCCTTAGGGACAATGCTTGCACAAAAGAATGAACAAAATCGTGAGCAAGCTATCTATTATATTAGTCGAACATTGGTAAGCTATGAAACCCGATATGCTTATGTGGAAAAGTTGTGCTTAGCAAGTGGTTTTTGCCACTAAGAAACTTCGTCATTATATGCTTAGCCATACAACATATGTCATAGCTAGAGAAAACCCTCTGCGTTATATGATGTCTCGCACTTATAATAACACTCGTATCGCTAAATGGATAATGTTGCTTACCGAATTCGATCTCGAATTCATTAGCCAAAAATCTGTTAAAGGTCAAGTTATAGCCGATCAACTTACGAAAGCTCTGCTATCTAGTGATCATCCTTTGATTATTGAGCTCCCAGATGATTTGGTATTTGCTATCACTGAACAAGAAGAGGACATCATTCCGGAGGAAGATGTTGACATCATGTTATTCTTTGATGGCTCTAAGTGCGCGAAAGGTCAGGGTGCTGGAGTTGTGTTTCATACACCTCAAGGGATTCCCATCCCTTTATCATTCAAATTAGACTTCCAATGCACCAATAATACAGCAGAGTATGAAGCCTTAAGTTTAGGTCTTCAATCAGCCATAGCTATGAGTATTAAGCGTATTCAGATATTTGGGGATTCTCAACTCGTGGTTAAACAAATTACAGGAGAATACCAAGCCAAAGAACCTACCATTAAGCTTTATTATGATGTAGCAATGAAGTTGCTCTCTAAGTTTGATTGGTATGAGATCACTAGTTTGCCTCGTTCGACTAATAGATTTGCGGATGCTATGGCCTCTCTTGGATCATTGATTCCAAAGGACTCCTTTGGAGAGGTACAGCCCCTAATCATTTCCACAATTTCTAAGTCTGCAATTGTTCGTGCTGAGTCTAAAGATGAAAAAGATGTTTGCTTTATCCATTCGGATCCATATGAGCCTTGGTCTAGTGAGATAGTAGCATTCCTCAAATTTGGAACACTTCCACCTGATTTGTCTCAAACTGCCCGTCGCTGTTTTAAGCAAAAGGCAGCTCGTTTTGTTCTTTTGGGGGATGTGTTGTATAAACGTGGATATGATGGAGTACTCCTCCCATTGTCTAGAAGCAGGTGAAACACATAGAGCTATTGCTGAAGCCCATGATGGTGCTTGTGGTGGTCATTTTAGTGGAATGGCCATTATGAAGCGTATTTTACGTATGGGGTATTATTGGCCCACTATGGAACAAGATTGTTGCAAGTATGTTAAACAATGTAAAAAGTGTCAAGAACACACTAATTTAATCCATATACCATCACAAGCTTTACAGCCCATCCAAAGCCGTTGGCCCTTCTCACAATGGGGTCTCGACTTAATTGGCAAGATTTCACCTGCCTCTTCAGGACAACATACTTTCATCATTACAGCTACTGAATACTTCACAAAGTGGGTTGAAGCTATTCCTCTAACCAAGATCTGACAGGTCCTAGAATTGTGGAGTTTATACTTCACCATATCATTTGTCGTTTTTGTATTCCCTCTAAAATTATTTCTGATAACGACAAGTCTTTTAAGAATAAGGATGTTCGAGCTCTTTGCGAAAAGTATAATATCCAACATAGTTTCTCAACTCCTTACTACCCACAAGCCAATGGACAAGTCGAAGCTTCCAATAAGACCATAATTGCTATTCTTAAGAAACTTGTTAAAGAAAATCATAAAGATTGGTATACTCAAACCCCCTTGGCATTATGGGCTTACGTAACAAGCATCAGAACTCCCATTGGGGCAATGCCATTTTCTTTGGTCTATGGAGCTGAAGCAATCATGCATCTTGAGCTCGAGATCCCTTCCTTGCGAATTTCTTTGCAGGAATTTATCGATGATGATATTACTAGACAAGCACGTCTTGATCAACTCACACTCAGATGAAAAATGAATCAATGCTTTAGAGCATTTGCGAGTTTATCAAGACCGATTGAAACGTGCTTACAATGCCAAAGTTCATCTAAGAGAATTTCAAGTAGGGGATCTTGTCCTTAAAGAGAATCAACAAAACACCAATGCATTGCCGCATCTTCGAGATAAATTCGTGGCTAATTGGTTAGGTCCATATATGGTCACTGAAAGAGTGGGTAATGGAACTTATAGACTTGCTAGTTTAGAGGGAGAGGAAGAACCCGAACCACTTAATGTTATACACTTGAGGGCATTCTATGCATAGTTTGAATTTTATATGTACATATATACATGGCTTGTACAAAAAAATAAAAAATAAAAAAATAAATAAAAAGAATTTGCATTTCATTGTTAGTTGCATACATCTCATTCAAAAACATTGCATTTCATATGCATACATCTCATTGAAAACCATAACATTTCATTTTCAGCCATAGTTGCATATCATGTTAGAGACCATTCTATCTTTTGGATATAAAATTTGGTCAAGCAAAAGTCATGTTGCCTTAATCGGGGGCACCTTCATAAAATCCATCAAACCGAATTGTCATTCGTACACCCATTTTCCATTTGCACATATTTACATTGCCAAAATGTTTTCTACCACTCAACCATTCCTAGTGTTTTAAGCAAACTTCAAAATGCATGTCAAAGTTCTCTAGGGCCATATCACAAATTACACTAAATAAAATCTTGAGTATTGGGAAATGATTTCAAAAGCGGTCTTGAACCTATCACATTTTCACATCTTAAAAACATCTTGTGTCAAAGAGAGATAACACCATCCTTGGGTTGTGCCTCGAAGTGAACAGGGTAATCCTCGTATGTCCTATCATGCAAACATAGTCCATAAAACAGTGGTTCTTACCACTATCACAAGCAAATAACAAAATATAAATATAAATAGAGTAGTAAGGATAGGGTAAAATTCTCATCATATTTCGGTTGAGAATCCGATTCCCCAAATTTCTAAGGAAATGAACATTTTTCACACACCACTGATCCCAAATAAGTTGTAAGGATCGTACTACTTGTTCAGTCAGACGGATAGGTAGTCATCCCCAAAGCTTACAAAGGTCAAAAACAACATGGACTATGGAGTTAACCTTCACCGGGGCTATAGACGCTTGACTGGCAGTGGAGTATACTCATTGCGTGGCAACATGTCTCTTCTCAAAGAGAGACCTCTGAATGCTCATACGGACAAACTAGCTTTGGGGTCTTCTCCATAACAGGGTTACCTAATTTATGCAAGATGAGGTTAATGAACACACTTGCACACACACAGGTTTTTGATTGCCTAGAGTCACTACCATGCTTCGGATTTGGTTAATGAACTCACATGCACACACATTTGGTCCTAGTTGAATTAGGCAGTATTAGTAAGTTTGTTTGATACCACTAGCATGTTTGAGTCTTTGTAAAACAGTATTCCTCCATATTTTTTTTCCATATCAACCTCCATATCTTCTTCCATATTCATGTCATTCCATACGTCATTCATTCACAAGCCACCAAGTTCGGTGCCCCTGATTAAACAATTATGATAACAGTTGGTTAAATCTAACTATCTAAAAGTGAGTGCTTCTTAGTGCATATTTCATTTACTTAGTCTCGCATTAATCATCTATAACTTTGCATTCCATTTTATCACATATGCATTAAAACATATAAAAACATGTATCACAAAAACATAGGTATTCACACAAAAGAAAGTAAAAGCCATGTATATATATGTATAAAGATCAAAATGTACAGTGAATGCCAAAAGGCTAAAAAATACAATAGAGCACCAAGGCTCATAAAGAGTGCATCTAAGCACTAAGCTAACCATCAAAAGAGGATCCCTGTGACCTAGTAGGAGCCCTAGACCTAGTGGTGTGCCTAGACTCACTACACCTAGAGACAGAGGAGGATGGAGGATCAGGCAACACAATGTGATGCCTAAATAATGTGTCCTCCAGAGCCTCAATGTAACGAGTCCTAGACCTAAGTCTAGATATGTCTATCCCATGTCGTCACTCTCGCTCCGCTAGCTCTGCCTGGAGTCTCATCACCCTGTCATCCTGGGGCACCCTAGTCGCTCCATCCAAGTCCGCCTGCATCTGGGCCATCCTCTCCTCCCGAACAGCTATCAGGGCATCCCGCTCTGCAACCTGTTGCTCCAACCGAGCTATTCTCTCATCCTGGACCGCTAGCATAGCATCACGCTCTGCTATCTGCTGCTGTAGCTGTGCCAGATCATCCTTGTGCCTGCTAGGGGGTACCTCCCTAGTCTCTCCTACGACCTCTCTTAGGCCCTCGCCATCATCCTCCTCGTCATCTTCGCTCCCCGGTGCCTGTCGCACCACTTCCCCTTTTGCCTTCGACTATCAGCTCAAATGCGAGGACCCTCCCTGCGCTTGGGAACCTCTACGGTTCCCTCATCCTCTCCAACTCCAACAGCCACTAATGGTGCTCCCACCTCGGCTCTACAGCCATCCATGCTGCATAATCAGCTGTTACCCCGACGTCATCCATGTCAGGGATCTCCATGTCCTCATCGTCCTTTGTCGCCTCTCTCCATGGATCGACACACGACAAATCCCCCTCTGATTTGTGCCTCCGGTAGCGCACTGGCTCACCGGGGACATCCTGTCTCAATTCGACCTGGCGGAGCACTCGAGACATCTGTATGTACTCCGCCTCACTATGGCCCCGACCCACTACCCATCTAGCCTGTCGCACCCGTCTCAGATGATCTCCATCATCGATCCACCTTGCCTCCCGCCAGGGCCTCCAAATGACTTGGGCTTCTGTCAAGTCTGCCCATAAACTCCTATACCATTGCCCCGATCTCACGGGCGGCTCGACTGTCTCTCCTCCGCCACTAGCCATCTCCTACCATAAGCTTGGCTCATGTCCCAGTAAGCACATGGCAACCCCTCCAGTCGGGCCACTCTGAAGTGCTCCCAGCCCCAGCACTAGAGAACCAAAATGCAGCCTAGGCCCTTCCGGCCCCGTCTCCGAACCTCATACAACTCCCGGTACACCTGCGCCAATAAAGCGGGCGCCCAGGCATACACTACCCTATTAGTGAGCATCTCGCTCACTACACCCATCAGGTTCCATGGAAACCTGCACCCGATGCTATTCGGGGCCACAATGTTGGCCAATATGAACATCATTAGAGCCTCCACCGCTACCAACTCCTTGGCCGTATACATGGCCAAGTAAGGAATCCCCCCGCTCTCCGTCCGGATCTCCCTCCAGTCATCCCCAAATAACTTGGCCATCTTCGTGGCCCTATCTCGTCCAACCTCCACCTGCACCCCCTCCACAGGCACCTTGAGGATGCGATATACATCCTCAAGCATCACCGTCATCTCTCCAGTTGGGAGCTGGAATGTCCCCCGATCTGGATCCCACCTCTCAGCCAAAGCTGAGAGGTACCCCTCATCTGCCCGAACTACCTCCAACCGGGCTGCCTCTGTTAGCCCTACTGCTTCCAATATCTCCCAATCTTCCTGGGACAATGACCTCCTCATCCCCAAAATGATAGGGGAGAATCTGTGTCATGCCTCTAACACCCTAAGCTGCAAAACAACAAAACAAAAATTGGTTACAAATTTTTTTCCAAAAAAAAAAAAAAAAAAAAAAAAAACAAATAAAAGTACTTGCTTAAATAAACAAATACCTCAGCTGGCTGCACTGGCGCATCCGCTCCCATCTTCGCCATAGCTCCCGCGTGCTTCACTCTCCCACACAACCTTTCACTTCACTTCACTTCATTCCACTCCCTCAGATGCACTTCTCTCAAGCTCGAACGCACAAATGAGTGAAATTCTCACTGAAACTATTTAAATAGTTGGTTTTGGCGCCCTGAAACGCAGTGGGGCATTTCATGGCGCATTCAGACGTAGTGGGGCATTTCATGATGCATTCAAACACCTGCGGGCGTTTCTGCCACCTCCAACTGCATATCGGCGTTTGGTGTCGATATTGAATAAAAGAACAAAACTTACAAAATTGAAGCTTACCTCCTCCAAATTTCATCAAATTGCATCCATCCATTCTTCTTATCATAATAAAACATTTTGTGAAGGTTACAACAGCTTTGGAAACAAATTTTGTCATTTTTCTCAAAAAGCGCATCATTCATCATTGATTTACAAATTGGGTTAAAAACATTCAAAACCTTCACAAAATTAACAACATTCATCAATTCTTCTGATCTATCGTCAATTTCATTCATTCTTCTTTCATCATGCATATTTTTGCCAAATTAAATTAAAGTAAACCTAGTATCTAGTGGTATATTCTATCACCTTGGCGATTGCAGCGATTTGCATCCATGCAATTCGATAAGAGGATTAGACCACCATAAGGACACTTACCATTTATCATCATCAATTATTTCACTGTTTGAAAATTGAAAATCAATTTTGGGTATCCTACTTTTCAAGTGACCTCATACCAAGATTAATTTGCTCAACAGTTGTCATTGATGGCCTAGTTCATGGGGCCTTAAACGTGGATAATATTCAATATCATCATTATTTTGAGTCTTGCTAGAGATTAAGGCTACCTAGGTTGATTGGTTCCGACCCGAGGAATTATCCATACAGTCACTAGGAGCATCTCTGAAGTTCTGGACTCTTTCATATTGCATCTCTCCATATCAATGGCGCCAACAAGGCAATTTCATCAACAGTATGGATTCACCCATAGGAGTTGGGGCATCCGTTATCAATTTTTAACTTTCCTAATAGTAGAATTCATCTTACATGATCATGGAATTTAAAATTTGGCAAAAATCCCTTTCTAACCGTTGGGGCAGAAAACGGTTCATCTTTCACATCACTCATATCGTCTTCAATCATATTATTTTTTGGTTTGTACACCAACCCCTTTTCTGTTGGGACATAAACAGATGGTTTGTAAACAAATCCCTTTTCTGTTGGGACATAAACAGATGGTTTGTACACCAACCCCTTTTCTGTTGGGACATAAACAGATGGTTCATACACCAACCCCTTTTTACCATTGGGGCAAAAACGGTTCATTTCTTCCAAATTTCTTCCAATTGGCTTGTGAGAACCATTCTCGCTCGCCAATTGAGGGGGTAAGCTGATAAATTTTAAACATTCTTTTATTCTTTGGTCTTCAAAGTTGTGCTTTAGACTTGAGAGAGAGTTGCGTCTGATCCAGCTTTTCAGGTGTCCTAAGTTTTTGTGCTGCATTGTGTCTTCACACAAAGCAACTCAAAAAGGGGCATCTGTAGACACCAAAATCCAGCCACTTGCAAGTCATCTATACCTTCCTTTTAGCCACGTGTCGGTCATCCACCTTCCCACCATTATTTGGCCCAATTTCACCTTCCCGCCATTATTTGGCCCAATTTCACCTTTTCCCGCCATTATTTGGCCCAATTTCACCTTTTCCCGCCATTATTTGGCCCAATTTCACCTTTCCCGCCATTTTTCATCCCCAAATTTATTTAAATTAATATTTATATATATATATATTTTAATATTTTAATATATATATTTAAATAATAGTTTAAGTGATTTGATCTGAGCCGTCCATCCTTCATTTAATCTCATCCGTCCATCCATCTTAATCCATTTCACAACCTAAATTTATTCTCTACCCTTAGATCCACTTTAATCTTAGCCACACGTTCAAAGTGTCATTAAAACCCTAAAGTGTGCCCTAAGAGTGGATTATAAATCGAGTCACTTTGATGGCTCAAACCCTATGTGTCTTTTTCTACTTCTAGATGTCTTTTGCTACTTCTATCTCTGATTCTAATTCTTCTACCGTTATCTCCCCTCTTTCGCTACCCTTTCACCGCATCCATCGTCGCTTTCGTCACCGCTTTCGTCGCCATTCCTTCTGCAGCATTCTGCAGAATCTCCCATTCCTGTCGCAAGTGCCCGCGGGCATTTACCCCTTCACCAAGTGCCCACGGGCGTTTACCAAGTGCCCACGGGTGTTTAACAAGTGCCCGCGGGCGTTTACCTATAGCCACAGACTCAGACCGACGTCTGTAATCCAGATCCAGAAGCACGTGGGCGTTCGGTGAGTGCACCAGGGCACCTTTCGTAGCCTATTCTGACAACAACATTACTTCCAGGTGTCGCCTGGTCTAGCTGCGTTAACAGAGAACAGGTATAAATTAGTTTAAAGCAAGTAGTCGTATTTTATGTATTAATCGTTATTGATTTCCTGCATTCCATTTTTATAAGGTTTTAAATTTTTTTGAGGGCTCACGTAGATGGAGCCCTCTCATTAATTTCTAATTCCTTGATAGTGTTAATGTGTGCGTGTTTTTGATAACAGATCCAGTTTATTGATGGCAGCTGATTAAGTTGGAGTGGTCCAAGCAAGGGATACGACAAAGCCCACTCACTCTGTTGGGATTGAAGATATGTTCTTCGAAAGCGCGACCATTCGCGCCAGCTAGGGTTTCGGAGAACCCTAGCATAACTTATAATTTTTGTATCACAAAAAGGGTTACAGGCCCAGTTGTATTCAAAAGGAGTTTTTAAACTCTATCGATTAATATAAATCGTTTGTTTTGTGCAACTTTCCTGTATTCCATTATTGTGGTTTTATCTTTTGTTTGGCGTTGTATTTTTAATCTACACTTGAATGGTTGGTTTGTTCCAGATTAATGGATTACTAACTGCAAGGGTAATTGAAAGCTTCTTTTGAATTGGATCTTTATTGTCAGGGAGTGCATTTTTGTAAAATCTAGATATGGATTAATTCTGCTATTTGGATTGTCATAATTTGGATATTGAAATTTTTGTCTACAATATTTCTCTACTGTTTATTAATGAATGAAAGTGCATTTAATTTGGGATAATGTTGATTTGAGTAATTTGCATTTAAATTGGTTTATGGGAGTTTTTTGTTGTAGTGACAATGTTGTTAGCCTATCCATTCACCGTTGTTCACATTTTCTAACCCTAATATCTTTCTCAACCCTATCCCACAACATCCTAAGTGAGCATAATTATGTCAAAACCCTGTTTATGTTGACAAGGAACCAGACTACTCTGGAGGTTGGATTTGAAACCCTTGTTTTGGTCCATCCAATGTTGAGTGCTGATCTATAGCTATCAGGTGCAAGCCTAGACATAAAGTTGGAAGATAGACAACCACAGTATTGAGTAAAACTTGATGTAATTTAGTGCCCAATAGGTACCTAATAGTTAGAACCCCATTTTATCATTCAATCTTCATTTCAAGTAAATTTCTATTTTTATGTTGCTTTATAGGGTCTCTATACTCCCAAGTCAGAGCCCTTTATTATTGTAATCAATATCTCACATTAGATTGCATTTAATCTTTCTATTATACTCTCATAAGTTAAAGTGTTTCCAAACTACATGTCAATGGTGCTATGACTCTCTGGTTTACATAGAACGAAAGAATTAACACCCGCCAGCATTCATCCTGAGCCAGGAGCAAAAGCATTAGTGGTTCTATCACCTATCCTATGGCACTTTCTCCACTAAGCATTTATTTCATGCATGATGTATTCCTATCATTTTACTTATCTATTTGAACAAGGGACTAATTGTTGTTCAAAGGCATCTAACATCCTCTACGAACTCAAATAGGCCCCTCTATCATTGATAATAGTTTTTTATCTATTTTGTATTAGCAAAAGAGGCATCGACAGGAAAAAATATTGATGATATTTTTGTAAACTGATAGTGCTTTTGTCTTTATGGCAAAAACAAGGTTTTTACCCCTAATATCGATCATTTAAGCATTTACGATTAAAATATTGGCTGTTGTATACTTATATTAGGTTTTGTTTGTTTATTCAACAAAATAAACAAAAGAGAAAGAAGAAACTAGTTTAGTCTTAATTATATAGGGAATAAACTTAATATTTTAGCTTTAGCATTTAATAAAAAATACATTTAAGCTTCAAGCTTATTGTAGTGGTAAGGGCTTTGGCCTCTCTTTGGGAGGTCCAAGGTTCAAATTCCACTTAGTATGAGGGGACCAAGACCCCTCATAAACACTTATGTAAATTCATTGAAAAATAAAAATTGTATTTAGCCACATCTTAGGACTTGCTTGCTACATTTTCTTGCACCCTTGCCTCTTAAAAGAGAAATTATCTCTTACTTCCTCATAAAGAGCAAATAGTATTTTAGCTTTAGAATTTAATTGTTGAATTAGGTTTAGATTAGGGTTACTATTAGACAAAGAAGTATCTTAGGAGAAACATAGGTGTTCTTCAACTAATCCATCAAACACAAAGTGACACAAACTATCTCTAATCTCAAAGTAAGAAAAGGTAAGATAATCACAATAGACCCCTAAGAGGCCCCTCATGACCTTCCTCTTTTCTCCTTCTCACATTTTTGTGAACCTGATATCAACACCATCATAAGTCCTAAGATCTTCTTTGTCCAAGCTAAACATTAATCAAGCTAAAGTTTAGTAAATTTTAATAAAGATCACTTAATCTTATTTGTTTAGATTAGATCACATTAAATCTAGATAATAAGAACATAACCAATTTTTAGTCCTACTAAGGGTCTTCACAATCCTTTGAGTAACTTTCATACAAGCTACTAGGCTATATTGGGTATATAGCAAGCCTGGACCGCTAGCCACCCACATAATATCTCATACATACTTACACCTAGTAAGGAGTATATTACACTGGGCTAGTGCGAGTCATAAGAAGGCATACTATTACCCCTCACATATCATCTTGGCCATGTATCCAAGTTGTCACTTCCATGTATTGTTGGAAACCCACATATCAACTTTCTCTCATGTACCAATGAGTATATAAAGAGGATTCAAGTATATAAGGACCTTTGGTATAGGGAGGCCCTTGAGGTATATAGGTTGGATCTAAGATTGCTAAAACATATTCTCTTTCTTCTTTTGGTATAGGGAGACCCTTGAGGTATATAGGTATATGGAAGTGTTGCCAATTTTGCCACACTTTGTTAAAATTCCTATTGTATACAGTTTTTGAGACCAACCATTGTAAAACTTCTCTTTTTCCACAAAATGGTTAAGATGTTGTTATGTTGTTGTGCTTTCACCAGCTCTCTTTGGTTTAAAGACTGTATTCTGTTACATTATGTGGTTTCTCTTCTTTTTCTGTACTTTTCTCTATCATGTTGCATGCAAAATTGTGAACGTTTTAGCATGGGCATTCTTTTTGATGAGATCTCTTCCTTAATTTTATCTTCAAATCTTTCCTTTTTCATATCTGCACATATGGTTGCAATTTCTAGCACTTAGGAACTTTGGCATGTTTTTCTGTTAATTAATATTGTCGCTCCGTCAGTAGAGCGAAAGGCCAAAAAGAGTAAAGATAGGCAAATATGGCTAAGTATGACAAAGGAAGTCAAAACATAGTCAAAACTGCAGGTGCTCCACTCCTAGAGTGAACCCTCAAAGTGCTCCACCCTTGGAGCGACACTCTAAATAGTGAAAACATCTTTAAAAGGGCCAAGTGTAAAATGGTCAAAATGGTCAAAGGCCCTGTCGCTCCACTAGTGGAGCGACAGGCCCTAGCGCTCCACCAGTGGAGCGAAGGGCCAAAAAGGCTTAAAGGGAAGTGAACTTGGTTGAAAGTACAAATAAAAGTCAAAGACGGTCAAAGCACCAAGCACTCCAAAACTGGAGCAAACCCTCAAAGTGCTCCATTTATGGAGCAAAGGAGAAAAAAATAAAAAACAAGTTATAAACTATGTGCAAAAGATAACTCCCAAAAGGGTTAACATGTGGTCAAAGGGACAAGTGCTCCACTAGTGGAGTGCCTTTCCCAAGCGCTCCATAAGTGGAGAGAAGTACAAGCAAGGCATAGAGAATGAAAAAGCATTAAGGGTGTAGTAAGAGAGGTCAAAACAGTCAAAACCCAAAGCGCTCCACTAGTGGCATGAATTTCAAACAAAGGTTTTAAGAGAAGACAAGGTGAAGAAAAGTTAACTTGGTCAAAAGGTAAAGCGCTCCACTAGTTGAGCGAAGGTTCCAAGTGCTCCACTAGTGGAGCGAAAGGCCTAGGTGTTCCAGTTATGAAGCAAAGTTCTTGGTAGACTTTAAAATGCAGTGCAAACTACTCGAAATCACCATGAAGCTGCCTGAAGCTATCAGGGGCTATTGTAAATTTGCCATTGACCATTCGAATCAACTCCAAGCTGCACTCTAAGCTGTATGATCCTAATCATTACTGAAACCTTCTGCATTTACTACTCAGTTATCTAAAAATCCAAATTGACTGTTTCAAGTCATTACCGAAACCTTCTGCCTTTAAATGTTGAGTTATCTGTAAGGTCGAATTGACTATTTCAAGTCATCATCGAGGTCAAATCTACCTATCACGGGAGTGGTTGGACATTAACGTTTTAAGCAAAAAAATTCTTTTATACAAGTCGGTTTGTTCTCTGTAACCAATGATGGACAATCTCTACTAGATAAGCAAATTTATACTTTGAAATATGCTTCTGAAATAAAGACTTTTGGTTTTGGTTTTGAATTTTCTATCTCTATGTATGACTTCTATTCTGTAATTTCTATTAAAATTAGTCACTTTGTTGTATAGTTTAATTCTATTTTTTGGATTTCGTTGTTAATAGAGGATTAATCCCTGGAATACTTGCTAGAGTTTATACAGTTCTAAAGATTTAATACTGATTTCTATTAAAAGTATATTGTTTTGATTGTTTTTGGTTCAAATAGTTAGGATTTCTATTATGCTTCTTGTCCATCACCCCGTATTTTTGGCTTTTAGCCTTTTCCCATTCCTTTCAGTATTTTCATTCCTTTCAGCATCTTCCTAACCCTTATCTCAAAACCCCATTTTTATTTTCAAAACCAACCCTACTGGAGATTATCATGGAGGACATTCCTTTCCTTCATACATTCAATGCTTGGCAGTGGGCCTAGGGTGCTGTAAAATTTTTAAATCTATATCTAGGTTGGTTCTATTGCTAATAGTTTCTGGCACGCCCGATGGGATGCAAACGTTCCACATTAAAATAGTATTAAGAAGTGATGCTCATCTTATTGTTGTTAAATATGAACATCTGACGACTCTGTTGAACTTAGATACCTCCAAGTCTCAAATACTATGCCAAAAAACCATACCTTCATGCATACAAGATGGAGAGCTTGAAACACTGAAGAAGAAATCAAGTTCTACGAGCTTGCCATTAACACTTTGGGAGAACATTCTAGGATGGTCAGGCCGAATACCCCACTAGACATGACATCTTCACAGGAAGCTATCATTGCTACATGGACTCCAACTCCTAACAGCACAACGACTAGCTTACCCCTAAATTCATCAAATTATCTAGATCATCAATATACTTCAGCTCCACCAAATGATCAATTAGGTGCTTTGAGTGTTCTGATCATTTTGGCTCAACAAGTTCTATCGACTCTACCACTCCATACCAATTCACCATCCTAGATGGCACAACCGGCTCTGCTCAGACTATTCCCAACCTAGAATCGTATGGAACCACTTGCCCTGCAATATCAGCACCTACCTGCCACAATGCTCAAGGCTCTACCTACGTACGATGGTATAGGGAAGATGACACACGAGCACATCCAAGATGTCATGGGACTAGCGATAATTCATCATATCACCGAAGAATACATCATGGTGAAGCTACTGGTTCTTTCGCTAAGAGGTAAGCTCCTCTACTAGTACCGATTGCTCCTAGCTGGCACTATCACTTCATGGGATCAACTAGCAAAAAACTTAATCAAGGGCTTAAATGAACAAGCCGACCCCTTCTCTCTATTGCACCAGTTCACAACTATCTAGAGGCACCCTCAAGATGATATAACTGAATTCAATTTCAGGTTCTCTTGAACCTGGCAGAGAGTCACTCCCGACCTTTAGCCCACCCAAGAGCAGGCAATATTTTATTACCTGAGGGTTTTCATTTAGATATTAGCATGAGTATCTGATATGCTAATATCAACACATTCCCTGGCTTATACAAGCAAGCACAAAATGTGGAAGCTAACCTAATAGCTATCAAGAAGTTACCTCCCAAGATGACGATCTTGATTTACCTAGACTTCTCATAAAATATGTACCCGAGTGCATCTACTCTACCTACATCCCAGATGTATCCTAGCCAACCATGGAATCCAACCCCTCAGTATCAAGCGATACCCACTTTGTAATTCCAAGAACCCACACCACAATATCAAGTGCTTGTCATCCCTTAACTTCTAGCTCCTATCCAATATATGATATTACCTACACTGTTGGATCCATTGCAATTATCTATGAGTCAGACAGTCGTTAATCAGGTGGCTGTAAATGAAGCTCAGGCCAAAGAATTGCAAGAGGTGAAGGTATACATAAAGACAATCGTGAATCAGATTATAATCATGAGGTAGGATGACCAAGGCTTCTAGTAGAGAATATTTCCTCCTCCTATGATCATGAAAGAGAAAGCATCATCCGCTCATTGACAACCCAAAAGAAATTTAGTTGAGATGAGAAGTAGAGAGGCTAGCGTTTTGGTCTTAGCATATTGGTGTACCACGTGCAATGATCCACACAACAAAGAAAATTGCATGGTTCATCTCAACTATATTCAGACACTGTTTGATGGTGCTTACGTGCAAGTTAACATGATCAGGGAAGATGGTCATAATTTTATGATGTCTTCTACCAAGCAAGTTTTAGTCCTTACCAGAGTTGGGAAGAAGCCAATTGAGGTAGATTCAACTCATATGGAGACACTGAAGATACCAGTGCCACCCAATCCATGGAGTCAAAAGACCCAACCTATGGCAAACTATTCTAATCCAACAACAACCTCAGAGCAGTCCAACTTGCTGAAGGACCACCTACCACCTCACACTAGAGAAAAGATGCTCCAATATAAAGCTTTGACTTCTCAACCGTAGGCTAAGACATAAGACCAGGCTAGGGAGAAAATTAAATATCCCTTGATGACCAAGTACCAGCAGGTTGATGCCACACAATAATATTAGAAAATGTATGAATCTATAAAGGGAGCAAGAGAACCAAGCACCTCGACATACAAAATAGTGAAAGAAATAAAGAAGGCCTTGACAAAGGTAAACCTTTATGATGCTCTCCAACTCTCATGTCAAGTTGATATTTTGCAGGAGTCTCTCAAGTCCGCTAAGGATAAGAAGAATAAGCCAACACAGACGATGTTTACATCACGATTAATGATTTCGACCATTGGTAAGAATCGACCCTCGCCATTATACCTTTCCATTTGGATGGAAGGATGGATTGTGCATAATTGCATGATTGAATTTAGCACCACGACAACCATCATGACCAAAGTAGTGTGTGAGATCATGGGAATGGAGTATACCTAGAGTAGTCCCAGAGTGTTGCAGCTAGACGAAACTCACATAAATATGGTAGGAGTTATCAAAGATGTTTCCATCCAACTCCACAAAATGTCGTAGGTCATGATCATCCAAGAGATCATGGTGGTCGACTTAGTGCCATACTTTAGTATGTACCTCTCATGAGAATTCACAACTAAGTTGGGAGGCTACCTCTCCATCGACTATTCACATTTGGAAATCCCTTTCAAATAGAATATATTTAAGCTCTTCAATGAGAAGCCTACCACTTTTCATGTTGAAAAACTCGAAGATAAAGAGGAGCTCGGTCTCTGTCAACCTAATGATAGAAGAAATACAAAGAGTTGATCTGATGGAAGAATCTCTTGATGAGATCCGAGTCAAATACAAGTTCTCTATGACTGATTTTAATGCTATCATTGGAACCGATTTGGGGTGATATTCATTGACAAAACCTAAAAAGGTTGATGTAGAAGCACCCGTAGAAGAGTACCTGATGCCTGACCAGCTATGGAAGCTAGACTTTGATGACACTTGATGCAAGAATGATGTAAGAGTTGGCATCACCCTTATTTACCCATCAGGCGAACAAAAGACTTATTCGTACAGGCTCACATGGAGATGTATGAATAATACATCAGAGTATGAGGCTTTGTGCCTCGGACTCAAGAAGGTTGAAAAGCTCAGTATTAAGTAGTTATAAATATTTAGAGATTCAAAATTAATCTACAACCAGGTTACCAGTAAGTGCATCTCCAAGCAACACTATTTAAAGGTATATCACAATAAGGTATGGGATTTGCTCGAATCCTTCATCGCGTTGAACATCAAGTCAATTTTGTGAGAGAGAAACAAGCTTGAGGATATCTTAGCCTCCATCAGTGCATGCTTTCACTGGTGAATGACATGATGCATAAGCCAAAAATGGTGAGGTTGATCTATAGGAATTTTGTGTCTGACAAAAAACTCCACTGGAAGGTGTTCGATAATGACGAGCAGCTTGTCAATTTCTTGGTAAATGAAGCATCCTCCATCGAAGAGCAGATCCTCAATGAGGAATACCATAAGGGATTGATTTAGTTGAAAAATAGCCACATCTCGAAAGGTATGATCATGCTGGAAAGTCTCTTCGATTGGAATGATAGGTCTATCAACCACAAGATCAAATTAGACTAGAAAGAGTTCGTGGACCTGGATTTGGAATCGGGAAAAAATATCAAGATAGGGATCGACTGCACAACCCAAGAGCTTCAATAGATTCATGACCTATGCAAGGAGCACCCTGACATCATCGCTTGGTGCTACCAAGATCTAAAGGGATAAAATAAGGATATCATCTAGCACACCATCGAGTTGGAGGAAGGGATCAAACCCTTTAGGTAGGAGCAGCGACTCGTCAACCTGAAAATCAAAATGCTGATGAGGGTCGAACTTCTAAAAATTCTTGAAGTAAAGATCATATACCCAATCAAACATTCCTCTTGGGTGGCCAATATTGTTCTAGTATGAAAGAAGAATGATGACATCTACTTATGCATTGATTTCCAAAATTTCAACCAAGCATCACTCAAGGACCACTACCCGCTACCGCAGATTGATCATATTCTACACGTAGTGGCGGGAGCACAAAGGTTTTCATTATTGGATGGTTTCTCCAGCTACAACCATATTTGGGTCAAGGATGAAGACCAGCACAAGACTACATTCACAACTAAGTGGGGAACCTTTGCCTACCAATGTATGCCCTTCGACATTTCAAATATCGGAGCAACTTTCCAAAGGATGATGGACCTCACCTTTGGTGAATTGCTGAACCATCTCATTGTGATCTACTTGGATGACATGACATTCTTTTCCCACATGAGGGAAGAAAATGACTTACACTTACGATAAGTTTTTGAGAAATACTAGGAGTTTGAGATCTGCATCAACCCCAAGAAATCAATATTTGCAGTGAAGGAAGAAAAACTAATCGAGAACCTTATCTTAAAAATGGGGTTAACTATTGATCCTTCTCGAGTTGAAGTGCTTCTCTGCCTTCCACTGCCAGTAAAAAAAAAAGCCCTACAATCCTTTTTGTGATAAATAAACTTCGTCAGGAAGTTTATCGCTGACTTTGCTCAATTAGTAAAGCTGATGGTCGAGATCCTAAAGGACATTGAATTCAAGTGGACGTTGAATTCAAGGAGTGAATCACTCAAGCTTCGATCCTCATCAATCCTGACTATTCAAAATATTTTATCTTATACGTAGCTGAAGAGCCAAAAAATTATGCAACTATTTTAACACAAAAAGGGAAAGACGAAGATGAGCGTCCGATAGCGTTCCTTAGCCAAATCATCCAACTACATGAAGAGAAGTTTAATTTTATTGAACAAAAAGTGCATGTGGTGATGATGTCACTCCAAATTTTTTGACATTTTGTATCTCAGAGCAAGATGATAGTGTACGTGATACACCTAGACATTCAAAATTTCATCATCCAAGGTGATCTTGGCAATAAGAGAGCCAGATGGGTCACTAAGATCCAAGAGTTTGACATCAAGGTGCACCCCACAAAGTTAGTTCAAGGTAAAGCTCTCTGCCTGGAGCTGGATAAAAATACCATGGCCAAAACTATGAACCCTGACTCAGATAGCCCTGTGCCCAACAACAATCTCATCAATCTATCGACCGATAGTCCAGATTGGATAGACGACCTGGTTAGATTATTTGACATAGGAAGGTGTCCTTCTCACTTCAATGCTTTGCAAAGGATATTTTTCCTGTAAGCTAGTAGGTATGTCCTGACATCTAAAAGACTATTTTATCAGAACATCGACGAAGTCCTCTTGAGATGTATCAGAGAGTCAGAGAAGGTGAAAATCTTGGAGGAGTTTCACTCTAGGATTTTAGGACATTTTGCAAACAGGATGATGGTGCTGAAGATATTCAAAGAAGGCTATTATTGGCCCACCCTTTTCTCCAATGCTTTCAAAATCAACCAGCACTATGACAGTTGCCAATGCTACTCGGGTAGGACTAGGAATACATCGCTTCCTCTCCATCCCATCCAAGTGGAATATTTGTTCCAACAGTGGGGTCTAGAATTTATCAGGATCATAAATCCCAACTCCTCCATTTACCACAAATACATTTTTACTTCCACAGACTACTTCACTCGGTGGTCAAAAGAAATTTTGACCAAGCAGGCTGACCAAGACATGGTTATCTCCTTTCTTGAAGGATTGATCACTCGCTTCGGTGTACCTGAAGCTATCATGTCTAATAACGGTTCTCCTTTCACCAATGTAAAAATATGCAATTTTGCAATCAGGTATGAAATCTATTTGAGAACCTCATCTAACTATTACCTGTAGGTCAATGGATTGGTAGAGTCTACAAACAAAAACCTACTGCAGATCTTGAAGAGGTCTCTACAAAATAATAAGCAAAACTAGCACCTACTCTTGGACCAGTCGCTTTGGGCCGATCGTATTTCCATTAAGTGATTGATCAAGATGCCACCCTACTCACTGGTGTACGAGAAAGACACAATATTACCTACACACATTGAGCTGCCCACATTGTAGTTACTTAAGTGGATCGATAGCGAAGAGGGCCAATTCAACCCGATGGATGTGAGGTTAGCTCAGTTTCTAGAGTTGGAAGAGGAAAGAGAGAAAGCTTACGAAGCCTTCGCCAAGCATGCCGAATCCACCAAGGGATGGTTCAGAAAAAAGACTTTCGATCGAACCTTCAGTGTCAAATATTTAGTCTTAAACTAGAATGAAAACAAGTCCAAGTCGTGGAACCACAAGAAGTTCAATGCCTTATGGGAAGGTCCATTTCAAGTCTCCAGTGTTAACCAGATCAACTCATTTATTCTGCAATACATGGAGGGTTTCACTCTCCCATTTTTAGTGAATATTATTCTTTTGAAAGCTTATCACCCACTAAGCTTCGAGGAATATCATTGATCCACTAGGTATTTCTCATATATATACTCTTTCAAAGTCTGTACAGTTCAATGTCGCTCCAATTTTTTTAGCACAACTATAAAAAATGAATAAGGGAGAAGGACCCCTTTGTCACTCCATTAGTGGAGCGATGATTTCCCAAAAAGAAAAAAATATTTCCTAAGGGTAGCTTGTCGCTCCACCTATGTAGCACTTTTACAAAGTACTCCACCTAGGGAGTGCTTCCCTAAAACTGCTCCACCTAGAGAGCGCTTATTAAGGAGGGAAAGGGTTTCAGTTAGAAAAAAAAGGATAATTTTCCTAAGGGTAGCTTTCGCTCCACTTGCGGAGTGCTTTCCCAAAGTGCTCCACCTAGGGAGAGCTTGAGGGGAGGGGGAACGCCTTTAAGAGAGAGATAAAAAAAGGGTATTCAAAATTATTCTAAATGGCAAGTGCTCCACCTGTGGAGCGCTAGCCCCATTCGCTCCACCTAAGGAGTGAAAATTCCCCCCTCCCTCAAAAAATTTAATTTTATTTCATATCAAGCTATCCTTTCAGATCACACCAAGTGTCATGGAGATATAGGTTTTAAAAGGGGTCATTTTCAAACCCTAAAGTGCAACATTTTAAAGTGAGGGTCGTACAACTATCCAATTAAAAACATTCTCACTCTTTATCAGTTGAAGTATGCCCCCCCTGGCAGATTCGCGGGTGCCCCTCCCAATGAACAACATGTGACCCAAGGAAGTGTCCTTGTCCATCGTCATTATTCATCATTTTTGAAAGCAACCACCCGCACGTGGGTAATTAAAGGTGCATGTTTGCATGCACGATCTCTACCAACATTAATTTTAGGTTCCCTGTAGACAAGGTGGCGGATAAGAAGCTGGCATTATAAGGTGGTGGGTTTATCAGAAGAACTTCAAACCCTCTGTAGCATTTCTAATTTCTCCATTGCCCTAGAATCCTACTTTTGTCCAGAGCACCCCTCTGTTTAAAGTGTGAACTGCATCAGTAAATTTGGAAGCCATGGGTAAAATAGATAAGGAGACTAAGGAGAAGGAACCGAAAGAGAAGGCACCCAAGGAAAAGGTAGTACCTATGGGCAAGTCCGACTCGAAGAAGCCGAAGAAGCAACGAAAACATGAGAGAAAGCCAGTACAGTTAATGGATCTACAAAATAGTATTTTTTGGTATCGAGTGCTTAATGACACAAAGATATAGAGCAATTGCGTCAAGATGTTGAGAAAGCGTATAGGGAGGACCTGACTGAGAACCCAATGGCTATTGTCTACCATTCACACCTATTCTTTTACATGTGTGCACCTGTACATCACTATTCAGAGTTTGTATGGGCTGTATCATGTCTTTATGATGCCCAGTCGAGAATGATACAAAATTCCAAGTCAATGACATTGTTCACCATCACAACTGATGCTTTTTGAGATGCTTTCACCGATGCTTTTCGAGATGCTTTCACCTGTTGAAAGAAGCACTCATCTAAGTTTATCTTAAAAAAAATCTATATTGATGAAGAGGGTGCCAGGTATCAGCTAATTCTAGAGATGTACCATTTTGTAAGGGAGCAGCTAGGAGGTGCAACATCATCTGACGAATTGCCCCAACTATCGAAGCTCTTGATGAAATTCACCCACCGTGATATCTACTCCATTCTAGCATGGATAATAGGCCTTGCAATGGATGAGGTGGCCCATAACTAGTAAATATCCATAACGCAGTCCATACTCGAGAATGAAATCTATTTCCAGTCTAAGGTGAGGCCAGGCGCTATCCCAGTTTTTTTTGATTGGGAGAAGTTCTTAGCATGACATTTACACGGAGCGTTGGATTATGTACAAAGTCGTAAGCCCGACCAGTTCAGAAAATAGTCCCTCTTGGTGTGGTACTTTTTTTGGCACATGCATGAGAAGTTCCCTTACATCACAAAAAAATAGATAGATGAGGAGGGAAGGGCATTGTTAGTTTACCTCTGGATGACCAGTTTGTCCAAGGACGAATCATACTATGTCTTCAACCAGATTTTCCTTGGGCTAGCACTGGAGCTGGTATACGGCCACTACGAGCGAGTTCTTGTGGAGTTGAAAGACAAGGTGATAGATGAGCAGATGGGAGATACATTTTTGCTCACCTAGGGCTTGGTTGTTAGGTTATATAGGTTTACAAAAAAACATTTTCTTTTACCTTATTATGTCACGCCTTACCTTTTTTCCATGGAGGTTGCTAGACAGCTCGACTACACTAATGAGGCATACAAGAAATTTCAAGGAAGAAAAGTCATATGCTCTACACTTTTTGAGTTTAAAATACAATGCTTACAATGATACTTTTGGACTATGGGCTGATTGAACTTCCCCACCGTCAGAGATGGGACCCACTCGGTATTATTTAGAGACACCTCAGGGTGAAATATTTTCACTTTTGCCCTCGCCTCGACATGGAGAAGCAACGTAATAATCCACTGGGCCTCAATTTGGAATGGTACATCGATGAAATGAAGCCCTTACCTCCCTAACTAGATTTTTACACCATGGAGACTGAGTATAACCCGATTGTCAATTTGGAGTAGAGACTATCCATGGCTATTTTAGTGACAATGAAGGTCAAACATCTGTAGTGGTTAAAGGATAAAATCAAATAGTGGTGGATCATGAGGGTCCATAATGATAATACATCTTCAAACAACCCATTGGTGATTGATGATAAGTTCTCAAAGTTTTACGATGAGAGCATAAACACTTATCAACCTCTCTTGTTTGCTGATATCATTCCCCAAGGTGGGTGCAACCCCAATGAAGTAGATGACCTGGTAGACCCAAGGTACAAGGAGGTGAAAGGCAAGGGCAAAGCCATTTTGGGTGACCCATTATTTATTAAGGAGAAGAGGCCATCACCTCATCAGAAGAAGAGTGCTCCCTCAAAAAGAGAAGTTGAGATGCCTCTCTTGCAGTCAGCCATGAAGAAGCCGTGCACCAGTACCTAGAAGCTTTTCAGAGCAATATTTCGAATGATACCTGAACGATCTCTCCCAAAATGGTGTTGGCGACACAGGTTGAGGAGCAAAGGGATGAAGACATAGGACTCATCAACATGGATGCACCAGATATAGAGGAGAAAGGAGAAGCAAAAGTGTAGTACCCATCTTCCTTGCCTCCCTTGATCATGGAGCCCAAAGGTACGCACTCATCTCCTCCCCATTCTTCTTCCCCCTCTATATTATCAGTTTTTGTAACCTCGGTGTCTATTTGCTCGACACCTGAAATACCCATTACAGTGTTAGTTTCAGTAGACCTTGTATCAAGTACACCTTCATTGCCCCAATCCACATTTCCTAATGTTTTAGTTTTCCCTACATTATCTGTTTCGTTATCTTCCATTATCTATACCTTCGTTTGTAACATTTGAGTCCTTCGTGGGAAACCCTAATGCTTTTTCCATATCTACATTAGTTAGCCTTCCATTTTCTATAGCAGAGGACCCCATTGAAGATGTCTCCACTACACATAGCTAAATCATTTTTCCGTGTCACCTCCTCTTACCATGTCTTCAAAGCCTGCTAGTTTCTCAATACCCAAACCGACTATTTCCTCGATAGCGGTCCATACTCAAGCACCTCTGATGGTTAGTGTAGTTGCTTCCCCTCCGGCTTCCCATGCACTATCCAAATTTGAGTCCCATATTCCACTCATCCCCTTCACACCAATCCTTGAAATAGTATTTCAAGAGTCCCTGGAGTTCGAGTTGGAAATGTCACACCAGCTCGTTGTCGTAGAAAGCATCCACAAGGTGTACCAGAGTTCATCACGCTACCAAAGGGACCATAAAAAAAGAGCATCACAGGCTCTAGCACAAACTCAAAAAGCTTCCATCATCAATCCAGAGACGATGGAGCTTCATACGATTGAGAAGATTCCAATCTTCCAAAAACCCTTGGGGGAAATGACCCCGGTTGATTAGGCCTTTCACAATACTGTGGAGGATGTGGCTAGAATGAACACAACACAAAGGATGGGTAATGTCCAAATTGGTATGGGCTCCATTTACACTCATGATGAGTATTATAAGGACCATTTTTCAAAGCGCAATCCAAAAATGATGAGCTCGAACAGGCCTTAGCAGCGATAAGAAGGCAGATTGAGGCACTAGAGTCTAATTCAAAGAAAGGTTGAGAAGCTGGAGTCTGAAGTTGCATAGTTGAAGAAAAAATACTATCACTTGAGGCAAAAAATGATGAAATGTCCAAGCTATGTGATCTCCATATAAAATCACGTGTCGAGGTGAATCAAGATATCCAGGCGCTCACTTTCCAAAACAATGAGTTGCAGGCTAAGTTATCAAAAAGAATGGAGTAGCCTATTCTGTTCTCTAAGGAGCACCTCAAAGGTATGCATCTATAGTTCTTGGGAGAGTTCTCAGAAAGACCGAAAAAGGGTGTTACAGTTTGGAATTTTTTAGAGAAGTGCATGAGGCAATTGTTGTTGGAAGCCCAATCCTAGAATCCACTCAAGTAGACATCAATTATTGGTTAGACTTAGCCACGCAGCTCAAAAAAATTTAATATGTGCTTATCCACTTTGCTCTTATGAGCGATCTGGTTTGGTCATGGGTGACGACAAATATGATGCTACACTACTTCTTCACAAAGGTTGAGCTAGCCAAAAAAGGTTGCCTGCTCTTGGAATCCTTTATGCAAGATCAAGATATTTAATTGGGACATTTCAATACCTTGGCTAATGGTTTTCCTAGCTTCACTGACCTTGAAGGACCCATTCCATCAGTTGAAGAGTTAGAGCCTATGTGGGAAACATTCGTTGATAGTGCCTCAAACATTGATGTTTAGGAAGTCCCAACTCTTGATGCATAGGTGATTATTTTCATGGCCAAGTAAGCCCATATCGAGTCCTGTTTACAGGAGTTTGACAAAACACTGGATTTTACTGATCTTGAACGCATTTAAACATATCGTTGCCTTATCTAGGAGATTTAGAAGTAGTCAAATTTCTCTTTGGAACATTGGGTCGACACCTCTGCAGTATACAAGCATGTTTTTAAGAAGTCTTTGGACCAATATCTCCCCCAACCACCCAAACGGAATCAGGAAAAGGGGGTGGAAAGTGAATAAGATTCAAAGGTGCAAGGGACATAAGAGAAAGGAGAAGAGACGGAGGAAGAATTAGAGGATGGTGGGGAAGGAGAGAAAGATACCAACAACATTGAAGAAAAATTAGAGGAGCAATTTGAAGACTTTGAGAGTGAGGAGGACTCTGCTATCCAAGGACAAGGTCTGGGATCTTCACATTGAGGTAGTCTCAATGCCCCACGAGATGCCAGATGTGTTGCCAATTTTACCACACTTTGTTAAAATTCCTATTGTATACAGTTTTTGAGACCAACCATTGTAAAACTTCTCTTTTTCCACAAAATGGTTAAGATGTTATGTTGTTGTGCTTTCGCCAACTCTCTTTGGTTTAAAGACTGTATTCTTTTATATTATGTGGTTTCTATTCATTTTCTATATTTCTCTATCATGTTGCATGTTAAATTGTGAATGTTTTAGCATGGGCATTATTTCTGGTGAGATCTCTTCCTTACTTCTGTCTTAAAATCTTTCCTTCTTCATATCTACACATATGGTTGCAATTTCCAACACTTAGGCACTTTGGCATGTTTTTCTGTTAATTAATATTGTTGCTCTGTCAGTAGAGCAAAAGGCCAAAAAAAGGTAAAGATTGGAAAATATGGCTAAGTATGACAAAGGAAGTCAAAATGTAGTAAAAAATACAGGCGCTCCACTCCTAGAGCGAACCTTCAAAGCGCTCCACCCTTGGCGTGACACTCTAAATAGTGAAAACAACTTTAAAAGGGCCAAGTGTAAAAAGTTCAAAATGGTCAAAATCCCTGTCACTCCACTAGTGGAGTGATAGGCCCTAGCGCTCCACTAATAGAGCGAAGGGCTAGAAAGGATTAAAAGGAAGTGAACTTGGCTGAAAGTGCAAATAAAAGTCAAAGGTGGTCAAAGCGCCAAGCACTCCAGTCCTGGAGTGAACCCTCAAAGTGCTCCATCTATGGAGCAAAGGCGAAACAAAATAAAAATAAGTTAAAAATGTGTGTGCAAAAGATAACTCCCAAAAGGGTTAACATGTGGTCAAAGGGAAAAATGCTCCACTAGTGGAGCGCCTTTCCCAAGCGCTCCACCAATGGAGCGAAGTACAAGCAAGGCATAGAGAATGAAAAGGCACTAAGGGTGTAGTAAGAGAGGTCAAAACGATCAAAATCCAAAGTGCTCCACTAAATGGAGCGCCTATCCAAAGTGCTCCACTAGTGGCACGAATTTCAAAAAAAGGTTTTAAGAGAAGACAAAGCGAAGAAAAGTCAACTTGGTCAAAAGACAAAGTGCTCCACCAGTGGAGCGAAGGTTCCAAGAGCTCCACTAGTAGAGAGAAAGGCCCAGGCGCTCCAGTTATGAAGCAAAGTTCCTAGAAAAATTCAAAATGCAGCACAAACTACTCGAAATCACCATGAAGCTGCCCGAAGCTATCAAGGGCTGTTGTAAATCCACCATTGAATGTTTGAACTTACTCTAAGTTGCACTCTAATTCGTATGATCCTAATCATTTCCAGAACCTTCTGCCTTTACTACTCAATTATCTGAAAAGTCAAATTGACTGTTTCAAGTCATGATCAAAACCTTCTGCCTTTAAATGTTGAGTTATCTATAAGGTTGAATTGACTGTTTCAAGTCATCATCAGGGTCGAATTTGCCTGTCACGGGAGTGGTTGGACATTAATATTTTAAGCAGAATAATTCTTCTATAAAATCCAGTTTCTTCTCTATAACCAAGGATGGACAATATCTGCTAGAGAATCAGATTTATACTTTGAAATTTGCTTCCAAAATAAAGACTTATGGTTCTAGTTTTGAGTTTTCTATATCTGTGTATGACTTATATTCTATAATTTCTATTAAAATTAGTCACTCTATTACACAGTTTAATTATGTTTTTTGGATTTCACTGTTAATAGAGGATTAATCCCTGGAATACTTGCTAGAGTTTATACAATTCTAAATATTTAATACTGATTTCTATTAAAAGTCTATTATTTTGAATGCTGTTGGTTTAAATAGTTATGTTTTCTATCATGCTTCCAATTTTAAGGATTTTAGCTTTTTCCCATTCCTTTCAGAATCTTCCTAACTCTTATCTCAAAACCCCATTTTTATTTTCAAAACCAGCCCTACTGGAGATTGTCGCGAAGGACATTCCTTTCCTTCGGCTATTCAATGCTTGCTAGCAGGCCTAGGGTACTCTAAATTTAGAAAATATGTATCTAGGTCGGTTTGATTACCAAAATGAAGTAATGGGATATAATATTGCTAAAATATATTCTCTTTCTTCTTTAATAAACTCTTTAAACTTATTAATTAAATGATTTCCTTCTAAGCCCATGGCCAAGAGATGCTACCTATTTTGTAATGTTGCTCATCAATTGGTTATTAACCCTAACCCTCAAATGAAAGGTCATGATGACCAACCTACCTTTAAGGAAACAAAATTCATGAAAGAAGATGATGATTCTCCACCCTTAGGTTCTCTAACCCCTATCCATGATGAGAAAGGAAGATTCATTCTTAAATTTGCTACTCACATGGATTTCTTTTTGCGAAAGCATAGGAAAGTTATGGAATCCTTTCTTTGGGAAGGACCTGACAACCCAAATGTGTCTACAAGGGAAGGTTCACTTTTGGACCATCCCCAATAACTTAACTCAAACATGACACATTATCAAGGGTAAGCCAACATAATTAGAACAAGATCTATTCTCTCTTGAAAAAGAAACCTTTTCCCCTAAGGTTCAGGTATGCTAGGTCTTGTCCAATACGAGTAAACTTAAAGATCATTGATAGTTGTTCCTTCAAGGGGTATCTGTTGGTTTTGAATCAAAAAGATAAATTTATTGGGCACAATGCTTTAAAATTAAAATGCTTAACTATCTAATAACAATTCCACTACACTAATATTATAATGCATATGAGTTATACATAATTTAAATGGTTTCAAACTAAAAATTATCATTCATTGCATTTCAAATTGATTAGCTTACAACTTAAACAAAATTTGAAACTGGCACAATAAAAAACCAACTTCAAAACTTTATGCTTAATTTTAATGTACTCCCAATCTAAACAAGCTCCAAAGAAAGATCAAAGGTTTAGAGGTGAGAGAAAGAAAAATAAAAACAAGCCAATACTACCCTAAATTTCATTTCGAATCCTATAAAGTAGCACTTTTGATTTTAAAACCAATATTCACACACCTTGAGTTTCGAGATGGTTCAATCTTCAAAGGGACAAAAGACTATGAAATATATCGAGTATAACCACCATCGACATGCATAGATTGAATCCAAAAAAAATTAGAAGGTTTGTATTATAAAGATATTCAGAGTATATTTGTTTCAGTTTTGCTCACTCTAGTGGATTGCAAAAGAAAATCTTAGAATAATAATAACTTAGTTCAAGAATGTCATCCAACTACAAATAAAAAAATGCAAATAAAGCTAAGGGGTTAGCTAATAGATGGTTTCTGATCCTTGTAACATATTAGTAAGCCACTTTTTATACAATTTCTAGTCTTTGCATAGCGTTACATATTGCAATAAATTATTATCTATTTTCATGATGTGCTCTGTGAGATTATATTCAGCCATACTTTAGACCATAACTCATTAAATATTCAATACTTTGTCAATGCTTCATTAAACTTCCACTCACACGATGCTTGGGATCTCTAGGATGGCCATATCTCATTAAGTCTCCAATACTCTTCCAAACTCAGGTTAACTATTAATTCCACCATGTACGCTACCCAATACGTCTGTATTTGCTTGATTAGAATTTAAATACCATGTCCACCATCACGTTTTCCATCTTCTAAATTTAAAGCAACCACCTCGAATATCCTATGAAGAAAAAAAAAATGCAAATGTTAGAAGCTACTACTAATTTTTTTAATTATACATATTTTATTTTTATTTTTTATTTTTTAATTTATATATTATATATATATAGGTATTTTTTTTTAATTATGAAGTTATGAGATGAATCTACGTTTTTGTAGATTTATTCATGTTTTTTGGACTATTAGTATACCTTTGGTTAATTAATATTCATATGAATGTTGGATATATTGTACCTGTGAAGTTCTATAGTAACTCCCTTTGCTACTATCATTTTAGGAAGGTATATTCAAAAGACTTAACAAGCTTTTAATAAACATTTTTTTATTGTTTGCTGACTATCCATAACCATAGCATATCTATGCTTTTATTTGTGGTCTGGGTTGTTGTCCAACTGTCCATAAGGAAAAATATTTAGTTTTGGAATGGTTGTGCTAAGCTTAGAATTTATAAGTAATTATTTTGTGCAAAACTAGTTGAGTTTCCAGTGAGTAGATGGGGGGTTCAAATTTATGTTGCTCTGGTGAAAGTTAGTTGTTTGGATGAAATTTATATTTAACTTGAAAGAAAACATAAAATGATTCCACATCTTCAGATCATATCGTGCGCATTCCAATTAGGTAGAGGAGACGATTATTGTATTGATTGTCTATGATTAGATGTGATCAGAGGAGATAGATTTCATCTTGTCTACTTGTTTAGTGGAGTTTGGATAACCTTACAGACATATTAGCTCCTAGTTTACATCATATATAGACCAACAGGTCATATATTAGTTGAGCTAAATTTATCAATTTAGGGTTTATATCTCAATTGAACATCCACATAGAACGCTACAAAGTATCTGGTGGTAATACAACATAACACAGTCAGTTGATTTAGAAAGAATGGAGGTATCACAACAGTATCCTCTACATAAATTTTAGTCATTACATCTCATTAAAGCTTCAACGAGGCACACGAGAGTTTAGTTTGATGTTTACGGCACTAACATCACAACTGACAGGTTTTGTAAAGGCACGTGCAGAGGTCCATTATTGGTGGTAGAACAAGGATCTTACACTACCATCCATAGATGCGATAAAGCATTTAATAGCTATCTAATAGATATTACCATAGGTAGCGAATAATATATTGGTACTCAAAATAATATCAAGTCATGGTTACCCAGTGACACTGTGCAATCTGGGAATTAGACAAGTGCATGCAATACTTTTATTCTTGATGTTGGTAACGCTCGATTAGATAAAATTTTTCTTTGTAATCTAGGTACCCAAAACATGAGTATTACCTCTTCATTTCATGGTATAGAAGCATATCAACTATAACATCTGCTCAAAGAAATCACCAGGAATTGTATAATGAAATTAAATTGCCATGTAACCAAAGGAAATGTTTATAGAGAATGGTTAACATCACAGTGAGATTTCATCTCACCCTTCGAGTTCCAAGTCATAATACAAAAGCATACCCTATATAATATAAGCCTTTATATAAATCAGAAAGAACATCAGTCATGTTGACATCAGGATAGCACTAAGGAGTTGGTTTGTTTTATATAGGATGATACGCAGATCATAATCATAATATAATTATATTCCTAATTAGACTATCACAATCTGACGAATAAAGGAAGATCTTCATATTATAATATAAAAAGAATGATTTTTAATATCAAAGTAAAGAGAACTATATTCATAGTTTAGTATTCTACTTCCAAAGTAGAGTATAAAAAATCCAAGACTTATCCAGAAATGAAACATTAACAGAGTAAGAGTGGAAAGTTCCCACCTGGAACTCCAGTAGTTGAATGCTTCTCTTGTGCTTCCCTCTTCTTTCTTCTGCCTTCTCCTTCCCACATCACCTAGCTTCCTCTTTCTCAACCTTAAGGGCAATTTATAGATCTCTTTCTTCTTGGGCAAGAAAGATGTTTCCAAATATATATTTTATTTATTTTATTGTTTTTGCTTTCTTTCTTTTAGAAAAGATGCTTCTATATATATATATATATTATTTATTTTATCTTCTTTTTCTCACCCCAAGTTAAAGCTTCCTTATTTTTTTTTTTTTTTTTTTATATATATATATATATATATATTAATGGAAAGGAAATCCATAGAGATAAGAGCAGAATCTTATCCACTATTTCAACCTTCCCAAAGTAGCCATATGAAGGAAAGATTTATTACAAGGTAGTTTTTTTTTTTAATGTTTTAATCCAATTTAAAATTGAACAAGCTCATAAAAACAAACTACCTAATTTCCTTCTAAAATAGGATCAACTAGATCCAATAAAGTAAATCCTTTACTTTAAAAATTGCTCAATTTAAAGATTTCACAAAATCATGATAAATTGCGTGATATATATTATATTTTTCTAGAATAATTTGAAAAATGCAAAATATTATTTAATGTGCATTTTCAAAGTAAAATTTAATTAAACCAATCTCATGCAAATTAATCATGAAATCAAATATAAATCACACACAAATGGCATACAAGCACTCAATGCATGTGCTCAATATCCCCCATCACCATTTTTCCTTTGATTGTGCGAGACTTTTTAGAGTAATACTCAAGTAACACCACCATCAGGGAGGTAACTAGTGATGATAGGATTATGAGCTTTACCTGTTGAGTTGTCATAGTCATCATTTCCCTTTGGTGGTCAGTCTTCCACCTATGAAAATAAATGTTCCTGCAATCAAGCAATGCAACATCATTTTATTTTGACAAATACAATGCAACTATATTAAGCATTGAAACCGGCTACCATTACACAAATAGCAACTTAAAAATAGTCCTCCAAGGTGGGATGTGACATACTCCTCCCCTTAGATTAAACATAGTCCTCTATGTTTTCCTGCATTATTACATAACAAACAATAAAACATAGTTTTTGGCATAGTTTCCACTTTGCATAAGTGGTCCATAGTTCAGCCTGTATTATTACATAGCATCATTAAATAAATAAGGATAGTGTCTTTTCAAAATATTGCGCTTCCTCATAGTCTTGGAGTGAAACTCTAGAATTTTAGTTGATTTCATTGGAATGACTAAGGGATTCACCATCATTCGTGAGTGATAGAGTAGCTTGCCCTTCCAAATTTGGACTTTTGGTGGCAACGTGGATTTTGTGATTCATCACAATTTTACTTGTTCCTGCACGTTGTGGGCATATTTTTGCATAATGTTGTCCCTTACATGTAAAGCATCCCCCTAGAGGACCTACATGTTTCTTTCCCTTTTCCTGCACAATGGAAGATGATTCTTGTAACTCATTAGTCTCGGTTTTCTGGAGTCCCTTCTTGAAGCGATCTTGCTTCTTTTTTCAATTTTGTTCTTGCTCCCACTTCATAAAACCGACACTCTTTCTCTTCCTTAAAATTTGTCATTCGGGTTCTGAAAAAATGGCATAATTGAAAATAGGCCTCTTTTCTTGTGAATTGGACTTGACTTGCAATGTCCCAGATTTGCACTTTTGAGCTTCCAAGTTATCTAGCAGTTGGCCCTATTGGACCAGTTGTTTCTTAAGATCATTTACTTGTTCTTTCAACTCAAAATTCATCGCAAAAAGGTCCTCCACCATTTGGTTTAATATTTTCAACTTTCCTCCAAGACTTTTAGTTTGCTTCATCTTGCGAGATAATGTGTCCTCTTCGCTTCCGCTTTAGGGGCCATTTCTTGATATATAAAGAATAGTGTTAGATTACAATATTTCCTCAAGTTGTAATTCTAACTTCTATCCCCTATATTTAATGTTTTAATTGATAAAAGTCACCTTTGTTCATGGCTACTATTGCTAGTCTATTAAGGCTATAATGAACTAGCTTACTCATGGAATAGTCACTTCTTATATAAAAACACATGTTTACGACCTTCTAGAGTTTAGTCTATTGACACACAAAACATATTGCTTTATGACATATTTCAATGCTTAAATAGCGCAAAGCACATCTACTAAATTACGACAAAGCAAGATGATATCTTCAACCATGGTAAAGGTTCAGGTTGTGGCTATCTCTGGGTGAACCATTGCTAAACAAAATAGCAATCCACCAGAATTCGTCATGGTTGAGATATTCAGCTTCTTGGCCAAAGGTCAAATTGTAATGAGAATTAATTAAAGAAAACATTCTTTTATCTTGTCTTGTGTACTACAGTATGCCAAATTTAGATATACCCAGAATTTAATCCAAGAACATCTATAGTTCGATGATGGGTAGTTCTGTGACTACGCTCTTTGGACTATATCGAAGATATTTATCTTCTTTTAGGCTATCTCTAGGGACTAAATTTCAACTCACTTAATTCTTATTCACACAATGTTCCACTTTGAGCCATTTGGCCTAGGCAATTAACAAGTTATCCATAATAATTTGATAACCTTAATTCAAGGGGTCCTTTAGCGGATTTGAACCAACTTATGATCCCTCTTGTTCATACGCACTTGAAAATAAGGAGTAAGTCAAGAAACATAGATGTCGAGTAGTTTCCCAAAAGAGTCTAAGGTACACCGCTTAAAACCCATGGAAGGAGGGTTCACTTAGCTCTTCCACTTTTGAACGACTGTGGATCTATTCGTGGGAGAAAGGAACTCAGGCATCGACAATCTCAAGTATTGACTTGTCCTTACCAAGCGTGCATTGTTTGGGATTTTATGTTTTGAGTTTCTCTCATGCTATTATTTCATGCCCAAATATTTTGCTAACCTAGATCTAACTAGAATCTATTAGTTAGCCTGGGCTCTGATACCAATTGTAACAACCCCATTTGTTACCACAATTTTTTTTTTAAATATATATAAATATTCATCTTTCATGAGGCAAGGGTCATAATCATGAACTAAAATAGAATCATTCCATTTGGATTGTAAGCTATCAAGGCAAATAGCATCAAGAGTTATTAAGACTTGATCAGAGTCACTCTTGAGTAGAAGTGATCAGCTTCTACAAAACCCTCATACCACTCGGATATGGGAACGCTGGCCAAGCGTTAGATTACATCCCTCTTAAAAGGGAAATCACCCTTAACCATACTGTCCACTAAGACCAGTATATAGGTGAATGCCTTGAATATGGAAACCCATCATAATGAAATAACCTCAACAATGGTTATTCATAGATCTTAGATCCAACCCACATCTTCTCGATGGGATAACAAAATCACTACACGTGATTAAAATTACATAATCCTTGGAATGCCATGATTATATTACCTTATACTTCTTAAGGCTTATTTGTCCACCCTTTTTATTTAGGCAACCCTTTTGTTATGAATCAATTAAGTTCATTATAAAAGGACATTATTTGTCCATCATGGGAGTGCCCACTCTGAGTTTCCACTCGATTTATTCCATAATTTGTTATCATAATGATTTAGGTTATACCAACCATGAATGTTTATGAGGTGGACATAATTCGATTAATCCTTGAGGGATATAATCCATTACATTATGATTCTTGAGATTGTAGCACACATGAGTTATTCAATTGAGCAAGATTTACATTCCATTACATTCTACTTTTTACATCCATACAACCATTGAATACATCAAGTGCTAGTTGTTGAAAGGTAAAGCTAGCTAACTACATCATTCATAATTACCCAATACATTCCAGAAAATAATTGACATAATCGTATATCATTAAATCATCAACATATTAAAGTTAAGCATACATTCCTTGCATCATAGTACACATTGACATAATCTAAGAATTGCATAACTATTTTATCAAGCATTTAACCATCTCATCCACTTAAATCATTTTTATTTTGAAGTAAAAGCAACATGCACAAGAATTAACACATCAAACCACAAATAGAGTGACACATTGTTTATCCTAGGAACCCTCATGGGGAATAAACCCAACCTCCAAAATATGTACTTTCCTCATATTCATAAACTCAGGATGTCAAATATTACAAATATAGAAGGGCCACTATGGGTCCCTTTCAATCAATTATACATGGCAAGGAATACAACCGTTCCTTATCAAATTCATGATGCAATTAAGGAATTTTCCTAATTCCCTTCTCTAAGTCATCATTATATCATTAAGGTATTTACCATACCAATAAGGAATCCATCTATCCCTTTAAACTCATGATGCAATTAAGGAATTTTCCTAATTCCTTTCTCTAAGTCATCATTATATCATTAAGATATTTCCCATACCAATAAGGAATTCATCTATCCCTTTAAACTCATGATGCAATTAAGGAATCTATTGATTTCTTCCTCTAAGCCATCCTAAGAATTTTCATATGTTTATGATAATCATCGGAATCTTATTTTGGAGAAGTCGTATCGATGTTAGAGAGAACCATATAAGTTCCCTCAAGAATGAATTCCAAATTCATTCTACATAATTGACACAAAGTCAATCCATGAATTAAAGTCCCATACCTTTAATTCATTAATAAACCATTCTTCCTAAATTAATAATTTAAGCTAATAACTTAAATTATCTATCATTTCATAATTATATCCTGTTGTAACAACCCATGTCAACCACCTTTCTCCTTAATATTAGGTTAATAAAAGTAAACCCTTAGAGGTTTAGCATGGGTAATATAAAGCTCATTATACTAAAGCTATTTCCTTTGATTATATACAAACCAATAGGGGTCTAATTCCCCATTGAATACAACATATTAATCTATTCAATTGATTCTCAATTGCTATCAAATTTGCTTCCTAAATTTGATCCAAGATTCATTTCATTACTTTCCAAATCCTATCAATTCTCTTCCCAAATGTGAGCTAAAGATGCATCAAATATCCTACACAATTTTTATATTTCAATCCAAGGTTAGCTCTCAAATCAATTCATTTCCATAACTGGATCCCAATATGCATTCAATTATTTCATCCTCTATCATAAAGTTTTCAAGAATGCATTTGTAAACTATTATCAAATTTTTCCCAAAATTTGATCCAACATAATCTCTAATTATCTTGCTAATTTGGTTATCAAAATCCAATCCAAATATTATTTCTCTTATCTCCAAATGATACCAAATTTACCTCCAATATTTGCTTTAATACTATTCAATTAATCTCTCAAAAGAGGAAAACCCCATAAATTCCCATAAATCATCTAGCATCAAGGTCCATCTCTAAATAATTTACTTTTCTAATCCCAATCATAAATGCCATTCCTTTGATTGTCAGGGATGTTTGGAAGAGTCCCATACCTCTTCCTGGATGGACACCAAGATCATCCATTCTTCTAATGGATTCCATTCATTAAAAATTTCATAATAAATCATAGTATGTATTTTACATACAAAATCTAAAATTCCACTAAAATCATTACTTCCATTTACTTCTCATATTTAACATAGAAAATCACCAAGCATGAATAAACAATTCATTCATCATAACAAGGATTAATTCTTAATCCCATTCATCATTTATATGCAAACATGCATCACATATTTGTATATCACATACAAAGAAATCACCAATCATGAATAGATGATTCATCCATCCTTAATATTTTTATAAATAAGGATTGATTCATAATTCCAATCCATCATTTGTTTGGAATATCACCAAACTTAGGGAAGAGTCCCATACCTCTTCCCAAGGAATGGACACCAATCCAATCCTTCCAGGAACTAGAATGCATGTTTCCAAACTTCTAGTTGATTATATTCATTCAACATAAAACATAAGATAGTTTATGTACTATCTCTATTCATTAAACATAAATATTTGCATTCAAAGTATGCTAAAACTTATGTTCAATTTAATCACTTTTAATTGATTTCTAGGAATTACCAATAATCAATTTAACTATGAAAGGTTATCATATTAGAATTATCTTCTATTCATAAATCAAATGATTTAATCCCATTGAATACATAAATCTGAATACACATCATCAATCTACATATGATAAAGTATACCTATTATAATACATACCCTAATCATTCAATTTTTGTGAAGACAGATCTAATATTTAAAATAATATTAATTCTAATCATACCATAAGATGATACTTCCATAACATAGCATCGAATATTAAAATATTAATACAATATCCTATGAGAGTTCTCATCTCTACAACATATAACATTAACTGGTGTAGTGGTGCTATTTATGATTTGTCCAAGTTCTATATCCTTAAGAGAACTTAAGCACATCTCAATGTGATGGAATTTTATACTCTCATTACCTCTAACCTATCGATAATATTAATACAATATCCATGGTTGTGTCAAAAGGAGTGCGTTGGTTAGGATTTGACATTAAACTTGTTAGGGTAAAATAGGTAGTATATTGGATGATACTACATAGGTTATTACATTTACTTTTTACCATAGGAGATATTTGTTGTTCTGTAATATCTTGTGGTTAATTTAGGTTAGTAACTAAAATATCCTATGTCAAGACATTTTAGTCTAGGTTGTTAGTATAATTCTATTCTAACAACTCCGTTAGCGCTACTTATGCTAATTGGTTAATTATCCTATTTTGTAACCTATATAAGGCTACGATATTCCTAAGTATAGCCTAATGTTGAAATATATTATTTTTATAATCATTCTTGGGCACCTAATGATTGCATTGGAATCAAAGCTAATTTTTTTTTGCCCGCCCGGAGGAAGAGCAGGTGACAAAATGGCACGATCCACGCCCATCCAATGAGCTTGATTGGATAGGTCAAAATGCCTATCCAGGCCCCTCATATGAGGTGGATCAACTATATTGGCAATGACTCGATCACCCCTCATCCGAGGTGGATCAAATACGATTGGCTCCAATACGATCACTCAGGTCACAGACCTGACATGCCGCAAACTTGCCAAGCTTGAGTCCCTAAGGACTACGTTGGCCCATCAGGCCCACGCTCCCACAAAGTAGCCAGGGAGACCATGTGAAGGGTAGGAGTGCCCTCATGCTCCCATGTGGCTACTATCAACTGGGAGTGCCACGAGGGTAGGAGCGCCCTCTCACTCCCATCAGGTCATGATCGACGAATGGAGGACATGCTCCGATGCTCGAAATTTGATGATTGAAAATTTAGGGTAGGAGCACCCTCCTTTATCCAATGATTGGCCTAAATCACATGACATCAGGCACAGATCTTGAGGTGTTGACCTATCGTAGACTCCATTTTCTAAGGATAAACCATGTGCCCGACTCTGGAGGACACCTAGCCTAACTGACTAGGCAGTGTTGATGTGGACCCTACATTTGTGACACATGGACCTTAGGGGGTTAAAGTGGACCTACTAGGTGGTGATGCATGGCAGTACACGTGGAGGGTCCTAAATGGTTGATAGCGGCAAAAGGAGGGCGATCAAAATGTTAATTACCCAAAGGAAATCACTTCACTACACATGATGTGAGGGTTTTTAACCCCTCAAGTTCCTTTGTCATGGTAGATGTGGGACTAAATGTCCCTTTGATTTTTTTTTCACTCAGTCACGAAGAAGCCTTCACATAGAAGGCACTATTCTAGCTTCCCATCGAGCAAGACAACCCGATTGGCTCGGACGAGCCAGCCAAAGGCTGAGATCTGCGGGGTTAGAGGATCGATTCCCTTCGACAAATTTTTTTTTATATGTCTTTTTTATAAATACTATTGGGTCTCCTTTTCAAAGCTACGCACGCGGAATCAACAAATTTGGTATTATTATCATGTTTGATTTTTTTTTTTGTGTGTTTAAATACTTTTTTAGATTATTTTTTATATAGTTTAGCCAACTTTGGTTTAAATTAATCAATTTTTCAAAGTTTAAGTTGATTTTTTTTTCCAAAAATTGCTTTATTATATAGATTATTGATCTTTTAAACTATTTTCTACCATTTAAAACTTAGAGAATATTTAAAACATCAAGAAACCAATTTTTTTTTGCAATACCTCCTCTTATTCCTATAGTTTTCTCCCCCATTTTTGGAGATAAAGAGACATAGGAACTCCATATTCTATTGCAAAACCAAAAGACACAAAATCTTCACACTTTCATGCAAATTAAAAATTGGGCAAGAAAAACAAAAAGGGTCATTTTTTTTGCAACAACATCAAATTATTGCTTTTGTTTTCTCCTCCAAAGGGGATATAAGACACAATATTGCAATTTTTTTGTTGCAAACCTTGAGAAGAATTTTGATCCTAGTGCTTCACCTATTTTTTGAGTGTTGAAGAAATAAACCAAGTTGTGTGTCGATTGGTCTGGAAGCCTTTCAAACGTGGGTCGTGTGTCAACTTGTCTTGAAAGGAGTGTTTGATTTCTAATTTTGTAAAAATTAAGGGGGGATAGAAGACACATTTGTGATTCTATTTTTTTGCAAAATTGTAAGAAAAATGGGGGATATTTCAGAGTAATAAGGTGCATTATCAATTGTACTCAACACCTATTCTTAAAATTGGCTACACTAGGTGCATTTTAGGTTGCATCCGACATCGATAGTGATAAAAATTTGGGTTGCTCTCTTTTTTGGTAAGTGTTTGTATTTATAGTGGGTTTTAACAAGGATACCAAAACCTGATTACATAAGCAATGGACCTAGGGCATCAATCCCTTGAAATTGGACACCAAAACATAAATCTCGCCCAGCAGTAACATTAAACATGAAACAATCGCCCTTAGCAAGAAACAAAAAAATAAGAAAGAAAGTAGTTTTGGAGATCTCGCCCAGCAGGGAGTAGCCAAAAACCACCATCAAGAAGATCCCGCCCAGCAGGAAGCAAAGAAAAACCGTTACAATAAAATCCCACCTCGTGGGAAGCAGTAAAAACCATCACAAACAGTCTTGCATAGCGGGAAGCAACAGGGAAATCCCGCCATCGGGGAAACCAGAAAAAAATAAAGGATCCCGCCTCACGGGAAAACCGGTGGATTTGGCGAATCTCGCCCTATGGAGAAACCATCCTGCCCATCGAGAAAACATTCAGTTCAGCGAGAGCCATCCTACAGGAAGCCGACAGCCAGCACAGAGAGGATCCAGCCCATCAGGAAGTGACTAGAGAGTTGCACCACAAGGAACCCGCCTCGGGAAAATAGAAGAGGATCCCAGCAGCAGGGACCAAGAATCCCGTCCAAGCACAAAGCCCATCGAGGATTCACAAGAAAAAGAGGGAAGCTGTCCAAACCCTAAACCGTCACCTCCATCGCATCGAGAAACGCAAGGGACTAGATCCACGTGAAAAACCTATAAAAAACCCCAGGGGGAAGCCTGAGGGAAAAAGGAAAGGGATCCTCAACCAAACAGGGATCCCTGGGAAGCACCAGTCCGAAAAAACAACCAAAGAAACCCTAGCCGACCGGGAGGGGCGCAGATAGTGGAGAAGGATCTCCCTCCAGGAGATCATCTGCAAACAACCACTCCCCAGGAGGGATGACTTGAGTTGAGCCAGGGACTGAGCAGGAACCAGGAGCCATGGGAGGGAGAGCAGGGGAGGGACCAGAGCCCTCCCCTCTCTACTTTCTTCCCTCGGGTTGCTCTCTTTTTTATTATTGCACTAACCATCATGTTTTTTGCAATTAAAAAATCATAAAACATTGAAGAGCATTTCAAAAACCCAAACTTCACTAAAATTGCGCTACACCTTGCATAGGTTAAACAAGTCAATTTTCACTCCCCATCAAATGTCATAATCCAATCACCTTGATTCACTCTCTTTGTTTGGCTTAATTTCCTCAAACCTTTTCATCCTTCTTGAAGGGTGTTAAGGCAGGTGCCATTAAATATCCTAGAGAGCAAAATCAGAAGTCTTCGAAAACCTCCCCTTTAATTTGCTCTATTTGTTTGGCTTAATTTCCTCAAAATTTTTCATCCTTCTTCAAGGGTGTTAAGGTAGGTGCCATTAAATATCCTATAGAGCAAAATTAGAAGTCTTCCAAAACCTCCCCTTTAATTTTCTCTATTTGTTTGGCTTAATTTCCTCAAAATTTTCATCCTTCTTGAAGGGTGTTTAGGCAGGAGTCATTAAATATATTAAAGAGCAAATTAAGATCTTCCATATACTCTTTTGAAGGAATACTGCAAGATAAAGTCATCTTAGTCACATCAATTTGAAACCTTCACCATGGCAATGATAAAAACATATCTCAATGAAAGCCAACTGCTTAAAGGTTCAAATTTTTCTACCTGGAAAACTAAGGTAAAAGCTACTTTAACTATAGAGGATATGTGGAATATAGTGGATGGCATTGAAACTAGACCCACATCACCTAGAGCAGATCAGACAACATATGATAAAAAGGATAAAAGACTTTCCTTATTGATCTTGCTAGCTATTACTGATGATATCCAACCTCATATCAGTGAAGCTAAAAATGGTAAGGAGGCATGAGATGCATTAGCTACCATCTTTGAGGGAAAGAATCAATCCATGATTCTTAACCTTCAAACACAGCTTCATACTCTTCTTATGAATTTTGGAGAAACAATAGAGCTATTCCTCTATAGAGTGGTAGATATGAAAACAAAACTACAAGCCTTAGGAGAAAAAGTGGAAGACAAAGTCCTGACCTCTATCATTTTGAGGGCTCTTCCAAACTCCTATAGAATGTTGATCACTTCACTACAAGTCTCTGGGAGGACAGTGACTTTTGTAGAGTTGGTAAATATTCTTCAAACTAAGGAAGCTAATGAACTCCAAAGAGACGAGGCATCCAAAAATGCACTTTTCTCAAACAGGCAAAGTGGAAATAAAAAGTGGAATCAACAGAAAGGTTCTTCTTCTAACAAAGATAAGGGTAAAGACAAAGAGACTCAGAAGAAGAAGCAGTATTGTAAAATTTGTGATAAGGACACTCATGAAACCAAGAGATGTTGGTTTAAGAACAAATCGCCCAATAAAAAATGACAAAAGAAGGGCAAAGGCAAACCAAAGAACAAGAACAAGCAACAACATGGACATATTGCTACCACTGAAGATTCTAGTTCAGATTATGAATGAGCACGCAAAGTTCTCATGACTCATACAGATTCCCCTCATAAGGATACTGTGTGGTACATAGATTCAGGTGCTAGTAAGCATATGACTGGCGATAAGTCCTAGTTTGAGACATTTGAGGCACAATAAGGTAGACCAGTGACCATTGCTTATGATAAGACCTATCGAGTCTAGGGAGAAGGAAGTTTTTTTGTCTCCATTCCAGATGGAGAATGTTAGGTTCAAAAAGTTCTTTATGTACCAGGATTGGAAAATAATATTTTGTCAGTTCCACAAATCCTAGACAATAACATGAATGTCAACTTCAAAGTGGACCAAGGGAAGAAACATTACTTTGTCACTCAGAAAGGAAAAAAAATAGCAACGGGTTCTTACAAACATGGTTTGTTCACATTAGATGCAATTACCTCATCACATACTATAATGGCAGTAACAAAAAAAGAGGGCACTTCTCTATGGCATAAGAGATTTAGGCATCTAAGCTCAAGGTATTTAATTGAACTCAATAAGTATCAAATGGTGAAAGGACTACCTACTCTTTCATCTACTTTGCCAGTGTGCTTAGATTGCTTGGCAGGAAAGCAACACAGAGTACCTTTTGAACCTAGATCCTTCCGAGCTAAAGTACCTTTGGAGTTAGTTCACACATATTTGTGTGGTCCTATGTCTACCAGTTGTGGAGGAAAAACGTATTTTCAATTGTTTTTAGATGATCACTCAAAGAAAATGTGGGTCTTCTTCTTGCAGTTGAAGTCTAAAGCATTTTACTATTTTCAGCTTTCAAGAAAATCGTTGAGAAAGAATCATAATGTTTCATAAAGACCCTCCGTTCAGATCAAGGGGGGGAATACACATCAAAATAATTTTCCTCATTTTTGCAGAAACATGGGATAAAAATATAGTTAACAACAACCTATTCTCCTCAGTCAAATGGAGTTGTTGAGAGAAGAAATTGTTCCATTATGGAAATGGTTCGATGTATGCTTAAGGGAGCCAATATTGAGCATAGTTACTAGGCTAAAGCTGTAACAACTACAATATATCTTCTAAATAGGGCACCCACATGGGCTCTTGAAGGTATGACTCCTCAGGAAGCATGGAGTGGAAGGAAACCCTCCATATATCATCTACGAGTATTTGGGTGTAAGGATTTTATGCATATACCTAAGGAGAAAAGAAAGAAGTTATATGAGAAGACCTTGTAGTGTGTTTTTATTGGATATGATGAATTATCAAGAGGCTATCGGTTGATAGATCCATTCACCAAGAAAATACATGTTAGTAGAGATGTAGTGTTTGATGAAGCTTTCACATCTAACACTACATCAGTATACCTAGAAGATGAGAAGCAACAACCAGAGACTCCTCAACAACAGAAAAAACCTCCAAAATGGTATACAAGTACTATGAGATATTCCAAACTCACTTCACCACTAGATCTCACTCTCAATCATCCAAAGACACAAAGCATGTATCGATAGAGAAAGGTAGAAGCCTCTACTTGATGATCTTTATGCAGATTTTCAAGAGCTTTTTATTGATAGAGATTTAGAAAGTGGAGATGATATGGAAATTGATGAGGAGAGGGTTTACATGTCTTCATATGATAAAAATGAACCTTCTACAGTTGATGAAGCACTTAGTCATCCTCAGTGGAAGGCAGCTATGGATGCTGAACATAAATCTCTCATTAAAAATAAAACATGGAAGCTGGTCGATTTGCCTAAAGGAAACCCATAGGCTACAAATGGGTTTACAAAGTCAAATATAAGGTATATGGTACCATAGAGAAGCATAAGGCCCATATTGTGGCAAAGGGATATGCTCAAAATGAAGGCCTTGATTATGAGTAAACCTTTGCACCCACTGCAAAGATGACCACCATTCAAGTTCTTTGTGCTATGGTAGCACATTTCGGATGGAAATTACATTAGATGGATGTAAAAAGTGCCTTTCTAAATGGTGACTTAAAATAAGTGGTATACATGACTCAACCTCTAGGATTTTCTGAGGAGGGCCATGAGCAATAGGTTTGCAAGTTGGTCAAATCATTATACGGGCTAAAACAAGCCCCAAGAGCATGGTACATCAAAACGGATAGTCACCTACTGCAGCACAAATTCAAGAGAAGTCCATATGATGCAAATCTCTATATCAAGAACATAGGTTCTAAAATAGTGATTCTTGTACTGTATGTAGATTATCTGATCATCACTGGAAATTTAGAGAAATTGATCAATGCCATGAAGAATGACTTGAAAGAGATTTGATATGATAGATCTAGGAATTCTCCACTACTGTCTTGGCATTGAGATAGAACAGAAGAAAAATCATCTTAGGGTGACTCATAAAAAGTATGCCAAGACTTTAGTAGAAAAATATCATATGACTGATTGTAAGCCCAAAGCAACACCGATGGAATTAGGGCTTCAGTTATCATGGTATGATGACTCACCATAGGTAGATGGCATGCTATATTGACAGATGATTGGAAGCCTCATCTATCTAACCAATACTAGACCAGACATTACTTATGCTGTAAACTATCTTTCTCGGTTCATGCAGGAACCAAAGGTCTCTCACTAGAAAGTAGTAAAGTGTGTTCTTCACTACATTCAGGGTAGTGTAGAATATGGTCTAGAGTATAAGAAGAATAACTCATTCTTCTTACAGAGTTACACTAACTCTGACTACGCTGGATCCCTAGATGATAGAAAATCAACATCAGGATATGTATTTCATCTTGGATCTGGTCCTGTCTCATGGCATAGTAAAAACCAACAGGTGGTTGCTTTATCTTCAACAAAGGCAGAGTATCACATTGCACGTGGAGCTGTGTGAAGCGATATGGTTAAGTTGCATCTTGGCTACCATGGATCTACCAAAGAAAATTCCTATTCATATTTTTTGTGACAACTCAAGTGTTTTGAACTTGGTCAAGAATCTAGTCCATCATGAATGCACAAAGCATATTGACACAGATTGTCATTTCATTCGTGATGAAGTTCCTAAACACAGGATCAAGCTCCAATACATTCCCACTAACGAACAGGTTGCTGACATCTTCACAAAGGCACTTGGATGTGTCAAATTTGAGTTGTTCCAAAGTAAACTTTGTATATCAAAGTAATGTAATAAAGGGGGATGTTAGGGTAAAATAGGTAGTATATTGCATTATACTACATAGGTTATTACATTTACTTTTTACCATAGGAGATATTTACTGTTCTATAATATCTTGTGGTTAATTTAGGTTAGTAACTAAAATATCCTATGTCAGATATTTTAGTCTAGGTTGTTAGCATAATTCTATTCTAACAACTCCGTTAGCGCTACTTATGCTAATTGGTTAATTATCCTATTTTATAACCTATATAAGGCTACGACATTCCTAAGTCTAGCCTAATGTTGAAATATATTATTTTCATAATCATTCTTGGGAACCTAATGGTTACAAAACTAAACCATGTACTTTAGCTATGGGATATCTTATTATGGGAGGATCAAAGATCTATGAAAAACTAAGGAAAATGCTTGACCAAAGCAAAAAAAAAATGATTCCACATCTTCAGATCATATCGTGCGCATTCCAATCAGGTAGAAGAGATGATTATTGTATGACCGACTATGATTGGATGTGATCAAAGGAGATAGAGTTCATATTGGCTACTTGTTTAGTGGAGTTTGGACAACCTTAGGGACATATTAGCTCCCGGTTTACATCATACCTAGCTCAATAGGTTGTAGATTCATTGAGCTAAATTTATCAATTTAGGGTTTATATCTCAATCGAACATCCACATAGAATGCTACAAATTATCTAGTGGTAATACAACATAACACAATCAGTTGATTTAGCCAGAATGGAGGTATCACAATAGTATCCTCTACATAAATTTTAGTCATTACATCTCATTAAAGCTTCAACAAGGCACACGAGAGTTTAGTTTGACGTTTACGGTACTAACATCACAATTGACAGGTTTCGCAAAGACACAAGCAGAGGTCCACTGTTGGTGATAGAAAAAGGTTATTACATTACCATATGTAGATGCGAGAAAGTATTTAATAACTATCTAATAGAGCTTCCCATAGGTAGCAAATAATCTATTGGTACTCAAAATAATATCAAGTCATGGTTACCCAGTGACATTGTGCAATTTGGGAACTAGACAAGTGCATGTAATGACTTTTATTCTCGATGTTGGTAACACTCGATTAGATAAAAATATATTTTTAATATAAGTACCCAAAACATGAGTATTACCTCTTAATTTCATGGTATAGAAGCATATCGACTATAATATCTGCTCAAAGAAATCACCAGGAATGGTATAGTGAAATTAAATAGCCATGTAACCAAAGGCAATGTTTATAGAGAATGGTTAACATCATAGTGAGATTTCATCTCACCCTTCGAGGTCCAAGTCGTAATACAAAAGCATACCCTATATAATATAAGCCTTTATGTAAATCAGAAAGAACATTAGTATTATTGATAGTAAGATAGCACCAAGGAGTTGGTTTGTTTTATATAGGATGATACGCAGATCATAATCGTAATCTAATTATATTCCTAATTAGAATATCATAATCTGACAAATAAAGGAAGACCTTCACATTATAATATAACAAGAATAATTTTTAATATCAAAGCAAAGAGAACTATATTCATCGTTTAGTATTCTACTTCCAAAGCAGAGTATAAACAATCCAAGACTTATCCAGAAATAAAACATTAACAGAGTAAGAGTGGAAAGTTCCCACCTAGAACTCCAGCAGTTGAATGCTTCTCTTGTGCTTCCATCTTATTTCTCCTGCCTTCTCCTTCCCACATCACCTCGCTTTCTCTTTCTCAACCTTAAGGACAATTTATAGCTCTCTTTCTTCTTGGGCAAGAAATATGTTTCCAAATATATATTTTATTTATTTTATTGTTTTTGCTTTCTTTCTTTCAGAAAATATGCTTCTATATATATATATTAATGGAAAGGAAATCCATAGAGGTAAGAGCAGAATCTTATCCACTATTTCATCCTTCCCAAAGTAGCCATATGAAGGAAATATTTATTACAAGATACTTTATTTTATTTTTATTTTTTTTCTGTTTTAATCCAATTTAAAATTGAACCAGCTCATAAAAACAAACTACCTAATTTCTTTGTAAAATAGGATCAATTAGATCCAATAAAATAAATCCTTTACTTTAAAAATTGTTCAATTTAAAGATTTCACAAAATCATTATAAATTGCGTGATATTCTTTGCAATTATTTTCTGGAATAATTAAATGTAAACATTATTAATGAGCATTTTCAAAGTAAAATTTATTTAAACCAATCTCATGCAAATTAATCATAAAATCAAATATAAATCACACACAAATGGCATACAAGCATTCAATGCATGTGCTCAATATCCCCCATCACCGTTTTTCCTTTGATTGTGCAGGACTTTTAGAGTAATACTCAAGTAACACCGCCATCAGGGAGGTTACTAGTGATGATAGGATTATGAGCTTTACCTATTGAATTATCATAGTCATAATTTCCCTTTGGTGGTTAGTCTTCCACCTATGAAAATAAATGTTCTTGCAATCAAGCAACACAACATCATTTTATTTTGACAAATACAATGCAACTATTTTAAGCATTAAAACCAGCTACCATTCCACAAATAGCAACTTAAAAATAGTCTTCCAAGGTGGGATGTGACATATAGTTTGCTTTTACTTGACATTAGTAGCAATAGTTTTATTTATATTGATTTAATAATGTGTTAAATAATGTAAATAATTTATTAATAGTTTAGCTAAGTCAAATTTAATTAATAGGATTAAACCTATTAATAAATGTTATATTTAAGAATTTTAATAATATTGATTAATTAATGTGTATTTATTAATTATTAAATCCTTAAAAATAGAAGTAAAATGTGCAAAGGATTAGGTTTTTTTTTCCTGAAAAATTGTCTCATAGTTTAGGAGCCATATCTTCGTGAAGAGTTATCCGATTCAGCTAATTCTTGGACCAACTTGTGTGGAATTTGAATAGCTTTAAAATGAGTGGTCATATGCAAGAATTAGAGTAATATTGAGGGAGATACGATCCTATGAAGTCAACCATTTAGAACAAGGGTAGTGACAATTTTTCAAGTCGCGAAAAATAAAATTGCAAATATTTGTTAGCTAGAGTTCGAATGATGGGAAGAGAAATGAAGGGTTAGGAATTCAGTGAGGCAAGACATTCTATTTGGATAAAGAAATTTTCAGCTAAGTTTTTTTTCTCTTTCTTTATCTTAGAAAATTGTGCATGAAAATTTTATAAAGTTTTTATCAAATATTATATTTGCTATAGGATATTTAGATAAATTTCAATAGATTTTGAGTTTTAGTTTTCTTTCCATGGATTGATTTATAGTTAAATTCTTAGAATCATCTCTAGTGGTATAGGTTAGTGAGCACACCTCAGAGAGGTCCTCCTTGCTTCAAGATAAGGTAGTTTTTGGTAAATTTAATGGGTATTGGCCAGGGGCTTCAACATTGAGAAAATGGATTGATAAGAGTTGGAAGTCTCCAAGAGTGATTATATCATTTCTTATCAAAGGTTTTTTCCTAGCCATTTTTTTTTCTAGGGAATAAAGAGAAAAAATACTAAAAGGGGGTCCTTGGTTTATGGGAAGAGCATGACTCTTCCTTACTCGCTGGTATGAAGGCTTTTCACTTGAAAATATAAATCTATCCCTAGTACCAGTCTAGGTTAGGATGTTTGGGTTACCCATTGAATTTTGGGAAATATATACCTTCAAGGAAATAGGCAATACTCTAGGAGAATTCCTTAAGATTTCATATATGACGAAATATGGATTCTTGGCTATTTATGCTCAAATATTGGTCATGATTGATATAAGTAAAGCTTTACCAGAATCAATTATTTTTAAGTATGGGGATAAGATGTGGATCCAAACTATAGATTATGAAAAAATATATTTTAGATGTAGAAGATATCATGAGGTGGGGCATATTGAGAGATCATGCCCTAAGAAGAGCCCAACATAATCATATGTAGAAAATCGCAAGAGAAAATTACAAATGGTTATGGATGAAGATGGTTTTCAACTTTAAAAAAAATAGATGTAGACAAATAAAAGAAAATAAATAGTGGAGACCAATAAGGAAGGTCATAGAAAGAAATACCAACTCTTTTGAGGCTTTAGCCTATGAAGAAAAAGTAGATAAAAAATTAGAGGACATAGTACAATATTTTTAACATATTAACAAGGAACCGTCTATTCAGTATGATCCTGATTTATGGAAGAACATTCTCGATGAACCTAAGGAATGTGTCTCATCATATTTTGAAGACTCTCTTAAAGTACCATGCACCATTTAGGATAAGAAAAAATTGGTAAAGAAAATGTAGTTTTAGAAGTTAATACCTCTGCCATTAATAAGGAAATATCAAAAAATGAGCAGGATAGGTCAAAAGCTTCTGTAATAGAGCTAGGAGAGGATAAATATGATGAAAAATAAAATTTTGAAAGAATATTGAGGAATAGAATAATAAGACCTACTCCTGATATAGGCAAGGCAAAAATAGGAAAACCCTAACATTATTAAGCAAGGTCTAGGGAAGCAAGATCAAACATAGAGAAAGGAACACAAACTAAGTTGGTTGAACTTCTCTTTACCAAACAATAAAATAATATTGGTAATACACAAGTAGGGCCAAAAGCCCCTAATGAGACATGATTATCATCTCATGGAATATAAGGGGTGCTAATGCCCCTCAAAGTAGAGGTGTATTAGGGACCTATGTTTAAGTAATAAGCCTGATATTCTTTGTATTAAGTAAACTAAAATGACAAAAGAAGAAGTTTCAAAAACTATGAAAGTAGTATGGAAAAGATGTGAATGGGATGCTATGGATTCTTAAGGAGCGGCAGGGGGAATTCTAATTGGAGTGGGATTGAAGCCTTTATGAGAAGTAAATACCAAGAAACCTGATTCATGATCATTGGAGATTTTAACTCCATAACCAAGCTGGATGAGAAATTTGGGGGAATTAAGAAATTGACCCAAAGTATGAAAGATTTCTCAACTTTTATTCAAAACAATAATCTATGGGAGGTTGAGTTTGAAGAAGACAACTATACTTGGACCAACAATAGGAGAGGCTAGAACCTTATAGTAGAAAAATTAAATAGATGCATTCTATTATATTATTGGATAGATGAAGGAACTTGTGCTAAAATTAATACCTTAACAAGGATTGGTTCAGATCACTAGCCAATAAGAGTTAAAATGGTGGTAAGTGAATATAGAAAAATATCATATTTTAAATATGAGCAGATTTGTGAAGATCATCCTAAATTTGTTGATATGATAGCTCAAACATGGAATTATTTAGGTAATGGTGGGTTGTATGCTCTTCCAAATCAAATTAAATCCATGACATCTATATTAAAAGAATAGAGCAAGAACACATTTGAAAATATTTTTGAGAAGAAAGAACTAAAAAATAAACTTTTAAAATTCTAAAAAGGTGATCTTAATAACCCAAGCTCAGAGGAAATGGAGTTTCTTAGTGAATATCATAATATTTTGAGTAAGGAAGGGAAATTTTGAATATTAAAATCAAGAAAAACTTGGTTAAAAGAAGGAGATAAAAATACAAAGTTTTTCATAGGATGGCTATAGTACAGAGATCATATTCAAGAATTAGTAGAATTAAATAAATATAAGGGGTTTGTATTGAAGATCAAAGTGAAATTATAAAAGAGGTAAATTATTTTTATCATAATATTCTAGGTTCAGAGGAGACCAAAGCTCTTAATGATAAACTTCTTCAAGATGTTCCTTTAGTTATAATGAATGAAGACAATAGGAAACTGTTGGAGCCTAGTACTCTAGAAGAAGTTCATTTAGCTCCTTTATATTTTAATAAGGATAAATCCCTAGGCCTAGATGGGTTATCTATAGTTTTTTACCAACATAATTAGGACATAGTAAAGGATTCTTTATTGGTGGTAATGAAGCAGTCTAGGGTAAAATAATACATACCTTATAAAAATAATACAACATATCTTACCCTAATTTTTTTTTTTTGTATTTACATGGTGGAATTAGTAGCCGCCACGAATCCAGGTAGGCTATTCAAATTTTATGGCCACCATAGTATTCTACGCTGTTCACCCCAGAAGCTACCACACAAATCTTCATGCAGTGTGCCCCTATAACCACCATGCCATAATCATTTTAAATCTTTTACGTCGTTGAAAGAACCAAGATAGGGACAAGCATTCAGTCCGATGAGGCCCAAGATTTGAACCTTGGACCTCCGCCCCCTTATGGGGTTTGGATGAACCAATTGGTCTACACCTTAGACCTATATAATTTTAAAAAATAAGGATATTGAATTTTTTGATTCTTTTAGACCCATAAACCTATGTAATATGGCATATAAGATTATCACCAAAGTGATGGTAAATAGATTAAGGCCATTGTTAGACAAACTCATTTCAGAAGAGCAAGGAGGATTTGTGAAAGAGAGATAAATTTTGGACGGGATCATAGTAGCTCATGAAGTTATACATTCAACAAATTCAAGAAAAGAGAAATCAATGATCTTAAAACTTGATATGAGTAAAGCCTATGATAAGGTTAAATGGGATTTTCTTTTTTGTAGTTTTAGAAAAGTTTGGTTTCGATAAGAAATGGGTTAGATGGATTAAATCTTATGTCTGTATAATTTCTTATTCAGTGTTGGTCAATGGGTTAGTAACATAATATTTTAAATCCAAAAGAAGCTGTAGACAAGGAGATCCCCTATCTCCTTATTTATTCATTATAATGGTAGAGGTTTTGAGTAAGATCTTAAATAAGGCTTACAAATATTGGCTTATAAGTGGACTTAAGGTTAGTAATAACATCAATAACATCACCCATAAACAATTTGTAGATGATACAACCATTTTTAGAAGGGCAAGGATAAATGAGACCAGAGCTTTGAATAATTTTTTTAAAAGAGTATGAAAGAGCTTCGAGGAAAAGTTAATAGGACTAAATCCAAAATTTACTTTCTTAACATTCTTGCTAATATCAAAGCAAGAATTTGTAGGTTGATTCAAATGGAAGAGGCAATTTTTCCAACAAATTATCTAGGGATGCCTTTATTTGAGGGGAGAAAGAGGATAGATTTATGGAATTCAGTTATTAGTAAAGTTCAAAATAAACTTCCAACTTGAAAAGGTAGATGGTTATCGTTAGCAGGAAGAGTGCAGTTAAATAAGTTAGTCTTAAAAGCCATTCCAACATATTATATGTCATTATATTCTATTCCAAAATCAGTTGAAAAAAGCTTAATCTATATTATGCGATCCTTTTTATGGTCAGGTGTACATGATAAAAAGAAATTTCCTTTGGTGAAATGGAGCAAGTTGTGTGATGATAAAAGTAGGGGAGGTCTTGGTTTAAGAGTTATTATAGATGCAAAATTAGCTCTTAGGGGAAAAGTAATATGGAGATTATACAAAGAGAGTCAAAGATAATGGGCAATAATTATTCTAAGTATGTTGATCCCAATGACCCAAGTTTAATTTTTACTGTATTTTCTCTACCAAATGGTTTTGCTCTTTGGAATGGTTTAAAAAAATCTATTGATATTATGATTAAATGTTTAATATGGGTGGTGGGAACTAGAGAAAAAAATTATATTTGGATGGATACTTGGTGTGATAAAAAAACCACTCAATTTAGATCCAATTTTGAAACCTTGGATGGAATTGCTTCAAGACAAACATGGTGATAGGGTTTCAAACATTTTGTACAAGGATCAGGAAGGAAGATGCAAATGGACAAAAAGTTTTTTACAAATATACAAGACATTTATGTTAGGAGGCAATTGAGTAGAAATATAACAACTATGATTATTTCAAGGGGAGCCAAGGATAATTTGATTTAGGAGTTGAATAGCTCAGGATAATACACAACAAGAAGTGGATATAATGTACAACACCAACAAAATAATAATGTCACTAGAATATAGAGAGATATTTGGGATAGCCCAAGCATTCCTAAAGTTAAAATTTTTGTTTGGCTAGTAGGTCATAGAAATTTTTTATCCTGGGATAACCTTATGAAAAGGGGTTTTCATGGCCCCTCTCAATGTGTTTTTTGTAAAAAGGAGGAGAGTATAGACCATCTCTTGGGACATTGCTCAATAGTATGGAATTTATGGCAATGGATTCTTAATATATTTTGTAAATACATGGTGATGAATAATAAAATTGAATATTGGTTAAAGCAATGACAAAGCACTTATGAAAGTGAGGCTTTACAAATAATATAGGTATATCAAAAGATACAATATTTTGGACTATATAACTAGAAAGGAATAGAAGAATATTTAAAGGAAAGGAAAGGAATGTAGAGGTAATGAAAAAGAAGATGTTTAGCCATAGATGAGTCTAAAACAACACTATCAACTCACCCAATCCCTAATCTAGAAGAAGAGAGCCTTGATAGATGGAGTCAAATTATTAAATGGAATTATGATATTGGGTACAAAAGAATAAAAAAGAAAACAAAGAATATAAAATGGAAACCATAAGATGTGGAGTGGGTTAAATTGGATTTTTATGGAGCATCTAATGGAAATCCATGACTAGCAAGAGGAGGAGGAATAATTAGAAATAATAGAGGAGATATTTTGTCTCATTACGCTTTCAATAGTGGATTTAAGACAAATAATGAAGTTGAAGCTTGGGAAACTTTAGAAGGGTTAAAAATATGTAAAAAAATGAAGTGGAATAGAGTATGGATGGAAGGTGATTCTCTCATAGTAATAAATGCAATTTTGAGGAAAGCAAAGGCTCCATGGAACATACAAGAGATAATTGTGGAAATTCAAGATCTTGTTAAAGAGTTTGAAGAAATCAAGTTTACACATATAGTAAGGGAAAGAAACAAATGTGCAGATAAGCTAGCCAATAGAGGGATTTTTATTGAGGATTGTGAAGTTAAATTCTCCTATCCATGGTTAGAGGAAGTAGTACGTTTAGTTGAAGCTGACAAGAAAATGTTGATTGCCTGATTCAATTAATTCTTAAGATTTACTTTAATGTTATCCATTGGTAATATCTGCTTTATTTTATAACAATAAAATGTTTTCATTTAGACTATTTATTATAATTTTTGTGGTTGCATTTATGTTTCAGGAAGGAAATTAACAATCCATATTTGGTAAAGCGGACTATGATAGTGTGATATTTTATAAATATTACTCTACTAATATGCAAGACATATATAATAGAGGTGAAGTTTTGGCATTGTGAAGGCTGCTATAGGAAAATGTCAAGAAATATTCTAAATTATGGAATAATTGTATTCATATAAAAAAATGAAAAGATCCAAAAAATGAATATCAAGAATTCAAACATTTTATGTAAAATGATGTAGGTTTCTAGAAATAGCATCTCAATTGAGATGAGAAGTGTATTTAAAGAAGAGAGTCATAATTTTTCAAGGGTGGGGGACCCGAGTACAACCCCTTATTATCTAGAAAAAAAAATAATGTGTATTTCTTTTATAACCAATATTTATTAATAAGGATTATGATGGGGTTTATTAGAAAAGTAATAAACCCATATTTAAGAATATTGAAAGAATTATTAATAGAGACCATATATTAAAATAACTCTTTATTTCAAGAAAAAGATGACTGGTTTATTCTTGAAAGAATGAATATTAAATTTATTCTAAGAGTTAAATGTATAACTCTTTGTTTCAAGAAAAGAGGTGATTGTTTTATTCTTAAAGGAATGAATATTAAATTTATTCTAAGAGTTAAATGTGGCTTGTGTAGCAAGGAAGTCAAACTTGAGTGAGAAAAGTATGGGCTTTTCTCGTTTATGATTTAAGCATTGAAAGAATATTGAAAAATTTATCATTGGAATTGTTCTTGCATGATTTTTTTAAATGATGCATGTTAGGCTTACATATTCATTTTAAATTTTTGTCCTAATCCCTATGCTCATAATCATAAGCTCGATGAAGGAAAAATATATCAAGTAGAAGACATTGGAAAGAGGATGAAACTTGTGGTTTTGGGATTTGATGTTTGAAATGTAATGTTGTATTTGGAAAAGATAAATACTTAAGAGATATCATGTGTAGAAGTTATGTTATGATTATTGATGAAGGATGGGATATATTGTAAACATCCTTGATGTATTGCCATAAATTTTCATTTAATAGATGAAGATGAATTGATGCTTTCTTTCTATGTTAAGTTCCTTTGGGAAGGATTTGTAGTTAGCAAGATGGATAAATTGTGTTTTTTAAGAAGATGATGGAATAATAGGAGAAAGTAATTAATGAAAATTTGATTATGATTTTTAGATGTTGCTTTACTTATTTTATTTTAAATAAAAGAACTTGTTGGGATATGAATTGACATCAAGGAAATCTCAAAACTATGACTATTATCTTCAATGTTCTTATTAGGCATGCACCCGCTAATCACAGTCCAAATCCCAACATTGGATGGATTAAATATTGCTTTAACCCAACCTCCAAAGTAGGCTAGTATACCTTATCAACTAATTTGGGTGTTGACTCATTTAAGCTTAGTTAAATATTTAAATATAGGGATAGAAATGAGTTTAGGGTTAGAAAGGTAATGATTAAACAGTGGCCGAATAAAGCTAACAACATAGGCATCTACAAGAAATCCTTGCCAATCAATTTTCAATGTCCCACACTTGTGATTAATAGCACTCAAAACAAGTAATTTTCATCAATTAAAGAACTACATACATGCTTTAAGAAATTATTTCAAACATCTAAAATACTAATAATCTAAATAGCAGAATTAGATTAGTATTCAGACTAAAAAAGTGTATATTCAATCAGAAATATTTCAAGGTGCTTTAAGTTAGCAATCCAATATCAATAAAATAGACTAACCATAATAGTAGTAGCATAAATGCATTCATAGTTTAAATCTCCAAAATATATAGAAGACACCAACTTGAGATATTTGTGAAAAGTATTTACACAATAGGGTAAGCAAAAACTCTAGAGCCGACCCCAAAAAATGAGGGTTTGAACTCTATTTATAGTTTTACATGTTGAAATATTAAAGAAAAATAACATTAAAAGGAATGGAAATGCCAGATCAACCAGGCACTGAGGTGGAAACCTATTTTTTTTTTTGGAAGAAGAAGTAATCACATGATTTTGTGCTCCTCTACAACTCGATCTCTATAAGTTGCTTGAATTTCATGGTGTTCGACTCCAGACTGCACCAAACCGTCATCTAGATTGTTTGCCATTCTTGTCAATAATATCTAGCCATAGATCTACAACTGACTTCAATTCTTGGTTCTTGATCCATCTTCTACTTTGCCTTCTTGCTCTTTTCATCATAATCCATCGAAATTTGATCAACCAGCTCGTGCTAAGTAGACTTCTTGATTTTGTACATTTTGAGAGCATCAAAACAAATGAACCATTGATCTATCCATGAACGACTAAGATTAGTGCCAGGATTAATGTGTTCACTTTACTAACAACCCCACAGTGTAGAACCAACATTACCTTTCCTTCTTAGCTTCCTCAGTGGCATAGAACCATGTCGTAGCTCGCTCTTCAAAAATATTATTCGAAAAAGTTGATCTCTTTGACCGTGGGCTAGAGCAAAGGATGCTTCATTGTATTCAAATGTAGAAAATATTTTGAGCCACGTGGGGTAGAACCATGTGTTGGCCCACTCCTCATAGTATTTGGATTGAATTCTTGTTGTTTCAAGCCATGGCATAGAACCACATCCTAGCCATGTTGTAGCCTACGATTTGATATCTCCATGCGCAAGTTTGACCAATGTTGACCGTGGGGTAGACCACTATGCTAAGACATGCAGGATAAAACCTTCTACTGATCCACATGGGGTAGAACCTTGTGCTGGCCCGCACCTTGAAATGCTTGCTTGTATGTTTTGACTATGTTGATCACAAGTTTGAGCATTGTGCTGAGTTGTACAGTATAGAATATATTATGACTCACGTGGGGTAGAACAGTGTTGTGAACCATGATTCAAAGAGTGGACTTGTCAAGTTTGACTGTGTTGACCATAAGATGGAACCTTATTTTGTGTTATGTGAGATAGAACACTGCTGTGAACCGATGCATAATGTGTAATAGTAAAGAGAAATAATCCCCCACCTACTCTTTACATTACCATATTCCCAAACAATCTAGCACCAGTGGTTCAAAACTTTCAACCAGTAGGGGACCTCACTCCTAACCATGGAAATCTTTTGGAACTCCTAGAAAACCAACAGATTCACATCCATAAAAATAAAATGTTCCTGATATCTAGGTATTGGTTTTATACGGTGGCAACTATGACTAGAGAGAAATGGAAGAACTTTTAGAGAAGACTATAAACCAATAGAGAGAACCTAGAATACCTTAACAAGGAAGCTAATAGAAACACTAGAGGCAAAAATATCATAAGAATAGCAGATACCTAAAGAGAAGGAATTGATATGGAACACTATAATGAGAGGAAAAACAAAAGTGACTCAAATCCAAGGGCAACAAGATACCATAGATAACATGGCACTGAATGGAGATGATCAAACATGTTAGTACCTTCTATGAATAAAAAGAAGATAACAATAAGAATATGGAAATATAAGGCCAAAAGGAATCCTCTCCTAGCTATAAGGCTCTTTGGTAATAATGTGTATGAAAAAATAAAGCTTATTTGTATTTTGGGCTTGGCTAAAAGAGGGAGAATTCTTCCCCTGTTAATTTATTCTGATTTTCATTAATAGAAATTTAACATTTTCACTAAAAAAAATATTACAAAATAGCTTTGAGGAAGCACAAAATATACCTTAGTCCTTTATAAATGCCTCACGAAAACATAAAAATATACATATGGTTTTCAAAGGCAACACTTTATGAAGCATGATAGCACAACAAAACATAAGAACAAAGTAGATGTAGACACCAAAATCCAGCACCTTTGAAACCACATTTGTCACCCCACCATCAAACCCTGCATAATAAATTATATGCCTAAGTGCTAACTTAGGGATATAAAATCCTGCACATTATCCTATTTTCCAAATTTATTAAATCTAGAAAATTACCCTAGGATACCCTACTTGCCCACTGGACATGTGTCCTGGACACCTCACTCAACATCTTTGCCACATCTCACCCACTCTTGGACCCCTTGTCTTTGCACATGGGACAAATTCCCAACACCCATGCCACATCTCACCCACTTTTGTCCCCCTTGTCCCTTCACATAAAATAGGACCCCTCATCCCACTCCACTTGCATCCACATCACCCCAGTTAAGTGAGGCACACTGAATGACTCACTATAACTGCCCCTTCCACCTGGCAGTTTAGATTTACCACTTGGCAAGTCAGGCTTGCCACCTCCCATTTCCCTCCAAACCCCTAGGAAGCCTATAAAAATGCCATCTTGTCAACAAAGAAAAAGGATATGAACTTGCATATCGATAGGCTACCAAAATAGATCTAGACCCAGCAAGAAATTGAGAGCGCAAGCTTGATTCTGATCGTTGGCTCGAATTTCGAGAGGTAATATGTTATTCAGTAGAAACTACCCATCCGTGGTTCCATAGTCAAAAATGTGCATCCACGGTTTCACAACCGCAGGTCCGTGGTTTCCAGCCCACAACCGCGCTTTCGTGGTTCCACAGTCCCAAGAACAAAAATGGATTTCATCAACAGAGATTAGTGATTTGAGTACTAAGCAAGGCTTTATTTGTTAACTGTTTTGTGCTATATGCTTTTCATCCATATCAGTAATAGGTTTATGTGTAGCATTGAATTTATTGCTTGAATATATGGGTGCTACTAATCCCCTTTGTTGGTTTGCATGTGTGCAGGTAACAGGTATCTTGGATAGGCTGCTAAAGCTGGAGTGGTCCCTTGTTGGATACCAAAGCCCACTCACCCTTTGAAGTTGTAACTGGATACGAGGAGAACATTGTACATTGTAGAAGATCTGGAAAACTCCTAGAGAGAAATTTGTATCATATTGAGGCAAAGATTGTAACATTGTACCCAAGCTACTTGGGGCAATTCGAAATATTGTAAATATGTATTGCAAGAGTCAATATATATAAAGGATTTCATTATTTTGGGCAATCTCTTTGTGTCTATGTGATTTTATATTGCAAGTGTTCAAGTATTTTAGTTAAAAAAATGGCGATCATGGTGGGACCCCTAAAGGTCCTATTTTGTTTTGCCTTGCTTTTTAAATATATTTGTTGATCTCTGTTTGCACCTACAGTTTTGAGAGTTCAAGGCATGCATAAATTCAACTTTCGGGTCAATAAATATGGAAAACCCTATGCCCAAATTGTTTACTGTGGAAACACGAAAACGTGGTTCCTGTTTTGAAGAAACGCAGATGAGCGGCTCATGTTATGAGGAAACGCAGATGCGTGGTTCTTGTTCTGAAGAAATGCAAAAGTGCGGTTACTATTTGTGGAAACACGGGCCGATGGTTGATAGCTAGAGGGAGCAACGATGGGATCATAGGTCCGTACCCTTTAATTTTTGTTCTTTCTATGCTTATTTATCTACATTCTGTTATTAGTATTGCAACTAGGGTAAATTAAAAAGTCTTGCCTTGTATGACATTGTGTGCATTTAGGTCTTAGAATAGAAAAAGTTACTTAAATTTTGCATCCATACATACAATAACAAGAAAATATTAAAGAGAATCTGCATTAACATAATAGAAAATAGGCCATCTTGCATTCGCCAAGTTAAAAATAACCTGGGCATTGATTTCGGGTTTGGGTCTATAAAAAAATTCATTCTGTTTCTATTGACAGAAAGGACCCGTGCATCCGCGGTTGGGGTATCCCAAACGTGGATGTGTGGTTAGAAAACCGTGCACCCGTGATTTACCAGAACTAACCGCACACCTGCGGTTAGCCTTGTTAAATAGAATTTGATTGAATTAGACCTGAAGTTGGCACTTTTGCCCCTGACTTGCTATTTGTCATTCTTTGTTTTCTATTTTCCTACATCTAGGCATTGAAACAAAATTGCATGATAATCTTGCATATCACAATAATCAAACAAAACCACCACACACTCACATAAACGTTGGAAAATGGTTGGATTTCATCATCGAACCACCAACATTATACCCTGTTCTTTGCCAAGGTCGATTCCAAGATCCGTCATAGCCCGTGGGTTATAGCACATATTTCTCCTCGGAGAGGTGTATCGTAGACTACAGGTGAACTGGGTGAGGAATTGGTAGGACCTATGCTCCCTAGTCATGTGTGGACTTCATTACCACACATCATAGGTGGGATTACGTGACCTAGAGTTCATAGCCAGGTTGTCAAGTTGTGAGTATACAGGTGAAATCCTAGATTCATTTAGGGCAAAACATTGAGCACACATCTTTTTCATTTTTCAAACAAATTTCAAAAAAATAAAAACTAGAGAAAATCTAGCACCAAAAACTTTGTGTGTTTTTTGCTTTGCATGGTTTATTGCATAGTACTGTCATTTTATTTACATAGATAGTTGTACTTGGTAGTGTACCACATAATAGCGTATGGTAGTGACTCGTTGTCAAGCTAAGAAACTAGTGTCAAACCAAAGTCAGTGGTCTTCCCCCATGGCCTCTTAGTCTGGAAACGTCCCTCACACTTTGGTGGTAGGACAAGTAGGCATGCATTCTTCTATGTCCCAAAGTCTTAATGTAGGGCCTTCTAGTAATGCCCCTAATACGGACATAGACATTATGCATAGGGCTACTCATGCAACCATACCTGAGACACCTAGGAGTGAACCTCCTGTAGTGGTAGATAATCATGTCACCATGTTTGACATGGATACTGTTAGAATGTACTTGAATGCAGTTGGAATGGTCTTCCCATCATTACCACCACTCTCCATCCCATCTCGTGTTGTACCACCATTACAACAAGAGCCCATATATACTTACCCACAGTAATCGAAACAAGCTTTTACAAATCCTCTTTTTGAGTTGGCTATTGTAGCACTGGCCAACCAACCATCATCATCCAACAAACCACCCCACATATTACCTCAATAACTCACCATTTCCACTAATCCCTTGTACGAAACAATTCCTGTTGTTTCACAAACCCTAACATCCACTCAACCCAATAAACTCATAGGTTCTACATCTCATAATATACCACAGTAAGTGGCAATACCCTTTGCTACTTACCCCCCACTCACTTCCACTACCATGGTTGTTCCACAACCAACATAGCCTACTACATCACAGGTGGTGGTCCCTACTTCAAATGCAATGAGATTTCTTACAGTTGCAGCAAATGATTTTAGATAATGCTAATTGTAGCATAAATCCTAACCCCAACCAGTATTTGCAAGGGATTGAGCACAACTTCCCACCTACATCTTGCCAAAAAAATACCTTCATCCAAGATCCATCTTGGGTAATGCACCCCCGATCCACCACTATGGTTCATAGTCAACCTCCACATCCATATGGTAATACAGTAGGTCAGCATACCATCTTACCTCCATCACCCCATCCATATCATAAAATCCATCAACATCCTTACCATAACATATTTCAGCCAAACATACCCTATCACTCGCAACCTACATACAATCCACCACATTACCAGTAGTATCAAGTACATTCGAGTGTCAGTCCCATGGATGACCCTAGATACTAGTTCTTATAGAGTCATATTGATAGTCTTGCCATGCAAACTCTAGGTTTGCAATACCAAAATCCAACTTTAAGGCAACTACTCAATCATCCTATTCATGCTTTAGTACCTGAGCCACCGTATCCAACAGATTTTCAAATACCCAAGCTTGAATTTAATGGGGAAGAGGACCCTCGTGAACATATAACTAGATTTGTAAATGCATGCTTCAGAATCAAGAGCAATGATGCACTATTGTTACATACCTTTCCTCAGACATTAGGGGGAGAAGCCCAAGACTGGTACAACCACCTACCACATCAAAGTGTTTTTACATTTGAACAACTAGTGGACTAGTTCTTGGAGAGATTCACCCTAAATGTCAAAAAATAAACCACATTGACTGATTTGATTTATCTAAAATAATATGACGATGAATCGGTCTATGACTTTGGCAATCGATGGAGGTCAGTCATGATCAAGTTACCATTTTCTCTCCCTATATCAGAGATAATATGAATGTTCATGAAGATTTGTGCTAGGCCCATCTCTTCGCTACTACAACTACAACAGTATAGGACATTCGATGAGGCACTCGCCCAAGAAAAGCTAATAGAAGAGATCAAAATTCATGAAGGTGAGATAAAGCCTAAAAAGAAAGAGTGGCATAATAAGAATCAAAAGGGGAATAACCACGGTCAGTCCAAGACCGCATAGGTTAAACAGATAGTTTTGGACCAACCACAGTTAAATCAACCAGACCAAGCACAAATCCAACAACCCCAACAACAACAACAACCGTAACAATTGAATCATCAAGCGGTTCCACCCCCACAACAGGCACAAAATCATACACAACCTGTAGAAAGGCAACAACATCATTTTAAGCCAAAAAGAAATTACACACCAATACAAGAGCCATATTCATTAGTCTTCCAAAAGTTGTATGTGGCAAAACTCTTTACATTACCAGAAATGAAACCTGAAGATCCTAACAAACCAAAAACAAAAGGTTACAAAGAACACCTCTTTTGCATCTATCATAGGCAAAGAGGACATGATATTGAAGGTTGTCATGGTTTCAAAGGAATTGTGCAAGATTTATTGGAAGCAGGTACAATTAAAGTTGACAATCCACTAGCCCAAAATAACTAAAACCTAGGCATCTACCAGACACCTTTGCCACATCGAGAGGTAAATCAACAACCGATAGGAGTATCAACTTCAATAGTTCCTCCCAATTAGGTTAATTATGTGTCTCAATTGCCACAAGGGTTTGTAGGATCTATCAGTATAGTCACCTGTGGATAGAGGCAAGCTAATCGCACAACTCAACCTCCAACAACACAACCAACAAATGTGCCCATACAACTTGGACCAAGCATTCCACCACCACCTTTCCATAATCACCCAGTTGTCACCTTAAACAGTCGATTAACACAAAGTTTAAAAATGGCTTTAGCAAAATTATCAATTTATGAGCTAATACAACAATCAACACCCCATAGGGAAGCATTGATGGAAATATTAAAGTCTATACAAGTACAATCAGAAGACCCCAATGCATTCAATTCCTTTGTAGGGAGTGTGCAAAAGTGCATGGAACCCTCAATAGTATTTTATGACTTCAAGGAAAAGCAAATTTTGGTAGATTCAACTGATTCACCACTGCACATAGTAGCTCACATCGACATGAAGCCATTCAAGAGAGTGCTCATTGATATTGGTTCCTCCATCAACCTCATCACCACACCTGCAATGAAAAAGCTCAACATCCCATCATCTCACATCACAACTTCCACCTTCACCCTTAGGGCTTTTAATGATGCTTTATGCTCAACTATGGGGAATGTTGTTCTTCCCATCACCGTGGGGGTGAAAACAATACATATCCTCTTCCACATATTGGAAGGAGAAATGCAATATAATATACTTCTTGGATGCCCTTGGATTAGGGAAATGAAGTGTGTGCCTTCAACATTGCATCAATGCTTAAAATATGTACATGAAGGCAAAGTACATTGTATACCAACTGACACAGAACCTTTCAAGTACTATAACTTAATTTCAAACCCGTATGATCCCTTGCTTCCATAAACACACCTAACTATCCAGCCACTCACCATTAGGACCATTCCATCTAGTAACACTTCATCAAAAACACCCGTTCAAGAGGAATTGCCTATTGTTGACCCAAATTATACATCCAAAAGTGTCAGCTCAATTCATCCTTTGAACACTGCATATCACTTTCCAATCACACCAAACCATCCTACTAGCCAACAACCAACTCCATCTAGCACACTTCCAGATCCAACACAACCATTCATATTCACAGCACAACCCAATCCATCCATCAATAAACCATAATCATCATAGACCGTAGTATCTCAAATAGGGCCACCTATTATAGATAATCCAACACCACCATTAGAGCCACAACCAAGTACAGAAGAATCCTCTTCATCCATCGAGCCATCAACCTCCCAACCTTCTTGAGTTGCAATACATCTTGCCAATCCTGGTATTGGTGAGTATATTATTGAAAGTGTCACAATTACACCGCCTATTGAGTCAGTAAGAGATTATGGTCACCCTCAGGACCCACATTTAGCCATAGGTGAGATATACAAAATGGGTTCATCATCAAATGCAATAAATTTCATATATGGGGGAGTCGATTCTTCATCTGGTCCATCTCCTCCAGAGGAGGACCATGTAAAAGAGTTTAATGAGAACATTGATTTTTTATCTAACCCATCATTTCCAGTGAGATATTTCCAGAGGGTTAATTGGAAAGGATATGAACTTGGATGACATGAACAAGGTCCTCACTGTATTATTGAGCCAGAATATAGAGATCCAAATGACCGCTCAGGTCTAGGTTACAAACCTTCCATCACAAGCTCTTCGCTAAGTCAAAAATTCCAAGAACTAGATATTGAGTGCGAAGAAGGAGAAGGAGAAAGTGACAAAGAGGATGAACCTAATGATGAGGATGATGATATAAATGGTGAATACCTAATCAAAAATTTTTACCCTCATGTGTTTGGAACTTTCTCAGAACAAGCCTTGTAGCAAGAACCAGGATATGAAGATCCACCAGAAATGGTCGACCTTAGGCCAGATTACACACAACTTGTTATGGGACCTCATACAAATGCTAATGGCTTTTGGATAAGTGATGACGATTATGAAGATGAGACAAAAATGATATTTCTAAATCATGAGCATGAAATGCAAGCTAGAAGAATACTACAAGCAGAGGTGCATCATGAACAACATAATCAAGAGGCAGAAGAACCTAGAGAGGAGTTAGTACATGCAGAATCTATTCAAAGAAATGATTGGTACCAAAAGAAGTTCCCAATAAACCAAACTCTATTTCAGTTGAGAAAAAAGCATGAAATTCCTAAACTAGAACCTCCTCCACCACCTTGGCCGACACATTAGGTCTGTTGCAACATAGGGAGGATGAGTCATCACCTATCGAATCATAGCCACACCATCTCCATCAAGTCAACATGATTTCTATTGATTTTATCACCCCACTCCGTAATCCATATGATGAAGCAAATCCAATCCATATCGACACTAGCCTCATCACCATGGACAAGATCTTATCCCAGTCATCCATTTCTAAATTTATCCTATTCGAAGAATTGTTGTGTGCTTCAAACGCGTATATTTCACAACAACCTTCATCATTAAATAAATTAGTTTTTCAAACTAAAATAGAGGGGGAAGCCCTAGAGACATTTGAGAATGTGGTAGATGACATCCACCTCATCCCAACTACACATCAACTAGAAGAAGGTTCTCACATGCTCATTGAAGAATCTATAGATGTGAACCTTAGTCAAGACATGGATAATCCCCAAATTGTCAAAATCACAAAAGAATTATCCATAGAGGAGAAAGAACGCATAATAAGCATGCTAATAAAAAATAAAGAAGTGTTCACATGGTCATATAAAGACATGCCTAGTTTAGACCCAGACCTGGTAGTCCATAACCTAACACTGGCACATGATGCAAAGCCATTCAAGCAAAATCTTAGGAAAGTCCATCCAATAGTCGCATTAATTGTAAAAGAAGAGCTACAAAATTTATTGGATGTGCACTTCATAGTACCAATTGATTACCCATAATGGCTTTCAAATATGGTACCCGTTCACAAACCGAACAGAGGGATACATGTGTGCACTAATTTTTGAGACCTAAACAAAGCATGTCCCAAATATTATTTTCCTTTGCCCAATATCGATCAACTAGTAGACTCTTGTGCTGGTCATGAAATGCTTTCCTTAATGGATGATTTCTTGGGATACAACCAAATTTGAATTAATCCCGAAGATCAACACAAGATAACATTTACAACACCCTGGAGGACATTCTGTTATAGAGTGATGCCTTTTGGACTCAAAAATGTAGGAGCTACATACCAACGAGCTATGAAGTACATATTTCATGATTATATGTATAATATCATTGAGGATTATGTAGATGACTTGATTGCTAAATCAAAAACACATCTTGAGCACATCAAAGTATTAGAAAAAGCATTCGATCGATTGATAGAACACAAAGTAAGGTTAAATCCTAAGAAATGTGTATTTGGTGTCACATCGAGAAAGCTTCTAGGATTCATTATCTCCAAGCGAGGCATTGAAGTAGATCCAAGTAAGGTAAAAGCTATATTAGAAATGCCACCTCCCAAGAACTTGAAAGAGTTGCGTAGTTTACAAGGAAAGATCCAATCTATCTAACGACTCATCGCACAACTCTCGAATAAATGCAGGCCTTTCAATCGCCTGTTAAAAAAGAGGGTGATATTTTCTTGGAAAACTGAATTTCAAGAGGCGTTTGATGACATAAATAAGTATCTGGCTTCACCACCAGTTCTTACACCACCTTGAACAAGAGTTCCTTTTTACCTATACATTTCTACAACAGACTTTGCACTAGGTACAATGCTTGCACAAAAGAATGAAAATCATAAAGAGCAAGCAATTTACTATATTAGTCGAACATTGGTAAGTTACGAAACAAGATATGCTTATGTCAAAAAGTTATGCTTAGCAGTGGTTTTCGCCACTAAGAAACTTAGACATTATATGTTAAGCAATACTACCTATGTCATAGCTAGAGAAAATCCTTTGTGATACATGATGACTCGCACATACAACAACACCCGTACTGCTAAATGGATAATGCTTTTAATCGAATTTGATCTCGAATTCGTAAGTCAAAAATCCATAAAAGGTCAGGTGATAGCAGATCAACTAGTTGAAGCTCCGCTAAATGACGACAAACCACTAATCATTGAGCTTCCATATGATTCAATATTCTCTATCATAGAACAAGAAGAGTTGGTTTCTTCTGAGGATGAAGTAGATATGACAATGTTCTTTGATGGATCTAAGTGCGAGAAAGGACAAGGTGCGGGAGTTGTGTTTTATACACCTAAAGGAATACCAATTCCTTTATCATTCAAACTCGACTTCATGTGCACTAACAATAACGCAGAGTATGAAGCCTTAATCTTAGGCCTTCAATCAGCTATAGCAATGGGAATAAAAATACTAAGCATTTTTGGTGATTCTCAACTAGTTGTCTATCAAGTAAAAGGAGAATACCAATGTAAGGAACCAGTTTTAAAGCAATACCATGAAGTGGCAACAAAGTTGCTACAAAAGTTTGACTGGTTCAAAATTAGTAACTTACCCCGTTCGACAAATAGATTTGTGGATGCAATGGCTTCTTTGGGATCTCTCATCCCTAAGAATGAGCATGGAGAAGTACAACCGCTAATCATAACAACAGTGCCCAAACCATCAATTCAAAGAGCAAAATCTATAGGTGAGAAAAATATTTGTTTAATACATGTTGATCCTTACAATTCTTACCTTGACGAAATAAGAGACTTTCTCAAGTCTGGAACACTCCCAATAGAGATGACACGAACTGCAAAAAGAACATTCAAACAAAAAGCAATTCATTTTACTCTACTAGGGGATGTGTTATATAAATGTGGTTATGATGGAATATTATTACGATGTCTAAATTTGATTGAAACATAATGAGCAATAGTAGAAGCCCACGATGGTACTTGTGGTGGCCACTTCAGTGGAATGGCCATTGCAAAAAGAATACTGTGTATGGGATACTATTGGCCGACCATGGAAAATGATTATTGTAAATATGTCAAAAAGTGCCAAAAGTGTCAACACCATGCAAATTTGACCCATGTACCATCACATGCTTTACAACCCATTCAAATTCTTTGGCCATTTTCACAATGGGGCCTCGATTTGATTGGTAAAATATCACCTGCTTCATCAGGACAACATAAATTCATCATAACTACTATGGAATACTTCACAAAATGGGTGGAAGCAATTCCAATGACCACTACGACTGGACCTCGAATAGCGGAGTTTATACTTCAGCATATTATCTGTCATTTTGGAATACCCTCAAAAATAATTTTTGATAATGGGAAGTCATTTAAGAATAAGGATGTTAGAGCCTTGTGCAACAAATTCAAAATCCAACACAGTTTCTCAACACCTTATTACCCGCAAGCAAATGGGCAAGCTGAAGCAACCAACAAAACAATGGTATCCATTCTCAAGAAACTGGTCAAAGAAAATCATCGAGATTGGCATACTCAACTTCCTTTGGCACTATGGGCTTACAGAACAAGCATCCAAACTCCAATAGGAGCAACACCATTTTCATTGGTTTACGGTGTTGAAGCTATATTACCTTTCGAGCTCGAGATACCCTCCTTGCGAATTGCACTACAAGAATTCATGGATGATGACACTGAAAGACAAGCACGTCTTGACCAATTGACACTTATTGATGAAAAACGCATCAACGCTCTAGAGCATTTGCGAGTATATCAAGACAGAATCAAACGTGCTTACAACGCAAAAGTCCATCCTCATGAATTTCAAGTAGGGGACCTAGTGCTCAAATAAAATCAACAAAATACCAATGCATTGCCACACTTGAGAGATAAATTTACGGCTAATTGGTTAGGCCCATATATTGTAAAGCAAAATTTGGGACCAGGAACGTATAGACTTGCCAACTTAGAGGGAAAGTTGGAGCCAGAGCCACTAAACATAATGCACCTAAAGGTATTTTATGCATAAGTCGACCTGCAATATATGTATATATATGTACATGGCTAAAAAAAAAAAAAGAGTTATATTTCTACATTGCATACATTTTACATTGTAAATAGAAATATCTTTACTTGCATTTCGCATATTGCATTCGCATATCACATAAAAATATTCATATAAAAAAATAAAAAAAAAAAAAAAATCAATTTTTGCATTATAAGCATATCACAAGCATGTAGCAACATTACAAAAAAAAAATCATATAATTGCATCCATCCCATCCCATGTTTAGTAATATTTTGTAGTGGTGATGATACGACCAAATAAAACAAGTTCCAAGAATTGGGGGTGCCCACCTAAGGCTTTTTCCCAATTCAACCAAAGATATACAACACATGTTATCCTTACATCTACAATCAAATTTTCATTCACTCAATCATGTCTAGTGAAAAACCAAATTCCAATAATATGTCCAATTTTCTTTAGGACCAAAGCACTTTTGTCACATTAAAAAAAAAGTCTTACCCTATCACGCAACATAGTCCAAAATAAAAAATAGTGGTTTTCACCACTATCACAATAATGCTCCAAATTTAAACAAATGTAGAGTAGTAAGGATAGGATCACATTCTCATCACACTTCGATTGAGAATCTGATTCCCAAAAACTCTATACAAAATTAATTCCAAACACACACCACAGATCCCTAAGGCAAAAAGGATCGTACTACATTCCCCTCATAAATTTATGTAGTCATCCCAAAAGCTTAAAGATCAGATAATTGGACTATGGAGTGAACCTCCACCGGGGCTATAGACGCTTGATTGGTAGTGGAGTAAACTCATGTAGGGCGACATGTCTCTCTCCTAAAAGGGAGACCTCTGACCGCACATACGGGTAAGCTAGCTAATAGGTAAACCCATAAAAGGTACCATCCAATTTACTCATGATGGGTCAATTAACTTCACAATCACATGCACTGGTTCTTGATTGCTTAGGGTCATCGCCAACTCAAATATTTAGTAAATAAACTCCACTTGCACACACCTTGGTCCTAAAGAAAGTTAGACAACGATCAAGAAAATGGTCTACATTACTAGAGTGTTTGAGTCTTTGAAAATCCTCCACTGTTAAATATCAAATACCATACCATCTTCCATATCACCATCAACAAATTCATCCATATCACATACATATACACCATACATCACCCACAAAAAGTCACCAAGATTGGATACCCCCAATTGCAACAATGAACAAGTAATGGTCAACTACTCTGAGCTATAAAATATTACATGAACATCAAGCATGCCATCATATAGTTGCATGAACAAATAATTAAACTGCATATTAAATATTAGTTTGCATTCATTATCATAGAAAAAAATAAAAATATTTAGATTTCATCAAATAAGCAATAACAAAAGCAATAACAAGAAGCATGCATATAAACATTAACACATGAGATAACCAAAATAAAAATCCATGTATGTATATATATAAATATGGAGGTCTCAAATGTACAAAATTCCCATAGGCTGTATACATCAGAGCACTAAGGCTCATAGCAAAATAAAAAGAAGGAAAAATACAAAAATAAATACATGATGCAACTAGCTGGTACCAGCAGGATCCCTTCGAGAACCTTGAGCAGATGAAGCGGCGTGGGAGCTAGATCACCGATGACTCCTGTGGCTCATCTCGGTCCTCTAACTGGTAGTAGCAACTGAAGAAGGAGGAATAGGAAGAGGGATCTTTCGCTCGTGCAAGATGTTCTCCAACATCTCGATATAAGTAGCCTGCTTATGCAGGGTCCTCAAATCTACGCACCCTCACACGTAACTCTATGAAAAATATCTGATCGTAAAGTAGCATAAATAGTTGTAGTGTCACCTCTGCCTGACCTCGCCTATAGCCGAGTAAGCTCACCCTCTAACCGACTAACCTCACCTCCAAGCCTAGAAATATCCAAGTCCTTTGTAGCAAGAGCATCGCTGCTAGGCCCACCGCGCATCCTATCCACCTCACCCTAAAGATGAGTCACCTCACCCTGATACCATGCCAACTCACCCTTCACATGACCCAACTCCAACTCCAAACTATCCCGCTCAGCTTGGAGAATACCCCACTCCTCCATCCATCGAGGAGGTGCAGCCTCATCACCATCACCACTAGCCTCCTCGGGCTGTTGCACATCAGTGGCCATATCAGCTCTCAAAGTACTACCTCATCGATGCTTCATCGACCAGGGCACCCATCCTCCCACCTCTTCCTCATCACCACTCCCCTCATCATCTACCATGGCACTCGACATCCAAAGAGGCTGAGCAACAAACCAGGCGTCATACTCTGGAGTGGTACCAACATCATCCAAGTCAAGAACCTCAACATCAGCATCATCAGCTAGATCATCAACTCTCCAAAATTTAGGAGCAACTGGTAACCCTAACTCGTCTCCCCATCACCTGTAGGTCACAGGCGTATCAGGCACACCCTGCACCAACCCGAACTGATGCTACACCCTAGAAGACTGAACATACTCCATCTCCCTAAGATGGGCACCAACAACCCATCGACCATGCTTAATACAATGAAGCTTTACTACATCCATCACCCAATCCAACCCCCTCCAAGGCTTCCAGCTCATAAAGTCTCTAGTGAGAGAACTCAGAATCTCTCTATACTCTGATGCCCCCACCATTGGACGACTAAGCTCCTCACTAAGTAGCCATCTATAAGAGCGAGGAGAAGTGGCATCAATAGCGCAAGGTCGACCAATAATGATATGCTCCCAAGACCAAATTTGGAGCACCAAACTGCAACCCAGGCCCTTTCACCCCCGCCTCTTCACCTCGTATAACTCGTTGTAAACCTGGCATAGAAGAGCGAGAGCCCATGCCAACCGTCGAGGATCAGATATCAAACCAAGGATAATAGGTACCTGGTTCCATGGGATCCTCGATACCCATGGAATTGGGCAACAACATGTTGCTCAACAAATACATCAAAAATATCGAAATGGCCCCCAAACTGCCAATCGTATATAAATCTAGGTACGAAATACCACCTCTTCTGCAATCTACATCCCACAGCTCACCAAATATAGGAAAGAGATCCTCCTTTTTATTGAGGCCAACACGAACAGCAGGACCCTCAATAGGAATGCGAAAAATCTGGTATATATCCTCCAAGGTAATAGTAAGCTCCCCCGTAGGAAGCTGAAAAGTCCCCCTATCAGGATCCCAATGCTCAACAAGCGCCGATAGAAGATCCTCATCAGCTCGGATGGTTCCCAACCACTCACAACCATCAAGACCGATGGTCTGCAAAAGAGTCCAGTCATCATCGAAAAGTGCCTTCCACACTTTTCGGATAGCCCTCGGCCACCTATGCCGAGCATCAAGAAGCTTAACCTGAAAAGAGAAAACATGAAATGCATTAGCAAAACAAACAACAAAAACAAAAAAATTATTTCACCTACCCTTAGGTGATTAAACACAATGAAAACAAGAAACAAACACAAAACAAAACAAAAAAAAGCAAAAAAAATTCACCTACTCCTAGGTGATCAAAAACAAACAGACAAAGAAACAAACACAAAACAAAACAAAAAAAAAAATTCACCTACTCCTAGGTGATCAAAAACAAACAGACAAAGAAACATTAGCAAAACAAACAACAAAAACAATAAAAAGATAATTTCACCTACCCTTAGGTGATTAAACACAACGAAAACAAGAAAACAAAAAAAACAAAAAAGCAAAAAAAAAATTCACCTACTCCTAGGTGATCAAAAACAAACAGACAAAGAAACATTAGCAAAACAAACAACAAAAAAAATTATTTCACCTACCCTTAGGTGATTAAACACAACGAAAACAAAAAAAACAATATCACCTACCCCTAGGTGATAAAAAATAAACAGACAACAACAAACTAAACAAATTCGCTAAAAATAAAAACAAAAGGTTCATTACCAACCCCACTTAATTAACAAAAAAAAACAACAATATGAAAACAAGGTTCATTACCAACCCCACTTAATTAAACAAAACAAACAAAAACCAAAAACAAACAAATAAACAAGAAAACACAACAAAATAAAATATAAAAGGCAAGACCACCTACCTCGGCATAGCGGACGCCAACTTCCGCTCCAGCCGAGCCACCGCCATTGCTTCCCTCACCAAACTCCATCTCACTCATCACTCCAACGAATCACAAATGACAACTGGCAGAATGAGAATGAAAATGACAACAGGCCTTTAAATAACCACTTTTTACGATGAAAAATGCGCAAACGTATTTTTAGACGTGCATAAAAACACAGACCCATGGTTTGCAGAGTAAAACCATAGACTTGCAGGTAGCGTAAGAAACCGCAACCCCGTGGTTCCTAAAAAAGAAACCGCAGCCCCACGGTTCCCAAAAAAATAAACAAAAAAATTGCAAGCAACAAGAAATTTGCCAACAAAAATGAATTCAAGTTAAAAGTGACAATAGTCCAAACAAAACAACCCAAAGTTGAAATTGATGCCCACTCCATGAGGTTACAAAACACGGATAATTACGATAAATCAATGTGCATTAAGGAATTGCTAACAGTCACTACGATAGGTGCCTAGGATGATTGGTTCCTTCATTTCATAATCATGCATGTCAATCAAACCAAAAGGTATATTTTAAGACAAAAGTCCACCACACGCTTGGGGCAAAACATTTTGAAAAATATGCAACAACAAAAACCATTTCAATCATTAAAATCTCATCAATTGGCCCATGGGCTTCATTCTTTACCCACTTGCCAATTGAGGGGGTAAACACAAAAAAAAAATCAATCATTCAGTCTGCCACACCAAAGAGAGTGAGTCCATCCATCCAATAAAGTTAGATGTCATCGATTTTTGCACCGCATTGTGTTGTACACAACGCAGTGCAAAAAGGGGTAACTGTAGACACCAAAATCCAGCACCTTTGAAACCACATTTGTCACCCCACCATCAAACCCTGCATAATAAATTATATGCCTAAGTGCTAACTTAGGGATATAAAATCCTGCACATTATCCTATTTTCCAAATTTATTAAATCTGGAAAATTACCCTAGGATACCCTACTTGCCCACTGGACATGTGTCCTGGACACCTCACTCAACATCTTTGCCACATCTCACCCACTCCTGGCCCCCTTGTCTTTGCACATGGGACAGATTCCCAACACCCATGCCACATCTCACCCACTTTTGTCCCCCTTGTCCCTTCACATAAAACAGGACCCCTCATCCCACTCCACTTGCAGCCACATCACCTCAGTTAAGTGAGGCACACTGAATGACTCACTATAACTGCCCCTTCCACCTGGCAGTTCAGATTTGCCACTTGGCAAGTTAGGCTTGCCACCTCCCATTTCCCTCCAAAGCCCTAGGAAGCCTATAAAAATGTCATCTTGTCAACAAAGAAAAAGGATCTGAACTTGCATACCAACAGGCTGTCGAAATAGATCTGGACCCAGCGAGAAATTGAGAGGGCAAGCTTGATTCTGACCATTGGCTTAAATTCTGAGAGGTAATATGTTATTCAGTCGAAACCTCCCATCCATGGTTCCATAGTAGAAAACATGCATCCACAGTTTCACAACCGCAGGTCCATGGTTTCCAGCCCACAACCGCGCTTTCGCGGTTCCATAGTCCCGAGAACAAAAACGGATTTCATCAACAGAGATTAGCGATTTGAGTATTAAGCAAGGCTTTATTTGTTAACTATTTTGTGCTATATTATTTTCATCCATATCAGTAATAGGTTTATGTGTAGCATTGGATTTATTGCTTGAATATACGAGTGCTACTAATCCCCTTTTTTTTGGTAAATAAAAGTCTTCATTAAATTTCCGGGTTTTGTAGGTTAACCCAAAACCTATTACAATATCCAGCATTCTGCTGAGATTGTAGATCCTAGTCATCCTTGAAACTTTCTTACCAGAACTTGTGTTGAATCCCCTATAACACCTTACTAACAAGGCACACCCATACCTAAACATAACTGTAAACATTACTTACATTGACAGGAAATTGAAGTTTGGAACTTTGCACTTGTGAAACCTATTGGTTGCCCATTTCCTATTCTCTATCAGAATCTTCCAAGGCTTACACCTTGTTACCTTCATTTGCAATTAGGTATGATTTTGAGGGAAACCCCATAGTTATTACCAGCTCCATGGGGAAAGAACACCCATTCATCTTTCTCCTTAACGGGTAGGTTTATTTTCATGACTAATAATGTTTTCCACTTCACATGGCACACCTTGTGTCCATGTCACCAAACTACCAACATCAACACCTATGTTGGCTAATTTTTCAGCTAACCTATTGGCCTCACGGTACATGTGACGAGCCCTCCTATTCTGTCTTGCCACAAAAAGGATCCTCACTTCATGGATGACTCCATTGATTCTCCATGGAGGTTTTTTGCCATTGGTTAATAGGTTTATGATGTTCATCGAATCACCTTCAATCATCAAGTTACCTTGAGTTGCTTGGGCTACTTGCAACCCTCTCTAAAGGGCTCTAGCTTCTGCTTTGTTATTAGTTTTGATTCCCAATGGTTCAGCGAAGGCCTTGACCAGATTTCCTTGATGATCCCTGATTATTCCTCCAGCTCTAGCTCTTCTCGGGTTCTCCTTGGCTGCACCATCAAAATTTAGTTTAAACCAACCCTGGGGGGTGGTTCCTAAAAAATCCTATTTCTAGGATTGGGCAAAGGAATGAAAGGTTTGTCCTCAATACCTAAGGCCCGAGCTAATTGTTTTTCTTGGGGAGGAATTGAGTGGTTCTCATCCACTAAGATGCTGAGGTTTTCTTTCACAAAGACAATATTCCTATTGAGGATGGTTTTTGGGTTGTGAATGGTATCCTTAAAGGCTCTATGGTTCCTTTCTAGCCAAATATGCCAGAGAAAATGATGCCAACAGATTTTCCATAGGTACTTAAGTTTTCGGCTAACAAAGGGTTGAGGCCATTGATGAACAACTTCGGATATAAGAGCAGGCTTAACCCACGAGATCCTAAAGGCTTGGAAAAGTTCATCTAGGATGGACTCCACTACCAAAAACTCCAGAAAAAAGTGTTGGGTTGTCTCCCATCCTGCACTACACATGTAGCAACGGTTAGCAATAACCATACCTTTGGATAACATATTGTCCATAGTGAGGATTTTTCCTTGAATCACCAACCATGAAAAAAAGGATATTTAAGGAATTAAGCCTTTGATCCAAACCAAACTTGGTTGAAATTGTTGACCTTCCACATTGAGAAGCAAATTATAGGTAGTCTTAATTGTGAAATCACCACTTTCAGTATCAACCCAAACAATGTGATCTTCATCCTCTCCAGAGGGAATAATTTGCTAAGTTAAAATGTTATAATGCTCTTCAAACTTCGCTTCAAAACCCTGTACTCTGATGTGTTTCCACCTGTTGGTATTTATATCTTGCCACATATAATTTGCAACCTTCTTCCCAATATGTTGATCCATATGCTCTTGAATCCTAGACAAACAAGGATTCTGGGATAACTCCTCAGCTCTCACCCACCGATCCTTCCAAAAGTCTATTGTTTGCCCATTTCCTAGAATCCATCTAAGACCTTTCTTGACAAGATCCCTACTCGTGAGGATTACCTTCCAAAAAGTAGACCCCCTGCTTGCTAAGTTGTCATTAAGGAAGTTCACACCTTGGAGGTATTTCCTCCTAACTATGAAAATCCATTCATTATAGACATTAGTCAATAACCGCCACACTTGTTTGGCTAACATAGCTATATTGAGATGAGCAATTCTCCTCAATCCTAACCCCCCATCAGCTTTAGGTTTGCAAACATTGTTCCAACCTGCTAAATGGATCCTTTTCTTATCCTCAGTCCCTGACCAGAGAATTTTTTTTTGAAGTTGCTCAATTTTGTGATACACCTTGTTGGGAGCTCTGAACACTGATAGGAAGTAAACGGGTATACTTTGAAGTGAAGCCATAGTTAAAATTGCTTTGCCTGCTTGAGATAACAAATGTCCTTTCCAACCTGCTAGCTTTTTTTGGATCCTCTCCAGAACTATGTTCCACATTGATCCATCAGGTTTCCCCATAAATAGGGGAAAACCTAAATAGGAGGTGGGAAGGGATGCAATCTGACATTCCATGATCCTTGCTATCTTGTTTTGCCTAGGAATGGGGGTATTGATGAAATAAAGTTTGCTCTTATCAAAATTCACTTTCTGTCCAACCGCTTCTTCATACATTATGTGAATATTTTTAATCCTTCTTGCCTCAACCACAGAAGGCAAAGTCAGTAGCAATGTATCATCAACAAATTGCTGATGTGTCACCGGGGTAGTTAGCGACGTGGCCTTGATACCTGATATGAGTCCAGCTACTACTGCTGCCTTAATGGTTCTTCCCAAGGCCTCAACTACAATGATGAACAACATAGGACTTATGGAATCTCCTTGTATTAGACCACATTTCCTTTGAAAAAACCTGCAGTAGACCCATTAACCAAAACTGAAAAACAAGACTTAGAAATACACTCTCTTATTAACTTGACCCATTTCATGTTGAAGCCAAATTTTAATAAAACCACCTCTAGGAATTCCCAATTTATCCTATCATAAGCTTTGTTCATGTCTAACTTTAAATCCATGACTGCTTTTTTGGTCTGAACGGCTATATGAAGAGCCTCATGTACAGTAATAAATCCATCTAAGATTGATCTTCCTTGTACAGAACTTCCTTGACTTGGATCAATGATAACCAGTAGAACTTTCTTCAAACGGTTAGCTATAACTTTGGACATAATTTTATAGGATATATTACACAGGCTAACCGGCCTAATGTCAGCCATAGTCTTGGGGTTGGGGCCTTTAGGGATCAAAGCAATGAAAGTTGAATTGAAATCCCTTGGAATATGATTTGAACTTCGAAACTCCTTGATTGCAGCAATAACTTCTACTCCAACAATATCCCAACAAACTTGGAAAAACCATGATGAAAACCCATCCGACCTAGGAGCTTTGTCAGGATCCATGTTAAACAAAGCCTCCTTGATCTCTTCATCTAAAAAAGCTATTGTAAGAGACTCATTAATCATTTCATAAATGAGTTGTGGAATGAATTGAAGGGAGAGTCCTTTGCTTGGGCATTACAGGCCTGTTCTTCACCCAATAATGAACTAAAAAAATTAACAGCCTTGTCCCTGATCTCCTGAATATTTTGAGTTGAGGATCCATACACCTTAGTTAAACTTCTAATATTATTGTTGCTTCTATTGCTCAATGTGGTAACATGGAAAAACTTTGAATTAGAGTCCCCTTCCTTTAGCCATAATGCCCTTGATTTTTGCCTCCAATACATCTCCTCACAAGCTAAAATATTATAAAACTCACAAAGGGTTTCCTTCTCTTCAGTCCTTGTCACATCATCATAGGTTCCATTTTGGATTTTGCTTTCTATTATTCTTAGTTTTTCCCCCACTGCTCTCTTATTATCAAAAATATTTCCAAAGACTTCTTTATTCCATATTCTAAGGTTGTTTTTCACCATCTTAAGTTTTTGAGATAGTTTCAAGGAAGCACTTCCTTGGATAGGCTGCTGCCACCATTCCTCTATTCGTTTCTTGAAGTCCAGATGTTTAACCCACATTGACATAAATCTGAATGGATTCTTAAAGGAGTTAGCCTGAAATGCCTCCCATAGAATAAGATTATGTTCTGAAGCGCATTTAGGAAGGGCTTGTAACACTGAATCACCAAACATTGTTATAACTTCCTTGGATAAAAAAACCTGTCCAACATTTCTTGAATCAGATGACTTCCTATCCTCTTGTTACTCCATGTAAATTTGGCTCCTTTTAGTCTTACATCCATCAATTAATTTGTGTTAATGAATTCATTGAAGTCCTCCATGCTCCTTAAGGGTAACCCAGATCCTCCCTTCTTATCATATGGGTAAATGGGGGTATTGAAATTTCCCCCAATCACCCAAGGAATGTCTTTAAAAGCTTGGCTCAAATGCCCCAAAAACTCCCACAATTCAGTTTGCCCTTGGACAGAGGTGGGGGTATAAACATTTGACATAATCCAATTCTTATTAGTATCAAAATCATGAAATAATATGCTTAAGACTCTTTCATTTGCCTGAATAATACTTCCTTCTATTTTAATAGGATCCCATAAGATCATGAGGCCCCCAGATGCTCCTATCATCTATTGAAAGGCCACTTCCCATTGCTTCCAAGTCCTAGCTATAAGTGCTGATTGTGCCGCATCTGTTTTCGTTTATTGAAGAAAAATGATAGTAGGATTCCAATCCTTCCTTATAGACTTCACCATTCTTTGTTTTTGTGGGCCGTTTAGGCCTCTCACATTCCATGAGAGAACCTTCATTTAGACTGTTTGATATTTTTTCCCCACCCCCTTCCCTGAGCCAAAGGGGGTTTGTAAATTTTGCTATTATCTTGGCCAGGAATAGCTTGCTGTAACAATGTTCTTTGCTTTTCGTTAGCAAATTCTTCATTGATTCTCATTCTATAGTGCTCTGCTGTAGATATTCTCCCTTTATTTCTTTCACTTCCATAATCTATCGAAGGCTTGGTGGTGCTTCTAGTCTATTTTGGACTGAAATGAGGGGGCATATACTGTGATAGTCTAGGGCTTGAACCTTCTTCCTCATTTTGGGGGTTTTCAATTCCCTCTTCATCCTCAGCCTTGTTTTGGTTCACCTCTCCTATATGGTTCCTAAACAGGGGGCTTTCCTTCAAGGAAACTTTTACCATTGGGCTCGTCTGATAGGGATAATTTGCTCCACTACCAGATTAGGAGCTACATTCCTACCTCTTGTTTCCACAACTTCGACTCTTGACTCTATTTTTTCCATGTTTAAACTGAAATGACCTGGCAATTTTTCTTCATTTTGAGCATAGCTTTTGGGGCTTTTTTTCATAACTATGGATGGTCCCGATTTGGATGGGGAGTCTAGGGTTTTAGGAAACTTGACACTGATGGTATCATCCTTACTGTTTTCTTTTTCAACTTTTAGATTTTCTAGGATATCAAACATGTTCAAGCTGGGATATTTATTACATACCTTATGATTTTTGCCTCCCTCATTATGTTACTTTCCTTTCTTCTAGATTTTTGCTAGTTCTGTGTTGGCTTGGTCAGCCTGGTTATTCTTAACTTGTCTATATCCTTCCAAGTTAAGACATGATCTTTGAAACTTTGGGATCCCTCTCCCATTAGCTTTCCCCAGAAAACATTTGCTCATGGCTTCCTTATTTACAGTTATTGTTAGACATTGGGCTTGAAGGTGGCCCTGGGTTTTGCACATGCTACAAAATGTCGGCTTGTTCTCTTACTCCATAGGATGAATCCTTAGAAACTCTCCATATGCTAGTTCCACCTGAGAAGGTAGATCAGAATCCAAGTTTGCATTTACACAGATCCTGGCATGTGTCAGTCTAGTACTTGCCTGGGTTGAACGGTCTATTGCCACGAGCTCTCCTATCGTCTTTGCTATGCCACTAAGCCAGTACTCATTAAAAAACTGGGCTGGGAGGTTTGGTAAGCAAACCCAAATGGGTGCTATATTAATGTTCTGCTTCTCAAGGTTGAAATCCTCCCCCCACTTCCTCATAAAGAGGCTACGCCTTCCTAGAAACCAGGGTCCTCCTGTCAAGATGCGCTCTGCATCATCTTTGTTGTTGAGTCTTATCATAAAAAAACCTCTTGACATGGCTATGATTTCTAAGATTCCTAAAGTTTTCCACTTTGTCGTGGCCCATGAGCGAATAGTCTCAATATCCAGCCTTCCTCCCAAAAACTTGCCAACTAAGGATGATGCCTCCATATCCAAGAATCTTTCCATAATCTCCACTAGCATAGTTAACCTATTATTGTTTGGTATTAGGGGCGGTAGTTCACTGACTGGCTCCTTTTTCCCTTTCAGTATTTCCAAAAAGGTTGGGCCCTTGTTGCCAGCTCCCGAACCCTAGTGGGACCCTTTTTCTGAGGGTTTATCTAGAGGATATGTACCTTTAGCCTTTTTGAACTGAGCTGACAGGGAATCCTTTTCCTTTCTAGCTACAACATTCTACCCTACCTTTGGATCTTCTCCTTTCATTGGTTCAAAATTCTTGCTTGTCATTTTTGCTCCTTCGCTTCCTCCACTTCCTCCATTGCCTACTAATCCCATTTGTTGGTTTGCATGTGTGCAGGTAATAGGTATCTTGGATAGGTTGTTAAAGTTGGAGTGGTCCCTTGCTGGATACCAAAGCCCACTCACCCTTTGAAGTTGTAACTGGATACGAGGAGAACATTGTACATTGCGAAAGATCTGGAAAACTCCTAGAGAGAAATTTGTATCATATTGAGGCAAATATTGTAACATTGTACCCAAGCTACTTGGGGCAATCCAAAATATTGTAAATCTGTATCACAAGAGTCAATATATAAAGGATTTCATTATTTTGGGTAATCTCTTTGTGTCTGTGTGATTTTATATTGCAAGTGTTCAAGAGGAAATTTGTTATTCAGTTGAAATCGCCCGTATATGGTTTCACAACCATAGGTCCATATTTTCTAGCCCACAACCACGCTTTCATGGTTCCACAATATCGAGAACAAAAATATATTTCATCAACAGAGATTAGCGATTTGAGTACTAAGCAAGGTTTTATTTGTTAACTGTTTTGTGCTATCTGCTTTTCATCCATATCAGTAATAGGTTTATGTGTAGCATTGGATTTATTTCTTGAATATACGGGTGCTACTAATCCCATTTGTTGGTTTGCATGTGTGCAGGTAACAGATATCCTAGATAGGCTACTAAAGTTGGAGTGGTCCCTTGCTGGATACCAAAGCCCACTCACCCTTTAAAGTTGTAACTGGATACGAGGAGAACATTGTACATTGCGAAAGATTTGGAAAAATCCCAGAGAGAAATTTGTATCATATTGAGGCAAATATTTTAACATTGTACCCAAGCTACTTGGGGCAATCTTAAATATTATAAATCTATATCGCAAGAGTCAATATATATAAATGATTTCATTATTTTGGGCAATATCTTTGTGTTTTTGTGATTTTATATTGCAAGTGTTCAAGTATTTTAGTTATAGTAGAAAATAAAACCTTACATTCACATACCAATTACTAGCCAAATAATATATTGTATATAATTTTAGTATACCATATTTGCTTTAGCAAAATGAACAGCTAGAAAACATTATATTTTTATATGACATTAAACTAACCCTTTAAATGAAATTCCTTGAAGTTTTTATGATAGTTATAAGATAATGGAAGGTCATAAAATAATAAACATAGCTATAGTTATTTCTATTAAAAAAAACATCATAAATAAGTATTTTTAATTCCAACAAGATGTATATGTAACTCAAGTCATAATAATTCCCTCTTGATGGCATGTACAACTTATGTAAGCAATCCTAATGATATGCATAATAAATACAAGTATTTATAATTATAGGTATAGAAAATGCAATAATTCTATAGTTCACAACTTCATAACCTTGTAAAATACCATTTATTTATGTACTAACTACATTTACAAGTCATCGTAATAACATGTCCAAGAACAAGTACTTGCATTTATGTTTGTTGAAGATATTACATTATTTGGTATCTTCCAATATTAATACAAGGACCTTGTAAATAATTTGGATCAGGGTGTGTCATGTTATTAAGTGTGAGTTATGTATCATGTAAATAAGTATGGAGGTATGTGTGTGAGGTGCCATGTTAGTAATAGCGAGTTATGTGAGTAAAGTGTCATGTTTAGAAGCGAGTTATGAGCAATCATGAGAGACTTTGTCTTTATGTAAATATGTGAGATTTATTATTATGTAAGAGAGAAATATGAAGAGTTAGATCTCCCGTGAGTATGAGGAGATGAAGAATTTATGTAAGTGTAAAGGTCAAGATTCATGTGCATATGAAGAGTCTCATGTATGTATATATTGAAGACAAAGCCTTGTAATATGTAATCAAATAAGCATTGCATTTATGCATTGCTTATAGTAGATGTTTTTCAATAATATTCAGTGAGTTTATTGTGCATTGTTTGACTAACTTATTGTCTGAATTTGTGTATGGAAATATTGTGAGATCCTATGGAATTATCCTAAAAATAGAGGTGATTTTCTACGAGTGGTATTAGAGCATTTATGGAGATAAATTAAATCTATAGTGGAGATAAAATTTAGCTATAATGGAAATAATATTGTGTTATAGTTAAGAGACAACAATTAGAGTGCTTGGGAGGAAGAGATTTGGTGATAAAAAAATCATAGTTTGCAAGGAAAAACATTAGAGTATCCACCAGGAGAAAATAACATGTTGAAAAATGTGGAGAAAAGAACGTGTTGAGGAAAGTTGCAGCTCTTGCAAGGAGAAATAAGTTGAGGGAGACATTGGTTGGAGTTATTGAAATAAATAATTGGAGTGCCTAAGAAATGATTAAAGTGCCTGAGAGGAAATTTGAAGCCTCTATGAGAATCCACAACAGGAAGTAGAATGGGTGGACTAGAAGGAGATATTGAAAGTCAAGTATGACAACAACAAGAGTAGACTAGACAATGTACCATTGAGTGTAGTCAACACAATGTTATAACAATTGAGTAACACCAAGGGTGGAGCGTTTAAACCTAAGAAGCATCGACATAATTCATGCTATGAACTAGAATGCTTTCTAAGGTACAATTTTAAATATGACATAATAATATTTATTTTGGTAGGGGTGATTTATTTTATAAAGAGAAGCAAAGGATAATTAAAGTGGAATAATTGGAGGAAGAAAGAGAGTTACTTCAGGAGATATAAGAAGATAAATAATTAAAGGTGAAAAATAAAATTAATTGAAGAAGAATGAAATGAAGGGATTCATAAGAAGAAATTAAATAAAGAAAATATTAAAATATTGAAGGAAGAAAGAAATTGAAAATTGAAATTGAAGAAGAGAAGAATAAAAATAAATTGAAGAAAGAAGGAAAAATTGAAGAAAGAATTTAGTGATTGAAGAAAAAAATTGAATTGAAAAAGAAGAATATTGAAAAAATGATGAAAATTTGAAAATTGAAAGAAAATTATTGAGGAAATAACAAAAAAAAATGGAGAAGAAGAATTAAAATTGGAGATAAAATAATTTTGACAACAAAGGAAACTATTAAATTGGTAAATACAAATATTTTCCTTTCTAAATATCAATTTTTAAAAGGACCTAATTTTACTTCATGGAAAAACAAGATGAGATCAATACTCATTTTTGAGAAACTTTGGGATGTGGTAAATGGAGAAAAAGACATTCTAGAAGATACAATTGGAATACAAAAATTTAAATATGATGATGCAAAGGCTCTTATGTTAATCACATTTGGTATATCAAATGAAATTCAAGCACACATAAGTGAGGTTGAAACTTCACAAAGCACCTGGAATAAACTATGCACAATATTTGAAGGAAATAATGAAGTGACCATTTTACACTTGCAATCATAGTTATATTCTCTAAAATTTCATGATGGAGAGAGTATAGAACATTTTATTTGAAGGGTAACATAATTAAAATCTAAACTACAAACTATGGGAGAGAAAGTGGAAGAAAATTTTCTTGTTCAAGTTACACTAAGAGCACTTTCTAAATCATTTAAAATATTAGTCACTTCTCTTCAAGTTCTAAAAAAACCATATCCTTTGATGAATTGGTCAACATACTCCAAGAATATGAAATAGAAAATCTAGCCAGAGATGAAATGACAAATAATGCTCTTATGTCAAAGAAAAAGGTGTCAAATAATATTGCTTCATCATCTCAGTATCAACCTAAATGGAGGAAAAAATATTGTCACATATGTAACAAGGAAGGTCATAACACAAGTTATTATAGATACAACTCTCTAAATCAATAGAATCAAATGACAAGGCCTTTCCAAAGATACCAACAAAGACAATATCAATCTCAATACACATTAGCACAATAATGATATCCAAAATGGCAAAATAAAAAATAAAAATTGGTCCAAGAAATATAAAATATCAATGAGGGAGAAAATAAAACAATTCATAGAGCCCTCACGGGAAGAATTATAGATTTCTCCATTCTTGACAATATGAGTACATAAAATAAAGCTATGGATCAATTGAGAAATAATAAGACAAAGATAAAAATACAAGCCATTTAGAAATTCTCATTAGTAATGGTACTGATAGTATTGATAACAAAACAAGAGTTTTCAAAAAAGAATAAAGAATAAAAGGCATGAACCAAAACAGAAACAATGGATGCTCTAGAATTGTAAAAATTGTGAAAAGAACAAACCAAAGACTTGTTAGGAAAATAAAATTGAAGTACATTATGGATGGATAAATAAAATAGAATGGAATAAAATTATGGAAATGCTAAAAAATATTTACAAGAATAAAATAATTCTAACAAGCATAGATTCATATTCAAGATGTGCAAAAAAAAGAGAAGAAGATACAAGTAATAGTTTAATGGGACAAATACAGTCTCTAAAGTAGTACCAAAGCTAGAACCAAAAAAACAAGACAAGAATTAAAGATTGAGAGTACATGAAGGAAAAAATCCTTCATAATGTAATATGAGAGGGTGTTGGAGGCATTACATTATTTGGTACCTTGCAATATTAATGTAAGGACCTTGTAAATATTTTAGATTAGGGTGTGTTTAATATTTGAGTCTATAGTATATGTCATGTTATTAAGTGTGAGTTATGTGTCATGTAAATAAGTGTGGAGTTATGTGTGTGAGGTGTCATGTTAGTAAGTGTGAGTTATGTGAGTGAAGTGTCATGTTTAGAAGTGAGGAGTTATGAGCAATCATGAGAGACTTTATCTTTATGTAAATATGTGAGATTTATTATTATGTAAGAGAAAAATATGAAGAGTTAGATCTCTCATGAGTATGAGGAGATGAAGAGTTTATGTAAGTGTAAATGTCAAGAGTCATGTGCATATGAAGAGTATCAAGTATGTAATATATAATCGAAGAAGCATTGTATTTATGCATTATTTTAGTAGATGTTTTTTCAATAAAATTTAGTGAATTTATTGTGCATTGTTTGAGTGATTTATTGTATGAATTTGTGTTTGGAAATATTGTGAGATTCTATGGAATTATCCTTTGAGAATAGAGATGATTTGCTAACAATACCCACACATAGATTCTAAGAGTGTATCTTATGTTTGTTCATATCATTCTTAATTTCAATTATAGATCTTATGCATGCCAAAATGAATAAAAAATAGAACACAATTCTATTTTGCATCCAAGAACAAACATTCATTATACTACTTAACACCTATACAAATAAAAACAACTTCATGACTATTGCATTATTTCAACCTTGGTAGAAATTAATTAACTTCTTAAACTCATTTACTATAGTATTTATAGTCATAACTTGTACAATTATTACAACAATACCTCTATAAAAAATATTGTAACAAAGGTTCCATGCCTTCATATATCTTTTAAAACAAGGAACAAGGAATCCCTAAATTTTACGTCAATCTCATAAACAAGCATTAGAAGTAACAAAATCTACTATACCATAAAACTATAGATTTAATGAGCTTATAGTACAAGTATAGTGGCTATCAAAGTAACATAAGCATCATACAAGACAATTGCTTCACTTATACAACCAATGTCCACTCTTTCAAAAGGACTTAAATAACTAAAACAATATATTAGATAACAAAAAAAATTACCACTCACTTATTTCCCTCAACACAGTATTATATCCATATTTACTAATCAAAGCCAAGGATAAGACCTAAGAATTTCAGTTCTATTTAGTTGCATATAAGAGATTACATAAGAATTTTATCTAGTCATGCAATCAAACCTAATTGGAATGAATTCACAAAAGCTAATACATTACTTCAACATCCTTGAATTGATGGAAATTCATCCTTTAATGAAAATTTTTAAGGGTTTTATAAGAAGCATATTTGCACACCCACAAAATATTTAAAAGCTTCTTTAAGTCATTCTACACAAGGATATTTCACCATATATATCTCCTTACCCTATATCTTGTTGAGTTATTTTAACATACAATTAGCAATCAACCCTTGTTTAATTTTTTAAGACTAACAGTACTAATAAAAATACATGCATAATGCCTCATAAGTTCAAGATACTTGCATATATGGTTTCTATTATGTTTTATATTATTTATTGTGACTAAATTGAATGAAACAATTTCAACCATAGATAATTCATTATAAGCATATTATAGATCAAAATAAGGATCAATCATCATAAGCATACAACATAAATTGTAAAAAACATTAAAGGCTTCACTCTGAAACATACTTGTATCCATTAAAGTTTCACTATGTAATCCTAATTGATATGCCATTAGAAATTTACATGAGACTTAAATAGTTTTACATTATCCTTTTATATGTAGTCCATTCACAATGCTAAACACTTATAACAAGGCAAGCAAAATAGCTGCCTAGAGGAGTACTAGCATCAAGTTTGAAAAATGTAGTATTAAAATAGCAATATTCTCATTTGCACTATGATGGAGTCACAAAAAGTAAGTTTCAATGGAGAATAGGTCATGCAAATCAAGAAAATTCCTCACTCTCAAAACATGGATGAAATTCTCATGCAAATCCATATTATCTTTTTTTCTTCAAAACACATGAACTATTGCATGGAGAACATCTATTATTCATGGTGCCCTTTCAATAAATTTTTCATTGTTAATATGGCTATAACTCTTAAATTTAAGTGGTCATACAAATTTCCAAAACTATGCACTATCTCTAAATAATCAATTATCATATACCCAAAATTGTAATATCAATAAAATTGTATTATTCTCCATGTTCCATGAAATTGTTGATCTTCTAGTAACTTTTGTGGTTTTAAGAAAATAATAAAGAATAGTATTTTCATTATATTATCCCTTGAAGATATTCTAGAAGAGTGTGTTGCTAGATCTATGTTTATGACCTAATTCATGCTTGGGATTTGAAAAAAATTTAGTTTATTTTTTATGTAAAACTTTATTTTTCTTAGATTTTATTTAAATTTTGCTCTTTTATTTGTGTTTTTTAGTTTGGATTTCTTATCCTTTTTCAATTACTTCCATTAGGGTCTTTTATATAATACAATTTCCAAAAGTTTTCCACATATGACAAAATTTTTCAAATATCTTATGTTTATTATATAACTATTCATTAAACATAATAATTATATGATAATAGCCAAGTTTCAAGAATAAAGGAGTTTTCAATGGGATTATTACATTTAATGATTTCATATTGTTATTAAACATAAGAATGGGCTACTAATAGAGATGTTGATATATTTTTATTATTAATGTCAAATTTATTGCTTTGATGTATCCAAAAAATAAGGACCTACCACAAATAGAAGCTAAATGGATCCCTCCATGAAATTCTAAGAGACCAATTAACTATGTATGCTTTTCTTTGGAATCTATCTAATTGAATTCTTGAGGGAAAAATAGTTGCTACTTATGAAGTATGTCTGTTGAAAAAATAGAACATTGAAAATACGATTTATTTTCTAGAAGCAAGAGTCATTCCACCAATAATCTCTCTTATCTATACAATATTAGAGGACACGACATCATGCTAATAGTCATTGTTTCCTACCGATGAGGATTATGACCTTTTTTTTTAATTTTAATAGATCAATACCACCCAAAAATATGAAGACTTAACTATTCTACTATCATAACAAACCATCCTCTTATTCATACTCAACCTATTCATATTTATCATAAATATCAACTAGACATCTATTCATAATGATTTTAGGGAATGCACTATTCATAATATATTCTGGCCAACCTCTAAAATCACATTACTTAATTTCCTTCTAAAGTTTAAAAATATCAAACCAAGTATCATATTCAATTCTTAAGAATAATCCAAATAAATGTTCCATCAACATACTCAAGATCTATAAGCAAATCTTATCATTCTGCTAGAGTTGTGTAGGCCTTAGGATAAGATTCCCAATACTATGAGTGATGGCTTTGGCAGCATCTCAATATTTCAGAAGACAAAGATCAAGGCAATAGAACATCTTATTGAATGAATAGAAGTGATACATTCGAGTAAGGGTATGAAGCCCTTTATGTAGGAGGATAGATTCCTTGGCAAACACTCTATCTAGTTGTGCAAGGGATAACTTGCACATGTACAACTTGCACATTGGCACTTGTGCACTTATTACATTGCATGAAGTAACTAGATAACTTGCCCCTAAAGTAATCTAAGTATGTACCTTGGAAGATACATTTACATAACCCAAATGATGGAATAGACTCTATTTCTAACACCCTCTTGTATTACATTATTTGGTATGAAGTTCTCTTGAATCGCATAGATGATCTCTGAAGGTTTGAAACTTGATTTTTCCAAGTGCCTTTGTGAAGATATCTGCTAGTTGATCTTCTGTAGGAACATACTTGAGGATGATGTGCTTGTTCTAGAAGTGTTCTCTAATGAGATGACATTGCGCTTCAATATGCTTTGTTCTTTCATGTATGATTGGATTCTTGATCAGGTTTAGTACTCCTTGATTATCACAAAATATCATGGTTGGAGTTCATTTGATTCCCATGTTAGATAGTATGTATTGTAGCCATAGTGCTTCACAGGTTGTATCTCTTATTGCTCTGTATTCTGCTTCAGTTGATGATTGTGCTACTGTATGCTGTTTCTTGTTGTGCCAAGATATGGGCCCTGATCCGAGATAGAACACATAACCTGAGGTAGATTTCTTGTCATCAATAGATCCAACATAGTCTAAATCTGAGTATCCTTGTAGACAAAAATCTTTGACATCCTTCATATAAGTTAGTCCATAGTCTGCAGTCTTCTTGATATATTGTAGTATTCTTTTTGTAGCTTTCCAATGACTTTCTCTTGGTTCTTGCATAAATTATGAAATATAATTTACTGCAAATGCTATGTCTGGTTGGCTATTTGTTAAGTATAGAAGACTTCCAATCAGTTGTCGATACATTGTTGCTAAAATCAATGAGGTTTTATCATTTTTGGATAGTTGAATTCCTTGTTCCATTGGTGTATCTTTGGGCTTGCACTTTGTCATCCTGTATTTTTCAAGAAGAGCTTTTGCATATTTTGATTGAGTGATAACTATTTTATCTTCTCCTTGATAAATCTCTAACCCAAGATAGTAGTTCATCATTCCTAGATCTATCATTTCAAAAGCCTTTTCTAGATCCTTTTTTATATCATTTATCAACTTTTTTGAACTTCCAATAATTACTATGTCATCAACATATACTATGAGAATCAAGATATTATTTCCAATCTTCTTGGTATATAGACTGGGATCTATTGTACTTCTATTGAAGTTATGATGTAGTAGATGATTATTGATCTTGATGTTCCATGCTCTAGGAGCTTGTTTCAAGCCATAAAGAGATTTATTCAACTTGCATACCTTATTTTCTTGTCCTTGAATGATAAAACCTTTAGGTTGTGTCATGTAGACTTCTTCCTCTAAGTCACCATTAAGGAATGCACTCTTTACATCCATCTGATGAAGTTTCCACCCTTGATGAGCTGCCAGAGCGTAAACTATTCGAATAGTAGTCATTCGAGCTGTTGGTGCGAATGTTTCTTCATAGTCGATTCCCTCTATCTGAGTATACCCTTTGGCCACTAGTCAAGCTTTGTATTTATCAAGTGTTCCATCTGCTTTGTATTTGATTTTGTACACCCATTTGCACCCCACTATTTTTTTCCTAGAGGTAGATTTACTAAGTCCCATGTTTTATTCTTCTTGAGTGAAGCATATTCAGATTCCATGGTTGCTCTCCAGTGTAAGTTTTCTAGTTCTGGAGAAGTTGATATTGGTTCCTTTATATTTCTTAGCATTCCTTTGTTCATTTTTGTCATATTGTGAGTTTGAGGTCCTATAGTTGTAAGATCTGGTATTCTGTAGCATAGTTGATGCTTTTGTATCATGTTCTTCTGGTCCTGGGTCCATGCTCATTTCATCTTCTTCAGGTAGATTCAGGAGAAATTCTGTGTCACCACTGGATTCATTTGTGTTGACTTTGACTTTCTCATCAAAGATCACATCTCTACTGATATAGACTTTCTTTGTAGATGGATCTAATATTTTGTACCCTGTAGATTCATTGTCATACCCAACAAATATCCTTGTCATAGTCTTGTCATCTAACTTGGTCCTCTTTTGCTTTGGAATATGCATATAGGCTTTGCATCCAAATATTTTTAGTTTTTCAATGTTGGGCTTATGTCCTGACCATGCTTCTTCTGGTGTAATATGCTTGAGTACTCTTGTTGGAAGTCTGTTTTGTATGTAGACAATTGTTTGTACTGCTTCAACCCAGTATTTATGATCAAGTTGTGCTTCTTTCAACATACATCTTACCATTTCCATTATTGATCTATTTCTTCTTTCTGCAATTCCATTTTGTTGAGGTGAGTATGCTGTAGTAAGTTGTCTTTTGATTCCATTGTTTTCAAGGAAGGAGTCAAATTCTTTAGAAATAAATTCTCCTCCTCTATCTGAACGAAGTGCTTTTATGGTATTCCTTGATTCTTTTTCAACTTGAAGTTTGAATTGTTTGAAGTAGCTAAATGCTTTTGATTTGTATCTCATGAAATATACCCATATTTTTATGGTATGATCATCAACAAATATCTGAAAGTATTTATGTCCTCCAATGCTATCAACTTTCATAGGTCCACACAAATCAGTATATATTATTTCTAGAGGATGTAGAGCTCTATGTTGACGTAATTCGAAAGGAATTCTATGTTGTTTACCTGCTAAACATTCTGCACATACAATAGCTTCTAGAGATAAGTTGGGTAGTCCTTCTACCATTTGATACATGTATAATTCCTTCATTGATGTCTCACTGGTATGTCCTAGTCGTTTGTGCCATAGTTTTGAAGCATTGACTGAAAGAGTTGAGTGAATAGCAGTGTCTAGGACAAATAGCCCATTTTTATATGATCTTGATGCTATCATTCTTCCCTCTATCTAGAGATGTGATATTGCTTTTTTCCAGTGAGAACCTTGAACTCAACAGTTAAGTCTTGATCCATGAGTTGAGAAACAGAGATAAGATTGGTGGTTAATCCTGGAACATACAATACATTTTTTATTATACCTCTTCTATTCTTAAGATCTACCAAAATATTTTTGATCCCTTTTACTTCATATGTTTTACTATCTGCTACTGCAATTGGCTTTTCATTTATCTTCTTCAAAAAATCAAACCAATGTATGTTCCCTATCATATGCTTACTTGCACTTGAATCTATATACCAACACTCCATGATGTTGTTTTAGAGATTTTATGATATAGTGCTTTTGTAAGATATAGTTCAATTTTTGGTTGATTTTGTACAAGTTTTGTAATGATCAAAAATCAACTTCTTAATCTTCTTGATACTCCTATTGAACTAAGCACTTTTCAATTTTGAAGAGGTTTTGATGTTGGATATCTTTTGTCCCTAAGGAGAAATTTTGTGAGACAAGAACATAAATTTCCAACTTTAATAAAAGTTTTAATAACCCCTTTTGAAACCCTTAGGAATTTTGTTCAAGTGTTTCTAATTTCCAAAAAATTAGTTTGAAGTTGAAACCCTTATCACTCCCAAATTTGGAAAACTAGAACACATTAATATTTGCAAACTTTAAATGGATTAATTCCAAGTAGAATCCCTTATTGCTCCTAAGTTATATTTTGTAAATATTATATTAATTTCTCTAAGTTTTGCTTTCAAACAAAGATTGATTTTAATTAATATATCAACCTTATCTTATAACCTTATAACTCCCTTTTTGAAATTGAAAGCAAATAAGAAATTAAGGTTGTGTACCTTTATGACATTCTCCTTATTGAGCATAGATTCCCAAGGCTTTAATGCACTCCATAAATGTTGGTTGACCAAGAGTTTTCAAACTATACCCATCTTGCTTTGGATCTCTATCGAATAGCACCCAACTATATCACTCTACCATCACTCTATCATCACAAATTTGTCGAGCATCTACCATTAATCTATCATTAGCTTCCAATCTTCCATTTCCAACTGCTCCTTTCCAAGTCATTTTATAGATATGTCATATGAGTTTCTAAATGCTCATGGAAGCTCTCATATGGTTGGTGGAGGTGCCAAACTCACTTCACTACTCATGACAAGTGTCACTATTAAGTTGAAAATATTTCTTTATTCTTCCTTGAGCGTTGTCCAAGTAACACTCCGTCTCCAAGCTATCTTTCTTGTAATGTATGTCAAGCTATATGTAACTCCACTATTTGGAGTATGGGCACCAAGAAGTGTAACGTCTCCTTTGTGAGCGTTATAGAGTATCTTTCAAAAGATGACAAGTGGTAGTTGCATGCCTTTCTTTCTATCAATGCTTATATGAAGACTCTCCAATGCCTTTTCCACCTTAATCCTTGCTATTTTACGTAGATGCTGAAGTATCTCCAACTAATGGTTGAGCTATGGTGGAGATATGGTGAAGATTTGGTGGAGATATGGAGTAACTTTGGTGGCCCTTGAATGGAGTTTGAATGGCAGTGCTTGGATGAAGACTCCTTGATGCTTTACTCCATTGTTAGCATTTACTAATGGTAGAAATGCTTTGATAAGAATGCTCCTTTCCTTTGACGTATATTTGCTTTATCTTTTGCTTTGTACACTACTTGATCTTCTCCTTATGCTTTGTCTTCTATAGGTTCAAGCATCCATGATGAGCCCTTTGAGTGGCTTCTATAGCTTGGAAGGAGTGCTTAAGTTCAGCCCTTTCTTGGCTATTTTTCTTGTGTTTATTGTCCCTTTTTGGGGCAGATTCAAATATATTTTTAGACTGTAAAAAACTAGATTGAAATGGTGCTATAAGATGTACTATAGTATGTACATAAATTTCCTTTGATGCACCTTCTTTTGCACTCTTATTTCAGATCAGAAATTCTGATTTTATGGCAGATTTTTCTCTTGCAATACAAGGGTTTTGAGGTTGTCTTTTATAAGTAGACACCTTCCTTTTTTTTTCTTGGTCACTTAGATAACCATTCTTATATAAAAGTAGATAGAAGATTTTATTTTCTGCAATTTTTTTCTTGCATTCAATCCTTTAATGCTTTTGGATTTGAGACTCACCAAGTCTCAATATTTAAAGCTTCTATTTCTATTTTTGGTTAGTTATGTTCTTCTCCAGGTTTTGGAGGATTCTAACCTTTTTGGGTGGCTTCTTTAGGCCACTACGAGTTGCAGATTTCTATGCTTCAATAGTATCTTTAGACACTTGATATAAATCATATTTTGTGCCCTTCAAGAACACAAAACTAATTTCTTTTGAGAGTAGTGTAATAGTACAAGTTTTTTCACTTTTAATGCACTAAGATTACACTTTATCACTCCAATCAACTCTCAAATTAATGCATTAAGAATTTACTACAACTAATCAAGAATAACCTAAAATGAATCTTTAAGAGTTATTCTGAAATTTCACTACAACTAATATTGTAGAGCTTAGTCTTATTTTTCTTTTTCCAAAATAGATAATAGGTAGTTGATAGAAACTATTTTGAAATCTAATCAACTCCTAATAAAAATGTAAATGAACCTTAAAAAGAACTTTTTCTTTTTGCACTTTTGAAGACTGTAATCCAATTTTCTATTTGCAACTTTAATCCAAATTCAGGTGCATCTAACAAATCTAATAGGTAGATGAATTAATAAACCTATTTGCACTAGAAAGTTGCATACCTTTTTGTTGTAGCTATTTGTAGACTATCTTGAATAGCTCCTTCTTCACCGAATGATGGTCTCAACCTTTCTTTTATGAGCCTAGGATTTGATGGCTTGTTCTCCTCTTTTATTCTCCTTCTGATGCAGATTTGGAGAAGTCTTTGTCTCTGAAGCGATGCCTTCTTTTTGTGAGAGGTAATCTTCAAATATTCAAGATTTGGTGAGCTTCTTCTGAGATTTGGCACTCCTTGCCAAATTCTTCTTCTCTTGGGCTTGTTGTCGGATGGCGATAATTGTCCCAACTCTTTTGTTTATTAGAAACTTCTTTGATCTCCTTATTCTTGTCAAGCTCTCCAAATGATCTCAAGGCAATAGAATTTGCAAGTGGCAGGTCCAAAGGTGCATCTATTTTGCAAAAACCCGTAGCACTGACTTTCCCTATTCCTATCTAGGAACGATCGTAGCTCTGATACCATTGATGGCTTTAGCAACATCTCAACACTTCAGAATATAGAGATCAAAGCAATAGAACATCTTATTGAATGAATAGAAGTGATACATTCGAGTAAGGGTATGAGGCCCTTTATGTAGGAGGATAGATTCCTTGGCAAACACTCTATCTAGTTGTGCAAGGGACAACTTGCACATGTACAACTTGCACATTGACACTTGTGCATTTATTACATTGCATGAAGTAACTAGATAACTTGCCCCTAAAGTAATCTAAGTATGTACCTTGGAAGATACACTTACATAACCCAAATGATGTAATATATTCTAACAATGAGATCCCTTTATGCTCCTTTCTTACATTTTTTAAGATGTACAAATAAATCTTAAATTTTACTCTCTATCCAGATTTTAAAAATTACATTATCAACATACAAAACTATCATAATAAAGAATATGAATACTAATAATCTTAAAGACAAGGTCTCTCAATTCTATAGGATTGAAAATGATTTAGAAATTCAATCTCAATAGTGACATATTTACAATGGATTTCTTTTTCTTTTGCAAGATAATGCAAGAAGTTACAATTTCAAATACTTATAGAGGATTTTAGAAACAATCATGATCATATATTCCTTTAATAAAAATAATAAATGATACTTATTTTATTCACTATAAACATTGCCAACAATACTATAAAATGGCTTGTAGGAAGCACAACACTATACCTTGATCCTTTATAAATACCTCATTGACACAAAAACATACATATGGTTTCCAAAGTCAACACTTTATGAGGCATGTAAAGTAGAAAATAAAACCTTTCATTCACATGCCAATGTCTTGACAAATAATATCACTTATTGTATATATTGTTTAGTAGACCATATTTGATTTAGCAAAATGAATAACTAGAAAACCCTATGTTTTACTAAGACATTGATCCTACCCTTTAAATGTAATTCCTTTAAAAAATTATAATAGTTATATGATAATAGAAGGTCAAAAACTAACAAGCATAGCTATAGTTATTGTTATTAAAAGAAGCAACATAACAAGTATTTTGAATTTCAATAAGATGTATGTGTAACTCAAGCCATAGTTATATTACATGTACAAATTATGTAAGAAATCCTAATGACATACATAATAGATATACATATTTCTAATTATAAGTATAGCAAATACAATCATTCTATAGTTCAAAACTTCATCATCTTGTAAAATACCATTTATTGATGTGCCAATTGTATTGTCAAGTCATAGTAATAACATGTCTAAGCATAAGTACTTGAATTTATGACCACACATATTCTAAGAGTGTATCTTATATTTTGTCATATCAATATTAATGTCAATTATAGATCTTATACATGCCAAAATATAATAAAAAAATATAACACAATTCTATTTTTCATTCAAGAATAAACATTTATTGTAATACTTAACACCTATAGATCTTGGGAGGGACAATACAATGGTTTGGGATTTGGCTCTTCTTAGGGAGGTCCAGGGTTCAAACCATGATGTGTGTGTTAAATTCCCTGTTGATAAGTTGAACGCTCCCCCTTATGAGAGGTCATGGTGGGATGAGGATGCCTAGCCCTAAGTGTCGATCGTAGGGGTTTCTCACGCTAACCAAATCTAAAAAAAATACTTAACATCTATACAAATACAAATAAAAAAATTCATGACTGTTGCATTATTTCAACCTTGGTATAAGTTAATTAGCTTCTTAAACTCATTTATTATAGTATTTATAGTCATAATTTGTACAAGTCTTACAACCATACCTCCATAAACAACATTGTCACAAAGGCTCCATGCCTTTGTTCATCTTTAAGGAATCCCTAAAATTTACATTGATCTCATACATAAGCATTGGAAGTAACAAAATATAATATACCATCCAAATACAGATTTAATAAGCTTATCATATAAGTATGGTGGCTATCATAGTAACATCAACATCATACAATACAATTTCTTCACTTATACAAGCAATGCCTACTCTTTAAAAATAATTTAAATAACTAAAACAATATATTAGATACCAAATAAAAAATAACCACTTACTTATTTCCTTAAACATTTCATTACATCCAAATATACTAATCAAAGCAAAGTACAAGATCTAAACATTTCAGTTCTATATAGTTTTGTACAAGAGTTTACATAAGGATTTTATTTAGTCAGACAATCAAATCTAATTGGAATGAATTCACAAAAGAAAATACATTACTTCAACATACTTGAATTGATGGAAATCCATTCTTCAATGAGATATTTCAATGGTTTTATAAGAAGCATCTTTTCACACCCACAAAATCTTTAAAATCTTCTTTAAGTCATTCTACACAAGGAGATTTCACCATACGTATTTCATTACCCTATATCTTATTGAGTTATTTTAACATACAATTAGCAATCAATCTTTGTTTAGATATTTTAGACTAACAATACTAATAACAATACATTCATAATGCCTCATAATCTCAATTTACATCCATATATGGTTTCTATTGTGTTGCATATTATTTCTTACGACTAAGTTGCATGAAACAAGTTCAACCATAGAGAATCCATTATAGGCATCTTATAGATCAAAATAAGGATAAATATTCATAAGCATACAATCTAAAACATAATTTTATCCCTTTAAGATTCACTATATAATCCTAATTGGGAGGCCATAAGCACTTTACACGAGACTTAAACAATTTTACATTATCCTTTTATATGTAATCCATTCACAATGCTAAACACTTATAACAAGGCAAGCAAAATTGTTGCCTAGAGAAGTACGAGCATCAATATTGAAAAATACAATTATAAATAGAAATAATCCCATTTGTACTATAGTGGACTCATAGAATAGTAAGTTCCAATAGAGAATAGATCATACAAATCAAGGAAATTTCTCATTCCCAAACATGGATGAAATTTTCATGCAAATCCATATTATTTTTTTCTTCAAAACACATGAAATTTTGCATGGAGCACATCTATTATTCATAATGCCCTTTCAATGAATTTTTTTATTTTTAATAGCCTATAACTCTTACATCTCAGTGACCTTATGAATATCCAAAACTATACACTGCTGTAAATAATCTATTATTATATACCCAAATTTTTAATGTCAAGAAAATTGTATTCTCCATGTTCCATGAAATTCATGATATTCTAGCAACTTTCGTGGTTTAAAGCAAATGCTAAAGAATAGTATTTCTGTTATATTATAGCTTAAAGATCTTCTAGAAAATTTGGTTGCTATATCTATGTTTATGACCAAATTTATGCATGGGATTTGAAAATATTTTAGTTTATTTTCATGTAAAACTTCATTTTCTTCCTCATATTTTATTTCAATCTTTCTCTTTTATTTATGTTTTCTGGTTTGGTTTTCTTCTATTTTTTATTACTTTTATTTGGGTCTTTTATATAATACAATTTTTAAAATGTTTCTACATATGAAAAGATTTTTCAAATAAACTTAAACCTTACCTAGGTGTTGTAGGTGAGTTGGAGAGGAGAGGGAAATCCTCCAAGGGAGGTCCTAGGTTCGAATCTCCACCCTACCAAAAAGTTGAATTGGGTACCTAAAATCCAATTGATAATGTTGGTGTGGGTAGGATCGGGCGCAAATCCCAGGTGACTTTGACAGTGTAGAACCCCCTGGTCGTGGTCTCTCAGACCAAGGCAGCCCCACAAGGGGTTTTTCGCTTAAAAAAAATTAAACCTTTTTTATATTTATCTTATTAGATAATAAGAACAAACAAATAAATAAATTTCTTCAATTCTATTTAACATTGTTCCAACACTTGAATCATAATTCATTGAGTTTAGTGATCTTTGTTTTATTGTTGGTTTATTGTTAGTGGTTGAAGATTAAGAAAATGATGTGATTTTGTAAGTAAATAGAAGAAAGAAAAAAAATATGTCAGTGTGTGTCAAAGGATAGTTTATGTTAGATATATTTATTTAGTTTTTAATTCAAGAACTTAGATCTTTGTTTTTATTTAAATAGTCATTGTGAAGATACCTTTTGCTTAAAATATACAAAAATTAAGCTCAATTGCTATCTATTTCATCTCTAAATTATGTTGCTTGTTGTTTATTACTAGATATTATTTTTTTTAAAGCTACCAATGAGAGAAAATAGAACCATCTACTAATGATAGGCAAAATATTAATGCAATAATCTATTACTCTTAGTATGTTTTACAAAATGTTGTTTTTTTTGGAATCCATGCAATCTGGTAAGTTCATTTAGAATCTTAGCTAAATCATCTTCTTTGATGAACTATTGAGTAAGGAATTTTATTTTTCTAATTAATGATATTTACTTTCTAATTGGAGTTCCATATAAGGTGCTAAATATCTTGGAAAGAAATGGTCTTTCTCTAAGAGTAGTTGGATATAGTATTTCGTTCAATTTAGGTATTATAAAAGCATTTCCAATCTTTTGATATCATTACACTTTCTCACACCTAGATGATAATGATAAATGAATTAGCCTCACAAGTTCTATTTTTAATTGAGTGTAATTCCTATTTGTGAGGAAAATTGCATTTAGTATAAAAGAGGAAAGTGGTTTGATGTAGGCAATCATGTCCTCTAGCAGTTCAAATCAATTAAGACAACCAAGAATGGAAGTTCGAAGAACTTACTAAAATACAATGATAGTAAGATGTCCTTCCCTATTTTTTTTGTTTGTTTTGTCAAGAGTAATTATTCTCTATGAGGAAAAATTATAATGCCTTCATATATACACTTAGAATTTTTGCTAAGGCATGCACCTTTACTTATTCAATTCAATTTTAACTTAATATTGTTAGCTTCTATCCATATTCTATAATTACATGTAAAAAAATTCTTTAAAAATTTAAAGTAATGCATGCATTGAACTCAAATTGAAAATGTAAACAAATCGACATATCTAGATTATTCTTGCACATACATGGTTTTTCAAGAAATATAAGCATGGTAATCTATATACTAGATTAGCAACATGAGGCTCCAATATCATATGGAATACCTCCCTAGGCTTTGTCCCAAAATTATCATAACCCAATTTTTAATTTTTACATATAGAATATAGATGAAAGATGAAAATGTATGAATGAAATGTGACTATAAAAATACTATTTTTTACTCATAGATATGATAATATATTGAATTGGTATTTCTTTTTATGATGCAATACTAATTTATGCGTTTATATCCATACACCATAAGTAAATGGACTAACTACATTTTATGTCTTGAGTATTTTGATGGGGTAACCCTCCACTTAATCATCAGAGGAAGGGTATCATCAGGGAGAAGCATGTAGAAGTGGATCAACATTAAAAAAAAGGAGACAAAAGTTGTGCACACACCACAATGAATAATGCATAACACCTTCAACAAAACTCATGAACAAAAGAATATGAAATCATAATTGCATTGAGAAATAAATAATTATTATAAGGTTAGATCCATACATGAGAATTTCAGATTTCACTAAAAGCTCATTTTTTATATTTTCATTAAAAAAATATAGTTGCACTTTCTAGTTAGGAATTTAACTTAAAGGTATATTTTTATATACATATTTAGGTATATTTTTATATACATATTTGTGTAAGGGAATAATCTAATGAAGTGTGAATATTCTATGTCTTGGTTTAACTCTTTGCAAGGATATAAAGGAGAATGAATAGTGTCACATATGAGGAACCCTTTGTTTAGTTGAAGACCTTGTTAAGTAAATTGTTTATTAAACCTTGAAATTTGTGTAATTTGAGGGTGAGGGTGCAAGTGACACCCTAATTAGGGTTCACCCATCTCATTGACCCACATATAAGAGCTTTCCTTTCTTGTGGATATTTTCTCTCTTTATTTTTGGACCTACAAGTTGGAGGCTAGGGGGAAAGTGGTTTGGAAGAAGGACAAAATAACCTATTTGGTTTAGAGTCACATAATTTAAACCAATTTGCCACTTATCCCTCTATCCAAAATCTTAAACTTAGAAACTAGAGAAAATTGTGGTTGATAAGATGACTCAAACTCTTATCAAAAAGAGAAATCATGGGAGAAAACAAAAATTACAAGTTAAAAAGGGGATAAAAATGAGAAGAGGGAAGAGAAATTTGGAAGGGATTGGGACAATGCAACCATAAACTAGGGTTTTTAACAATACTTCACCAAGTGTTGATTTCATGTTTCAATGGGTTTTTGAATGCTTGACGTAGTGTTATGACTTATTTTTCAATGGGTTGTATGGGATTGAAATGGGTCCCACATATATTACATCATGACCATATAGTGGTGTTACATCATGACCATACAATGGTATTACAATAGATTGGCACTTGTACATGTATTATTTCACAAGATTTGAACCTTGGTCTCCTCCTTAAAATTTGAGGAATATAACTAATTGAGCTAATGTCATTTGATTTAATGTATGACTTATTGCATAAAATGTATTGTTTGATTTCTTTTTAAAAAATATCCTAGTTGTATTATATGAATGTATGAATTAAAGTGAGAAAATCATGTGTATGTGGGAAGTTATTTAAATGTATAAACTAAAAATAATAATACCTGAGTTTGACTATATTTTTTGGTTTAGCATACAATTTTCAATTGGGTTTCTTTGAAAATGAAATTTATGGATTTAAAGTTTGCGTGATTTGCTTCCAATTTAGGTATGTCAGTATTAACACAAAATTTCAAAGTGGGTTTCTTTGAAAACAAGATTTGTGGATTTAAAGTTTGAATGATTTTCTTCCAATTTAGGTATATTAGGAAATGATCCCATTTTGATAAAGGAATGGATTTTTGAAAAAACCCTTTTCTTTTGGGATATTGGGTTCTAAAAATTCTTATAAAATTCCTTGAAATATGAAAATTCTCAAGGAACATGTAAGTAGTGAATGTACCTTCATTTTGGAATGATGTTCTAACTTTTATAGGACCTTTTGTCTTTTGACATGGGTATGGTATCAATTATACATTTATACGAAAAATGTAAGAAAATTATTCAAAGGATACTTCACTACGTCCTTTTGTTCATTTCTTAGTTTAAGAGGTTTGACAATGGTTGTCTTACCAAGAACACTATATAATTGGTCATATTGCTAAATAGATAGTTTTTAGTTGGTATTCTAGTCTTAGGCTATAGAACTTACCCTGGGAAAAGTGACTTATGAAGTAGAAAAGTTATGTTAAGACCATACAAAATCTAATTTAAACACTTTAGAGAATGAAGATATATTTTTCTCTTAAGCAATATTGGACATTTTGTTAAAATTTGCAAGCATGTTAGATTCCATAGATTGCATTGTCCCAAGCATCTTTAAGAACACATTCATAATTGAGATTTTGACATCAGAATATTTTTTATTTACCTTATATTTTAGTTCCTTTCTTGCTATCTTAATGAATTTACTATGTCTTTTGGATATAACCAAATTAAGACCGTCAATGTATTCTACTTTATAAATTGAAAAAGAAAAAGAAAATGGGTATAAATTGAAAAAGAAAAATAAAATGGACACTATATTGTCCCGAATATTGTAGTAGTAAGTCTTTGGGTTCTTATCTAAGTTAAAACCTCGATACAAGGGACCTAACCCTTTCAAAATATATATTTTATCCCAAAATTTTGGTCCCTATTGGGCCTTCATCTAGGAGATCCAAGTTTGAATCACAAGGAGGGTGGCCTCGATGTGTTTTTAGTTGAAAAAAGTTATGAGCCCTTTCAAAAACCCTTGTATTTACCCTAATAAAGAAAAATGAACATTGTAGTCCAGTCTAAGGATGTGACTTATGAAGTAGAAAATTAAGGTTAATATCATCTTGCATCCAATTTAAACACTTTAGATAATCAAGATATATTTTCTCTTGTTGGAGATTTTGTTAAAATTTGCAAGTATGCTAAATTCCATAGATGGCATTGCCCTTGGTATCCTCAAGAATAGACTTATAATTGAGTTGTTGATACCTCATTAGGATATATTTTATTTACCTTTGATTTTAATTCCTTTTTTGCTACCTTAATCAGCATACTATGTCTTCTAGACATAACCTATGTGTAGGTTAAGATCTTCAATTTATTGTACTACTTAAATTTAGAAATTGAAAAAGAAAATAAAAATGGGAACTCTCCTTATGGGGCTTATTTTTTGTAAGATGTAGTTTATACTAAGTGTTAAGAGTAATACTAAATAGTTGTTTACATTGTGTGTTTTATTACTTCGTTGTAGAATGATGACTTTTTAAGCCTTAATACTACCAAAAATATCAAAGGTTATCTATCACAGGATCAAATATAATATAGCCACAATAAGATCAAAATAATGATATGAATTAACAATATAGAAAGAAACTTATAGCATTGATTAGAAAGAATACAATCCAAATTTTTTTATTATATGAACTTGTACATAAATTTATGGAGCTTTGTCTCCATAATATAGTTTTACAAAATGACCTTTGAATTCTTATCTTGCCACTTGTCTAAGAGACTCTTGATCTTCACACGACATATATATATATATATATATATATATATATATATATATATATATATATATATATATATATATATATATATATATAATGTAATATAATCTAATACCCCTATATTATAATATTTTATGTGTTTCTATTGATCTGCATAGATGATTCCTAAATATCTGAAATTTGCTTTGACCCAATGCCTTTGTAAAAATATCTACAATCTGATCTTCGGTAGAAATATGTTTCAACTGAATATGATGACTTTGAAAATGATCCTTGATAAAATGACATTGAGCTTCAATATGTTTTGTTCTTTCATGAATAATTGGATTTTTGATCAAATTTAGTACTCCTTGATTATCACAATTTATTATTGTTGGAGTTATTTTGATTTCCATATTTGATAGTATGTATTGTAACCATAATGCTTCATAGATTGTATCCACATGATATTTTGCTTTTGTAGATGAAAGTGTTATTGCATGTTGTTTTTTACTTTACCAAGAAATTGGTCTTGAACCAAGATTTAAAAATGTAGCTTGATGTAGATTTTCTATCATATATAGATCCAACATAATTAGAATCTAAATATCCTTGTATACAAAAATTTTTATCATCCTTTTTATATGTAAGTCCAAATTCTATAGTTTTGTTAATATATTGTAATATTATTTTTGTAGCTTTCCAGTGACTTTCATCTTGTATAAACTATATGTGGTTAAGCATTTGTTAAATATAAGAGGCTTCTAAATAATTGATGATAGATTATAGCTTTAACTAAAGATGTCTCATCATATCTTGGATAATTGTAGTCCTTGTTCCATAGGAGTATCCTTGGGTTTGAAATTGTTCATCTTGTATTTCTCAATGAGATATTTTGCATACTTTGTTTGAGTTATTGTAATTTTATTTTCATTTTTATGAATTTCTAAACCGGTACAATAATGAAGAAATCTCAAATCTGTCATCTCAAAATATTTTTCTAGATTCTTTTTAACTTCATTTATCAGATTTTTTGAGCTTCATGTAATTACTATATCATTAACATACACCACACATATTATTATATCATTTCCAACATTTTTTGTATAGATATTTAGATCTAACAGACTTCTTTTAAAGTTGTGTTGTAATAAATGATTATTAATTTTTATATACCATGCTCTTGGTGCTTGCTTTAGACCATACAAATATTTATTCAACTTGCAAACTTTGTGTTCTTATCTCTTAATTACAAATCCTTTTGGTTGTGACATATAAATTTATTCTTCAAGATCGCCATAAGAAATGCACTTTTTACATCCATCTGATGTAGTTTCCATCCATGATGTGTTGCCAAAGCATAAATTGTTCTGATAGTAGTCATTCTCATTATTGGTGCAAAAATTTCTTCATAATAAATAGAGTGTATCCTTTTGCAACTAGTCAAGCCTTGTAATTGTCAAGTGAACCATCTGCTTTATATTTGATCTTGTAGATCCATTTACAACCGACTATTTTCTTTCTTGGAGGTAAATCAACTAGATTCCATGTTTTATTTTTCATCAATGTTTCATATTTTGATTCCATAGCTTCCTTCAATTTTGGATGATTTAAAGCATGAAGTGTCATTGTAGGTTCTACTACAAAACTTATCAATCCCCTATTTACTCTAGTTAGACTAGAAGTTTGAGGTCTTGTAGTAATAAGATTAGGTATTTGCTCTAGTTTTGAATCTTTAAGTGTATTTATAAACCATATAGGTTCTTTTCTCTATAAGTTTATAGTAATTTTTGCATTTTTATTATTTTCATTTTGTAACTCTGATTTTGTGTCTTCAATCTTATAAAAACTTTAGAATAGCTTCTAAATTAGCTTTTTGCTCTTTGATAACATTTTTATTTCTTCATAAAATACTACATATCTGCTTATGTAGATTTTCTTTGTTATTGGATCAATTATTTTGTATCTTGTTGACTCATCATCATAACCAAGAAATATTCCACACATAGTCTTCTCATCTAATTTTGTTCTTTTTTGATTTGGAATCTGCATATAAGCCTTAAATCCAAAATTTCTCAACTGGTTTACAACTAGTTTTTGTCTTGACCATACTTCTTCTGGCATAACATTTTTTAGTAATCTTGTAGGTAATCTATTTTGTAAATATAGAGTGGTTTTAACTTCCTCTGCCCAACACTGATGATCAAGACGAGCTTCTTCTAACATACACCTAACCATTTCCATGATAGACCTATTTCTTCTTTCTGCAATACCATTTTGTTGTGGTGAATATGGTGTAGTGAATTGTCTTTCTATTCCATTATGAAAATAAATTGAATTCCTTTGGCAGAAATTCACCTCCCCTATCTGAATGAAAATTCTTAATGGTTTTTCTTGATTCTTAAGGTTTAATTAATTTAAAGTTTCTAATTTAATTTATATGGATTAGTAAACCTTATGTCTCCCTAGTTTATAAACTAAAAATATTTTTTTTTTAATTTTTGTTTTTCCTAATTCTTGATGTTAAAAACCTTTACCTCCCAAATATTTGAATTTTACAAATTCAAAAAAAAAAAAAATGATAACACCCAAATTAAAAACTTTATTAACCCTACTCAACTTATCACTCCAATAAATAAATCAAATAATTAAAAAAACTTCTAATTAACCCTTATAACTCCTAAGTTAAACTTAGGATAAAAATTTAACTTTATAAAACCCATTAAAAAATACCTTAGAAAGAATCTTACTTCCACTTCACACACGAATCTATTCTGCAACACTTCTACTATGATACTCATGTGAATAACTATTAATAACACGTCTCTGTTCTGTAACACTTCTACTATGATACTCATGTAAATAACTCTTAATAAATGTTACGTAATTGCTACGTGTATATTTCCATGGTGAGACATTTCACTTCCTCCAAACGTTGCACTTCAAATGATATTCCAAATGGCTTTCAAAATGGTGTAACGTTCTATGCTTGAATGTTACTTGAAACAAAACGGTTCTTTGGCACTTTTGCTTTAGGTTTTTTAATTACCTCAAATGCTTCCTTTGCTTTATCTTCCTTACTGCTTTGAATTCTATATTGTAACACCCTAGGTCTAACTCACCTGGTTGTCCAAAACACAAAGTAAATTTTTTATTTAAAACATAGTAAATTTAGTTCACACCCAATAGTAAACTAGTACATAGGCATTAGGATATTTGTTTCAAGGTAATTGACCGCTACAGATGACCCCTTAAATGTTTGATATTGACCAAGTCCTACATTAGGTGCCTTTTTGTGAACATGTTCATCTCCTTTACTAAAGGTCTATGCTCATGGCATGGGATTATCCTTTCAGGGCCCACAATACCTGAAATGGTGGATGCATAGTTCCCTGCCCCTTACCATGGTAAGGTTATGACCTTTGTCCCTAAAATTTTTGCCCTAAGGTTATGACCTTTGTCACTAAAATTTATGCCCGAGGTATATTGTATAACATCCCCATGCTAGGGTATAGCGTTTTAGAATACCTAGTACCTATAGGCACCTTCTCTAGATTCAACTAGGGCCCACCATTTCTCTAGCTCAAGACCAGGTATCACAGACTATGTTGCGAATGACAAAGTGTTCTCCCATTCCAACTCTCGTTAGACCTTATAGCTTCGGGATCAAGCTACTTCTGAAACCATTCGATAGTCTGCTAATGATTCCCTATTCGAGCATAGAACGTGGGATACCCTCATGTACTACTCGCTTATTAGTCTAGAGAAGATGTCCCATTCTATCCCTCGTTACTTCTTCATGGTAATAGGACCTTTTTGTCTTGGGCAGGATTACCATAAAACGACTGAATATGATTCACATCTACCCTTCCTATAAATGTTGGTGATGGATGATTTCTCATCCTTCTCGATGAAAGTTCATAATATTGGTATGCCATCCTCCTTGTTGGTTAAGGATCATAATATTTGCTTCTATCCTTCTCGATAGTAGGATATTCTTCGGTTTTCCTTTTAGGTTTACCATCCTTCTCGATGGTTGGGTCAACCTGAGGTCAGTTTAAGGTTTACAAGTTTATAGTTAATTTTGATATATATAAAAAACTTTAATCTTATCACATGGCTAGTCTATTTTATTTCACCAAATATGACTACGATGTTAAAATTTTTTACTTTTACATAAGTTATTTATACAAGAGTTGTCTTAATAATCAACAATTGAAAAAAATGTAAAGTTTATGAAAATATTTATATAAGAGCTACCTTAATAATCAACAATTGAAAAAAATATAAAGTTTATGAAAATATTAACACAATGATTAATATGCTAATAGAGGGTAGGGTCTGAGGGCTTGGTTCAACGGTCAAAACGCTTCTATAGGAACGCGGAGACTATAATCCTTTGAGCCTGTAATACGATAGGTGGCTAACTACATAAAAGGTTTACCCAATGCAATTGGAGGTTATAGTGGTGACAAGGAACGAGATTCGAACCCACGAAGAGACGTAGAAAATTGTAACGCATTACCGATTCCTCTAGTATAATTAAAAAAAAACTAATAGAAGATTATTCTTCTAAAGATTATATATATGTTTTTTTTTTTGTTACATAGGAGAGTTGGCTACAACCAGTATTTTTAGTAACTAGCAACGCATGGTTCAAACCATAGGGATTGCAACCACCAAACATATCGGTCTTGTTAATTTTTGACTCGATGTGAGATGGGAACCATCGGTCCCTCGAGTTTCGTACCGTCGTCGTCAATCTGGCGCGCACTTAGAAGATTCAGAGTAGACTACTCCCTTTGCAAACTGACACCACCAAGGTTTGAACCCAGGTCTCTTCTCAACAAGTGCCCATCTAAACTAGCACTTGCCAATCCACCATCCATATTAACACTTGCCAATCCACCATCGTTTAGAGCTAAAGATTATATATATTTTAATTATTCTTTTTACCATAATAAAAAATAAAACCAAATAAAATAAAATAAAAGCTAAGATACTACTTCAAACCTCTTTCTTCTAAGAGATTGATTATAAAAAGTAACCATTAAAAAGTATGTTCACAAAGAAAAGAATGAAATAATATAATACATAGACATCTACTTCCTTCAAGCATTTAATTATAAGGACTTTTACTTTTCTAAACAACTTCTGCCCTAAGTGCCCTTATAATTACCAAGAGAAGACGGGTAAATAGACTCATGGGCCATACCCCTTTGTTAATCTCACGGACACTGTCCCCTATAGGCATGTTTTGATTCATTAGCTAAATATGGAGGTGATCTCAGCTGGTCGAGAGGAAAAACATTGGTTTATCCATATTAATTTATTCTTTTTACAATGAAATCAATCCACTTATCATAGGTTCAGGCCGGCAGTACTTAATCTCTACAGAGCTGATTCACGGTTTGACTTCCAATGTTTATTATCTTGAAAACAGTTTAATTAATTCTGAAAATGTTTTCACCCGGTGGCGACAAACTTACATGGCAAATATAACGAAGATTTAATTTTTTTTTGTTTTTTTAAAAACCATAAGATGAAAGTCCATTCAGTTTTTAATTTCTTCCTTAACACTTAACACGGACAAAGTAATTCGTCCAACAATATTTTGATAATTGTTTCATTTCCTTCCATTGAGAGCATGTTTGCTAACTAGATTCAAACTATTGGCAAACCTTCCAAAGTATTTGCATCTTGGTGTTCGACTCCCAATTAGACAGATACAAACAGCCCAACGGATTTACCAGGCAAAGCATTACTATAGTCATTTGCTATATTAACTAGAAAATTTTCTACAACATGACTAACCTTTTCATATTAGGAATTTTGCTATTCCTATAACAATATCTCAGCATTCTCTATTGTTTCACAGAGATAATAGAAATACATTATTCTTTTATAAAATTAAAGCGTATAACATCTACAGGTCGAGTAATATTATTTTCATCTTCAGATTGTTTGAATTTATGCCACAGAATTAAAATATTCTTTGTAAACTTAATTTATAATTTCCTTACAAAACATATTACGTATTCTTCTTATACAGGAGGAACACCAACCTGGTGTGAAGACAGAATTTCCCCACGCGCTTCTTCTCCTTGCCGACCGAGACTAGCCAGCATGAAATCTCTGCCCTCTTGAATAATACATTGTCTCTCGGAGTAAAAAGATTATTTTTTTATAATAATATTTTTTATATACATCGGATTGAACCCCGATCATATCACTGTGAAGGATGCATTTGGTTCATCGAGGCCGGTTTGTATATATTTATATGTAGTATATTTATATGTAGTATTCTTGGTTTCATAGATTGCTAAACATTCGACGTTAAATTAATGCCTCCATTAATTTATTATTTTATTTATATATTTTATTATTATTATGTTCAAATTAATATATTTTTAAATTTTTTTATTATATTGATATAAATTGAACTTAAACAGCAACATATCCATATAACAATTACCCTCTCCTTTATCTTAATATTATAAAGTGCAATTATATTTATATGAATGCAGCTATATGACAATAATTTATCGTGAGCTTTCATGTATTCATTGTTGTGGTGCATTCAACACTAAACATCATATTTCACCTTAACTTGTGTTAGCATATATATTATTACATTATTATTATCCGCTAACTAATGTTGTTAGTATATTGTTAGTAGGATAGTTAATTAGGGCTTATTGTTATTTGTTATAACAATGCCTAAATCAGCCTCAGATGGTTTCGTAACCTCCGGGCTATTATAGGCCATCATTGTATTATTTAAAGCTCTACTTTATCAATGATTATTGTTCACTGCTTTGACATGGTATCAGAGCTTTCTGAGTTTTTGGGCACCGGACGCAAGGAGGCAACGCGAGTGGGCAGAATCGACTAGGCCGGACAAGGCCGACGCGACACCTGACACGACTTGGACAGGCCCGGACAGGGTTGACTCCTACGGATGTGGGTTCTAAAATTTTGGACAACATGCGGATCGAAGATCGACGACACGTGCGGAGTCAGAGCAGATCGACGACACGGGCGGAGTCAGAGCGTGGAGGAGGCGGCCCTCGACCAGCGGCGGACCTCCCCCGGTGGCAGCCACCAAGGTGGCCCCACGCGGGGAGAAGACCCACCGCCCGCTTGGGCAACGTCTCCCCGAGAGAAGACACCCTCCATTGGGAGGGTTCTACCTCTTAAACCCTTCCCAGTGGTGATCCCATGCATGTGGGACAATTGAATTTTCAAACCCGTCACCCTCCATCAATGGCATCAACCCTGCAAACCATTTTTGATTTTTTGTTACCTACATGCTTTGTGAAATGATTTTCTAAAACCAGAGGTGGATTCAGATCTTCAATCCGAGCAGATCTGCCGGATTAGATTTTCTTTCTAATCCTCCGTTTCTCTCTGACAACCAATTTCACCTCTTCCTGGGCGTCACAATCTACGATATTTTTTTTCTGAATTCAGAGGATTTGCAGGTGATATGAAAGTGATTTGCAGGTGTTTTGGACGTGTTTCAAGGCGTTGATCTTCACTAAGGTGCAGGTACAAAAGATCTATTTGTTGATCTTTGCAGCGCGTCGTAGGAGTCGAAGGTCACAACAAACCCGCCGATGCAACACGTCGCTATCGCCTGCGCACCACCAGGGACGTGCCGCGACGGAGCGGCGCTTTGGGAGCAGCCGCCCTACGGACTCCTTAAGTATTGGGAGCCCGTTGATCCTTTCGGATCAGCCCACTAGCCCACTTGGTCGTGGGCTGAGCGGTAGGGCTCAGGGAGCCCCGAGGTCGCGGGATCAAAACCCGTCGACCCCCCCGCAGGTAAATTTTTTTTTAAGTTTTTTGCTAAAAATTTTTCTAAAAAAAAGTTTTTTTAATTATTTTCTTTATTTTGTTTAATTAAATTCTAATTAATTCTTTTTTTTCATTCTAAAAATTATTTTTTTAATAATTTTCTTTTGAAAAAAGAGTATTCATTTGGTTTTATTAAACTTTATATAAGAAATTCTTTAAAAAGAACTTTAGGAAAATTTTTCAAAAACTTAATGGGGGGCCTATTTCTTTCAAAAATCAAAGGGGGAAAGTGAGTAATTTTTTCAGCATTTGAAAAAGCAAAATTGGCATTATTGTAAAGGTGCATTTTCGGCAGCGCCCGACACCTAGAGGTTTATTTCTGTGGGCACTTTTATGTTGTATGTTGCATTTTCCATTTTTTTGCACTACTTCATTAAAAGTTAAAAATCAAATTCACTCCCTAAGTCCCCGGAATAAATAAAACCCATCCGTGCAATTTATTGCACTACAGCGTTCGGTATTTGTGATACCTCTGGCCAACACTTACAGGTAATGTTGTCGTGATTGCGCTACTGTATCCGCCGCCTAATATAGCTGCCACAATGACGTCTGAGCTTGTTCTCTATTAATCGTCGGGGAGACATAAGTTTACCATTTTGCTATTTTTTTACTCCATCCACTACCCCAATCGTTCTTGTGTTTAGACGTAAACCCTGATGAATGTTCTGATTTCCGAAGTGTTTAGGGGAAGTTACGCCCCATGCATGAGGATTGATGACTTTCTATGGTAGGTGTCATCAACAAGATGATTCCCTTTCAGTATCGCCTAAGTACCACGTATCGTATAATCATTGAAATTACTTACAGTCTCCCTCACGTAAGGGCGGGTAATTTCTTTGATTTTTCAAAATACCTATAGTCTCCCTCACGTAAGGGCGGGTATTTTGTATGGTATAACGGCCTGGCATTAAGGTATATCGAAAGGGGGACCATTTGGTGTTATAAGGAACCCTCATTATGGCTGCAAAATTAATGACTGATGCTCATCAGTTATTGAAAGGTCCTAATTACACACCATGGAAAAACAAGATGAAGGCTATCCTTGTCATGGAAGACCTATGGGATGTTGTTTCTGGAGCAACAACATGACCTTCACCAGCAGCTGGATCAACAGTAGCTACAACTCCAACTGCAGATCAGATTGCATTTGACAAGAAAGACAGTAGAGCAAGAGTGCTCATCTTGCTTGTTGTTTCAGATGAAGTTCAACCTCACATAGCTGACAAAGAACATGGTAAAGAGGCATGGGATGCCCTTCAAACCATTTATGAGGGAAAGAATGATTCCACCATTCTTTACCTTCAATCTCAACTTCACAGTTTGAGTATGAAGCAGGGTGAGACTGTTGAACTCTTTCTATGCAGAGTGTCTGAGTTGAAAGCAAAATTGAGTTCTTTGGGAGAAACTGTGGATGATAAGCTCCTTACTTCAGTGGTATTGAGAGCTTTACCTGATTCTTACAGGGTGTTGATCACCTCACTTTAGGTGTCACAGAGAAAAGTTACCTTTGTTGAGTTGGTCAATCTGCTTCAAGAAGAGGAGGCACGCCAACTTCAGAGAGATGATTCTTCTAATACAACCCTATACTCCAACAGGAAGGGTTCAAAGAAGAAGGGTAATTTTTAGAAAGGAGGGAATTCTCACAAAGATTCAAAAGGGAAACAACCTCAACAAACAAAAATATATTGCAAGATCTGTGACAAAGAGGGTCATGATACAAACAGATGTTGGCACAAGAATAAGCAACCAAAATAGAAAGGCCAGAACAAACCACAAAATAGGAATAAGCAACCCAAAGTGAATGTTGTTGTCGAGGAATCTGACTCGGATTCTGAGAGGGCACACAAGGTGCTTATGACTACCATAATTTCCAAGTAGAAGGATCCTATATGGTATGTCGATTCTGGCGCTAGTAAGCACATGACTGGTGACAAATCATGGTTTGAGTCCTTTGAGGCCAAAGAGGGAAAACCTGTCACTATTGTTGATGATAAAACCTACAAGGTTCAGGGAGAAGGTACAATTTCAGTCACTCTTCCTGATGGCAAGTGTCAGATTGAAAAAGTTCTCTATGTTCCAGGATTGGCGAACAATTTGTTGTCAGTCACACAAATTCTGGACAAGGATATGGTTGTAAAATTTAGTGTTGAGGGAGGCAAGAAGTGTTGTTCTATTACCAGGAGGGGTAAGAACATTGCAACCGCTTCATATAAGCATGGCTTATTTGCCTTAGATGCTATCTCTACTCCACATGTAGCCATGACAGTCTCTACAAAGGAGGCAACTTCCCTATGGCACAAGAGATATGGGCATCTTAGTTCTGGTTACTTACTTGAGCTAAGTAAGTATGAGATGGTAAAGGGTCTTCCTTCCCTTTCTACCACATTGCCAGTGTGCTCTGACTGCTTGGCAGGAAAGCAGCATAGAGTACCTTTTGAGAAGAGCTCTACAAGAGCAAAGAAACCTCTGGAGTTGATTCACACCGATCTGTGCGGTCCTTTCACACCCATCAGTTGTGGGGGGAAGAGGTATTTTCAGTTGTTTGTAGATGATTACTCATGAAATATGTGGGTGTTCTTCCTTAATCTGAAATCTGAAGCATTTGGTTTCTTCCAGCAATTCAAGAAATCTGTTGAGAAGGAGTCAGGGACTTCTATAAAGACCCTCCGCTCAGATCGAGGGGGGAGTTTACCTCTAAATAATTTTTTGCATTCTTGATTGCACATGGGATCACGAGACAGTTAACTACTACTTATACTCCTCAACAAAATGGAGTTGCTGAAAGGAGGAACCGTTCCATCATGGAAATGGTTCGTTGCATGCTCACAGGAGCTAGTCTTGAGCAACAATATTGGGCAGAAGTTGTCACCACAATAGTATATCTATTGAATAGGGCACCCACAAAGGCCCTACAAGGAATGACTCCACAGGAAGCTTGGAGTGGTCGAAAACCCTCCATATCTCATCTACGCATTTTTGGATGTAATGCTTTCATGCACATACCAAAAGAGAAAAGGAAGAAGCTAGATGAGAAGACATTGAAGTGTATTCTTCTTGGCTATGATGAGCACTCTAAGGGTTATCGATTGATTGATCCTTTGACCAAGAAGATTCATGTCAGTAGAGATGTTGTTTTTGATGAGGCTTTCACATCACAAAGCACATCTAATGTATACCTAGATCTTGTGGAATCCAAAGTTGAGAAGTCCCCTTCGTCACCAAAGACTGGAGGTCCTTCTACTTCTGCATCTTCTTCATCACCACAGAAGAAGAATCCAAAATGGTATACAAGTACAATCAGAGACTCCAAGTTATCCACTCCACCATATTTGACTTTGGATAGACCTCGTACTCGCAGCATGGCTCGACAGGAGAAAGCAGCAACAGAGACTACTGAGGTTGATGATCTTTGTCAATATTTTGAGGAACTTTCTGTAGATCCAGAGAGAGAAACAGAGGATATGGATATAGATGATGACAGGGTGTTTATGTCTTCAATGAATGAACATGAACCTGCTTCTGTACAAGATGCTCTTAGTGAGCCACAATGGAAGGTTGCTATGGATGCTGAGTATAAGTCTCTGATGAAAAATAAAACTTGGAAGCTTGTCGATCTGCCACACGAAAAGAAGCCCATTGGTTGCAAATGGGTGTACAAAGTCAAGTACAAGGCAGATGGGACAATTGATAAGCATAAGGCCCGTCTTGTTGCAAAGGGCTATGCTCAAAAAGAAGGCATTGACTACGAGGAAACTTTTGCACCTACTGCTCGGATGACCACTATTCGAGTTCTTTGTGCTATGGCAGCACAGTATGGGTGGAAAGTTCACCAGATGGATGTCAAGAGTGCTTTTCTGAATGGTGATCTCCAAGAGGAAGTCTACATGACTCAACCTGAAGGATTTGAAGTGGAAGGCCAAGAGCAGAAAGTGTGCAAGTTGGTCAAATCCTTATATGGTTTAAAACAAGCTCCTCGAGCTTGGTATATAAAAATGGATAATCACCTCCTGCAGCATGGATTTAAGAGATGTCCATCAGATGCAAACCTCTATTTCAAGAAACAAGGTTCTGAGATAGTGTTGCTTGTACTCTATGTTGATGATCTGCTCATTACAGGGAGTTCAGAAACTATGATCTCTACTATCAAAAAGGACTTGTGTAAATATTTTGAGATGACAGATCTCGGACTTCTCCATTACTGTCTTGGTCTGGAAGTGAACCAGAAGGAGCACTACATCAAAGTGTCTCAAAAAAAATATGCCAAGACACTGTTAGAAAAATATCGCATGACTGATTGCAAGCCAATGGCAACACCGATGGAATTCGGGCTTCAACTATCGTGATATGATGATTCACCTCAGGTAGATGGTACTCTCTATCGACAACTGATTGGGAGTCTCATATATCTGACAAACACTAGGCCAGATATCGTGTTTGTTGTCAACTATCTTTCGAGGTTCATGCAGGAACCTAAGACTACTCACTGGAAAGCAGCAAAATGTGTTCTTCACTATGTCCGTGGCACAATGGAATATGGCCTAGAATACAAGAGGAATAACAAATTCTTCTTGCAAGGATACACGGACTCTGACTATGCCGGGTCATATGATGATCGTAAGTCAACTTCAGGATATATATTTCATCTTGGATCCGGTCCTGTCTCTTGGCACAACAAGAAGCAACAGGTGGTTGCTATCTCATCTATAGAGGCAGAGTATCGCGCCGCACGTGAAGCTGTGTGTGAAGTGATATGGTTGCATCGCATTCTGACAAGTATGGGTCTTCCATCAAAATCTCCAATACACTTGTTCTACGACAACCAGGGTGTTTTGAACCTTGTTAAGAATCCAATGCATCATGAGAAAACCAAGCACATTGACACACAATGTCACTTCATTCGAGACGAAGTTCCAAGGCACCGAATTCAGCTTCAGTACATTCCCACCGATGCTCAAGTTGCAGATATTTTCACTAAGGCACTTGCACGTGTCAAATTTGAATTGTTTCGCAACTCTCTATGTATTGCAAAATTATGTAATCAAGGGGGATGTTAGTATAGCTAGTAGTTATCTTTTTACCCAAATAATGTAATAAGGGGGGATGTTAGCATATATATTATTACATTATTATTATCCGCTAACTAATGTTGTTAGTATATTGTTAGTAGGATAGTTAATTAGGGCTTATTGTTATTTGTTATAACAATGCCTAAATCAGCCTCGGATGGTTTCGTAACCTCCGGGCTATTATAGGCCATCATTGTATTATTTAAAGCTCTACTTTATCAATGATTATTGTTCGTTGCTTTGACACCTTGTGCATACAAACCCCAACTTTCTTCCTAAAAGTAGTTATCAGGAGCTATCACTCTGCTTCCTTAGAGAGAAACCTATTCTTGCACTCACAAAATTTCTTCAGCAGTATCTCATTCTAAAAATGACAACAGGTAGAAAGGTAGATAAAAGGAGGGATGTTACATAGATGGTCTAGATTTTAGGATGAAGGACTTGCTTAGGTTTGAATCTGCCTAGTGCAATTAGAACCTTATATTCTACTATTATTTCTTATGTGCTTGCCTAAACTGTGAGTGTTATTTTTTTAGATATCTAGTTCACTACTTGAACTGAGATATGCTCCAATGGATGTTCACTACTCTATTATTTTGTTTTTCTCAAGATGAACGTTGCTCTTAGGGCAAATATTGTTCTTTGGATGGACGTTGTTCTCAAAATAGATATTGTTCTCTGGATGGATGATGTTATTTTGCTTGATATTCCCTTTTTTATTACTTCTTCCTTCTCTATTGCATGAGCATTTAGGATGCTTTACCCTTAGGTTACTTTCACTATTACATGAGCATTGTTAGAGTGATTCACTCTTTTTTTTCTATTCAAGCACTTCTCCTTAGTGCCTAAAATATTTGACCATTGTATTTTAATATTTTCTAGCTTAAGTATCTTGAGCACTTTTCAACGTTGCTTTCTATGGGCTAAGATTCTTAGCTTATGCTTCTTTGATTTGTGTTCTATTTCCAGCATTCTTCTTTCTATAATCAAGTTGTTTCTAATGTTCTATTTCTTAATATCAAGACGTTCATTAACTTGATTATTTTACTTTCTATCAGGTTCAAATGCTCTGCTTCTAAATTGCTTTTGTAATGCTTGATCTCTTCCAAGCTTTGTTGCTTCTTTTCTAAAATATGCTTGGTATCTTCCAATATTTGTTGCTTCTTATTTGAGTTATAAATTTATCAGGCTCGAGCGATTCTACTCTTATGCTTGACTTTTATTAGTCTTGAACAATTATGTTCTATAAAGGGATTTTCTCTATTCTCTATAAGGGCCTCTTTTCTTTATACTGACTTACAACTCTTATCAAATGTAGATTCTAATCTAATGATTGAAGCAATATAAAGTAATCTAGATGCTTTTTTATCTTTCTTCAATATTTATATATCAGTATTCTATCTTTTATTTTTTGTTGTACTTTCTTTATTTTCTTAGGAAGCTTGAATGCTTCTCAATATGTTGTTATCCTTCTTCTTATTCTATATGCTTCTTCTTTTATCTTTTGTATCGCTCCAAATTTTTCGCACCCTTACCTTCAGGCTAAAGGATCCGCGCCTGGAAGGGGGATGTGAGAAGGATGGGACAATACCTCGGACTGAGAGGCCCTTTGAAGGTCTCGCCTCTTGGGGGAGGAGTATTAAGGTGATTTTTCGACGGATGGTGGGGTTCACCAGGAAACGTTTAGTGGCAGTCTCCACGCCTAGGTTGGGAATGTGTTTGATGTGTTCAATTTTATCTTTAATCATTCAAATCCTAGGTTTGGCCGATATGAATCTAAGCTAAGCTATATGAAATGCTGATTATATGAATACAAAAAATAGAATTAAACAAAAAATATAGAAAATATACTAGATTAGAAAAGCCATACCTGATTCCAGATGTCTAATGGAGTTTTTGATTTTTGAAACAGTCCAAATCATCTAGAATTTGATAGGATCATCTCTGATCTGACAGGATCATCCCTGATCTACTGATTTGACAAGATCGTCTCTAATCTAATAAGATCGTCTCTAATCTGACAAAATCATCTCTAATCTGACGAGATCATCTCTAATCTGATGAAATCGTCTAACGATTTCGTCTTGCAATTACAGAAATGGATACCAAGAACAAAAAATACAATTGCAAAAACAAGGGAAAATGATAGAAATGAAAGTATGAATGTTAGAATGACAACTTTAGATAACAAATTAAGTAAAATGCATTATTTTAATGACTAACTTTGACTATATCATGCATCTATGCTACGTGAGGTGAACTCCAAGATGCAAAGTAATAACAAGCTTAACTTAATGCAGAAATAAACAATAGATAAAGGTAAAGAATGCAAACTCTGGGCACTGATTGCCCCCAATGTTGACTGCAGTCGAAATCGTCTATAGAATACAAAATCATCTCGAATTGGGGCGTGATCGTCCAAGATTGTACAAGATCGTCTGCAATGATCTAAGCTTGCTCTGGCTGAAAAACAATGAAGTTCCTGCAAACAAACTTGGAAAAATACGAAGGCAAATGGTGATTTAAGATGGTCTAATGCAAATAGAACTCGTGTTACAGGAAATTTCAGCCAGGGGAATGTCAAAGGGAGAGCCTAAGATTAAATAGGCATAGGAAGGAGGTTGGGAGGTTGGAGATCATACCAATTTGGGAGATCTCCAATGGGGGAAGTCTCTAACTACGCAGACACGCTTTTGCCCAGGTTAGAGACACCGTTGAAACAGAAGCAAATTATGAAAATTAGTTTTGGGACAAAATTTTCTGGATGTTCTGCTCCAGACGAATTCGTCCGATCTGAGGCGATATCGTCTGATCGGTGACGATATCGTCCAACGGACAAAACAAATCCTAAAAATGGCACGAAAAATAAGGAAACGGGTAGCAGGAGGTTTTGGAGCGGTTTTGGGTTTGAAATTTAAATTTGAATTATTTACTAAGGTAATTTTAATTATTTAAGGTTTTACTGCGCCAATTTTAGGGTGCTACATTTTGCCCCCTCTTTAGCGAATTTTTCAAAGAAAATGCGTTAAAGACGAGTTTTTCTCATTTTACAAGAAAGCAAAAAAATTATTCCCATTTTTAGACGACGATTCTAGGTCGAATTGTACGACAACTTACTATGGTGCCCCCTCCGTGTTTTTACCCAAATCGAACATTTGAGGTAAAAACGCGAAAAAGCAAAATTAAAATGTTGTTGGTTTTGAATAAAATTAAGAAAAATAGGGAAAACCCTAATTCATTTGTGATATGATGTACAGATATTTTTGAGATGTATATATGATATTTTTGGATATGACTTGTTCATATGTTTTTATGATGCTTTAATGTTTGAAGTTGTTTGCTTGTTTGATTGATGATTCATATAATTATGTTGTGTTTGAAATATTTTAATTTGATGTCATGCTGGAAGATTTTAAATGAAATAATCTGATGTGAACAATTGGTTGTGGTGGTGTGATTTGATAAAAGAAATAAAAAGGGACTTCTAACAATAATTTCAAAGGAAATTGTCGTTGTTATAGACCATTTCATGGAGTCGCCGCTCACTCGATCGTCAAGCTAATCCCAATATAGAAATATTGTTAAAAGTAAAAGAGTGCTTAAGAGACTGTCTTAAGACTTTGTGTTGTGATGATAGAAATGATGATGGTTTGATGATTTGTTTTCAGATTTTCATAAAAAATAGTATGCATGAGATACGAAAATATGATTTTTCTAGGCATAAATTCCTAAGTGTGATAAAATTTTGAACAATTCCTTAGAAACTATACCATGGTTGCAAAATTGAATTTGAACATAATGACATGAAATGGAATAAGTGTTCGTTTGTTTATAAAGCATAATTGTGTAACATAATGATGCAAGTCATATGTTTTTATGATTTTGAATAAATGGAAAATAAAATTGGTACAATGGTTTGCGCTAGGCATAGAATATTTAGGTATAGACTTATACCATCATCGCAAAATCCAAAGAAGAAAATAATATAATAGTTTTATTGCATGGTTGATTTTTTAATTTTTGAAAATAGTCAGAAAATATGAAGATGAGGACTTGCGCTAGGCATAAAATTCCAATTTTGGTTTTGGAACTATACCATCATCGTGAAAGTCAAAAGTTATATATATAAATGTAACTTGATTGTATGTTTTGAAAATTATTTTGATTTTTGATAATGCATATAGTTGTCTTTATACTAAAAAATTGTTCGTTAAAGAGGAAAATGAATTTATTCCAAACAATTTGCAAAAATATTTCAAAGTATCTGAAAGACAAAAGTTAGATTTATAAGGAATCCCATGTGTGTAGGTGAGTTCATTACCAATCTTGATTTATCATAATGATATACAAAATCTCTCAAATACAAAATGTGTGTGCAATTGCATTGTTCATTGACCAGTTTTGAGCAAGATAATTTGATACAAGTGATTTGAATGAACCAAATAAGTGTTCGTTAACCATGATTTATATGCATATAACCATATCAGACTACTATGTAATTCAGGTTACCAAGAGCTAGCTAATCCATAAGCAGACATAGGTCTATACAAAATAAGGTCGCTAATGTGACAGACATATCGCCACACTAGGATTTACCCAAGGCCAAGCGGGTTGGGCACAAACCACCTGTTATGGGGCTTACCTCACAGTTTTCGAATAATTGAGAATTCTAGAGATTCAAGCTCATCAACCCTTCTTTTCTTTTCAATGGGTAGAGAAAGGGATTTTATTGCTTTTGCTTTTGCTTTCTTTGCTCTTTGCTTTTGCTTTTCTTTTTCTCTTTTTTTTTTTTTTGTATTTTGGCTTGATATTTGAGATAATACTGAAATAACTTGTTTCTTTTTCTCTTTTTCTTGAACTTTTATTTTCTTCCTATACTAGGGATACTTGCTCAGATTAGCTGTAGAGCAAGGGATTTTTATTTCGGGTAGGGGTGAGCTTGTACTTTTGTCAATTTTCAAAGATTCTAGACCATGTGCATGATAGGATAGCAGGGGAAACTTTTCGCTCAAGAAACCACTTCTACTATGTAGCATAGCATGGACATTACAAATATAATCATTTTATTGTGAAAGGATATGCTTGGTTTAAGTAAATAACAAGATCAATTCTCTATGCTCAAACTTTATTTAATTGAATTTTGTGGACTTTGATATAAGAGAGATTAGTAATCATGCCAGATAAAATCAAGATATTTATTTTTGTGTTTGTGATAGTGAGGGATTCCAAATAAATACTAAATTATCCAAATAAATTGAAAATATAACTGCAATACTTGAAGAAGAAATATATACAACAAATATTTTTGAGGAGTTTGATGATTTTGACTCTCTCTTTCTTCTTTATTTTTTTGGTTTTGAAAAGAGTCAATAATATTGTTGTTTTGACTTTTATTTTTTTATTTTTTTATTTTTGTTTGTTTTTGTTTAAAGAGTTATATATATATTTTTAAAATGAGACAACATGCAAAATATGTACAAATGATGAAATGACAAAATTTTATGCATAATATAGCTTAAGATGCATAATATTCATAGGTTCTTTTAAATATTTACCATCTAAGGTAGCTAATTTGTATGCTCCCCGATTCAAATTTAGCAGTGATAATATATGGTCCAAGCCAGTTGGGCTCAAATTTACCTTTAAGGTCTTTAGTTGCATTAGTATTTTTTTTATTTTCTTTTAAAACAAGGTCGTCGACCTCAAAGGATCGATGATGAACTTTCTTGGCATATGATCTTTTAAGCTTGTTTTGGTAAGCACGAAGATGCTCCAAAGCATTGATGCACTTTTCATCTAGGAGTTCCAGCTGATTGAGTCTGCCAGCTCGATATTCATCTCCTAATTTGGTATCTTGAAGTAGTAGAGCCAAAGAAGGAACTTCTAATTCAAAAGGAAAAATGGCTTCAGACACCATAAACCAAGACAAAAGGTGAAGTTCCAGGTGGGAGTTCGAACACTAGTTCGATAGGCCCACAAAGTCGGATATAATTGAATGTGCCAGTCGCGGCCAGATTTATTGACCAATATTTTGAGAATTTTGATTAAGGTTTTGTTAGATGCTTCTGCTTGGCAATTACCATGAGGATAATAGGGAGTGGACCATCGATGTTGAATCTTATATTTTTGGCAAAATTTCTTGACATCTTTATTTTTGAAACAAGTTTCGTTGTCTGAGATGAGATTTGCAGGAATTCCAAACCTACAAATGATTTGATTAAAAATAAATTTAGAGACTTGTGTTCTAGTGCAGGAAGCTAAAGGCATAGCTTCAACCCACTTCATGAAATACTCAGTGGCGGTTATGATGAATTTGTGTCCATCAAATGACACAAGATTAATTTTTCCAATAATGTCTAAGCCCCATTTTGAAAAGGGCCAAGGAGATGAAATAGCCTGCAGCTCTTGTGCAGGCGCATGGACAAGGTCAGCATGTTTCGGCACTTGTCGTAATGGCGCACATACTCATGTGCATCATTTTCCATGGTAGGCCAAAAGTAGCCTATCCTAAGGAGCTTTTTAGCAATGACACTACCACTGAAGTGTCCTCCACAAGATCCATCGTGGACTTCACTTAAAGCTGATTTGGATTCTTCTAGATTCAAACATCTTAATAGGATACCTTCAAAAGATCTCCTATATAAAGTATTGCCAATTATTACAAATTGACTTGCTCGTATACGTAATAATCGATGTTGGTTTCTATTAGAATTGGCAGGGAAAGTCCCATTGTGAAGAAAATCAAATATATCTGTATACCAAGGTTCAGGAGTAGTTTCATTGATTAGAAACACACCCAAAGGTTCTAAACATGACTTATTTGAAGCAGGTTCCTGGAGTTGATGAATAATTATGGTGGCATATTCGTCATCTAACTCCAAGGGTAGAAGAGATGCAGCTACGACCATAGCGTCAGTCGCACGGTTGCTAGTTCGTGGAATAGCTTCCAAAGTAACTTTATCAAACAAGGATAACAATTGCAAAACATATGCTTTATATGGGTGCAATTTATCATCTCTGGTTTGATAAACTTCATTAATTTGATTTATGACAAGTTGAGAATCACCAAAAACTAGCAGATGTTTGATTTTTAATGCCAAGGCAGCTCGTAATCCAAGGATTAGAGCCTCATATTCAGCAGTATTATTGGTGCAAGCAAATGTTAATTTAAAGGACAAAGGTATAAGATGTTTTTGCGAGGATATTAAAATAATACCTGCACCAGCCCCACTCATGCATCGAGCTCCATCAAAGTATAAGGACCATTGTTCAACATGGTCTGCCTCTAATTGAAGGCATTCATCAGGAAACTCAATGATGAGGGGATGGGTAGACTCTAAGGGTGCAGCGACTAACCGATCTCGCTATGATTTGACCCTTAACAGACTTTTGTCCTATGAATGTGAGTTCAAAATTGCTTAGAGCAAGAACCCACTTGGTTGTGCGACCCGATAAATAAGGTCGACTCATAAGATACCGCAAGGGATCATATTTAGCAATGACATATGTTTTTTGACTAAACATATAATGGCGTAATTTCTACGTAGAAAATACGACTGCTAGACATAGTTTTTCTAATGAGGTATAACGAGTTTCATAACTGATTAAAGTTTGGCTAATGTAATAATTAGCACGTTCTTTCTTCTCATCATCAAGCTAAGCTAACATAGCTCCTAAAGCAAAATCTAAAGCTGAAATATACAAGAGAAACGGGTGATCAGGTCTAGGCGATGAAAGCACAGGTGGGTTAAGGAGGTATTATTTGAGAAGTTCAAAAGCTTCTGTACATTCGTCGTCCCAATTAAAAGGGACATCTTTCTTAAGAAGCTTAAGAAAGGGAGTGGTTTTGTCCACCAACTTATCGATGAAGCGACGGATGGCTTGAAGTTTACCTTGTAAACTTTGTAACTCAGATATATTGGTAGGTGCGGGCATATCAGTGATAGCCACAATCTTGAGAGGGTCGATTTTGATACCATGTAAAGAAACTAAAACCCCTAATAGTTTATCGGACTTAACTTCGAATATGCATTTGGTTGGATTTAATCGAATAAGGTATTCTCTTAACCGATTAAATACTTTTCTCAAATCATCTAAATGATCATCTTCTTTAATAGAGCGAGCTATAATATCATCTATGTAATCATGTAGGATATCATGCATCATATCATGAAAGATATAAGTCATGGCTCGTTGATATGTTGCGCCTGCATTATTTAAACCAAATGGCATCACTTTCCAACAAAAGGTACCCCAAAGGGTAATAAAGGATGTTTTAGCCTGATCTTCAGGAGCTATCCTGATCTGATTATAGCCAAAAAATCCATCCATTAGGGACATCATTCCACTCTCGATGATAAATTCAATGATTTGATCCATGTTTGGAAGAGGAAAATCATCTTTAGGGCATGCAGCATTAATATCTCTAAAGTCCGTGCAAACCCTAACTTTGGTAGCTTCTTTCTTGGTGACTGGAACTACATTCGATATCCATTCAGAATAATCAATAGCTTGTATGAAAATAACATTTAGGAGTTTTTCTAACTCCCCTTTGACTAGCAGGGCCACTTTGGGATGCATTTTTCTAAGTTTTTGTTTAATAGGTTTAGCATCTGGATGGACTACTAGATGATGCATGACTATAGAAGGGTCCAGACTTGGCATATCTTCATATGTCCAAGCGAAGACATCTTCATATTCTTTAAGGAATGCAATGTATTCATCTTGTTTTTCTTGACTTAATGCTGATCCAATATTGATTATGTGAGGGTTAACCTCAGTTCCAATGTTAACTTTAATGACGTTTTCTATGTCCATGTGTAGATCTCTTTCAAAATTAGGTGGGGCGGGTGAAACGCCCAATTCTTGTAATTCTTTTAAGGTTAAGTTGGATAATTCGTCTTGATGAGTGGTGGCCTCAAGTTGGGCTATAGTTGGTATAGAACCATCAAAATAAAAACCATTGTGTAACAACTCTTCAACAGAGATATCATGGAAAATATCTCCTTCGAACTCCTCATCAGATTCAGCAATCAATTCAGGGTAAGCTATGGATAGCATATTGCAAGTAAAGGGATTATTCTTTGAACACAAAGAATCTTGTTTATCTAGATAATCTTGATAACATATGAGTTGATCATCATCTTCAAAAGGGAAGGGTTGACCCTTACTAGGAAATAGGCCCACACCACATCGGGCGGGCCATGGCTCTACCTCAATAGGTTCTTTCATACCATTTTGGAAAGGTCCCAAGCCTTTCCATTTATAGCCCATTTTAAGCATTATGGGCTTAGCTTTAATATATTCATTAGCAAAATAACATCGAGCATATCCCTCATGATGAGTTTTGATATTCCTGGGTATTCTTACCCAATCATATCATTTATAAATAAAAGCACAACTCCCGAATTGGTAAGTACTTCCCATAGGTTGTGGGAGGCCCAAAGTACGAGGAGATGGTGGCAAGTTGTTTAAAAGAATTGAATCTTGCATAAAAGCATTTGTTTTTTCTAATATTAAGATTGTGGATAAATCCGGTAAAAGTTCATCAAAAAGAGCATAAGATGTAGAAGGATCATTCCCTATATCTTTAGATGTGGAAGGTATGATAGATGTTGATAATGTGGAGGTGTCAATAAATGGGTCTATAGGTTTTGAAATTATAGGGATAGAACATGAAGGATTGGTTGTGGATTGAAGATCTTTTTGAGCTTTTAGTGTGGTTTGTTCAGAAGATGGTTGAGTTAAATGTATAGGTGTAGTTGATGGGGTAGATGATGTTATGTGTGTGTGTTTCACACGTTTAGATGAAAAATAAGCATTAGGATGTGTGGATGATAGAGCAGGGCAAAATTGCACTCCAAAAGGTTCTGCCAAAGCACACATATCAAAGGGTATAGGGTCACCATGGATAGTGACCAACTGATTTTTAAATTCAAATTTAACACACTGATGTAAAGTGGAAGGAACCGCTCGCATCGCATTGATCCAAGGGTGACCCAAAAGTATATTGTATGATGTTGGGCAATGTACAATAAAAATGGTTGTATCTAGGGTTCTAGGACCAACTTGCAAGGGTAAGGTAATGACTCCACATGTTTCTTGTGTCTCATCATTGAAAGCTTTGATAATCATGTCAGTTTTCTTCATTTCATCACTTCTAAACCCAAATCATTAGTAGAAGTCAAAAGTGCAAATGTTTAGAGATGAACCATTATCAATCAAGACTCTTTTAACAACTACATCTCCAATTAGAGCAATAATATATAAGGGGTTATCCTTATGTAAACTATGTTGTGGGATATCTTTATCCTCGAAGTCAATACGATCAACTTATCGAGTGATGATAGTATTGGACATGGCTTCGGGTTGAATATTTTGAGGTACCATAATTTGGCTTAATGTAAGCATTAACTCATCCCTATGGGTAGGAGAAGATCTTAACAAGTCCAAAAGGGAAATTCTGGCTGTAGTATTGGATAATTGTTCATTAATATTGTAAGGAGGTTTTGGTTGAACATTAGACATATGATTCCCTTTATTGGGATTTTTCAAAATAAATGGAGCTGATCCATCATTCTGAGTTTGATCTTGTTGAGAGTTTTGAGCCTGTTGTCTGGTAACAACTCTGATGGTACCCACAATGTTATATTGAAGACGCTAAAATGGTCTTGGTTGAGCATTTATGGCTTGTTCATTAGGAAGGAACTGATTAGAAGAGGTTCGAGTAGTAACTCTTCTAGGAAATGGTTCTTCTGGAACCATAGCATCTGTGATGGGTTGAATAGGATATGATTCATTTTCAGAACTATTCGATTGGTTTGAGGTGATGTCTATTTCACTTTCAGTATCTAATTCTACATCACTAGGATTGGGAGTTTGAATATTATGTAGGGGTCTGGTCGTGACCATGGATAAGGTTGTGCCAAATATTTGAGGATCCTGAACAGATAATTGTCCGCTAATAGTCCCTACATATCGGGTAGGAGGGGGAACATTATGATGTTCGATTTGATTGGCCACTTCTTTACCATGTTTTGGTAAAGGATGTTGAAATATATCTAATGATTGATTAGCATTTTGATTCTGATTTTGGGGAATGGTATTTTGAGCTATTAGGAGCATTTTGTTTAGGTTGGAAGGCTTGCACCTCCATTTCATTATTATCAATCAAGTCTTGTATTCTATGTTTCAATATTTTGCAAGAATTTTTAGCATGTCCAGGTCCTCTATGAAAGTCACAATGTAAATCAGCTCTGTATCCGGGTATAGTTGGATCAGGTTCCCGGATAGCTGGTAATTGAATCAAGCCTCATGCTAATAATTGAGGAAGAATGGTTGATTAAGGTTGATTCAATCTAGTAAATTCTCGAGGAGGTTTATTAGGAGGTTTTAATATAAATTTTTTTGTTGTCTTCGTTGTATTGATATTAGCAACGTTTCTACTATCAGTGACTCCATCACCTACAACTTGTTTGTTTTTATACCGATTTCTAGATGTTTTCTCATCATCTTTCTTTTTGAGCTGACCTCTTCTAATGAGAGCATCTTCTACCCTTCGAGCTAAGTCTATAGCTTGATCGAAGGTAGTTAAGGTGGCAGTTGATAACTCATAAGATATTTGTTCTTGTAAATTATTAATAAAAATGTCCAAAATTTCCCTATAAGGTAGCACAAAGTGTAGTTTTCCTATCAACTGCCTCCATCTGGCTAAGAATTCAGCAAAACATTCATCTTTATCTTGTTTTAAGTTGTACAAATATTTAATGGTGACATGCCTCTCGATGTAGGCACTAAATTGATGAACAAAATATTCAGTTGTTTCTTCAAAATTTCTCAAAGAATGAGTGGGCAATTGATAGTACCACTCTAATGCCATTCCTCCTAAACATTTTGGGAACATTTTTAGTAATAACAAGTCATCATGTGATATATCATGACATGCTATCCTAAACATGCGAAGATGCTATATGGGATCTTCAGTTCCTTTATATATAGGCAGGACGGGCATGGGAAAGTGTTTAGGGTATGGTTGTGCTACAACTATGGGATCCAGAGGTTGACTACATATCTCTCAATAATTGTAAGAGGGACGGTAGGGATCTATTTGGTCCATGTGCGAAGCTAACTATTTCACCATGGCTTCCATATTACTGGTTTGCCCACCATATTGATTCGGTAGGGCATTAATATGGGATTTGTGAGCATATGATGGAGGGACATGGAGATTAGATGCTATATTGCTATTGTATAAATTGTTGGTAGGAAGGGTGTTATGAAGAAATTTTGAAGTTGTATTATGTTGTGTGCCTGATTGTTGAAAATTGTTTTTTGGCTTCATTTTAGATTTTTTTCTACTTGAAGCATATTGATCAATAGTTTGGCGAAGTAAAGCAGTGAAGGAAGGTTTATTTTGTGTGGGAATGATTTTAGGCTCAATAACAGGTTCCTTAGGGGGTTGGGTAACCTATTGTTTTGGCATGTTCTGAATCATAGTGACCATATCTCTATTGGATGGTCCAGATTTATCACTTTCTTGATCAATGAAAGACAAGGGATTAGTGTGTATGTCAAACATATGTTCCATGGCTACTTGAGTGTCACTAATTTATCCTTTATCAATACGAACTGCCATATTAAGAGCACCAATGTTATTATTTAAAATTTTCCATAAATGATCTAAATTATCAAAAGGAATAGTTCCATCTGGAGCTATTCTAGGGGATGAGGATCCTTCCTCTTTAAGATTTTCTTGTTGTTCATTTTCTTCAGCCAGCTCATCTTCTGGCTGTCCTAGAGTTTCTCCTTTCGACATTGATTCCTCAAGAAGGACATTTGAGTTTTTTGTTTTGTCTCCTAACCAATCTTCCTTTTTTCTTTAGTTTGTTTACCACTCCTAAGTTTAGGCATTGTGCTTAAATTTAGATTTCAGAAAAATATATATATATATATATATGCAACAAGCTTAAGAGGTATATATTTTAATTATATACCTACTATAGTATTTGAAATAAAATGTTTTTGGTTTTTGTTATGTTTTGGTTTTTCTTGTTTTTGTAACAATATTATAAAGATAACAAACAACACACTAAATGCAAGAAATAATAATAATGAAAGCAATGATCTAGTTTTCTATAAACAATTTATAAATATCATTAATGGGCTCAAGTTCTTCAGGATTCATGAAGTGTTCTTCTTCAAATTGAAAATTTTCTTTCAAGAATTTGACAAAAAGTGCTATAGTGATATTATCTGTATCAGATTCTGGGTGGTAGAAATAAAGTTCATGGCAATACTCTCGATATAACATAGCCCTAGGAACTCTATTCCATATTTCCCTATCCGTAAGAACGACCTCTTGATATTCTACACAACCTAGGAATTGGTGTATAACAACTGCGTTCTCGAGGTATTCCTTGAAGGTGAACAATTCTAAAGACACAAGAGCTCTCCTATAAGCTAACCACCTATGGCGAGTGCTCTCGAAGTTCATGATAAACAATGAGTTGATGAGGATCCAGGATCCTATCTAGGGCAAACCTCTTAATTTTTCTAAGTTCGGTTGATTTAGATGAAATGACACCTAGCCTCCTATCAAGTTCTTTCCACAGAAGTTGGTTTCTATCTATTTCAGGCACACTAAGCATAGAATTAACTTCTATGGCTGCTAATTGGTTTTCAACATTTATAGTGACTGCTAGTCTTTTCTTAGGAGCTACCATCTAGACATGATATGCAACTTAGTATTTTTCTAATGATTTGAAATGCATCTATATTTTTGTTTTGTTTTTTTTTTTTCAAAAGGTTTTAGTTTCACGTCGGGTTCACCAAAATGTAAAGCTCCAAATTTTTTGCACCCTTACCTTTAGGCTAAAGGATCCACGCCCGGAAGGGGGATGCAAGAAGGATGGGACAATACCTCGGACTGAGAGGCCCTTTGAAGGTCCCACCTCTCGGGGAGGAGTATTAAGGTGATTTTTCAATGGATGGTGGGGTTCACCAGGAAACGTTTAGTGGTAGTCTCCATGCCTAGGTTGGGAATGTGTTTGATGTGTTAAATTTTATCTTTAATCATTCAAATCCTAGGTTTGTTCGATATGAATCTAAGCTAAGCTATATGAAATGCTGATTATATGAATACAGAAAATAGAATTAAACAAAAAATATAGGAAATATACTAGATTAGAAAAGCCATACCTAATTTCGGATGTCTGATGGAGTTTCTAATTTTTGAAGTAGTCCAGATCGTCTGGAATTTGACAGGATCATCTCTGATCTACTGATCTAACAAGATCGTCTCTAATCTGACAAGATCGTCTCTAATCTGACGAAATCATCTCTAATCTGACAAGATCGTCTCTAATCTGATGAAATCGTCTCTAATTTGACAAAATCGTCTAACGATTTTGACTTGTAATTACAGAAATGGATACCAAGAACAAAAAATACAATTACAAAAACAAGGGAAAATGATAGAAATGAAAGTATGAATGGTAGAATGACAACTTTAGATAACAAATTAAGTAAAATGTATTATTTTAATGACTAACTTTGACTATATCATGCATCTATGCTATGTGAGGTGAACTCCAAGATGCAAAGTAATAACAAGCTTAACTTAATGCAGAAATAATCAATAGATAAAGGTAAATAATGCAAACTCCGAGCACTGATTGCCCCCAATGTTGACTACAGTCGAAATCATCTACAGAATACAAAATCATCTCGAATTGGGGCGTGATCGTCCAAGATTGTACAAGATCGTCTACGACGATCTAAGCTTGCTTCGACTAAAAAACAATGAAGTTCCTACAAACAAACTTGGAAAAATACGAAGGCAAATGGTGATTTAAGATGGTCTAATGCAAATAGAACTCATGTTACAAGAAATTTCAGCCAGGGGAATGTCAAGGGGAGAGCCTAAGATTAAATAGGCATAGGAAGGAGGTTGGGAGGTTGGAGATCATCCCAATTTGGGAGATCTCCAACGGGGGAAGTCTCTAACCGCACAGACATCTTTTGCCCAGGTTAGAGACACCGTTGAAACAGAAGCTAATTATGAAAAATTAGTTTTGGGACGAAATCATTTGGACATTCTGCTCTAGATGAATTCGTTCGATCTAAGGCGATATCGTCTGATCGGCGACGATATCATCCAACGGACAAAACAAATCCTAAAAATGGCATGGAAAACAAGGAAACGGGTAGCAGGCGATTTTGGAGCGATTTTGAGTTTGAAATTTAAATTCAAATTATTTACTAAGGTAATTTTAATTATTTAAGGTTTTACTGCGCCAATTTTAGGGTGCTACATCTTTCAATAAAATGCTCTTAGAATCTGAAACTCTTCTCTATCTATTGTAGGAAGCTTCTCACATTTCTACTACTAAGAAAACAATGTGATTATCCTCCTTACTAGAGAATCTAATATCAATATCAATACCAGGATATCTATTTCTTAAATGCTCAATCTTCTTCTGAGTTGGTTCTCCCAATTCTTCAATATAGTTGAGTCTCATTCTTCACTGGTTTTCCTTCAATCTAGTGGAATGAACCTAGCCTATTCTACTCAATATGACCTTAAAATAGATTTTGAGTCCCACTACCTTCAAAGTGGACAGACTCTTAATCGACTTTATCAAACTGGATAAAATCAATTTATAATAATGGCTAAAAATAAACTCTTATCAATCTAGACAAAGTATGGCGGTAGCTTTGATACCGTTGATGGATTTTTAAGCCTTAATACTACCACAAATATCATAGGTTATGTATCATAGGATCTAATATAATATAGCTATAATGATATGAATTGAAAATATAGAAAGAAACTTACATTATTAATAAAAAAGAATACAATCCAAATTTTTTATTATATGAACTTGTACATAAATTTATGGAGCTTTGTCTCTATAATATAGTTTTACAAAATGACCTTTTAATTCTTATATTTTCACTTGTCTACGAGACTCTTGATCTTCACTCGGAGATATATATATATATATATATATATATATATATATATATATATATATATATATCAAATAACGTAATATACTCTAATATAGGACCTAAGAATGAATACTCAGAAATATAGCAATGTAATGTTAAAGGGACTCTTATTGGTTTTGTGTGAACAATGAAGAAAATAGTGTAACCAATATACTATTTGGAAAAAATCTTGTAAGAGTTGATAGACTTGTGTTGTTTTACAGATAACTAATATATTCATATTTGTACTATTTATATTTCATATTGGAAAAATAATTTAAGAACCCATAATTAATAATGCATCATCCGATCAAATGGCATTATTTGAACCCATTAGATTTATCAAATTTCAAGGAGACCTATGTTCAAATCTTACCAATTGATGAATGCATAATTGCCAAGTTGTAATACCACTATGTGATCACGATGTAATACAAGTAGGACATGTTTTAATCTCATTTAATCAATTAAAAATAATAATTTATCATCTAATTTTCTTGGAGTAGACCTTGTTTTGAAATATGAAGATTGGTCTTAGTTACCTTTGTCCTCCTTTGTATGTTATTGGTTTGGGATGGGAAAGTAAGTGACCACATACCATGAAAGTTTTCACAGATTAAAATTATCATGGTGAACATAAAAAAGAGGTAAGCATACTTATTTATATGAAGACATGGATGGTTGCATTAGCTTTAGATTTACAAACATCAATAGGTGCCTAATTTACATTAAAAAATACATTAGTCTCATGTACAACAATATCTTCTTGTGCCTTAAAATGACATGGTCAATGTTATAAGTTCATAAATTATTTACATTCAAACAATGTTTAGCTTGCACGTATCAATTAGTGTGAATGAATATGGATTGACACTTCATGATGGACCTTCTTTATTTTAAATTTTGATATATACCTATACCTTCGCTAGAGGGTCAAGCACTCCAAAAGTGAAGTTATGCTGGTAAATCCTATGAATCCTATGGTTGGTGGATAAACACCCTAGTGGTACTCTCCCTCTCATAATAATAGTTCCAAACCTAAAATAAAAGACCTAGATAAATAATGCACCTTGTGATGATGAGACCTTTGAAAATTTTGTTGGAATATGGACACTAATCACCGATATGAGGATATTACGATGATAGATTAACACCATCAATTGGAGTTCGTGGTGAAGTTTGGTAAAGCGGTAGTCAGAGAAGCGTTGGATGCTACACAATCTACGAAAGTTTGAGAATGGACAATTTGTAATAAATGACAAATGACTTGTTGTTAGAGGCCTTCAAATGACATGGCATATTTAACAAATAATGAACGGATCCACTGAATTGATATGGCTCATATATGTTTTTATTTTGTTTGTTAAGTCTCGTGTTTGTTAGGTTTAATCACGAGAATATTATTTGTTAACTTCTCTATTGTTTTTAGTGTCTTAGAAAATCTATTTAAGCTTTGTAATTATTTTGGATTGACAGTAGAATAGAGAGCTCTATGGGAGCATAAGTGTTCAGTATGGTATTCTATATAGAATACATACATTATATGTAATACTTTATTGAATAAATTATTTATTGCGTGGAGAGTATTCTATTAGAATACATCATTGCTTTCTTGGGTGTTATATTGGATTGTTAATATATTGGTTGATTCAATGTGTAATGCATTGTAAATTGCTTCTACTGATTATTGTGGAGTGTACAAAAATTTTACAAAGATTTTTTATTCAATTTTATGCGGAATCTAATTAATCCTAGGCAAATTGAAGTTTATGTAAATCTGTTTAGATTCTACATATGGTATCAGAGCTAGTTTGGTTTTGGTGGGTTAGAGAAAGCCTATGGATTCTTTGTGAGAGTTTATTAAGCTTTTGCAAAGTGTGTTCAAGGTTTCTTACTGGGTATTTGGTATAATGGCCACCAGTGCTAACTCATTGCCAATTCCAAAATTCAATGGTGAAGATTATGAGTATTGGAGCATAAATATGAAAACTTTGCTTGGTAGGAAAAGGTGTTTGGGATATTGTTGAAGATGGCTACACTAAGCCTGATTGGAACACCATTGCAGTTGCTGATAGACAAGCAAAGAGAGAAGCACAAAATAAGAATAGCTTTGCTCTCTATCACATTCAAACAACCTTGGATAAAAGCCTTTTTCCAAGGATTGCTAGTTGTACAACAGCTAGTGAAGCTTGGAAAGCATTGAAGGATGGCTATCAAGGAAGTGATCAAGTGAAACAAGTCAAATTGCAAACTCTCAAGAGGGAGTTTGAGAATTTGAAAATGAAAGAAGATGAAAATGTTGGTGACTATTGTGTGAGAGTAAAAGCTTGTGTGAACAATATGGAGACTCTTGGTGAAGAGGTGAAGAATGAAGTTGTTGTGAAGAAAGTGTTGAGAACACTTCTACCAAAATAGAATCATGTAGCTATCATAATTGAAGAGAGCAAATATATTTCTACTCTTGATTATGATCAGCTCATTGGTTCACTAATGTCTCATGAGGAGAGACTATCTTCATCTTCAAATGTTGGTGGTGTTGAAGAAAAAGCTTTTGCATCCAAGGAGGGTGAATCTAGTGCAAGTGGACAAGGAAGAGGCCAAGGCCAAGGTAGAGGGAGAGGTCAATCTCCTTCAAGAGGAAGAGGTAGAGGAAGAAGAGGAGGTGCTCAAGGAAGAGGAAGAGGAAGAGGTGACAAGAGAGACAAGCAATGTTACTATTGTAACAAGTTTGGACACTTTGAAAAAGAGTGTAGATTGAAGGCATCCCATGAAGGAAGGAGTAGTGCACACTATGGAGAAGAGGAAGGATCCTCAATTCTATTTTTGTCATATGGAAAATCAGATCAGAATTTAAATGAGACATGGATTCTTGATACTGGTTGCTCAAACCACATGACCGACAAGGGGGAGTTGTTTTCTACAATGGACAATTCCTACAAGTCCAAGATCAAGCTTGGAGATGATAAAGCTTTGCAAGTTGAAGGCAAAGGAGCAATGGAGGTGCACACCAATGAAGGTAAAAAGAAGGTGAATGATATATACTATACTCCAAATTTAAAACATAATTTGTTGAGTGTAGGCCAAATCATGGAGAAAAACTACAAGCTTGTTTTTGAAGATAAAAAATGTGTAATCTATGACAAGAATCATGGGAATAGGCTTGTCACTACCGTCCCTATGACAAACAATAGATTGTTTCCTTTGAATTTTGGAGGACAAGGAGCCAATATTGCAAATGTTGCAATTGAAAACAAGAGTTGGTTGTGGCACTTAAGGTATGGGCACTTGAATTTTCCTAGTTTGAGATTGTTGGTATCTCAAGAGATGGTATATGGATTGCCTAAGGTTGAAGATCACAAAGGTGTGTGTGAAGGATGTGCTTTGGGAAAGCACTCAAGGATGAGTTTTCCAAAAGGAAAAGCATGGAGAGCCTCTTATCCACTTCAATTGGTGCATTCTGATATTTGTGGGCCTATGCAAACTCAAATTTTGGGTAAGAATTCATACTTTCTTACATTCATTGATGATTTTTCAAGAATGTGTTGGGTTTATTTTTTGAATACAAAGGATGAGGTATTTGGTTGTTTTAAATATTTCAAAAATCATGTTGAAAATCAAAGTGGGCACTATATAAAATGTTTAAGGACTGATAGAGGAGGAGAATTTTGTTCAAATGAATTTCTTCAATTTTGTAAATATTGTGGTGTTAAAAGGCAACTCACTGCTGCCTATACTCCACAACAAAATGGTGTGGCTGAACGTAAAAATAGAACAGTTGTAAATATGGCAAGGAGCATGCTACAAACAAAGAAATTAAGCAATATGTATTGGGTTGATGCAGTTAGGACAACCATCTATATTTTGAATAGAAGCCCCACTAATAGCTTGGATGGCATCACTCCATATGAAGCATGGTATGCAAAGAAACCAAATGTAAATCATTTCAAAGTTTTTGGTTGTTTGGCTTATGCACATGTACCTGATGAGCAAAGGAAGAAACTTGATCCAAAAAGTCAAGCATGTATTTTTATTGGGTATTGTGAGAATACTAAGGCCTATAGGCTTTATAATCCAAAAACTCACAAGGTTGTGGTGTCAAGAGATGTGATTTTTGATGAAGGGGGAGTATATGGTCATCAAAAACTTTATGTTGATGATGAATCCATTGGTGAAAGCTCCTCAAATGTGCAGCCCAATGTTCAAACCAGCAAGCAACTTATTCTTCCAAGTCCTACTTCAAGTCCTTCAAATCCTTCATTGAGTGAAGATTCTCCAAGTGATGTGTTGAAGACAAAGAAAGGTAAAAAGCTACAACAAAACCATCCATCTTCTCAAATGTTAGATACAAATTTTCAAAGAAGAGTTACAAGAAGTCAAGCACAAGAGGTAGATCAAGTTGTGAAAAGACTTGAAAACTTGCATATGTATGGTGATGAAGATGAAGGTGAACCAAAAGGTGATGTTGTGAATTATGCTTTGATGTCTAGTGTTGAATTAGAACCATCTAATTATGAACAAGCATGTACTAATGATGTGTGGATGAAAGCAATGCAAGATGAAATGAATTCCATCAAGAAGAATGATACTTGGGAGCTTGTTGAGCTTCCAAAAGGCAAGAAGTGTGTGGGATCTAAATGGGTCTACAAGACAAAATATAATAGTGATGGAAGCATTGAGAGACACAAGGCAAGGCTTGTGGCAAAGGGATTCACACAAAGGTATGGCATTGATTATGAAGAGACTTTTGCACCGGTTGCAAGACAAGAAACAGTGAGGATGGTTCTTTCTATTGCTGCCCATAAAGGTTGGAAGGTACATCACATGGATGTAAAGAGTGCATTCTTGAATGGCTACTTGGATGAGGAGGTTTATGTGCAACAACCTCAAGGTTTTGAAGTGCAAGGCAAAGAGAATCTTGTGTATAGGTTGAAGAAGGCCTTGTATGGTCTTAAGCAAGCTCCAAGAGCTTGGTATTCAAGGATTGATGGATACTTTCATCAATATGGTTTCATGAGAAGCAAGAGTGAGCCAACCTTATACTACAAGAATGAAGGTAATGACATTTTGCTTGTTTGTTTATATGTTGATGATTTGATTTACTTGGGTAGTAATTCAAAGTTGAATGATGATTTCAAAGATGCAATGATGAAAGAGTTTGAAATGAAAGATTTAGGTTTGATGCATTATTTCCTTGGCATGGAGGTGTATCAAAGAGATGGTGAAATATTCATTTGTCAAACTAAATATGCTAATGATATGTTGAAGAAATTTGGCATGGAGAATTGTAAACCAGTTGCTACACCAATAGCTCATGGTGAGTTGTTGAGTAAGGATGATGGAGCTAAAAAAGTTGATGTGACCACTTATAGAAGCATTGTTGGGAGCTTGATGTTTCTCACAAATTCTAGACCTGATATTGCTCATGTTGTTTCACTTGTATCAAGGTATATGAGTGACCCTTCTGAAATACACTTGAAAGCAACTAAAAGAATTTTGAGATATGTAAAAGGAACAATTGATTTTGGCATTCACTATTACAAAAGTGATGATGTAAAACTAGTTGGCTTTAGTGATTCAGATTGGGGAAGTAATTTAGATGATAGAAAATCTACTTCAAGAAATTGTTTTAGTCTTGGGTCTGGATTGATTACATGGAGTTCAAGAAAGCAAGGTATTGTTGCTCTTTCTTCTATAGAAGTTGAGTACATTACAATCACAAGTGCTAGTGCTCAAGCATTGTGGTTGAGAAAAGTGTTAGATGAAATTGGGGAGCGTACAAAGGTGAAAACCATGCATCTAAATCATTACAAACATGTAACAATCTAATAAAAACAAATCAAGAAACCATTTGCACAAATAGAATATATCCAAGAAAATGGGATTTTTCTTTTATTTAAAATGATAAATCTTGATTACAATAGCTCCCTCTTAGGGAGTCATTCAAATTGATACAATGTTTACAACATTTGAGGCCCCTCAACGGGGAGAGATGCACTCAAAGAGTCTTCACTTTGACACAAATTTGCATGAGGGCTTACTAGATGCCTCCTTCTCCAATACTCGGAGGGAATGCCTTGAATGCAAATTATTATCAGATAGATTTGTTACTTGCATGCAAGGAAACAAAAAAGAATCATTAAAAGCATATGAGGCCTCTTGAGATGAGGCTTATTCCATAGATATGTAATAAATAGTATGAAAGTTTAAAGAAAGAATGAAAAAACATAAATGGAAGCAAAAGACGTCTATTGCAATGCTTATGAACCATGAAAATATGCTAAAATGGTAAATCTAAGCTAGGGTAAAATAATGATGCATAAAGAAAGGTATATCTACACTAAAAAACTAAAGAAACTATGTATCAAACCCTAGTCGATGTTGCTTAGAGTGGTTGTGCCTGCAGATCGATGTTGCTCCTCGTATTAGGTTCTGTGACTCAAAAATATTTGGTGGAATTGATGTTCAAGGTTTGTTGATGTGTCTCGATACATATTTGCAAGTGAAATCTCTCAGATATACAACAGATTGATGGCAAATGGATGATTTGATTCTCAACCTTGTGGAAGCTCCATTGTTGATGGTATGCTTGGCGCTCTATAATTAGGTAACACTTCGACGCTCCTCACATGGCTATCAATTTGTTTCTCAATACGATAGGGTTTCGTTGTGTAAAAACTTGGGGATTCATACTTGTTCCTGGTAGGGTGCATATGTAGGCCTTCCAAATTCCAAATATTGACTTCTTGGAGAAGCCAAGATCCAGATTTGCATGAAACTAGTTGTTGAGGGGAAAGGCCCAATTCTAGACTTGCATGGGAGTGGCAGTTAGAAGGAATTCTAGAAGATTTGCATCCAAAACCGCTCGAATCCAATGTAAATTTAGTTATCATACATGATTCAAACCTTCATTTAAGGCCAAATTTGTCTCAGTGCTAGCCACTGTCCACAACAACGACTAGCTTGTAGTTGCTCTAAGATTCAACGACTCGTCTAGCAACCACTCTAGTCGATAGTGGCTATGCGTGAATAGATCAAAACTGCCCCTAGTGAGTGGTTATAACCACTGCTTGCTCTTGGAAAGGTCCAATATTAGTCATATGGTCTGCAAAGGTGCCCATATGAGTAGTCTCCTAAACATGATGTATTTTAGGTGTCTAAAGATACCCCTTTTTGTGATGCATTATGGGAAACACAAAGTTGAGAAAAAATAGACCACCTAAGGCCATATTGTAGGGTGTATGATGATCATTGATCTAATCAACATTAGATACCCCAATCATGAGAAAGGTGTGCATCTCTAAATCATTTCTTCCAATGACATAGAAGGTTTAGTTTGCATAAGACTTTGAAGTCCACTAGAGTCTTGGATCACATTGCTTAGCATTCACAAAGGATCGAAAGCCATATTGTCAAAGGTTTAAATCAACATATTTCCTTTTGCCCCAAGTAATAGGGTAAGCTTATGATAGTTGTTAGCAATGATTCATAAGATGAACATGATTAACTTGATTAAGTTATCAATTGTTGATTTTGATTATGATTTTGTTATTATGACTACCCCCTCAAGTGATGAGTCGATGAGGAGAATACTGATGATAAAAATGACGAGTCGCTTGACCAAGATGATTGATTTGGATAATTTATGATGAATAATTTTTTTGTTATCTGGTAGGGCCTATTATAGGTGTGATTTCAACAAATAATAATAATTGTACATTTTTATCCCGTGGAGCAGTCCAGCCGTAATGGCCTTCTTAGGGAATAAAGATGATAGCAATTCGATTTAGCTTGTGTTGAATCACTCGATGATTTTCTAAAAAAAATAATGGAAGAAATGAGATGAACTCATTCTTGTGGGGCAGTCTGACCGCCATGGCCTTTTTTGGGATTGAAGTGAAGCATTGTAATTCAACGATGACTATTTTGGCTCAAATGATCTTATGGTAATTTACTCATCTTGTTAGGTTGCATGGAGCGCAAGTTACTACAATCACCAAGTGTATAGGGTAAATAACTAGGTACGAGGTGCATTTGAGACTTTGATGTTTATTTGATTTTTTTTATTAATTTTGATGATTTTTCAATTGTTTTTGAAATTTTGATTTTATGATATTTTTGATGATTTTGGACCATTAGATGTTCGTATTGGGCCATTTTAAGACTCCTCATGGTGAGAAATTCGATGCATTTTATAGCGACCTCGGGATGCATGCACCGCTCTACTCTACTTGCAATGTTATTAAAAACCCAAGATGAAATGGAAGACAATGAAAAGCATATAACACAAAAATAACAAAGATGGATCTCTTTATTTGTATTGAAACTTGGTTACATGTCGGTCCCTCTTAGGGATACATATGTCGATACAATGAGGTTACAAATAAGTAAAGAGTGCCTCTTTCATGAAGAGGTGGTGAGGTTTCAAAAAGCTTCCTGATTTTGCACATGGAAATGTATGAGGGCTTACAGATGCCTCCTTCTCCAGGTCTATTTCCTAGAGGGATCCCTTTTGCTCTCATATGTTGTAGACTTCGTCTGATGAACCTGTGGCCCTGTAAGCAATGAGAATATTTTATCCTTTATTTATGTTTAGAAGCTAGTTAACTAAATTCTAAATGCAAACTCAAGTCTCCTATGTGAACTGGTCATGAAAAGGAATGCAAAGTTACTCCCGCTCACCTTTATTGCATGCAGACTACCACTTTCTCCCGTGATTAGGCTTTTTTTTTGGCAAAAATTATTTTTAGGGTTTAGTCATTATCATTTGTAGCGACTAAGATCTAGCTATTGTCGTCTGTAGTGGCTAAGGTCTAGCTGCTCTAGGCTTGAGTGACTAGGATTTGGCCACTCTTGGCTTGAGCGGCTAGGCTTGGATGGCTTGAAAAGGCCCCAAATGAGTGGTGAGAACCAGTTTTGATGCTTAGAAAGTTTAATATTATGTCATTTGATCTTATGAATGTGTCTTTATGAGCATCTCCATTAAGCATGACATAATTTAGGTGTTTGCAGATGCCCATTTTTGTTATGTGTTGTGTGAAAAATAGAATGTTGAGCAAAAACGTAGACTGATATATTTGTAGGGTGTATGGTGATCTATGGTCTGATCAATGTCGGATGGCCCAATCATGCAAGATGACATGCATCCCTTAAATAATTGCCTCAATGTTTGGAGGACTTAGCTTAGCGGCTTGGGCATGTTAAATTGCACTCATTCCTCAAACTCAATCAGGTAGCTTTAGCTACTACAACAATTTCAACCGGTAGGAGAGCTATAATTGAAGATGTCATGTCTGCTTACGTTCCCAGTGAAATTTATGATTATTTTTTGCAATGATTTGTAGGACGGACATGAATTTGTTATTATCGAGTGATATTTTTTTTATTTTGATTATGATTATGTTGAATTTTTGAACTACTTCCTCACACAATAGATTGGTGAATAAATAGCAATGAATGAAGCGACAAGTTGCTTGACCAATATGACTAATCTGGTTCCTTTCTAGTATTTGTTGTTTTTAATGGGAAATCCCACATCCAAGTGTGATTCTAATTGTTTATGATAATCATCCATCCTCATCCCGAGGAGCGGTCCGGTTCAATAGCCTTATTAGGGAGTTAGGATAAGTGATTCTATTTATGTTTAGATTGTATCACTTTGGCTTAATGTTTTTGGTATCATAGGGAAATTAGGATGATCCTTTCGCACTCGTGGAGCAGTTCGACCATCTTGGTATTCTTCGAGTTTTAAGGGTGGCACATCATAATTCCAAAATAAAATGCTTTTGTCCCACGTGACCTTATGGTAACCTACTCATCTCATCAATATACATGGAGTTTGAATCACTTCACTCATCGAGTGGATAGAGCAAGTAACTGGGTATGAGGCCTACTTGAGATTATGCTTTTATGTGTTTTTTTTATTATTTTGAACATTATGATGATCTTAAACCATCAAAGTGTGTATATTTGTTGTTTTTGTGTGATCTCTCAAGGAGGAAACATTTTATTTTGATATGTGGATCTAGCCGCTGTCAGGTCCAATGGCCTCTGAGTTCCTACTTGTGGTTGTTTTCACCTTGAACGACCATGAAGTTTGGGCCGCTAATGTTAGCAGTGGCCAAGGCATAATTTGAAAATATAAAATTTGCATTTTCTAGGGTTTGACCTTTCATTTCATTGTTGAAGATTCACTTTTTAGAGCTCTGGTGTGACAACGGTTGCGAATTTGGAGTTTACTTGGCATCGAGGACATGGCTACGCAGGGTGAGACATCAGTTGCTGGAGGAGCTGAAGCTTCTTGGGTATTTCTTTTTTTCTAAACCCTAACCCTCTTTTCCTTTATTTGGGTAAAATTGAACCTCACTAAGTAATTGGTAAAATAAACCTCACTAAACCTGTTGTTAATGAATCAAAACTCATAGCTAGGTTTAGCTTACTTTCTGCTCTGGTGGGTTAGTCCCCATTTTTTATTTTGTTGCTTTGCCTTGGTAGTTTTTGGCCTAGGTTTCCCAAGTTTTTTAGTTGCCAGCCCCTTGATGTTTTAGGGCATCTATAAATTTTGCTTTGATCTGGTGCTTGAGTGGGAATTTGCCTTTATTTTTTTTCCCTTCTCTCTTTGATCTTTTTATGTTATTTTTGCAACATTTTGATTTTTTTGTTCTTTTCTGGTCGAGGGTTCTCAGGTTTGCCATGTCGTCCCTTAGCTGTTGTCGCTCAAAGTGGTCGGTTATGAGTCGTTGTTGCTCAGAGCGGCCAATTTTGAACCCCAACGGTCAAAAATTTTACCGTTGGGTCTTTTTCGCTGCTGTCTCCAATGGCCAGTTTCCAGCCGTTGTAGGCAACGACGGCTAAATCCCTTAGACATTTTTTTGCATAATTTTTGTTTTTTTATTTATTTTTGATATAATTTTTGATTTTTTTGAAATTTTTGAACTACTCTTTATCCTGTACTACATTGTAGTCATGTTTCATATTTCTTTTGCTTTGTTTAGATCCTTACTACTTGGGTTAGGGACCCAAAGCTCTTGCTTTACCTTCTTCCTCACTTGTATGATACGGACTGGGTGTGGCTTAAGGCTTGTGGGCTCCAGTATATTACCAAATTACCTAACCTTATGTTGGACCAGACTTACATTATGGCTTTGGCCCATCGTTGGGACCCTCAGACTAATACCTTCCACCTCTCGACCGATGAGATGACCATTACACTAGAGGATGTGTACAGGATCTTCCGGATCCCTTTTGATGGGTGGTTATTATTTCTTCAGCCACTAATGCTAAGGTGGTTGTCTTCACTCGGGTGTTTGGGAGGCATTATGAGGATTCTCTCAAGGACAATAAGTCTAGAGGAGTTTCTATCATTCACTAGTATTGGAAGTGTGTTTTTACAGCAAGGCATGCAGTGTTGCTGATGGTCATCAGCAATGTCCTCATCCCAGATTGCTCAGGCTTGAGGTTCCCTTGGAACCTCCTTGCGATGGTTTAGGACTTGATAGACAATGAGGAGCCTATCATATATGCATGGGGTAGGTCTCTATTTGCTTAGTGTTATGATGAAATGTACCACATCCGTCAAAGTGGTCATGTCAACATCACCTATAGTTGGCTTCAGCAGGTTTGGGGATGGGAGCACATTAGGGTAGATCGCCCTAAGGGGTTTCTTGTTGAGATCATAGTTGTGGATAGGAGGATGCAGTGCTATGGTGCTATATGGGCCAGGGAGAGCGAGGAGTACAAGAGTTGCACATTCACAGGGGAGCTGACTCATTACACTGATACTTTCATTGGACTCCGAGATGGAGATATCATATGGCACCCTTATCATGAGTGTCCTACTTGGGATGACCCTGATAGCTTTACTGCTAGGATGCGGTGTGAGCGATGGCTCATTGGCTGCAAGGTTAACATTCAAGAGCACTTATTCTACTCTCAAGTTCTTTGTCAGTATGGGTTGCAACAAGATGCGCCACTAGTACCATTTCTATTAATATGTATCAGAGCAGAGAGAGACCTCCCTACCCAACAGGTTACAAAGCTACCTGATTAGGAGGATGCCCCAACTATTGATCCTAGAGAAACTGATGGAGTCATAGAGGCATTTGTGCAGTGGTGGGGCAACCTGATGTGGTATGGCAAGGGTAGCCTGGGCTAAGAGGATGATGGCAGAGATGGGACAGACCCAGCAGGGTGCAGGGTTTGCACTAGGACTATGACATGGGACCAACAGGTAGAGCAGGTGGCAGTGAAGGAGCAGGAGGCTCCTAAGGATGTGGAGGAGGATATGGAGCCTGAGGAGAGATATTCTCCTCTCAAGGTATAGCTACATGATATGGAGGTTAAGCTCCAGTCGACCAAGATACAAGTACAACAACACGATGCCATCATAGCTTAGAGGGATACTACTATAGCATAGCTTTCAGACCAGATATAGACTTTGCAAGATACTATAGGAGGAGCTACCCAGATACAGGTTGTTGTTTCCTCTCCTACTCTCGAGGATCCTTCGAGAGTAGCTCTCGAGACTGAGATCCATCGTCTATAGGGTTTGCTAGATGAGAGTGATGTTCATATTATTGAGGATGCAGCCCAGATTGTCACTCTCTCGAGGAATATCATTAGGCTAGGTGCCATACCTAGGGTGAGAGGAGCCATAGGTGGGTCACATGTTAGTAGGAGTTCTATAGTAGGTCAGTCTTCCATCTGGCTTGGTTATGGGGCTCGACCTCATATAGAGAGACTAGCAGGGTCTAGGTTGCACCATTCTCCTAGAGATCCATCCATAGGAGGCGATATTGTAGGGGGTGCAGGCCTAGTATTTGATTGATGATACTCTTGGTTTTGATTCATTTTTGAGGTCAACTAACCTATATGACTATTTTCAATGGGTATTTTTGTATATCCATGGACTTGACACACATACTTATATGATATCTTTTCATTATGACTTATTATGTGTATCGTTTATTGCTCATGTTTTTATTGTTATTTTGTCTTATGATGTGATGTTATGATGGCATTATGATGATTTTATGTATATGTTAGATGATATATGATATTTTAGATGCTTATATGGATGTGTAAATGCTTATATGATTTGATGATATGACATGATGTATTTTGATTATGAATGATGAATTCATGATTGTATGCAAATGAATATTGCCTACGTGTTTTATGATGTGCTTTATGATGTGATGATGGATGATTCGTGACTTGTGTTTGTGGATGCAATATTTTTGTTAAATGCATGTTTAATTTTGCTTTAATTGTATGCATCTAACTTATGTTATGGGATGGTATAAACGAACATGTATGCTCTAATAACTTAAAACATAAGGAATGCATATGACATTGATAATTTAAATGGGTGATACCTCAGAAAGTAAAAAAAAAAATCATGAATTTAAATAATCACTCTTATCATAAGAATTGATTAAGTATTCATATATGAGATGTAATGGTGTGTAATGTATTTTCGTAATAATTTTCTGTAAATTAAAATATATAAAGTAGTTAGTGGCTGTATATATACTATTCCTAATATATATGCGGTATTTTTCCTACTATGTTGATACCCCTAATTTATAGAATCTTATAAAGAAAGTGATGGTGTGAATGATGTTATGATTTGTTGCTAAAAAAAAATTGAGGCTTTTCGGAGATTCAAACACTCTAGTTACCCTATCAACAGTTGTCTACTGACCACTTAAACTTTGAAAAGTAACACTTTTACCATGGACCTAGTTTTTCATGATCTCTGTGTGTGCAAGTGATTGTATATTTCGAGATAGAACTCAAGCATTTCCTTAAATTTTAGGTAGGATTCTTTCAGCCCATTTCTAAGATCAGGGATTCTCAAGTGTTCTTCTCATCCTTATGGTGGACTTAGTTGGACTACACCACTAGGCAATATTTGGTTACCTAAGCTAGCTCTATCCACATTCAAACATTGGTCTACACAAATGCATGAATCAATTGTGATAGACATATCATCATGCGTAAGGATTTCTCCTTCCATTTTTGTGCAATGCTGAGAATTCCAGGGATTCAAGATTTATTCCTTTTTGGCTTCTTTTTGGATATTTGCTCATATATAGTGATGAAAATCACTTTTTATTTTTTATTTATTTTTCTTTGAGCGAGTATTTTGTAGTGATGATAATCACTGTTTATTTTGTTCATATGTAGTGATGAAAATCACTGTTTATTTTTATTGATTTTTCTTTGAGCGAGGTTTCTTTAAATTTTATGATTTGATTATCGGATCATTTCTATGAAATATGGTCTGTATGCTTGGATTTTTGAATGTCCTTTGCTTCAGGATTTTTCTTATTTTGATTTAAGAAAGGGATTTGGATAGGGCAAAGCTTGTCCTTTTGCCAATTCTCAGCACCTTTAAACCGGTTGCACAGGGGGATAAACAAGGAAAATCCTTTTCGCTTAAGGTAACCTAGATCGCTTTGCAGCTTTCATCTTTTCCTTGTACCATCTAGGATTTTAGTGTTTCAATTAGTGACGGGATATTGAATATCCAAGGCATTATCACAACTAGACCTTACCTTCTACTAATCGAAGTTTTCCACAAAAAATTATAAGATCACTAGGTGTGGTTGATTAACCGAAAAACCTTAGTATATTATGTATAGCAACAAATAATGGTTGTGTTGAAAAACACAATTACACACGTGTTAATGGAGTTATGGATTTGAATGATTTGCATGAAAAAATGTGGTATCACTTTTAAGGCTCTCATGACATATGCAATTGTTAGTGGATATGAAAATGCAATGCAATGATGTGGATGAAAGATATAAAATGCAATTGTTTTTGTACTTTTGATTTTTATGTTGTTTTTGTATTTTTGTTTGATTTGACCAAAGGGCTTTTTATTTTTGACCAAGTAGCATGAAGTACCCTTGGATATTTTTGATTTGAAGTTGACCAAGCGTTTTGAATACCCTTGGAGCTTTTTGATTTGATTTTAACCAAGCGGCTTGAATGCCCTTGGAGCCTTTTAATTTGATTTTGACCAAGCTTTTGAATACCCTTGGAGCATTTTGAATTGATTGGAATTGACCAAGCGGTTTGAATACCCTTGGAGCATTTGATTGTATTGATTTTGACCAAGTAGGATGAATTACCCTTGGAGCCTTTGATTGTATTTTGAAATTTTATATTTTTATGATTTGTTTGTGTTTTTTGATATTTTTGAATTTTTTGTTTTATGACATATTTGAATTTTTTTGTATTTTATGTGTAGAATGCCTTTAAGTGAATGATATTGAGAGGCTCAGGCTCCTCAATACCATCTAATGTTATAAGACGATATGCTCCAGGTCCATATCTTTGTGAGATCATGTATGGGCCTATCCAGTTTTTTGTGAACTTATCTCGCAGATGCGGCGACAAATTTGAATTCTACTGGTTTTATTTGAGCACTAAATCTCCAACCTTGAATTCCCTTAAGTGGACTTTACTATTGTAAGCTCGCGAAAGGCAATCTTGGTAAACATGAATATGCTCTAAAGAATTGACTCGACGTTCATCAAGAAGCATCAACTGATCAAGGTGGCCTTGCTGCACGACATCATCATCTATGAAGTCCTTTAATGCTATGCATAGAGTTAGAATTTCCAACTCTAGTGGCATGATGGCCTTAGTGCCATATACTAGTAAAAACTATGTTTCCCCAGTGGGAGTCCGTATACTAGTCCCGTATGCCCATAGTGCAAGAGGCAACTGTATGTGCCAATCCTTGTGATTGTCTTGCACCATCTTCCTCAAGATGGATATTATTGTTTTGCTTGAGGATTTTGCTTACCCATTTGCTTGTGGATAATAAGACATTGAAAAATTGTGTTGAATATGGTATTTTTTCATCAAAGCACGCACATTTTTATTTTTGAAAGATGGCCCATTATCCGATATTATCTTCGAAGGGACCCCAAAATGACATGATATTATGGAGTATAAACTCCACAATCCTTGGTCTAGTTGTTGATGTTAAGGGGATCGCTTCTACCCATTTATTGAAGTATTCTATGGCTATTATGATGAATTTGTGTCAGCCTAAGGATGGGGGTGAGATCTTCCCAATCAAGTATAGTCCCCACTGCGAGAATGGCCATGCTGCTTGGATGGGTTGCAAGGCTTGTGATGATAAGTGCATTAGATTTGCATGATACTAGCACTTACTACATTTCTTGACATACTCATAGTAGTTCTTTTCGATGGTGAGCCAATAGTAACCCATTCTCAAGATGTGATTAATGATAGCCATGCCACTGAAATGCCCTCCACATGTGCCATTGTGAACTTGTGAAATTGCCCAATATGCTTCCTGGGGTTCAAGACAACGGAGTAATACTCCATCATATCCTCATCTATAGAGGATTTCTCCTAACAAGATGTATCTTGTTATTTGAATGTTCACCTTTCAGTATGCGGCAAATCTTGAGGTACTATTCCAAGTTTTAGGAAGTCTCGTAGTTGGTAAATCCAATCCTGATAAGCCATGGCTTCTATAGAAAATATGGCTTGCTTTTCCTGTATTTTTGAGCTGGTGAACATGGATTGAGGAACAACTCTATGGTGTATGGTTGCACCACACTCCATAGGTCCTTGGGAGATCAAATACCCCCAAGGTGTCATTTGCAAGAAATCTCTGGCTGCGAAGGACCAATCCTAATTTGGCTCGATGTTGATCATGTTGACTAATTCTTGATTGTCAAGGGCTTCACGACGTATTATTGAGTGTGAAAGCACTTTCACATGAATGGTTGTAAAATTAGTAGATGGATTCTAAGGGATTAAGGATCCCAAAGAGGCCATGGTGTCTGCAAATCTATTCAACGTACGAGGGATTTCCTTGATGTTATACCATTCCATACGGGCTAGGTAGGTGTCAACAACTTCCTTGTAAGTTTTTAGGAGTGGGCACCTACATTGAAATAGTCCTTTGACCTGGTTTACTATGAGCAAGGAATCACCAAAGATATTCAGTCTTTTAATACCCATTGCCACAGCTGTTTGGAGTCCCAGGATCAATGCTTCATATTCTATGTTGTTGTTTGTGCACGGGAAGTCTAGTTTGAATGATAAGGGTAATGGAGTGCCCTGCAATGTAATAAATATAATCCCTACTCTGCCCCCTTGTTCACACTTTGAACCATCAAAGAACAATGACATGTATCTTTATTTATTAGGTTCTTCAATCTTTGGCAGACATGATAATGCAAAGACCGCATCATCAAGAAATTCTATAGTGAGAGGATTGTTATCCTGAAGATGCGCCTCTGCTAATTGATCTGCTATGACTTGTCCCTTGATGGATTTTTGGCTTATGAACTCCAGATCAAATTCTATCAATAGCATGATCCACTTTATGGTACGTGTATTGGGATATGTCTTGCTCATCATGTACTACAAAGGATTTTGTTTTGATATGGGGTAGGTCATATGGATCAACATGTAGTGTCACAACTTTCGAGTTGTGAAGACCACTGCTAAACACAAATTTTTGACATACGCATATCCTAGCTCATAAATCACCAAGGTGTGACTAATCTAATATATAGATTGCTCTTTGTCTTGTGCATTCTTTTGGGCTAACATGGTGTCTAATGCAAAATCAGTCATCGATATATATAGTAAAAATGGTATGTCTGGAATACTGGCAGTGTTGCTAGCTTGATGGCATTCTTCGTCCCATTGAAATGGGACCTCCTTGCATAGCAGTCGATTCATAAGTCGACATTTGTCTAATAATTGCACGATGAATATTTTGATGGATGCTATTTTGCCTTGTAGGCTCCTCAACTCCCTAATGTTGGTAGGGGCGGCCATTTCCAATATAGCCTTTACCTTTGTAGGATCTACTTCGATGCCTCTCTTGGATACGATGAATCCCAAAAGCTTGCCAAAAATTACACAAAATACGCACTTCTTAGGATTCAATTAGACATTATTTTATATGAGGTGATCAAATACTTGTCTAAGGACTTCAGCATGCTCTTACCACAACAGGGATTTGGCCAGTAAGTCATCCATGTAACCCTCCAAGATCTTATGCATATAGTCATGGAATATGTATGTCATGGCCCGCTAATATGTGGCACCAACATTTTTGAGACCGAATGACATCACTTTGTAACAGAATATCCCCCACAAAGTAATGAAAGCAGTTTTATGTTGATCTTTGAGCTTAATCCGGATCTGGTTGTATCCAAAAAACCATCCATTAGGGAGAGCATCTCATGACCTACGGTTGCATCTACAAGAGCATCTATATTTGGCAATGAGAATGAATACTTTGGTGTTGCCCTATTTAAATATCTGAAATCCATGCAAATATGGACTCTTCTGTTGGGTTTCCCCTCGGGTACCATGTTTGACACCCACTCAGGGTAGTCTATAGGAACTATTAATACTGTCTCCAATAATTTTTGCAATTCGTTCTTTACCATCAAAGCGATGGTTGGGTGCATTTTCCTCAAATTTTGCTTGATTGGCTTCTTCATGGGATCAAATGAAAGGTTGTGAATGACTAACTTTGGATCTATCCCTGGCATGTCTTTGTAAATCCAAGAAAAAATATTTGGCCTCTCTTTGAGGAGAGGAATTAGGATGGCTTGTTCCTCTGGAGATAGACTTTCTCCGAACTTGAATTTTCTTGGTTGGGTAGGATCATTGCTGATGTCCACCTTGAAAGTTGCTTCTATAGCCATATGTGATCCATCCTATAGTTGATGAGGCATGGGTATCAACTAAATGCCATTGGCAAGATTTACAGGGCCTACTGACTCAGGTTCCAAATCAACATGGAAGACGTCATACACACAACCCGATGCAAAATGGAATGGTTGTAACATCTCTTCATTGGGGAAGAGGTATTTAGGCTCTATGGGCAAATTAGCATGATCCCAATCAATAGCCTCTATATCAAGATGCAATGATTTGGTAGGATATTCTGGATTATGAAGTGGAGTGGTCAAATCAATGGAGATCATATTGATGGATGGAATGAAATCTCTAGGACCACATGGGTGCAATATTATCTCAGGGGTTTACCTTCCATACTTACGATGAGGTTCTGAAGGAATGGGGTTTTTTGGATTTGGCCCATGAGCAGGACAGATAATAGGATCATTGGGCTCTAATCACTCTCTTAATGTATGAGGAGAGGGGTTGACCATTTGATGAATGGCAGCTAGGTCAATAGGTCTCCCCAAAAATCATAGATGAGGGTATATAGCATGGAGTGCCACCTCTCTCTCTATTAGCTCATTGACTTGTCGCAAGTGGTGAAGTCCAAGATAATCCATATCGGTCTCATCCTCAAAGTCATCATCACTTATCCAAAAATCATTGGCATTGGTATGAGGCCCTAATACAAGGGGCTCATGTCTTGGTCCTAAGTAGGCCATATCTATTTCATCTTCATATTCTTCGTCATTTATAAAGAATCTATTTGCATTTGTCTCTTGCCCCAAAATTAGGGGTTGATGGCTTAGGCCTAAGTAGGCTCTTTTTGTTAAGTCTTTTGATTCATGGTTACTTTCATCTGATGTATACCCACTCTCATCATGGATGGACCATGTGATGTATACCCACTCTCATCATGGATGGACCATGTGAATATTTGTAAATAGCAAGGCCCCTGGTAAGTGAAGCCAAATTGCACCTCATCATAACTTGCTTCATATCCATTATTCTCATCCCATGAGTTGTACCCTGTTGGTGTGGAATCAACTGAGATGTTTGGATGATAAATTTTTTGTGGCGGTATTTTTATCGTGGCCACTTGTATGTTGCTCAAATTTCTTATTCTTAGGGGGTGATAAGGAATGAAATGAATGTCTTCTCCTAAACCTAAGCTCAATCTATTCAATGCTACTGCAAGATAGTCATCTCGACCTCCGATATAATAGCCTAAGCCAAACCTATCGGAGGGAAGCTGATATTATGGCTCGTATGGCTACCTACGCCCCTGCTCATATATACCAAGGCCATAGCCATGCCAATGGCAACACTCAAAGTAGCTTAGATAAAACTTAGGATTAGAGAGGTAATGAACATTGAAAATAAATAATTCGTCACTATCCTCTTTCATGTCTGAAGATTTATTGGCGTAGTCCAGCCTGACATAGACAAAATTAGTTTGGTTGGGAGGGATTACAAGTGGAGCCACCCTTACTACTAGTGGCATCAAGTCCTTAGGTCTTCCCATGTTTTGTGTAGACTCAATGATAAGCATAAAGGTAATGTTCTGCATAAGGTATTCCATAATGCATGTGCTTGCCAAGTGTATTGATGCATGCGACGTGGATGACCCTATGGATGATATTGGTGAAGCAAGGTGGTAATCACTATCTTCATATTGATCTTGAATATCTTCTTCTTACATAGGACTTGGCATTTCAACAATGTCTACAGTTGACACTTCCTTGGGCCTTTCTTCCTTGACTAAGGGCACCTTTAGCTTCTGATTGTCTTTTGCTTTTGACATTGATGGTACTTTAGAAGCATTGACTATTTTGAGTGCACCAAGAGGTGTTGATGTGCATGGTTATTTTATTACCCTTTTTTCTTTGTTATTCAATTTTGTGGTTGGGGACGAGGTGCTATGTACAGGTGGGTAGAAGATATCATAAATTCTCCTAGAATTTCCACCTAATGGATGTATTTAAAAGGCTCTTCATTGGCCACAACCATGTAGACTTTGTTGTCGTGCACATACTTGACACATTGGTGCAAGATCGAAGGCACACACTTCATGGCCCTTATCCAAGGATGCCCTAAGAGGATGTTGTACTGCATATCTTCTTCCAAGACATGACACATCACAGGGATGGTCTTATGCTCTACCTTTATGGGTAGGATTATCATTCCCACAGTATTACGTAAAGCATCATTAAAAGCTCTCAATGTGTAAGGTCTTGGAACAATTTTGGACTTGGGGACCTTGAGGTGCTCTATTGTTGTTGTTGTAATGATATTTATTGATGAACCTATATCAACCAAGACCCTCTTGAAAGCTAAGTTGTTGATTTTTTCTACAATGTTTAGGGGAGGGTCTGGTAAGGCAGCAGGTATTGTATTAATATCATGATCATAGAATCAAATTACAGGTTCCTATCATTCTTGTACTTATCCCACAAAGTGAGTGAATGCATTCACATCTTGTGGTTGGAGCTCAATTGTCCTTAAAATTTCCATTAAAGTATCCCTATGCTTTGGGGACTGTTGTATCATCTCATAGATGGATAACTTAGTTGGAGTCATATGTAGGTTTTGCTCCAATCTACTCCGGATAGTTACCACAAGTCGAGTTGGTGGACCTGGAAGGTTGTCTTCCCTTTGCCTAGGAGTGGCTGTGACATTCATGGGAGCTGCAAGAGGTTGTGGTTGACCATATCGCCTAGTCCTTGTTGCTATGTTAACAATCTCAACCATCCCAACGCATCCGTGGGTAGGTATATTAGATCAAACCTGATTGACTTGGACCCCTTTCTCTCTAGTGGCCTCATTATTAGGCAATGGGTTTCTGTATATGTCCATGTATCTGTTATCAAGAGCTAGTGGGTTGTCAACTTTGAGTTCTCCTACCTCAATCATATTTTGCACTTGATGCTTAAACTCAATGCAAGCCTCAATGTCATACCCCATTATCCTATGATAAGGGTAAAATTGATCTTCCCTATATCCTTTTGGCTTAGGATGGTTGGGATCTATAAGAGGTATATCAGGAAATTTGATCCTCCTGGTCTCGTTCAACTAATTAAAGATTTATTGCATTGATTCTGTTAGAGGCATGAATTAACGAGGTGGCTTGTGTTCTCTATTTCTTCCCTGATTGTTCTTTTGGTTGTAAGTGGCTGGTGAGGAATGTGCTTGATATTTTTTTGGGTTGTTGTGCATCCCCATCCTTGGGTGTAGCCAATACAACTTGATTTATTGGATCAAGGTTGCCCTGCTTATATTTGTACTCGTCATTCTTACCATTCTTGTTCCACTCCTTTTTGTTTCAGATTTTAATGGTTTCCTCATCTATTTTTATTTCTTTGATGAGCTTGGCCTATGCCAAAGCTTCCTCAAATGAAGGATACTTCTGAAGTTGTAGCAAGATGGAGATGTGTTTAGAGAAAATTTTGGTGAACATGTGAATGATATCTTCTGTGGGAACGGAGAATGATAATTTTGCCATAATTTTTCCCCATCTATTCCCATAATCCATTAATGGCTCATCATCATACTATTTCAAATTGGACAGGTCTGAAAGGTTCACCTTATTTTTAGCACAAAAGGAGAAACCCTTTAAGAATGTGTTTACTATTTGTTCAAAGTTGGTTATGCTATGCTTAGGTAGTTGGTTGAACCATTGAGTGGCAGCACCTAAAAATGTCATTATGAATGTTCTTAGCATGAGAGTGTCATTGTTTCAAGATGAAATAGTCATTGATAAAATTTTTAACATGCTCTTATGCATCCTCTTCACCCTTAAAATTTTCTAACCTAGGCATCTCAAAGTGCTTAGGATATGGAGGTCTAGGGAATGATGGGCACAATGGTTGTGTATTTTACTTAATGTTGGCGAGTTCCCAGCTACCTCTTGTTTCTCAAAGGTCTTAATCTTTTTAGAAAGCTTTTGAAATGCCTTTGATGCACGAATTTCTTCCTCTTTTAGGCCTACCCATAGTTTCAATGGAGGTAACTCTCTATCCATTTGATTTGTTCCATTTTACCCTCCTATAAGGGGACTCGGGATTGTGATCCTGGTTTGTTATTATTGCCCTTTCCCCACTAGTTGATTTTCATTCATGGTTTGGTGGGGGATTTCATTGTGGGCTATCTTATCTAGTGCGCCTCTCCTTAGGTGATTTAGCACATCTAGTTCTTTGGTGGTCACCACCATTTGTCTATAAATTGTTAAGAGCTAGCCGCTCAACCTGCTCTCTTAAGCACTGCTTATGTTGGCGCAAGAGTCTTTCTCTTTGTTTATCCTATTCGAGAGCTTCCACTAGCTCTCACTCCTTACGTAATACATTTTATAACCACCTCATTTGATCAGTTTGCACTGTCACAGAAGACTCATGTTTATTTGACTATGTTCTTGTTGTCTTGACTCATATTTCTCGAGGAGGTTTTTGTTGTACCTATACTCTTACTAGCTAGTGTGACTTGTTCAGTGTACTATTGAGTATCCCTATGATCATACTTTGTGTGTCTACTACGGGGTCTCTCTAAGGTACCCCTAGACTGAGAGATGTGTTTAGAATTCATAGTTTATGAGCTCCCAGATGTAGAGTTCTCAGTAGCTACAGTTCTTTGGGTTGGTCATGTAGGAAATCAATCCAACCCGTCCAGTTGTCTTGTTTTCCATGGTTGGTCCCATGGGGTGCCATTCACTCCTATGAGGTCATAGTCTATGGGAATATTTCATTTTGCATGAAGGGTTTCTTCTATTTGATTCCCATGGCTAGATGTAGCTCTAGTTTCCTGCCCTTCAGTGGGTAGACCTGTTTCATGAATCTTGAGGTGTTGTGAATCTTTCTTGCCTTCTTGATGAAGAGGGCTTTGTGGTGGCATGTTTTCTCCATGTGAATGGATATGTAGCAATATCATTATCCCTATGTGAAGAATAATTTTTGTAACCTTCTTTATGTCCATGTGAGGAGGAAGCCCTTGAATCTTCCTCACATCTTTGAGATGTTTCAATGTGTTTATAGGAGGCCCTTGAGGTCTCCTCATGTCTCCTTGATGAGGATGGTTCCTTAATTAGGTTTCTTGGGTAGATCCCCCAAGGTTTGAGTTATCACCCCTTAGGCACATGGAGCTACATCTCACGGTCTTACGGGTAGGTCGTTCAATGTTACTATGACTCTGCCTATGGGTATGAGTTGCTTCAGTCTCTCCATCGGTATTAGACCGAGGGTGTTTACTTGTTATTTTGACCATGTTGTCAATGAATTAATCTTTTGAGTTGCAATTTAGTAATAGCCACACAATACCAAACAAATGTTTATCTTGATTATTGATTTAATTTTTCCCTAAACTGTTTGGTGTGTTTTGATGTGTTGTTCTTTTGATTTCTTGATCTTGTTCTTGGATTAAGAATGAGAAGACTCATCCATAGTGACAATCAAGTACACCCATGCCAAACATGATTTTATCAAAATAAGATAGGGTACACCATTGAAGACCTAGTGGGAGGTTTGACTAGCTCTTCCACTCTGAACCAATGATTGTTCCAACAATGGGAGACAGTTTGAGCACAAGTAACTTAGTGTCACTATAAGTAAGTTTCTCAATCCGTTTCTAGGAAGCTCTAGGGGGTAAACCAATGGAAGGAGATGAATTCCAACATCACTGGGCTGAATTAAGGGTTGGTAATGAAATCCAACTTCCCAATGTTTAAACGTGACGTGTGTGTGTGGTGTTCATTTTAAGCTTGCGTAACATAAAGTGCATCATATAGCAGCAATGAATCTTTCCTATATGCCTAAGTGAAAAAATATATTTCAATATTCAGAAAGATGCATGAACTACTATGATTTGTATGAGCATACTTTATTTTGTGTAGCTATGGCCTCTAGCAGGGCCTTAAAGCAAGCAAACAACATATAATGTCTAGCACGTTGGATTCTAGGGCAAACATTTTAGGTATAAGTTGTTGTTCCTAGCAATGCCTATTGGAAATCTAAAAGAAGATCTAAGATATGCAAAATTATTAATTCTTTCTCCTTTTATTATTTCAATTTCCAAACATAAATGTGCTTTAAGTTATCTATTTTAGACACAAAAGCAGACAAAAATCTATAAAATATTAGATAAGTTGTACCAACCTTTGATCCAGCTTAGAGAGTCAATGTTTTGACCTCTGCTGCACTCCAATTCTGGTCATTGTTGACCAGAGTGGTTGGTTCTTGGTCATTGTAGCTCAGAGCGGCTAAATATATATTGGTTGTTGTAGCTCAAAGTAGCTAAATTTTGGCTATTGTAGCCTAGAGCGTATAAACCTACACACAAAAGTAAGTTAGTATTCCAACAGCAAATGAAAAATCAGTGGATTTTCCCACTGTGATCACCATCTATAGCGACCTTGAGACGCACACACCACTCTACTCTACCTGTAATGTTATTAAAAACCCAAGATGAAATGGAAGACAATGAAAAGCATATAACATGGATATAACAAATATGGATCTCTTTATTCATATTAAAACTCGATTACATGTTGGTCCCTCTTAGGGATACCCATTTTGATACAATGAGGTTACAAATAGGCAAAGAGTACCTCTTTCATGAAGAGGTGGTGCACTTTAAAAAAGCTTCCCTATTCGGCACATGGAAATGTATGAGGGCTTACATATACCTCCTTCTCTAGGTCTATTTCCTAGAGGGATCCCTTTTGCTCTTGTATGTTGCAGACTTCATCCGATGAGCCTATGGCACTGTAAGCAATGAAATAACAACACACGTTTAGATGTCCAGGAATGCCTCCCCGGATGAGGTTGTTAGTACTAAATATAACAAATGAAAGCAAATGCAAATTAGACTAATGCTATGGATGCAAATGAATGAAATGATTATATGCTAATGATATGCTAAAATAATGAATCTAATGTTGAAAACCCTGAGCTAAGCCTGCGGGCCACTATCCAAGATAGCGGCCGCTAAAGTGACTCTCATCCTCTTTGCTCCAAAGCTATGGACCATAGCTTGTATTCTATGTTGAAATAATAGGTGTTATGCTCTTCAATCCGTCAGGGCTTCGTCATAATCTTAATATCCAATGGAACTCTCCAAGTCTCGAAATCTCTCCTCAATGACCAAGATTGATGGATAAAAGATTGATGATGATGGATAAAAGATCTCCCCAAGGTAAAAGATCAATGCTTGGTGCTCTTAGGCTTGCACCTTTTATAGTGTGAAACCCTAGGTCTATGTCCAAGCCCTAGGAATGAATTCCTCATGCGTAGTGAAAGTTAGCATGAGAAGCTTTTTGAATTTTCTATGTTTGAGGGCCAGTTAACTGAAATCTAACTGCCAACTTGAGTCTCCTATGCAAACTGGTTGTTAGCATGAGAAGCTTTTGTCCTTTGTTTATGTTTGGAAGCTAGTTAACTAAAGTCTAAATGCAAACTCAAGTCTCCTATGTGAACTGTTCATGAAAAGAAATGTGAAGTTACTCCCACTCACCTTTATTGCATGCAGACTACCACTTTTGCCTATGATTAGGCATGTTTGTAAATAAAAAACTATTTTTAGGGTTTAGCCATTGTCGTCTGTAGCGACTAATATCTGGCCATTGTCATCTATAGTGGCTAAGGTTTGGCCACTCTAGGCTTGAGCGGCTAGGATCTGGCTACTCTTGGCTTGAGTGGCTAGGCTTGGATGGCTTGAAAAGGCACCAAATGAGTGGTGAGAACCATTTTTGATGCTTGGAAAGTTCAAGATTATGTCTTTTTATCTTATGAATGTGTCTTTGTGAGCAGCTCCCCTAAGCATGACACGATTTAGGTATCTACACATTTATTATTATTTTCTAGCCACTATCAGCAACAATGACCTAAATTTATATTTTTGTGGCCACTGTCAATGTCAGCGGCCTGCACTTTCTAGCCACTAACGCCAACAATGACCGTGACAAAACTAAAAAATATAAAAAGAAAATTAGGGTTTTTACTTTCATTATTTCCAGCTATCATTTTGCAATTTGAGCTCTGAGGGAGAGAGAGAGATAGTGACCCGAAGACTGACGATTTACCTGACACCATGGTAGAGCAAGGCGAGGCATCGACGAGCGGAGGAGCTAGAGCTTCACGGGTATTTCTCCAAACCCTAACTTGTTTATTTAACTGATAAAATGAACCAAACTAAGTAATCGGTAAATGAACCTCACTAAACTTATTGGTAATGAACCACACCCATAGATAGGTTTAGAACTAGGCTAATTTAGGTGGGTTTTCCTTTAGTTTTATTTTTTTATAATTTTTTTGGATTTTTGGGTGAGGGCGGACGTCGTTGGCATGCCACCTCGTGGTCACTATCACTCAAGGTGGCCCCTAATTGGCAAAGAGGGGCCATTATCATTGAGGGCGACTAGTTTGAATCCCAATGGTCAAATTTTTTACCATTGGTGGCTAGCCATTGTCGGCATCGACGGCTGCTATGGTGGCCCCTGCCTAGCGTGAGCGACCGCTAAACTTTAGGAAATTTTTTTATTTTTTATTTTTGCTGATTTAATTGATTTTTTTAATTTTTCAAGTGCAAATTTTGATTTTTTTGCATGTTTTGGTGCATTTTATTATTGTGTTTGTACCCTTGCTTGATTATGGGTTATTGTTACACCATTTTTGGATTTTATTGTGTTTTTAGTGCAAGTGCATCTGATTAGGCATTTATTTTGGCACATTTAGATCTTGTCTTCATGGGCTCGAGAGCCTAATTTAGAGGTAGATCTACTACCCCTTATGACCCCTACAGACTAGATCTAGTTTGATGTATGGGGCTTCATGTACACTTTTAGATTATCGACTATCATGTCGGATGAGGTGTACCTCACAATGATGGCCCAGGATGGGACTGCTACATGAACACTTTCCATCTCCCTACCGATGAGATGACCATCATGCCCGAGGATGTATATAGGATCTTCAGGATCCCATTCGATGGATGAGCCATCGTATCTTCCTCGATCGATCATAGGCCAAAAATTTTTGCTAGGGTTTTTGGCTACCGTGCATAGGTAGCATTATTGGACATTCATCATGGAGGAGTTCCTATTGCTCATTGGTATCAGGCCCATCTTCTCACATGCCAAGCCCTTCTGATGCACATCATCTACAACATGCTTCTACCTGATACTTCTAGAGTGAGGTTCCCATGGAACCTCTTAGTGATGGTGCAAGACCTGATGGATAGCATTGAGCCCATCATCATGGCTTGGGGAGTGCCCTATTAGCACAACTCTATGATGAGTTATACATGATTCAATGATGGGTTGGTGTGGCTTGTAACTTGCTCCTATAGATCTAGGGGTGGGAGCACATCAGAGTAGACCACCCAAGAGGGCTACCCCAAGATATCACTACGATAGCATCTAGGGCATAGTGCTATGGGTCTAGATGGCCACAGGAGGCAGAGGAGAGATGGAGTCATCACCATGCAGGGGACTTGGCACACTATGCAACCTCTCTGACTAGTCTACAGGTGAGACATCATCTAGAGGCCCTATGTGGATTATCCTACTTGGGAGGAGGTAGATCGATACTTGGCATGGATGAGGTATGATCGATGGGTCATCGATCACAAGGTAAGGGTGAGGGAGTTCATTACTCTTGGGTGACCATGTAGTATGGGTTTCAACAAGATATCCCACTAGAGCCTTTTCTCTATAGATAGATTTAGGTAGAGAGGGATCTCCCAGTACCTCAGGTCATAACTCTCTTAGAGGAGGTAGATCCTCCTATAGTTGATGTTAGTATAGTAGATATCGAGACTATAGAGGCATACACCTAGTGGTGGGTGATGCAGCTATGGCAGGGTGGTGGTAGCCTAGGATGAGCTAGGGATGAGGCACCTAAGGAGGATCTTGATGTGATATGGGTGCAGGCCAAGATAGAGGAGTGGGGCTAGGTTGTCGAGGAGCAAGCAATACCAAATAGAGGAGGAGGAGGTAGCTCTAGAGGAGCAAGAGTCTCCCCTTCGAGCTTAGCTTACATAGCATCGAGGTTAAGCTTCAGATAGCTCATTGATAGATCCTAGAGTGGGATACCTCTATTGCTACATTAGAGAGCCAGCTATCAGTAGGATAGGCCACATGGTGAGGATATGAGGAGGAGAGGACCTCTCTATAGACATGACTTGATTCAACACTGACCATGATAGAGCAGCTCTATGGATAGAGATGCTCTATGATCACAAGTTGTACCAGCCACTCTAGCTACTCAGGGGCCAGTAGGTTTAGACTCAGGGGTAGAGATTAGGTACCTATAAGGGCTCTTAGAGGATTATGAGGCTTAGATATTAATAGATGTTGGGTATATTATCTCTCTATAGCTCCAAATTAGGAGGCTAGGTGGCACTCCTCTAGAGAGGTCTATAATAGGGGGCTCACACCAGAGTAGGTGGAGTGAGTTAGGGTAGTCATCAGTGTAGCCTAACCATAGGACAGGGACCCAAATAGAGAGGACTATAGGGACTAGCTCTAGATATACTCGTAGAGATGGAGCCGAGGGTGGAGGTGAGCCTAGGGGCATAGGCCTATATGATAGCCATGATGGCTTTATATAATTTTTTAGTGTAAGGTCTGAGGACCTACACTATTGTAGCCTACGAGTATTTTTGTATCCTCTATGTACTACTTGACATATATATGATATTATCTGTTTTAGACTCATTATGTGTATCATGTATTTACTTTTATTTTTATGTGATGCACATGGATGTAATGCTTATGATCTTATGCTATATGATGTGATGTATTAATGACATGCACTAGCTAGATGATGTATGTATGATTAGATATTATGATCTAGATGTGTAGATAGACTACTTATGTATGCATATATGGATGCAATGATGATTATTAAATGCATGTTTAATTTATTTCAATTGTTTATGCATTTATCTTATGTTGTTATGATATGGTGAATGCAATGTATGTAATGCATTATTTACATGATGATGATCTAATGTAAATGAACATGTATGCTTTAATCACTTAAAACATAAGGAATGAATGTAATATGTGTTTAACAATCTAATGGGTGACACCACAGAATGTATAAAAATCATGAATGTAAATGTTAACTCTTAGCATAAGAATTAATCATTTAAGCATCCATATGTGAGATGAGATGATGTGATATGTATGTTTTCTTTATGAGTTTCTATAAATTAAAATATATACAAAATAGTCAGTGGTCGTCTAAATATCATTGTTGATATCAATCTAGTATCTATCCTACTTCATGAACACCCTTTAATAAACAAAAGTTCACAAGGAAAATTTGATTTGATTGATGAGATGATTTGTTGCTATGAGGGAATTTTTGAGGTTTTCCATGAGACTCAAACACCCTAGTTGATTAATCAAAAGTTGTATAATGACCATACAGGACTCCTGAAAGATAAAGTTTTTGTTATGAAGACCAAGATATTCATTATCCCTATGTGTGCGAATGAATATATTAGAGAGACATAAGCCTACCCCAATGCCAAGCGGGATTCATTCAGCCCATTGTTGTATTGGGGATCACCAAATGCTCATCATGATCCTAAGTTGGACTCAGTTGGATTAGACCATTAGGCGATACAGGACACCTAAAGCTAGCTCTTTTTACAAATTGCTTAGAACTACCCCAATGCCAGGTGGGATTCATTCAGCCCATTGTTGTATTAGGGATCACTCAATGGTTTGGGAAGTAGATTGACCATTCCAGGGATTCAAGCTCTTCACCCCCTTATTTTCTTCACATTTATTTGGGATACTTGCTCATGCTTAGTGATGAAAATCACTATTTTTTTGCTTTTTATTTTTATTTTTTATTTTGAGCAAGGGATTTATTTTATTTTGAATTTTGCTCATTTTTATGAAAGCAAGGGATTTCTTTGGGTAGGGGGAACTTGTCCTTTTGTCAATGATCAAAATCCTAGACCATGTGCATCACAAGATGAGCAAGTAAAAACCTTTCACTTAGGATGCCTAGTACCACTTTGTAGTGTTCATATTTCCCTTGTTCCAACTAGGATTTTAGTGTTTTGATTAGTGATAGGATTTTGATATATGCTAGGTACTATCAAAACTAGACCTCATTTCTACAAAAGTGAAGATAGCTTTCTACAAAATCTGATAAGATCACTAGGTATGGTTGAATGACCGAAAAACCTAGTATATTCCTTATAGCAATAGGAAGGGGTTGTGTTGAAAAACATAGTTACTCACATGGGTTATGGATGAATGAGGATTTGAAGATGCATGATTGGCATACAAATGTGGTACCATTTGCAATATTGAAAACACAGTCTATCCTAATGTGAATGCAATGGATGCAACATGCCTAATGCAATGCAATTACATGAATGCAAATGCAAAATGTAAGATGCAAATGTTTTTGTATTTTAATGTTTTCAATTGTTTTTGTGTTTTTGTGTTTTTTTTACCAAAGGGCTTAAATACCTTTGGAGCCTTTTATGAGTTGACCAAAGGGCTTATATATACCTTTGGAGCTTTTTATGAGTTGACCAAAGGGCTTATGATACCTTTGGAACATTTTGTGAGTTGACCAAAGGGCTTATGATGCCTTTGGGACTTTTGTGAGTTGACCAAAGGGCTTATGATACCTTTGGAGCCTTTTGTGAGTTGACCAAAGGGCTTATGATGCCTTTGGGGCTTTTTTGAGTTGACCAAAGGGCTTATGATGCCTTTGGAGCCTTTTGTGAGTTGACCAAAGGGCTTATGATGCCTTTGGAGCATTTTGTGAGTTGACCAAAGGGCTTATGATGCCTTTGGAGCCATTTTGTGAGTTGACCAAAGGGCTTATGATGCCTTTGGGGCTTTTTGATTTTGATGTTTTCTAATTTGTTTGGAATTTTATGATTTTTTTAATTTTTTTTGAAATTTTGGATTTTGTTGCTTTTATGTGTAAAATGCCTTTAGATGAAGAATTTTGAGAGGCTCAGGCTCTTCAACACCTTCTAACGATGTTAGGTGATATGTCCTAGGTCCAATATTCTCTAAGATGATATAAGGACCTATCCAGTTGGTCATAAATTTGTCTCGTAGGTGCGATAGGTTTGAATTCTGTTGGTTCTCTTTGAGCATGAGATCCCCAACCTTAAATTCTCTCAGGTGGACTTTATTTTTATAAGCTCATGTTAGATGATCTTGGTAAACATGGAGATGCTCAAGAGCATTGATGCGATATTCATCAAGAAGGGTCAATTGATCAAGGTGAGCTTGCCGCATAGTGTCATCATCGATAAACTCTTTCAATGTGATGCACAATGTTGGAATTTCTAACTCCAAGGGCATAATGGCCTCAGTGCCATATACAAGTGAAAATGGTGTTGCCCTAGTGGGCATCCGCATGCTAGTTCTGTAAGCCCATAATGCAAGAGGTAACTGTAGATGCCAATCCTTATGATTTTATTTTACCATCTTCTTTAAGATGGCTACGATTATTTTGTTTGAGGCTTCTGCTTGCCCATTTTCTTATGGATAATATGGTGTCACAAAACTATGTTGAATGTTATATTTGGATGTTAAAGCCCACATATTTTTATTCTTAAATGAAGGACCATTATCTAAAATTATCTTGAATGGGATCCCAAAGTGATAGATGATATTGTGAAGTATGAACTCCATAATTCATGGTCCTATCATTGATGTTAAGGGGACCACTTCCACCCATTTGGTGAAGTACTCAGTGGTCATTAAGATAAATGTGTGTCGACCCAAATATGGGGGAGAGATATTTCCAATTAGATCAAAACCCCACTGAGAAAATGGCCAAGCCTCCTGAATGGGTTGTAAGGCCTATGATGGTAGGTGCATCAGATTCACATGATGTTGACACTTAACGCACTTCCTGACATACTCACAACAATCCTTTTCCATGGTGGGCCAATAATAACCCATTCGAAGGATGCACTTGATGATGGCCATGCCACTAAAATGGCCATCACATGTACCATCATGAGCTTGTGAAATCACCCAAGCTGATTCTTGGGGCTCAAGACAATGAAGGAGGACTCCATCATAGTTTTGATGATACAATATATCTCCTAGCAAGACATATCTTATCACTTTTTGTTTGAATGCTCATTTTGTGGCATGCGATAATCCCTACAAGATGATTCCAAGCTTAAGGAAATCTTGTAATTGGCATAGCCAATCCTGATAAGCTACAACCTCAATAGACAAGATGACTTGTTCTCTCTATGATTCGATGTGCACAAATGCATATTGAGAAATAACCTTGTGGTGAATGATGGTACCATTCCCTGTAGGACCCTACGAGATCAAAGACCCCCAAGGCACCTTCTTTAGAAAGTCTTTGGCTTTATAGAACCACTCATGGTTTGGTTCTATATGAATCATGTTGACTGATTCTTTGTTGTCAAAAGCCTCATATTGTATCATTGATTGTGAGAGCATCTTCACATGAATGGTAGTGAAATCAGTAGATAGATTCTGAGGGATCAAGGATCCCAAAGATGCCATAGTGTCTACAAATATATTGGATGTGTGAGGGATTGCCTTGATGTCGTACCATTCTAGTTGGGCTAGATAAGTGTCAACAAGCTCTTTGTAAGCTTTTAGGATTGGACACCTACATTGAAATATTCCCTTAACTTGGTTAACGATGAGAAGGGAGTCACCAAAGATATTTAGCTTTTTAATCTTCATAGTGATTGTTGTTTGGAGACCCAATATTAGGGCCTCATATTCAACATTGTTATTTGTGCAAGGGAAGTCTAGCTTAAATGACAAGGGCATTGGAGCACCTTGCGGCATGAAAAACATAATCCCTACACCACCCCCTTGCTCACACTTTGAACCATCGAAGAACAAAGTCATGTCAGCTTTATTATCAGGTTCTTCGAGTTTGGGTGCTTTCGATAATGCAAATACTACATCATCGAGAAGTTCTATGATGAGAGGCCTATTATCCTGAAGAGGTGCCTCTACCAGTTGATCAGCTATGACTTATCCCTTGATGGAATTTTGGCTTATGAATTCTAAATCAAATTCTATCAGTAGCATGATCCACTTTGCAGTACGTGTATTATGATATGTCTTGCTCATCATATACTACAAAGGATTTTGTTTTGATATCACATACGTTGTATGGCTCAACATGTAGTGGTGCAACTTCTTAGTCACAAAGACCACTGCTAAGCACAACTTCTCTACGTATGCGTACCCTAGCTCATAACTCACCAAGGTGCGGTTGATATAGTATATCGCTTGTTCTTTGTCTTGCACATTCTTTTGAGCCAACATGGTGCCCAAAGAAAAATTGATAGTAGATATATAAAGTAAAAATGGCACATCTGGCCTTGGTGGAGCTAGTACTGGTGGCATCACTAGGTATTTCTTGATCTCAGCAAAGGCTTGCTGACATTCTTCATCCTAATGGAATGGGACCCCCTTGTGTAGAAATCGATTCATGGGTCGATATTTATCTGATAGTTGTGCGATGAAACACTTTATGGATGCTACTTTGCCCTATAGGCTTCTCAACTCTTTGATGTTAGTGGGTGGGGCCATTTCTAGGATAGCCTTTACCTTTGTTGGGTCAACTTTGATCCCTCATTTAGAAATGATGAATCCCAAGAGTTTTCTTGAAGTTACACCAAAGATGCATTTCTTGGGATTCAACCTGACATTGTGCTCTATCAGGTGATCGAAGACCTTTCTCAAGACCTCGGTGTGCTCTTCACACAGCAATGACTTGGCCAGTAAGTCATCGATATAATATTCTAGGATCTTATGCATGTAGTCATGGAAAATATATGTCATGGCCCATTGATATGTGGCACCAACATTTTTAAGACCAAATGGCATTACTTTGTAATAAAATGTCCCCCATGGAGTGGTGAACATGGTTTTGTGTTGGTCTTCAGGTTTAATATGAATCTGATTGTAACCAGAAAAGTCATCCATGAGGGAGAGCATCTCATGACCCATAGTTGCATCTACAAGAGCATCTATGTTGGGCAATGGGAATGAATCCTTCGATGTTGCCTTATTGAGATCTCTAAAATCTATGCAAATATGGATCCTTCCATCAGGTTTTCCTATAGGTACCATGTTTGATACCCATTCTGGATAGTCGATGGGGGTAATAAAGACTACATCCAATAGCTTCTACAGCTCATTCTTTACCATCAAGGTGATGGTTGGATGCATCTTCCTAAGTTTCTGCTTGACCGATTTCTTTGTGAGATCTAGTGAAAGGTTGTGGACAACCAATTTTGGATCTAAACCTGACATATCCTTGTAGGTCCAAGCAAAGAGATTAGGTCTCTCTTTCAATAGAGGTATGATGGTGGCCTATTCTTCTAGAGATAAGATTTCTCTGAACTTAACTTTCTTTGGATCAGAAGGATCATCATTGATGTCCACTTTGAAAGTTTCCTCTATTGACATGTGTGACCCCTCCTCAAGTTGGTGAGGAGTGGGGATCAAGTGGATGTCATCCATTGGGTTTAAAGGTTCAACTAAATTAGGGTCAAAACCAGTGTGATAAACATCATGTGCGCAACCTAGTGCAAAATGAAATGGTTGTAGCATTTCTTCATTGGGGAAGAAATATTTAGGCTCTAAGGGTGAATCAACATGATCCCAATCAATAGCATCTAAGTTAAGACACAATGGTTTAGAAGGATCGGCTAGGTTGTGGAGTGGAGTGGTCAAATCAATGGAGATCATGTTGATGGATGGGATGGAATCTCCAGGACCACATGGGTGTAACTCTGCATTGTTGATTTACCTTCCATACCCAAGATGAGGCTCTAGGGGTATGGGGATCTCAGGATCTGATCTATGAATAGATGGGAATATGGGATCATTTGGTTGTAGTAGCTATCTAAATGTAGGAGGATCGGGGAAAACCATATGATAGATTACATCTGAATTGGTCGATCTTCCCCTGAGGTGAGGGCCAGGATATACTCTATGATACATCTCATCTATGTCAAATGGTTCATTATGATGATGTAAGTGTTGAGGCCCAAGGTAGGCCATCTTGGTCTCATCCTCATAATCACTATCATCTATGAAATATCCATCATTCATACCCATTGGCACTATGAGGTGATAAATATCCACTTCTCTTTTTATGAGGTGACATGAATATCGAGGCCCAAGGTAGGCCAATTTAGTCTCATCCTCAGCCTCACTATGATCTATGATGTACTCATTCTCTTCTCACTCATAACCATAGCCTAGTTCATCCTCCCATAGGATAAGTCCTGATGGGCTTGCCTCGAGAGAGAAATTTGGATGATACACAATAGGTGGTTCTATAGTGACCATGGTCACCAACCTATCATCCATGTAGCTTATGTTTGGGTGATAGGGATTCCATTCAATGTCTTCCCTAAACCCTAAGCTCAACCTATCTAGAGATGCTACTAATGAATCATCATAGCTTTAGATGTGATATCCTAGGCCAGACCTATCAGTAGGTAACTGATATTGTGGTACAATGGGGTTTTGTCACCCTTGCTCATATAGACCTAAACCATAGCCATGCCAATGGTTGCATTCAAAGTATCTAAGAGCAAACTCAAGATTGGACAAGTAATGAACATTCATGGTGAATGACTCATCCTCATCCTCTTCAATGTCTGAAGCATCATGGACACAATCCAACCCAAGCATAAATGAAATTGGTCTAGTTAGGGGGATCCCCAATGGTACCATTATCCCTATGGGTAGGTTTGGGACTCTTGGTCATCCCATGTCTTGTGCAGACTTGATAATTGGAGTGAAAGTAACATTCTACACAAGATATTCACCTAGTCCTATATTAGCTAGGTGAACTATCACCTACGGTGCAGATGATGTTGATGATGATGCAGGTGAGGTAGGTTGAGGTACCTCCTCGACTATGTCTTGGGAATATTCCTCCTCCATGGGATTTGGAATTTTTACTATTGCTATGGTTGGGACTTCCTTAGGTCTTTCCTCCACCAAGGGTGCTTTTAGTTTTTGAGAGTCTTTTGCCTTAGACATTGTTGGTTTCTTAGAAGTGCTAGTAGCTTTAGAAGTTGGAGGTGGCACCGATGTGGATGGGTCACCTCGCACTGATTTGGATTTGCTTCCTGGTTGTGTGGTAGGGGATGATGGCCTAATGTATAGGTGCATGGATGGAAGGACAAAATCCCCTGGTAAGTCAACTTGATGAACATATTTGAATGGCTCTTCATCCGATGGTACCACATGTACCTATCCCTCATGCACATATTTAATACATTGATGCAATATCGAGGGAATGCACTGCATGTCCCTTATCCAAGGATGCCCTAGGAGGATATTATACTACATGGCCCCCTCCAATACATGACACATCATAGGGATGGTCTTATGCCCCACCTGCATAGGTAGGATGATTGTACCCACTATGGAGCACAGTGCATCATTGAAGGCTCTCAATGTGTAGGAGGTAGGGATGATGTTTGACCTAGGGATCTTCAAGTGCCCTATAGCCTTGGTTGTTATTATGTTAATCGATGAGCCTATGTCGATTAAAACCTACTTGAAAGGTATGTCATTGATACATGTGATGATGTGCAGAGGTGGGTCTGCTACGGTAGTAGGGACTACCTTTATTTCATGATCATAAAAATGAATCATGGGCTCTTGACACTATTGTACTTGCCCCACAAAGTTTGTAAATGCATCAAGGTTCTGGGGCTATAGCTCAATTGATTTCAATATTTCCATTAGGGTCTCCCTATGTCTGGGAGACTGTTGAATGAGCTCGTATATCGATAACTTAGTCGACATTGTTTGGAGACTCTGCATAAGTCTATTCTGGATAGTTATCATAGGTCGCACTGGTGGACCTAGAAGATTATTTTGCATTGGCCTCTATTGAGGTGTAGCTGAGATATGAATAGGAGCCGCTGGAGGCTCTGGTTGGTTGTATCATCGATTTCTTGTAACCATGTTGACTATGTCGACCATTCCAATGAATCCTTGGGTGGGAGGTTCAACTTGGATTTGATTTACTTGAGCACCCTAATTTCTAGGGGCTTCATGGTTTGGCAATGGGTTTCTAAATATACCCATATCTCTATTGTTGGGTGCTAGTGGATTATCAACTTGTAGCTCACCCTTCTCGATCATATTTTGTACAATATTTTTGAAATCGATGCACACTTTGATATCATACCCCTATTGTCTATGGTATGGGAAATAATGATCATCCCTATATCCCTTGGGCTTGGGATGGTTAGGGTCAATAAGTTGTACCTCAGGTAGTCTGAGTCTCTATGCCTCACTCAGTTGATTGAATATCGATGCCATCAATTCTGAAAAAGGTGTGAAGTAGCGAGGTGGTCGACATTGCCTATTTTAGCCTTGGTTGTTATTTTGGTTGTAGTTGGTCGGGGGGTTGAGCCTAGTAATTCTATGGTTGTTAGCTATTTCCTCCCTTTGGTGCATTTAGTACAACTTGATTGACTAGAGTAGGCTTGGCCTACTATTGTTGATTTTGGTTATTGCGGTTGTTGTTCCAATATTTCTTGTTGTGAAGCTTAAGATCTCCTTCTTCAACTTTGATATCCTCTATCAGCTTGGCTTGTGCCAAGGCTTCCTCGAATATTCCATATTGTTGTAGCTACAAGAGTAGTGAGATGTGCTTAGCACAACTCTTAGTGAACATTCGGGTGAGCTCAATAGTGGGAACAGAAAATGGTAGTTTTACCATTAGTTTTCTCCATCTATTCCCATAGTCCATGATCGACTCATCATCATATTGCTTTAGATTAGCCAAGTCGGACAAGTTTATTTTCTTCTTGATGCCAAAATAAAAGTGTTCAAGGAATGCATCCACCAACTACTCAAAACTGATGATGCTATGTTTGGGTAGTTGATTAAACCACTCAATTGTTGCACCTAATAATGTCATGATAAATATTCTTAACATCAAGGCATCATTATGTTGGAGCTGGAAGCACGCATTCATGAAATTGGTCACATGCTCTTGCGCATCTTCCTCTCCCTTGAATTTATCTAACCTAGGCATCTCGAAGTGTCTAGGATAAGTAGGACTTGGTACCGAAGGGCACAAATACTGATTGTGTATCTTGCTTAGGGTTGGCTTCTACCCAACCGTGTCTTGTTTCTCGAGAGACTTGATTCTCTCGATGAGTATCTTGTATGCCTTTGAAGAGATGATCTCTTGTTCTCAAAGGTTTACTCAGGGTGGTCGGGGAGGTAACTCTACATTTTCCTACTTTGGGCATCTATATTCATCTCCCATGACTACGGATGAGGGTTCAAGATACGTCTATTCCTGATCCTCCATTTTTACCTATTCTTGTTCATGCTCTACCTATTCTAGCTCTAGGTATTATTGGTGTTTTGAAGCATGTTGTGATGTGTGGTGAGTGTATTCATCTACTTGTTTAGTGCATCTCTCATGTTGAGAAATGACACATCTATTGGATTGGTAATACTCATTGCCCATGTGTAGATTGGCTCGAGCCAGCCTATTTGCTTGTTCCTCATGCTCTATTTTCTCTAGGGTAAGTTGCTCCCTCAAGCACTACTCATTTAGGTGCAAATACCTTTTCCTTTGTGCCCATGCTTCCTCCTATTCGAGGATGTCTAGGTGCTCTTGTTCTACATGCAATACCTCCCTCTTGTCTTGGAGTAATTTTTCCTGATATTGTGCATCTTCATACAACCTACACATGGTCAGATTGATCCACCACTGAAGGTCTATGACTCTATAACTCCGTACGAGGAGTCCTTATGGAGAGGCCCTTTGGAGGAGCTCCTACTATGCTTTTACCTCTATCTATTAGGGCAACATGGTCAGTGTACAATGACCTATGTTCAGTATCCCCATGATCGAAAGTAGTGTGCATGTTATGGGGTGCTTTGAAGCTTCCCCCTACTCATTAGTGTACCTCATTATTTGTTGGCTATGTGAACTCTTAGAAATGGAGTGCATAGTAGCATTGCTTCTCTGATTTGGTCTCGAGAAAACTTGATCCAACTCATCAAGTTATCTAGATTTCCATGGTTGATCTCATGGAGTTCCATTGGCACCAATGAGATTGAGGTCTATTGCTATCCTACCAACTTTAGAGTGGCTAGGAGTTATGGTGGGTCTACGATTGGATGCAACCCTTGTGTTTTACCCCTCAGTGGGCTGATCTTGCCTATGTCTATCATGTGAGGATTGGGGCCTTGAAGCTCCCTCATGTCTATCATGAGAAGAACCTGGATATGGTTCTCTAGCTGGGGTTTCTCGAGGAGTACCCCCATGGGTTGAGTTATCCCCCTGAGGCTCACTAAACTTCATTTAGTGGTATTCTATGTGGGTGGCTCAACATCATTGTTGTTGTGATTATGGTTGGGTGGAGTGGTAGTTCCCACCTCGATGTTGGACCGAGGGTGGTTGCTCCACGTGAAGACCATGACAATGTGAAATTATATTTTGTGTAAATTTTAAGACATGCAAACAAAGTAGACAAAATGTTTATCTCTTTTAAATGTTCTTGGTGTTCCTAAAACTGGTCTTGTGTGTTTCAAATTTGTTGAAAACTTTAACTATTTCTCATCATGTTTGGAAATTTATTGATGAAATGCTTGTATAGTTTAATGGTTTTCACCTGTATGCTCATAGCTCGACAATCGAAAATGAAAGTCATGATCACGTAAACCCACCAAAGTGTGGAGATGAAGCCCACACCTAGTCAAGGAGCACAGGTCCTACCAGATCCTCACCCAGTCTCACCTGGTCAGTGTTATACCCTCCGAAGAGAAGTACATGCAAATTTTCTAGGCTACGTCAGTTCTTGGATCCGGTATTGGCCAATAGAATGGGTTCATGGGATTTGAGCCAATGGATGGAGATGAAACCCACCATCATTGGACTCTATTAGTGGTTGGGTGTGAATTCCAACTCACTAATATTTACATGTGATGTGGTGTGTGTTTGTTCTTTTTAAACTTGCATGAAAAAGGAAATGCAACATAAAGCACTCAAATGTTGTTCCTACATGCTTAAAAGAATGTTTCACTTTAATAAAATGCATGTCTAATGCTACATGATGTTCAGAGAATGCAAGTTTTAATTATGAAGAAATGGCCTCTAGTTGGGCCTCAAGCATGCAAACTCCTACACACAACCTAGACCGTTGGAGACTAGGGTGGATTGCAATCAAAAGTTCATTGTTCCTAGCAATGGCTAGTAGAAAAGCTAAGAGATTCTAAGAATTTAACCTTAAAATTTCTCTATGTTTTCTAATTAAACAAAATTTCACCTACTGCATTCTAGAAATAAACACAGACAGAGAAGTGAAAAATTGTAGAGAATTCCACCAACCTAGAATCCAAGTCTATTGATGCTCAGGTTGTCTATTGTTGCATATTTTCTATCGATCGCTATCACTCAGGGTGGCTCTGACTAGCCATTATCTTCAAAAGTGGCTTAGCTCTACTAGCCATTGTCAATCAGAGTGGTTGTACCTGCATACAAAAAACATAAAATAGATCATCAAAAAACACATTTTTGGGTGTCCCCACCATGATCACCATCTGTACGAAGGTGAAAACCATGCATCTAGACCATTGCAAGCATGTAACAATCTAATAAATAGAAATCAAGTAACCATTTGCACAAATAAAATATATCCAAGAAAATGGGGTTGCCCTTTTATTAAAAATGATAAATCTCGATTACAATAGCTCCCTCTTAGGGAGTCACTCAAATTGATACAATGTTTACAATAGTTGAGGCCCCTCAATGGGGAGAGATGCACTCAAAGGGTCTTCACTTCGACACCAATTTGCGTGAGGGCTTACTAGATGCCTCCTTCTCCAATGTTCGGAGGGAATATTTTGAATGTGGCTTATTCTCAGATAGATCTATTACCTGCATGCAAGGAAACAACAAGAAACATTAAAAGCATATGAGGCCTCTCGAGATGAGGCTTATTCCATAGATCTACAAGAAATAGTATGAAAGCATAAAGAAAGCATGAAAAAGCATAAATGGAAGCAAAATACATCTATTACAATGCTTATGAACCATGAAAATATGATAAAATAGTAAATCTAAACTAGGGTAAACTAATGATGCATAAAGGAAGGTAGATCTACACTAGAAACTGAAGAAACTATATCTCAAACCCTAGCCACTATCGCTCAGAGCGGTTGTGCCTGTAGGCCACTATCGAAGATAGTGACCGCTAACTATGATCTTTGCTCCTCGTATCAGGTTCTGTGACTCAAAAATCCTCGGTGGAATTGATGTTCAAGGTTCGTTGGTGTGTCTAAACATGGATTTGTGAGTGAAATCTCTCGGATCTATAGTAGATTGATGGCAAATGGATGATTTGCTTCTCAACCTTGTGGAAGCTCCATTGTTGATGGTATGCTTGGTGATCTGCAATTAGGCAGCACTTTGATGCTCCTCACAGGGCTATCAATTTGTTGCTCAATGTGGTAGGGCTTCACTGTATAAAATTTGAGATTCATACTTGTTCCTGGGAGGGTGCATATGTAGGCCTCCCAAATTCCAAATCTTGGCTTCTTGGAGAAGCCAAGATCCATATTTGCATGAAACTAGCCATTGGGGGGAAAGGCCCAGTTCCAGACTTGCATGGGAGTGGTAGTTAGGAGGAACTCTGGGAGATTCATGCCCAAAACCGCTTGAATCCAATGCAAGTTTAGTTACCATGCATGATTCGGGCCCGCATTTCATGATTGACTTTGTCTCAGTGCTAGTCATTGTCCACAATAGTGGCTAGCTCGTAGCCACTCTGAGCTTCAGTGGTTGGACTGGCAGCCACTCTGGTCGATAGCGGTTGTGCCTGAATAGGTCAGAACTACCCCTAGTGAGTGGTTAGAACCATTGCTAGCTCTTGGAAAGGTCCAAGATCAGTCATATGGTCTGCAGAGGTGCCCATATGAGTAGTCTCCTAAACATGATGTATTTTAGGTGTCTATAGGGAGAAACAAAGTGGTCCAAATATCTTTTTTTGTGATAATATGAGTGCTATATAGTTAGAAAAGAACCCAGTCCATCACAGCAGGTCCAAACATTTTGATATGAAATACCACTTTATCAGAGATATAGTGGAGAAGAAAATTGTTGAATTGAGGTATTGTAAAACTAAAGATAATATTGCAGATGTATTCAAAAAAGGGGTTGTGAAAGCTTAGTTTTGAACCTGAGGAACTTAGTCACCTTAGCATCAAAGAGGAGAATATTGGAATATGGACACTAATCATTGATCCGAAGTGAACCTGTGTGCAATCTACTGTCATGAGGAAGATAGATGGACCATGATGAGATTATGATAGCATATTAACACCATCAAATGGAGTCTGTGGTGAAGTTTTGTAAAGTGGTAGTTAGAGAAGCACTCGATGCTACATGATATGCGAAAGCTCAAGAATGGATAATTCATAATAAATGACAAACGACTTGTTAGAGGCCTTCAAATGACATGGTAGATTTAACAAACAATGAACGGATCAACTGAATTGATATGGCTCATATATGTTTTTATTTGGTTTGTTAAGTCTCGTGTCTGTTAGGTTTAATCATGAGAATATTATTTGTTAACTTCTCTATTGTTTTGTAGTGTCTTATAAAATCTATTTAAGCTTTGTAATTGTTTTGGGTTGACTGTAGAATAAAGAGCTCTATGAGAGCGTAAGTGTGCAGTATGGTATTCTATACAGAATACATACATTAGTTGTAATACTTTGTTGAATAAATCATTTGTTGTGTGGAGAGTATTCTATTAGAATACATCATTGCTTTGTTGGGTGTTATATTGGATTGTTAATACATTGGTTGATTCAATGTGTAATGCATTGTAAATTGCTTCTGCTGATTATTATGGAGTATACAACAATTTTAAAAATATTGTTGATTCAAGTTTATGTGGAATCTAATTAATCCTAGGTAAATTGAAGTTTATGTAAATTTGTTTAGATTCTACAAATTTCTTCTTAGTGAAATATGTATGTTGAAAGCATCATGATGAAAAGATGTTATTGGAGAAAATAATCTTACACTCTTTATACTATTATTTGGGGATGAAATTTAAAAATGGATTATTCATGTGATGTAAAAATTATTCATGACATGATTAAATTTATGAAATTTGTACATAATATCATGAATAACAGTAATGCACCCTTTTTATAAAAGCATTGAGGAAAAATGCAAAAGTTAGAACTTTTGTTCCAGTTTCAAATAAGATTCACTTTTTCATTGGATGATAAAGTTTTTTTAATAACATATCTAAAATGTGTGTTATTTGATAGTAGATTAGAATTTTTATGAACATATTTTAACAAGTAATCTATATGCAAAATTTTCAATGAGCAACATAAAAGTGTCTTGTTGATAATATAATAATTTAAAGGATTTTGGATGAAATGGTTTAATTTGAGTACCTATGTTCAAGTTATGCATATATAAATCATCTTATACAAAACTCTTTTAATCGGAATCTTGAATGCTCTATTGTAGATAACACTTTATATGCTTTAGTTGGATAATAATATATCTAAGTGATCAACTCTCTATAAAGGCATTTATTGTTGGTGTTTGAATCTTAATGCATTTAGATAAAAGGGTACAGAAAAGAGTGATAGTACCTAAGAATATAAGGTAACATGTTGAGTAGATCATTGATGACTTAATATAAAAACTATAATTAAATAATCAATTTGCAAAATTTTAACTACATATGTATATGAGGTTATAACAAAACTAAATATATCACTTCTGATGCATTACAAAAAGGACTACTAAAATTGATCTCAATGTATTGTCTCTCAATATTAAAAATATATATACAAAACTTGAATGTGGGATTAATGGTTTATTCAATTATAAAAAGGCATAGTGTGGTTGTTGATATTGAATCTTTAACTAACTAAATTGAAATAAATGAAGCAAATATTTATGTTTAAAAAAAACATTGATGAATGTAATATATTTTCATTTCGGTATGATGAATCACCTTCATAAATCAATCTTAGTTGCTTGGATATTCTATTTTTTTCTTAGACTTCTTAAAGTACTTGAGGAAAAGAAAAATATTTTTGTTTTAATTTATCTACACTTATAGTTTCACCTTGGTATTTGCATCCAACAAGAATTATTAATAATATAGAATATTCATACTTCTGATGAAATAAATAATAAATTCTAGGATGTTATTTTGATTAACTTTCTAAGAGCAAAATGCAAACATGCAGATCAAAATTCATACTTTGATAAATACAAAAATATATGCTAGCACGAATGAGGTATTGATGGATGTTGTAGACCTTTATGGTAAACATAGCAATAAATTTAAGGATTTGGATTGGGGTTGCCATATGAGCAAAATATTATTTTTTACAAAAATTATACTCTAGTTTTTAACCTATTTGAATGTGTACCTCACAAAAATAGGCACCAATCATCATTCCAAATATGATTGCATTTGTTATATTAATAGAACATAACATAATAAACATAATATCGTAGGATTTAACAAGAAAATGCAAGCTATGAAACCCCATTAGCTTTATCCATATGTCATTCTATTCCAAACTAGAAATATACAACATAGTTAGAAAATTACTATCATGGTGAGTTATCATCCAAAGGGGTCCATGGACCTCATCCTTTCCCATTCCCATGACTCCTTGAATGGGTTGGCTAAATCATATCTACCTATAGTCCTTTTATTTAGGTCATTATGATGTCATTACATAGAGTTACCATAATCATTCCATAATTAGATGTCCCCTTCTACCTCTAGAACTTTTCCATGGACATAAACGACATGATGGAAAAAATTGTCAATGTGTTATATGGGCATACAATCCATTGTTATACCATCCATAATATCCATTTCATTCTTCCAATTTTAGAGGCCCCCTATTACCTCCACTCATCCTTTATAGACACCAATACCATGATGGGAAATTATAATCTACCATCACACCATCAACATCTACATCATTCCTTCAGGCATAGAGGCTCCCTCCTACCTCCACTCATCCTACATCGACACCATCAACATAGTGGGGAAAAATATTGATGTGTCCCATAAGCATAAATCCACATCGATCATTATCACTAATATCCCTCTATAGGAGGACATCTCCTACTAGTTTGGTGGGATATTCTCATTATCCAAATGCAAACCAAATGAAACTCTCTTCCTTCGGACTAGCTTAAATTGAATTTTGATGGAGCATCCAAAGGAAAAATAGGGATGGTGGGAGTTGGAGGATTGATCATAAACTTCAATGAAGAAATTTTTCTAACCTTTTTTGAGAACCTTGGTCACCAAACCATCAATTTCGTAGAGGCCATGGCCCTCTTCCAAGGTTTATCCCTGCTTGACTCAATGGGGGCTGATAAGGTTATTATAGAAGGGGATTCTTTATACATTATCAATATCCTCACTGAATAGGCTTCACCCAACTAGAATATTGGTAATATTATGGATGAATCAAAAATATTCCTAAGAAAATTTGTGAACTACCAAAGTAAGCATATTTATAGGGAAGGTAACAAGGTTGCAGATTTCCTTGCCAATATCAAAGTTCAAAATGAAGGTATGTTTATCTAGAAATATAATTTCCCATAAGATATGATTTATTTGGTGAGAAATGATATTTACCACATCAATGATAATAGATTATTATGTTCTCTTATTTGGCATTTTGGTTTGCAGTTTCTCTATTTACTCTATTCTTGTTGGATCTAGAATTGGTGGGTTATGTCTCTAGTTTTCTGTTGTCTTGTTCTATTTGTGTGTTTGTTATCAGTCATTTCTCCCATGTTTCTATCGTGGTCTAGGTCTTTCCCTATGCTCTACTATTTTTATTGGATGTTATTAGGGCTACTTTTTTGGTTCAATTTTTAAATTTGTAAAAGGTTCAAGGACCCTTTCAAAACCCCTTCTTTTCTACCTAATAAAAAAATGCAAACAAGGTTTATGAATCTAAAAATGAGGCCTTAGCAAAATATACCTTCATTCAGATACATGGGGCCAACATTCCTTAATTAACATGGTAATTTATACCATCCTAATTAGAGGAAACTCTTGATTTCATAACATGGCTATAGTCTCATGCATAATAGAATGATTAAATTAAACTTTACTATGTTACAATGAATGACAATATATTATAAATTAATTATAGTAAAATTCCATGAGAAAGAAGGATTATAACACAAAATTACTCCATCATTATTTAACCCACAAAATACTTTATAAATTATCAATAATACAAATTAGTCAATATTTACAATATTTTATTCCTATATATTATATTTCATATTTTAAACACAAAATTTTAATGGGAAAATAACTACAGAATCACCCATTAGGTATATGCATCCTTAAAAATAATTACCATTAACCTTTTCTAATAGGTAAAATAATATTCTAAATCATGACATTATTATATCACCTACATCCTTAATCCTCTCTCTCTTTCTCTCTTCCCATCCATAATAGAAAGCCTCAAGCCCCTTTTTCTCAGATTTCATTATTAAGTATAATTTACTCATAACTATAAAGGGGCCTCTAATAGGGTCATGACATGTGTCTCTTTTGAGGTTCCTTTATAAGGGGGAGAAAGGATGCATTAACCCTTAAATCCTAACTCTAATTCCAAAGTTGATGTTTAAAAAGGTCAAATTAATTTTCAAAAGAATAGACTACTTATTATACTCTTCTAATTTCCATATGTCCCTAAGACTAATGAGAGGGTTATTTATAGTTTTAATCATTAAGTGCATCAATAAATCATTATGTTAAAATATAAATATTATCATTATAATATAGTTAATTCAACCTATATTAAATTTTATGTATCACATTTAACCATACTAATTTAAATCAATGAAAGTACAAAACTACATAATTCATACTCTTAGTCTAATAATTAACATCATAACATGTGTCTTGATAAATGTAGGTCTTATTTAATATTATATTCATAGATAGGAAAGCATAACATAACATAAAATGACTAACTATGAAACCAATTAAGCAATCCATGCCTAAAGGCCACTTAAAAATGGGGATTGAAAATGGAATAACATTGTTTGATTTTACTCTAATGTTTACTATTGTTTCGAAGTGATGCTTTCTTGAATATGAAAATTAACTTTATAAAAATCTAATCATCCATTAGATTCTACTTTTTATGTATAATAATATGAAAAATACAATAAAGTAGATGAATCCTATATACATTTGTGTAACAAGTCAATAGCATCTCAATTCAAATTGATTGGCAAGTGTTATATTTGTCTTTAATATATTTGTAATTTACATTGCAATAGAATGAAGGATGCAAATGGTGGCTTCTAATATGAATATCACATGCATATGACAAGGAATTTTTTTGGATATGAACTCAAATTATTTGAACATGATACCCTAAGATGACTATGATAAGGGGGAAAGAGATCATGAAGGGCCTCTTAGGGGATCCACTGCATCTCTCTCTCTTATCACCTCAAGACTAGGGGATGTTGTGAGCCTAAAGTCTAGTTGGGTTCATTGAAGAACACCTACATTTTCTAGTAAACTATGTTTCTCCTAAGATACCTCTTTAGCTAAGCCTAACATTAATCTAGCCTTAAATGCATACACAAAATACAGCATACAAGGTATACAACTAAAAAATATTTTTTTTTTTTGATAAAGGAAATAATAGATATACAATAGATAAAGTCTAGCCTAATATATAGTCTACATATTTTGATTTAATTCCTAAGCTAAAATATTATATTATCCACTAAATGATTAAGATAAACTAGTTCCTTATTTACCTTTGTTTAACTTGATGATAAATAGAAAATAAAAACTAATATGAGCACACAACAAATAGATTCGAAGATCTAAATTCTAAAAATACAAATATCAAGGGTATAATGACCTGTTTATACCATAGTGGTAGAAGTGTCATAGTGCTTTCATCAATTGTCGGTGCTATAGTCAAAACTTGCAAAATATATAGAAATAGATGGTAGTTAGTGAAGAGGGGCTTGTCTGATTTGGTGGAAGACAATTAGCTTCCTTGACATAGTGATTAGACCCTTGTTTAGGTGAGATAAAAATTATAAATTAACAAAATCCTAGAATAAATTCTAGGATGGAAAAAGTGCCATTGGGCAATAGCATTGTCAGTGTTATCATTGCCTATGCTTTTTCTCTATGTAAAATAGAGAGCAATAGTGCCACCTACTTACAATATAGTGGTGGTATTGCTTCTATGAATAGAAAAATAATGTAAAATGCACAATAAACTAAAAATTATTATTGCAATGATGGTCTTTGAATTGGGAGTAAAAAGACCTACTAAATGATAGAAAAATAGAGAGATATTTGCTTGAAATGAATATTAAGTGATAAAAATAGAAAACTATATTAAAGCAATATTGGAAAAAATGAAGCAATATAAATTCTAAAAGATAAAATCAAAGAAGATCCAATAAGCAAATATGAAGAAAAAATAGCACAATCCAAGATAGCAAGTTGTTTCCCCCCTTGTTGGGAGCTTGTCAAAAGCTTGCTTGTTACTTATTGACGGCTCTCCTAAATGCTTGAGATTGAATATAACTTGTAGATTTTCTTGGATGCCTAATTTCTTTGGATAATTGCTTACAGAATTGCTTAAATACTTGTAAGATACAAGTGCTTGAATGCTTGCAAGGATAAGAGCTTGAATGCTTACAAGATTGTGGTAAGATTTTGGCATGATCTTGTCATGTGAAATATTAAATTACCTATGATACTAAGGATATTTTGGTAGAGTTTCATTACCACAAAAACTTGATAAAATTTTCACCCCAAGTAATACTTTTATAATTAGACATGGCTTCTTGAGTGAGGAGATGCACTAAACATGATATGATGGAGATATGATTGAAGAAGCTAAGAATTGAAAGGGATAAAAAGGAGATTAATAGATCATGAGAATGGAAAGTATTGGTCTTGGTGTGTAGTTGTAGGGGCTATAGCTCAAAAGGTATGATTGGATTTATTAATGGCGAGCAACTTGAAAGATACAGCAAGTCACACCTCTTGATTCTAGCATTGGATAGTCAAAATCACAAGGAGGTCATAGCATTGTCAATGCTATCACATTGGCACTATCGCCTCTTGATCATTGGAGGTCAAATGGAAAAAAAAAGATTAAATTTGAAAGATTTTGCAAATTATCCTCTAGGTCATGATAACATCACTAGGTCACAATAGCATCATCGATTCTATCACTTTTGGAGCAATAAATGCTCCAAATTTAGGTACAATGAAAATTGATTCAAATTGGATGATTAAAATGTTTATTGATGAAAGGATTGAAAAACTTGAGGGTTAGCCCGACACGCAAAATTGGGTATCTACAATGACATCTAACAATTTACATATAAGTACAATGATAACATCAATGTTTAAGAAAAAATTAAGAGGATGTTAAGGTTTTATCTAGTTAGATCGATAACTACTACATGCAAATATCATTATATTGGAAGAAAGATTCATTAGCTTAAATTATATGGAAGAAATTATGGCCTCTGAAAGTCTTATTCCTAGAAAATAATTTCATCTACAATAATCCATGTCATATTACAAAGGTGATTGAGCATCCTCTATAAGGATGATTAATAAAAAATAAAATTAGAAAATATATGTAGAGTATTAATTTTAAGCATATCAATGTTACACAATGGATATACTCATAGAGTTGTACTTGTAATCTGTATAAACTAAAACTAAACTGATCTAAAGCCAAAGTAAAATTAAGATCTATTAATGAATCATCATGACACTGTCATTAAAAACTATAAATGCATTGTCATTATATTCCTTGAAAGTACTAATTCACATGGATGTGGTCCAAAATAATGTAATTTCTAATGTAGAATGGGCTATGTATGTTGTTTTGATTATTTTTCAAAGTTTATTTATTTTGTGTGTGTGTATATATAAGGTTTCTTGCATGAAAATCTCATGTGGTTGATTCACTTTGCTTTAATAAGGATCTAAGTGGTAATCTTAATAAGCCTATAAAGGTGGGGTAAATAAACCATCCAAGTAGAAAAATAGAAGGAAGCATTAAATCTTACATTTTGTAAACACTTGTCCTCACATGCCTCATTCTCTAGAAAGTAAACATTTTGTTATGAAGAGAGAAGGTGTATTTTGTATAATTTTTTTCTTTTTGCTTGAGAAAAAGGTGTTGTACTTGAATCCCCCACCCTTGAAAAATAACAAATCTCTGCTTTAAATCTTGAGAGTTTACAAACAAATTCTATTCTCATCTCAATTGAGTTGCTATAGCTAAATACCCACATCTTTTTCATAAAAGTCTTAATTCTTGATTTTCATTTACTAAATCTTCAATTTTCTTTGTAAATACAAATATTCTGAAATTCAACATCCTTCTTGATATTTTATTGTAATATCCTTCACAATACCAAAATTTTGCCTCTATAGTCTATGCATTGCATCTTAGTAGAGTAAAATTTCCAAAACTTTGTGCTATCACAGTCCGCTTTACCATATTTGTATTGTTAGTTTCCTTTCTAAAGCATAAGTGGAACCACAAGAACTATAATAAATATTTTATATGAAAACATTTTAATGTTATAATATATAGAAAATATTACCAATGGAAACCATTAAAGTAAATCTTAATCATTATTTGATTCAAGCGATCAATATTTTCTTGTCAGCTTCAGCTAAACTTACCACTTCCTCTAACCATGGAAAAAATAATTTAACTTTATGATCCTCTACTAAAACCCCTTTATTGGATAGCCTATCTACACATTTTTTCCCTTCCCTTAATGTATGTTTAAACCTAATTTATTCAAACTTTGTAGTAAGGTCTTATATTTTCACAATGATCTCTTGTATGTTCCATGGAGCCTTTACTTTCCTCAAAATTACATTTATTACTATTAGTGAATCGCCTTCCATCCATACTTTTTTCTATTTTATTTTTTTGCATATTTTTAACCCTTCCAAAGTCACTCAAGCTTCAACTTCATTATTTGTCTTAAATCCACTACTAAAAGTGTAATGTGACAAAATATCACCCCTACTATTTTTAATTATTTCTCCTCCTGGTAGTCTTGGATTTCCTTTAGATGCTCCATCAAAATTCAATTCTATCAACTCCAATTCTAATGGTTTCCACTTGATATTCTTTGCCTTCCTTTTTTTTTCTCATGTACCCAACATCATAAATCCATTTGATGACTTGAATTCATCTATCAAGGCTCTTTCTTCAAGATTAGGGATTGAGTGAGTTGATAAGGTTGGTTTAGACTACTCTATGGCTAAAAAAATATTTATTTTCATAATCTCTTAAATGCTTTCCTTTCCTTTAAATATTATTTTGTTCTTTTCTAGGCATATAGTCCAAAGTATTTAATTTTTTATATATCCTATATTGTATGTAATGTCTCACTTTTTAAAAGTGCTCTTTTATTGCTTTAACCACTCTTAAATTCTACCATTCATCACCATGCATTTACCAAACACATTAATAATTTATTGCCATAGTTCCCATACTATTGAACAGTTTCCCAAGAGATGGTCTATACTCTCCTCCTCCTCTTTACATAGAACACATTGTGAGGGGCCATGAAAACCCCTTTTCATTAGGTTATCCTAGAAAAAAATATTTTCCTATGACCTACTAGCCATACAAACATTTTGAATTTTGGAATGCTCAAGCTATCCCAAATATCTCTCCATATTCTTGTGTTATTCCTATTTTTTTGGTTTTTTACATTATATCCACTTCTTGTTGTGAATTATCTTGGGATATTCAAATCCTAAACTAGTTTATCCTTGGATCCACTTGGAATAATCACTATTGTTATATTTCTTCTCAACTACCTCCTAGCAACAATATTTCATATACTTGTAAAAAAACTCCTTTCCATTTGCATCTTCCTTCTTGATCCTTGTACATAATGTTTGAAAATCTATCTCCATATCTCTTGAAGTAATCCTATCCATGGTTTCAAAACAAGATCTAGATTAAGTGGTTTTTATCACACCAAGTGTCCATCCAAATATGATTTTTTTCTCCAGTTCCCACCACCCATATTAGACCTTTAATCACTAGATCAAATGATTTTTTTAAACCATTCCATAGTGCAAAACCATCTGGTAGGGAGAATACAATAAATTTTAAGCTTGGATCATTGGGCTCAACAAACTTACTTAGTATAATTCTTGCCCATTATCTCCAAATCATTTTTTCCCTTAGAGCTAAGTTTGCATCTATAAAAAATCTTAAACAAGGACCTCACCTACTTTTATCATCACACAACTTGCTCCATTTCACCAAAGGAAATTTCTTTTTATTATGTAATCTTGACCACAAAAATGACCGCATAATACATATTAAATTTTTTACTACCAATTTCAGAATAATATACAAGGACACATATTATGTTGGAATGGCATGTAATACTGATTTAATTAGCTGCATATTTTATGATAACGATAACCATATACCTTTCCATTTCAATAGTTTATTTGAACTTTACTTATAACTAGATTCCATAATTATTTCCTCATTCTCTTCTCAAATAAGGGCATATCTAGAAATGTTGTTGGAAAATTTACCTCCTCCATCTGAAGTAACTAGCATATCCTTACTTTGATTCTAGTTGGAGTGTTTAGGAAGTAAATTTTGTATTTGGTCCTATTAAATTTCTATCCTGATGCTCTTTCATATTTCTTTAGTAGGTTGTTCAAATCTCTGGCCTTACTTTTCCCTACCCTCCCAAATATGATTGTATCATCTATAAAATGTTTATGAGTGATGTTGTTGATGTTTTTTGTTGCTTGATAATAAGGGGTTGTACTTGGGTCCCCCGCCCTTGACAAATTACATGTCTCTTCTTTAGAGTTTGAAAATTTACAAATAGATACACTTCTCATCTCAATTGAGATGCTATAGCTAGAAACCTACATCATTTTACATAAAATGTCTGAATTCTTGATTTTCATTTTTTGGATCTTTTCAAAATTTTGTATGAATAAAATTACTCTAGAATTTAGCATCTTTCTTAACATTTTCCTATAGCAGCCTTCACAATGCCAAAACTTTACCTCTACTCTTTATGCCTTGCATCTTAGTAGAGTAATATTTCCAAAACATCATACTATCATAGTTTGCTTTACCAAATTTGAATTGCTAGTTTTCTTCCTCGTTGAAGTCATAGCCCTTCATTGCTCTTCCCATCGTTCGAACCCTAGTTGGAAAATATTTGCAATTTCATTTTTCATGACTTGAAAAATTGTCACTGCCCTTGTTTCGAATGGTTGACTTCATAGGGTTGTATCTCCCTTAATATTTCTCATATTATTGCATATGACCACTCATTTTAAAGCTATTCAAATTCTAAAAAATTTGGTACAAGAATCAACTTAATCAGATAACTATTTATGAAGATAAGGCTCCTAAAAGATGAAATATTTTTTAGGAAAAAATCCTAATCCTTCACACTTTACAATTTTATTTTTTACAACATGAAAAATCATCACTACCCTTGTTCTGAATGGTTGACTTTATAGGATTATATCTCCCTCACTGTTCATATTCTACACAAGTTAATATAATAATAATCTGAATCAAATAACTCTTTGTGAAGATATGGCTCCTAAAAGATGAGATATTTTTTAGGAAAAAATCCTAATCCTCCGCACATCATAATTTTTTTTTTCTCACTATAAGCAACCTTCCATGATCCTTTAGCCTTTCTAGCCTTCCACTCAAAATCCTAGCCTTCTGTTACAGCTCCTTCAATCGACCTAACCTTCCATGCTCCTTCAGCCTTATCAGCATTTCACATTCCTTCAGCCATCCCAACATTCCACCCAACATCCTAACCTTTTGTTGTAGCTCCTTCAACTAGTCCAACCTTCCATGCTCCTTCAACCAACCCAACCTTCCATGCTCCTTTAGCCTTGACACTCTAAATATCAACTCATCATTTAGCCTTCCATGCTCCTTCAACCTCTAGCCTTCCATGCTCCTTCAGCCTCTAGCCTTCCATGCTCCTTTAGCCTCTAGCCTTCCACGCTCCTTCAACCTCTAGCCTTCCATGCTCCTTCAACCTCCAACCTTCCACACTCCTTCAACCTTCAAATTTGTTGATCGTTAAAGCACCAAACCATTTTCCAGGCCCCTTAGGGGGCAACCCCTAGGGGCTTCACTTGGATGTTGTTGATGTTATTACTAGCCTTAAGTCCACTTATTAGCCCATCTTTGTATGCCTTCTTCAATATCCTTTTCAATACCTCTGCCATGATAATGAATAGATATGGTGATAAAGTATATCCCTGTCTAAGACCTCTCTAAGCTTTAAATGATTATAATACTAGCCCACTAACCAACATTGAATATGATACTACAAAGAAACAAGCTTTAATCAATTTGGTCCAATTCTTCCCAAATTCAAACTTTTGTAATACTACAAAAAAAACATTTAAATATCATCGCTCTCTCTTTTCTAGAAGTTTTCGAATGTATTACTTCATGAGCTACTATGAAATTGTCTAGAATTTGTCTCCTTTTAACAAATCCTCTTTGTTATTCTGAAATAATTTTGCCTAGTAGTGGTCTTAATCAATTTACCATAACTTTGGATATTATATTAAATGTCATATTCCATAGGCTTATGGGCCTAAATGAATCAAACAAATTTGCATCCTTCTTTTTTAGAATCAAGGTAAGATATGTTGTATTTATATAAAAAGGTAAATATTGTTTTACCCTAGACTATTCTACTACCACCAATAATTAATACTTCATTATTTCCTAGTTGTGTCGATAGAATGTTATCAAGAGCCCATCCAAACCTAGGGAATTATCCTTCTCAAAATAGAATATAGATGAATGAACTTCTTCTAGAGTAATATGCTCCATCAGTTTGCATTTTTATCTTATAACTGAAGGTACTTATTGTAGTGGTTTATCATTAATATATCATATCATTCTTATATTAGATCTATAAAGAGTATTTTTATTATTTCTCAATAACATATCTCATCTAGTAATGTTAGGGTCTTTATTAGTATCAATTTGACATATGAATATAATTAGATTTGTACTATCATAAGATGAAATTATAAAAATTTTAAGGTAAAATATCATGCATGTGGTAGACCATGACAACAATTTTTTCCATGGTACACGACTAGATTAGAAGAAATAACATGCATTTTATCACAAAAAGATAATATACGATGGGTTGTAAATGAGAAATTTTGAATTAAAACATATAAATTTTAACTTAGGTACTCTATTGATATTCACTAGAAAATAATTTCATATGCTATAAGATATGTCATATCATGAAGGTGACCGAGCATCCTCTACAAAGAGGATTTATGAAAAATGGAATTAAAAACATATGTCGAGTATAAATTGTAAGCATATAAAAAATGCCAACAAGAATACAGATGCTACACAATGGATTTATTCATCAAGTTATACCTTTTATATCTATAAACCAAAGCTAAATTTATCTAAAGCGAAAGTAAATTTTAAGATCTATCTAGGTAAAAGGTAAAAGTTAAAAAGTTAAAGTAGTTTTTAACATTTGCGAGGCCATAGGCCATATGAGATGACCCTCATAGAGGATTTTGTTTACCCAAAATGGTTATCCAACCATACTTTGATTACCAAAGCATGGTGTGAAACCCAACCCCATGAAGGACTCAAACCTTGGATCTCTATTTAGAGTTTCAAAGTCTCCACTGTTAGGCCCACCCAAGTTGTAAATCATATTGACACCACCATCAAAAATTGTAAATACACAGTTTTAATATATTCCTTAATAGTAATCATATGTCATCACATTCTATTTATAATTATCCAAGTGTTTGATCATTTTAGGGGTATGGCTTTATGTCATAAAATGCCTGAAAATCTATTTTTTGATCTTGACCACACTATTAGGGGTGTAACTTTTCACTTGATACTTCATTTTGATCCATTCAAGAAGCATTGGAAATATTAGAGGGAGAACATCAATTTCAATTAACAATGCTATCATAAATATATCTATTAGCATCTACATGGAGAAAACACTTTGGAGGCCCTCAATAATGTAAAATAATTTTTTTGCTAAAAATAATAATCTTAATTTTTTAGATTTTTGTAGCCAAAATTCATCTCTAGATATGTTGATACATAAATAGAATACAAAACACAAAAGGATTAGTCATATGTATGTAATTTTCATTTAGTATGCACTTTGTAACTCATGGAAGATGAATCACCACATTTCCATGTGGGTGACCTTTTAACTTATGGAAAGTGAACCACCACATTTCCATTTAGGTGACCTATATTCAATATGGTGGATTTCCAATACATTAAATATATTGTATAAAGATAAATGCACCCTTGACTATAAAAATCATGGTAATATTATAGCCTTACATCTCTTCTCAAATATTGCTTGCATTGTACTTTGTTTTATAAGCAATAAAATCATTCTCTTATTTTTCTTATGTTTGTTTTTTGATTTTTCATACTTTGATATTTATGGATTGAATTCCTTTATTAATCTTCTTTAACTCAAAATTCTAAGTTTCAAAACAAAAAAATAACTAATTCACATGGATATTTTCCAAAACAATCTAGTTTCCGATATAGAAGGGGCTAAGTATATTGTTATGAGTTTTTTCAAATTTTATAGACTTTTTTATATGGTTTCTTGTATGAAAATCTCATGTGGTTGATTCACTTTGCTTTGATATTTAATTAAAAGGATATAAGTAGTTATATTTAAAATACTATAAATATGGGGTAAAAAAATCATCCAAATAGGAAACTGGAAGGAAGCATTAAGTTTTCCACCATGTAAACAATTATCTCATCATGTTCTCACTCTTTAGAAATTCAACATTTTGCTACAAAGAGAAGAGGTGTATTTCCTATAATTCTTAGACCAAATCTCTAAAGAGTATGTCAATTATTTCTCAACAACCTATATCATATAAGGGTGATTCAATCATGATTAAAATCCATTCAACATATAAAGATAATTAGATATAAGATGAAATTATGAAATTATGAAATTTTGAGGTAAAAATATCGTGCATGTGGTATACCATGACATCAAAAAATTCCATGGTATACGATTGGGATTGGAAGAAACAACATGTATTTTTTCACAAAAAGAGTAGATGATGGGTTGCAAATGAGAGAAGTTGAATTAAAAAAAATAACAGTTAACTTATGTACTCTCTCAATACTCAATAGGAAATAATTTCATCCATAGGAAGCTATGTCATATCATAAATTTGATTGAGCATCCTCTACAAAAAGGATTTACATAAAATAAAATTAAAAATATATGTAGAGAATGAATTCTAAGCATATCAACATATGCTAACAAGAATATAGATTCTAAATGATGGACTTATTCATAAATTTTTACATGTTATGGTTATAAATGAAAGCTAAATTTATCTAAAGCTAACATAAAATTAAGATCTATATTTGAATCATTATGAAACTACCATTGAAAACTATAAATGCACTATATCATTATGTTCCTTAATAGTAATCATCTATCATCACATTCTCTATAGAAAACACTAATTCACATGGATGTGGTCTAAGAAAATCTAATTTCTAATAAATAATAAGCTAAGTATATTGTAAGGTTTTTTTCAAGTTATTAAATTTATTTTTCGAAAGTTGGTTTCTTGCATGAAGATCTCATGTCGTTGATTCAATTTTCTTTAATGTTGAATGAAAAGGATCTAAGTGGGCATATTAAAAGGCTTATAAATATAGGGTAAATAAACCTTCCAACTATAAAATTGGAAGGAAGCATTGAATTTCCATTATCTAAACACTTGTATTCTCATGCTCTCACTCTCTAGAATGCCAATATTTTGCTACAAAAATACATGTATCTCTATCATTCTTGTATTAAATATCTAAAGAGTATTTCAATTATTTCTCAAAAACCTATCTCATCTAGTGGTGTTGCAATCACACTTAATATCCATTCAACATATGAAGATAATTATATATTAACATCATAATTCAATATAAAAAATACCATGCATGTAGCATACCATAACACAAAATATTTCCATGGTACAAAACTAGAATTGGGAGAAACAACATGTATTTTTTCAGAAAAATATAGTAGGTGATTAGTCAAATATGAGAGAAGTTGAATTAAAACAAATAAAACTTAACATTACGTACTCTACTAATACAAAAAAACTCTTTGCTTGTACAAATGTAAGCAAGTTCTTTTCCAAGGTATAACAAATAATTATATAGGCTAGAATAATCATTTTATTTTAAGTAATTATTCCATGTATGGCCTTGATGAAAAAGGACACAAGTCGTTAAAAACCTTAATATGATTAGTTGAATTTTTTGTTTCAATATAGTTGCATATACAATTATGTTATATTGTGACAATATAACAAACCATTTAAACCACTCTTTTATTGGATTTTTTTTTTAGGGTGTATCAAAAGTAATACATTCACCATATGTATTATTTTTTCTTCTTTTCTATATAACTTTGATATTTATTATTTTTGAAAATTTACCAATTACATCATGAAGAAGAGTCTAACCACATCCAATATTACCCAACTACTACTTTATAATATTCTAAGGTAAATATTTTGTCAAAAAAATAAGGCTATGATAAATGTCCTATGGATAAACTTTTAGTTACCTCCTAATAATTAAATCTAGAGGTGAAAATCATAAAAATAAAAAAGGTTCCCATGACTAGCACATAGATAAACTTTATATTTCTCATAAAAATAAAATATTCTATATTATAATATCTTATGTTTGAAGCACACCATCTCAATCATCATGGACCTATTATAATAAAAATAGCATGTACTCAGACATATAAGATTAAAAACTTTCCACATCTTCTCTCTTGATATGGCTTTTTTTTTTACATAGTGGAATCAACAGCCACCATGATGATCTGAGCACATTGTTCTCCTTTATGGCCACCATGGTATATTGTATTGTTCACCCCAAAAACCACCACATATTACTCCAAGAAGTATGCCCCTATAACCACCATGTCACATTCATTTTAAACATTTTACATTAATTAAAGCACCAAGAAAGGGATAAACATTCAGTTCGACGAGGTCCAAGAATTGAACCTTGGGCGTTCATCCCCCTTATGGGATTTTTCCGCACCAATTGGTCTACACCTCAAACCTACTTGATTTGGATTTAAAATCTTATAATGATTGAAATATTATAATTCAAGTTGTATAACCAACAAAATATGTTGTTAGAACCATAGCATTGACTCATTCCAAAAAGGGTTGAGTATTATTATATATAAAAATCTTCAATGCAAGAGGTGAGGAAATTACATATGATTCTATGAGATGGTTTCATGCATTAACATTGTCAATTACTTGATTCAACCATACATACACATACAAGCATGTATATATATAATATATATGTATGAGCATTATCCATAATTTTATTCAAGTGTGTGTGCATACATGCACGCGTGCGTGCACACACACACACACACACCCACACCCACACACACACACACACACACACACACACACACACACACATATATGATAAATTTCATAATTTTTCTAGAAACAAATGAAATCAACACATTAGATAGAAAAGAAAATATATACCACATGTAAACAAACATGATATGAAGTGTATCCTTAAACACCCAATAATCTCACTAAAGAAAAGAAATACTATGACTTTAATGACCAAATGAATGGTCTCAAGGGGTATAATTATCCAAATTACAAGTGAACTTACGTCAAGATTAAAGAGCCAAACTTAAAGTTTATTAATAAAATATTACATTAAACCCAACTCTATAAGGTGTACAATGGACCATAGAGCTACATAAATCAATATAATACACAAGGTCAATTGTTGCCTCAAGTGAAGATTAACGCCGCATATTTCAACATCCCCATTTAGGATAAATAAGGGACATAGAGAGATAACCTTGTTAGTCATCCCCCCTTAAGAGGCACTTTCCTTCTCCAAGATGCTTTAACACTCAAATAAGAATCTCCTCAATCATGATTATGGTCATGATAGTTTTTATTGGTCACTCTTACATGTATATAAATAATACCTTATCTTTAACTCCAAGATGATCTAGCACTCAAAAATAAGCTCCTTAGGCATTACCATGGTCATAATAATTATTGGTTGCTTTTTTGAAGATACATGGATAGATCAAACATCCTATAGGCATGAAGATGTGAGTTCATATATTGGATAAAAGAGATTGATCTTCTCATGATTAGAACATTGTCAAAATATAATGAAATAATCATGTAATCTATTGATCAAGATAAAAACCAAATGACTATCATCTCTAAATATTCTATTGAAATTTCCATGAGCAAGGACACTCTAAACACCCATATAAATTGTTAGAGTATATTACATCATTTGGGTCATGTAAATGTACCACCCTTGGTACATAACTAGAGTAGTAGATTACTTTAGGGGGTATTTAGCTAGTTACTTAAAGTAAATAATAAATGCACAAGTGTCTATGTGCAAGTTGTAAATGTGTAAGGTGTCCCCTTGTACAGCTAGGTAGAGTGTTGGCCAAGCAATCCATATTTCTATATAAAGAGCCTCATAGTGAGTGATAAGATATCGTTGTAGGTAGTAGTGGGTATACTGGGTAGATCACCATATAGATTGGTTATGGATACAATGTAGTTCTTTAGAATCAGTTTTGGAGTGTTCATTTCCTTTATTTTTGAATTGTATCATTTTCATCACTTTCCATTAATAACATATTTTAGCATCTTACATTTTTGTATATTCAGCATCTTGTGATTGCATTCTCTCTTTGAGTACACCATTAAAAACTAACAGTGGTATCAAACCCATGGTAGATCAATAGGAATAGGGAGAGCCACAGTAGGTCACTAGGAATAGGAAAGTCACAAGAAAGATTGATAGGAGAAGAAAATCTTAGTTCCAGAATTTTTGAGATTACATTTGGCCAGTCTTTCCACAGAGTTACATAAAAACTTGTAAAGACTAGGACTCAAAATTCATTCCACTATATTGACAAATCAACTAGTGAAGATTCATCATTGACAAGATTTAGAATTATCTTACTAATACTTTCTTTTAGGAAAAATAAACTGAGGGAAGCCCTGTTGTAGACCAGCACATTGTAGATGAAAATGCCATAGAAGCCTTGATCCAGAAGAAAATACCACAAAAGCCTTGATCTAGAAGAAAATTCCACATAAGCCTTGATCTAGAAGAAGAGGCCATAGAATCCTTGAACCTGAAGAAGACTCCATAGAAGAGTCTATGAAAGATAGGAGATTGGTGATCTACTTTGCTGATTGAAGACTTCCTCTAGAAGAAGTTGAAGAGACCCATAAAATATCTCATTGAAGAACTTTCGTCCCTAAAATAGATAGAGAAGGACTATCAAAAAGTCTTGTTCTAGAGATCCATGGAGATCTCATTGCCAACACTTTCATAGTTGAAGGTTGAAGGAAAGGTCTCATCAAGAAGACCAGAGAAGTTGCAAGACTAAAGACCTTGGAGAGGTCTCAAGGAGAAACAAGGAGAAGGCTTGGAGAGCCTCATTGCAAAAATTGGATAAGCCATCAAAGAAGTTCCTAGGAGAACTCATTGGAAAAATTCACTACAAAATATAGTGGAAGAACTTGGGATAATTATCACCATCCGAAAACAAGCCCAAAGGAGAAAGATTTAGCAAACAATTTTTCAAACTTCAAAGAGAAGATTCATAAAGACCTCAAGATATCCAGATTATTGAGAATAAAATATTGTTTAAATTTAGAACTTAGACAGAATAAACCTACTAAATATAAGAATATTTGGAGATTGCCCTTCATAGCTAAAGAGTGCACATTTCAAATATAAGGATTTGTTGGATTCACAAAAAAATACGGAAAGGGTTCTTGAAGGACAACATTTTAGTAAATAAATTTACTGCTAAAAGATAGCAATCAAGATAGTATTACTAGCTACAAGACTTCAAATTTACAGGCCAGATTCTGAAGGAGAAGTTGAAATCATCTACTACAATTTTAGAGCAACATACTAGAAGCACTCACAGCTATGAGCAACCACCATTCTAGACAAGAAATTTGGTGAATCAACTCATCAAGATATTCATCATCTACATCCAATATTGGAAAATATAGTGCCCATACATTGGAGAACATAATTCCTTTTATACAATATTTGCAGCATTATAAAGAGTTCAAAGAAAGAGCACATAGACCCTTCGTTGGATGATAGAAAGGTCAAAGCAGCATTAATACAACATTAGAGATACATACCAACTATCCATCAAAGCATGTGGATATAATCAAGGATACGTAGAGCATCAAGCCTTACCAAGGTAAATATTAAATTTAATTTCTTTAATTAAAATCGGAGTTATAACATGATATAGACTATTGCATTAAACTTATCAAGCAATAGTAATTATCAAGCAAGCTTATTTCAAGGTATTGAATATTCACATTTGCAATTAACCAAGTAGGAGATATAAGGTTGTCAACCTTGATTAAATAATTATTAAATTGCAAATACCATTATTTTCTAATATTCCGAAAAGTATGGAGATATAAGGCATACTACTTCAAACTATATATATATATATATATATATAATTGGAATTTAGAAAATTAATCTATGGGAAAGAGAAGCAAATCAATTGTCTATATATAGAGTTGGAACTAATTGGTAAAAATTACCTCATACTCATTCTAAGGAGACAAAAAGAAATCCAACCATTAAAGCATTACTTCATTGGGAAAGATAAGGTAAAATTAAAATGTTGATTATTCTCAAGACATTATAAAATCAACTTACAAGGTGAAGTAAGCATACTCTAATTATTAGGGAGGTATAAGGAAGCCTACAAAACCTAATTCCAAGAAAGGTTTTATCAAATTAGTTCACATCTCTTAACTAAGGAGAAATAAGGAAAAATAGAAGTTGATTACAAAACATTATATAATCAACTCAAGATTGAACTACTACTTCCAAAAAGCACTTATAACATAACATAACAGCTAGGGAGAAATAAGGAATTATACAAAACCTAAAAGGTTTTATCAAATTGGCTCACATATCTTAACTAGGGAGTCATAAGGTAGTCTACTAAAAAGGATCTAAAAAAAATGTTCTTAAAATAGAAAAAACTAAAACTAAGAGAGATGTCTACCTCAAGGAATACAATAAACAATGATATGAACAACACTATTAGAAATGAAAGAGCAAGTGTCATAAAAAGTGGAATCAAGAATTTACTTATAAAGTCTGAAGGAAACCTAGACCTTACTTCAAAAAGGATACATGGTGAAGCTTTAAAAGGTAGCTTTGAAACGATGGAATATTATCTACATGTTCGACTCATTGAAGCAATTGATAATTGAAAGAATGGCATTCAAAGTCCTTTAGAATATGGAAGCATATTATATATGGCACTACTTACATTCAAATGTTATAAGGATGAAAATGTAGAATAAAGATGATTGATAGAATTAATTAAACTAAAAATAGAAATGGATGAATCATCCCTAGCAAAGATATTTCAATCCTCATGCAATATTAGTACTTCAAGTTCTACTAACACAAAATCTTATCATGATGATCTAAGTGTATTTTTAGAAGGTTATATACAAGACATGGAGAATGATAACAAGGACAAATGCAAAGGAAAACTACTCTTGCAAGAATCTAATGATAGTACATCCACCTATGAAAGTACTAAATCCAATAAATAATAAGAAGAACTAGAACAAGGAGGCATACAGTGCAAGCCAGAGACTATTCAAGAGAAGAAGATCCATATTGAAGACTAAAGTCCTCAATACCCAAATATTGTAATACAGGGGGGTGTTAGAGTATATTACATAATTTGGGTCATGTAAATGTACCACCCTTGGTACATAACTAGAGTAGTAGATTACTTTAGTGGGTATTTATCTAGTTACTTCAAGTAATATAACAATTGCACAAGTGTCTATGTGCAAGTTGTAAATGTGCAAGGTGTCCCCTTGTACAACTAGGTAGAGTATTGGTCAAACAATCCATATTTCTATATAAAAGACCTCATAGTGAGTGATAAGATATCGTTGTAGGTATTAGTGTGTATATTGGGTAGATCATCATATAGATTGCTGATGGATACAATGTAGTTCTTTAGCATCAATTCTGGAGTGTTCATTTCCTCCATTTTTGCATTGTATCATTTTCATAACTTTCAGCATCCTATGATTACATTCTCCCTTGACATACACCATCAAAATCTAACATAAGTTACATCCCATATATAATAAGCATTAATAGAAAAAACCACCTAAACAAAGCCCATCTAAGTAATAGTATCAAAAGCCTCTAAGGACTCAATTCTCTTTACTTGAGAGAAAACATAGGAATAAGGTATACCTTGGTTTTATTATTGAGTATATACTCCTACTAACAATCAATAATATTCTTACAAATGAGTAGAGGAACAATATCCCAATAATTATTAGTTTTCTTACCTTTGGATAAATGAATAATATCTTGACCATCAATAACGCTCTTTCCAATAGGCAAAGGAACAATTTACCATGTTTAATCCTACATTTATGATTCATACTCTACCAACTAAAATTGAGACATTTACCTTAATAAATTTTTGTCCTCTATGATTGTTGTGACCATTAGATGTAGGAACCAAATGGTCGAGACTATCATACCTCATGTGGAGCAACATAGTAGGGAAACTCCAAGAGCATGGGGGTTGGATCAATCAGGTGCCTCTAGGGTTTTTTACAAGGCTAAATCCTTTTAAGGTATGATCATTAGTGCATTTTATATTCTAACCAACTTCAAGGGAAAAAGGGAAAGAGATAACATAAAACAAAGAGGAAAGGAAAATAGATCCTAAGCTAACAAGGGGTAATGCACCAAAATCATAATAATATTCCTCTATATAATAGCAATACAGATGAATGCATGTGTGTAATGCACCACTAACTCAAAGGTGTACACTTCCTCCTCTCAACATGTTAAACATAGATTTGCATATAAAGGAAATGGGATAGAAATCAGTTAGTCACGCCCACTAGTATACAAAATTAAACACATACATACAATAAATATGATGAAAAGCAAATAATCGCAACCTTAAGCATATATATATATATATATATGAATATAAAAATTATAGATAATTCTAAAAGTTTGGGCTTGAAAGCTTACCCACAAGACCACTTAGGGTTCAAGCATTGTTATGCAAAATAAAATGAATGGAAAGTTATGCAACTCACCAAGCCTTTACAATGCTAAAACAACTACTATTTATAGATACAATTGAGGGAATTTTCCCTACAAGATTGATGCAGTAATTTTCTAGTCATACTTTTATGTTGCTTGCTTTATTATTTCATTGTAGTTCTTCGAGGTCTATATATCTATAGCCATTACTTATTAACTATCAAATGTGCAACTGACATTCTAGGATTTTGAAACCTAAGCCCATAATTCCTCCTATAAGTACTTCTATAAAATTAGGTACCATACCTATATATTTAATAAACCATCCACTTTTCTTGGATTGCTTCACTGAAGGGACATCAATAAGTGATCTTTAACTTCCTCTAATAATGATGCATTAATTCAGCTCAACTATCATTTTTGGAAGCATGTGTACTAGTACTTATATTTAGATTTGATCCTTCTTCCTTGTTGGTCATTTTTGCATAATGTCTTATTTTCTAAAGTGCTTATCCTTTTCATTTCCTTCTTTCTTTCAATGTGGTTCAAACTTCTTAATATTTAGATGGATAGTCATCAAAACTTTTATTCATCTCCTTGAATTAGATCTTTGTGAACTTTTGAGGCTAGAATTTTGTCAAAAACAAATTTTGAAAGAATTCTTCCTTCTTATTGGTCCTTTTGGTTTCTTCAACTATCAAAAGCTTTTCTTTGCTACAATCTTAAAACTTTCTCTTCCTTTCTCTTATTTGAAATTTTCAAAAAAATTGACCTTTGGATATTTTTCCTTTCTTGTGTCTTTTAAATTTTTTGTCACTTTTCACCTCTTTAGACTTCAAGGTTACATAAGCCATCAAAATTTTTTATTTTCTTTGTTGGTCAAATCTTTTGAAAACTCTCAATATTTAAATATTTGTGCTTCTTGAAACTTTTGGCCATGCTCCAACTCTTGGAAACCTGAGTAACATGGTCTATCTAAAATCCTCTATTGCCCTTATATATTTAAGACTTCTTCCTCTACTTTCTATCAACCTTTAACCTTTTTCCGAATTCTTTTAAGGTCAAATTATCAAAAATCCTAATGCATATTGTAGATGGATATATTTTATTCATCCATGGGATCTTTGACTTGAAGTACTCTTGTATGCCTCTTGTAACTTTGTTATCATTAGGCATTAATATCCTTCCTAAAGGAGTCATTGATGCAAAAAGAGCTTAATCAGACGTTATCCTTGATTGAATATATTAGAGTAGATATCTCACAAGATATCTTTATGATGAGCTCCTATGAATCTTCATCTATTCCCCATAGCTATTTATTTTCCCTCAACTTATTGTCCCAACAAATGCATCTTGTGCATGTTGTGGAGATATGATGTATGAGGGGTTAGGAGTCATGAACCCAAATAGATGTGAATGATAACTAGCCTTGTTATCTCACCTGTAGCTATTATCTAGGTCCAACCTATTGGATTTTAAGTCTTACTATCTCAAAATATCACAAGTCCCAATATAAATAAGCCACAATATTATAAGTCAAAATATCAATAATCAATAGTAGAATTATATATGTGAGCAATCAAATATATAGAATATATATATATATATATATATATATATATATATATATATATATATATATATATATATATATCCAAGTCAATATAATAATAAAATAGCATTCACTTATAATATAAAATGAATGTAAATGGCTAAAATCATTCATGTACATGCATGAAGAATACTTACAATATAAATTGCTCAAAAATTGTATACAAGCTTTATTATCAATGCTTGCTATGCAGTTATCGCTACAGACCATTTTTCCTTAAATTTTATGGAGTCTTATCTCCATAATATAGACATAGTAATGTGACTCTTCAATACTTTTTTATTGCACTCCTCACATATTCGGGAGATGCAACCTTTCCTATTCTTGATCTTTGGCTTCTCATATTGCCACTTGTATACTAGACTCTTCACTCTCATCTTACATGCATACTTTAACTTTATGACACTTGCATACTTCTAAATGACTCTTAGTATCCTACATGCACTCCTAAAACAAGACACTTTTGCACATCCTCACATTACATATTTGCACACTTACATACATGACACTTGTGCACATTCTCTCAATACACACTTACACTCTTACATGACACTTGTGCATATCCTGCACATTACACTCATACATGACACTTGTGCATATCCTGCACACAGAGACACATAAAAGAAAAATATAAATCACTCATATAAACTATATACATAAACCCTACTCCCTCTCCTTGCTCCCCCTCCCCTGGTTCTTGCCCAGTCCCTGATTCATCCTAGGTCATCCTACTCTAGGAATGGTTTGTAGCAGATGATCTCCTTGGGGGATATCCTTACCAACTTTCTACTCCTTTCCTAGTAGTTTTAGGATTTCCTTGCTTTAGTCCTGGGCATGGTGCTTCCTAGGGATCTTATAGGGTTTCTTGCATGTTCCTAGAATCCTTTCCCTAATCTCCCTCAGGCTTTACCCTGAGGTTTTTTCATAGGTTTCTTCTTGGATTCGATTCCCAAGACTTTCTCAGTCTATGGTGGTTGTAGTTTAGGTTTTTGATTGCTTCTTGGTGCATCCTATGAGGTTCTCACTTCATCAAGGTTGGTCTAGGGGGGCTAGTTTCCTCTTTGCTCGTGACTCCTCTCTGGGATGCCTTTGGTTGTTGGTGGTCCAGTCCCTTTGGGTGGGGCCATGCTCGATTTCCTTTTTGAAGGCTTCTTCTTATTGGATATGTTTCTTGGTGGATGTTTAGAGCATTTGCATGGCCTTGGGGGTGCCTCTGGCTATGCTTGATTTGTTCCCAATCCCAGTCCTAGTTCCCTAAAGCTATTCATGTGCAAGTATGGGGGTTCCTGGTCCTTTCTTCTAGGGTGATTAGGGTTTTTTGTTGCATATCTTGATCTTGGGGAGGGGACCTATGATCAATGCATGTAGACCCCTGGCTCCCTCATTTTAGGCTTCCAAGGATCTCATCTTTGTGCCTGCTACCATTTTCTTCTTGGGCTTCACAAGTTTTTCATTTTGGTTTCTTGTTTGGGGACTTCTGCTTTTTTGTCCTGCTTCTTGGTGGACTCTTAGAGCTTGTTCTTGGCCTTGTGGGGGGGCCTCTTCCTATTTTTGAGTTATTCCTAGTCCCAGTTCCAATTCCCTAGAAATTTTCATGAGCAAGGATGGTGGGTTCCTGGTCCTTTCTGTTGGAATGCTTGGGGTTTCTTCTACATTTTCTGGTCTTGGGGTAGATTTAGTGTGCTTGCAGTTGTGGTCACTCCTTCCTCCTTCAGTTTTGGCTTTCAAGATCCTTTATTTGCGCATGTTGTTCTTGTCTCTAGCTCCTTTCAGCTTCCTCGTACTCCTGTTGGTGGGATACCAGTGTTGTGGTTTTTCAAATTCGTTCTTTTGCTAGTTTTCCTACTGGGCAGGATTTTCCAAACCTATTGATTTCCCGCTGGGTGGGATTTTTAAAATCTAATTTTATGTTGGTTTTCCTACTGGGCGGGACTCTCCAAACCTGTTTATTTTCTTGTTGGGCGGGATTTTTCAAATTCATTTTTCTACTAGTTTCCCGCTGGGCAAGATTTTCCAAACCTGCTGGTTTTCCCATTGGGTGGGATTTCCAATTTGGTGGTTTTTGGCTACTTCATGTTGGACAGAGTTTTCAAATTCATCATCCTGTTGGTTTCCTCACTGGGCGGGGTTTCTCAAATCCGTATTCCTACTAGTTTTTCGTTGGATGAAATTTTCAAATTTGTGGTTTCCCTTTGGGTGGGATGTTCAAAATTTACATTTCATCCTGCATGTTTTCCCATTAGGCGAGATTTTTAAAAATTTGTGGTTTCCCGCTAAGCGTGATTTTTCAAATTTGTCTATTCCCATTGGGAAAGTTTTTCCAAACTGTTTATTTCCCATTGGGCAGGATTTTTCAAATTGATTGTTCTTGACCTTTGATTTGGTCGGTTGACCTGTTGTAAAAAGGTTTTGGGGTCCTTTCAAAACCCACTTTTAATATAATTATAACCTACCAAAACAAAATAGACATAAACCCTAATCTATTACATACTTACATTTGTACCATAAAGGTACCATGGGGGTACATTTGCATGTACCAAAAAATGTAATATTCTCCAACACCCATGTATTACATTATTTGGTTATTGAAGACTTTAGTATTAAATATTCATGTGACCTTGCATTGTTCATAAAACTCTATTTGAGATTCATATTTAGCTTCATCCTTGAGTTCTACTTTGAGTTCTCCTTCATCTTCATTATTTGGTTCTTTACACTTTGTATTTTCATTATATTGTTCATGGACAACTTGAGATTCTTCTTTGGTCTTTGATTCATGTGCTTCTTTCCTGATTACTCTGCAAGATAAATTTGGACCATATTTGATCCATTTTTCTATTTCTTGTTTTTTTGAAAAATCAAACACTTCATCATTAATAAGATCAAATATTTTTCCTTTGATTTGTTCTTTTTCAATTTTGTCCTACATTTTAAAAATAGAACATTTTGCTCTATTGTTAGGAGTTGCTTCAGAAATAAGCTTTTGAAGAAATTTGTCTAATCTGAATAATAGCATTATTTCAAATATCTCATAATATTTCCTTTTGTACCAACAAAATATTGGAGAATGAGTTTTTCTTCCACAAAATTTACATGGATAGATATTCTAGCAATTAGTTTTTTCATGCCCAATTCTATTGCAATAATTACACTTCATTTGAATGCAATGTCCTTTATTTTATCTATGCTTCCATGCTAATACTTTATGATCATCTATATTCTTAAGAAAATAATGCAACCAATGATGTACTATTAAAGTCATTCTTCCTTTATTTTCTTTATAAATAAGTCGCATATTTTCGAAATCCATGGCACTTTGTGTAGTTGTAGATTTTGTTATAGAACTACAAGTTTGTGATTTCATAGTAATAAGATCTAGCTCTAAGTCCTCAAGTGTATTTCTAAACCATTTTGGTATTTTCTTCTTTCCATCTATCAAGTTTTGAGAATCAAACTTAAGTTTGTTCACCATTTCTTCACTATATTTACTGAATGTATTTTTAATAATTTCTTCCATCATAATCAATGAATCAACTTGATGATTTAATTTCTTTGGAGTTGTAATCCTTATAACTCCAAATTTAATAATCACTCAAATAATAAATTTGCAAATTCTAAATTTTCTAAACCTTTGAGGTAGAAATCCTTTTAACTTCCTATTAAATTAAATTTGCAAAATTTCAAATTTTTTAAATTTTTGAATCTTTAAAAACTTCAAATTATTTCAAAAAGCTTCAAACCAAATTTATTCAATTTTCAAATATCTTCAAAAACTAAAACACTCAAATATTAAAACCTTTTAAATCCTCAAATCTTAAGTCTTCAAACCTTCAAGGCATAAAAGAACTATTATATTTTCAAACCTTATAAAAATTTAAATCCTAGTAGTAATCCTTATCACTCCATAACTTAAAAAATAAATTCAATTTTTCAAAAAAAAACTTTTGAAAAATAGCTAAGGTGCATAAATAAACATTAAAGTGGAAAACCTTATAACTCCACCTAATATTTTAAAAACAAACCAAATTTTTTTTCCCTCCAAAAATAAATGACTCACCAATTTTGGAAATGTAACGTAGAATGTTACTTATGATGGTCGATTGATTTAGCATTGTGATGATTCTGGTGTTGGTCAACATGCCAAGCTAATGTTTCATTCCTCCGAGTTGGTTAGCATGCCAAGCTAACATTTCATTCCTCCAAGTTGGTTAGTGTTCCAAGCCAATGTTTAATTCCTACAAGGCTTATAATGCTTGGAATTCCTTTTGCTATGCTCTTCATTCATTATACTCTCTATTGATAGCACTTGCTTGTCCAAATGGTGAAATGCTTGAAGCTCTATATGGAGCTCTTCTTAGGTGGTAATGCTTGAATATTTGGATGGAGATCATATCAAGTGGCAGTGCTCTAACATCTTAGGTTAAAGTGCCCTAGATAGTTCATGTCTCTCATTTGAATACTTCTCTAAATAATGCTTGTCTCAGGTGGAAGTGATTCAAATAAATATCTCAAAATTATGCTTTAAATAGCTCTTAGTTCTATGTCTTGATTTCACTATAGGTGGTGCTCTAAATAACACTCAAGTATTTGTTTGGTTCTTACTCCTAATTTTAGTATAGGTGATACTCTCAATAGTGTGCATGTCTTTGTTTGGATCTTACTGCTAATGATGCTCTAAATTGCTCTTTGATCTCTGTCTACTTCACTCTAGAAAGAGCACTCTAAATAACACTAAGAATTTTTCGGTTAGCTTTGCAAATGGTACTCTAAATGATGCTTTGACTCTTCTTCGATTCACTTTGTAAAGGGTGCTCTAAATAGCGCTTTCAACTTTCCTATTTCCTTCAATTGCTCACACTTTATTAGTGCTTATGGCTTCTTGATAAGGCTTAGGGCTGATGTAGATGGTGCTTATAACTCTACTATATTCTATTACTTTTCCATCCATGCTTATATCTCTTAGTTAGTTGTATGATAGCACTTTATGGCTCTTAGATAGTCGTTGTATAGTAGTATTTTATGGATTTATGCCTTCTTACGTAGAAATGGCTCCTCAAAGAATACTTCAAAAGAAGAACTAATCTAAGACCAAGACTATAGTAAATATAGTATTTCCAGTTAGCCTTACCTTTCTGGTTTTCTAGATTAACCAAAATTTAGACTTTTCTCTATGCCTTTATTTTCCTTATCTATAGAGGCTTCTTCTCTATACTTCTTAGTACTAAAATCTTATCTATTCTCAGGAAGCTTATACTACTTCTCTATATTTTTATTCAAAAATATTATATGCTTCTCAATATCTTCTCTTATCTATACTAAGGAAGCTTAGATGCTTTTCAATCTCTTATCTTCTCTATACTCAATAAGCTTAGAAACTTCTTAATCTCTTATCTTCTCTAAAATCTATCTTCAATGTCTTAGGTCACACCTAAGAACAAAATGATTCTCCTATTTTCTAGAGAATCCAAAATCAATATCAGGGTGACTATGAATGTCCCCGCACATCCAACTTCCTTCTAAGTTAGTCCTTAATCACTTCAAGTTGAGTCCTAGTCTTCATTGGTTTTCTTGAACCAAGTAGAAAGACCTTATCATCCAAATTAGGGTGACTTTTACCTTGTCCCCTCAATATCTACTCAATCAAACCTTCAAAAATAGAGTCTAAGTCTTCATTGCTTTCAAAGTGGATAGACTCCAATGTAATGGTGGCTAATAAAATATAACTCTATCAAAAATGGACAAAGTTAAGTGGTAGCTCTAATACCAATGTTGTATTTTAAGCCTTACTATCTCAAAATATCATAGGTCCCAATATAAATAATGTTAGAAAATATATATTACATTACTTGGTTCACCTTAGTTACATTATTAGAATAGGATTTTATCTTAGGTTAAGTAGTTACTTGGGGAAGAAGCAATAAATGCACAAGTGTTAGAATGTGCAATAATGTAAATGTGCATGTAGTCCACATGTACATGAGTCTTTAGAATAGAAGTTACAAGTGTCTATCATGCAGTATGTATATGTGTCTTTAGAGTAGTATATTGAAGTCACATACTGGTATATATATGTGACCAAGTATTATAATAAAGTGTGCAAGCATGCTTTAGAGCATGTACTAGTAGAATGCTATTCATATTGTATCAAGTTCTTCAAATTTTTGTGAGCCTTCTTTAATGGATATTACATAATTTTTTTCTAAATTTTCTCATGCTATTTACATGCTTATTAGTTAGCCATTATCATAGATATAACATTGCTTGCTTAATTCAATATATGTGGGTTCATTTCCTTCAAGTTTATAACCTCAAAAGCTAACAATGGTATCAGAGCCACAAGGTAATTTGATGGGAGAGAGCAAATATTCATTGCAAGAATTTTAAAATTAATTTATCTAGAGTCTTTCCACAAAGTTCTAGGAAAACTTGTGAAGACTAGGACTCAATATAGATTCCACTAGTTTAGAATATTAACTAGTGAATATTGTTATTTTTGGATTTGAAGAGATTTGCATTATCATATTCTAATACTTTGTTGTAGGAGTTGCCATTGGAGGAGATTTGAATAAAACTCTTGATAAGAAGTTTTTTTTGGGACAATCATCGTCATCCGATGACATGCCCATTTGAAAGCAGAGTTTGAAGAGTTAGAGGAGAGCAGATTTGAAGGAGGAAGTTGAAGAGTTCTTAGTTGCAATTTCACCATTTTGGGCAGCAATAAAAAGGCATAGCTTCTCAGGGCCAAGGAGGGTCATATTTCATTTTTTGTTTGAGGTTGTTGATAGGCATTTCAAGGAGAAAATATGTTGTGCCTAAAGTGGATATGAAATCCACCTTTCATGAGTGGAGAATAAGATGTGTCTTTAAGCTAATAATTATGAGCATTTGTCAAGGTAGTGAATAAATCGAATGCAATAGTAGTGGTGTTGTTTGGTATGATTCAAACCCTGACTTTCTAGACCCCCACAAGAGGATAAGATTGAGGGATTCCCACAGTGCTAGCCATTCTACTATTCATGAGGGTGCCATACCCTAGCTGTTATCGTCATTGTGGAAGATGAAGATGAAAATATTACCACTCATGAAGACATAGCATAAAACCCTTGCGCATTGTCTAAAGAGAGCCCTTTGTGATAGATAATACCACTGGTGGAACAGTCATTTCCACCTTGAATAAATAGTCTCCCTATGTATGCTCAGGCTCAAATGGTGAAGATGTTTTTGTAGATCTTGGACTGCTGCAAGGAAGAAGATTGGATAAATTCATTGAATAGAATCAATACCCTTACCCATTTATGCAAAGGTGAACGATTTCCAAAGTTTCATTTTAGAGGTTTTATAGGTCTGATTACAACCTGTGTGTTGAGGCACATGAAGGAGGATTGCAAAATTAATTTTACCACCATTCTTATGCACATTGCTTGTTGGAAGAGCGTAGCCGCCATCACAGTTCTGACATCTATTGAAACCACCATATTGATCGATTTCTACATTTTCAAGAGGAGGGTGATCGATTTTGATCAAGGTGCAACAACAGTATTGTCTTTGTTGTCAACACAGTCAGATAGATCTATTGATGCAGTGGACAGGAAGTTCAAAAGCCTTTCAGATGCAGAAGACAGGAGTTCAAAGGTTACTCAGAGTATGTACAGGGATTGTCCAAGAAAACCGAAGTGGCCCATATGCAAAAGATCAAAGAAAAAGACAAGTAAGAAAAGTGTCGCGATATCGCGACATATACAGCAGGCAAGAAAAACTGTCACGATTTCGCGACATGTTGGAAGAGAGAAAAAGCAGGAAAAACTGTCGCGATTTCGTGACATGTTGAAAGAGAGAAAAAGTAGGATAAACTATCACGATTTCACGACATGCTGGAAGAGAAAAAGGCAAGTGGAAAAACGTCACGATTTCGTGACATGTTGGAAGAAAAAAGGCAAGTGGAAAAACTATCACGATTTCATGACATGTTGGAAGAGAAAAAAAGTCAAGTGGAAAACTATCACGATTTCGCGACATGTTGGAAGAAAAAAAGCAAGTGGAAAACTGTCACGATTTCATGACATGTTGGAAGAGAAAAAGGCAAGTGGAAAAACTGTCGTGATTTCATGACATGTTGGAAGAAAAAGAGAAAGTAGGAAGAAGTGTCGCGATTTCATGACAAGTTCGAAGAAAAGAGAACAAGTAAGAAAAGTGTCATGATTTCATGACATGTCGCATTTTCTGACTAAAAATAGGAGAGAAGGTGTGAAAAGTGTCACGATTTCGTGACATGTCACATTTTTGACGACAAAAGAGAGGAAGCGAAAAAAGTGTCACGATATCACCACAAAAAAAAGACACTAAGAAGTGTCGCGATTTCATGACATGAAAAAGAAAAGGAAAGCAAAAGTGTCACGATATCGTGACATGTCGCATTTTCGGGAAAAGAAAAGGAAGGAAGCAAAAGTGTCACGATATCGCGACATGTTGTATTTTCACGGGCCAAAGCTAAGAGAAAGAGCAAGGAGAAAAAGTGTCACGATATCACGACATTTGTATTTTTTGGGGCCGAAGCAAAGAGAAAGCGTAAGGAGAAAAAGTGTCACGATATCCTGACATGTAGCATTCTCGCGACTTGAAGGCAAGAGAAAGAGAAAGAGAAAAAGTGTCGCGATATCGCGACATGTATTCTTCAGGGGACACAAGAGGAAAGAGAGAAAAAAAAAGTTGTCATGATATCCGTGACATGGTTTAAGAGAGAAGAGTTAAGTTAAGAAAATGAACTAAGATTAGGGTTTTCAGTCGACTAAGATTAGGGTTTTCAACCGACTAAGATTAGGGTTTTCATCATGAAAATCTTGTTATAAAAGGAGGGTTATTTGGAGAATTTTGAGTGTGTCGAAGTGTGCAAAATACGGTCACTGTGTAGAGAGCAAGTCGTGTCGAATCATTCTAAGTGTGGAATTTTGCTAAGAAAGCAGAGTGCACAATAAGGAGAAGATGACTGTGAAGTGTAGCAGAGTGTGCGAAGTGCTTGCACAAAGAAAGTAGAGTGTGCAATAGGGAGAAGACGACTATGAAGTGTAGCAGAGTGTGCGAAGTGCTTGCACAGAGAAAGTAGAGTGCACAAGAAAAACAAAGGTGACCAGTCAGGGTCTAGCAAAAGCAAAGGTATCTTACTATCAATCTTCTAGTTTCAGAATTGAAGTCCAAGTTGGAGCTTGGCATCAGGGGTTGGTGCTCCTTTCTGTTGGTGCAGATAAATCAGGGGTTGGTGCTCCTTCCAGTGGGTGCTGGTAAAATTGTTTGTAAAGTTGTAGCTTTGCAAAGGCTGGATTTGGATGGTAGTCCAAGCAGTCATTTTTGAGGAGTAGCCACTTTGGTGAACCTCATTAAATCTTGTGTTGTGTGATGTTCTCTTGTGATACTTGCTTTATCTGGTTCTAAGGTTTCTTATTTCTATTTTAAGAGCTATGAATTTAAGTTAAAAGAGCTACACTGATTCACCCCCCCTCTCAGTGTCATTGTAAGACTAACAATTGGTATCAGAGCTAAGTTCCTGTACAAGCTTAACCGGCTAGGGTGATCTTGGAAGTAATACAATGGCAGGTGGTGAAGGCTTCTCATCAAACAAAGCACCATTGTTTGATGGATCTAATTACACGTTCTAGAGAATCAAGATGCAGACATATCTCTGTGCTTTGGGATACGACATCTGGGATTCAGTAGTTAGTGGATATACAATACCCATCACTCCTCCAGAGAAGGCTGATGAAAAGAAACTGTTTGACAATAACTCAAGAGCAATGAATGCTCTCATGAGCGGAATAACAAACAGTGAACTAGTAAAGATCATGAGCTATAAAATGGCAAAAGAGATATGGGACAAACTGAGGAGTATTCATGAAGGAAACGATAAGATCAAGGAGGCCAAGTTACAGACACATCGAGCTCAGTTCGAAGCATTAAAAATGAATGACGATGAAAACATTGAGGGATATATGCTGAGAGTTAATGGAATCATTAATGCGATCAGAGGACTCGACGAGGATATCGAAGACTCTGCCATCATGAAAAAGGTATTAAGATCTCTTCCTCAAAGGTTTGATTCTAAAGTCTCAGTGATAGAAGAAGCTAAAAATCTAAATTATTTTAGTATAGATGAGATGTATGGTTCCTTGACTGCATATGAGATGAGGATAGGAAGATCTAAACCCACAGATAGAGAAGCGGCTTTTAAAGCCCTTAAAAATAAAAACGTGAAACAAGAGTCCGAGGAAGAAGAGACATCAGATGAAATGGAAGCAAACTTTGTCAAAAAACTAAAAAGGGGAAAAGGAAAATACAGAGGAAAGCTACCGCTTAAATGTTTCAACTATGGAGGCATTGGGCATTTTGTGACTAAATGTCCACTTAATGAGAAGAACAAAAATGATGAAGGATCGCACCAAGAACGAAGTGACTGGAAGAAGAAAATGAATTTCAGAAAAGGCAACTTCAAGAAGAAAAGTTTCATCTCCAGGAATGCCAGTTCATCAGAAGATAGCTCAGGTGAGGATTCTGAAGAGGAAACAGGTGAAGCTCTTTTCATGGCATTTGAAGAAGAAAAGGAAGAAGGAGTGAACTCTGAAGTATGTGGTGAAAACCCTGAGGCTGAAGTAGATCTAGTAGGTGAGTTGATCTCTGCACTTGAAGAGTGGAAAATAGAGAAGAAAAAGAATAAGAAAATTTCAAAAAGGCTTGAGGATGCAAACGAAATCATAACCAGTCTGAAAGTACAGACAGAAGAATACAAGAAAATATTTGAAGATCTTGAAGTTCAAATTACCATGAAAATAGATTATTGCTGCAAACTAGAAGAAGAGAATGTTGGTTTACGGATGCAGATAGAAGAGATGAATCACAAAATTAGTTGCTATCACAAACGCGAAGAAAGTTCTATGAAGCTGGATAAGATTATAAATGACCAAAGGCCTACAGGCATCAAATTTGGTCTGGGCTTCGTCGAAGGAGAATCATCAAATGGATCAAAGACCAGAAATGTAGAATCCATAAAGAATGAAGATAAGAAACAGGTTGATCAAGAAAAAACATCTCATGCAAAAGAAAGCAATAATGCCAGGCACGAAAGGAGAATTGACAATGATGGATTCACCAATGTCACACATCAAAGAAGAAGAAGACCTATGGCTCCTACGACACCATGGCAAAGACCATCACCCAGGTTCAATTATCCCTTTTCTGGTTTCTATTTTAAATGCAATGGCTATGGACATAAAATCTCAGACTGTAAATATAATGTAAGACCAAGGAATTTCACCAGTAGAAATGCTTTCTCTCCTTTGATGAATTATACAGTAGAATGTTATAAATGTCATAATTTTGGGCACATTGCAAGAAACTGTAGAAGTACATTTGCATCAAATCAGTTTCAGGGAAGAAAATTTCAATCAAACAGGATGAGTCAAAATAGAAAACTTCTCGAAAAACAAACACAAGCTATTGATAAGGGAAAGGCAAAACAAGAGCTCAAATCTACTATCAAAATGGAGTGGAAAGAAAAGGAGCGACTTAAGGAAGAAAAGGAATCCTTAATAGTACAAACAACATTTAAAGCATAGAATAAATATGTACCATGGATACTCGATAGTGGATGCTCCAGTCATATGACAGGTGACAAACAAAAATTTGAGAAGTTACAGAAATATGAAGGTGGATCAGTAAAGTTTGGTAATAATGATGGAGCTAAGATAGTTGGCAAAGGCTCAGTTAAAATTAGTGATGGAAAAATTAAGTCAGAAGAAGTCTTGTTTGTAGATGGGTTGAAACATAACTTGTTGAGCGTAAGTCAGATTTGTGATAAAGGTCATGAAGTAGTCTTTATGAAGCAGGGTTGTGAAGTCAAAAAAACAAATAGTGGAAAATTGATAGCAACTGGATCAAGGACATCTGGCAACCTGTACACGCTCTCAGAGACTTCAAAAGGAGCTTGTTTTATTGGACAAGAAGAAGAAAATTGGTTGTGGCACAAGAGACTCGGTCATATCAGTTTTGATAATCTAGTAAAAATCACCTCAAAAAGGGTAGTAAGAGATATTCCCACCATCAGCAAACCTGCAAACAACATTTGTGCTTCATGCCAAAAGGGGAAGCAAACTAGAGTCACATTCAAAACAAAAGAGTACTACACAAGCAAACCTTTGGAACTAATACACACTGACTTATGTGGACCCATGAGAACACAAAGCATAAATGGTGACAAATATTTTATGTTGTGCATTGATGACTATTCTAGAATGACTTGGATATTTTTCTTGAAGCATAAATCAGAAGCTTTTGATATGTTCAAAATTTTCAAAAACCAAGTTGAGAATGAAACAGGAAAGAGGATCAAATGTCTAAGATCAGATAGAGGAGGAGAATTCATTTCAGAGGAGTTTACAGAGTACTATGAAAAATACGGTATTAAGAGACAGTTTTCAGCAGCCAGGACACCTCAACAGAATGGAGTGGTAGAAAGAAAGAACAGGACAGTGCAAGAAATGGCATGGACTATGCTGGTTGAAAGCAGAGTAGCAGACAGATTTTGGAAAGAAGCAGTCCATACTACGGTGTATATCCAAAATAGGTACATGCTGAGAACACATGAAAGCAAAACTCCTTATGAGTTGTGGTTCGGTAAAAGGGCAACAACAAAATACCTCAAAGTTTTTGGCAACAAGTGCTACATCAAAAGAACTCGAAGATAATCTTGGTAAGTTTGAAGATAGAGCGGATGAAGGTATTTTTGTCGGTTATTCATCAAAAAGCAAAGCTTACAAATGCTACAACAAAAGGCTAAAGAAAATTGTGGACAGTGCCGATGTTAAATTTGATGAAGGTAGAGAACGAGTAATTAGCTATGAAACGAACTACCCAATCTATGAAGAAGCTATTGAAGGAGATGAGGAAAAAGAAATTGAAAAGATACAAAAAATTGACTCAGATGATTTAAGTTGTGATTCAAAAATGGAAGAAAATAAGAAATTCAAAACAGGCAGTTGGCAGAAAAATCATCCTAGAGAGCAAATAATTGGAGACCCCAAAGTTGGTGTTCAAACAAGAAGAAGAGTAGTAAGTAACTACTCTCTACTATCCAGCATTGAGCCCAAAAATGTTGCTGATGCAAGCAAAGATGAAAGTTGGATGAAGGCAATAAATGAAGAATTAGATCAGATCGAGAAAAACAAAACTTGGGAGTTAGTACCTAGACCTGCAAATAAAAATATAATCGGGACTAAATGGATTTTTTGAAACAAATTGAATGAAGACGGACAGGTAATAAGAAATAAAGCAAGATTGGTTTGCAAGGGCTATGCACAAGTTGAAGGCATTGACTTTGAGGAAACTTTTGCACCAGTAGCTAGACTAGAGGCAATTAGAATGTTTCTGGCTTTAGCAGTCTACAAGAATTTCAAAGTTTATCAAATGGATGTGAAATCAGCGTTTTTGAATGGGAAACTTGAAGAAGAAGTTTATATTGAGCAACCAGATGGTTTCCAACTTGGTGATGATCCCAACTTGGTTTGCAAGTTGAAGAAAGCATTATATGGCTTAAAACAGGCACCCCGAGCATGGTATGCAAGGCTAGACAACTATCTCACTCAACAAAGGTTTAAGAAAGGTATGGTGGATAGTAATTTGTATGTCAAAATAGAAAATGGGCATCTTATTGTTCTTGTTGTATACGTAGATGATATCATATTTGGCAGCAGCAAGGATGAGTCATGTAAAGATTTAGCAAATAAGATGCAGAAAGAATTTGAAATGTCAATGATTGGTGAACTTTCGTATTTCCTCGGGTTGCAAGTTAATCAAAATAAGAAGGGCATATTTATTTCTCAAGTTAAATATGTGAAAGAGATGTTAAAAAAGTTCACAATGGAGGATTGTAAGCCAGCTTAGCACACCCATGATGACAAGGTTGCAAGTTGAGCAAGGATGACAAATCTCCAACTGTTGATCAAACCATGTACAGATCTATGATTGGAAGCTTACTGTACCTAATAGCTACCGGACCAGATATTTTGTAGGCGAGTATGCATGGTAGCACGATTTCAGGCTAATCCCAAGGAGACTCATGTGACAACAGTGAAAAGGATTCTTCGATACCTCAAGGGTACTATGGAATATGGGTTATGGTATCCGAAAGGTAAAGACTTCACCCTTATTTCGTATTCAGATGCAGATTGGGCAGGATGTGTAGATGACAGAAAGAGTACCAGTGGAGGTGCATTCTACCTTGGAGACAGATTGGTCGCATGGCACAGTAAGAAACAAGAATCAGTTTCTTTATCGATAGTAGAGGCAGAATATATTGCAGCGACAACATGTTGTACGCAGGTATTGTGGATGAAACAAACTCTGAAAGATCTTGGTATTAGTTTCAGTGAGCCAATATCAGTTAAGTGTGATAACACCAGTGCCATTAACATCTCCAAGAATCCAGTTATGCATTCACGCACAAAACACATTGCTATCAGGTATCACTTTTTGAAGGAGAAAGTTGCGAAAGGTGAGGTTAAGTTGGATTTTGTTCCAACTACAGAGCAAGTAGCAGATATCTTCACAAAACCATTGCCCAAGGAAGTTTTTGAGTACCTTCGCAATAAATTGGGAGTGGTCACACTTCCCAAGAATTGACTAGCTACAGGGATCACATTCTTAGGGGGAGCATTTAAGTATTTGATTATCTTTGTGCTCATGTTCATGATTTTTGCTAAGTGTAATAAATTGTGTCTGAGAATGTTGTGTAAGGACTCAGGGGGAGTCTACAGTAGCCCTTTGGTATTATTGTCAAAGGGGGAGAAGAGTTACAAGAATTAGGAAATTGCACATGTGTTGCCAACAATTCCAAAGGGGGAGATTGTTGAGCAAGGTGCAGCAACAGTATTGTCATTGTTGTCAACACAGTCAGATAGATCTATTGATGCAGTGGACAAGAAGTTCAAAAGCCTTTCAGATGCAGAAGACAGGAGTTCAAAGGTTACTCAGAGTATGTACAGGGATTGTCCAAGAAAACCGAAGTGGCCCATATGCAAAAGATCAAAGAAAAAGACAAGTAAGAAAAGTGTCGCGATATCATGACATATACAACAGGCAAGAAAAACTGTCGTGATTTCGTGACATGTTGGAAGAGAGAGAAAAAGCAAGAAAAACTGTCACGATTTCGTGACATGTTGAAAGAGAGAAAAAGCAGGATAAACTATCACGATTTCGTGACATGTTGGAAGAGAAAAAGGCAAGTGGAAAAACTGTCATGATTTCATGACATGTTGGAAGAAAAAAGGCAAGTGGAAAAACTGTCATGATTTCGTGACATGTTGGAAGAAAAAAGGCAAGTGGAAAAACTGTCACGATTTCACATGTTGGAAGAAAAAAGGCAAGTGGAAAACTATCGTGATTTCGTGACATGTTGGAAGAGAAAAGGCAAGTGGAAAAACTGTCATGATTTCATGACATGTTGGAAGAAAAAGAGAAAGCAGGAAGAAGTGTCACGATTTCATGACAAGTTCGAAGAAAAGAGAACAAGTAAGAAAAGTGTCATGATTTCGTGACATGTCGCATTTTCATGACTAAAATAGGAGAGAGAAAGTGTAGTTGAAAAGTGTCATGATTTCGCGACATGTCGCATTTTCATGACAAAAGAAAGGAAGAGAAACAAAAGTGTCATGATATGCGACATGTCGATTTCACGAAAGAAGAGAAGGAGAAAAAAAGTGTCACGATATCGCGACATGTCCATTTTAAAAAGAAAAAGGAAGAGCAAAAGTGTCATGATATCGTGACATGTCGCATTTTCAAAAAGAAAAGGACAGGATAACAAAAGTGTCGCGATATCGCGACATGTTGTATTTTTGCAGGCCAAAGCTAAGAGAAAGAGCAAGGAGAAAAAGTGTCACGATATCATGACATGTTGTATTTTCGAGGGCCGAAGCAAAGAGAAAGCGTAAGGAGAAAAAGTGTCACGATATCACGACATGTAGCATTTTCACGATCCGAAGGCAAGAGAAAGAGCAAAGTAGAAAAAGTGTCACGATATTCAAAGACATGTATTTTCAGGGCAAAGCAGGAGAAAGAGAGAAGAAAAAGTGTCACGATATCTGACATTTGTTTTCACTATTGTTAAGTTGAAGCCGACGAAGTCCTATGGCACCGACTAAAGATTAGGGTTTACAATCGACTAAGATTAGGGTTTTCAATCGACTAAGATTAGGGTTTTCATCATGAAAATATTGTTATAAAAGGAGGGCTGTTTGGAGAATTTGGGAGGTGTCAAAGTGTGCAAAATACGGTCGCTGTGCGTAGAGAGCAAGTCGTGTCGAATCATTCTAAGTGTGGAATTTTGCTAAGAAAGCAGAGTGCGCAACAAGGAGAAGACGACTATGAAGTGTAGCAGAGTGTGCGAAGTGCTTGCGCAAAGAAAGCAGAGTGCGCAACAGGGAGAAGACGACTGTGAAGTGTAGCAGAGTGTGCGAAGTGCTTGCATAGAGAAAGCAGAGTGCGTAGGAAAAACAAAGGTGACCAGTCAGGGTCTAGCAAAAGCAAAGGTATCTTACTATCAATCTTCTAGTTTTAGAATTGAAGTCCAAGTTGGAGCTTGGCATCAGGGGTTGGTGCTCCTTTCTGTTGGTGCTGATAAATCAGGGGTTGGTGCTCCTTCCAGTGGGTGCTGGTAAAATTGTTTGTAAAGTTGTTGCTTTGCAAAGGCTGGATTTGGATGGTAGTCCAAGCAATCATTTTTGAGGAGTAGCCACTTTGGTGAACCTCGTTAAATCTTGTGTTGTGTGATGTTCTCTTGTGATACTTGCTTTATCTGGTTCTAAGGTTTCTTATTTCTGTTTTAAGAGCTGTGAATTTAAGTTAAAAGAGCTACACTGATTCACCCCCCCTCTCAGTGTCATTGTAAGACTAACAATCGAATGTTGCAAGTTCAATAGCATCTACCAGTAGTAGCGAAATAGACCAAGGTTATTCATAAGTTCTATGCTTTGGAGCAACACACGTAATGAATGCCAGTTACAAATTGGGACCATAACATCCATTAGGAGGAAATTCTGAGCACATGGAGGTAAATATTTCATAAAGAAATTTTAATTCTTTCATAATTATTTAGGAGGATAATTTTAGAAATTAGGATAAATAAGGGGTTTAATTAAGATATTAAACCATAAAAGCAATATTGATTATTTTTGGATAGCTTTGAAATTGATTTGAAAGGTTAATTATTTAGTTTTGCAAGAGAATTTTAATATTTAGGAATTGAAGCATTATTTTACAAATATTATCATTTTCTAAATTTCTAATTAGGGAGATATAAGGAATACTACACCAAAATTTAGATAATTCAAAAATAGCAAACTAAACCATTGACAATAAAAGAAGTCAAACATTGTATCAAGACTATATTATAAGCCTACAAAACTTGAGTTTTGAAAAGGTTATGTCAAGGTTGATCATATACTCAAAAATAGGGAGTCATAAGGTAGATATCTTCATATTAGAAAATTGAAAACTTCATAGCCATGGATCATTGGTATATAGATTAGGAGCAAGTAAACATATGACTGGAAACATACATCGATTTAATTATCTACAAAAGATAGATGAGAAACCAGTAAAAGGAATTGGAAATATTTTAATCAATTTAAACAATGGAAAAAGGATAATTAAATACGTTATGTATGTCCCTGGTATTACCACCAATCTTCTTTCAGTTTCACAACTTATGGATCAAAACTTGATAGTAGAATTCAAAGTGGTTAATGGTAGAAAACAGTGTCATATTATCAGACAAGGAAAAAAGGTTGCCATAGGGTCTTATAAAACTGGTCTATTTGTCTTGGATACTGCAACACATTCAACACTCTCAGAATAAATTTTAGATATTTGGCATAAACGGTTGGGTCATACTGGTATAGCATCCTTAAATAAAATGTGCAAATATAAAATGGTATATGGAATGCCAAATATTTCCTTGGAGTCTACTATTTGTCCAGAATGCATAGCAAGAAAACAACATATAAACCCTTTCAACTTCGTTAGCAAAGAACTCAGCAACCACTAGAATTAATATATATAGATCTATGTGGGCCAATGAATATTGATAGTATTGGACACAAGAATTTTCAATTATTTATTCATGATCACACCAAGAAAATGTGGGTATACTTCATGAACTACAAATCAAAGGTATTCAGTCACTTTAAACAATTTAAACTCTAAGTAGAAAAAGAATCAGAAAGAACTATCAAAAACCTTGGTTCAAATAGAGGAGGAGAACTTGTATCAAAAGAATTCAATCTATTTCTAGAAAAAAAATAGAATCAAAATACAACTCACTACATCATACTCACCTCAATAAAAGGGAATTGCAAAAATAAGGAATAGATCCATAATGGAAATGGTAAGATGCATGTTAAAATAAGCAAATATTGATCGTCAATATTGGGTAGAAGCAGTCAAAACAATAGTATATATACAAAATATACTACCTACTAGAATACTCAAACATATTACACCAAAAGAAGCATGGTCAGGATGAAAACCAAACATTGGAAATTTAAAAAATTTAAATGTAAATCCTGAAGAACACAAGCTTATACTGAGAGGGGGGGTGAACATTATAAGACCTCTTTTTACTTTTTCCATTATACTTCAAAATAGTAAAGCAATATACCCAAAGCAATATCAAATCAATGCACAATATCATCCACAAAGTGACACCAATTTTAACGTGGTTCACCCGAATGGCTGGGCTACGTTCACAAAACTTTTCTCTAAAAGTTATCTCAAAGTTCTTTGGGAATCCTTCCCAATTACAATGTTTATGAGCCTCGGCCCAAAGGAGATACCTTCCCCCAATCAGAATTTATGAGCCTCTGCTCAAAGGAGATACCTTACCCCAATCAAAATTTATGAGCCTCTGCTCAAAGGAGATACCTTCCCCTCTGCTCTGGAAATGATCCCTTAGAAGATCAACTGCCTCTACCTCTTGCCAGCATGTGTAACTCCTTTCCACTGAAGACCTCTTGTCCTCAATGCTTAGCCTAAGAGACCTCTGCCTTCTATGATCACGTCCATAACAGCTCAGCAACCTATACCAAACATAGTCAGTCGGTCTAGTACAAGTCTTCCTCTGTCTATTATATCTATCTAACTCTTGAAAAAATCAATCCTCTACATACAAGCCTTCTCAAAGACTTGCCAAATTTGTCCTCAGGTTCTTCTCATAGAACCAGTGCACCTATGTCCTTAAGTTCTCTGATAGAACTATCAAACTCAGCTCACAAGTCCTCTGCTAGGACCTATCCAAATATTCTCACAATTCCCCACCAGAACCTATCCAAAACTACTCACAAGTCCTCACCGAAACCTATCCAAAAACTGCTCACAAGTCCCCACCGAAACCTGTCCAAAAACTGCTCATAAGTCCCCACCGAAACCTGTCCAAAAACTCAGCAAGCTCACCAAGAAAAATTTCTTAGTAGGAAATCACAAAGTGAATTGTTAGAGACCCAATGTGATTTTTCAACCTCATAGAAGCATAAAGAGAATTGTTAGAGACTCAATATGTTCTATACTTAACTCCCAATCTCAAAACTCAACTCAAATCAACTCAACTTAATCTCAATCTCAAATCTAAAAACTCAACTCAATATCTGAAATGGATAGGATAGAATGCTTTCTTTCAAGAACATGAAACCCCAACAATTGCCAACTATTCAAAGAATCACATAACAATGATACTCATGTTCTTTTCACCATCAATTAGGGCTTCAACAACAATGCTCATCAAACAAGGTTCAATCAACACCATTCAACTCAAAACACAACCTTGAAGCATTTCACAATCAACATCAGAAAAGGAAACAAGTAGAACTCTTTTTCTCTCCAATATTGTTTGAACAAAGAGCATCCACCAACTCAAATCACAATAGCACAAAACACCTTTTCAAATCATCAACAAAGAAGTAAGCCCAAAACTCTAACCAAGTAAAGAATAGCTTTATTATAACCAATTTAATGAAAGCTAATATCAATCTCAAATCTGCCCACTTAAGGTTTCACAACTTCACACAAGAAGCAATTCTAACCTTAAAACATCATGCTTTCATTTCCATAATCAACCAAAAACACTCTCAACATTACAAGAAATATTTATCCCTTATACACCTTATTTCTCCCTTATAGTCTTATCAACAATAAACTTTATCTCTCATAAGAATGCAATAATATAATGCAAACAACACCTTCAAAAGAATATTTTATCAAAATAAAGCAAGCTTCAAACTCCTTATAACTCCTAAGTTGTTTTTCCATCTAACAACTTCCTCCATCCGCAAAATACACTAGCAAAAATTAATTTCAAAAATACCTTGGCCAACACCAAAAATTGCGCTATGGAGAAATTGTGCATGAACTCTAACACCACCCGCTGCATCCACTTCAACGAAGAAAAACCCTTTCACATTATTCGAACGTGGAACCTCCCGTTTGGGTAGCATGCCAACAGCCTAGCCGCTACCGATGCGCCAAAGACGTCCAGTGAGGTTTAAACCTCACTCTATTTCCCTTGTACCTTTTGTGCCAAGGCTAAAATAAATAATAGGCCTCCCTGTCTTCTAACGCAAACGACGATGACAAAACCTTACAACAGATACAAAAAATGAACAACAGATATCCGAACAATGGATCACAAAATCTCAACGAGGAAGAAATCAAACATCAGATCACGAATTCACAGCGAGCAACACCTTTCGAAAATGTGGATGGGATTATCTTTGATCTTCATCATGGGAGATTTATATGCATATTTCCCATAAACTCTTGACGTCAACGAGGATTTTAACACGTCGACGGAGGAGTTTAACACATCAACGGAGGTCTTGGCTAGCGCCCACAAACTTAGAACATAGCGCCATCAAAGTTAAGACATTTGTGCCATGGGTTAGGAGAACCCAATGCAAACAAATAAATTAATATTTATTTAAAAATAATTAATAGGAACCTTAACAAGGTTTTAATTATTTAAATAAATACTTCCTCCTAAACCCAAATGCATTAAACTAATGCATCCACCTGTAATCTTTAAACCTTCCAACTTGGGGTTTACAAAAGACCTTTGAAACTGTCATGCCGTAACCTTCATCAAAACAAGTTATTTGACATCAAATCAAATTCCTTCAAGAGCTTCTTGACATCAATGACAACTTATACACTTGAGCAAAGGCAATGTACCCAAAGTACCCAAAATTTCCAACAATCTCCCCCTTTGTCATTGATGGCAAACCTTTACTGAAAACACTTCTCAAGAGCCAAAACTAAAACCAACTATGCTAACAACTGAGAATCTTCCTTTGAATTTTTTCTCCCCCTGATTTGAAGCTCTCCTCTTCACTTTGAATCTCTCCCCCTTACTCATATCTCTACCCCTTTGTCATCAATGGCAAAAGGGTCACCTTTGGGGTTCAGGACTAAGAATGAGCCTCTTACCTTAGTCCCTCCCCCACCTCCTGATGAGGTGATTAATTCTAGGGTGGGAGTACAACTCCCATTAGGCACTGATCATCATCAGCGTCTATAACTTCCTTGTCGGGCCTTCTCTTGAACTCTTTGCCCATATTCCTGTTCTTGTCATTGTTCTTGTTCTTGTTCTCATCCCTGTTCTTGTCCATGCCTTGATCCTTGGACCTGATCATGCCACTATTCCTGTTCCTATATTCTAGAATTTTAGCTCTACACTATCTGATTATGTGACCATTGTTGCACTTGAAACACTTGACGATGTTGTTTCTCTGAGATAAACCTGATCTTTGAATCCACCAGTTTTGACCAAACCTGTTCTGACCAAACCTGTTCTGACCAAACCTATTCTGGCCAAACCTGTTCTGACCAAACCTGTTCTGACCAAACCTATTCTGGCCAAACCTATCCTAACCAAACCTATTCTGACCAAACCTGTTCCTATTATTTGCCTTGCAATAAACTGCCTTGTGCCCAAACCGTTGACAAGAGTAGCAATACCCTTGAAAGTAACTAGCATTTCTGAAACTATCATTTACCTTCTTCACTTGAGCCATGCAATGTGAAGCCATGTGACAAAACCTGTGACAAGCAAAACATCTGCCTTGAAACTTCCCTTTATTTGACCTCTTAGGTTCTGAAAAATTCTTCTTCTCATTCTGAATTATGTTTTCTGTTTCTGTGCATCTATCATTCAAGGACTCCTTTTCTGGAATACTTTCCTCATCAGAACTCTCTTCCTTTTGGAGTCTCTTACTAGACTCTCCAACTTGTTCCTTGTGTGGCTTAACAAAATCAAGGCTTGATTTATCTGTTGTCTTTCTTTGACCTTTGATGAGTGACTTAACCTTTTTGGAGCTATCTTGAAACCTGTAAAGCTTATCCTTGTACTCTTTAGTTTCCTCTTTCAAAGAAGCCATTTTATGTTCTAACTCACTATACTCAAGAACTTTAGACTCTAACTCATCCTTGAGTTCCTGTGTCTTAACTATAGAGAAGTCAAGACTTTCTATAAGATCATCTCTCTCCATACAACATTCATCTAACTTATCCTTGAGTCTAGCATTCTTCTTTCTTTCATTTTTCAAAGCACTAAGAGCACTAATAAGTTCACCTTTAAGATCTACTTCTCCTTTCTCTATATCTTCCTCTATTTGTTTGCTTTTTGAATCATCAAAGCCTTTTTTAGATTTCTTATCACTAGAGGTGCTACCCTTTTCAAAAACCATACATGCATCTTCCTTATAGTTTTCTGAAGCATCCTCATACATACTAGAAACCAAATCATTATTTGTGCAATCATCCTCGAGGTGACCAAAGTTTCCACATCTAAGACATTTCATGATAATGAATCTATGTTTTGATTCTTCCTCTTTTTTTGATATGAACAACATCTCATTTTCATCATCACTTGAAGAACTTTCACTATCACTACTAGAACACTTACTTGCTTTGTCTAGGTAGAAACTCTTCTTGTGCTTGTGAGAATACCTCTTTCCTTGATTGTTATGCTCATCTTTGTTTTTCCTGTGATGCTTGTGCTTTTCAGAATCCTTGCTCTTAGAATCATGTTTATCTTCATCACTTTCATTCTTAGGAATAGTACAGTCAGTAGCATAATGACCAAACTTTCCACAATTTAAACATCTTACATTTTTTATACTTTTGTGCTTTCTAGAGAACTTGCCTTTCTTGTTGTAATATGCCTCTTCATCACTAGAAGACTCATCACTATCTTGAAGTTGTTTACCCTTGGATTTCTTGGTAGCTTTGAAAGCTGCCTCTTTCTTGACATCAACCTTCACTTGAGTTCTTAACTCAAATGCTGCAAGTATACTATGGAGCTCATCCTTTTTCAACTTATCCAAATCTTTAGCTTCCTCAATAGCAAAAATCTTTTCACTAAATCTATTAGGAAGAGATCTTAAAATCTTATCACAAACATCATTTTCAGCAAGCTCAAGATCTAAGTCTTTCATGGAGTTAACAACCTCATCCATACGAATCATGTAATCACTAATATTTTCATCATCATTCATCTTGAGTTATTCAAACATACCTTTGAAGTGTCTCAAATTGGCCTTTCTGACATTTGTATCACTTGTATGAACCACCTTCAACTGATTCCACATTTCACTAGCTGTCTTGTAGTGAATCACTTTGGTGAGATCTGCTTTATGTAAGCCTTTCAGGATTGCATTCATTGCTTTTGAATTGCTGTGATGTAGAAACCTTTCTTCTTTAGTATTAGGACCATGTTCAGGAATAGTGTACTCATCTTCAATCACTTCCCAAACCTCATTCCCAAGTGCCATTAGATGAACCTTCATCCTTGCACTCCAAAGACCAAAATCTGACCCATCAAGAATAGGTATTGCATTGCCACTTGAATGATCCATTGTGTTCTTTACTAGCTTTTTCTTCAAGATTTTAAACTTTCCGAAGGCACCTGCTCTGATACCAATTGAAGAACACAAGCTTATACTGAGAGGGGGGTGGTGAACAGTATAAGACCTCTTTTTACTTTTTCCATTATACTTCAAAACAGTAAAGCAATATACCCAAAGCAATATCAAAGCAATGCACAATATCATCCACAAAATGACACCAATTTTAATGTGGTTCACTTAGAATGGTTGGGCTACGTTCACAAAACTTTTCTCTAAAAATTATCTCAAAGTTCTTTGGGAATCCTTCCCAATTACAATGTTTATGAGCCTCGGCCCAAAGGAGATACCTTCCCCCAATCAGAATTTATGAGCCTCTACTCAAAGGAGATACCTTCCCCCAATCAAAATTTATGAGCCTCTGCTCAAAGGAGATACCTTCCCCTCTACTCTGGAAATGATCCCTTAGAAGATCAACTGCCTCTACCTCTTGCCAACACGTGGAACTCCTTTCCATCGAAGACCTCCTGTCCTCAATGCTTAGCCTAAGAGACCTTTGCTTTCTATGATCATGTCCATAGCAGCTCAGTAACTTGTACCAAACATAGTCAGTCAGTCTAGTACAATTCTTCGTCTGTCTGTCAGATCTTTCCAACTCTTGAACAAATCAATCCTCTGCATACAAGCCTTCTCAAAGACTTGCTAAATTTTTCCTCAGGTTCTTCTCATAAAACCAGTGCACCTCTATCCTCAAGTTATCTGATAGAACTATCAAACTTAGCTCACAAGTCCTCTGCTAGGACCTGTCCAAATCTGCTCACAAGTCCCCACCAGAACCTATCCAAAACTGCTCACAAGTCCTCACCGAAACCTGTCCAAAAACTGCTCACAAGTCTCCACCGAAACCTATCCAAAAATTGCTCATAAGTCCCCATCGGAACCTATCCAAAAACTCAGCAAGCTCACCAAGAAAACTTTATTAGTAGGAAATCACAAAGTGAATTGTTAGAGACCCAATGTCATTTGTCAACCTCATAGAAGCATAAAGAGAATTGTTAGAGACTCAATATGTTCTATACTCAACTCCCAATCTCAAAACTCAACTCAAATCAACTCAGCTCAATCTCAATCTCAAATCTAAAAACTCAACTCAATATCTTAAATGGATAGGATAGAATGCTTTCTTTCAAGAACATGAAACCCCAACAATTACCAACTATGCAAAGAATCACATAACAATGATACTCATGTTCTTTTCACCATCAATTAGGGCTTCAACAACAATGCTCATCAAACAAGGTTCAATCAACACCATTCAACTCAAAACACAACCTTAAAGCATTTCACAATCAACATCAGAAAAAGAAACAAGTAGAACTCCTTTTCTCTATAATATTGTTTGAACAAAGAGCATCCACCAACTCAAATCACAATAGCACAAAACACCTTTTCAAATCATCAACAAAGAAGTAAGCCCAACACTCTAACCAAGTAAAGAATATCTTTATTATAACCAATTTAATGAAAGCTAATATCAATCTCAAAGCTGCCCACTTAAGGTTTCACAACTTTACACAAGAAGCAATTCTAACCTTAAAACATCATGCTTTCATTTCCATAATCAACCAAAAACACTCAACATTACAAGAAATATTTATCCCTTATACACCTTATTTCTCCCTTATAGTCTTATCAACAATAAACTTTATCTCTCATAAGAATGCAATAAGATAATGCAAACAACACCTTCAAAAGAATATTTTATCAAAATAAAGCAAGCTTCAAACTCCTTATAACTCCTAAGCTATTTTTCCCTCTAACAACTTCCTCCATCCGCAAAATACACTAGCAAAAATTAATTTTGAAAATACCTTGGCCAACACCAAAAATTGCACTATGGAGAAATTGCACATGAACTCTAACACCACCTGTTGCATCCACTTCAACAAAGAAAAACCATTTCGTGTTATTCGAACGCGAAACCTCTCGTTCGGGTAGCACGCCAACAGCATAGCCGCTACCGGTGAGCCAAAGGCGTCCGATGAGGTTTAAACCTCACTCTATTTCCCTTGTACCTTCTGTGCCAAGGCTAAAATAAACAACAAGCCTCCTTGTCTTCTGATGTGAATGATGACGACGAAACCATACGACGGATACAAAAAATGAACGGCGGATATCCGAACAGCGGATCATGAAATCTCAGCGAGGAAGAAATCGAACATCAGATCATGAATTCATAGTGAGCAACACCTTTCAAAAATGTGGATGGGATGATCTTTGATCTTCATCGTGGAATATTTATATGCATATTTCCCATAAACTCTTGACGTCGACGAGTTTAACACGTCGGAGAAGGAGTTTAACACGTCGAAAGAGGTCTTGGCTAGTGCCCACAAACTTAGAACATAGCGCCATCAAATTTAAGACATTTGCGCCATGGGTTAGGAGAACCCAATGCAAACAAATAAATTAATATTTATTTAAAAATAATTAAAAGGAACCTTAACAAGGTTTTAATTATTTAAATAAATACTTCCTCCTAAACCCAAATCCATTAAACTAATGCATCCACCTGTAATCTTTAAACCTTCCAACTTGGGGTTTACAAAAGACCTTTGAAACTGTCATGTCGTAAACTTCATCAAAACAAGTTATTTGACATCAAATAAAATTCCTTCAAGAGCTTCTTGACATCAATGACAACTTATACACTTGAACAAAGGCAATGTACCCAAAGCACCCAAAATTTCCAACAATCTCCCCCTTTGTCATTGATGGCAAACCTTTACTGAAAACACTTCTCAAGAGCCAAAATTGAAACCAACTGTGCTAACAACTGAGAATCTTCCTTTGAAGTTTTGCTCCCCCTAACTTGAAGCTCTCCTCTTCACTTTGAAGCTCTCCCACTTACTCATATCTCTCCCCATTTGTCATCAATGGCAAAAGGGTCACCTTTGGGGCTCGGGACTAAGAATGAGCCTCTTACCTTAGTCCCTCCCCCACCTCCTGATGAGGTTATTAATTTTGGGGTGGGAGTACAACTCCCATTAGGCACCAATCATCATCAGCGTCTATAACTTCCTTGTCGGGCCTTCTCTTGAACTCTTTGCCCATATTCCTGTTCTTATCACTGTTCTTGTTCTTGTTCTCATCCCTGTTCTTGTCCATGCCTTTATCCTTGGACCTAATCATGCCACTGTTCCTGTTCCTGTATTTTGGAATTTTAGCTCTACACTGTCTGATTATGTGACCTTCATTGTTGCACTTGAAACACTTGACGATGTTGTTTCTCTGAGATAAACCTGATCTTTGAATCCACCAGTTCTGACCAAACCTGTTCTGACCAAACCTATTCTGACCAAACCTATTCTGAACAAACCTGTTCTGACCAAACCTGTTCTAGCCAAACCTGTCTTGACCAAACCTGTTCCTATTATTTGCCTTGCAATAAACTGCCTTATGCCCAAACCGTTGACAAGAGTAGCAATACCCTTGAAAGTAACTAGCACTTCTGAAACTGTCATTTACCTTCTTCACTTGAACCATGCAATGTGAAGCCATGTGACCAAACCTATGACAAGCAAAACATCTACCTTGAAACTTCCCTTTATTTGACCTCTTAGGTTCTGAAAACTTCTTCTCATTCTAAATTCTTTTTTCTATTTCTATGCATCTATCATTCAAGGACTCCTTTTCTAAAATACTTTCCTCATCAGAACTCTCTTCCTTTTAGAGTCTCTTACTAGACTCTCCAACTTGTTCCTTGTGTGGATTAACAAAACCAGGGCCTGTTTTATCTGTTGTCTTTCTTTGACATTTTTTGGAGCTATCTTGAAACCTGTAAAGCTTATCCTTGTACTCTTTAGTTTCCTCTTTCAAAGAAGCCATTTTATGTTCTAACTCACTATACTCAAGAACTTTAGACTCTAACTCATCCTTGAGTTCTTGTGTCTTAGCTATAGAGAAGTCAAGACTTTCTATAAGATCATCTCTCTCCATACAACATTCATCTAACTTATCCTTGAGTCTAGCATTCTTCTTTCTTTCCTTTTTCAAAGCACTAAGAGCACTAATAAGTTCACCTTTAAGATCTACTTCTCCTTTCTCTATATCTTCCTCTATTTGTTTACTTTTTGAATCATCAAAGCCTTTTTTAGAATTCTTATCACTAGAGGTGCTACCCTTTTCAAAAACCATACATGCATCTTCCTTATAGTTTTTTGAAGCATCCTCATACATACTAGAAACCAAATCATTATTTGTGCAATCATCCTCAAGGTGACCAAAGTTTCCACATCTAAGACATTTCATGATAATGAATCTATGTTTCGATTCTTCCTCTTTTCCTGATATGAACAACATCTCATTTTCATCATCACTTGAAGAACTTTCACTATCACTACTAGAACACTTACTTGCTTTGTCTAGGTAGAAACTCTTCTTGTGCTTGTGAGAATACCTCTTTCCTTGATTGTTGTGCTCATCTTTGTTTTTCCTATGATGCTTGTGCTTTTCAGAATCCTTGCTCTTAGAATCCTATTTATCTTCATCACTTTCATTCTTAGGAACAGTACAGTCAGTAGCATAATGACCAAACTTTCCATAATTGAAACATCTTACATTTTTCATACTTTTGTGCTTTCTAGATAACTTGCCTTTCTTGCTGTAATATGCCTCTTCATCACTAGAATACTCATCACTATCTTGAAGTTGTTTACCCTTGGATTTCTTGGTAGCTTTGAAAGCTACCTCTTTCTTGACATCAACCTTCACTTGATTTCTTAACTCAAATGCTACAAGTATACTATGGAGCTCATCCTTTTTCAACTTATCCAAATCTTTAGCTTCCTCAATAGCAAAAATATTTTCACTAAATCTATTAGAAAGAGATCTTAAAATCTTATCACAAACATCATTTTCAGCAAGCTCAAGATCTAAGTCTTTCATGGAGTTAACAACCTCATCCATACGAAGCATGTAATCACTAATATTTTCATCATCATTCATCTTGATTTGTTCAAACATACCTTTGAAGTGTCTCAACTTGGAATTTCTGAAATTTGTATCACCTATATGAACCACCTTCAACTGATTCCACATTTCATTAGCTATCTTGCAGTGAATCACTTTGGTGAGATCTGCTTTATGTAAGCCTTTCAGGATTGCATTCATTGCTTTTGAATTGTTGTGATGTAGGAACCTTTCTTCTTTAGTATTAGGACCATGTTCAGGAATAGTGTACTCATCTTCAATCACTTCCCAAACCTCATTCCCAAGTGCCATTAGATGAACCTTCATCCTTGCACTCCAAAGACCAAAATCTGACCCATCAAGAATAGGTGTTGCATTGCCACTTGAATGATCCATTGTGTTCTTTACTAGCTTTTCCTTCAAGCTGTTAAACTTTTCGAAGGCACCTGCTCTAATACCAATTGAAGAACACAAGCTTATACTGAGATGGGGGGGTTAACAGTATAAGACCTCTTTTTAATTTTTCTATTATACTTCAAAATAGTAAAAAAATATACCCAAAGCAATATCAAAGCAATGCACAATATCATCCACAAAGTGACACCAATTTTAACGTGGTTCACCCAGAATGGCTGGGCTACGTCCATAAAACTTTTCTCTAAAATTTATCTCAAAGTTCTTTGGGAATCCTTCCCAATTACAATTTTTATGAGCCTCGGCCCAAATGAGATACCTTCCCCCAATCAGAATTTATGAGCCTCTGCTCAAAGGAGATACCTTCCCCCAATCAGAATTTATGAGCCTCTGCTCAAAGGAGATACCTTCCCCTCTACTTTGGAAATGATCCCTCAGAAGATCAACTGCCTCTACCTCTTGCCAGCACGTGGAACTCCTTTCCACCGAAAACCTCCTATCCTCAATGCTTAGCCTAAGATACCTCTACCTTCTATGATCACGTCCACAACACTCTAACCAAGTAAGAAATAGCTTGATTATAACCAATTTAATGAAAGCTAATATCAATATCAAAGCTTCCCACTTAAGGTTTCACAACTTCACACAAGAAGCAATTCTAACCTTAAAACATCATGCTTTCATTTGCATAATCAACCAAAAACACTCTCAACATTACAAGAAATATTTATCCCTTATGCACCTTATTTCTCCCTTATAGTCTTATCAACAATAAAATTTATCTCTCATAAGAATGCAATAAGATAATGCAAACAACACCTTCAAAAGAATCTTTTATCAAAATAAAGCAAGCTTCAAACTCCTTATAGCTCCTAAGCTGTTTTTCCCTCTAACAACTTCCTCCATCCGCAAAATACACTAGCAAAAATTAATTTTGAAAATACCTTGGCCAACACCAAAAATCATGCTATGGAGAAATTGTGCACGAACTCTAACACCACCCGCTATGTCCACTTCAATGAAGAAAAACCCTTTCACGTTATTCGAACACGGAACCTCCTGTTCGGGTAGCGCGCCAACAGCCTAGCCGCTATCGGTGCACCAAAGGCGTCCGATGAGGTTTAAACCTCACTCTGTTTCCCTTGTACCTTCTATGCTAGGGCTAAAATAAACAACAGGCCTCCCTGTATTCTGACGTGAACGACGATGATGAAACCTTACGACGGATACAAAAAATGAACGACGGATATCCGAATAGCGGATCACAAAATCTCAGCGAGGAAGAAATTGAACATCAGATCGTGAATTCACAGCGAGCAACACCTTTCGAAAATTCGGATGGGATGATCTTTGATCTTCATCATGGGAAATTTATATGCATATTTCCCATAAACTCTTGACATCGGCAAGGAGTTTAACACGTCGACGGAGGAGTTTAACATGTCGATGGAGGTCTTGGCTAGCGCCCACAAACTTAGAACATAGCATCATCAAAGTTAAGACATCTGCGCCATGGGTTAGGAGAAACCAATGCAAACAAATAAATTAATATTTATTTAAAAATAATTAAAAGGAACCTTAACAAGGTTTTAATTATTTAAATAAATACTTCCTCCTAGACCCAAATGCATTAAACTAATGCATCCACCTGTAATATTTAAACCTGCCAACTTGGGGTTTACAAAAGACCTTTGAAACTGTCATGCCGTAACCTTCATCAAAACAAGTTATTTGACATCAAATCAAATTCCTTCAAGAGCTTCTTGACATCAATGACAACTTATACACTTGAGCAAAGGCAATGTACCCAAAGTACCCAAAATTTCCAACAAATCCTATATGCATATCCCAAAACAAAAAGGACAAAATTATATGACAAAACTATGGCTGGAACATTTTTTGGGTAAGATGATGAATCCATAGAATACATAATAATGGATCCAAACACAAAGAAGATATACATTAGTAGAGATGTGAGCTTTTATGAGAATCTCAAGGTCAATAATGAAGAACTAAATAAAAACACGAAAATCATACTACCCTTTCAAGAAGAAGAATAAAAAAATATAGATCCAAAATCAAAATACAATAATGAAGAAAGTGAACAGATAGAACCAACCACCATTGCTCAAAATAAATATCCCATATGGTATAGAGATACAATAAGAGCAGCTAACTTAGAACAAATTCCAGATCTCACTACCATAAGACCTCAAACTTGAATTCAAACTAGAATGAATAGAGGATTGCTAAGTACATTAGAAGAGCCAACAACAATAACTCAAGCCCTAAGTCAATCTTCCTAGAAGGCAGTCATAGAATCATAATATTCATCTCTACAAGATAACAACACATGGAAGTTGGTAGAATTACCACCAGGTAATAAAGTTGTAGGTTGCAAATGGATATACAAAACCAAATACAAAGCATATGGGACACTTGACAAGTACAAAGATAGATTAGTAGCAAAAGGGTATACTCAGACAGAGTAAATTGACTATGAAGAGACATTTGCACCAACATCTAGAATGACTACTATCAAAATAGTATGTGCATTAGCAACTCATCAGGGATGGAAACTACATCAAATGGATGTAAAAAGTGTCTTTCTTAATGGTGACTTAGAATAGGAAGTCTACATGTCACAACCAGAAGGATTTTTGGTTAAAGGTAAAGAACATAAAGTCTACAAACTGAAAAAATCCCTATATGGTCTATAACAAGCTCCTAGGGCATGGAACATAAAAATCAATAATCATCTATTATAGCTCAATTTCAAAAGAAGTGCATCAGATCTAAGCCTATATACAAATAAAATTGGAAGTAACATACTTATCTTTATAGTATATGTTGATGATATAGTGATCACTGGCAGGTCAAAAAAACTAATAGATGAGATAAAAAGAGATCTAGAGAAGGTATTTGAGATGATAGATCTAGATCTAATGAATTATTTTCTTGGTCTAGATATTCATCAAGGTGAAGACAAGATTACTATTACATAATCAAAATATGCAAATTCTCTACTTGAGAAATATAAAATAAATGAGTGTAAACCCAAGGACACACCCATGGAACAAGGAATTCAGTTATCTAGAAATGATGTATCACCTTTAGTTTCAGCAACTAGGTATCAAAAATTGATTGGAAGTCTCCTATATTTAACAAATAATTGATCATATCTAGTCTTTGCTGTAAATTATCTTTCAATATTTATGCAAGAGCCAAGAGAGAGTCATTGGAAAGCTACAAAAAAATATTACAATATATTAATAAGATTACAAATTATGGACTAGCCTATATGAAGTATGTTAAGGATTTTTTTCTACAGGGATATTTTGATTTCGATTATGCAGGTTCTATTTATGATTAAAAATATACTTTAGGATATATCTTCTATCTTGGATCAAGTCCAATATCATGGCACAGTAAGAAACAACATGCAGTTGCTCAATCCTCCATTGAAGTAGAATATTGTGCAGCTAGAGACACAATATGTGAAGCATTATGGCTATAGTATATACTATTTGATTTTGGAGTCATTTGAGAGTCAAATATGATACATTGTGATAATCAAGGAGCTATCTATCTAATCAAAAATCCAAATGTACACGAATGGACCAAGCATATTGAAGCACAATATCATTTTATTCGAGATCATTTTCAAAAATCATCATATCAAAATAAAAATATGTACCTACAGAAGAACAACTAGTAGATATATTTACAAAGGCATTAGGTACAAATAATTTTCAGGTCTTCATAGAGCATCTATGTAGATCAAGAGAAAGGTAAACCAAATAATGTAATACAGGGGGGTGTTAGAAAATATATATTACATTACTTGGTTCACCTTAGTTACATTATTAGAATAGGAGTTTATCTTAGGTTAAGTAGTTACTTGGAGAAGAAGCAATAAATGCACAAGTGTTAGAATGTGCAATAATGTAAATGTGCATGTAGTCCACATGTACATGAGTCTTTATAATAGAAATTACAAATATCTATAATGCAATATGTATATGTGTCTTTAAATTAGGATATTGAAGAGTCACATACTAGTATATATATATGACCAAGCATTGTAATAAAGTGTGCAAGCATGCTTTAGAGCATGTACTAGTAGAATGTTATTCATATTGTATCAAGTTATTCAAATTTTTGTGAGCCTCCATTAATGGATATTACATGAGTTGTTTCAAAAGTTTCTCATGTTATTTACATGCTTATTAGTTAGCCATTATCTTAGATATAACATTGCCTGCTTATTTCAATACTTGTGGGTTCAATTCCTTCAAGTTTATAGCCTCAAAATCTAATAGTGGTATTAGATCCATAAGGTAATTTGACAGGAGAGAGGAAATATCCATTGTAAGAATTTTGAAAATTAATTTGGCTAGAGTCTTTCCACAAAGTTGCAGGAAAACTTGTGAAGACTAGGACTCGGCATAGATTACACTAGTTTCGAAGATTAACTGGTGAAGATTGTTATTTTTAGATTGGAAGTGATTTGCATTATAAACTTCTAATACTTTGTTGCAGAAGGATTGGCCATTGGAGGATATTTGAAGAAAACTCTTGATAAGAAGTTTTTTTTGGGACAATCACCATCCAAAAACATGCCCATTTGAAAGCAGATTTTAAAGAGTTAGAGGAGAGCAAATTTGAAGGAGGAAGTTGAAGATTTCTTAGCTAAAATTTCACCATTTTGGGCAGCAATCAAAAGGTATAGCTTCTCAGGACCAATGAGGGTCATATTTCATTTATTGTTCAAAGTTGTTGATAGGCACTGCAAGGAGAAAATGTGTGCCTAAAGTGCATATGAAATCCACCTTTCATGAGTAGAGAACAAGACATGTCTTTGAGCTAATAATTACTGGTATTTTTCAAATTAGTGAATAACTCAAACACAACAGTAGTGGTGTTGTTTGGTAGGATTCAAACCTTGGTTTTTGAGACCCCCACAAGAGAATGAGAATTAGGGCTTCCCATAGTGCCAACCATTCTAGTATTCGTGAGGATGCTATACCCTAGCCGTTGTCATTGTTGTGTAATATGAAGACAAAAGATATTATTTCCTGTGAAGATGTAGCACAAAACCCTTGCACACTATCCACAGAGAGTCCTTGATGATAGATAAGTCCACTAGTGGAATAGCCATTTCCACCTTGAAGAAATTTTCTCCTTGTACGTGCTTAGGCTTGACTGGTGAAGATATTTTCATAGACCTTGTACTATTGCAGGGAATAATATTGGATAAATTTATTAAATAGCATCAAGACCCTTACTCATTGATGCAAATGTGAACCATTTCCAGAGTTTCATGTCAGAGGTGTTATAGGTCTGATTATAGCCTGTATGTTGAGGCATATGAATGAGGATTACAAAGATAATTTTACCACCATTCTTACACACATTGCTTGTTGTAAGAGCATAATAGTCATCATAGTTCTAACATTTGATAAAACTACCACATTGACCAACATCTGCATTGTCAATAGGAGGGTGACCCAACACTATAGTTTCAATAGCATCTAGTAGTAGCAAAAAAATAGACCAATGTTATTCACAAGTGTTGTGCTTAGCAGCAACACATGTAACGAACGTCGATTACAAATTGGAGACCATAACATCTATTCGGAGGAGGAAATTCTGAGCACATGGGGGGAAATATTTCATAAAGAAAATTTAATTCTTTCATAAGTATTTAGGAGAATTATTTTAGAAACTAGGATAAATAAGGGGCTTAATTAATAGATTAAACCGTAAAAGTAATATTGATTATTTTTTGGATAGCTTTGAAGTTAATTAAAAGGTTAATTATTTAGTTTTGCAAGTGAATTCTAATATTTACAAATAATTTATTTTGGAGAAGTAAGGATTTCTACCTTTGGAAATTGAAGCATTATTTTACAAATATTATCATTTTCTAAATTTCTAATTAGGGAGATATAAGGAATACTACACCAAAATTTAGATCATTGAAATTTAGAAAACTAAACCATTGAGAATAAAAGAAGCCAAACACTGTATCAAGACTATAGTATAGTCCTACAAAACTTGAGTTTTGAAAATGTTGTGTCAAGGTTGAGCATATACTCATAAACTAGGGAGTCATAAGGTAGATATCTTCATATTATAAAATTGAAAACTTCATAACCATGGATCATTGGTATATAGATTTAGGAGCAAGTAAACATGATTGGAAACATACATCGATTTAATTCTCTACAAAATATAGATGATAAGCCATTTACTATAGCAAAAAATAAAATATATGAAGTAAAAGGAATTAGAAATATTCTGATCAATTTAAAGGATGGAAAAAAGATTTATTAAATATGTTTAGTATGTCTTTGGTATTACCACCAATCTTATTTTAGTTTCATAACTTATGGATCAAAACTTGACTGTAGAATTCAAAGTGGTTAATGGTAGAAAACTGTGTCATATTATCATACAAGGAAAAATGGTTGACACAGGTCTTATAAAACCGGTCTATTTGTCTTGGATACTGCAATACATTCAAAAATATCAGTACAAATTTTAGATATATGGCACAAACGGTTGGTTCATACTGGTATATCATCCATAAATGAAATGTGAAAATATAAAATGGTAGATGGAATGCCAAACCTATCCTTGGAGTCTACTATTTGTCTAGAATGCATAGCAAGAAAACAACATAGAAAACCCTTTGAACTTCATCAACAAAGAACTCAACAACCACTAGAATTAATTTATACAGATCTATGTGGGCCAATGAATGTTGATAGTATTGGAGGACACAAGTATTTTCAATTATTTGTTGATGATCACACCAGAAAAATGTGGGTATACTTCATGAAATACAAATTAGAGGCATTCAGTCACTTTAAACAATTTAAACTCCAAGTAGAAAAAGAATCAGGAAGGACTATCAAAAACCTTGGTTTAGATAGAGGAGAATTTGTATCAAAAGAATTCAATCTATTTCTAGAAAAAAATGGAATCAAAAGACAACTCACTACAACATACTCACCTCAGCAAAATGGAATTGCAGAAAGAAGGAATAGATCTATAATGGAAATGGTAAGATGCATGTTAAAAGAAGCAAATCTTGATCATCAATATTGGGAAAAAGTAGTCAAAACAACAGTATATATACAAAATAGACTACCTACTAGAATATTTAAGCATATTACACTAAAATAAACATGGTACAAAAACCAAACATTGAAAATTTAAATATTTTTGGATGTAAAGCCTATATGCATATCCCAAAACAAAAAATGATAAAATTAGATGATAAATCTATGGCTGGAACATTTGTTGGGTATGATGATGAATCCATAGGATACAGAATAATAGATCCAAACATAAAGAAGATATACATTAGTAGAGATGTGATCTTTGATGAGAATCTCAAGGTCAATAATGAACAGAAGAAAAACATGAAAATCATACTACCCTTTCAAGAAGAAGAATAAAAAAATATAGATCCAAAATCATAATACAATAATGAAGAAAGTTAATAGATAGAACCAACCACCATTTATCAAAAGAAATATCCTATATGGTATAGATATGAAATTAAAGCAACTAACTTAGAAAAAATTCTAGTTTTCACTACCACAAGACCTCAAACTCAAAGTCAAACTAGAATGAATAGAGGTATGGCAAGTACATCAAAATATCCAACAACAACAACTCAAGCTCTAAGTCAATCTCACTGGAAGGTAGCCATGGAATCAAAATATTCAGCTCTACAAAATAACAACACATGGAAGTTAGTAGAATTACCACCAGGTAAGAAAGTTGTAGGTTGCAAATGGATATACAAAACCAAATACAAAGCAGATGGGACACTTGACAAGTACAAATCTAGATTAGTAGCAAAAGGGTATACTCAGACAGAGGAAATTGACTACGAAGAGACATTTGCACCAATAGCTAGAATGACTCTATCCAAATAGTATGTGCATTAGCAACTCATCAAGGATGCAAACTACATAAAATGGATGTAAAAAGTGTCTTTCTTAATGGTGACTTAGAAGAGGAATTATACATGTCACAACCAGAAGGATTTGTGGTTAAATGTCAAGAACATAAAGTCTACAAATTGAAAAAATCCCTATATGGTCTATAACAAGCTCCTAGGGCATGGAACATAAAAATCAATAATCATCTATTATAGCTCAATTTCAAAAGAAGTGCAACAGATCCAAGCCTATATACAAAGAAAATTGGAAGTAACATACTTATCCTTATAGTATATGTTGATGATATAGTGATCACTGGCAGGCCAAAAAAACTAATAGATGAGATAAAAAGAGATCTAGAGAAGGTATTTGAGATGACTTATCTAGATCTAATGAATTATTGTCTTTGTCTAGAGATTCAACAAGGTGAAGACAAAATTACTATTACACAATCAAAATATGCAAATTATCTACTTGAGAAATATAAAATGAATGAGTGTAAACCCAAGGACACACCCATGGAGCAAGGAATTCAGCTATCTAAAAATGATGTATCACCTTTAGTTTTAGCAACTGGGTATCGACAATTGATTGGAAGTCTTCTATATTTAACAAATACTTGACCATATCTAGTCTTTGCTTTAAATTATCTTTCAAGATTTATGCAAGAGCCTAGAGAGAGTCATTGGAAAGCTACAAAAAGAAAATTATAATATGTTAATAAGACTACAGATTATGTACTAACCTATATGAAGGATGTTAAGGATTTTTGTCTACAGGGTTATTCTGATTTTGATTATGCAAGTTCTATTGATGATAGGAAATCTACTTCAGGATATATCTTCTATCTTGGATCAAGTCCAATATCATGGCATACTAAGAAACAACATGCAGTTACTCAATCCTCCACTGAAGCATAATACCATGCATCTAGGGACATAACATTTGAAGCATTATGGCTATTTGTACATACTATCTAACATGGGACTCAAACAAGAGTCAACTCTGATACATTGTGATAACCAAGGAGCTATCAATCTAATCAAAAATCTAATTGTACATGAAAATACCAGGCATATTGAAGCATAGTGTCATTTTATTCGATATCATCTTCAGAATCATCATATCAAATTAAAATATGTGCCTACAGAGGAACAACTTGTAGATATATTTACAAAGGCATTGGGCACAAACAAATTTTAGGTCTTCAGAGAGCATCTATGTAGATCAAGATAAAAGCAAACCAAATAATGTAATACAGGGGGTGTTAGAAAATATATATTACATTACTTGGTCAACTTAGTTACATTATTATAATAGGAGTTTATAGTAGGTTAAGTAGTTACTTGGAGAAGAAGCAATAAATGCACAAGTTGAATGTGCAATAATGTAAATGTGCATGTAGTCCACATGTACATGAGTCTTTAGAATAGAAGTTACAAGTGTCTATCATGCAGTATGTATATGTGTCTTTAGATTAGGATATTGAATATTCACATACTAATATATATATGTCACCAAGCATTGTAATAAAATGTGCAAGCATGCTTTAGAGCATGTACTAGTAGAATGTTATTCATATTGTATCAAGTTCTTCAAATTTTTGTGAGCCTCCATTAATGGATATTACACAAGTTGTTTATGAAATTTCTCATGCTATTTACATGCTTATTAGGTAGCCATTATCATAGATATAAAATTTCTTGCTTATTTTAATACTTGTGGGTTCATTTCCTTCAAGTTCATAGCCTCAAAAGCTAACAAATAATCCACAATATTATAGGTCAAAATATCAATAATCAAGAGTAGAATTATAATGTGAGCAATCAAATATATATATATATATATATCCAAGCCAATATAATAATAAAATAACATTCACTTAAAATATAAAATATGCAGGGGGTTAACATCCACTTGCAAATGGTTGGGGGAGCTCTGGCAATTTGGCGGGAATTCTTCTGATCTGTCGGAGGCCGAAGCTCTTGGATTCTGGCTCGCGGCTTCTTCCTGGATCTCTGTTGGTTTGACCTCGTTCCCCTCTGCAGGCTCGTTCGTTTCCCAGGGAGGGCCCCATGGGGTCTCCTCCAGGTTCTCTTGACGGGAAGAAGAGCTCTTATGCCGAGATTCTAAAAGAAAATTTTGCGTCTTCTTCGATGAAGCCCGGCGGGGTGCTTTCCAAGCGCTTCTCAAGAATGTTGGCAAGGGTTCTTATGCAAACAGAATTAATGGATGCCTCCCGCAATCAGCTTCCAGACCTAAGATAGTCATAGAACCAAAGATGGTTGAGGATACGATCACCTACCGTGCTAACCATGACTTGATCTGCAAATTCATGGGAATCCGACCCACTTTGCACTTTATGCACACCTGGGTTAGACAGAACTGGGAACCTATCGGTGAGTACTCCTTATGGCCTATAAGCAACGGGTATTTCATTATTAGTTTCTCTTCTTCGGTAGATAGAAACAGAGCATTTGAATCCGAGAAGAGGACCCATGGCCCGGAAGGGTTATTTGTCCAACCATGGAGAGTGGGTTTCGATCCTCGCATTGAGCCCACGACTGTTCCAGTGTGGATCCGACTGTACGCTCTCCCGATGGAGTTTTGGGGCGAGCAGATTCTTGAGATGATTGGTAACTCTCTAGGTAGATTTATGGGAGTTTCCAAAGATACCATAGAGGGAAACACTGTTGTCTTTGCTAGAATCTGCGTTGAAATGGATATCAGTCAACCACTACCAGCTGAGGTGGAACCGGAGTTAGCAGGACAATCCTGGATACAGCAGTTAGATTACGAAGCCCTACCTTTTAGATGCGGGGGTCTGCCATAAGCATGGCCATTTGGCTAGGTTCTGTCCGAATACCTTGAGCACAAAAGCGGAGGCCCCGCTAGGAATCTCAAATCGACCCAGAGAGGGTAAGTTCACCCCGGTCAAAGAATCACAAAACACCCCCCAAGGTTCTGAAGCCCAGAAAGATGGCTTTGAACAGCAGAAACGAAGAAGAAATAAAAAGAGAAATGGCAAGGACCAAGCTTCACTCAAGCCAACCAACCGGTATGAAATCTTTAAATCCCTGGTGGATCAGGAAGACCAAGCTATGGATGGAGTGGATGGGAACATTGAGGATTTTAACATCCACTCTCATGTTTCTCCCTCTTCAACTCCTGCCCGCGAGCGGGTGCTTAAACCCACTGATTTTTTATAGCCAGAGAACCCAGGGGCATTGGTTATCCATCCCTCAGCACAGCCAGTTACTCAGGATGTCATCATGGGAAGTGCCGAAAAGAATAGAGAAAGGCCAGCCCTGGGGATTACCCAGGTGGAAAAACGGTCCAAGAATAACATTTCTCAAGGTGCAGGCAGGAAGTCTAATAAGGACCTAATAGCATCGCAAGGAGACAAGTTGGTCACTGATGGATCAGTGAGAACAATTGACTCTTACTGCTCTCAAGGTTTCCAATGATTATTCAATCTTGGAATGTTAGGGGTTTAAACAATGCAGAACCCATCAATCTGCTGTTCAAAGACTCATAAAGAAGGGTAAAACAGATTTTTTACTCCTCCAAGAGACAAAAATGTCTTTAGATCTTATGTGTAGAACAGTTGGTAAAATATGGAGGGGAGCTGGATATATGGATGTGGCAGCTCAAGGGGCCTCAGGAGGAATTGTTACTTTTTGGAACCCCCTGGAATGGTCTGCTTTAGAACATATAGCTTGGAGGGGTGTTCTCACATCTCTTTTTAGGAATAATATCACAGCGGAGCAAGTTTTAATTACAAATTTTTATGGGGCTCAAAGCCATGATGGCCAGAGGCTTCAATGGAAAGCGGTTCACAACATGAGGTCCTCAAGACAAGCTTTTGACTGGATCATTGCTGGAGATTTTAATGCCAAATTATTTGTTCGGGATCAGGAAGGTGGTTCCCCTGTTTTGGATCTGGGGGATCGGCTTCTGATTGCCCAGGTTCAAGCTTTTCACTTAGTTGATGTCCAAGGTCCTGGAACTTTTTTCACTTGGACTAACAAACGGAGGGATCCACACTGTTGTAAGGTAAAGTTGGATCGCTTTACGGTCTCAGAGGAGGCTTTTGTTAAGTGGAATGTGCAATTACAGATTTTGGACGGTCCTATTTTCGATCACTCTCCCATCATGCTGAAGGGTGGGACTCTGACAGGGCAGTTCCATAAACCGTTTAGATTTGAGAATTTTTGGCTTCAGAAGGAGGACCTTCATGAGGTAATTCCGCAATGGTGGGAAGAAGGTCGCCCACCTTTTGGGACAGCAATGTTTAAATTTCACAAACAACTTCTTTTTGTCAAATTTAAATTGAAACAGTGGAGGCACGCCAATAAGTCGGATTTCAAGCTGCAAAGAGCCCCCTTGTTGGCCCACTGGGATGAGGTGCAGAAACAATTTAGGGAAGGTTTAATTTCCGAACAACTTAAAAGCGAAGATGATGCCTTGCGCAAAGTCGTTGAGGACATTGATAACCAAGAGGAAATTTACTGGAAGCAGCGGGCTAGAAATTCTTGGCTTTTGGAAGGAGATAGAAATACAAAATTTTTTCATCGTTCAGCATGTGCTAGAAGACAGATGAATAATATGGCAGTTTTAAAAGATGAGAATGGTCACTCCTTTGATACTCTTCCAGGTATGCACTCCCACTCTGTGGATTACTTCTCCAAGCTTTTTGCAGAAAACAGGGACCAAGATGTGGGGGCTCAAAATGAAGTTCTTGATGTTATTCCCCCTATTATCACTCCAGCAGAAAATCAGGCTCTCCTCAGACCTATTGATCGTGATGAACTAAAAACTGTGGTCTTTGGAATGAGCACAGGCAAATCTCCCGGTCCAGATGGTTTTCCTATTGAGTTTTTTCAGGCCTTTTGGGACACCTTGGAGGAAGATGTTTTGGCTGTAATTGAGGAGTCCAGATCTAATAAGAGAATGCTCAAGGCTCTAAATCATACCTTTATCACGTTAATTCCAAAGGGGGAGGAAGGAGTTCATATCTCTGACTTCAGACCTATTGCTTTATGTAATGTAATTTATAAAATTATCACAAAAATTATAGTCGAACGTCTTAAACCCCTCCTTCATTCCATTATTTCTTCGGAACGAGGGGGGATTTGTTGAGGGTAGACGGATCTTGGATGGAGTGATTCTTGCTCAGGAGGCTATTCATTCAATGCAAAACTCTGGTAACAAAGGAATGTTCATCAAAGCTGGATATGTCTAAGGCTTACGATCGGGTTGAGTGGGGTTTCCTGTCAAGGATGTTGGCTGCCTTTGGCTTTTCCCGGGAATGGATTGGTCGGGTTATGAGTTGTGTTTCGACGCCTTCATTTTCGGTTCTCATCAAGGGGATTCCCTCGCCTCCCTTTGGAGCCTCTCGTGGCCTCAGAGCAAGGGGACCCTTGCTCGCCCTATCTATTCCTTATCTTAGGTGAAGGATTAGGCCGACTCTTCTTGAGAAGAAGACTTCAAGGCCTGATAACTGGTATTAAGGTTGGGGATGAAGTCTTGACTCATTTACAATTTGTGGATGACATTGGCTTGGTTGGAGTGGCTAGTCTCAGGGAAGCTAGGGGAATCAGAGACTCTCTTTCTGTTTACCTTAGGGCCTCCAATCAAGTTATCAATGACAACAAATCTAAAGTTGTCTTTTTCAATCTTGCCCAACGGATGCAGGACAAAATCTTAGAGATTTTGGGCTTCTCTAGATCTTCTCTTCCTTTACTCTATTTGGGGGTTCCTTTGCACTTCAAGAAATTGAAAAATGACATTTGGAAAGATCTTCTGGATGGCATCAAAGATAGAATGAACCACTTGGTCTCACAAATGGTTAAGCTACGGTGGCCGTTTAACTTTCTTACGATCGATTATTCAGGGCCATGCCTATCTATAAATTTTCTATCTTGGCTGCTCCTCTTTCTATTTGGAAAGAGCTGGACAAACTGGCTAGGCGATTCTTATGGGAAGGAGCAAAAGGTGGGAAGAAATGGGCCTTGGTTGGCTGGGACAAAGTTACTCAGCCCAAAGAAAAAGGAGGGCTGGGTTTGAGAAGCTCTATTCTCAACAATAAAGCCCTGGCAGGTAAATTGTATTGGAGATGGATCTCCCAGCCTTCATCTTTATTCAGCAGAATCTTGACCAGCAAATATTTGGGTAACATCCACCCCCATGAAATTTGTCGTTTCCCTCTGGATGGTAATGGTTCCCTAGTTTGGCAAGCTCTCAAGTTGGGCTCTCAAGTAATTAAAAATCAATTGTTACGGAAAGTGGGAAGGGGGGAGAAAGCACGTTTACGGATTGATTCATGGGACCAGTTTCCATCCATCATTGCGGAGTTTCTTGAACTGCTTCCAATTAAAACTGCCATAGAATCCAAGGGCTGGGTCACTATTGAGAACTATTTCTTCACTAGTCAATTGGGTGAGTATAAATTCAAGAAATTTAAGCGACTTGAGGAGTGGCTTCGTCACTATCCCTCCGGATCGGCAACCACTCTGACCAACATTTTGTCTGCAAGATTTCTCACGGGCAGAGATGAAGAAGACGAGTTAGCTTGGGGTCATGGGAATCTTGGAATTTACACTGTGAAGGCTGGTTATGATCAGCTTCTCCCAGAGCCTCCCCCGCATTTATTTCCGGTTCATGACTGGAAGAAAATCTGGCATTCCAAGTGCTGGCCGAAAGTGAACTTCTTTGTCTGGCAGTTTATGCATAATGGCATCCTCACCTACGATAATCTCAGAAGCAGAGGAATTATTGGTCCTTCTCAGTGTATTTTGTGTCGTAAGCATGAAGAGACTACTGACCATTTGATGTTCGAATGTTCCTTCACCGGCGGATCTGGAATCGATGGTTCTCTCTTTTTAATCTCCGGGGTAATGGTGCTACGACTCGGAATAATATCGGCAAAAATGGAAGAAAGTTAGATTTAAATCAAAAGCCCTTCGATTGGGGTGGGAGCTTGGTCTCTTCTTCATCTCGGTGGCAAGTGTGGTCGGAAAGGAACGCTCGAATTTTCGGAGAAACCTTCTCCTCTCTTGATGGAATTTGGCGGGGTTATACGGAGCAAAGTCACCGAGACGGTTGCCTTACATCCTGAAGAAGATATTATGGTTGAGCTGGGCCCACAGGAAGAGAGAGTTGCTGCTCACGTTAGAGAAAACATGGTTAGTTGGAAACCCCCCCCGGTTTGCTGGATCAAAATTAACACGGACGGAGTTGCAAAGGGCAATCCGAGAAACGTTGGAATCGGTGTTGTGTGCCGTGATCATACTGGAACTGTTCTTTATTGGGAACTCCAAGGTATGGGAAGAGCCACCAATAACGAAGCCGAAGCTTTCGCCATCAAAGTTGCTTCTTTTTGGGCTATCTCTCAGGGATACAGAAAGATAATCCTTGAGACTGATTCTCAAATTCTGGTTGGCGCTCTTGATTGTATGAGAAATTTTGCTTTGAAAGCGTGGAGGATTCAGATCTTAGTCTCTCAAATCAAGGTCCTTTGGAGGGAACTTGAGGATGTGATCCCTATCCATGTGAATCGGGATTCAAATTCGGCGGCCGATTTCCTTGCCAAGTTGGGTGCGGAAAAGGAGGTTGGAGTTCAGGTGCACAGTAACTTGCTTGTGGAAAATGCTGTGATTAGACAAGGTCTTGCAAATTTTTTGAGCAAATGATTAATTCTATCTTGGGATTTTTTCGTCGTGTTTTCGCGACTCTTTGTGTTATCGCGACCCTCGGTGGCAACTTTGTCGCGATATCGCGGCGAGTTTTGTCGCCACGGCCTTTGGAGACTTCTGTCGCGATATCGCGACACTTTTGGCGCATTGGTGGCATTTGGAACTTGCGTAGCGATATCGCGACAATTCTGAGGACTGTTTGCTTTGTGATGTTCCCGTCGCGATATCGCGACATCTTTTGTGGTCGGGAGCAGCTGGACTTGGTGGTCGCGATTTTGCGGCATGTCGCGATTTTGCGACATGTCGCGATTTTGCGACATGTCGCGAAATCGCGACACTTTTGGTGCAAAAGTGGCAACTGGAAAATTCGTCGCGATATCGCGACAATTCTGAGGACTGACAGCTTGGTGATGTTTCTGTCGCGATTTCGCGACATCTTTCGTGGTCGGGGGCTGCTGGCTTTGGCTGTCGCGATTTTGCGACATGTCGCGATTTTGCGACATGTCGCGATTTCGCGACATGTCGCCAATTCGCGACACTTCTGGAGCATTGGTGGTATTTGGTTGATTCGTCGCGATATCGCGACATTTCTATGGATTGACCGCTTTGTGTTGGTTCGGTCGCGATATCGCGACATTTTTTTGCGGTTGGGGGCTGCTGGCTTTGCTTGTCGCGATTTCGCGACATGTCGCGTTTTCGCGGCCAGTTGTGCGGTTGTGACCTCGGCCGGCTTGTCTGTCGCGACATCGCGACATGTCGCGATTTCGCGACATGTCGCGTTTTCGCGGCCAGTTGTGCGGTTGTGACCTCGGTCGGCTTGTCTGTCGCGATTTCGCGACATGTCGCGATTTCGCGCCTTGTTTGTCTCTTGTGCTTAGTGTTGGTTTGTGCTGCCCTCTCTCTCTGCTGAGGTCTTGTGTCTCTGGGTTCTTCGTTGGGATGTTCTTGCTCCCTCTTGTACATGCTCTTTGTTTTAATTCAAGATTTTCAATTTTTTTCAAAAAAAAAAATATAAAATATGCATGTAAATGGCCAAAATAATTCACATATATGCATGAAGAATACTTACAATACAAATTACTCAAAATCTATATATAAGCTTTATTATCAATGCTTGCTATGTGGTGATATACTACAAACCATTTTTCCTTATATTGTATGGAGCTTTGTCTCCATAATATATATAGTAATATGACTCTTCAATACTTCTCTATTGCATTCCTCACATATCCAAGAGATGTAACCTTTCCTATTCTTGACCTTTAGCTTCTCATCTTGCCACTTGTATACTAGACTCTTCACTCTCTTCTTACATGCATACTTTAACTTTATGACACTTGCATACTTCTACATGACTCTTACTCTCCTACATGCACTCCTAATACAAGACACTTTTGCATATCCTCATATTACATATTTGCACACTTACATACATAACACTTGTGCACATTCTCTCAATACACACTTGCACTCTTACATGACACTTGTGCATATCCTGCACATTACACTCTTACATGATACTTGTGCATATCCTGCACATAGACACTTACATAAAAAGGAAATATAAATCACTCATTTAAACTATAGACACAAACCCTAATCTATTACATATTTACATTTTTACCATAAAGGTACCATGGGGGTACATTTTCATGTACCAAATAATGTAATATTCTTTGACACAACCTCCATCAATGATAGAGCTATTTTAGTTATCATTGAAAAGGCTCATGAGCTACTACCAATGACAGGGTTTGATTCAATTATAACCAATAATGCTATTATGGATTACTATGGGTTTCTAATTTTTGATATTTGGTAGTTAGCCTAGAAATACAGCTTAAGGGTTTTTACACCCATATTTAGCCTTTAGTGATAGCTTCTGAGTAATTCTTCAACATGGTCTTCCTAATGGTCGGCAATGGTTTGAGAGAATTTTCATTCTACACAAGGTTCTAAGTCACCTTCAATAACAATTTCCCCTCTTTAGATTGATTTTAGTGAGATTTCACTATAGCTTTGGAAGCTCATAGGTGTCTTTTGCTAGCAAAAGGAGATAAACCCATAAAATAAAGCATTATATATTAAGTGCAGAGTCATTCAAAGGTAGATTCAATGATAAATAAATGGCCAACTTAGCTCACACTATCATTTGAGTCAAGAAAATGATGGGTGATAGTCCTTTTATAACATTATCCATAAGGTAGAGGTACCAACCTGCATTAAAATCTTCTATGAATTTATGCCTCTCTCTATCTAGCATCTTTTCACTTGACTTGAGCCTATCTTGTTTTAGTTAGGGTGATGTAATATCTTCATATTTATTTTTGGTGTTGGATTTGCATGATGTGAAATTACCCTCACTTCTTGCATAGGCCCATAATTATCTCTTTGCATTATTTTCATGTTATGTTATCTTGACATTATGATTGATTTGATGGTTCCAATTGTTTTGGCACTAGTCCTAAGAGTCATCTTTCTTGATGTACCTAGGTAATATGCCCCTTCTAGGAAGTTGCTTGCTCGTTAGATTACAATTTGTGCGATTCCATGAATTACTTTTTAATGGCTTATGTCACCTTGAATTTTGATATGGCCTTCAGCTTTGTTTTTGAAAATTTCTTATTTTTCGTTGTCACAATATAATCACTTCTTCAAATTACATACAACTCTTTTCATCTAATCACATGTTCTAAAAATTATCCTACAAAATAAAAATAGGTTAAAACAAATACCCCCATTTTTTATGTGCACAACCCTATGAGGGTCAAAAATTTGCTTCTACTTGAGCTTCAACCCATTTCTACATAATCATGTCTTAAGAGGGTCTAAATCAAAGACTTTGGTCACCCATTGATCCATTTGATCATCTTGGATAAATGAATGCATTTCATTGATCGAAGACTCAGACTTTTCTTCTTTTGAAATCATAATATAAGTATCATTTAGCTTGGATGTTGATAAGTGTTCAACATGGTGTAAGTAGAGTGGTTTTGATTGGATTTTAAACCTGATCCCATACAAGTTCCTTAAGACCATGAGAGACCAATCCAAATACAAATATCCCCCTAGCTTAGTAGTAAAGTCTTTGGATAGGTAGATACAAAATGAAGTTGGGAAATCAATTATTGCAATATCTTATGTGACACTCACACTCAAATAAGCATTCAAAGTGAATGGAAGTTACTTTACTACCCTTAATATTTGGACCGCATTATCATCCAACTGCACCACCCTCTTGTTTATAGGTTGATACTTTAGCTCCAATGCACTTGTTACTCCCTTTGGCATAATAGATGTGCTTGTTCTTGAATTTATCATATAATTATGAATCATATTATCCTTGAATATGAGAGATAAATAGAAAGGAGGTGGTTTAGGTCTGCTTACTTCAAGGTTCAATATTTGTAGGACTATGGATGCTTTTTGTTTACCCTAATCTTTTTATTCTTCCTTGAGTGTCTTCTTTAGATGCTCCTTCTATCTAGGAATAGATAGGATATCTCTTAAAAATATCACTATTGTGGAATTTTTTAGATGGTCCACAATATTAAATGACCTAAGAGTGGTAGTATGTGTTGGTAGTGGGAACCTTGGCTTGTATCTAGCTCATTGAGGAATCTTGGCTGGTTTTGGCTAAGGCAGTTGCTTTTGGAATTTTGGAATATTTTCCTCACAACCATCGAGGGCTCTGGAATTCTTTAAGGTACAACTATTGGAGACCTTGTACCGCACATAGTTTTTCTTGTCTAACCACTTAGGACCACTTAGATTCTTCTTTTAATGTAGTTAGAAGGTATTGGTGCACTTGGCTTTGGAGGTATCATGATAGGAGGTTATTGAGTGGGTTCAATTGATCTATTATTTTTTCGTAGGACCATCAGATTGCTCTTGTCTTGCTCCTCTATTATCTACTTTTTGACCCTCATTATATAGTCTAATTATATTTGAGGTTTGTAGTTATCATATCACTTGCTCTGTTAGACAATGTGTACACTTATTCCTCATCCCAAGTGACTAAAATTTGATCCATATGAGTGCAATTTGACTTAATAAAATAGGAGGGATGGGCATATTAATTTTCTATTTAGGAATCACTCCCTAAATAAGATGTAGATGCTTGAGAAGGTATCGTTTCACTTGAAATAGCCATAGTGGGATGGGAAATTTCTCTAAGATAAACTTGGGTGGTGTAAGTATTTGGAGCTGGGTAATACTAGGAGGCAGACTCCTTTGTGTAATTGTTTTGAATGGTAGTTATCTCCCTGGCATGGTTGGGAGGTTCTTGCTATAGAGGGGTTGAAACTGACATTATTTTTTGGTTTTGGATCTATTCTCAATTATTAGCCTAAAATTGAGGTCTAAGATAACTATTGAACTAAGGTCTATTGCCTTGGTTTCCTTGTAGAAAGGGAGGTCTTGAGTTATTTTGGTATTGATATCTCTAAGAATTTTCTTGCCTTCTCATATACAACCTCTCATTGGTGACTAGTCTAAGTAGGATTTTCATTGATTCAAATTATATGGAATAGATGTTGTTAGAGTAAGTGGAGGAGCAGGTAGGATGGCAGATATTATAGGTAAGACTAAGGTTGGATGGAAGGTTGTTGGTTGGATGATTGGAGGGAGTTGATATAGAGATTTCATATTGGGATACAAAGGCACAAGAGATCTAGAATTTGGCCTTCCAATCTAAATCATATCATGTTTAACTTAAATAGTTATGCCATAGGCATCTGGTAGAGAGTTTCCCCCTCTAGTATTAACCATTAAGGATATTTCATAATCTAAGACCTTTAGATAATATATAAATGACATACATGGGAGAGAAAAAATCTCTTCAGGTATCTTATGCCAAGTTTTGTGAAATTTGAGGTTGAAATCATCCATCATCTTCATCAATGCTCTTGTCATGGTTGATAGTTGTTCCAAAAGAGACACTCCATCTTCCTTCTCCCTAAATATTTCTCTGAACAAGGTAGGAATTTGGTCCCAGGTAGCAATCAAATGTGGTTTCAACACAATGTACCATTCATGATATTTGCCTTTGAATGAGGCCATCAATAGTCTTAGCACCACATTTTTCTTTGATACATTATGAAGCACACACAAGCTCACCATGTGGTTCAGATGCTTGATCGAAGTTGTCATGTCTTCCCTATAAAGTATGTGAGATATTTTAGTACAGACATTGATATATCATCCATATCTTAGATAGAGTAGGTGGTTTTAAAGGTCCTTTGTCATTCCAAGTTGGAAATGACCTAGATGGTTGTGGAGCAACCATGTTTTGGTTTTTACCTCTCCTTCCTCTTGGAATGGTGTTAATTTATGGGAGAAAAATTGAAGGTTGGCAACAATGGAGGATCTAATGGTAGGTCTTTTATTCATACACTTTTGGATCCTTTATTTTGAGTAGAGCCACAAGGTGAATACAATATTTGCTCTTTAAGCAGACTAATTGATATCTTCATCAAAATATTAATTTGATGTCCTTCAAAGTGGTTACTTTTGGATATCCATTCTTGAACGGAGTCACCAGATGAGATTTTTAGGTGATTCAAGCAAGTAGATAGGTAGGGTCCCTCACTAGATTTAGATCCTATAGGTTGTTTTTATTATGAAACCAAAATATGGATCAATTGGGTCCCACCAAGCATGCCTTTATTTTTTGGTCCTATATGATTGTCTCAAACATCAGATACAAGGACCAAATGGTTGGGACTATCACACCTTGCATGGATTAACATATTAAGGCAGCTTTGATAGCATGGGGGTTAGTTCAATTGGGTGCCTCTAGGGTTTTTCACAAGGTTATGTCCTTTTAAGATGTAATATTCATCGTACTTCCTATTCTAACTAACTTCATGAGGAAAAGGAAAAGAGATAACAAAAAACAAAGATAGCAGAAAGGAAAATATATCTTAAGCTAACCTAATCTAATAGGGGGTGATGCACCAAGATCATAATAAGATTCCTATGCATAACAACAATACACACAAATGTATGAGTGTAATGCATCTATAGCTCAAAGGTGAACACTTCCTCCTCTCAACATGTTTAGCACATATTTACATATAAACAAAATGGAATAGAAAGCAATTAGTTACAAACTCTAGTATACACACTTAAACACACATACATACAAGAAACAAGATAGAAATCAAATAGTCATGGCCTTAAGCATATATATATTAGTATGAAAAATTATAGACAATACCAGAAGTGGGGGCTTGAAAGCTTGCCTATAAGACCACTTAGGGTTCAGACGTTGTTATACAAAATAAAATGAAGAGAAAATTATGCAACTCATTGATCCTTGCAATGCTAAAACAACTACTATTTATAGATACAATTAGGGGATCTTCCCTCAAAAACTAATGCAATAATTTTCTAGCCATACTCTTTTGTTTCTTGCTTAAGTATGTCATTGTAGTTCTTTGAGGTCTCTCAATCTATAGCCATCACTTCTCAACTATCGGATGCTCAACTAACATTCTTGGATTTTAAAACCTAAGCCCATAATTCCTCTTATAAGTACTATTATATTAGGTACCATACCTTTATATTTAATAAACCACCCATTTGTCTTGTATTTCTACATTGAAGGAACGTCAATAGATGATATTTAACTTTCTCTATAATGGCACATTAATTTAGCTCATCTATATTTTTTTTGGAAGCAAGTGTACCAATACTTATTTTTAGATTTGATTATTATTTCTTGTTGGTCGCTTTCACATAATGTCTTGTTTCCTAAAGTTCGTCTTCTCCTTTTCATTTATTTCTTTCATTTCATGTGGTTCAGACTTATTAATATTTATATGGACAATCATTGGAACTTTTATTAATCTCATTGCATCGGGTATTTGTAAACTTATGAGGCTGGACTTTTATCAAAAGTTTTTTGCAGAAGGATTTTTCCTTCTTATTGGGCCTTTTCATTTCTTTGGCTATCAAAATTGTTTCTATGATGTGTCCTTAAAAAAATTTCTTCTTTTTTTTTTAATTCTTAAAATTTTCATCCTTTAAATATTTTTCCTTTGTTGTGCCTTTCAAAACCTTTTGTTGCTTTTCACCTCTTTGGACTTCAAGGTTACATAAGTTGTCAAAACTTTCACTTTCCTTTGTTGGTCAAATATTTTGAAAGCTCCCAATCTTCAGATATTTTCTCTTACCAAAAAATTTCACCATGCTTTGACTCTTGGAAACTTAAATAGTATGTTCCATATAAACTCCTTTATTGCCCTTAAATATTTGAGGCTTCTTCCTCTGCTTTCCATTAGCTTTTCCTATCAGGATTTAACCTTTTACCAAGTTCTTTTAACGTAAAGTTATTGGAAATATTGATGCAAACTATAGATGGTGATATTTTTTCATCTAAGGGATCTCTAACTTGAAGTGCTCCCGTCTTGCAACTTTGCTATCATTAGGCACCAATATCCTTCCTAAAGGATTAACTGGTGTAGAGAAGCTTAATTAGGTGGCATCCTTGATTGAATGTAGTGGAGTAGATGTCTCATAGGATCTCTTGATAATGAGATCCTACAAATCTTCATCTATTTTTCTATTGGATTTTAAGCTTAACTATCTCAAAATATCATAGGTCCCAATATAAATAAACCAACAATATTAGAGGTCTAAATATCAATAATCAAGAGTAGAATAATATATGAGAAATTAAATATGTATATCAAGGCTAATATAATAATGAAATAACATTCACTTATAATATCAAATATGAATGTAAATGGCCAAAATCATTCATGAACTATGCATGAAGAATACTTACAATATTAATTGCTCAAAATTTGTATACAAGCTTTATTCACTTTCCAATATCTTCCTTTTACAATCAGATACAATATCAAGATATGTTTTCATGGAGATTTATCTCCATGATATAGCTAGAGTAGTGTGACTCTTCAAGTACTTGACTATTGCTCTCTATATGCAAAGTCCCATGACCTTTAGCTTATCATCTTTCCACTTGTATACTAGACTCTTCACTTTCTTCTTACATGCATACTAAATTTTATGACATTTGCACACTTCTACATGAACTCCTAATCTAAGACACTTGTGCACATCCTCACATTACATATTTGCACACTTACATGAAACTTGTGTACACTCTTGTACTCTAACTTACATGACACTTGTGCATTTCCTGCACATTGCACTCTTACATGATACTCGTGTATTTTTTGCACATGGATACTTACATGAAAGGGAAAATATAAAACACTCACCTAAACTTTAGACTCAATCCTAATCTATTACATACTTGTAGTTGTACCATGAAGGTACCATGGTGTTACATTTACATGTACTAAATAATGTAATATTCCTCAACATCCCCATAATTGTTGATTTTCTATCAACTGACTCTCTCAACAAATTCATCATGTGTATGTGGTGGAGATACGATGGATAAGGGGTCAAGAGCTATGAACCCAAAAAAATATGGATGATATCAAACCTTGCTAGCTCACCCACAACTATTTTCTGGGTCCAACCTTCATCAATGGTAGAGCTATTTTAGTTATCATCGAAAAGGCTCATTAGCTACTACTAATGACATGGTATAATTAAGTTATCACTAAAAATTTTGTGAGTATTACTATGGGCTACTAAATATTAATATTTAGTAGTTAGCCTAGGAACATAGCTTAAGTGGATTTCCACCTATATTTAACCTTTAGTGGGTGCTTTTAAGTAATTTTTGACATGGGTTTCCTTATGGCCAGCAATGGTTTGAGGGCTTTTCATTTTTCAAAGGTTCCAAGTTAAATTCAATCATTATTTCCCCTCTTTGGTTGGATTGTGGTGAGATTTTAGTATAGGAACCAAAGTAAATATGCCCATACTAAAGTTTGCTAATGTCAGCTCCCTTAACCACCATATGACCAAATCCATTCTCCTTGAAGAAAGGGCAAATGAGGAGGAATTCCCATAATTGTATATACCAAACTCATTATAGTACATTGATGTGTGTGTCTTGAAATCATCATCAATGTCCTTAGTCACCTATTTGTTAGGCCAAAACTCCACTTTTTTTTTTAGTATAACTAATGTAATAAATAGAAATATTGGTCCTCAAACATAGTACATGAAGAACATCCTTGAATGATGAGGAACCAATAATCACTTCTCCACAACCAATCACCTATAATGGAGAACCATCACCTATGTGTACGTGATCACTACAATATTGTCTCTTGTAGTCAACTAAAACATGACAATTCTTTTTCATATGTCAAGTAGCCCTCAAATATACAATCCATTCCTCTATAGCCACGGAGGTCTAGTGAGTTAAGTTAACTATAATATGAGCCTATAATGTCTCTCTCATCTTCATCATGTGCAAATAAAAAAGCATCATCAATCCCCTTCTTCACTAGTTCCTCTAACTTTTTGATCCATTGTTGACAAAAATTTACCTTGTGTCCCTCTTTCTTGCAATAATGATATATAATATTTTTGAAAGGCTTCTTGGATTTCTTCTCCCACTATTTCTATTAATTTTTATACTTCTCATAATTATGTTTAAACACTTCCTTTGTATGAGCCTATATGGAGAGAGAGTTATTGCTTTACCTCATCCTCCAAGCCTCTTGGTGAAGAAGACATTGCACCATATTTTCTAGCTTGAGGTTCTACCTTGGGGAAATACATTTGAATCATCTCAAATAAAATTACCTTATAATATTTTGAAACATTATTGCAAATCATATGAATATAATCAACCTATTCCTTCTTATTCTTCTTACCAACTTGTCTAGAAAGGCAAATATCTTCTTCTAACCTCTTAAAATGATTAAAATATTTTCTAATTGTGCCAAAATTATCCACGCTCAAGGTTGTAAGATCTACTTTCAATCTACTAATATGAGAGGTGCCTAAAAGTATCTAACAAATTAGGATCAATTGTGTAAGGAAGGTGATTATCGAATATTTTGTCCGCATTAAAAGCAATTGTTGGGGAAAATTTTAGCATCCCTTATAGATTGTCATGCCACTAAATTTTCTTGATTTCAATCAGTATTGTGGACTCTGGTGGATCCACATCTTTAACTCGAGACATAAAAATTAACTCTTTACAAACTAAGTTAGTAAGGAAATCCTAAATTGAGTTTGTAATTTATCACTTGTGCCCAACCAGATAACAGAAAGATAGATTAAACATTATAACTGACCAATATTCACAAATACCCATCATATGATGTTTCTAATAGCAGAATTGTGCCTTACCCTCTATCATTCATAGCAAAGATTTGAATATTTGAATAAAAAAAAAGAACTAGAAATAAATAATTGGCTCAATTATATCAATTCAAATGATGTAACAGACATAATTGAAATTAACCAATGATAGAATATACCATTTACATATTCAAATAATATAACATGCAAAGGTGAAATACACACACAATTAAACAAAGCATTGCTCAAAGGAGGAAGTATGATTTGTATTCATTTAAAAATGTCATTACAATTTGAGTCTGGTTCAAATGTTCCAAATCTTATCAAATAAATACAAAGAGAATTTATGTTCAAATAATGTAACAAAATTCCTCAGCTCTTAATTCTAAGATAGTAACAAAGATCCTCCTAGCTTTTGATCTAGCTACTATAAATTATCTTAGCAGAATGGATGCTTCCTGAGCAATTTTGATACCTACACAACATTTGGATAAGAATAAGAGATGGTAGGGAAAATGAGAAACAAATGGAATATGAATAACAAGAACAAGGTCACTCAAGAATATCTTAGCAAGACTTAGGCTATACAAATGCTTGATGCTTCCTTCGATTGATGTGGCTCCCATTTATAGCCTAAGGATGCCAAATTTGGTTATAATTGCCTTCATCTTGTCCCTACATCTAGATGTGTCCCTGACTTTAATTTTATGTATGCATTATATTTTTTTTGAGCTATCTCAATTTGGGCCTTACATATAGCTATATATTCAACCATGGGATTTATTTCTTTTTTGTCTCTTTTCCATTTTATTTTCTTGAGCCCCCTCCTTTATATCTAGTATTTCATTTGCCTTTAGTTGGTCTCTTTTCACCCTATATTATTTTAGTATTGCTTTTATTGATGTCTTTTCCTTTACCTTGTTCCTTTTTCTTGGGTTTATTTATTAACAACAGGCAAGCAATTTTGCTCCACACTTCATCATAAAAAGAGGTTGTGAATCTCATTGTATCAATGACTTGCAAAACTTTATTTTTATGAATTTTTGTAAAAGAATCATTCTCCTGAGATAATTTGATGAAAGAATCAATCATTTTAGATAAATTATTAATATGGCGAGCTAGATTATGCTCATCCTCTTTATCATATTTAAAATTGAACTCTATTAACAATTAAATTATCAAAATTGGCCATAGCAATGCATTCTTCCATTGAAATTCTAGCTTCTCCCAGTTTGATATTTATTTCTTCTTCCCAAACCTCCATTTCTTTAACAAAACCATACCATCTTGGCCTTTCATGAAGGTACATTGTCACCTTAAGAAACTCTTGGTTGCAATCATATATTTTACCTCCCTAAACAATTAATTTTTTTGCACATATGCTCTAATACTGCTCTTCAAATTTTAGAAAAATATGTTGGATTTAAATCATCCTAGTGTCTGCTTATTCCAAGAGGATCTTCATGCCTTCTATTGATTCAATAATTGTGTTAATGTTCTAAAATATATGGGTCAATGTATTCATTTTAGCCTTCAACCCAAAATATACTTTTACCTTGTATTTTTGAATGAATGCAGCACAATCAAAGTCTTTGACCACTATCTTGAGGTCTGCTTCATGAACTATGACTTGGAGATAAAATTGTGGATTTGTTATCATTATTATTGTCCTATGTTCTTCTAACTCTTTTATCTTTTCTTGTGACTATTTTCTTCACATATGCATATTTTAATTATCTTTGTGTAGGGATTCACTGCCTATACTATTGTCTAGGCTGACTTTTTGATTAGGGGTAATGGATATTCTTTAATTTTTATATGTGTATCCCCTATTTTTTTATCCACTCAAGTTGATCTCATCCCTTCTAGTATGGTTATTATCACTATTGCAGGTTGGACAGTTGGATTCTAAGGGTTTAGCTTTATTACTATGTATGGGAGATCCTCTCCTATAGCATCTACTTCAAGTTGTTTATCATCCAAAGGATCAAAAGTCTTGACTTTGTCTGCCTTCACCAAATTTTAGTTGGTTATGCTTTCTGAAGAACACTCTCCAAGCTTGGCCTTCTTATGCTCAGGGGACTTGGTGGAACTTGACAATTTTATCTGATGATCCCTCAGTAAGTTAGCCAAACCTCTAATGGCTTGAATTATCTTTTGCACATCTAGTGACACTTGATCTCCTTATTTTTGATGATCAATGCCTTGGGAATAAATGTACGTTGGTGTAGAGCCAATTTCAACTTACTTTCATAATATAGTTCCTTCTAAGAAAGGATTGGGACAATTTTTTGAGTTTATGGGGAAGAAGCTAGAATGATTTCCTTTCCTGCATCAAAATCATAAATATTTCTAGGGGCATGTTCTATGGGCTTAGGAGTTTCCAACTCTGCCTCATCTAGACTAATTGGTTTTGTTCTAATTTCCACTTGTGAAGGTCCCTAATCAATTATTTTAAAATAGGATCTTCAAAATATTAAGGTGGCACCACCGGAATGATTGGGACAACTTGTTCAACTGTAATTCTCCTCAAAAATACTAGATCTTCTAGGTAGTCCTCAACATGTTCAATTTGTGTGTGTGCCCTTATTGCAACTGGGTACTTACTCCATATTGGTCCAAGTGGTAATCTATTCTTCAGGGCATTTCTAAGTTCATCCTCAAAAGAGTTTGGTCTATGTTTGACCATGACATGTAACTTTACCTTCTACATTAGTAGTTGATAGTGACCTTTAGGGTCATATGGCCTCTAAGTGATTTTTGAGAAGCCAAATTCATCAATTTTCCACATAGCCTATAACATGCTTTGATATCCCTTATATATATAATAGTCCACCTTGCATGGGACATAAAGCCAAGCTATTTTCCCATGTCTCTTCATTAATATTATTTTTGCCTCCTTTGCTATTTGCCTAATTATCTCTAGAGCAGCCATAGATATTAGATAGAATTTTGATAAGGCCTTAGGGGGTATTTTTTAGCCATAAATTCTTATGTGAGTGAATTCCTCAGTAAGAAAATAATTGCCTACATGACCTTCCAACAAAAATTTCACTATTCCATGGCCTAACCTAGCATGGAGGTATTTGCAGAGTTGATGAACAAATGATAAAAATTATCCAAATAATTGGATGTAACTTGATTCACCTTTGTGAATCCATGACAATTTTTCTTGCACATTAGGGGCTTGTACCCTTCCCCAAGATTCATTTTTTTGTGGTGTAAGGTGTCCTATCAAAGGTGGATGAATATGGAATAAAATGAGAGGTGGGCATTTTATCTATATCTTATTTAATTATTATTTTCAATGTTGTGAATTCTTCATGCATCTTGTTGTAGATGAATTCTTCCCATTTATACATTGGGATATGACCTCTCCTATTGCTTTGTAACAATATATAAATGACTTCCCTACTGACCATTGATAAGTTTTCAACCCTTAGCCTTATATTTATCATATCAATAAAATCTACTACCCATGCCTTTAGCATATACTTGTTCAAGAGAAAGTTGTAAGAAGTTTTTTGGTCATACCTATATAGTTTTGTGTAGGCTAACATCCTTTTTATATGCTACAACTATCTATATATCACTTTAAAATCAATATTGAGCATTGCAGCGTAGAGGCAAAAAAAATTGAAGGCCTCAATGGTAATTCTAAAATTTGTTCTACCCTTGCTATCTCTAAATGCTTTTGTGTTGGGGTCATATTGCACTAAAAACCAGGTTAGCAGGTTGAAAGAATAATATACTTTTCGACACACTATCTTCCCTAAGTTTGACCTCCATTAGTGAAAAATAGAAATTCCTCATTCTAAGCCCTTTTGAATAACCTTTCCAAAATTATTGAGTGACATTGATAGTTCTCTTCAATCTTCTCAAACCTAAATATGGTTGTATTATCTAACTCCCATTATTACTTAGGAGTTAGCTTTTTATCTATGTTAAACTTTTTGGTGAGATTTACCACATCTCTAGTAATTGGTTTTCTAGGTATTTTTTTGTAGGGCCTAGCATCAGTCAGCTTTTGGATATCTATTATGATATTTGATGTGGTAATGGCACTCCTTTGTATATTTAATTATGCTTTGAAACTCACACACTAACTTTGGCATGGGTCTCTTTTGGACAATCTTACTATAAATTATCGAGAATAGTAATAACTCATGCACTATGAGTTGATTTATAGCTACTAAGATGAAAATTTGGTATATCCTAGTCATTAATATTGTCAACTATATCGCTATTTTTTGCCACCCTTAGACCACCATCTTACCTATCATAATGACTAAAATTTTCAACCTATAATAGATGCTTTATGCATGAATAATCATGGACCATCGATGTTTGTTAATGATCAAATATTTATCATTGATCTGGTTTCTTTTTAAATATTCACCATGCACCATTTCTATCAACTTAATCTTTTCCATTGATTACAAGTTAAAAATCAATCTTGAGCATTAAAACTCCTCCACTTCTATTGGCTAGTGTACAATCACTTAGCATCAATCGCAGTTATCAAATATTTATGAGAATATGAATCTAAGCCCTTGATGTGCCCTAGGAGATATTATTATGTGTTTGTCAACTTTCTAAAGCAATCCTGATCATTAATATTGATATAAGATTGAATCCTATCACTGAACACATTTCCTCATTGTTCAATTATAAAGGGGAAATTTGTCATTTTTTCCTTTTAATCTAGTGCATCCAAGTCATTTTGTGACTAGATCTAGGTTGTCCAAGTGCTTTTGAAGTCATTAGGTTATATATCTATATTTTTTTGGCTCGATCCTATATGTCGATGTTAATATGGAATTTGATCTTGATCATGAAATTTTATTAAAACATATATCATTCAGTGATGGTCATTGATACGAACACTAAACTCAATCTTGGTCATAAAAAACATAGAGGTTAACTACTCTATGTTCTCTTTGTAGAAGTAAATAAATCCAGGTGGTCCATTGGTTTAATCTCAATCATCGATGTCATTTTAGAATAATTGATCCTTTCTAGTTTTGACACATGGGGTCTCTGCTAATGACTTTTCCTTTCATATTTATTTTCTTAATCGAATATTTGTCATCCATTATGCCTTAAGATCAAATATATGTCATCGAAGGTGGATTATTAAGGTTTTATCATTTATGAATTATTTCATGGCATGATCTTGTACATCGACGTTAGAATGCAAATTGAAGCTAGTCATATATTATCTTAAATTATTATCACAAATACCCTAAGCCTTTACACTTGTCTTATTTATAAAAAGTAATCATGATATGTTGAAATCTTGATCCTTGGGGTATTTTGAGGATGTATTTTGTACCATTCATGAGTTGTCTTACGATGACACGTGGTAACCTTTTATTATGATTTTTTTCTCTTTTCAACTTGTCAAATAGATCCTAGTCATTGATGCATTTTCTTCGTCCAATCCAGGCCATTGATGCATGATTAATATTTTGCCTCCTAACTTTTAGACACAGTTAAATTCTAACGATCCATCATTTTTATCTTAACCATCTATATTAATTTAGTATTGACCTATATTGACTATTCAAACTTATCCTCATTGTCTAGGTTGTTTTAAGACTTAATCCTAGCTACTAAAATAGTCATGATGTGTTGGACTTATATCATCTTATCATCCTTTGGATCCTAGCCATAAATATTCTTTAACCATGAAATCCTAACTATTGATTTTATCCTTTGATAGGTTGATCATGACATGTGGAGAATTTTTATTTGCTAGTTGCCCTTTGTTTTCTTACAGTGAATCTTGATCGTTTATTGCATTTGGTAATAGATCTCAAACGTAGAAACTATAGGTGTCACATCATGGTTTTTCCTTATCCCACGTGGCTTTCTCTAAGCCATTGGATTTTTATGGAAGAAATATTGTGCATCAAATATATCAATGAAATACTAATCAATTAGCAATGAATTATCGATAAATATCAGTTGTTGAAGTATCTTCCTTCGAGTATTCTGATCCATTGATGTTGTGGGGAAAAATCTATTGGAAAAAAATTAAATCAATATCATTGATGATCTTCTTGTTGAACTTTACGAACCATGTATTATCTTATGTGGATCATTTTTTAGTTAAACTATGAATGGTTTAGAATTATCTGATGATACATGGAGCAATGCATATTGTCTATGTGATTATGACTAATATTTGATATACATGGTTGAACTTTTACTTAATGTAAGCCATGGATGTTCATCTTAGAATAAGTGCAATCTGTTGATCTTATTTATAATCGATGATTATGGACTATTTGAAATTTCAAGTAGGGATGTGTTAACAACTTAGATTGATTGGTAACAATGGAATGAATGTGGACCATAGATGATGATGGAATATGAATAACTTATACGTAAAGACGTGCTTAACAAGTCAAAGAGAAAGATTTATTTATATGGGGAATCATTGGTGGATTTGATCATCTTATGACATACAGATTAACAAGACCATGGATGTTGAGGGAAAGTGATTGACTTATATACATGTAGAGGAAAACTATATACGACTTAGTTTGACTTGAGATATGTGGATCAATGTAGGTTATGGATGATCTAGAAATATGATCGATGTTTAGATATGGGTGTGCTAGTTGAGGCAAAGGAATGGATTAGAAATTATACATAGGGAATCTAGCAAACCAATCGAGCTTAGAGATTTGTGGCATTTAAAAGGGAATCTAAACTGGCCAATAATACTTAAGAGGATAATATTGCATAATATTGCAACAAATTGGGTTAAGCTTACTAGAGACCAATGGACCAATGGGTTATTTTGAAGTTTAAAATAGGGATGTCATATATTAAAGGATCCAACAGTAATCACATAATTTTCTTTCTCCTTTTATCTATATAACATCTTCTTTTTATAGAATTAGTATCATCTAAATCTCCATTAACACATTTTAGAAGCCCCTTAATACACAAAAACTATTTTATCTTGATCCTCCAAGTGACATAGGTTGGCCCATTCAATAAGGAATATGTTGGTGTGACTAAGGAAATGCATAATAACATGTAAATAGACAAAATGGAAACTTGATATTGCATTTATAGACTTTTTTTATTACAAATTAGCCCTTTCGATTATAATGGACCTCCCAAAAGGAAGGGTTTTCTTTTGCAAATGAGTTCTATGGTGCCACAAATCATCTCCTTGATCACACAAAAAATTGTAGGATGGTTTTGAAGTCTTGTTGCTTGACCTCTTGAGCCTCTATGTGGATTCCAATACCTACACACAAGCCCACAATTAAAGCATCAGTAGCATCTATTGGGCCTTTCAAGATAAGACCCTAAATTATGAAAAGAAATACAAAAAATCATAAAACCTTTTACAAATGTTACAAGACTATATAAAACCTTGTAAACAACCTTATTTTATCTTACTTGGATATGTGCTACTAATTTTTAGTCTTTGTCTACCTTTGAGGCTCAACCACCCAGGGCATTTGGCTCTATGTAACCGCACAAGGTGGTTGTCTCTATGTAACTGCACAGATTGGTTGGCTCTATGTAACTACACAGGGTGGTTGGCTCTGTGTAACCGCCTAGGATTGTTTGAATTGTGTTCTAGCAGGGGTTTCAAACTTAGATTTGGATCTTTCTAGAATTATTTCTAATCTTGTGATGTAGATCTAATTTTGTTTGGTTGTTGAAGGTGAGTGCAACTGCAAAACAATTATTAACATGCATTCCAAAAAGACTCCATGATCAATCTCTTTGATCTCTCTAAGTGAAGTACCTACAATCACAAATTTAGAAATCTACATAAAAGGTCAAACAAAATATGGGTAGAGTTTCAATAGTGTTTTGTGCACTCTCTAAGAAAAATGAAATGGAAACATATTTGTAGTATTTTTTCAAGGGTGAAGGAAGTGATGAGAATGAGGGAGGATGATGGACAAGTGGCATGGGTGAGAGAAATGGGAAATATTAAATTTTCCCACTTGGATGCTTGGATGGACAAATGTGCAACATTCTTTATTTGGGCTATGACACCCTATGACATGCTATGATGCACTATGACATGCTTCACTAATGCTCATGGGTGGAGATATTTCATCATCCACCAAAATGACATGCCTCATCAATGTGCTTGGGTGGAGGAAATCCTCACCCAAATGCATTAATGAAGCATGGATATGGAGGAGAGAAGGTGAATTAATGCCAACTAGAATTAGGTGAGGTATGGTCTCATGATGACTATGGGTTAGGCATAGGAAAGTTCTTAGAATGGTCAAAGGTGCTAGAATGGTCAACATTAATATTTATAATATTGCAATATATTAATTAAAATAACTACATGAATTATTAAATATTAAAATTTAACAAATGTCGATATGACACTTTTTAGGTGTCTAAAAATACTCATTTTTGTACCACGTTATGTGCAAACATAATATGGTACAAAAATAGATGACACCTATTATTATATTGATGATGGACAGTGATGAGTGGATGACGATGGTTAGCAAGTGATGAAAAAAAATCACTTTCATCTTGAGGAGAGGGATGTATGATTATCTCATATCAAGAAAAATGTAATATGCCCTAGTCATGGACTGGACAAATGTCCTTGAATCTTTGCCTTTAATAGATTGATGAGATCATTTTGATTAGAATTTTGTCTTTGAATCAAATTTTTGATTAGAATTTTTAGAAAATAAGATGAGTTCTACTATTTTCCCCAACAAAGAGGGGCTAATGATAGCCTTGAGAAAATATTCTTGGACTTAAGTGGCTCCAAGATTGAGTTTTGAACTAATTTGAGACACAATTTTGTAGGTATTGTCTACCCCTCAAGAGATGAGTGGGTGGAAATAAATGGATGATAGCCATGAGGTAATTGACAAAATATGGATAAAAAGGATAGAAAAGAGGAAATGAAGATGCAAAATTATGAATTTTGGGGTCAATTGCAAGATTTGGAGTGATGGTTTGCTAAAATGACCTTCCCAACCACCTAGGGTGGTTACTAGTGCAAAGCTATAAATAGGGCATTGTGAGGCATATTGTGCAACTGCAATGGGTAGTAGAGAAGAAGGAGGAAGAAGAGGAAGAAGAAAAATTTGGTGGATGATATGGTAGGAGAGAGCATGGTAGTGGGAGTTGAAGAGTGTGCAGAGCCAATAAGTACCATGTGGCCCATTATTTTGTTGTTGTTTTTGTTTTATTTTTTAGAGAAAATGGATGGGCAAGTGCTTTTAGGAAGCTCAAACACACTATCGATCAAACTCATCTACTAATAAAATAAGTGCTTAAATATACTAAGACCAACCAAGGGATTCAAGTTGCTCAAAGACCAATGTGTGTACAGTGATGTTCATTTCTAATTTTGAACAAGGTTTGATTGACCAATTGTGACTCAAGAAATTATAAGCTAGCTCATCTATGAGCGTACATAGGTCTGTACAAAAGAAGGTCACTAATGTAACATATATGTCAACACATGGAGGGCATACTCCACTGCTATTTAGGCATCTATAGCCCCAATGGATAAATCCCCACAATCCTTCGATGTTGCTTCACTACCAGCCAAGAGTCAATAGCCTCGATGGAGAGGTCTAGAATGCCCAAGGATCCATAATAAAATAGTATTATTGATTATTTTTTTTTGCACTTATTTTTTTTGCCATATGGATCCTTAGGTTTGGATTATGTGAATGATAATATGAGCAAGAAAAGTTGTTTGCTTTATGGCAAAAGGTATGCTTGGTTTCATATTTCCTAGACTCAAAATATGATTAGCGTATGAGATATATGTATGGTCCAAGAGAAAATCTAAGGTAACGCAAAAGTCCTGTAGCACTCAAGGGATAAATGAATGTCAATGAAGGTTTATTTAGATACTAGGTATGGTTGAACAATCAAAAGAACCCAAAGATTCTCTAAACCTAAGAGCAAAAATAGACAGCATGGCAAGCTATGAATATGAGGATGGTGAATATTGTGGAGAAGTGCATGTAAAGAGGTTAAACAGCTATGATTATGAATTTGCCCTTGATTAATACATCCAAAATATTTTGTAACAACGTGTACCAAACTTAATAGAATGATGAGCAAAGTAGCATTAGATTTAAATAAAATGAGAACACAAAATGAAGCATGAAAAAAGTAATTAGGTAAGGATGGAGTGAAAGAAGATAGAGAACGAAAGAGAGAGAGAAGAGGATAGAAGAAGAAAGAGTGGAACACACCGATCCATTGTATGTAGTCACTCAAAGTGTGATCGTACAACTAAGAGTGATGTGTAGGAATGAGAAAAAATAAGGAGAACATGAAGTAGAGGTGAACTAGTTGAAAAGAAAAGAGTGCTTGTGACATGAGCTTATTGTTGGTTGATTTTATGTGTTGTTTTTATTTTACTTTTTTGCAATTGATTATGTACAAGAAAACAAAGTGGAATATGAGCTATGCATTAAATGTGCACAAATGAAGGATATTAATGGGCTCAGGTTCCTCAAATCCCTTGAGAGTACCAAGTTTATAGGGCCCCAAACCAAAATTTTATGTGATAATGAATGAACCAAGCTAGTTGGAAGTAAACTTATTGCATAAATGAGGTGGAAGATTTGAGTTTATCTCATTTTCTTTGAGTACGAGGTTGCCAACTTGGAATTATTATGGATGGAATTTGTGATCATAGGCTCTTTTGATTTGATCTTGGTAAATGTGAATGTTCTCAAGATAATTTATTTGGCATCCATCAAAGAGAGTGAGTTGATAAAGCCTTGCTTGGTGGGTTGTATCCTCATCCATGAATTCCTGCAAGGATATGAGTGGGATTGGAATATTGAGCTCAAGAGGCATGATGGATTTTGCCCCTATCAGTGTGTGGATGCTTGTGTGATAATCCCAGAGTGCCAAAGGGAGTTGGAGGTGCCAATATTTGTAATTGTCTTGTATAGTTTTCTTAATAATGGCACATATAGTCTTATTGGTAGATTCAGCTTATCCATTGCTCTGAGGTTAATATGGTGTCAAGAAGAAGTGTTAGATATGACACTTGTTGCATAGTGCTCAAACATCCTTATTTTTAAATAGAGTACCATTATCAGATATGATCTTTGAAGGGATACCAAAATAATAAATTATGTGTTGTATAAACTCTACAATTTGAGGTTTGATCATACTAGTGAGAGGAATTTCCTCAACCCTCTTGGTAAAGTACTTTGTGGTTGTGATGATGAATGTATGTTATCTCAATGATGGAGGGGAGATTTTTTTGATAAGATCCAAGTCCCGTTGTGAAAATTTCCATAGGGATTGAATGGATTGTAAATCTTGCGATGGAACATGATTCAAATTGGCATGATGTTGATATTTTAGACCTTTCTTAACATATGTGCAATAGTAATATTCCATGGTGGGCCAATAATAACCCATGCACAAAATGCACTTTTTTATGGCCATTCCACTAAAATTACCACCACATGTACCATCATGGGCTTGAGATATTATCCAATTTTCCTCCTGCAGTTTGAGACAATAAATAAGAACACCATTATAGCCACAACAATAAAAATCATCCCCAAAGAGATTGTACTGAGTCACTTTTGTTTGAACATGCATTTAGTGGATAATGGCAAGTCATAAGGAAGGATGCCAAGTTTTATAAAATCCTTGATTTGAGAAAATACATCATGGTAAAGCTCTGCCTAAACAAGATGGATATCTCATTCATCATTAGCAAATTCTTGGATGATAGCCGATTGGGAAAGCATGGTAACTTGAATGTGAATGATTCTATCGAAGGGGTTTTTTAGAATACGGCACCTGAAAGAGGCCATTATATCTTCAAAATTATTATATGACCTTGGAAAATATTTAATGTCATACCAGTTAAAGTTGATCAGCAATTTATCAACAATTTGCTTGTAAGATTTTAAGACTAGGTATTTGGACTGGTAAACCCCCTTAACTTGATTATCAATAAGGAGGAAGTCACATATGATTTGGATGTGTTTAATATGCATGGAAATAGTTGTCTAAATTCCTAGAATCAATGTCTCATATTTTGTGTTATTATTAGTGCATGAGAAGTTAAACTTAAATGAAAAAAGGGATGGGAACCCCTTGAGACATGAAGAAAACAATTTCAGCACCTACCCCTTATTCAAACTTATATCCATCAAAGAAAAGGGTAATATCAACTTCATCTTCAGGTTCAACATGCTCTTTGAGCTCAGTAACACTGAAAATAAAATCATCTGGAAGCTTTATGATAAGTGGTTGATCATCTTGAAGAGGAGCTTTAGCAAGCTAGTCGAAAATGATCTGACCCTTTATAAATTTTTGACTTATGAATTTGAGATCAAATTACATTAAGAGAATTATCCATTTTGTAGTGTGGGCATTGGTGTAAGTGTGACTCATCATCTTAAGCAATGGATTTTCTCTAGAAATGACATATGTTGTATGATTTAGCATGTAGTGGCAAATATTTTTGATTGTGAATACAATAGCTAGGAAAAGCTTATCCATGTATGCATACTTGGTTTTGTAACTTACCAAGGTATGGCTAATGTAATATAATGGCTTGTTCTCAATTGACATCATTCTTCTAAGCCAACAGAGTCCCTATAGTAAAATCAATGGAAGATATGTATAAATGAAATGGAGTGTTTGATAGAGGCGATGATAAAACTGGTAGGGAAGCAAGGTAATGCTTAATGGCATTGAAAACCTCCTAAAATTATATGGTCCATTGAAATACAACCCCCTTTTGCAAAATATGATTAAATGGCTTGCATTGTCTGATAATTGAGCAACGAAGTGACAGATCACTTGAATTTTTCCTTGTAAGCTGCAAAGTTCTTTGACGGTCGTAGGGGGTGACATTTCGATAATGGCCTTGAATTTATTAGGGTTCACTTCAATATTGTGTTTGGAGATGATGAATCCTAAAATTTGTTGGAAATATGAGCAATATTTGTTATCATTGATGTTAATAATAAGTTTCAATAGGTAGTGCAACAGGAAGGATGTCAAGAGTCAGTTTCAGTGAAAGATTGCTTCTAGACCTAAGTGAAATAATATTATAATATCTCCCATTATAATATTCTTTAGAAACCAAATCCTAGCCACTTATCCACCATCAACCTTTCCTGCCATTCAATTGGCCATTACATGCCTTTCCCACCATCCAATGGCCCATTTTAGCCTTTTCCTATCATTTTTTTACCTCTATTTGACTTATTTATATTTATTTTATATTATATTCTAATATATTTATTATAAAATATATATTTATAAACCAAATTAACCTCAGTCGTCCGATTTGATCTAATATTAGTCATCCATCCTCCATAATTTGTGTCACACCTAAAGTCTAATATCAGCCTTTGGATCCGCTTTAATATTATCCACACGATCAAAAGTGTTGAGCTAAAAACCCTAAGAAAACCCTAGGCTTGATAATAAATAGGAGCATTCTCAATGCTCAACCCCTAGAAAACTTGAATGTTGGAGCTCTAATTTGCTTATGAGAACTAACCTTGTTGAGAGATTGTTTCTTGTGAGTATATTGTGCCCTATATTATCTTTCCCCAAAACCATAGCTTATCCTAGGATTTTTGGATTCTAGCCACCTTCACATCCCACTTCTGCCACTGCCATTGTTGTTCATCCACCGAGCCCATCACATCCCCTTGATTCTCTTTTGTATATTTAGCCCTAATCCGTAGGCATAGCTGAGTGCCTGTCTCATCCCACAGGCACAGCAGCGTGCCTATTACATTCTATAGGTGCAACACAGCTCATGTCGTCCCTTTAGCCATAAACTAGAGTTTACTCCATAAGATCATCAGGTGTCGTCAGGGCACCCTGCCATCAATCTACAATAGAGAAACAAAATAGTAAAGTAAGTACTTTATGTACTATTATTTGATGCTATTGGATTTTGCATGTTTTGTTCATTCAGATCTAGGGTTTTTAGTTTGCATTCCTTAGGGTTCACACCGTGGAACCCTCATTTTTTTTGCTAACAACTTTATGTTTAATGCATGTGTAGGATCAGATAACATTCATCAAGGATTATTGAGTAGTTGTTGAAGCTAAAGTGATCCGATTATAGATAACCAGAAGCCCACTCACCCTGTTGGAAGTAAGATACATTGGAGGCACTACTTATTTTGTAGCTAGGGTTTCGGAGAACCCTAGCATCAATATTTATTGTATCAAAATAAGTTATTTTAAACAAATGGATTGTAACAAAGGATTTTCTCAGCTACCCCCCCATTTATTGAATAAAGTCATATTTTATGCAATCTCTTGTTCATTGAAATTGTTTTACTTTATATTTGCTTTAGTGTCGTATTTTCGCTTCACATATTCAAGGTGGTCAGATAAGGTCTACAAGAGAAATAAAAATGCCCAAGAAAAATAATATTATAATATTGTATTATAATATTAAAGGTCAAATGGTAAGACCTAAAGTAATTAAATTAATTATAAATTAATTATAATAATTTCATTATAAATTAATTTGATTAACTTTAATTTATAATTAAAGTTAATTTGATTACTATAATTAACCCTAAGTTTAGGGTTAGAGGGGAAAATGAATGCACCGACATCATATATTAATTCCTCTGCCAACGTCTAAAATGGTGATGGCACAATGGTATAAATACCATGAGCCTTAGTTGCAAAGGATTAACCTTTGTTCGAATAACATTAAGCCTGTCATTTTTGTGATTTTTATGCGAGGAAGAAGACAAAGTTTTATTGCCTTATTTGTGCCAACAAAGGGTTAATATAAGAGAGGCTCCAAGCCTCATAACCAACTAGCTGGTTGGGCTAGTGGCAAGCGATTGTGACTTAGGGATTTGGCAAGGCAGGAGGATCCACGATCGAATCTCAATGATATTTTTTGGTGAAGTTTTTGGTTTAGGTACCGAAAAGGAAGCAACATTTTTTGGTGTAGGCGGCAAAGGGAAGCAACAAAGCACACAAGGTGCTTCTTGCTTCCAAGGTGAGTGCCTAGCTCACGCAATAGTTGAAGCCATGGCTAGGGCGTTGGTGGTAACGCAGCATGGGTTCAATTCCCACCAACGACAAAGGTATTTAATTTTTAAATTTGATTTTTATCCTAAGGTTTGTTTGGCATGAGCTTTTAGGGAGATATAAGGTTTATATATTATGGTTTTGGTGATTAAATTTTGAATGGAGTAATAAGGCTTTAGAGGAGTTTAAATTTTATTTTAAAATAAATTCTTATTGTGTTTAATATTTGAGAGGAGTAATAAGGTGTAATTGAGATCTAGTGTTTTGTGTGGTGAGAATAATTTGTGAGGGAATTATTGAATGAAATTTTGAGAAGGTTTTTGCTACCTAACCCTTGAGATTGGCAAAAAGAGTAATTGTGATTGAGATAGGTTTTTAAGGTTAATTCTTCATCAAACAAAAGGTATGGGCATATCTTCCTTGTGAGTGGAATATTGTTGGATGTTGTGAATGCTAAGTTGGAGTGAAAAGGATTGTTTGATAAGCATTGCTGAGTTTGGTTTTCTAAAATTAAAGTTGATACTAGAAACCTTGTTTGATAAGCATTGTTGGAAATATTTAATTAACCTTTCATATGCTTGAACTAGAGTTTGTGAAAGATCATGAGTATCATTGCTATGTGAAGTTGAGAACTATCTTGAACTAGGTTTGTGAAAGATCATGAGTATCATAGTTATGTGAGATTGTTTGATAAGCATTGTTGGAAATAATTGAGTGAGTGTTCAAATGCTTGGACTAGGGTTTGTAAGGAGTGTTTCATTGAGCAATTGATTGAGTGGAGTTGATTAATTTTAGTGGAAGTGTTGAAGTGATAGTTCAAGTTCTGTGAAACAAATTGTTCTATATTCTGAATTGATATGAAAAAGAGATTAAAAATTATTGAGCATTGTTGTGAGTGTAAAGCATATTGAGTCTCTAACCATTCTCCATATGTTTTTATGAGATTAAACAAGATTCTATGTGAAGCTTGTTTGTGTGATTGAAGAGGTTTTCTGTGATAGATTGAGTTGAGTTGTATAGAGCTTTTGTGAAATCTTGTTGAGCATATTTGAGTAAGTCCTAGTGAGGACTTGTTGAGCAGATTGGACAAGTTCTAGAAGGGACTTGTGGACAGATTAGTGTGAGATTTTGTGGAAGCTTACAATACAGATTTGAGACAATTCTTTGAGAATACTTGAGAGCAGAGTTGATTGATTAATTTGTTCAAACCTCGGGTTAAGTTTTGGGGCAGATCTAGTAGAGTTGATTTGCAATTGAGTCAAGCTTTGTGTTAAGGCTTGAGGATAGATATTGAACAAAATTTGTGCTAGACCCAAGGACTATGTTTAGTGCATATTTGAGGACAAAGATTGAGCAAATTTATGCTAGATCAAAGGATTATGTTTAGTACAGATTTGAGGACAGAGATTGAGCATATTTGTACTAGACCGAAGGACTGTGTTTAGTGCAAATTTGAGGATAGATATTGAGCATATTTGTGCTAGATTGAAGGACTATGTTTAGTGTAGATTTGAGGACAAAGATTGAGTAGATTTGTGCTAGACCAAAGGACTATGTTTAGTACAGATTTGAGATAGAGCTAAGAGAAAGCTTTGGAGGTGACAGAGTATAGAGGACATCAGTCTCCAGTTAATATAGATCCATTAGCCAGGGCAGTGAAGACATGTCTTCTGAGAGAGGGTAGGAGTCTTTAGTGGATAGAGATCCATAAGCCAGTGTAGTGGAGGTAGGAGTTCTTCTAGAAGATCACCAACAAAGTAGAGGAGAAGGAGTTCTCTTGTGGATAGATATCCATGAACTTGATTAGGGGATCGATGTCTCCTTCAGACAGAGGTCCATAAACATTGTAATAGAAAAAGGATTCCCAAGAGATTTGTTGAGAAAATTTTAGTAAAATATTTTCTTCATGGAGTTTCCCACATTGGGTGAACCATGTTAAATTGGTGTCTCTATTGTGTGTGGTGATTTATGCATTACTTTTATTACTGTTGTTGATATTGCCATTAATATATTGCATAATATTGTTTGGGAAAGAAAAGTAAAAAATGGTCTTATACTATTCACCCCCCTCTTAGTATAAGCTTGTGTTCTTGAAAAATTTCCCTAAAGTGATACCAAAGACACACTTTTTAGGATTGAGTCTCACATTATGTTCGAGTAATTGGTCAAAAAAAATTTACAAAACATCTATGTGATCATTGGTAAGTTTTAGATTTGGCCAAAATATCATCCACATAATCTTCGATGATTTTGTGCATGTAATCATGGAAGATGTAAGTCAAGGTACATTGGTATATAGCTCCTATGTTATTTAGATTGAACGACAGCCCCAAGGAGTTGTAAAGGTTATCTTGTGTTGCTCATCAAGATTGACTTGAATTTGATTGTATCCAAAAAACCCATCCATCAGGGAGAGCATTTCATAACCAATGGTGAAATCCATGAGCGTATCAATGTTGGTAAGAGGAATATCATCCTTGGGATATGCTTTGTTTAAATCACAAAAAATGATGCAAATGCATATTTCCCTATTGGGCTTACCAACGGGCACCATTTTTTAGATCCATTCTAGATAATCAATTGGTTGGATAAAGCCAACGTCTAATAGCTTTTGCAATTCTTCTTTGACCATGAGGTCAATGGTAGGATGAGGTTTCCTTAGATTTTGTTTGACCGATTTGGTGTTGGGATTTAATGTGAGAATTTGGACAACAAGATTCAAATCAAGGCTAGGCATGTCTTTGTAGGACCACGCAAAAACCTATTGGTATTCTATTGAGAGTGTGATAAAATGTTGTTGCTCTTCATATGAGAGACTTTTTCCAAGTTTAATAGTTTGAGGGTTTTTAGGGTCGATGTTGATATTTATATCGATGGTTTACTCAATGAGCATGTGGGATTCCTCCTCAATATAATGAGGGATGGGAATAAGGTTAATGTCGATTATGGCATTATCAAGGATATTTGGTGTGGTATCATTGACTTCGATGTGATAAATGAAAGAAGTTGAAGAAGAAGGAGAAGGTAAAATTAAGTCTCTCACCAATTGAGTCTCTAAGTAATTGATCTAAGGAAATAAATTTAGAGATAGACAAAGTGGATGAGATCTTCTCAAAGTTGATGAGACTGGTATCAATGGGCATGGGGTGTGCAAGGTCATTTGGGTTATGGAGGGGTGTGCATAACTCAACAGAGATCATGTTGACTTGGGGAATGAAGGGTATTGTATATTAGAGGTTGGGTTCCCTTGTACATGCTTGCGAGGAAGAAGTTGATTTAGAATAGGTGGGTGAGGATCATATGGAGGTGGCCATAGTGGAGGTAGGTGATGAATGGGTGCGTTGGGATGCTCCAATAGGAGGAGCATAGGAAATATGGGAAGCAAAATAAGGAATAGATGTAGGTAAAAATTATTTGTGTCTGTAATGGGGATAATGTAGGATAATTATTCTTTGAAGCTATTAAAGGCAATTGAAACTACCTCAAATGACTCATAAAATTCATATTTTGAGGTGTCATATGGAATGGCATGAATAGTGGAAAATTGGAAAACATTATCTGGTGCTACATGAACATACTTGGGATCAATGTATTTTTCATCACCATATTCCTTGAGACCTAGGGTAATGCATCGGAGATCATCTTCGAAGAGGTCAATCAAAGAATGTTGATCGTATCCTAAACTAAATTTTTCTTAAGGGGGTTGAGATTGAGGTTCTAAAATAGTGTGTACCTTGCTCATAGTATCCAAGACCACATCCTCACCAATTAAAGTGTTGAAAATACATCATGGCAAAAGAAGGGTTATCCAAAAAATCGATGTTACCAAAAACAACACTTTGGGCTCTTTATCAAGAGTTTTGTCTAACGCTGAATCGATTCACCTTACATAAAATTCATGTGATTATAGGAGGATCCCATGGGGATCATTGCATCAATGGTTAATGAGGGACAACTAGGATGACCAAAATCCCTAACGGAATATATAACTAGAGGTGTAAATGCAGCACTATGTACAAGATATTCTCCTATTCTAAGAGTAGTCATATGTACAATGATATTAACAATTTGAGATAGGGATGTTGGATAAATGGATGAGGATGAAGGCTCAATATTATCCATAGAAGGGTATAGGAAAGCAGACGAGGGTGGTGAAAAAGGCTTGTGTGTCACTTGAACTATGTCAAGGATGAATGGGTCCTCATCAAAAGGATTTGGAGGTGGGGGTGAGTTAGGCCCCATGGAAGGAGTCATTGTTTGGAGATATTGTGTGGGTGTGATAGAAGTAGGATTGGAAATAGTGGTAGGATTTATGGTGGTGGTAACATGTCCAATTTTGAGAGTTATGAGAGTGAATATAGGGGCCAAGGATCAGTTGTTAGGATTGCTAAAAGTAGAAAGGTGTAGTCTGGATTGAGTTGGTGGGGGTAATGGACAAAAGGGGCTAGAGAGGGGGAAGAAAATGGTGTGGGTAATATGTGTGGGGTTGATGATGGATGTCTAGTAACTATGGATGAAGAAGGGGTATGAGAATAATATGGAGAATAGGGAGGTTGGGGATGAGAGTGAGTGGCTTGAGTGCTAGAGAAAGGGTGGAATGATTGAGCATTGGGAGAAGGGTGGAAGGAAGGTGAATAGTGTTTGGGAGGGAGATGCAAATAATATGATAAAGGAGTATGATTTTGATTTGGGATGATAGGAGGAGTGTGGTTAGTACCCAAGGATGAGTATAGAAGAATCAAATTGGGTGGAATTGATTGGATAGGTTGTAAATTGGGTATAAGTGGTGCAGGCGAGGAAGGGTGAGATGTGGTCAGGTGGTAAGATGAGTTGAGTGGAAGATGGGTGAGGGATAGATGAGTGGAAGGTAAAGGAGACTCGTGTGGGTGGATGACCATGTGATAATATTTGAAAGGTTCATTTTTCATCATAATGAAGTGAATGTGTGTTAGCTTTTGATGTAGTATGCAATGGGAGATAGCAATCACAAGATGCAGAATAATATGAAAGAAAGTAAATCTACGAGATGACTAAAATATGCTATAAATAGAAATGATGAAAATGAATACAATGTAGCTATGGAGGAAATGGACACTCCATGAATAAAGCTACTGGACTACATTGCACCCATCACCAATATATGGTGATCTACACAACACTATGCTACTACCTACGAATATGCTATGAGCTTGTTATAAGCTTGTTACAATGAGGCCCCTTTTTATATAGGAAGATAGGTTCCTTGGCCAACACTCTACCTAGTTGTACAAGGGACACCTTGCACATATACAACTTGCACATTGACACTTGTGCATTTATTACATTGCATGAAGTAACTAGATAAATTCCCCCTAAAGTAATCTAATGTCCTAAGTATGTACCTAGGAAGGTACATTTACATGACCCAAATGATGTAATATACTCTATCTCTAACACCCCCCTGTATTACATTATTTGGGTATTGAAGACTTTAGTCTTCAATGTGGATCTTCTTCCATTGGATAGTGGAATTTGTATTCTCCTTCATTGCTTATTGTGATCAGGTTCAATAGGTAATTTGTGTCTTCATATGATGCAAATTAAGTTGTAGTTGAAGGTTCTTCTACCTTTTGTATGTGTTCAATTGGTTTAGTCTTCATGATGCCATGTTTCTTTCTAGCATGTCTTTTCTTCCTTTTCCTCCTCCTATGATTCTGCATTGGTGCTAGTGGAATTTCTGCTTCATGACAAGTTAGTCTATCATCATAATAATATTATTCTTTATTGCTAGCTTGTTTCTTGTTTTGAGTAAGTACAAACATAATTAATGATAGATAAACCATCAGACACTCTTCTGGTGAGAATATAACCAATATTTGTGAGTTCCACCATGTTGTGAAGAGGATTTCATGAAGATAACCAATCAATATTGTAAAGTTACCTTCTTTGGCTTCTTTAAGAAACAAGGAGAATTTCTCTTTATCGCTAGTGGATAGATACTTGTATCCTTCTAGAGTATCTATTAAGTTTTGAGAGTAGAATTCTACTTCATGGAATAGTTCTTCATTATTGAAAGCTTTTCTCAAAATTTCATCCATGATAGATCTTTGAAATAGTGATTCTTGCTACTCCTTAGAATTGAATTTGATAGAATATTAGTAGTCTACCTTATAACTTCCTATATTAGGATATATGATCCCTAATTGAAGTATATAAGCTTGATTTGATAAAACCTTTATTAATCCTTAGGTTTGTAGACTTCCTTATGTCTCCCTAGTAATGAGAGTATATATATACCTAATGGAATTTTAGGTTTTGTAGAAAGCTTATATCTTCCCAATGGATTTAGAACTTGATAATATTTGGTAGATGCTATTATTATCAAGTTTTGTAGAATGCCTTATGACTCCCTAGTGATTTTGGAATATGATATAGTGCTTTTGTAAAATGTAGTTCAATTTTGGGTTGATTTTGTAAAGTTTTGTAAATATCAAAATCAACTTTTCTAACACCTTATTACTCCTATTGAACTAAGCACTTTTCCAATTTTGAAGAGGTTTTAATGTTGGATTTCTTTTGTCCCTTTTGTGAAATTTTGAGACAAGAATATTATAAATTTCCAACCTTAGAAAAAACCTTAATAACCTCTTTTAATATCCCTTAGGATTTGATTTTAGTGTTTCTAATTTTCAATAACCTAATTTGGTGTTGTAACCCTTATAGCTCCCAAATATAGAAAATTAGAACACAATAATATTTGCAAATATTATAAATTTGATTTTTCCAGTAGAAACCCTTATTACTCCAATGTTTAATATTGCAAATATTTAATTAATTTGATATCTTAATTCCCTTTTAATTTTTGCTTTCAATATGTTTGATTTCTCTAAGTTTCAACCTTAGTATATAATCCTTATATCTCCCAAGAATGAAATCAAACTATAATGGGAATTATTCCTTACCTTGCAACGTTGATGTCCACAATTTTTGATGCAGTATTCGGGCATGAATGATAGTAATGCCAATGTATTTTGCCTTGGATGCTTCAACCAATGGATAGCCTTGGATTTCTCTTGGTTTTGGAGCTTGAAGAATGGTGCCCAAATTCTATGACTTTTTGGCTCCTTTTGACTAGAGCTTTAAATGCTCTTTCACTTTCCTCCACGCTACAATTCGGCCCTATGTGAAGTGCTTTGAATGGATATGCATGCTTCAAACTCCCTTGGTCATTGAACCCTTTAAATGGAGCAAGAATATTTGCAAATATGACAAGTGGCATGGCAGTTACACTTCATAGGTGCTTGAGGAGTAGATGGGAGTTACTAAGCACTTGTCTTGCTCCTGTATGTAACGTATGAGATGTTACAGTCTTCTTGGTGAGTGCTTGACTTCCTCTTCCAAGATGGGCGCTCCTAGAATCTTCCAACTTTGGACAAGTGGTGCTCATATGAATGTAACCTCTTCTTTATTCTTTGTAACTTCCCTTGGCTGAGCGCTTGAAGTAATCCTTTGTTTCTTGGATATTATGAATGAAGATGGTACCTTAGGAGGTTTGTGCCAAGTGGCACTTTACATGTAACTCTTTGTTATAATGCTCCAAGATGAATGATATACCTCCTATTCCCTTTTGTATGCTTATTCTTTTGCTTGCTACATTTCTTGGAGAGCAAGCAACTTCTTTCTTTTGTAGGTGCTTCGATGAGGACATTGGATGGTGCTAGTTGTGATGTCCTTTGATTCTATGGAGCTTCCAATGGTGGTTCTGTAGCTGATCTTGGTGCTCCTATTGGTGGACGTTTTTCTCCAAGCTTGAAACCTTGGATTTAGCACCTATTCTTTATACCTTCAACGTGTTGATTTTGTCCTCCTTTCCACATTGGTTTTGATGCCTTCTTTTCTCCCTTTTTGAACCTGTTATGTATTTCCTTCTTTGTAGATAATATTGCTCTCAAATATGATGTTGTTCTTTCCTTGTGTTGTCCCTTGAAGGCTTGCAGGTTCGGCTATCCAGAATGGAGAAGATGTGAGCCTTTTGAGAGGCTCCTTTGCTACGCTCAGAGTGTGCTAGTGTCCAGTTGTTTTAACCTTGTATAATGTGCCTTTGTGGCACCTCAAACTCTACCTTATCACCTGCATAAAACAACTTAGAATGGTGCAACAATATGTAATAATTTTGGGATATAAAAACACCCCTTTTGCACCTTTTTGCACTCCTAATTTTCTGATTTTATGGCAGATTTTTGGAGATGTTCTTCTGAATATGCAACTCTCATTTTTGTTGGTTTTATGAACCCAACTTATAACCACTTTTTTAGATGCAATATAACACTTATAGTGCTTTGAATATGAGACTCACCAAGTCTCGATTTGAGGAAATCCTTGCTGATTTTATGTGGCTATTTTCTTCTCCAAAACTTGGAGGATTGAGCTGATTTTGGTGGCTTCCTTTGGCCACTAAAATTTGTAGATTTTGGTGCACTAATGGTGTCTTTAGACACTTGATGCTAATCTGATTTTGTGCCCTTCTCAAGAACACAAACACTAAGATTTTTTGAGAGTAATATAGTAGTGCAAATGAACCCACTAATATTTCACTTTTAATGCACTAACAATCTCACCTTATCACTCCAATAAACTCTCAAAATAACTTATAAGTGCACTTAATCAATTTATGACAACTAATCAAGAATAATCTGAAATGAATCTTCAAGAATTATTCTACAATTTCACTACAAATAAAGTTGTAGGAACTAGTCTTCTTTTTCTTTCCAAAGTAGATATTTGGTAGTTGATAGATAGTTGTAATTTTGTAATCTAATCAACTCCAAAGCTAATGTGCAAATGAACCTTAAAAGGAACTTTTCCCTTTTTGCACTTTTGAAGACTGTAATTCAATTTTCCTCTTTTGCAACTCTAATCCAATATAAGGTGCTTTAACAAATCTGATAAGTAATCCAATTAATGAATCTACTTGCACCAATAGTTGCTTACCTTTTTTGAAAGATTTTGTAGCTCTTTTGCAACTTGTAGAGGATGTAGATCTTGGTGTCTAAGATCACCAAGTTGCTGCTTTGAGTAGGATCTCACTGCTCAGTTTCTTCTTCACCAAAAAGTGGTCTCAAACTTTCTTTTACGAGCCTAGGTTTTGGTGATTTGATCCTTCAAGCAATCTTCTCCTTTTGTTATAGATTTGGAGAAGTCTTTATCTCTAAAATGGTGCCTTCTTGCTATGAGAGGTAATCTTCAAATCTCTCAGATTTGGTAGGCTTCTCCTATCTTCAAGTCTTCTTGTCGAATTCTAACTTCAAGCAGGATCTTCTTCTCAAGATTCTGAATATCTTGAGGTCTTCTGAATCTTCTTCTAAGATTTGGCACTCCTTGCCAAATTCTTCTTCTTTTGGGCTTGTTGTCGGATGGTGAAAATTATCCCAAATCTTTCACTATCTTCTGTAGTGAATTTCTCCAATGAGTTCTCCTCGAAACTCCTTTGATGATTTCTTCAGTAAGGCTCTCCAAGCCTTTTACTGGATGCTCATTGAGACCTCTCCAAGGTCTTTTGATCTTGCAGCTTCTTCTAGTCTTCCTTGAGACCTTTTCTTCAACCTTCTACTTCTGGAAGTGTTGGTGGTGAGATCTTCTTCTGGATCTCTGATTCTGCTGCTTCTAGATTCGAGTAGGACTCTCCTAGTCCTTCTTCTTCCAATATTGGAAGTTCTTCAATGAGATCTTCTCCTGATATCTTTAGCTTCTTTGAAAGGAGATCACTAACCTTCCTAACTTTTATGAATTTCCCAACTCATTAATCTCCTTTCCTTTTCCTTTTATACTCTCTTTGGAGTCTTCTTTAGGATCAAGGCTTATGTGGCCTTTTCTTTAGGATCAAGGCTTCTGTGGCCTTTTCTTTAGGATCAAGGTTTTTGTGGCCTTTTCTTCTAGAACAAGGCTTTTGTGGCATTTTCTTCTGGATCAAGGCTTCTATGGCCTTTTCTTCTTCTATGAAGTTCTCAATCTAGCAATGGAGATCTCCAGTCTCCTAACTTCACCATGACTCTTCTCTAGGAGTCTTCTTCCATAGTATTCTCTTCTTGCACAAGGAACTAATATCTGCACTATGAAGGCACGTCGACCTTCGGGCAATGAAGTTGAAATCTCCTAGATTTCTATTGTAGGAGGTGTCCCAATCATCTGAGAATTAATTTTCTACAACAAAAGAAACTTTGGGCAATAGTTAACAAATTCTAGATATCTTGAATGATCTTCACTAGTTGATTTGTCAATCTAGTGGATTGAATGTTGAGTCCTAGTCTTCACGAGTTTTTCCTACAACTCTGTGGAAAGACTCTAGCCAAATGTAATCTTAGTATTTCTGGAACTGATATTTCTTTTAGTCCTCACTTGTGGCTCTCCCTAATTCTACCACCTAGACTCTTCTGAGATTTTTTGACAGTGGTTGGTCCAAAGGTGCGTCAGGTTGACAAAAAACTCAGGCTTAATGATAATGGTGGTTTTCCTATCGATCTACTATGGCTAGATCTACCTGTAATACCACTATTAGATTTTGATGCAGTATGCAATGGGAGATAGCAATCACAAGATGCAGAATAATATGAAAGAAAGTAAATCTATGAGATGACTGAAATATGCTATAAATAGAAATGATGGAAATGAATACAATGTAGCTATGGAGGAAATGGACACTCCATGAATAAAGCTACTGGACTACATTGCACCCATCACCAATATATGGTGATCTACACAACACTATGCTACTACCTACGAATATGCTATGAGCTTGTTATAAGCTTGTTACAATGAGGCCCTTTTTATATAGGAAGATAGGTTCCTTGGCCAACACTCTACCTAGTTGTACAAGGGACACCTTGCACATATACAACTTGCACATTGACACTTGTGCATTTATTACATTGCATGAAGTAACTAGATAACTTCCCCCTAAAGTAATCTAATGTCCTAAGTATGTACCTAGGAAGGTACATTTACATGACCCAAATGATGTAATATACTCTATCTCTAACAATGCAACCCTCATGGATATATTTGAGGTAATGATGCAATGTTGAGGGTACACACCACATATCTTGTATCCATAGTCTACCAAGGAGCATATTTGTAGAGGGGAAAAACTACCCTACCATGTATGATTCTTGGATGGATCCACAAGAGAAAGCCAAGGTGATCGTGGGGGCATGTTATTCTCTACACTCGATGTTAAAGAACGGGGAAGGGTTCACAAGAAATGGTTTAAGGACTCACTCCAAGTCCTATGGTTTTTCAAAATGTTTGATGTATTCGATTCAAGATAATCACCTAATTTTGAACTTTCTAGATCTATGCTATAAATGATAAAGGACAATGCAAAAATATGAAATGTAAGAAGACAAGAGCTAACCCTAGAATGATTCTTTCTTTCAATGTTTTTCTATCCCAAGTGTTTTAAGATAAAAAACCTTTAATCAAGGTCTCAATAAAATATGCACAAACAGTATTAACCGTAAGTGCAAAATATTTTGTTTATCCTTCAAATACCTAAAAATCAATTAAATGTATTTCTATTAAAGTCTGATCTAAGGTTTATAACAGAAATATAAGGCACTCAACAAACAACCTAGAGATTAATTAGGGCACTTATCTTATCTAGTGGTTGATCAAATATTTTATCCTTAGTCCAGTGATATCAACAATTCATGTTCTTGCAAGATAACTTAAGAGACAATTGGAACATATAATCAACATTAGGGGATCTACTTAGGCCATTGTACGATAATTCTTGGAGGTGCAACAGTAAAGCCCCCTAGGTCCTTTTAGTTAACCTTTGAAAACAAAAGTGGAATTTGACCTTTGAAATATGAACAAGCATAACAAAATAGAGCAAAACAAAATAGTAAAACAAAGTACAAAATGCCCTAATATGGCCTAAATGTAGTCTATAACAACATATCTAGGGTCTGGAACAACTATTTACTCCCAAACATAGTCTAGATAAAATTATGTCTCACAACAGGTGACCATGATTTCACATAGGCGAAATCACACCTTATAGAGATTTGGGCATGATTTTGCAAAAGCTATACGAAAAATAAAAGAAATATTTGAAGACTCAATTATGTCAATCAAAAAATTATAATATGCATGCAAAAGAGTGAAATCACCTAACAGATAGTGTAAAAGCAAGTAGAAGGGTTGAGACCTCCTGAATAGTTGATCTCTCCTTAGGGCTTCAACACAAATCCACTAAAGCAAGCAACAACAATCATCAATCCAATGTCATAGAGAACAAATTAAACTTCACACTTTAGAGTTAGCTTACTTATAGGAGAAGAAGAAGAATGCAGATCAATTAGTGAGCACTTCTAAAATTTCTTGAATTATCATTCACTTTCATTGTCATTATTGTTGTGCTCTCAAAATGATTTCAAACCCTCCTTATATAGCGGATTTGAAGGTGAAATAGGTAGGAAAATCAAGGAGGACCAATGTAAAACATGCCAACTTTGAAGAATTAGGGCTTCCTTAGAGAAAAACCCTAAAAGGTGAAATTGTGTCCCATCAAGGCCGACTGCGATTTTACCCTTTGCAAAACCGTGCCCTGTCAAGGGCGAGCACAATTTCACATAGAGAGGGAAAAAAGGATAAATAGGGGGGAGAGGCCTAAGCCTTGCCCTAGGTAAGTCTAGGGGGTCTCCCAGAGGGATCAGGGAAGATTTCCCATTGAAGTGGATCAATTTTTTGTATCTACATTTTCCCCCTCTTTGATGCATTTAAGGCCAAGTAAATGCATCAAAGAAATATGTAGACTCCTATAGGCAACAAGACAACAAACACATAAGAAGAAAAAAAGGATGTGGTCAAATCTAGGCAAAGAGATAGTGCAAAAGAGATATCATGAAGCACACGCTAGACTTTTGCACACTAGGTGAGAAATTATTACCATTAATGCCTTTATGGCTAGGGTTCCCCCTCGAGTTTTGAAAGGAGTGGAAATTCCTTAAGAAACTCAAAAAAGACCAAGGAAAGAAAAGCAAAACATAGAAACACAAAGAACAAAGAAAGCAAACAAATAGCAGAGCAGAGGACACTGGATACAACATGAATCTAATGAAGCTAGCATGAAATGCATAGATAAATAGAAGAAAGGAAAAGAAAGAAGAAGGGAAGAGAGAATAAGAAGAAGAACAAGAAGAGGAAGAAGATCCAAAGGTCAACCATAGAAAGTGATAGAAGATAATCAAGAACCCTGAATGAACAATGTTATGCCCAAAAGAATGGTCCAGGTGCAGAGTGAAAACCTGTTATGGGTATAGTACTCGCTAATATGGACAGATGGGAAAAATATGGAGTGTAACCAGCTATGGGTGATTGCTCGTTAAAATGGTCAAGATGATGGAGCATAACCTACTATGGATGATTGCTCGCTAGTGACTACTATGTGGTGATTACCCGCTAGGATGTATATCGAGACCTACTAAAATGGTCAAGGAGCTTATCTTGTAATGGGGTGTTGAGCACGCTGAGTTAAAAGAAGCATAATTCAATAGGGGTGATATATTATTGTTGATGTGAATGATGTATTAGCAAGTACTACTTGTGTATCGCTCCAAATTTTTTGCATCCTTACCTTCAAGCTATAGGATCCGCGCCCATAAGGGGGATGCAAGAAGGATGGGACAATACCTTGAACTGAGAGGCCCTTTGAAGGTCCCACCTCTCGGGGGAGGGGTATAAGGGTGAATTTTCAATGGATGGTGGGTTCACCAGGAAAATTTTGAGTGGCAGTTTCCATGCCTAGGTTGATAATAGATTTGATGTGTTCATTTCATGCTTTAATCATTCAATTCCTAGGTTTGGCCAAGATGATTCTAAACTATTCTATATGCCAATGCTGATTATGAATACAAAAATAATGAATAAATGCTAAACACATAAAGTAGGTTAAATGAAACATAACATACCTGATTTCAGATGTCTGATGAAGATTCTGAGTTTTGTAGCAGTCCAAATCATCTCAAATCGTACTTAATCATCTGGAATTGCATAGAATCATCTCAGATCTCAGTCGATCATCTGATATCAGACAAGATAATCATCGATTTGATGAATTCGTCAGAAACCTGCAATCACAAAAACAGATACAAAATACCAAAAATGCAATTGCAAATACAAGGGGAAATGATATAAATAACATTAAACTTGCCTAAATGATAAATCCAGATAGCAATTAAAAGGAAATACATCAATTTGACAATTTATTTTGACTTTACCATGCATCTATACTAAATGAAGTGAACTCCAGGATGCATAAATATAATAACTAAGATAATACATAAATAAATGTAGAAAAACAATAAGGAAATTCAAACTCTGGGCTCTGATTGCCCCCAATCTAGATTACAGTCGATATCACCTCCAATCATACGATATCATCGTCGATTATGACAGGATCGTCTGAAATTGTCTAGAATCACCTGCGATGATCTAGACTTGCTCCAGTTGAAGAATAGTAAGATTCTTGCAAGAAAACTTGAAATATGCAATGTAAACAAAAGTATGAAGGTGTTCTAAGGCACAAGGAACTAAATTTGTAGGGAAATCCATCAGCTAGGGGGTTCAAGGGGATAAATTGAGAAAATCCCAATTTATATAGGATTAGGGAGAGGTTAGGAGGTTGGAGATCATCCCAATTTGGGAGATCTCCAATGGGGGAGACTCTAACTATGCAGACACATTTTCTGTCCAGGTTAGAGAAGCTGTTGAAACAGAAGCTAATTATGAAAATTTGGTTTTGGTACGAAATCGTCTTGACATTCTGTTCCAGACAAATTCATCATATCTGGGACGATTTCATCTGATCTGCGACGATATCATCCAATGGACAAAAACAAATCCTAAAAATGGCACGAAAAATAAGGGAAGCGGGTAACAGGCGGTTAACGGGTGATTTTGGGTTAAAATTCAATTTTTTATCTTTTTACCAAGGTTTAATTGTGCTAATTTTAGGGTGCTACATTTTGCCCCCTCTTTAGTGAATTTTTCAAAGAAAATGCGTTAAAGACGAGTTTTTCTCGTTTTACGAGAAAGAAAAAATGTACTCAATTTTTTAGACAACGATTCTAGGTCGAATCGTACGACTGCTTACTATGGTGCCCCCTCCGTGTTTTTACCCAAATCAAACGTTTGAGGTAAAAGCATGAAAAAACAAAATTAAAAAAAATGTTGCTGATTTTAAGAAAATAGGGTAAAACCCTAATTCATTTTTACTATTTATTTTTACTGGTTTTAGAGCTCTATAGAGAAAAAAAATGGTGGAGACAGCACACCAATCGACAGAGGTCTGACGCGGGCTACGGGTAAGGATCTAATCCTAGTAAATTATGTTTGGATTTAATTTGTGCAATTTTTTGTTTGAAATTTTCACTATTTGGGGCATCGCAACCGTTTTTAGACCGTCAACAACGTCGAGACGAAATCATCCCTATTTCATCGAAATCGTCTCTAGATCGTCGATTTCGTCTGAAGGCGAAATCGACGAACTAGGGGTGATCTCGTCCAACAAGGGGTGGTCTCCAAGTTGCGAAATAGGAGACGATTTCATCCTACAAAGGATGAATTTGCCCAATTTAGGACGATATCGTCCAATAGTGGACGATATCATCATTTTTATGAAATTAAGCTTGTTTAAAATGTTTTTAATTTGATTTTAATGATTGGTTTATTAATGAATTTTATTGTTTTATTATTTGTTTTGTAGAGGGGATTACTAAAGATTCAGGAGTGGAAATACGGTGGGCTACGAGATGACATATCCATGCTCGACCAGGCGGAGCACAACCAACTAGCACAAGTCAGTTTGCAGCATGTGGCAGAGATGCCACAAGTATCGACGGACATGGGGCTACTGAAAGCCCTAGCAGAGAGGTGGTATCCGGGGTCGTCCTACTTTCGGTTATCGATAGGGGAGATGGCTCCCACACTAGAGGATGTATGGAGGATCATGAGGATCCCCATACAGGGATGACTGATGACTCCTACGACAAATCAAGGCTAGGCTATGATGAGGCTGAGCGAAGACCCGAGCTTCATCCTGGAGAAGGGCGAAATGAACATCGAGTCTCTAAGGCAGATGCTTGGGGCATCTAGGCTGACTCAAGTTTTGGTAGGGGTGGTAGGTGGCTTACTATTGTGCCACCACAGCGGGTGTAGATTACCCTGGCTCCTCTCAGATGTGGTCTGCGATATGAGAGACCACGGCTACAGATACTCATGGGGCAGCTTTGTGCTATGTCACTTGTATAGGATCCTACATGGGGTCGTATACAAGGGAGGCTGGTGTGGTCTATGATGTAGACCGTGTTCTACCAGGGGGTATGCTTCCAGCTAGTTCTAGAGGGCCAGAGGGTACAACTGCCAGTCGACATTGTTGAACCAATCAGGATGGGATCGACGAGGACATCCTCACAATCAATAATGAGGACTTGGGACACAGCACGGACCTCTATGAGACCACCTCCTCCATGCCAGGGCAGGGGAGGAGATGAGGCTAAGAGCTCAAGGGCTTCTCAAGGCTAGCCGCTCATTGCACAGATATTGTATAGATTTTTGAGACGATTGAGTATGCCAGGGTATTGATTATGGCATACCAATCCATATGATGTACATATTTGACTGATATATATATGGTCTTGTTTTTTATGATATGACTTGTGTAAATGTTGCATGATACTTTAATTTTGGATATGTTGATTGATGATTCATGTAATTATGTCGTTTGGAAATAAATTATAATTTTTATGTCATGGCATAAAATTGTAAATAAGATAATCTGATGTGAATAAATTGGTTGTTTTGTGGTGTGATTTGATGAAAAATAAAAGGGACTTTTAACAATAATTTCAAAGGACATTGTCGTTGTTATAGACCATTTTATGGAGTCGTCGCTCACTAGGTCGTCAAGCTAATCCCAGTATAGAAATATTGTGAAAAGTAAAAGAGTGATTAAGATACTGTCTTAAGACTTTGGGTTGTGATGATGAAAAATTTGATGGTGATGATTTGTTTGCAGATTTTCATAAAAAATATTATGCATGACATATTAAAGAAATATGATTTTTTACTAGGCATACATTCCTAAGTGTGATAAAAATTTTGAATAAGTCCTTAGGAACTATACCATCGTTACAAAGTTGAATGTTGACATAATGAAATGAAAAAAAATGTGTTTGTTCTTGTTAAAGCACAATTGTGTAATATAATGATGTAAGCCATATGTTTTTATAAATTAAAATGAATGGGAAAATAAAATTAGAACAATGGTTTGCGCTAGGCATAGAATTATAGGTATAGACTTATACCATCATCGTGAAATCCAAAGAAGAAATTGATATTTTAGTTGTATTGCATGATTGATTTTTGATTTTGAGAAATATAGAAAATAATAATATATAAGCTGGACTTTATTTACTAGATTTTGTAATATGTTGTTTGAAAGCATTTTGGGATTTTTGAAAACAATGTATGTAATTGTTTTTATATTAAATAGATGTTCTGAAATAAGAAGAAAAAACTATTCCAAAAGAGTTGTAGAAATATTTTAAATTATCTCAAAGACAAATATAGATTTATAAGGAACCCTCAGGTGCATATGTGAGTTTATTGCCGATCTCGATTTATCGTAATGATACAAAAATCTCTCAAATACAAATGTGTGTGCAATTGTATTGTTCATTTACCAATTTTGAGCAAGAAAATTTGATACAAGTAATTTGAATTAACCAAATGAGTGTTCATTGACCATGATTTATATGCATGTAACCGTACCATACTACTATGTAAGTCGGGTTATCAAGAGCTAGCTAATCCATAAGCCGACATAGGTCTGTACAAAAGAAGGTCACTAATGTGACAGACATATCACCACGCTAGAAATTACCCAAGGCCAAGCGGGTTGGGCACAAACCACCTATTATGGGACTTACCTCACAGTTTTCGAATAATTGAGAATTCCAGGGATTCAAGCTCATTCACCCTTCTTTTCTTTTCAAGGGGTATGGAAAGGGATTTTATTGCTTTTTGCATTTTTTCTTTTCTCTTTTGCTTTCTTTCTTTTTTTCTTTTTTCTTTTTTTATGTTTGCGTGGGACTAAGAGAGTGCTGAAATATTGCTATGATGGTACAAAATGATATATTTTTTTCTCATTTTCTTTGACTTTTCTTTTTCTTCCTATGCTAGGGATACTTGCTCGGATTGGCTGTAGAGCAAGGGATTTTTATTCTGGGTAGGGGTGAACTTGTCCTTTTGTCAATTCTCAAAGATTCTAGACCATGTGCATGATAGGATAGCAAGGGAAACTTTTCGCTCAAGAAACCACTTCTACTATGTAGCATCATATTGAATTTTCAATGAAATCATTTTAATGTGAAAAGATATGCTTGGTTCAAGTAAATAACAAGAGTTCTCTATGCTCAAAAATTTATTTAATTCAAATGTGGACTTTGATATAAGAGAGATTAATAATCATACCAAATAGAATCAAGATATTTATGCATGTGAGTGTGAAAGTGCGGGATTCCAAATAAATGTTAATTTATCCAAAATAATTGAAAATATGACTGCAATACTTCAATAATTGACAAGTACGAAAATAAAATATGTTTTTGAAGATTTTGATGATTTTTATTTTTTTATATTTTGATTTTTATTTATGAATTGAGATAATAAATACTATTACTATTTTTGAAATTTTTATATAAATGATTAAAAGGAAACAATATGCAAAATAACATTATATACAATGATGAAATGACCAGATTTTATGCATAATAGTGTTTGAGATGCATAATGTTCATAGGTTCTTTAAGATCTTTACCATATAAGGTAGACAATCTGTATGCTCCTGAGCCAAATTTAGCAATGATGACATATGGTCCAAGCCAGTTGGGCTCAAATTTACCTTTAAGGTCTTTAGTTGCATTAGTATTTTTTTTATTTTCTTTTAAGACAAGGTCGTCGATCTCAAAGGATCGATGATGAACTTTCTTGAGGTATGCTCGTTTAAGCTTGTTTTGGTAGGCATGAAGATGCTCCAAAGCATTGATGTGCTTCTCATCTAGGAGTTCCAGCTGACTAAGTCTGCCAGCATGATATTCATCTCCTACTTCAGTATCTTGAAGTAGCAAAGCCAAAGAAGAAACTTCTAATTCAAAGGGAAAAACTGCTTCAGCTCCATAAACCAAAAAAAAAGGTGAAGTACCTGTGGGGGTGCGAACACTAGTTCGATAAGCCCACAAAGCAGGATATAATTGGATGTGCCAATCTCGACCAGATTTATTGACCAGTATTTTGAGGATTTTGATTAATGTTTTATTGGATGCTTCTTCTTGGCCATTACCCTAATGATAATAGGGGGTGGACCAACGATGTTGAATTTTATATTTTTAATGTAATTTCTTGACATCTTTATTTTTGAAACAAGTTCCATTATCTGAGATGAGATTTGTAGGAATTTCGAACCTACAAATAATTTGATTAAAAATAAATTTGGAAACTTGGGTTCCAGTGCAAGAAGCTAAGGGCATAGTTTCAACCCACTTCGTGAAATACTCAGTAGCAGTTATTATAAATTTGTGTCCATCAGATGACACAGGGTTGATTTTTCCAATGATTTCTAAGCCCCATTTTGAAAAGGGCCAAGGAGATGAAATAGCCTATAGCTCTTGTGCAGGCACATGGACAAGGTCAGCATGTTTTTGGCACTTGTCGCAATGGTGCATATAATCATGTGCATCATTCTCCATGGTAGGCCAAAAATATCCTATCCTAAGGAGTTTCTTAGCAATGGCGCTACCACTAAAATGTCCCCCACAAGATCCATTGTGGGCTTCACTCAAAGCTGATCTAGATTCTTCTAGATTCAAACATCTCAATAAGATGCCTTCAAAATATCTCTTATACAAGGTATTACCAATAATCACGAAGCAACTTGCTTGTCTACGTAATAACTAATGCTGGTTGCTATTACAACCTTCAAGAAAGGTCGCATTTTGTAGAAAATTAAGTATATCAGTGTACCATGGTTCAAGAGAAGTTTCATTGATTAGAAACACATCCAAAGGTTCTAAGCATGATTTGCTTGAAGCGGGTTCCTGGAGTTGACGAATAATGATGGTAGCATATTCATCATCTAACTCCAAGGGCAAAAGAGATGCAGCTGCAGCCATAGCGTCAGTCGCACGATTGCTAGTTCGAGGAATAGCTTCCAAGGTAACTTGATCAAATAAAGATAATAGTTGTAAGACATGTTTTATATGGGCATAATTTATCATCTCTGGTCTGATAAACATCATTGATTTGATTTATGACAAGTTGATAGTCATCGAAAACCAATAAATTTTTAATTTTTAGCGCCAAGGTAGCTCGTAATCTAAGGATTAGAGCTTCATATTCAGCAGTATTATTAGTGCAAGCAAATGTTAATTTGAAGGACAGAGGGATAAGATGTTTCTATGGAGATATTAAAATAATACTTGCACTAGCCCCACTCATGTATCAGGCTTCGTCGAATTATAGGGACCATTGCTCAAGATGGTCTGCCTCTAATTTAAGGCATTCATCAGGAAACTCAATGATGATGGGATGGGTAGACTCTAAGGGTGCAGCAGCTAATTGATCTGCTATAATTTGACCCTTAATAGACTTCTATCCTATAAACATGAGTTCAAACTCTCTTAGCACAAGAACCCACTTTGTTGTGCGACCAGATAAATAAGGTCGACTCATGAGATATCGCAAAGGGTTGAATTTGGCAATAACATAGGTTTTCTGATTGAGCATATAATGGCATAATTTCTATGTAGAAAATATGACTGCGAGACATAACTTCTCTAATACGGTATAGCGAGTTTCATAACTGATTAAGGTTCTGCTAATGTAATAATTAGCACATTCTTTCTTCTCATTGTCAAGTTGAGCTAACATAGCTCCTAAGGCAAAATTTGAAGCAAAAATGTACAAAATAAATGGGTGATCAGATCTAGGTGGTGAAAGCATCGGTGGTTTAAGAAGATATTGTTTAAGGAGTTCAAATGCTTCCTGACATTCGTCGTCCCAATGAAAAGAGACATCTTTCTTAAGAAGCTTAAGAAAGGGTCCGGTTTTGTCTGCCAACTTATCAATGAAGAGGCGAATAGCTTGAAGCTTACCTTGTAGACTTCGTAATTTAGATATATTGGTGGGTGTGTGCATATCAGTGATAGTCGCAATCTTGTGAGGGTCAATTTTGATGCCACGTAAAGAAACTATAACCCCCAATAATTTACCAGACTTAACTCTGAATATACATTTGGTTGGATTTAGTCGGATAAAATATTCCCTTAATCTATCAAAGACTTTTCTCAAGTCATCTAAATGATCATCTTCTTTGATGGAACAAGCTATAATATCATCTACATAATCATGTAGAATATCATGCATCATATCATGAAAGATATAAGTCATGGCTCGTTGATATGTTGCACCTGCATTCTTCAAATTGAATGGCATCACTTTCCAACAAAAGGTTCCCCAAGCGGTAATAAAGGTTGTTTTAGCCTGATCTTCAGGAGCTATCCTGATCTGATTATAACTAGAAAATCCATCCATTAGGGATATCATTCCACTCCCAGCGGTAAAATCAATGATCTGATCCATATTGGGAAGAGGAAAATCATCTTTAGGGCATGCAGCATTAATATCTCTAAAGTCTATGCAAACCCTAACTTTGGTAGCTTCTTTCTTAGTTACTGGAACTACATTTGAGATCCATTCAGCATAATCAATGGCTTGTATAAAAATAACCTTCAAAAGTTTTTCTAATTCTCATTTGACTAGTAAGGCCACTTTAGGATGCATTTTTCTAAGTTTTTGTTTAACAGGTTTAGCATCCGGATGGACTACTAGATGATGCATAACTACAGAAGGGTCTAATCCTGGCATATCTTCATATGTCCAAGCAAAAATGTCTTCATATTCTTTGAGGAATGAAATGTATTTATCTTGTTTTTCTTGACTCAATTCTGATCCAATGTTGATGATGTGAGGGTTATCTTCGGTTCCAATGTTAACTTTTATGACGTTTTCTACTTCCATGTGTAGATCTCTCTCAAAATTAGATGGGGCAGGTGAAACGCCCAATTCTTGTAGTTCTTCCAAGGTTAGCTTGGATAATTTGTCTTGAGGAGTCGTGGTGTCAAGCTGGGCTATACTAGGTATAGAGCCATCAAAATAAAAGTCGTTATATAACAATTCCTCAACGGAGACGTCATGGAAGATATCCCCTTCCAACTCATCGTCGGATTTAGCAATCATCTCGAGGTAAGATATGGATAGCATATTACATGTAAATGGGTTATTCCTTAAATGCAAAGCATTGCGTTCATCCAAATAATCTTGGTAAGATATGAGATGGTCATCATCCTCGAATGGGAAGGGCTGACCTTTACTAGGAAATAGGCCCACACCACATCGAGCAGGCCATGGTTCTACCTCAAAATGTTCTTTCATACCATTTTGGGAAGGTCCCAAACCTTTCCCTTTATATCCCAATTTAAGCATTATAGGCTTAGCTTTAACATACTCATTAGTAAAATAACAACGAGCATACCCATCATAATGAGTCTTGATGTTTCTAGGTATTCTTCCCCAGTCATATCCCTTATAAATAAAAGCATAGCTCCCGACTTGGTAGATACTTCCCATAGGCTATGGGAGGCCCAAGGTACGAGGAGAGGGCAGCAATTTATTTAAAACAAGGGAATCTTGCATAGCAACGTTTGTTTTTTTAGATACAAGAATTTTAGATAAATCGGGTAAGAGCTCATCAGTAAGAGCATAAGAGGTAGAAGGAACATTTCCTACATTGTCGAATGCGAAAAGTATGCCTTTAGTGGATGTAGATGTTATAGAGATGTCGATGGATGGATCTATAGGTATAGAAGTGATAGGAGTAAGACAAGAAGCATTGGTTGTGGGTTTAGGATCCTTTTGGGGTCCTAATGTGGTTTGTTTGGAATACGGTTGAACTATATGTAGAGGTGTAGTTGGTGGAGTAGATGATTTTATGAGTGTGTGTTTCACATGTTTAGGTGGATGACTAGAATTAGGATGTGTGGATGACAGAGCAGGGCAAAATTGAACTCCAACAGGTTCTGCCAAAGCACACATATCAAAGGGTCTAGGATCACCATGAATTGTAACCAACTGATTTTTAAATTCGAATTTAACACATTGGTGTAAAGTTGAGGGAACAGCTCACATTGCGTTGATCCAAGGGTGACCCAAAAGTATATTATACGATGCAGGGCAATGTACAATAAACACGATCGTGTCTAAGGTTCTTGGACCAACTTGCAATGGGATAGTGATAACTCCACATGTTTCTTGTGTTTTGTCATTGAAGGCTTTTATGATCATATCAGTTCTTTTCATTTTGTCACTTCTAAACCCAAATATTTGGTAGAAGTCAAAAGTGCAAATGTTTAAAGATGAACCATTATCAATCAAGACTCGTTTAACTACTACATCTCCAATTAGGGCAGTAATATATAAGGGGTTATCCTTATGTAAACTATGTTGTGGTATATCTCTATCTCGAAATTCAATACAATCGACTTTACGAGTTATGATAGTATTGGACATGGCTTCAAGTTGAATATTTTATGGTACCATCATTTGGCTTAATGTGAGCATTAATTCATCCTTATGGGTAGGAGAAGATCTTAAAAGGTCCAAAAGGGAAATTCTAGTTGTAGTATTTGATAATTGTTCCTTAATATTATAAGGAGGCTTAGGTTGAACATTAGGCGCATGATTCCCTTTATTAGGAAGTTTTAAAACAAATGGAGCTGATTCGTCGTTTTGAGTTTGATCTTGTTGAGAATTTTGAGCTTGTTTTCGCGTAACAAATCCGATGGTACCTACAATATTATTTTGTGGACGATGAATGGGTCTTGGTCTAGCGTTTATGGCTTGTTCATTAGAAAGTAATTGGTGAGAAGATGGTCGAGTAGTGACTCTTCTAGGAAATGGTTCTTTTGGAATCATAGAACTTGTGATAGGTTGAATAGGATCTGATTCATCTTCAGAACTATTCGATTGATTTGAAGTGATTTCCATGTCACTTTCAGTCTCATATTTGGTATCACTAAGATCAGGTGTCCGAATATTATGTAGAGGTCTGGCCGTAAACATGGATAAAGTTGTGTCAAATATTTGCAGATCATGAGTAGGTAAATGTCCACTAATAGTTCCTACATATCAAGTAGGAGGGGGAACATTATGATGCTCAATTTGATTAGCCACCTCTTTACCATGCTTTGGTAAAGGATGTTGAAATATGTCCAATGATTGATTGGCATTCTGATTCTGATTTTGGGGGATGTTCTTTTGAGCATTATTAGGAGGGTTTTGTTTAGGTTGAAAGGCTTGCACCTCCATCTCATTGTTATCAATCAGGTCTTGTATTTTATGTTTTAATGTTTTACAAGAGTTGGTAGCATGTCCAGGTCCTCTATGGAAATCACAGAGTAAATCAGCTCTGTATCCGGGTATAGTTGGATCAGGTTCCCGAATATTTGGTAATTGGATCAAACCTCGTGCTAGTAATTATGGGAGAATGGTTGATAGAGGTTGGTTTAACCTAGTAAATTCTCAATGTGGTTTATCAGGAGGTTTCAGTATAAATTTCTTTGTTGTTTTTGCAGCATTAACAGTAGCGATATTTCTACTATCAATGACTCCATCACCCACAACTTGTTTATTTTTATATTGATTTTTGGATGTTTTCTCATCATCTTTCTTTTTAAGTTGACCTCTCCTAATAAGAGCATCTTCCACTCTTTGAGCTAAATCTATAGCTTGATCGAAGGTGGTCAAGGTAGCAGTTGATAAATCATAGGATAGTTGTTCTTGTAAATTATTGATAAAGATATCCAGCATTTCTCGATAAGGTAACACAAAGTGCAATTTTCCTATCAACTGTCTCCATTGAGCTAGGAAATTAGCAAAACATTCATATTTGTCTTGTTTTAGGTTGTATAAATCTTTAATTGTTACATGCCTTTCAATGTAGGCACTAAATTGATGAGCATTGAATGAAGGTTTCTTTTGTGTGGGAATAACCCTAGGCTTGGTAACAGACACTCTAGGTGGTTGGGTAACCTGTTGTTGTTGCATGTTCTGGATTATAGCGGCCATATCCAAATTGGATGGTCTAGCTTGATCATTTTCTTAATCAAAGAAGGACAAGGGATTAGTGCGTGTGTGATAGATTTCTTCTAGGGTTGCTTGAGTGTCACTAATTTGATCCTTGTCCATATGGACTGCTCTATTAAGGGCGCTAATATTAGTATTGAGGAACTTCCAAAAATGTTCCATGTTCTCAAAAGTAATAGCTCCTTCTAGAGACATTTTAGGGGATGAAGATCCTTCCCCTCTAACAGTTTCTCTTTGTTCGTTTGCTTTAGCTAACTCTTCTTCTTGTTGGTCTAGTGTTCCTTCTTCCTGAATTAGGTCTTCAGGAAGGACATCTGGTTTGTTTATTGGTCTTCCTAATCAATATTCTTCTACTTCAATCTGTTTTCCATTCCTAAGTCTAGTCATTATGTTTAAACTTAGATTTTAGCAAATATATATTAATATATTTGCAACAAATTTGGGAGGTATATATTTTAATTATATACCTACTATAATACTTAAAAGAAAATGTTTTGATTTTTTTTTTTTTTTATGATTATAAAGACAACAAACAGCACACTAATTGCAAGAAATAATAAAATAATAAAAGAATGGCTTAGTTTTCTATAAATAGTTCATGGATATCATTAATGGGATCAAGTTCATCAAGATTCATGAAATGCTCCTCTTCAAATTGAAAATGGTTTTTCAAGAATTTGACAAAGTGTGCTATGGTGATGTTATCTACCTCTGACTCTGACTTGTAAAAATAGAGCTCATGGCAATACTCTCAATATAACACAGCTCTAGGAACTCTATTCCATCTCTTTCTATCCGTAAGGATGACCTCTTGATCCTCTATACGAGACAAAAATTTATGTACTACAACTGCATTGTCTAGGTATTCCTCAAAGGTGTACAACTCGGAAGACACAAGGGATCTTTTATCTACTAACCACCTATGGCAAGCTCTCTGAAGCTCATGATATAAGGTCACTTGATCAGGATCCAGGATTCTATCTAGGACAAACCTCTTGATTTGCCTGAGTTCTGTTGATCTAGATTCAATGATATTCAATCTCCTATCAAGTTCGTCCCACAAAGGTTGAACCCTATTTGTTTGAGGTACTCTAAGTACAGAAGTAATCTCTATAGCTGCTAATTGATTCTCAACATTAACGATGACAGCTCATATTTTATTATAATCTACCATCTAAATATGATATGTAATCTTTGATTCTAAATGCATTTATGTTTCATTTTTATTTTTTTTGGATTGATTTCAAAATGTTTTTAGTTTTCACATCGGGTTCACCAAAATGTATCGCTCCAAATTTTTTGCATCCTTACCTTCAGGCTATAGGATGCACACCCAAAATGGGGATGCGAGAAGGATGGGACAATACCTCGGACTGAGAGGCCCTTTGAAGGTCCCGCCTCTCGAGGGAGGGGTATAAGGGTGAATTTTCGACGGATGGTAGGTTCACCAGGAAACTTTTGAGTGGCAGTTTCTACGCCTAGGTTGATAATAGATTTGATGTGTTTATTTTGCACTTTAATCATTCAATTCCTAGGTTTGTCCAAGATGAATCTAAACTATTCTATATGCCAATGTCGATTATGAATACAGTAAACATGAATAAATGTTAAACATAGAAAGTAGGTTAAATGAAATAGAACATACCTGATTCCAGATTTCTGATGAAGATTTTGAGTTTTGTAGCAATCCAAATCATCTCAAATCATACTTAATCATCTGGAATTGCATAGAATCATCTCAGATCTTAGTCGTTCATCTGATATCAGACGAGATCCTCGTCGATCTGACGAATTCATCAAAAACCTGCAATCACAGAAACAGATACAAAATACCAAAAATGCAACTGCAAAAGCAAGGGGAAATGATAGAAATAACATTAAACTTGCCTAAATGATAAATCCAGATAGCAATTAAAAGGAAATGCATCAATTTGACAATTTATTTTGACTTTACCATACATCTATACTAAATGAGGTGAACTCCAAGATGCATAAATGATGAACAAGGTGCTACTCACATTATTGATATTGTTGATGCCTATTATGCTTATCATGATGTTGTCAAACAGTGAAATGAAGTTGTCACATATTCCCAAGAATAGACTAAGAATTGACTAGCCATCGGGATCAAATTCTCAGGGGGAGCAGTTATGCATTTGTTTATCATATTGCTCATGTTTATGCTTTTTGCTAACTGTAATAATTTTTTGCCTGAGAATGTTGTGCATGGACTCAGGGGGAGTTTTGCAGCCGCCCTTTGGTATTATTATCAAAGGGGGAGAAGAATTATAGGTAATTGCACACAATTACGTGTGTTGCCAACAATTCCAAAGGGGGAGATTGATGAACAAGGTGCAACCAAAGTATTGTCATTGTTGTCAACACATTCAGATTGATCAGTTGATGTAATGGACAGGAGTTCATTGATGAGCAAGGTGCAACCAAAGTATAATGGACAGGAGTTCATTGATGAGCAAAGTGTAGCCAAAGTATTGTCAACACAGATAGAGGATTAGTTGATGCAATGGACAAGAGTGTAGAGGTCATTAGATAGATCGGTTGATGAAGTGAATAAGAGTTCAGAGCAGTCAGAGCATGTACAGTGAATTTCCAAGAAGACCAAAGTGGCCTACATGCAAAAGCTCAAAGAAAAAGACAAAGGAAGAAAAGTGTCACGATATCGCGACATGTCGAGCAAGAGTGAGAAACTATCGTGATATCGTGACATGTTGGAAGCAAAGAAGGCAAGAAGAAAAACTGTCATGATTTCGCGACATGTTGGCAGAGAAGAAAGCAAGTGGAAAACTATCGTGATTTCGTGACATGTTCGAAGAAGAAGCGCATGCAAGGAAAACTATTGTGATTTTGCGACATGTTGGAAAAGAGAGAAAGCGCAAGGAAAATTGTCGTGATTTCGTGACATGTTGGAAGAGAGAGAAAGCACAAGGAAAACTATCATGATTTCGTGACATGTTTGGAGAGGAGGCGCAAGCAAAGAAAACTGTCACGATTTTGTGACATGTTTGGAGAGAAGGCACAAGCAAAGAAAACTGTCATGATTTTGCGACATGTTTGGAGAGAAGGTGCAAGCAAAGAAAACTATCACGATTTCGTGACATGTTCGGAGAGAAGGCGCAAGCAAAGAAAACTATCGCGATTTCACGACATGTTCGAAAGAAAGAGCTTGCAAAGAAAAGTGTCACGATTTCATGACAATTTGCAAGAAGGATGGTACGAACAAAAAAGTGTCACGATTTCGTGACAGGTTCGAGAGAAAGAGCTCGTAGAGAAAAAGTGTCATGATATCACGACATGTCGGGTTTTCATGACCCGATGAGAAGAAAAGCACCAAAGAGAGAAAGTGTCACAATTTCACGACATAATGCAGGAGAGAGAGTCCGAAAGAAAAAGGTGTCACGATTTTGCGACATGTTTCATTTTTGCGGTCCAAAGTGAAGAGAAAGAGGAGAGAGAAAAAGGTGTCATGATTTCGCAACATGTTTCATTTTCACGGTCCAAAGCGAAGAGAAAGAGGAGAGAGAAAAAGGTGTCACAATTTCGTGACATGTTTCATTTTCGTGGTTCAAAGCGAAGAGAAAGAGGAGAGAGAAAAAGGTGTCACGATTTCACGACATGTTTCTTTTTCACGGTCCAAAGCAAAGAGAAAGAGGAGAGAGAAAAATGTGTCGCGATTTCGTGACATGTTATGTTTTCGTGGGTACAAGCGAAGGAAAGTAGCAAGGCAGCGAAAGTGTCATGATTTCACAACATGTTCCGTTTTCGTAAGCGAAAGGCAGAGAAAGGCACAAGGCAGCAAAAGTGTCACGATTTCGCAACATGTCATGTTTTCGCTGGTGCTTGTAGAGAAGAGTACGAAAGTGAAATATGTCGTGATTTCGCGACATGTCATGTTTTTGCTAGTGCTTGCAAAGAAGAGTGTACGAAAGCGAAAGGTGTCACGATTTCGTGACATGTCATGTTTTCGCTAGTGCTTGCAGAGAAGAGTGTATGGAAGTGAAAGGTGTCACGATTTTGTGACATGTCATGTTTTTGCTGGTGCTTGCAGAGAAGAGTGTACGGAAGTGAAAGGTGTCACAATTTCGTGACATATCTTATTTTTGCTAGTGCAAGCAGAGAAGAGTGCAAGGAAGCAAAAGTGTCACGATTTTGTGACATGTTCTGTTTTCGCGGGTGCAAGCTGAGAAAAGGACAAGGAGGTGGAAAGTGTCACGATATCATGACATGTCATGCTTTCACGGTCAATAGCCAAGAAAAAGTCAAAGGGGCAGAAATGTCACGATATCGTGACATATTGTTTTTGCGTGATAAAAAGCAGAACCCAGCTGAAGTAAAGTTAACTGAAGTAGAATGACAGTTGCAGGGGAAGTTGCAGAGGAAAATCATGCAGCTAAGTTAAGAAGAGTTAACTGAAGTCATGCAGCAGATACAGGGGCCATTACAAAGTAAAATCATGCAGCTAAAATTAGAACAGTGCATTAAAGACAGAACGGCTGTTACAGGGCCGTGACGCTGTGAAACTGTTAGAGCGATGGCTATATCGAGAATCCCAATTAAAGAGAAAAATCTATTAATAGGTTGCATGTAAGAATAGTGTGTCAGAAAGGAGTTACTTACAGGAGTGGCTATTAATAGGCTGCATGCGGGATTATGGCAGTTATAGAAGACTTAGGGTTTCAAGATGAAAATATGGTTATAAAAGGGCAGTTGCATGCAGAAGTAAAGTGTGGCTTAGAATTGAAAAGTGTGTTGCCATAAAGAGGGAAGGTGTCGCTGATGAAAGAATAAATGTGCTGAGAAAAGTAGGTGGAAAAAGTGTGTTGTAAGAGAGTGTTGAGCTCCGTGCGGGAATAGAGAGCAGCGTGTTGCTGAATAGAGGGATAGTGTTATGGGCTGTTAAAAAGATGGAAGAATGATGTAAGAAGTATAGAGCTGAGAGAGCTACAAGAGTAAGCCATAAGAAAGGGCTATAAGTGTGCAGTAAGTAGAGCTGTAAAATAGTGTATGCTTTATGGACAGGGAGTTGAGATTGAGAGTTAGAAATAGAATAGATTGAGTCTTTAACAATTCTCCTTATGCTTCCATGAGATTGATTTGAGTTAAGATAGACCAGTGAGGGTCTTGCAACACAGAAGGCATTTTTATGTCAATCAATATTTAAAATAGAAGTCCAAGTTGGTGCTTGGAATCAGGGGTTGGTGCTCCTTTCTGTTGGTGCAGATAAATCAGGGGTTGGTGCTCCTTCCAGTGGGTGCTAGTAAACTGATTATGAAGTTGGTGCTTTGCAAAGGCTAGATTTGGTTGGGAGTCCAAGCAGTCTATTTTTGAGGAGTAGCCAAAATTGGTAAACCTCATTAAATCTTGTGTTTTGTGTTGCTATCTTGTTACACTTGCTGCATCTGGTTTTAAGCATTCAGTAGTTCTGAATTAAGAGATGAAGATTTAAGTTTTTAATTAGCTACACTGATTCACCCCCCCTCTCAATGCCATTGTAATACTAACAATAAATATAATAACTAAGATAATGCATAAAGAAATGCAAAAAAACAATAATGAAATGCAAACTTTGGGCTCTGATTGCCCCCAATATGGATTACAGTCGAGATCACCTCCAACCGTACGAGATCATCGTTGATCTATGACAGGATCATTTGAAATCGTCTGGAATCGCCTACGATGATCCAGACTTGCTTCAGCTGAAGAACAGTAAGATTCCTACAAGAAAACTTGAAATATGCAATGTAAACAAAAGTATGAAGGTGTTCTAAGGCACAAGAAACTAAATTTGTAGGGAAATCCATCAGCTAGGGGGTTCAGGGGGATAAACTATGAAAATCCCAGTTTATATAGGATTAGGGAGAGATTAGGAGGTTGGAGATCATCCCAATTTGGGAGATCTCCAACGGGGGAGACTCTAACTATGCAGACACATTTTCTGCCCAGGTTAGAGAAGCTATTGAAATAGAAGCTAATTATGAAAATTCGATTTTGGGACAAAATCGTTTAGACGTTATGTTCCAGATGAATTCGTCAGATCTAATATGGTTTCATCTAATCTACGATGATATCTTCCAATGGACAAAACAAATCCTAAAAATGGTGTGGAAAACAAGGGAAGCGGGTAACAGGCGGTTAACAGGTGATTTGGGGTTAAAATTCAAATTTTTATCTTTTTACAAAGGTTTAATTGTGCCAATTTTAGGGTGCTACTACCTGATAGGGGTGTGTAAGAATATGTATATAGACCAAGTCATATGAGCATAACACAATGTGAGTGTGTGCATGTGCTAGAAGAAATAAGAGGAAGAAAATGAGGAGCAAAGAATTGTGCGTGTGTACCCCCAGCTTGAAGTTTCAGCTAGTGAAAATTCAAGAGGGAGGAAATGTGCAAACAAAGGAGAGAAGAATGTATATCCTTATCTGAACAAAGAAAACAAAGGAGAAATAAGAATCATGCAAAAGACAAGGACATACCAAAAGAGGATTGCATTCCTTGACTTTGGAGAGAAATGATGGTCATTGTAAAAACTTTCAAAGTCAAGGGATACAAGAAGAAGAGAGAAGAGAAGAAAAGAGCAAAGAAAGATGAGAAGAGAAGAAGGGATGAAAATGCATGGGCCCTAGGTTGGGGCTTCGCTAGGCATCAGAACCCTAGTGAGAGTGCAATGCATGTGAGCTATGACCTAACTAGGTATCATCACATGCCATTATCGTGAATCCCTAAAAGCTATATGAACAAGCAGTCATGAGCAAGCAACAATGCAATTATGACAAGCAAAGTGCAAGAGAAATAGAATGTCAGGCAATCATGCAAAGTATGACAGGTAGTCATGCAATATGAGTAGGCAAGCAAATGCAGTATGATCTAAGCTAAATGTAAAATGTAATGCAGATGATGGATCAAGCATAATATCTTTTTAAATGCATTATATTCATAGGTTCTTTAAGTTCTTTACCATCCAGAGAAGCCAAACGATAGGCACCTGAGCCAAACTTGGTCGTTATGACAAAGGGCCCTAACCAATTGGGCTGAAACTTACCTCGAAGATCAGCACGAGCATTAGTGTTCTTCTAGTTTTCCTTGAGGACAAGGTCCCCAACCTCAAAAGAATGATTGCAAACTTTCTTAGAATAAGATCATCGGAGCCTATCCTGATAGGCTCACAAATGCTCTAAGGCATGAATGCACTTTTCATCCAGCAGCTCCAATTGGTGCAAATGGTCTGCATGATACTCATCATCGACCGAGGCATCTTGCAACAAGATGCGCAATGAGGGAACCTCAAGCTCAAAAGGAAACACCACCTCAGACCCATATACCAAGACATATGGTGAGGCACCTATGGGGGTACGCACACTAGTACGATAGGCCCACAAGGTAGGATAAAGCTGGATATGCCAGTCACGACCGGTCTTACTAACCAACTTCTTCAAGATCCTGATCAAGGACTTGTTGGATGCTTCGGCTTGTCCATTACCCTGAGGGTAATAAGGAGTTGACCACCTATGCTGAATCTTGTACTTAGCACAAATATTACGAACATCCTTATTCTTGAAAGGAGTGTCATTGTCAGAAATAATCATCGAAGGAATCCTAAACCTACAAAGAATCTGGTTGAAGATGAACTTAGAAACTTGAGTTCCAGTCACCATAGCCAGGGGCATGGCTTCAACCCATTTAGTGAAATACTCAATCATAGTAATGATAAACTTGTGACCATAAGACGACACTGGGTTAACCTTCTCGATAATGTCCAATCCCCACATGGAGAATGGCCAAGGGGAAGAGATAACCTGAAGGTCTTGAGAAGGAGCATGAACAAGATGATCATGGCGTTGACACTTGTCGCAACACCGAACATAGTCACATGCATATTTCTCCATGGAAGGCCAATAATACCCCATCCGAAGGAGCTTCTTGGCAATAGCATTACCACTAAAATGGCCTCCACATGAACCTTCATGAGCATCACTAAGAGCAAGCTGAGCTTCATCGAAGTCAAGACATCACAAGAGGATACCTTCAAAAGAATATCGATACAAAGTATTATCGATTATGATGAATCGACATGCTCTTTTGCACAAAATCTTACATTGATTGTGATCTAAACCATCAGGCATCGAACCATCCTTAAGGAAATTAAATATGTCATTATACCATGGCTCAGATGGGGAAGCTCCGATGGTCAAACAATCTAATGGAACAAGACAAGAACCAAGTGATGTAGGTTCCTAGAGTTGTCTAATGATAATCGATGCTTGATCATATTCTAACTCCAGAGGGAACAAGGATGCAACAATAGCCATGGCATCCGCATGGTGGTTTGAGGATCTAGGGATAGACTCTATGGTTACTCGATCAAATGAGGACAACAACTTAGTAACAATCTCCTTGTAAGGTTTAAGTTTATCATCTCGAGTCTGATAAACATCATTAATCTGATTAACCACAAGTTGAGAGTCACCAAAGACCGAAAGGACTCTAACCTGCAAAGCTAAGGCTGCTCTAAGACCAAGGATCAAAGCTTCATACTCTATAATATTATTTATGCAAGAGAAATGAAGTTTGAAGGACAAGGGGATGAGTTGCTTTTATGGGGTGACTAGAATGACTCCAGCACCAACGCCCTTCATGCATCAGGCTCCATAAAAAAACAAAGTCCAAGACTCAGACTCTTCAATTTTGACATTGAAGCACTCATCGAGAAACTCAACAACTATAGGATGGGTAGCTTCTAGGGGAGCGGAGGCTAACTGATCAGTAATCACCTGACCCTTAATAGCCTTATGACCTATGAAAGTCAAGTCAAACTCACTAAGGGCCAACACCCATTTAGCAGCTCGACCTGAAAGGTGGGGCTTAGACATCAAATAGTACAAAGGATCAAACTTTGCAACTACCAATATCTTATGGCTGAGCATGTAGTGTCTTAACTTCTGGGAAGCAAACACTATGACAAGGCAAAGCTTCTCTAAGGGAGTGTACCTAGTTTCATAGCTAACCAAGGTTCTACTGATATAGTAGATAGCTCACTCTTTATTTTGATCATCATGTTGGGCCAACATGGCTCCCAAAGCATGAGTAGTGGCTGCTATATAAAGCATCAAATGCCTACCAAGCACAGGAGGAACTAAAATAGGTGAGGAAGTGAGATACTACTTGAGATCATCAAAAGATTTTTGACACTCAGAATCCCACTAGAAGACCACATCTTTCTTAAGAAGCTTAAGAAAGGGCTGACACTTATCGGCTAACTAGGCAATGAACCGATGGATAGACTGAAGCTTACCTTGCAGACTACGTAGTTCGATCAGGGTGCGAGGAGGAGGTATGTCAGTGATAGTCATTATCTTAGCGGGATCCACTTCAATGCCTCACCTAGAAACTATGAAGCCTAACAACTTGCCAGATGTGACTCCAAACACACACTTAGCGGGTTTAAGATGAACCTTATATTATCGAAGCCTTTCAAATATTCATCTTAAATCATGGACATGATCCTTTCATTCTATGGAGTGAGCTAGAAGATCATCCACATAGTCCTGGAGAATATCATGCATCATGTCATGGAAAATATAAGTCATGGCCCACTGATAGGTAGCTCCTACATTCTTCAAGCCAAAAGGCATGACCTTCCAGTAGAAGGTACCCCATGGAGTAGTGAATGTTATCTTAGCCTAATCCTTAGGGGTAATCAAAATCTGATTGTAGCCTGAGAAACCATCCATGAGTGAAAGCATTCCACATTTGGTAGTGAAATCTACAATCTGATCTATGTTGGGCAAGGGAAAATCATCCTTGGGACATGCTAAATTAATATCCCAAAAGTTAGTACATATTCTGATTGTTCCTTCCTTCTTAGCTATAGGAACGATATTGGAGATCCAATCAGAATAGTCGATAGCTTTTATAAAACCGACATCAAGGAGTTTTTGGAGCTCCTCCTTGACTAAGAGGGTGACCTTAGGATGCATCTTCCTAAGTTTCTACTTAATAAGCTTAGCACTAGGCTTAACTACCAAATGATGCATAACAAGGGAGGGATCAAGCCCTAGCATGTCGACATATGACCAAGCAAAAATATCTTGATATTATTTTAATAAATTGGTCAATTGCTCCTGCTCATCCATGGACAAGGCTTTACCTAACTTAAGGATTCTAGGGGCTTCCTCAGAACCTATGTTCACATCTATGGTCTCCTCAATAAGAATGGACAAATCATCCTCAAGAGGAGGTAGGGCAGGAATCACTCCTAATTGCTCAAGGTCCTCAGGAGACATAGAACCAAAGTCCACTTGAGAACTAGAAGACTCAACCTGCATAACGCAAGGGATAGACCCATCAAAGTAGATGTCATTCTGAGGTGCATCCTCATATTTGACATACTGCTCAAGGGTTATGACCGACAAAGAAGGAGAGGGTGGCCCCTCATCCTCAACACTCCACTCTAAACCTTGATGAGATTCATCTAAGAGAGATTCTTGACAAGAAGAGTTGACTTGATCCTATGATGAGATATTGATTGATGATTCCTTATCAAAAATTTTAAGTTGCTTAGTTTTGTTAGATAAGGAATCTGATGAATGAAATTGAGCTAGATCATCTGGTGAGAAAAATTCAAATGGATGAGGATCACCCAAGATAGAAATAAGTTGATTTTTAAATTCAAATTTTAAACATTGATGAAAAGTAGAAGGGATGACCTCCATTGCATGGATCCAAGGATGTCCAAGAAGAATATTAAAATATGTAGGACAAGATACCACATAGAACAATGTATCTAAAATCTTAGGTCCAACTTTAAGGGGAAGTGATATGGTACCACAAGCTTCTTGGGACTCATTGTTGAAAGTTTTAATGATATCACCGGATTTAGTTAAATATTCCTCTTTTAATCCAAAATTTTGAAAGAAATGATATGTGCATAAATTAAGGGAAGAACCATTATCAATCATAACTCTCTTGATAAAAGTATCCCCAATAAATGCAGTGATGTAAAGAGAAGAATCTTCTTGCAAGTTTGAGGAAGAGATATCGGCATCCGAGAATGTGAGATGATGTATCCCAAGAGAACTTACAATATTGGCCATATCACTAGGGGAAATATCTAGAGGGATAGATTGTTGTTTTAGAACATTTATCAAGGCTTCTCCATGAGTAGGAGAATTTTGTAAAAGTTCCAAAAGAGAAATATTTGTTGAGAAACTGATCTCCTATTGAGATCGTTGGATCTATTGATTCTGCACTGATTTTTTGAAGTAGTTGTTATCATACCAACCATATTGTTATCATAATGATGTGGTACACTTCTATAAGATACTTGATTAGCTACCTTAGGTACATTCTGATTAATAGTGGATTTTTGTTGATTATTTGAAGATTGAGAATTTCCTACATCAAGACGTCCTGCATCAATCAAATCTTGAACCACATGTTTCAACTTCTTACAAGAATTTGTCCAATGTCCTTCCACTCTATGATATGCACAATGTTGACCTACCTTATACCAATGAGTTGTAGTATCTGGTTGCCTTATGGGAGGTAACTCAATTGCATTGGCTTCTAAAAGTTGTTTTAAAATTGCTTCCATAGACATATTAAGTCTTGTAAAATTCCTTTGTGGAGGTTTCTGAAGTATTATCTTTTGTAGGTTGTTAGTAACATTATTAACAGGCCTACTATCCATTCCACTATCACCTCCTATGTGTTTATTCTTATGTTGAGACTTAGTAGGTTTCTCTTCTTTGACTTTGAGTTGGCCTCTTCTGATAAGAGCATGTTCTACTTTTCTTGCTAAATCAATTGCTTGATCAAAAGATGTGATAGTAGTAGTCTCTAATGCATAAGATAATTGTTCTTGTAAAATTCCAATAAATATCTCAAGCATATCTTTTGGAGGTAAAGTATATCTCAAGCATCCAACTAAACTTCTCCAACGAGCCAAGAATTCTGAAAACTTTTCCTCTTTACCTTGTTTTAAATTATAAACATCTTTCATTGTTACTTCCTTTTCAATATAAGCACCAAACTGTTGAACAAATAATTCTATTGTTTCTTCAAAACTCTTCAAGGAATAATTAGGTAACCGATAATACCATTCTAATGCCATGCCACCAAGACTCTTAGGAAATATTTTTAGTAACAACATGTCATCATAAATGAGATCATGGCAAGTTGTTCTAAATCTTCTTAAATGCTCTATTGGATCTTTTATCCCCTTATATATAGGTAAAACTGGCATAGGAAAATTCTTAGGATAAGGCCTAGCAACAACAATAGGATCCAATGGTTGATTACACATTTCCTTATAACTATAAGTGAAACTTGAAGGTTGAATCATCTCAACTTTTGAAACCAACTGCTTTACCATATTTGTTAAATTCTGCACTTTTGGATTACTATTATGCAATGTCCCTAGATTCCCTAAAGGAGGGGTATTGGACATATTGATACTATTGAGGTATGTGGTATCTTGTTGAAGAGGATAACTAACATTTGGTGGAATAGAGGCAACAATGTTGAGATAAGCAGATTGAGGAGGAAATTGAAAATTTTGAATGACACTACTAGTTGGAGGGACTTGTAGATTCCTTCCAACATTGGTGGTTACAGTAGTGGCATAAGTTGGATGATGAACAAGATTACCATGATTCAAATATTCACTCAAGGAGTTATCATGAGATGGTCTAACTTCCTCAAGTAGGGCTTCTTCCTCTAAAGCTGCATCCAAGGCATGCTTATGATACTTATAAAAGGTCCATACATGCTCAAAATATTTGAAGATAAGGTTCCCATCGGGTCCCTTAATAGGATCAAGACTATTATCAATCTCTTCTTCTTCAAGATTATGATTTTCTCTATCAATTTGATCATTCTCTTGGAAAATCTCATCAAACCTAAAAAGCCTTCTTCCATTCCCAAGGTTGGAAGCCATTGGGAAAAGAGAGAAAGACTAGGGCAAAAAGGAAGGAACTAAGACCAACAAAACAAGCACAAGAAATTATGTTTTTAATGTTTTTTGATCTAACACATAAAATTAATGATCTTGATTAAATTTTTAAAAGAAAAGGAGGTGTTCACATCGGGTTCACCAAATATGTAGAGGGGGAAAACTACCCTACCATGTATGATTCTCAAGGTTGGATCCGCAAGAGAAAGCCTTGAGGTGAACCATGGGGGTATGTTGTTCTCTACACTCGATGTAAAGAAGGGGGAAGGGTTCACCAAGAATGGTTTAAGGACTCACTCCAAGTCCTATGGTTTTCAAGAATGTTTGATGTATTCGATTCAAGACAATCACCTATGTTTGGCCTTTCTAGATCTATGCTATGAAAGATAAAGGACAATGCAAAAATATAGAATGCAAGAAGACAAGAGCTAACCCTAGAATGATTCTTTCTTTGAATGCTTTTCTAACCCTAGGGTTTCAAGATAGAAAACCTTTAAGCAAGGGCTCAAGAGAATATGCACAAACAATATTAACCCTAAGTGCACACTATATGTTGTTTATCCTTCAAATGCCTAGAAATCAATTAAATATATTTCTATTAAATTAGATCTAGGGTTTATAATAGAAATAGAAGGCACTCAACAAATAACCTAAAGATTAATTAGAACACTTATCTTATCCGATGGTTGATCCTTGCTTTTATCCTTTATCCAATGATATCAACAATTCTTGTTCCTGCAAGATAACTTGGGAAACACTTGGAAAATATAATCAGCGTTAGGGGGCCTGCTTAGGCCACTGTACAATAATGCTTGGAGGTGCAATAGTCAAGCCCCCTAGGTCCTTTTAGCTGACCTTTGAAAATAGAAGCAAAAGTTGACCTTTGGAAGAAATCAAGCATAATAGAATAGAGAATAAAATAATAGAAAATAGATACAAAATGCAATACTATGGCTCTATATGCAGCCTATAATATAGATCTAGGGTCTGGAACAACTATTTTCCCCCAAATATAGTCTAGGTGAAATCGTACCCAGTAATAGGTGACCATGATTTCGCATAGGCAAAATCGTGCCCCGTAGAGACCCGAGCATGATTTCGTAGAAGCTATGCAAAAAATAAAAGAAAGATGCGAAGACTCGATTACGTCAATCAAAAAATCTAAATATGCATGCAAAAGAGTGAAATCACCTAGAAGATAGCGTAGAAGCAAACAGAAGGGTTGAGACCTCCCAAATAGTTGATCTCTCCTTAGGGCTCCAACACAAATCCACCAAAGTGAGCAACAACAATCAACAATCCAATGCAGCAGAGAACAAATCAAACTTCACACTTCAGAGTTAGCTTGCTTGTAGAAGAAGAAGAAGGATGCAGATCAATTAGCGAGCACTTCTAAAATCACTTGAATTATCATTCACTTTCATTGTCGTTATTGTCATCATGCTCTAAAAATGATTTCAAACCCTCCTTATATAGCGGATTTGAAGGTGAAATGGGTAGGAAAACCAAGGAGAGCCGATGTAAAACATGCCAACTTCGAAGAATTAGGGTTTCCTTAGAGAAAAACCCTAAAAGGTGAAATCGTGCCCCATCAAGGCCGATCGTGATTTCACCCTATGCGAAATCGTGCCCCATCAAGGGTGAGCGTGATTTCGCATAGAGAGGGAAAAAGGAGAAAGAGGGGGAGAGGCCTAACCCTTGCCCTAGGCAAGTCTAGGGGGTCTCCCTAGGAGGGCTCAAGGAAGATTGCCCACTAAAGTGGGTCAATTTTCTGTGTCTACAATATTATATTGCATTTCTCCATCCAAGACATATAATGTGTGGATATTTCAATCCCCTATTTGAATATTACCCATAAAACTAGAAAAAGCATTAGGGTCATGGATTTGCAACTCTATGGCCTTAAGGATATCCATTAATACCTCTTGGTGGGGAGGTGATTGTTGGATTAGCTCATAAATCAAGAGCTTATTCAATGCCATTTTGAGGCTATGAGTGAGTCTACTCTTAATATGGAGGACCGATCGAGGTTGATATATCATGGCTTGCAATGGTGGAGGTGGAGAAGTGGATGAGGAAGGTATATTCAAAGGGCCAGCTAGTGATGATGGTTGATTAGGGTACCATTGATTTCTGGTGACAACATGAATCATGTTGATAAAATCTTGGTAATTTGGGATATTATTGATGTGATTGACTTGATTTGTCTAAGGGGTGGTTGTTGAGTCCCCATTATTTGGTTGTGTTACCCCATGTTGTGGTAATGGAGTTTGATAAATACCAAGGTTTTGATTGGGTGGAGCAAGAGGATTGTCAGCTTTGATAGACCCCTTTTTGATCAAATCTTGCACTATGTTTTTGAGTTGAATGCAACCATTGATATCATGGCCTTCTATAGATGAAATATATAGTAACAATCTTCTCTATACCCTCTTCCTTTGGGTTCATTTGGATATTTAAGTCTTATTTTAGGTAAAGAAATCAACTGTGCATCCATAATTTTTTGAAATATGATTGACAAGGGCTATGAAAGAGGCATGAAGTTATGTGGGGGTCATTGAGAGAATCCAAACTAAAAGTGGGTTGGTTGGGATTTTGAAGTTGAGAAAGAGGTGGCACAGTGTTGTATGTTGGTTTTTGTGGTGGATATGAAGGTTGTTGTGGTGGATGTTGAGGTTGTGGGGGTTGAGTGGTTGGACTACTCAACACTACCTAGTTGACCTAGGTAGGCTTGGATTGATTGTTGTTGTTTTTCCCTTAGTATTTTTGTTTGGCCATTATTTATTTTTGAGTTTGATCTCTTCCTCTTGAATTTTGATGTCTTCGATGATTTTGGCTTGGTTCAAGGCTTCCTCGAGAGTTCAATATTATTGGATTTGTAACATGAGGGATATCGATTTTGAACAACATCGAGTGAACAATCAGGTCAGCTCAGTGATAGGGATATAAAATGGTAACTCAGTTAATACATCTCTCCATCGATTTCCATAATCAAGGATAGATTCATCGTTAAATTGGCAAATATTGGTGAGATCCATCAATGTGGTTTTCATTTTAATATTTATAGCAAAGTGCTCTAGGAAGAGATTGGCATATTGTTTAAAATTATAAAGGTTGTGTCTGGGCAAATGGTTGTACCAATCCAAAGCTTCTCCCACAAGGGATAACAAAAAAGTACAAAGTATGAGAGGGTATATCCCATTTATGAGATATCAAACATTTATGAAAGTGCTCACATGATCTTGAGGATCTCCTTTTCTCTTTATTTTTTTTTATTTAGGCATTTCAAACAAGGTTGGGTATGGTAATGCTAGTACTAAAGGGTGTATGGGGTAATTTTGGAGTTGACTCGATTTTGTATTTTGGTACCCAATACCAATAACTTGTGATTGTAAGTTATTGACCTTGTTAGCCAATATTTGAAATGCATCTAGAGCTATCTAGGAAGCTTAATAGGGTGCATCATGATGAGTCAAATGGGATAGCTCAATAGGGGGATATGATTGACTTGAATGAAGTTGATGGTGATGATGTTGGTTGGGATCAAAATATGGGGCTTGGGGAACCTAGGAACCTGAGGATGTATATTGATGTGGTTCATGAATTTTGGTGCAAATATGTGGGTGATTCGATGGCACTTGATGAGTTGAATGTTGATGATGTGTAGGGGTGGTTGGGGTTGAGTATATAATGGATGATATGAATGGGGGGGTTGTATGGAGGTCAACTGATGTGGGTGTTGGGTTGGATGTGATTGGTATGGTTGCAAGGTAGATTGATGTTGTTTTGGAGGTGGTTGTTGTTGATGTTGATGAGAGTGGTGTTGGTATTGATCGAAGGTGGATTGATATTGGTTAGGTGGTGGTTGATGTTGGTATGGGTTTTGTGACTATATCACTAGCCACTTATGAGAATCATGAGGGTGGGAATATATCATATATACTATGGGTGTATGAGAGGCTCATTATGGATTTTGGGGAAATAATTTGCCCTGGGTAGATGAATGAGATGGAGGATTTAGGATCTAATGTGGTTGTTGAGGAATATGAGTAGTGTGTTATGAGTGGATGTGATATGGACAATTTTTAGAGGGTTATTTTTTGAGAAGATGCATGATGATAAGAGACAAGAGGATTGTAAGATTGAGCAATACAAGCAAAACAAAAGGTAGAAGGATGTGCCATATTTGCACCAATGATAAGAATGGGGTGATTGAAGGGTAAGTTGTGGAAGAAGGAGCAACATTTAAAGTGATGGATTGTTGACGAAGATTAGAAAATTAAAAATAAGAAGAGGGAATGGATTTATGATGATGAGAAGTGGCATATACTTGGGCCTAATGATATTTCTGATAATTGTGCATAACACAGGATGATGGTGTAGAAGTGTGCTAACATTATGGTGAATGAGCTTGATTGGAAGAAGATGGGTGGTTCGAATCAATAGCCATTGATATTAGGTTTATTATTTGTTGAGGAGGGCGATATTATCTCCCTCAAGTGGGAATAATTTTGATGATATTCCAAAATTTGGGACACTCAAGGTGGGATAAAAACAAATAGAAGATGCAGGAGGTGATGGAGGATGATAGGGCTTATAAGCTTACACCTAGGAGAGTGGGGGGTCAATGTGGGTAGGAATGTGTAGTGGGGGTAAGGATGGTTATGGTGAGCTAGGTGGTGGAAGATGCAATGAAGAGGGATCCTAGTTGGTAGGAGGTGATTGGGGATGATAGATTGGATTGGTGTAGAGAAGGTGAGTGACTTCAAGATCAATGGGTGTGAAATTGGGATTAGCTGGAGAGAGGGGAGTATTGGGATCAGGTGATTCAAGAGGGAAAATATGAGTGGCATGGTGAATCATTCATAAATAATATCTAGTGTGATGTGTCTCAGACAAATGAGAGATGTGATGATGGGCTTCATTGGATAGGCTACCATGGTTACTTTGTGATGTGTCCCCCTAATGATTCAGGGGAGTGGTTGAAGTATGGGAGGATTGATCATAATGGTACATGGAGACTTGGGCTTGGTATTGGGCCTTGGCTTGACTGTGGATCATTACCATAGGCTATCAGGAATGGAGTGGGATGCAAATTGGGTTTTCCTAGTAATGGTGCTCATGGTGGCTTTTTTTGAAAGAAAAATACACTTTCTATACAAATAGAAAATCAAGCAATCAATTAAACAAACAATGGTTGTTTTGGTGTTTTTTTTTCCTTTAATGTTTTGTTTTGATGTTTTGTAATATTTTTGTAATTTTTGATGTTTTTTATTTTTTTGTTTTGGTTTTTGTGTGCTTTATGTTCCCTAATCCTAGGAACTATGAAGGGGTGATGGAATAAGATCTATAATGGTGTGTTTATGCCCACTCCCCTTATGAGGAATGAGACACAAATGACTAATGCAACTTCCCAGGATGGTGGGTCGACTTTGGGTATCCTAAGGAGGTGTTGTGGAAATATTTTGTGTCCCTTAATTTTGGTTGTCATACCACATAATAATTCTTAATCACAAGAAGTATCATAGACTCTAGTGTATCTACCACTTTAATTAAAGAAAATATTATCAAAAGGACTCTAAATAGACCGAATTGGGTTAGGATACACCTGAAGTGGGCTTACAATATTTCATCACATGCTAATGTTCATCCAGATAAAAATATAGAAAAGCAATTGTTTATTAACCAGGATGTGCAAGAACTCTATAATTGTGCCTTAACATATGATCGATGCCTTATCCATTGTAGCAAGATTGTAAACAAATTAACGTAACATAAAGAAAGAGAAAGAATATGTTGAGTCAATTATGTTCATTCAAATAATGTAACAAGCATAATTTATTATCAATGAAATAAAATATCAATTACACATTCAAATCATGTAATATGTAAAAGAGACAACATATACACAATTGAACCAAATAAATTCCCAAGGGGAAGCTGGATTTGTATTAATTTCTTGAAATAGGTATTATAACTAGAGTCTGAAAAAGTGCTCATATCTCTATGAACAAATACAAAGGGTTCTCTCTGTTCAAATGATGTAACAGAGGAAATCCATTATTCATCCTCAGAATAGTGATAAAGAATCTCCAAACTTCCAATCTAATCGTTGGAAATGATCTCAGCTAACTAGTGTACCCTGAACAAAATATGTATAATCAAGGGGAATAATGAGGGGTGGAAGACAAGACACAAAATAAAAATACAATTAAAAAGTCAAGGGAACTCTTAGTATACCTCTAGCCAAAATGGCCATGCAAAAACTTGATAATTTTCTCGGTTGTAGTAGTCCCTATATAGCCATGAATGCCTTGTTTCTGTTATAACTGTTAATTTAAGTCCTCCACCTATCACCTTATTCTTCCCTTGTTTGGTTGGGTGTGTTATAGTATAATTACAATTGTTCTAAACTATTTAATTTTAAAATCAATATTTGGCCACCCCAAGATCTTATATCCCAAAAATGGAGTATAGTTGTGCACCATGCAAGTTTTACGTTTAACCTATCCTTGGGTCTTTTTCTTCTTATTTGGACTCTTTATCTCTCTTTGTGGTAGTCTCCTCAGCATATAGGTTGACTTCTAGAATTTTATCTTTTTCTAAACTTTGCCCTTCTTTTATAGCTCTTGTCTCAAACACTTTAAGCATCCCGATAGATGTTTTGACATTATTTTCTTTGGCTCTCATATTTTTTCTTTCCTCCATAAAAATATCTTTTCTCATTATGTCGATGAGCTCCCATGCTTCATCACAAAAAGACATGGCAAATATAATTGCATTTAAGTCTTTAAGAGTCTTTTTTTTTTTCTTTTCTAACCATATATTATTCTTTTCGCAAAAGGTGCATAGAAAGTTGACTATTTCTGCTAGCAATCCAATTTATTTGGCTAGATCAACTTCATTCTCTAAATTACAGTCAAATTATTAGATTCTATGGAGGATAATATATTCTACATTAGATAATTCTAAGAACTCTTCTATGGAAAAACCTACTTGTGTGATATCATCTTTTATCCGTTCTTCCCATGTGATCATTTCTTTGGTCCATTTGTACCATCCCATTTTGTTTATTAGGAACATAGACACCTTGATGAATTCTACTACATATTCCAAATCAGTTCATCTTCCAGCATTATTTGTTCTCTTTCCATATCTTGGTAATATGTCTTGAATTATTGAAAGATAGGGAGGATTTTTCTTACTTTATCTTCTACATGTTCTAGGAGATTTCTTATGTTTTCCACACTGGCTTTGATCATATTGATATTTTTGAATATTTTTACCAGTTTTCTTTTGTCCTATATCTTATAACTCATCTCCTTCTTGTATCTTATAAATCAACATTTCTTATTATAATTTGGGGTTTCGCCTATGAATTTATGACCTGTGAGTTTGATATCTACCTTTTTAGGCTATCTATCTCAGTTTTCGATTTACCCTTTTTTATCTGAATTATTTTTATTTTTGCTTTTAACTCTTTTTTTTCTTTTAGAACAAGATTTTTTGCTTGTTCTTGTATATGTTTCCCTATTTCCAACAAATCTACAGGATCCTTCAACACCTATACATCCCTTATTTTCTAATTGATCTTAACAACAATTATGTACTTGGGCTTAGGGATTGTAATTGTTACAGCTTGTGATGGTGCAATCTAGGTATCCTCATATGTGCCCTAGACATTTCTATGATATTCATATTTTTCTATTGCATGAAGTTACCTTTATCAAGGTTACTAAAAGTGATATCTTCCTCCACTTTTGCTAAACTTAATTTTGTTGGGTTTTCAACCAAGAATGGGAGGGTGAGCCTAGGACTTTTATGTTTTGTGGATAAAGTTGGGCTTACCAATTTTATTTGATGTTCTCTAAGTAGCTCACTCAGTCCTCCATTTTTTATTATTCTTTTTTGTATGGCTGCAAATATTTTGATCTCCTTGTTGATGAAAACCAGTGCCTTAGGTATTGCTTTTGATACCAGTCGAGGTGCATACATAGCTAAATTCAATTGGATTTTTAGGGGATCAATAAATTTGTCTTTGTGTAGATGCAACAAGAATCATATCTTTGCCAATAGAATATTGGGTGGTGGGTTAAGGTACTATGATCATTTCTTTCCCTCTTTCTATGTTTGAAACTCCTTCTAGAGTAGGTTGAACTGCTTAGGAGACATCTGGTATAGCCTCAACCATGTCATTATTCAATAAATATCTCCACCTGGTCTACTCCCTAATGGACAATTTCTAGAATAGGGTCTTGAAGCTCTTCTGGAGTTATAATTGGGACAATGGGAGCAATTTATTCCACTAAATTTGCTCTCGACATAACCAACTCTAGAGGGTAATCACCTACATGTTGGATTTGGGTGTTACCTCTTTTGACATGTTCATAATTTGACCATACTGGATCCAAAACTTCATTGTTTTGAATGGCTCTTTAGAGCTCATCTTCAAAGGTGTCAGTCATGTTATGTACCCATGTATACTACAATTTTTGTACTTCTTTATTGTAAACCCCCTTTGTATCATAGGGTCTCCATGTCAGTTCTAAAAAATAAAAATCATCCATATCCCAAATGGCCTTAAGCATGCTTGGATAACCCTTAAAAATATAATGGCCAAACCTGTAGGGGACTATTAGCCATGATATTTTTTTGGTTTTCCTCCCTAACCGCATATTTTCTTCCTCTGTAGTCTATCTTGTTATTTCAAGTGTAGCCACTAACATTGAGCAGTATTTGGGAAAATTTTTTGGGGGTATCTTTGCACCATATAACCTTATGTATGTGAAATATTTTGTTAAAAAGTAATCCCCTACTTACTTTTCTTGTAAAAAATATATAATTCTAGGGCCTATCCTTGGTGGGAGGGAACCACATAGCACCTTATGGATTGTGCTAAGAAATTTGTCAAAGAACCATGCATAACTTGAGCATCCCTCATGTATCCAAGGAAGTTTTTCCTATATATCGCGGGCATCTGCCTGTTCTAGCTTATGCAGGGTTTGATCATCTAATTTCCCTACAATGAGGTGGATGAGGATGGAATAGTAAGAAAAAAAGGGTATTTTCTCATGTTCTTCTATGATGGTCCTTTTTATTTTGATCAACTTAGAATGCATTCGATTACTCATTTCATTCTCCCATTTGTACATTGAGGGGGAGGTTCTATTACATTGCATAATCAAGGGCATCACTTTCTTGTTAATTACACTCAAATTTTTAACATCCAGTACTATATTGATCATGTCTGCATAATCCCTAACCCATGGTTTCAATGCACCCTTCTAGATTATAAAATTATATGACACTATTTCATATGGATCAAACAAGGTTGCATAGTAATGAGTAAAAATTATATGTTGGGATTGGTATTCAATTACCTCATTGATTAAATTAGTGTCAGCCCTATTTAGGTGAAAGACCTTTTGGATACTCTCTGGTGTTATTCTAAATACTAGTTGATGATTAAAATATCTAAAAGCCCTAACTTCTACATTGTACGTCATTGCCAACTAGGCCAACAAGTCTAAAGAAAAATAGACTTTTGGGCATATTAGCTTCCCTAAGTTGTTATTCCATCTATTACAACATAGGGCTCTTTCCCACTATGACATATGTGCTCTTTTGAAGAGACCCATTATCAAGGCAACATGATGTTGGTGGTATTTTTTGTCATCTTAAAACTATCCATAGCTATGTTTTTGACTTCCTACTACTGTGCAGAAGTGAGGCTTCTATTAGGCCCGAACTTCTTTAAAAATGCTAACACTTCTTTGCCAAGGGAAACTGGTCTGATGTCTAGTTTTTATGAATACCGGTTTGTTATCCTTTTAATAGTGACCATAGTGCCTTCAAAAATAGCATAATTGCTTGAAGAATTCATCGTATCTTTCTCCTAGGATGCAACACTCAATCGATTGCACACAGTTTTTCTTGTTTTCTCTGGAAACACTCAGTGATTTCTCAGATGCGAGGTCACTAGTGAATTTTAGTGCTTTTGAAGCTTCATGTAGACAATAAATAGCTTTTGAGGGTTGATTCTTACATGCATTATTTTTAATTTATGCCAACTACATCATTTGAATCTGCCACCCTAGTTCTACCACTACAAATCTCTTAACTATATTAACTGAAATATGGTTGCCTGATTAGTAGTCACTTCTAACAAGGCTTGGATTGGTGGATAATATTTAATTATGTGTGCAGTAGCCTTTATGACATCTAAGTGATTTTTTCTCATTCAATAATTGGAGCTTTGTCCTACTTGGCTTTGGAATCAGCAGGTTTTTCCAACTTTTTCACAATAACGACCACATATGATTAATAAAAAAATATAAATCATTTTAATCAATGACAATACTTACAAATGTGGCTTGATGAGTACTATCCATCTGGTATTCTTGCAATAATATGGACTACAGGTCATTTTATCTTTTTAAGTCGACAAACATGTACCATCAAATTTGAGGTGAATTGATGTATGTCATTGGATCTCTGATAATTCTACCATGCTTTGACTTACTCCAATGACTTTGTCAAGTTCTAATGAAAAATTAAACCTTGTCTTTATCTATTATACAACATGTACCATTCAACTCAAATTTTATTGGGTGCATACCGTTGATCTCAGGAAGATAAGACAAAATCCAATGTTCTGTGTGGAAAGTCAAACCTCTTTCAAATATGCTTGGTAGGCCTTTGATCTATGCATGCCATTAGATTTCATGAGGATCAATGTGTACCACTAGATATCTTGCTAAATAATACAAGCTTATATTTTGGTTATGGTGCTATTCATAATAATATTCTCAATTTTTATCAAAGTGTACCATCATATCTAGTGATGATCCATGCATACCTTAGGATCTTTGGAACATGCATGCTTTTTAATGAAGGAGGAAAGGGGGTCTTGGGGACATAAGAGAATGTTTAAACCTTAGAAAATGATTAATTTCAATGCCCTATGGCTTTAGCACAAGACCTTAGCATATGCTTAGGGGAATACAAATATAATAATTTGGGGTCTATATTGAAAAGTTAAACCACTCTAAAAAACTTCATTGGGCTCTAGTTCATGCATACCATTGATATCCCCATGATGTGTGCGTACCATCAGATTCTAGTAAGACTTTTCAATGACTTGTTTCCTTGTGTTCAACTTAATGGATTCCATGTGCTTTATGTTAATTGGATGTGATAATTGTGAAGAAAATGTTGGGCTTAAATAGAATATCTTTCCTCATCAATGCGTATCATTAGATTCGGTGATGATCCGTTCATACCCTTAGATTTTGGGAATTTGCATGAGTTTTATGAAAAGGGGGCACACGGACATGAGTTTCTTAGGGGAAAACATAGGTGGTTTCCTTCAACTTTGGTTTGCATGCTTGTTAGAAATAGACTATATTACATCATTTGGATCATGTAAATGTACCTTTCTTGGTACATACTTAGGACATTAGATTACTTTAGGGGGAAGTTATCTAGTTACTTCATGCAATGTAATAAATGCACAAGTGTCAATGTGCAAGTTGTATATGTGCAAGTTGTCCCTTGCACAACTAGGTAGAGTGTTGGCCAAGGAACCTATTTCCTATATAAAGGGCCATAGACATAGAGCAAGATATAGTAGTAGGAAGTAGTGTAGAACAATGTGGTGTGATGTAGTAGAGTGTGATGTAATGTGATGGAGTGTGATATGCTCAAAGCCCATTCTTGAGCAGTAGCTTTATTCATGGAGTGTTCATTTCCTCCATAGCTACTTTGTAAACATTTCCATCATTTCTATTTATAGTATATTTTTAGTCATCTCATAGATTTACTTTATTTCATATTATTTTGCATCTTGTGATTGCTATCTCCCATTACATGCTGCATCAAAAGCTAACAATGGTATCAGAGCTATGGTAGATCAATAGGAAAACCACCATTATCATTGACCCTAAGTTTTTGTCAACCTGATGCACCATTGGACCAATCACTATCAAAAATTCTCAGAAGAGTCTAGGTGGTAGAATTAGGGAGAGCCACAAGTAAGGACTGAAAGAAATCTTAGTTTCTAAAATACTGAGATTGCATATGGCTAGAGTCTTTCCACAGAGTTACAAGGGAAAACTCATGAAGACTAGGACTCAATATTTGATCCACTAGTTTGATGAATCAACTAGTGAAGCTCATCTAAGAGATCTGGAGAAATTTACCTGAAGTTTCTTTTATTGTAGGGAATTAATTCTTAGATGATTGGGACACCTCCTACAATAGAAAGCTAGGAGATTTCAACTTCGTTTTCCGAAGGTCGGAGTGCCTTCATAGTGTAGATATTAGTTGTTGCAAGAGAAGAATACTACAGAAGAGACTTCTGGAGAAGAATCATGGTGAAGTTGGGAGACAAGAGATCTCCATTGCTAGATTGGAAACTTCACAAGAAAAAAAGGCCATAGAAGCCTTGATCTAGAAGAAAAGGCCATAGAAGCCTTGATCCAGAAGAAAAGGCCATAGAAGCCTTGATATTGAAGAAAAGGCCATAAAAGCCTTGATATTGAAGAAAAGGCCATAGAAGCCTTGATATTGAAGAAAAGGCCACAGAAGCCTTGATACTAAAAAATGCCATAGAAGCCTTGATCCTAAAGAAGACTCTAGAAGAGAGTATCTAATTTAGAAGTAGATTTTAGTACTAATACTTTGTTGTAGGAACAAGGAGATTCAATGAGTTGGGAAAGCTTCCTACAAGAAAGATAGGAAGAGTATCTTCTTCAAAATCAATCCAACACCTGAAGCAAAAGATATCAGGAGAAGATATCATTGAATGAACTTATAGACTTGGAAGAAGAAGGACTAGGAGAGTCCTGCTCAAATCTAGAAGCAATAGAATCAGAGATCCATGAGAAGATCTCACCACCAACACTTCCAGAAGCAGAAGGTTGAAGATAAGGTCTCAAGGAAGACCAGAAGAAGCTGCAAGATCAAAGACCTTGGAGAGGTCTCTACGAGCATCCAGTAAAAGGCTTGGAGAGCCTTGCTAAAGAAATCATCAAAGGAGTTCCAAGGAGAACTCATTGGAGAAATTCACTATTGGAGATAGTGAAATATTTGGGACAATTATCGCCATCCGACAACAAGCCCAAGAAGAAGAATTTGGCAAGGAGTGCCAAATCTAGAAGACCTCAAGATATTCAGAATCTTGAGAAGAAGATCATATTTGAAGTCAGAATTTGACAAGAAGCTTGAAGGAAGATTCAGATAGAAGAAGCCTACCAAATCTAGGAGATTTGGAGATTACCTCTCACAGCAAGAAGGCACCACTTCAAAAACAAATATCTCTTCAAATCTACAACAAAAGGAGGAGACTACAAGAGGAGAACAAGCCACCAAAATCCTAGGCTCATGAAAGAGAGTTCAAGACCATATTTTGGTGAAGAAGAAGTTGTTCAGGGTAGCCTACAAAGAGTTGCAAGATCTTACTCAAGGTAGCAACTTGGTGATCTTAGACACCAAGATCTACATCCTCTACAGAAGTGGGAAAAGAGATTTCAAAAAAAGGTAAGCAACTATTGGTGCAAGTAGATTCATTAAGTGGATTACTTATCATATTTGTTTAAGCACCTTAATTGGATTAAAGTTGCAAAAAGGAGAATTGAATTACAGTCTTCAAAAGTGCAAAAAGAAAGGTTCCTTTAAGGTTCATTTGCACTTTAGGAGTTGATTAGATTTCATAATTTCAACTATCTATCAACTACCTATCATCTACTTTGGAAAGCAAAAGAAGACTAGCTCCTACTACCTTGCTTATAAGGAAATTGCAGAATAATTCTTGAAGATTCATTTCAGATTATTCTTGATTAGTTGTAGTAAATTGATTAAGTGCATTATTTTTTAGAGTTGATTGGAGTGATAAGGTGAAATTGTTAGTGCATTAGAAGTAAAATATTATTAGATTCATTTGCACTATTATATTGCTCTCAAAAATATTATTGTTTGTGTTCGTGAGAAGGGCACAAAAATAGAATTTGTCAAAGTGTCTAAAGACACTATTAGTGCATAAAAATCTGCAACGTTTAGTGGCCAAGAGAAGCCACCAAATCAGCTCAAATCCTCCAAGCATTGGAGAAGAAAGTAGCCACCGAAGATCAGCAAAGGAAGCCTCAAATCGAGACTTGGTGAGTCTCAGATTCAAAGCACAATAAGGTTTCTAAAACAAATATATTGTGCAAGAATATACAAAAAAAGGAGCTTCTATCAAGTGGTTACAAGCTTGGGTTCATTTACAAAATACCCAAGCAAAAAGGGGAAGGTGTCTAATCAAAGAGACAACCTCAAAACCCCTATATTGCATTCAAAATTCTGCCACAAAACCAGAAATTCAGATTTGAAAGGAGTGCAAAAGAAGGTGCAATAAAGGATATTTTATATAAAAATACTTTACATTGTGTTGCACTATCCTAATCTGGTTTATACAGGGAGAGAAGGCAGATTTGAAGGTGCCTCAAAGGCACTACACTCACTAGAAAAAACTAGTCGAAAGTGGTCGTATGCTAGCATCAATCCAAGCATAGCACAAGGAGCCACTCAAAGGGCTCATTCTCCTCACATCCTGGATGACCGAACCTGCAAGAGACAAGGTGCAAAAGCAAAGGGAGAAATAACATCATTCAAGAGCAACATCATCTATGAAAGGAGGATGTAAACAAGTAAGAAAGGAAGGAAAAATTAAAGCACCATTGGAGTGTTTCTTACTCCACATCCATTGGCTAAAATTGGTGCTCAAAGCCTCCAAATTATTGCTCCACATCCTAGCTAAAAACACTACAGGTGAATGAAAGAAGAGTTGGGGATTTTTAGAGTTAAAAGGATCTCCAAAGGGCCCATTGAACCAATGATAGAGATGATGTCCATGCAGAGAAGAAAGTGATATTTGTCACTAAAGGTAAACCCTAACGCTCAAATCAAGTGAGCGCTCATCTTCAAGAGAGGAGTTACACGAACAAGCTGGTGCATTGAGTGTATGGGATACACTTGTCCATTGGGAGACCAAAATTTTTGCTAAAGAATGTAACATTCATACATTACTTGAAGGAAGACAAGCATTTCTTTGGCATCTAATACTCCTCAAGCACTCAAAGGGAAATGGATGTGCCACTTGGCACTTCAGACAAGAATCTTCTCCATTTTAAGGACGTCAATGATCAAGCACAAGTAGCAATCTTCATCTCCACATTTATCACTTTATTGTCTACATGCATAGGGTCAAGTTGCAGCATGTCAAGAAGGTGATAGAGCCTTCAATGCTCAAGTCAAGCAAGGTCAAAGGAAGAGTCTAAATGATGCCAAATTTGGAACGCTTTATACAAGGATAAGCTCCAAGCGATTCCATTGGAGGGTACAATCAAAGCATTCAAAGCATCTACGTCAATATTGCAGCCCTAGCTCATCTGAAAACAACATTGATTATTGCTTGGTAAAAGGTAAAGTTCATTCCCATTCTTATGTGCTTTCTTTCCTTGGGAGTTATAAGGTTAAAATTGAAGGAATTTGACTATATTGAAAGCCATACATCAAAGGGAATATTTTATCAAATAAATATAATATTTGCAATATAAAACCTAGGAGTAATAAGGGTTTCTACTGGAATAAATCTTAAATATTTGCAAATATTATTGTGGTCTAATTTTTCCAAAAATTAGGGAGTCATAAGGGCTACTACATCAAATTAATTTATTGGAAATTAGATACACTTAAATTAATTCCCAAAGGGTTATTTAAAAGAGAGGTTTATCATAGTTTTTTCAAAGGTTGGATATTTATAAAATTATTGTCTCAAACTTCTCAAAAGGAGATAAAAGATCCAACATTATAACCTCTTTAAAATTTGGGAAAAGTGCTTAGTTCAATAGGAGCAATAAGGGATAATAGAAGTTGATTTTGGTATTTACAAAACTTTACAAAATCAATCAAATATTGAACTATAATTTACACACTAGAGAGTCATAAAGCATTCTACAAAATCTAAGGATTGATATTAGGGAATTTAAATGGCTTCAAATAAATTCTTCCTAGCAGAATCTCAATTACTCAAGGGTCATAATTATTTCTCCTGGAATAATAAAGTGAAAGCTATCTTGGTATATGAAAAACTTTGGGATATTGTCAAAGGTAAAACACAAATACCTACCACATATGATATTTGAAGCGACCTCGGGAATGCACGCACTAGTCCCTTTTTAACCCTACTTGCAATGTTATTTAAAAACCCAAGATGAAATGGAAGACAAGAAGAAAAATCATATAACATGAAATAACAAAGATGGATCTCTTTATTGATATTTAAGCTCGGTTACATGTCGGTCCCTCTTAGGGATACCCATTTTGATACTATAAGTTACAAATAGGCAAAGAGTGTCCCTTCCGTGAAGAGGTGGTGTGCTTATAAAATCTTCCCAGTTCTGCACACAAAAATGTTTGAGGGTTTACAGATGTCTCCTTCTCCAGTTCTATTTTCTAGAGGGATCCCCTATGCTCTCGTATGTTACAAGCTTCGTCCGATGTACCTGTGGCCCTGCAAGCAATGAAACAACACACATTTAGGTATCCAAGATTGCCTTCCCGTATGAGGTTGTTAGTAATAAAAAAATGTAACAAAAATATGATGAAAATATGCCATGAAATCATGTAAATCTATGCTAATGATATGAAAACATAAAGGAGCAAAATAAAAGATGCTATGTCTAAAACCTAAGCTAAGTCTGTGGGCCACTGTCCAAGACAACGACCGCTAAAGTAAACCTTGCTCTCTTTAGCCCAAAGCTATGGGTCAAAGCTTGTATCTAATGTCAAAATAATAGGTGTTATGCTCGTCAATTCATCAAAGCTTTGTCGTACACGTGATCTCAAAGATAACTCTCCAAGTCTCAAAAGCTCTCCTCAAAAAGATGTCTCTCCTTCTGATATGATAAAAGAAGGATCTCCTTGGTGCTCTTAGGCTTGCACCTTTTATAGTGTGAAACCCTAGGTCTATGTCCAAGCCCTAGAAATGAATTTCTCATGCGTAGTGCAAGTTATCATGAGAAGCTTTTGTCCATTGTCTATGTTTGAAGGCTAGTTAACTGAAATCTAACTACCCACTTGAGTCTTCTATGCAAATTGGTCATTAGCATGAGAATCTTTTGTCCTTTTTTTATGCTTGAAGGTCAGTTAACTCAAGTCTAAATGCAAACTCAAGCCTCCTATGTGAACTTGTCATGAAAAGGAATGTAAAGTTACTCCCGCTCACCTTTATTGCAATCAGACTGCCACTTCTGCCTGTGATTAGGCCTGTTTGTCAGCAAACTGCTTCTTATGGCTTAGCCACTATTGTCTGCAATGGCTAAGATTTGGTCGTTGTCGTCTGCATTGGCTAAGGTCTGGCCCCTCTAGGCTTGAGAAGCTAAGATATGGCCACTCTTGGCTTGAGCGGCTAGGCTTGGATGGCTTGAAAAGTCCCCAAATGAGTGGTGAGAACCACTGTTGATGCTAGGAAAGTCCAAGACTATGTCTTATAATATTATGAGTGTGTCTATGTGAGCAGCTCCCTTAAGCATGACACGATTTAGGTGTCTATAGATGTCCCTTTTTGTGACAGGTTATGTGGAAAACACAACGCTGAATAAAAACGTAGACTGATCTATTTGTAGGGTGTATGATGATCAATGGTCTGATCAACGTTGGATGGCCCAATCATGCAATATGGCACGCATCCCTTGAATCATTGCCTCAATGTTCGAAGTACTTAGCTCAGTGGCTTTTTCATGTTAAATTGCACTCATTCCTCAAACTCAATCGGGTAGCTTCAGTTGCTACAACAATTCTGACTGATAGGAGAGATACAATTGAAGATGTCATGTCTGCTTATGTTCCCAACAAACAAGGGAAATTTGTCATTGTTGTATGCAATTATTCGTAGGACGAACACGATTTTGCTATGATCGAGTGATATTTTTTTTATTTTGATTATGATTATATTGAAGTTTTGAACTACTTCCTCCCACAATGAATTGGTGAAGAAATGACAATGAATGAAGCGACAAGTCGCTTGACCAATATGACTAATCTGGTTCCTTTCTAGCATTTGTTGCTTTTAATGGGCAATCCCACATCCAAGTGTGATTCCAATTTTTTATGATAATCATCCACCCTATCTCGAGGAGTGGTCTAGCCATAAATAGCCTTCTTAAGGAGTTAGGATGAGTGATTCTATTTATATTTAGATTGTATCACTTTGACTTAATGTTTTTGATGTCATAGGGAAATAAGAATGATCTTTTCGCACCCGTGGAGCAATCCGACCATCTTGGTCTTCTTCAGGATTGAAGGGTAGCACATCGTAATTCCAAAAAGAGTTGTTTTTGCCCCAAGTGGCCCTATGGTTGTCTACTCATCTTACCGAAATACATGGAGCGCAAATCATTGCAATCACTGAGTGGATAGAGTAGGTAACTAGATACGAGGACTTCTTGAGATTGTGATTTTATGTAATTTTTTTTGTTATTTTGAACATTCTGATGATTTAAAACCACCAAAGTGTGTTTATTTGTTGTTTTTGTGGGATCCCTCAAGGAGAAAATCCCTTATTCCTGACCTGTGGATCTGGCTGCTGTTAGGTCCATCGGCTTCTGAGTTTTTGCCTATGGCCATTGTCACCTTGAGTGGCCAAGAAGTTCAGGTCACTGATGTCAGCAATGGCCAAGGCATAATTAAGGAAATATAAAATTTGTTTTTCTAGGGTTTGACTTGTCACTTTCATTGTTTGAAGATTTGCTTTGGGAGCTCTGGTGTGACGACGACGGTTGCAAATTTGAAACTTGTTGGTGCTAAGGACATGGCTACGCAGGGCGAGACATTAGCTGCTGGAGGAGCCGAAGCTTCTTGGGTATTTTTCTCTTCAAAACCCTAGCTCTCTTTTCCTTTTTTGCGTAAAACTGAACCTCACTAAGTAATGGGTAAATTGAACCTTATTAAACCTATTGGCAATGAACAAACTCTGTAATTAGGCTTAGGATTTCCCTTTGTTATGGTGGGTTAGTCCCCAATTTTGTTTAATGTTAGTGGTTTTAGCCTAGGATTTTTGAATTTTTTTGTTATTCACCTACTGCTGCCATTTTAAGCGTTTTGAACTTAGCCTAGTTTTGATGCTTGGGTGGGAAATTTTGCTTTCCATTTTGTTTTTTTCCCTCCCTACGTTGGTTTGTTAAAGTTATTTTATTATTTTTGCAATTTTTCTAGATTTCTTGGCTAAGGGTTCACGGGTTTTCCATGCCGCACCTTGGTCACTGTCTCTCAGAGCGGTCGACTCTGAGCCGTTGTCACTCAGAGCGGCCAAGCTTGAATCCCAACTATCAAAATTTTGATCGTTGGGTCTTGGCCACTGCTGCCTCCAGCGGCCAGGTTTTGGTCACCGTACGTGACAGCGGCTAAACCCTTAACCTAGTTTTTTACATTTTTGTTGATTTTTTATGAATTTTTTGGAATTTTTGAATTTTGATTTGCTTGATTAGGTGCAGTCTTATCCTTATTTTTCTTATACTTAGAATAGTCCATCCTCTTTTGCATTGTTTTTCATGTTTATTGTGAATTATGCCTTAGATGCGCTATAGTTATGTTTTATTTTTCTTTTTCTTTGCCTAGATTTTTACTGCTCAGGCTCGGGACCCAAAGCTCATACTTGACTTACTTCCTAGCTTTAATGATATGGATTAGGCATGGTTCAAAGCCCGTGGATTGGAGTATGTCATCAGGCTACCTTACATCATGGCAAATCAAGCTTACCTTGCGGCTTTGGCCCATCGTTGGGACCCACGGACTAATACCTTCCACCTCCCGATCGACGAGATGACAATTACTTCAAAGGATATGTATACATTATTTTGGATTCCATTTGATGGGTGGCCATTGTCTCTATGACCACTAATGATCAGGTGGTTGTCTTCACTCGGGTGTTTAGAGGGAATTCTACGGATGCTCTCAAGGAAAACATGTCCGAAGGAGTGTCCATCAGTCGCTGGTATGGGGAGGGCATCTTTACGGTGAGGCATGTCGTATTGTTGATAGTGATCAACAATGTTCTTATCCCAGACTACTTGGGTTTGAGGTTCCCATGGAACCTTCTGGCGATGGTGCAGGATCTATTGGATAGTGAGGAGACTATCATCTATGCATGGGGTAGATCATTATTGGCTCAGTGCTATGATGAGTTGTACCACATCCATTGGTGAGGATGTGTCAGCATTGCCTACAGCTTGCTCCTACAGGTTTGGGGATGGGAGCACATTGTGGTAGATCACCCTAAGGGGCTCTCAGTCAATATTACAATGATTGACGCTCGAACACAGTGCTATGCTGCTAGATGGGCTCGAGAGCATGACGAGCATAAGAGCTACACCTTCACAAGGCAGTTGTCCCACTACACTGATGCTTTCACCATACTGTTTGCTAGAGATGTCATGTGGTGGTCTTACTATGAATGTCCTACTTGGGATGATCCAGCTAACTTTACTGCCAAGACACGGTGCAAGCGATGGCTCATTGGTCGTAAGATTGCTATCTGGGAGTATTTCTTCTACTCTTAAGTTCTTCATTAGTATGGATTGTAGCAGGATGTGCCCTTAATATCGTTCTTGTACAGACACCTCATAGTAGAGAAGGACCTACCTCCATGACAAATTATCAAGCTTTCAAACGAGGAGGATGCCCTAGTTGTTGACCCTATAGTGTCTAGGGGCATCACAAAGGCATACACTCAGTGGTGGGGTGATTAGATGTGGCATGGCATTGGTAGCCTAGGGCACAAGGATGATGGCAGGGGTGATGGTGCATATCTGATAGGACACAGAGTCTGAGCCAAGACCGAGGTATGGGGCCAGCGAGCAGAGCAAGTGGTAGCAGAGGATCTTGATATTCCTGAGGAGGAGGAGTTAGAGCCTAAGGATAGAGACTCTCCTATGAGACCATAGCTACATGAGGTCAAGGCTGAGCTTCAGGCCACTAAGATCCAGGTACAATGGCGAGATGCTACCATTGAGCATCTCATAGCATAGATACAGGCTCTGTAGGCTACTATTAGGGGTGGCGATGTCAGGATGTAGTTTGTTGTTCCTCCTACACCACAGAAGGCTCCAATGGCAGGTTCAGGAGCAGATGTGGGACATCTCCAGTCTCTATTGTATGAGCATAAGCTATAGATCTGGGGACTTATGGATCATGTTACCCTTCTTTAGATGTAGCTTAGGAGGCACGAGATTGTCCCTAAGGATCCAATAGGTGCGGGTGGTTCATAGGTCAATGGGTGATCCACCTTGGGGCAGTATTCCACCCATCCTAGCTAAAGGACCCAGACTGAGACAGACAGACCGATAGACTTGCATCACTCAACTCACGACACTGCCACAGGGGGAGGTTGCACTGGAGGAGGTGATGCAGGGGGCTCGGGCTTGATATTTTATTGATGCTCTACTTGGTCCTTGATTCATTTTTGAGGTTGACTGACCTATATGACTGTATCCCACGAGCATTTTTGTATATCCATTGGACTTGACTCCCATACTTTTATGATAGCTTTGCATTATGAATTATTATGTGTATCATTTATTGCTCATATTTTTATTATTATTTTGTTTTATGATATGATGCAATGATAGTATTATGATGATTTTATGGATATGTTAGATGATAGATGATATTGAAGATGCTTAGATGGATGTGTAGATGCTTATATGGATGTGTAAATGCTTATATGATTTGATGATATGATGCGATGTATTTTTATGATGAATGATGAATTTATGATTGTATGCAAATGGATGTTGCTTATATGTTTTATGATGTGGTTTATGGTTGATTAATGACTTGTTTTTGTGAATGCGATGTTATTTCTAATATGCATGTTTTAACTTTGTGACATAACCAAAAAGCATGCTCCTATCTACCGTATTAGTCTATAGTCATCATAAAAGCATAAAAAGCTTGACACATTGCACAAATTCAACAAAATGATATTTCTTATATTTATTATGAATGAATCTTTATTACAAATATACCTCTCTTAGGGTCACTTGAATGATGATACATTTTATACAATTGCCAATGCCCTCAATAGGGTAGGCGCATTAATATTGCCCTTTGACTAGTCGTAAATTGCCTTAGGGTGGATTTGACCCCCTTCTTCGTGATGTGGAAGGATTATGATATAGACTCCTATTGTACTCATCTTCCTAAGATCAAGAAACAATAGCACACGATAAAAAATATAGATAGCCTCTCATAATGAGCCCCTTTAAGGAAACATACATGATAATGCCATTTAAACTAATGATCAAGAAAATATAAATAAAACCTTTAAACTATGCTAATTGAATCAAGATTTGTAATATAGCATAAAGGAGATCATTAAACAAATAATGCATGGATCAGATATCAAAATAGAAGTATAGAGGTGCATAAAATATCCCCAAATATTCTAATTAATGCAAAGCATAAGCTAACTATTCTAAGCTAATTCCTACGGTCAAAATTCTTCTAAACTACAATTAAACCTAAGAAATGATTAATCTAACATATTTAATCAAACATAAATGAAAAGAGTAAGGTGATCTATCACCTATTGCAAACCATAGCTCTGGTGAGCGGTCTGCACTATGAACCGTGGTTGATAGCCACGGTTTGACCTCTGATAGGTTTACCCTTAAAATCAGGGGCAGTGGGCTTGATCTCCTTCTCCAAATTGATGTTCAAGGGTCACCTTTGTTGTCCTCAGTCTAATTTAGTGATCAATTCAATGTGAAGGTCCTTCGTTTGCCCGAATTCATGTTTCTTGATCCTCCTAGGCACCTAGGGCATCCATAATGCAATTCATCATGAATGGTGGTAAAAGGGTAGGGATTAAGTGCAATAGCTCTATCTCTTAGCATACTCAGTTTGGGTGTACAATTCACCAGGGCTTCGTTGCTCAAATATCCAATGCTTGTTTCTCTTATTCTCCCCCTTTGGATGGGGTATTTATAGCATGACCCTAGGGCTAGGGGTGGCTTCATGGAGAAGCCAATACCAAGAAGGGTGGTTAGGATAATTGGGATGGAAGCCTCTGGAATCTTCCGTCCTCCAACTATCTTCTTCTAGATATTTTGGTTGTTCCAACCAATTTGGCTTGGTTGGAAGGCCTAACTAAACTTTAGTTAAGACCACAGGTCACAATTGCGGTCTATACTGTAGACTGTAAGTGTCAACCATGGTTTAGACTGGAGACCATAGGTCTAGGCTGCAGTTCATAATGATTAGGCCAAAATGTCTAAATTGAGTGGTTAGAACCACTGCTCTATCTTGGAGACTGTCCAAGATCCTCCATATGGTCTTGTAGCATGTCCATATGACTAGTCGCCCTCGGCATGATGCATTTTAGGTGTCTACAGATGCCCCTTTTGAGATGCGTTGTGAGATTGAACAACGCTGAGAAAATATATACATCCTAAAATGATGCTTAAGGTTCTATAATGATCATTAGTCGGATCAACATTAGATACCCTAGGTCTAGCAAAAGGACGTGCATCTTGGAATCATTGCTTCTAACTCATGAAAGGCTTATATTTTGACAAGTCTACACTAGTCATCAGACATTTAGATAGCATTAATGCCAAGTATGGGTATCTTCTGACCCATAAATCTGAAGGATGAGAGTTACAAACCAATTATCATATTTTCTTTTTACCCCAAGCAAAGGGGGAAGCTTATGATAGTTGTTGACAATGATTCGCAAGAACGAATGCAATTTTGACAATATCAGGGGATCTACGATCTCAGGGATCTTCTACTGACTTTGATTATGATTATTAAATGATGACTATCCCCTCAAGAGATGAGTCAATGAGGGTAATGACAATGTATGAAGCGACAAAATTGCTTGACCATAATGAATGATCCTAAAAAAAATTAGATTCGAGCCTTTTAATGCCTTGGCTAGGCCTAGTTCAACTTATGATTACAACTCTTAGTAGTATTTGCACATTTCTATCCCATGGAGTAGTCAGGCTACAATAGTCATATTAAGGAATCAAAATGATACAAATGCAATTAGACTTGTGTTGAATCATATTTGTCGATGATTTGCTAAAATATGTCATAAAAGAAATGACAATTTTACCCCAAATGTCCTTATGGTGATTTACTCATCTTGTTGGATTGCATGGATCGCAACTCACTGCAACCGCCAAGTGTATAGGATAAATCACTAAATACGAGGCACAGTTGGTTTTTAATTATTTGAATTTTTTGTTTTAATTTTGCATTTATTTGATTGATCCTGGTGCTTTTAACATCACCAAATTTGTAATTTTAATCATTGATTTTGAATTTTTATCCGATGGGAGTCATTAATTTGCTCTTTTAGACCTTCCCATGGTGGGTTTTGAGTGTATTTAATGCGAGCTACGGACCACGGGTACGGTATATGATTTAATTTTTCAAATTTTGGGAACCACGGGTCATACTTGCCGACAGAAAACCCTAGTTCCGAAATCGCATGTGTCAACTGTGGTTCGTCGAGACTAAGAGAACCTATAAATTGAATTCTCATTTGAATTTTTTTATTATTTTCTTGCAAGCACTAGCAATTTGAGAGCTCTGAGAGTGAGAGAACCTTCCCTGATCTAAAATACTACCACACTCTATCGTAATTACACTCATATACCTTGATGGTGGATCCTGATCAGCCATCTACTAGCCAAGGCCAGGGTGCGGGTAAGGTAACTCGAAACCGAGACCTCACACATAATACCAGTAAAATGAACCACATTAAGTAATGTGAAAAATTAACCTCACTAAATTGTTGGTAATGAACCCCACTAGTCTAGGTTAGCTTAGGATTTTAATTTTGTGACTTAGTGGACTAGGAGTGTACCCAAAATGGGTGTCTCTCCTAAACCGTAGCTGAAACCTGTGGTCCCCAATTTGCCAATTCAGGGACATGATGATTTACTCACTGTATCATTGGATCGTTTATACCTGAGTTTGGGAGACGACATGGATTTTAATCCATATCATCCTAACATGTCTAGTCTTCGGGGCAACAACCTAATGGTGTCATTCATAACCATTGAAATATCAGAGCTTGAACATGAAGAGTTCTCGGAGTAGAACCCCAAAGGCAACTTGGGTCATCAAAACCGTATCACAACCGATGATACTGGTATGCAGGGGTACAACCCCACCATTCTAGGTGATCTCAAGTCAAGAGATCTTTGTAGTGAATATGGAGAGGAGTCCACCTCCAAAATAAGTGGACCGAGTTATGATGCAGATGGCGAGTCCTCAAATAATGATCAATCTAAAGAGGAAGTTGAACGAGCCTTTGTGGTTTCGATATTTCTACGCCATTTGTTGCCTAGAGAGAAATTAGATGAGATACAAGAGCATTGCATAGTCGATAGTGATTATGAATACGAGACAAAGCAGGCCTACTTATGGCCTCATCTAGCTAATCTCCCAATATTTGTGGACATAATAGAGTGGTTTGCTCATAGTAGAAATCATAGCGATGAGGTTGAGATGACCGATCTAAGGCTTGTATATCTGCTACATCTATTATTTTTAGAGTCGGAGTATGTTATAGAAGATGTGCCTCTTAACATTGATCACTCTGAAGAGGAAGCAGAGCCAGTTTTTGCATTAGTGTCATATATATGATTGTTTTATTCGATTTATCTGGATAGTGATGATAGTGATCGCAGAATCAGATCCATGGGACCATATCTGGCAGATCATCCCTTGCATATGGTGGGAAGTGAAGGATTATATCTGTATAGTGATGATGAGGATTCATTTTAGATGGCCTATTTGGGGCCTCATCACCTTCATAATCAAAATTCACCTCGGGGTCCGCCACCTATTACAGTTGCAGGTTTGCGTCAAGAGATTAATCTCCAGTGTTGCCTCAAGGAAAGAATAAATATGGAAGAGGAATATCAAAGACTATTTCCACATCCACATACTTATGCTGAGCTACTTGAGTCAAGAGATCCCATTTTGTAGTTAGTGCACATGTTGGATCCAGTTTTTTGGGCATCCCACATGGAGGACCCGTTCGTCCCCATACCATCTGAGCTAGATCTTTGGTACAAAAGCTACACATCTGATGTAGAGTTTAGTCCATGTGGTCCTTGAGATCAATTCCATTCCATCAACATGGTCTCCATTAATTTGACCACTCCACTCTGTAATCCAGCAGATCCATCCAAACCATTGTAGCTAAACATAGATGTTATCGATTGGGATCACATTGATTCGCCAGTAGAGCCTGAAGACTTCTTCCCGAACGAAGAAATGTTGCAACCATTTCATTTTGGACCAGGTTGTGCTTATGATGTCTATCACGCTGAACATACTTTCAAATAACATATAAATCCATTTGGTGACATCCATTTGATCCCTATGCCTCATCAGCTTAAGGAGATATCTCATATGTCAGTAGAGGAAACCTTCAAAGTGGATATCGATAACGACCCCACCAATCCAAAGAAGGTTAAATTTGGAATGAGTCTCACTCTAGATGATTACACTAGCATCATCCCTCTACTGAAAGAGAGACCTGGCCTTTTTTCTAGGACATACAAAGATATGCTCAGTCTAGACCCAAAATTGGTTACTCATAACCTTTTGCTAGACCCGTATAAGAAGCCCGTCAAGCAAAAGCTCATAAAGATGCATCCAACAGTAGCCTTAATGGTGAAAGATGAATGGTAGAAATTATTGGATGTAGAATTTGTCATTTCCATCGACTATCTATAATGGGTATCCAATATGGTGCCTATAGGAAAACCAGATGGAAGGATCCGTATTTGTACAGATTTTAGAGATCTCAACAAGGCAACACCCAAAGATTCATTTCCATTGCCCAATATTGATGCTCTAGTAGACTCTACTATAGGTTATGAAATCCTCTCCTTAATGGACAATTTTTTTGGTTATAATCAAATTCGGATTAAGCCTGAAGACTAGCACAAAACCATGTTTATAATGCCATGGGAAACATTTTTCTACAAATTTATGTCATTTGGTCTCAAAAATGCTGGTGCCACATACCAACAGGCCATGACTATATGCAAAAAATTCTTGAATATTATATCTATGATTTGCTATCCAAGTCATTGCTATGAGAAGAGCATGTGAAGGTCTTAAGAAAAGTCTTCGATCGCTTGATAGAGCACAATGTCAGGATGAATCCTAAGAAGTGTGTATTTGGCGTAACTTCTAGAAAATTACTAGGATTCATTGTCTCCAAGAGAGACATCGAAGTAGACCCAACAAAGGTCAAGACCATTTTGGAAATGTGTCCTCCCACCAATATTAAGGAATTAAAGAGCCTTCAAGGCAAGGTAGCCTCGATAAAGTGATTTATCGCCCAACTATCGAATAAATATCGACCCATGAATCGACTGCTACATAAGGGTGTCCCATTCAACTGGGATGAGGACTGCAAGGCAGCCTTCACTAAGATAAATCAATACCTAGAAATGCCACCAGTGTTAGCTCCACCAAGGCCAAAAGAGCCTTTTCTGCTATATATATCGATGACAGACTTTGCGTTAAGGACCATGTTGGCCCAAAAGAATGTACAAGGCAAAGAGCAAGCCATATATTACATTAGCCGAACCTTGGTGAGTTATGAGCTAGGATATGCATATGTGGAAAAACTATGTTTAGCATTAGTGTTCACTACCAAGAAATTACGGCACTACATGTTAAGTCACACGACATATGTAATATCAGAAACAAAATTCTTTGTAGTATATGATGAGCAAGACATATCATAATACATGTACTGCAAAGTGGATCATGTTATTGATAGAATTCGATCTAAAATTCATAAGCCAAAACTCCATTAAGGAACAGGTTATAGCAGATAAGTTAGCTGAGGTGCCACTATCCAACAGTAGGCCTCTAACAATCAAGCTTCTAGATGATGTAGTGTTTGTAGTATCTGAAGCTCCCAAACCTGAAGAACCAGAGAACAATGTTGATATGACTCTGTTATCTGACGGTTCAAAATGCAAGCAAGGATTTGGCCTAGAGATAGTGTTTTTCACACCACAAGGAGCTCCAATGCCCTTGTCGTTTAAACTAGACTTTCCATGCACCAAAAATAATGATGAATACGAAGCCCTACTTTTGGGTCTCCATATAGTCATCGCCATGAATATCAAGAGACTAAACATCTTTAGCGATTCCCTGCTCATAATTAACCAAGTGAAGGGACTATTTCAGTGTTGATGTCAGGTACTAAAAGCCTACAAAGATCTTCTTGCCACATATCTGGCTAAACTGGAATGGTACGACATCAATGCAATCCCTCGTTCGTCAAATAGGTTTGCAGACACCATGGCATCTTTGGGATCCTTGATCCCTCATAATTTGTCTGCCGACTTCACTACCATCCATTTCAAGACGCTCTCACATCCTACAGTAGAGTGTATAGCCTTTGATAACAAAGAATCAGTCAATATGATTAGTATGGAGCCAAAAGCTGATCGATTCTACAAAGCTAAATACTTTCTCAAGAAAGCACCCTAGGGGTCTTTAACCTTCGAGAGTCCTGCAGGGAGTAGCACCACCATTCACCATAAGGTTGTTTCCTAGTCTGCATTTGTAAAAGTAAATATGCAAGGGGTACAGGTTGTCTTAGTAGTCAAATTTGAGGCTCATCAGAATTGGATGTCATAGATTCAAGACTTCCTAAGACTTGGTTTTGTCCCAGAGGGACTGTCGTGTGCCGTAAGATGCATATTTAAATAGAAAGTGACTAAATATGTCTTGATAGGAGATATTTTATACCATCGAAGTTACGATGAAGTTCTCATTCATTGTCTTGAGCTCCAAGAGTCATCTTAGGAAATTTTAGAAGCTCATGATGGTACATGCGGTGGCCATTTCAGCGGCATGGCCATCGTCAAGTGCATCCTTCGAATGGGTTATTATTGGTCCACTATGGAGAAGGATTGCAATGTGTATGTCAAGAAATGTATCAAATGTCAGCATCATGCTAATCTTACGCACCTACCATCATAGGCCTTACAACCCATCCAAGAAGCTTGGCCATTTTCTCAGTGGGGGTTTGATCTAATTGGCAAGATCTCTCCTCTGTCATCAAGCCGACATATATTCATTATTACGGCTACTGATTATTTTATAAAATAGGTGGAATTCATTCCCTTAAAAATGACCATTGGAGCTCGTATAGCTAAGTTCATAATGGAGCATATCATAAGTCATTTCAGGATACCATCCAAAATAGTTTCGTATAATGGAACTTCTTTTAAGAACAAAATTGTGTGATATTTAACATCTAAGTACCGCATCAAACACATTTTTGCAACTCCATACTATCTGTAGGCAAATGGGAAAGCTAAGGCCTCAAAAAATACCATGGTAGCCATCTTGAAAAAGATAGTGTAAGAACACCATAAGGATTGGCATATACAACTACCCCTTGCATTATGGGCTTATAGGACTAGCATTCGAACTCCCACTGGGGTGACTCAATTTTTACTAGTATATGATGTTGAGGCCATTATGCCCTTAGAGTTGGAAATTCCAACACTGCACGTCGCATTGAAAGAGTTCATCGATGATGATACCGTACGGTAAGCTCAACTAGATCAATTGATGCTACTAGATGAACATTGTGTGAATGCCCTAGAGCATCTCCATGTCTATCAAGAGCGATTAAAACGAGCTTACAATATCAAAGTCCATCAGATAGACTTTGAATTTGGGGATCTTGTGTTGAAAGAAAACCAATAGAACTCAAATTTACCGCTCGATATGCGAGACAAATTTATGGCTAATTGGCTAGGACCCTATATCATATCTAAAAAGATTGGTCTGGGTACCTATCGCCTGACGTCACTAAGGGTGTTGAAGAGCCTGAACCTCTCAACATCATCCATCTTAAGGCATTCTATGCTTAGAGAGTGTAGCAAAAAAGGATCCAAAGGCATCTATAAGCCCTTTGGTCAGTCAAAAAGGCACCAAGGATTTCTAAAATATCGCTTGGTCAACCCAAAGGCTCCAAGAGTTTTTTTCCAAACTACTCGGTCATCCCAAAAGGCTCCAAGCTCTCATTCGAGTGATTTGGTCATGTTAGAAAAAGCTCCAAAGGCATTTGTAAGCCCTTTGGTTAGTCAAAAAGGCACCAAGGATTTCTAAAAATTGCTTGGTCAACCCAAAGGCTCCGAGGGTTACTTAAAGCCACTCGGTCATCCCAAAAAGGCACCAAGGATTTCTAAAAATTGTTTGGTCAACCCAAAGGCTCCGAGAGTTCCTATAGCTTCTTGGTCATCCTAAAAGGCTCCAAGCTCTGTTGCTGAGAGTTTGGTCAAATTAAAGGTTCCAAAGGCGTTTGTAAGCCCTTTGGTCAATCCAAAAAGCTCCAAGGATTTCTAAAAATTGTTTGGTCAACCCCAAAAAGCTCCAAAGGCATATATACTCATCGTTTGGTCAAATATGAAAGATCAAAAATTCATAAAAATATGAAAATATATAAAATTCCAAAAAAAAATTGGTAAAACATAAAATCCAAAAACATTTGCTTTTGCAGTTTGCATTTTCATACATGCATTCACCTCATCATATTGCATTTAGGCTTTTGTGATTTGTTGCATTCCACAGTAGAGTGTAATGTGTCTATCAAAATCTTACAAATGGTCACACATTTGTGTTTCAATCATGCACCCTTGCATTTATCATAATTCATTGCATTCATACACGATACACTGCTATGGAGAAATATGTATGTATATTAAGTTTTCCAGTCACTCAAACATACCTAGTGGGTTCTTCAGATATTGTAGAAAACCTACTTTGCTTTTATAGACAAGGTAATTAGTTGGGATAGTGCTTCAACATATCAGGATCCTATCACTAAGCAAAATAATATAAAATCTTGCTAAGACAAGATATGATGAAAGCTATGAAAGCAGTCTTAGGTATCTAGAGAGATGGGTTTCATGACCTAATTATCTTGCAAATAGTTCGGTCTAGAGTGGTGAACTTTGGGAAAAGGACAAGAATTTCTCCTATAAATCCCAAAGTTACAAAGTTTAAATCCCAAGTTACAAAGTGCAAATTTCAAAGTACAAAGTTTAAATCAAATGTAAAGTGACATAGTGAATCAAAAGCACTCTAAAAATCCCTTGCTCAAAGAAAATGGTAACACATGGACTAACAGTGATTTTTATTACTACATATGAGCAAGTAAGAAGGGTGAGAACTTGAATCCTTAGATTTTCCACCTTTTGAAAGCCATAGAGTGATCCTCGATCACAACAATGGGTTGGAAGAGTCCCGCCTACAATCGAAGGGGTAGTTCTATTGGGTGATCCCCAAACGTAGCAATGGGTTGAAAGAGTCTCTCCTGCATTTGGATGGGTAGCCCTGATAAATTTGCAAGATGAGATAGCCCTAGGTGCCTAGGTTTACCTAGTTGTATAAGTCTAATCAAAGTTAAAACAAGGATGGTACGATTATATGAGGAACCCTATCTCACATATGGGTTGAAAGAGTCCCACCGTGATCGCCTTCTGACATAACCAAACAACATGATCCTATATACTGTATTAGTCTATAGTCATCATAAAAGCATGAAAAGCTTCACACATTGCACAAATTCAACAAAATGATATTTCTTATATTGATTATGAATGAATCTCTGTTACAAATATGCCCCTCTTAGGGTCACTTGAATGATGATAGAGTTAATACATTAGCCAATGCCCTCAATAGGGTAGGCGCATTAATATTACCCTTTGACCAGTAGAAAACTGCTTTGGGGTGGAGTTGACCCCCTTCTTCGCGATGTGGAAGGATTATGATATAGACTCCTCTTGTACCTATCTTCTTACGATCAAGAAACAAAAGCACATGATCAAAAAGATAGATAGCCTCTCATAATGAGGCCCTTTAAGGAAACATACATGATAATGGCATTTAAACTAATGATCAAGAAAACATAAATAAAACCTTTAAACTATGCTAATTGAATCAAGATTTGTAATATAGCCTAAAGGATATCATTAGACAAATAATGTATGGATCAGATATCAAAATAGAAGCATAAAGGTGCATAAAATATCCCCAAATGTCCTAATTAATGCAAAGCATAAGCTAACTATTCTAAGGTAATTCCTACAGTCAAAATTCTTCTAAACTACAATTAAACCTAAGAAATGATTAATATAACATATTTAACAAGACAAAAATGAAAAGAGTAAGGTGATCTGTCACCTGTTGCAAACCGCAGCTCTGGTGAGTGGTCTTCACTATGAATCACGACTGACAGTCGCGGTTTGACCTTTGATAGGTTTACCCTCAAAATCAGGGGCAGTGGTTTTTATCTCCTTATCCAAATTGATGTTCAAGGGTCACCTTTGTTGTCCTCAAACTGATTTGGTGGTCAATTCAATGTGAAGGGCCTTTGTTTGCCCAAATTTGTGTTTCTTGATCCTCCTAGGCACCTAGGGCATCCATAATGCAATTCATCATGAATGTTGGCAAAAGGGTCGGGGATTAAGTGCAATAGCTCTATCTCTTAGTATACTCAGTTTGAGTGTACAATTCACCAAGGATTCTCTTCTGAAATATCCAATGCTTGCTTCTCTTATTCTCCCCATTTGGAGGGGGTATTTATATCATGCCCCTAGGGCTAGGGGTGGCTTCATGGAGAAGCTAAGACCAAGAAGGGTGGTTAGGACAGTTGGGATGGAAGCCTCTGGAATCTTTCATCCTTAAACTATCTTCTTCTAGATCTTTTGGTCATTCCAACCAATTTGGCTTGGATGGAAGGCCTAACTAAACTTCAGTTAATATCGCAGGTCATAGTTGCGGTCCAGATTACAGACTGTAGATGTCAACCACAGTTTAGACTGGAGACCGCAGGTCTGGGCTGCAGTTCAAACTAATTAGGCCAAAATGTCTAAATTGAGTGGTTAGAACCACTGCTCTATCTTAGAGACTATCCAAGATCCTCCATATGGTCTTGTAGCATGTCCATATGAGTAGTTGCCCTCGGCATGACGCATTTTAGGTGCCTACACTTTGCTTTAATTTTATGCATCTAACTTATGTGATGGAATGGTATAAATGAACCTGTATGTTATAATCACTTTAAAACATATGGAATGCATATGATATTGATAATATTAATGGGTGATACCATAGAAAGTAAAAAAATAATCATGAATTTAAATAATCATTCTTATCATAAGAATTGATTAAGTATTCATATATGATATGTAATGGTGTGTAATGTTTTTTCTTAATAAGTTTCTGTAAATTAAAAGATATAAAGTAGTCAGTGGCCATCTATATACTATTTCTAATATATATACGGTATCTGTCCTACTATGTTGATACCCCCTAATTTATAGAATCTTATAAATAATGTGATGGTGTGAATGATGTTATGATTTGTTGCTATGTAAGAATTTTTGGGGCTTTTCGGAGATTCAAACACTCTAGTTACCCTATCAACAACTTTCTACTTACCACTTAGACTTTTGAAAAGTAAGGCTTTTACCATGGACCTGGTTTTTCATGATCCCTGTGTGTGCAAGTGATTGTATATTTTGAGGTAGAACTCAAGCATTTCCTCCGATGTCAGGCGGGATTCTTTCAGCCCATTGCTAAGATCGGGGATCCTCAAGTGTTCATCTCATCCTTATGTTGGACTTAGTTGGACTATACCACTAGGCAATATTGGGTTACCTAAGCTAGCTCATCCACATTCAAACATTGGTCTACACAAATGCATGAAGCAATTGTAATAGACATATCATCATGCGTAAGGATTTCTCCTTCCAGTTTTGTACAATGCTGAGAATTCCAGGATTCAAGCTTTATTCCCTTCTTTTGGCTTCTTTTTGGCTTTGGATATTTGCTCATATGTAGTGATGAAAATCACTGTTTATTTTGATTGATTTTTTCTTTGAGCTAGGATTTTTGTAGTGATGATAATCACTGTTTATTTTGCTCATATGTAGTGATGAAAATCACTGTTTATTTTTTATTGATTTTTTTGAGCTATGATTTTTTTTTGTAATTTATGATTTGTGTATCGGATTATTGCTTTGAAATCTTGATTGTATGCTTGGCCTTTTGAATATGTACTTTGCTTTGGGATTTTGCTTATTTTGATTTAAGCAAGGGATTTGGATAGGGTAAAGCTTGTCCTTTTGCCAATTCTCAACACCTTTAAACCGGTTGCATAGGGGGATAAGCAAGGAAAATCCTTTTTGCTTAAGGTAACCTAGACCACTTTGCAGCTTTCATATTTTCCTTGTACTAGCTAGGATTTTAGTGTTTCAATTAGTGACGGGATCTTGAATATCCAAGGCATTATCACAGCTAGACCTTACCTTCTACTAATCAAAGTTGTTTTCCTCAAAAGTTGATAAGATCACTAGGTGTGGTTGATTAACCAAAAAACCTTAGTATATTATGTATAGCAACAAATAATGGTTGTGTTGAAAAACACAATTACACACTAGTGTTGATGGAGGTATGGATTTGAATGATTTGTGCGACAAACTGTGGTATCACTTTTAAGGCTCTCATGACATATGCAATTGTAGTGGATATGAAAATGCAATGCAATGATGTGGATGCAAGATGTGAGATGCAATTGTTTTTGTATTTTTGATTAATTTGACCAAAGGGCTTATTATGCCTTTGGGGCTTTTGTTATTGATTCTGACCAAGCGGTTTGAATTACCCTTGGAGCCTTTGAATTGATGTTTGACCAAGCTTAATTTCCCTTGAAGCTTTATATTTTGACCAAGCGGTTTGAATTACCCTTGGAGCCTTTGAATTGATTTTGACCAAGCGGTTTGAATTACCCTTGGAGCCTTTGATTGATTGGATTTGACCAAGCGGTTTGAATTACCCTTGGAGCCTTTGGATTGATTTTGACCAAGTGGTATGAATTACCCTTGGAGCCTTTGATTTGATTTTGACCAAGCGGTATGAATTACCCTTGGAGCCTTTTGAATTGATATTTGACCAAGCGGTATGAATTACCCTTGGAGCCTTTGATTGATTTTTGACCAAGCGGTTTGAATTACCCTTGGAGCCTTTGATTGTATTTTTGAAATTTTATGTTTTTATGATTTTTTGTGTTTTTGACATATTTGAATGTTTTTGAATTTTTAATTTTTATTTTTTTTATGAAATATTTGAATGTTTTTGTTTTTATGTGTAAAATACCTTTAAGTGAATGATATTGAGAGGTTCAAGCTCTTCAACACCATCTAATGATATAAGGTGATATGCTCCAGGCCCAACTCTCTATGAAATCATGTATGGACCTATCCAGTTTACCATGAACTTATCTCGTAGATGCGGTGATAAATTCGAATTCTGCTAGTTTTCTTTGAGCACTAGATCTCCAACCTTGAATTCCCTTAGATGGACTTTACTATTGTAAGCTCACACAAGGTGATCTTGGTAAATGCGAAGATGCTCTAAAGCATTGACTCGACGTTCATCAAGAAGCATCAACTGATCAAGGTGGCCTTGTCGCACAACATCATCATCTATGAAGTCCTTTAATGCTATGCGTAGAGTCAGAATTTCTAACTCTAGTGGCATGATGGCCTCAGTGCCATATACTAGTGAAAATGGTGTTGCCCCAGTGGGCATCCGTATACTAGTCCTGTATGCCCATAGTGCAAGAGGCAACTGCATGTGCCAATCCTTGTGATTTTCTTGCACTGTCTTCCTCAAAATGGAGACTATTGTTTTGTTTGAGGCTTCTGCTTGCCCATTTTCTTGTGGATAATAAGGCATTGAAAAAATATGTTGAATATGGTATTTGTTCATTAAAGCATGCACATTTTTGTTCTTGAAAGATGGCCCATTATCCGATATTATCTTAGAAGGGACCCCAAAATGACTTATGATATTGTGGAGTATAAACTCCGCAATCCTTGGTCCAGTTGTTGATGTTAAGGGGATCGCTTCTACCCATTTAGTGAAGTATTATATGGCCATTATGATGAATGTGTGTCGGCCTGAGGATGGGGGTGAGATCTTCCCAATCAAGTCTAGTCCCCATTGCGAGAATGGCCATGCTGCCTGGATGGGCTGCAAAGCTTGCGATGGTAAGTGCGTTAGATTTGCATGATGTTGGCACTTACTACATTTCTTGACATACTCATAGCAGTCCTTTTCCATGGTGGGCCAATAGTAACCCATTCTCAAGATGCACTTAACGATGGCCATGCCACTGAAATGGCCTCCACATGTACCATCGTGAGCTTGCAAAATTGCCCAAGATGCTTCCGGGGCTCAAGACAATGGAGTAATACTCCATCATATCCTCATCTGTAGAGGATTTCTCCTAGAAAGATGTATCTTGTTGCTCTCTATTTGAATGTTCACCTTTCAATATGTGACAAACCTTGAGGTACTATTCCAAGCTTCAAGAAGTCCCATAGTTGGGAAAGCCAATCCTGATAAGCCATGACTTCTATAGAAAAGATAGCTTGCTCTTCCTATATTTCTGAGCTAGTGAACACGGATTGAGGAACAACTCTATGGTGTATGGTTGCACCACACTCCATAGGTCCTTGGGAGATCAAAGACCCCCAAGGTGTCGTTTGCAAGAAATATCTAGCTATGAAGGACCAATCCTGATTTGGCTCGATGTTGATCATGTTGATTGATTCTTGATTGTCAAAAGCTTCACGACGTATTGTTGAGTGTGAAAGCACTTTCACATGAATGGTTGTAAAATCAGTAGATGGATTCTGAGGGATTAAGGATCCCAAAGAGGCCATAGTGTCTACAAATCTATTCGACGTACGAGGGATTGCCTCGATGTCATACCATTCCAGCCGGGCTAGGTAGGTGTCAACAAGTTCCTTGTAAGTCTTCAGGAGTGGGCACCTACATTGGAATAGTCCTTTGACCTAGTTTACTATGAGCAAGGAGTCACCAAAGATATTCAATATTTTAATGCCCATTGCTATGATTGTTTGGAGTCCCAGGATCAATGCTTCATATTCTATATTGTTGTTTGTGCATGGGAAGTCTAGTTTGAATGATAAGGGCAATGGAGCACCCTATGGTGTGATAAAGACAATCCTTGCTCCACCTCCTTGTTCACACTTTGAACCATCGAAGAACAATGACATGTCTCTTTCTTTCTTAGGTTCTTCGAGCTCTAGCAGATCTGATAATGCAAAGACTGCATCATCAAGCAATTCTATGGTGAGAGGCTTGTTATCCTGAAGAGGCGCCTCTGCTAATTGATCTGCTATGACTTGTCCCTTGATGGAATTTTGGCTTATGAACTCTAGATCAAATTCTATCAATAGCATGATCCACTTTGTGGTACGTGTATTGTGATATGTCTTGCTCATCATGTACTACAAAGGATTCTATTTTGATATGACGTAGGTCGTATGGCTCAACATGTAGTGTCACAACTTTTGAGTTGCAAAGACCACTGCTAAACACAACTTTTTGACATACGCATATCCTAGCTCATAACTCACCAAGGTGTGACTAATGTAATATATGGCTTGCTCTTTGTCTTGTGCATTCTTTTGGGCTAACATGGTGCCCAATGCAAAATCAATAGCCGATATATATAGTAAAAATGGTATGTCTGGCCTTGGTGGAGCCAATACTAGCGGTGTTGCCAGATAAGTTTTGATCTCTACAAAGGCTTGATGGCATTCTTCATCCCAATGAAAGGGGACTTCCTTGCATAGCAACCGATTCATAGGTCTGCATTTGTCTGATAATTGCATGATGAATCTTTTGATGGATGCTATCTTGCCTTGTAGGCTCCTCAACTCCCTAATGTTGGTAGGGGTGGCCATTTCCAGTATAGCCTTTACCTTTGTAGGATCTACTTCAATGCCTCTCTTGGATACGATGAATCCCAAAAGCTTGCCAGAAGTTATGCCAAATACGCACTTCTTAGGATTCAATCGGACATTGTGTTCTATGAGGTGATCAAAGACTTGTCTAAGGACTTCGGCATGCTCTTGCCGCAATAGGGACTTGGCTAGTAAGTCATCCATGTAATCTTCCAAGATCTTATGCATATAGTCATGGAATATGTATGTCATGGCCCGCTGATATGTGGCACCAACATTTTTGAGATTGAATGGCATCACTTTGTAATAGAATGTTCCCCATGGAGTAATGAAAGTAGTTTTATGTTGATCTTCGAGCTTAATCCAGATCTGATTGTATCCAAAAAAACCATCCATTAGGGAGAGCATTTCATGACCTGTGGTTGCATCTACAAGAGCATCTATGTTTGGCAATGGGAATGAATCCTTTGGTGTTGCCCTATTTAAATCTCTGAAATCCATGCAGATACGGACTCTTCCATCAGGTTTCCCCATGGGTACCATGTTTGACACCCACTCAGGGTAGTCAATAGGAACTATGAATACTGCATCCAATAGTTTTTGCAATTCGTTCTTCACCATCAAAGCGACGGTTGGATGCATTTTCCTCAGATTTTGCTTGACTAGCTTCTTCATGGGATCCAATGAAAGGTTGTGAATGACTAACTTTGGATCTATCCCTGGCATGTCTTTGTAAGTCCAAGCAAAAATATTTGGCCTCTCTTTGAGGAGAGGAATTAGGATGGCTTGTTCCTCTGGAGATAGACTTTCTCCGAACTTGACTTTCCTTGGTTGGGTAGGATCATCACTGATGTCCACCTCGAAAGTCACTTCTATAGCCATATGTGACCCATCCTCTAGCTGATGAGGCATGGGTATCAAATGAATGTCATCGATGAGATTCATAGGACCTAGTGACTCAGGTTCCAAACCAACATGGAAGATGTCATACGCACAACCTGATGCAAAATGGAATGGTTGTAACATCTCTTCATTGGGGAAGAGGTCTTCAGGCTCTATGGGTGAATTAGCATGATCCCAATCAATAGCCTCTACATCAAGATGCAATGATTTGGTAGGATCTACTGGATTATGAAGTGGAGTGGTCAAATCAATGGAGATCATGTTGATGGATGGGATGAAGTCTCCAGGACCACATGGGTGCAATCTTGTCTCAGGGGTTTCCCTTCCATACTCACGATGAGGTTCTGGAGGAATGGGAATTTCTAGATCTCGGCCCATGAGCAGGGTGGACAATAGGATCATTGGGCTCTAATTGCTCTCTGAATGTAGGTGGAGGGGGATTGACCATCCGATGAATGGCAGCTAGGTCAATAGGTCTCCCCAAAAATTGGAGATGAGGGTCTATGGCATGGAGTGCCGCCTCTCTCTCTACTAGCTCGTTGACTTGCCGCAAGTGGTGAGGTCCAAGATAAGCCATCTCGGTCTCATCCTCAAAGTCATCATCACTTATCCAAAAACCGTTAGCATTGGTATGCGGCCCTAAGACAAGGGGCTCATGTCTTGGCCCCAAGTAGGCCATCTCTATTTCATCTTCATATTCTTCATCACTTATGAAGAATCCATTTGCATTTGTCTCTTGCCCCAAAGTCAGGGGTTGATGGCTTAGGCCTAAGTAGGCTCTTTCTATTGAGTCTTCTGATTCATAGTCACTTTCATCTGATGTATATCCACTCTCATCATGGATGGACCATGTGAATCTTTGTAAATAGTGAGGCCCCTGATAGGCTAAGCCAAGTTGTGCCTCATCATCACTTGCTTCATATCCATTCTCCTCATCCCATGAGTTGTACCCTATTGGGGTGGAATCAATTGAGATGTTTGGATGATAAGTTTCTGGAGGTGGTATGTTTACCATGGCCACTTGTCTGTTGCTCAAATTTCCTATTCTTAGGGGGTGATAAGGAATGAAATCAATGTCTTCTCCTAACCCTATGCTTAATCTTTCCAATGCTACTACAAGAGAGTCATCTCGACCTCCGCTATAATAGCCTAAGCCAAATCTATCAGAGGGAAGCTGATATTGTGGCTCGTATGGCCGCTTGCACCCCTGCTCATATATGCCAAGGCCATAGCCATGCCAATGGCAATGCTCAAAGTAGCTTAGAGAAAACTCAGGGTTAGAGAGGTAATGAACATTGACCATGAATAATTCATCACTATCCTCTTCTATATCTGAAGACTTATGAGCGTAGTCCAGGCCGACATAGATAAAATTGGTTTGGTTGGGAGGGATTCCAAGTGGAACCACTATTCCTACTGGTGGCCTCAAGTCCTTAGGCCTTCCTATGTCTTGTGCAGACTCAATGATAGGTGTAAAGGTGATGTTCTACACAAGGTACTCCCCTATGCCTATGCTTGCCAAGTGTATTGATGCATGCGACGTGGATGACCCTACGGATGATACTGGTGAAGCAGGGTGATAATCACTATCTTCATCTTGATCTTGAAGATCTTCCTCTTCCATAGGACTTGGCATTTCAGCAATGGCTATAGTTGGCACTTCCTTGGGCCTTTCTTCCTTAACTAAGGGTGCCTTTAGCTTCTGATTATCTTTTGGTTTTGATGTTGATGGTACTTTAGAAGCATTGACTATCTTGAGTGCACCAGGAGGTGTTGATGTGCATGGGTCTTTTCTTACCCCTTTGTCTTTGTTATCCACTTGTGTGGTTGGGGATGAAGGTGCCATGTACAGGTGAGTAGAAGGGATTACAAATTCTCCTAGAATGTCCACCTGATTGATGTATTTAAAAGGCTCTTCATCGGCCAGAACCACATAGACTTTGTTCTCGTGCACATACTTGACACATTGGTGCAAGATCGAAGGTACACACTTCATGGCCCTTATCCAAGGGTGCCCTAAGAGGATGTTGTACTGCATAGCTCCTTCCAAGACATGACACATCATAGGGATGGTCTTGTGCCCCACCTTGATGGGTAGGACTATCATTCCCATAGTATTGCATAAAGCATCATTAAAAGCTCTCAATGTGTAAGCTCCTGGAATGATATTGGACTTGGGGATCTTGAGGTGCTCTATTGTAGTTGTTGTGATGATGTTTATCGATGAACCTGTATCGACCAAAACCCTCTTGAAAGGTAAGTCATTGATTGCTACTACAATGTTTAGCGGAGGGTCTGGTAAGGCAGCAGGAACTGTCTTAATCTCATGATCATAGAATCGGATTACAGGTTCCTGGCATTCTTGTACTTGTCCCACAAAGTGAGTGAATGCATTCGCATCTTGCGGTTGGAGCTCAATTGTTCTTAAAATCTCCATTAGAGTCTCCCTATGCTTTGGGGACTATTGTATGAGCTCATAGATGGATAACTTAGTTGGAGTCATCTGTAGGTTTTGCTCCAATCTACTCCGAATAGTTACCATAGGTCTCGTTGGTGGACCTGGAAGGTTGTCTTACCTTTGCCTAGGAGTGGCTGGGATGTTCATGGGAGCTACAGGTGGTTGTGGTTGACCATACCACCTAGTCCTTGTTGCTATGTTAACAATCTCAACCATCCCAATGCATCCATGGGTAGGTATGTCAGCTCGAACCTGATTGACTTGGGCCCCTTGCTCTCGAGGGGCCTCATGATTGGGCAATGGGTTTTTGTATATGCCCATGTCTCTATTATCGGGAGCCAATGGGTTGTCAACTTTGAGTTCTCCCACCTCAATCATGTTTTGCACTTGATGCTTAAACCCGATGCAAGCCTCAATGTCATGCCCTGGTATCCTATGATAAGGGTAAAATTGATCTTCCCTATATCCTTTTGGCTTAGGATGGTTGGGATCTATAAGAGGTATATCAAGAAATCTGATCCTCCTGGCCTCGCTCAACTGATTAAAGATTGATTGCATTGATTCTGTCAGAGGCATGAAATAACGAGGTGGCTTGCATTCTCGATTTCTTCCCTGATTGTTCTTTTGGTCGTAATTGGTCGGTGAGGGATGTGCTTGATAGTTCTGGGGTTGTTGTGCACCCCCATCCTTGGGTGTAGCCAATACGACTTGATTGACTAGAGCAGGGTTGCCCTGCTTCTACTTATACTTGTCATTCTTACCATTCTTGTTCCACTCCTTTTTGTTTTAGAGTTTAATGGTTCCCTCATCTACTTTTATTTCTTCGATGAGCTTGGCCTGTGCCAAAGCTTCCTCAAATGAAGGATACTACTGAAGTTGTAGCAAGAGGGAGATATGTTTAGAGCAACTTTTGGTGAACATGCGAATGATCTCTTCTGTGGGAATGGAGAATGATAATTTTACCATGAATTTTCTCCATCTATTCCCATAATCCATTACTGGCTCATCATCATATTGTTTCAAGTTGGCCAGGTCTGAAAGGTTCACCTTCTTCTTAGCACCAAAGGAGAAATGCTTTAAGAATGCGTTTACTAGTTGTTCAAAGTTGGTTATGCTATGCTTAGGTAGTTGGTTGAACCATTGAGTGGCAGCACCTAAAAATGTCATTATGAATGTTCTTAGCATGAGAGCGTCATTGTCTTCAAGATGAAAATAGGCATTGATAAAATTGGTGACATGCTCTTGTGCATCCTCTTCACCCTTAAACTTTTCTAACCTAGGCATCTCAAAGTGCTTAGGATATGGAGGGCTAGGGATTGATGGGCACAATGGTTGGTTGTGTATTTTGCTCAATGTTGGTGAGTTCCCAGCTGCCTCTTGTTTCTCAAAGGTTTTCATCTTTTTAGCAAGCTCTTGAAATGCCTTTGATGCACGGATTTCCTCCTCTTGTAAGCCTATTCACATTGGCAATGGAGGTAACTCTCTATCCATTTGATTTGTTCCATTTTCCTCCCTCCTATGAGGGGACTCAGGATTGTGATCCTGGTTTGTTATGTTTGCCCTTCCCCCATTAGTTGGATTTCATTCATGATTTGGTGGGGGATTTCATTGTGGGCTATCTTGTCTAGTGCGCCTCTCCTTAGGTGAGTCGATGCATCTTGTTCGTTGGTGGTCACCACCATTTGTCTATAAATTGTTAAGAGCTAGCCGCTCAGCCTGCTCTCTTAAACGTTGCTCATGTTGGCGCAAGAGTCTTTCTCTTTGTTTCTCTTGTTCGAGAGCTTCCACTAGCTCTCGCTCCTTACGTAATGCATTTTCTAACCACCTCATTCGGTCAGTTTGTGCTGTCATAGAAGACTCATGTTTATCTGACTCTGTTCTTGTTGTCTTGACTCATAGATTCCTCGAGGAGGTTTCTATTGTATCTGTACTCTTGCTAGCTAATGTGACTTGTTCAGTGTACTATTGAGTATCCCTATGATCAGACTCCATGCGTCTACTATGGGGTCACTCTGAGGTACCCCTAGACTAGGAGATGTGTTTAGAAGTCATAGTTCATGAGCTTCTAGATGCAGAGTTCTCAGTAGCTATAGTTCTTTGAGTTGGTCGTGTAGGAAACCGATCCAACCCATCTAGTTGTCTTGTTTTCCATGGCTGGTCCCATGGGGTGCCATTCACTCCTATGAGGTCATAGTCTATGGGAATATTTCCTTTTGTGTGAAGGGTTTCTTCTATATGATTCCCATGACTAGATGTAGCTCTAGTTTCCTGCCCTTCAGTAGGTAGACCTATTTCATATGTTTCTTGTGAGTCTTGAGGTGTTGCAATTCTTGTTTGCCTTCTTGATGAAGAGGGCTTTGTGGTAACATGTTTTCTCCATGTGGATGGAGATGTAGCAGTCTCATCATCCCTATGTGAAGAATGAGTCTTAGAACCTTCTTTATGTCCATGTGAGGAGGAAGCCCTTGAAGCTTCCTCATATCTTTGAGATGTTTCTGTGTGTTTAGAGGAGGCCCTTGAGGTCTCCTCATGTCTCCTTGATGAGGATGGTTATGAAGCCTCTTTTTGTTTATGTGAATTTGTTCCATGATGTGGTTCCTTACTTGGGGTTTCTCGAGGAGATCCCCCAAGGGTTGAATTATCACCCCTTAGGCTCATGGAGCTACGTCTCACGGTCTTACGGGTAGGTCATTCAATGTTACTACGACTCCGCCTATGGGTATGAGTTGCTTCTGTCTCTCCCTCGGTATCAGACCGAGGGTGCTTACTTCTTGTTTTGACCATGTTGTCTTATGAATTGATCTTTTGAGTTGCAATTTAGGAATAACCACACAATACCAAACAAATGTTTATCTTGATTACCGATTTGAGTGTGCCCTAAACTATTTGGTGTGTTTTGATGTGTTGTTCTTTCGATTTCTTTGCTCTTGTTCTTGGATTAAGAATGAGAAGACTCATCCATAGTGACAATCAAGTACACTCATGCCAAACATGATTTTCTCAAAAGAAGCTAGGGTACACCACTGAAGACCCAATGGAGGGTTCGCCTAGCTCTTCCACTCTGAACCAATGATTGTTCCAATAGTGGGAGACAGTTTGAACACAAGTAACTTAGTGTCACTATAAGTAAGTTTCTCAATCCATTTCTAGGAAGCTCTAGGGGGTAAACCAGTGGAAGGAGATGAATTCCAACGTCACTGGACTGAATTGAAGGTTGGTGATGAAATCCAACTCCCCAATGTTTAAATGAGACGTGTGTGTGTGGTGTTCATTTTAAGCTTGCGTAACATAAAGTGCATCATATAGCAGTAATGAATCTTTCCTATATGCCTAAGTGCAAAAATATGTTTCAATATTCAGAAAGATGCATGAACTACTATGATTTGTATGAGCGCACTTTATTTCATGCAACTATGGCCTCTAGCAGGGCCTCAAAGCAAGCAAACAACATACAATGTCTAGCACATTGGATTCTAGGGTGAAATTTTTAGGCATAAGCCATTGTTCCTAGCAATGCCTAGTGGAAAATTTAAAAGAAGATCTAAGATATGCGAAATGCTTAATTCTTTCTTCTTTTATTCCTTCAATTTCCAAACATAAATGTGCTTTAAGTTCTCTATTTTAGACACACAAAAGTAGACAGAAAGCTATAAAATATCAGAGAAGCTATACCAACCTTTGATCCAGCTCAGAGAGTCGATGTTTTGACCTCTACTGCACTCCAATTTTAGCCGTTGTTGACCAGAGCGGCTGGTTCTTGGCCTTGTAGCTCAGAGCGGCTAAGCTCTATTGGCCACTGTAGCTCAGAGTGGCTAGTTTTTGGCCATTGTAGCTCAGAGCGGCTAGACCTCCACACAAAATTAAGTTAGTATTCTAATAGAAAATGAAAAATTAGTGGTGGTCCCACCATGATCGCCATCTGTAGCGACCCCGAGAATGCACGCACATCCCTTTTAACCCTACTTGCAATGTTATTAAAAACCCAAGATGAAATGGAAGACAAGAAGAAAAAGCATATAACATGAAATAACAAAGATGGATCTCTTTATTGATATTGAAGCTCGGTTACATGTCGGTCCCTCTTAGGGATACCCATTTCGATACTATAAGTTACAAATAGGCAAAGAGTGCCCCTTTCATGAAGAGGTGGTGCGCTTATAAAAGCTTCCCGGTTCCGCACACGGAAATGTATGAGGGCTTACAGATGCCTCCTTCTCTAGGTCTATTTCCTAGAGGGATCCCTTTTGCTCTCGTATGTTGCAAACTTCGTCCGATGTACCTGTGGCCCTGCAAGCAATGAAACAACAACACACATTTAGGTGTCCGAGATTGCCTCCCCGGATGAGGTTGTTAGTAATAAAAGAATGTAATGGAAATATGATGAAACTATGCCATGAAATCATGTAAATCTATGCTAATGATATGAAAACATAAAGAAACAGAATAAAAGATGCTATGTCTAAAACCTAAGCTAAGCTCATGGGCCACTGTCCAAGACAACGACCGCTAAGGTAAACCTTGCTCTCTTTGCCCCAAAGCTATGGGTCAAAGCCTATATCTGATGTCGAAATAATAGGTGTTATGCTCTTCAATTCGTTAGAGCTTCATCGTACACGTGATCTCAAAGAGAACTCTCCAAGTCTCGAAAGCTCTCCTCAAAAATATGTCTCTCTATGATATGATAAAATATATCCTTGGTGCTCTTAGGCTTGCACCTTTTATAGTGTGAAACCCTAGGTCTATGTCCAAGCCCTAGAAATGAATTTCTCATGCGTAGTGCAAGTTAGCATGAGAAGATTTTGTCCATTGTCTATGTTTGAAGGTCAGTTAACTGAAATCTAACTGCCCACTTGAGTCTTCTATGCGAACCGGTCGTTAGCATGAGAAGCTTTTGTCCTTTGTTTATGCTTGGAGGTCAGTTAACTAAAGTTTAAATGCAAACTCAAGTCTCCTATGTGAACTGGTCATGAAAAGGAATGCAAAGTTACTCCCGCTCACCTTTATTGCATGCAGACTGCCACTTCCGCCTGTGATTAGGCCTGTTTGTCGGCAAACTGCTTCTTATGGCTTAGTCATTGTCATCTGCAGTGGCTAAGATCTGGCCATTGTCATCTACAGTGGCTAAGGTCTGGCCGCTCTAGGCTTGAGCGGCTAGGATCTGGCCACTCTTGGCTTGAGCGGCTAGGCTTGGATGGCTTGAAAAGGCCCCAAATGAGTGGTGAGAACCACTGTTGATGCTTGGAAAGTCCAATATTATGTCTTATGATCTTATGAGTGTGTCTATGTGAGCAGCTCCCCTAAGCATGACATGATTTAGGTGTCTACAATATTGAAATCTAAAAGTTCATAGAAAATGATTCAAAGGCTCTAATGATAATAACCCTTGTTATCACTGATGAAATACAACCCTATATTAGTTCAGCAAAAACATCTTCAGATGCATGGACAAGCCTAGAGAAAATATTTGAAGGAAAGAATAAGGCAACTATTCTCCATCTTCAAACTCAACTTCATTCATTAAATATGAATAATAGAGAAAGCATATAATTGTTCCTAAGGAAGGTAGCATATATCAAAGGGAAAATATTTACCTTAGGGAAAACAATCAAGGATTAACTTCTCACTCAAATAACTATGAGAGCACTTCTAGACAACTATAAACAGTTGGTAACATCTTTACAAGTTCTAAGTAAAGATACTTCTTTTGATGACTTAGTCAATATTCTACAAGAATATGAAGTGGAAAATACAGTTAAAGATGAAATTTCTAACACTGCATTGGTATCTAAAGAAAATCCATAGGGAAACATTGCTTCTTCATCAAAATAATGGAGAACATGGTACAACAGGTATTGTTAGATATGTAAGATAAAAGGCCATAGCACCAGCTACTGCAGGTTCAATCCCAAAAATTAGAATCAATGAAATGAGATAAACAATGGGAACCAATTTTAGGCACAACAATATCAAAGTCCTCGTTAGCAATAATTTCAACATCCAACCAATTATCCCAAATTGGAGTATCAAAAAATAAATCAAAAAGGACATCTAGCTTAGAGGATAGAAGAAATTGAAGAACTGGAAGAATCAACAGATGATTATGAAATCAAAGCTCTCAGCAAGAATGATAGATTATGAAGATACTAATCACTTGCTTGAACAGGTTGCAAAAAATAGAGAAGAAGATTCAAAATCTCAAGGACAAGAAGAAGATCCACATTGAAGACTAAAGTCTTCAATATCCAAATAATGTAATACATGGGGTGTTAGAAATAGACTATATTACATCATTTAGATCATGTAAATGTACCTTTCTTGGTACATACTTAGGACATTAGATTACTTTAGGGGAAAATTATCTAGTTACTTCATGCAATGTAATAAATGCACAAGTGTCAATGTGCAAGTTGTATATGTGCAAGTTGTCCCTTGCACAGCTAGGTAGAGTGTTGGCCAAGGAACCTATTTCCTATATAAAGGACCATAGACATAGAGCAAGATATAGCAATAGGAAGTAGTGTAGAATAGTGTGGTGTGATGTAGCAAAGTGTGATGTAATGTGATGGAGTATGATATGCTCAAAGCCCATTCTTGAGCAGTATATTTATTCATGGAGTGTTCATTCCTCGATAGCTACTTTGTAAACATTTCCATAATTTCTATTTATAGTATATTTTCAATCATCTCCTATATTTACTTTATTTCATATTATTCTGCATCTTGTGATTGTTATCTCCCATTACATGTTGCATTAAAAGCTAACAATGCTTTAGGCTTAGATGTTATTTAATAAGGCTATAGAAAAATAATAACCTTAACATGGAATCTTAGCCTTAGGGCTTTAGCATAATTGGGAATAATGAATTGCAAAGGATTTATTGGGTACTAGATTAATGAGATGATTTGGAATGTAGGGTCAATGAAACATATGAATGACCTAAGGGTTTGAGGATTGAAATAATGATCAGTAAAACTTTGGCTTGTGGATTTATGAGGGAAAAAATTAAAAGGGGGCCAAAGGTTATTGATTTCTAAAAGTGGCCTTAGGATTTCATTACTTTGCAACAAATTGGATTTTTATAATTCTTTAAGGGCAGACATGCTTTTGATCATAACAAATTTTGCCAAGGACTACTGGACATGACCATATACAAAGGGAACTTTTGAAGGATGATGACCATATTTATTGCAAAAATTTGAAAGCTATATAACCTTGACTCAACAAAAATAACCTAGACCTAGGACTTTGCAAAACTCAACAAAATTTGAAATTAAGGGTAACTTTCAAGTTGGATTGTGAGTATCCAACAGGGAAAAAACAAATTTCTCGAGGGGAACCGCGCTATCTAAATCCTGCTACTTGCCCAGTTGGGCTTTCATTTCACCCTCGGGTGGGCTCATATAAAAATTATAGTTGTGAGTCCAAACATTACTAAGCCCTATGAACATAAGGGTGTCTAACCTCAAAATTACCGAGTTAGCCCCAAGGGTAACCAACTTCCTAATGATGAAATATAGGAAAATGTGTACTATTTATGGTGCCTAAAGGATCAATTGATGGTTGGTGGTGAAATCCAACATCATCGGTTGGTTTTTCTCATAAAATATTTGCAGAATGTATCGTGCAAAGTTTCTTGATTTGTTTTGCTTTTTTATTGTTTATTTCTTTTTTTGTTTTGTTTTTGTTTTGGTTTTGATTTTTGATGATAGAATTACCTATTTACCATGCAAATCTAAAGCTAACCCTAAGGATGCAATGAAAAAATAACCTTTATATTAATGAGCTATGAAAATAAAACTTGATCTAATGAGCCATGAAAGCAATAACAACTAATTTAATGAGCCTTGAAAGTAAATAACAACTAATTTAATGAGCCTTGAAATAAAATGACAACTAAACTAATGAGCCTTAAGTCTTTGATTTTAATCTAATGAGTCATAAAATAGAAATGATTGAGACAATGAGCCTTGAGTCCTTGATTTAATCTAATGAGTCATAAAATAGAAATTATTGAGCCAATGAACCTTAAGTCCTTGATTTAATCTAATGAGTCATAAAATAGAAATTATTGAGACAATAAGCCTTGAATCTTTGTGCAAATTAAGATATGACTAAAAGAAATATGTGATTCAAAAAAACAATAACAAAAAAATGAATTGTGACATGAGCCTCTACGCAAAACTAAGGAACATAAGCTACTAACCTATGATTTTGTGCTAAAAATAAAAGGAATTGATCTTTTTGTATCTTAATGTCTATATCTATGTGGTGTTGTCAGAGTCTATACAGCTACCCTTGGTGGTTATGTCTGATTCTATGCCCTAGACTGTTGTTTGTGTCTGAGCAGCCACCCTGAGCGGTTGTTTGTTTTTGACTAGCTACCCCGGATGGTTGTGTTTGAGTTTGTGTCGATAGATCTTGTAATATTGAGCCCTAATTTGAATGAAGTGATTGTGTCTTTTTTGCTTCTAAGTAATTTTGGCAAAAATAGAAAACAAAAGTTAATAAAGCAAGCAAAACAAGCAAGCAAGTATGAAGAACCCTAAGCAAAACACACAAGACATGTTATACTAGATGCAAGTGCAAAAGCTCATGCAAAACAAGTTTCAAATGTGTCAAAGGCCAAGTGTCCCATCATGATCGCCATTTATGTGACTAAGGAAATGCACCATAACATGTAAATAGATAAAATAGAAATTTGATATTTCATTTATAGGCTTTGTTTGTTACAAATCATCTCTTTCGATTACAATGGACCTTCCAAAATGGAGGGTTATCTTTTGCAAATGAGTTCTATGGTTCCACAAATCATCTCCTCGATCACACAACAAATTGTAGTAGGGTTTTTAAGTCTCATTGCTTGACATCCTGAGCCTCTATGTGGATCCCAATACATGTACACAAGCCCACAATGAAATCATCGGTAGCATCTATTGGGTCTTTCAAGAAAAGACCCTAAATCATGAAAAGGAGTACAAAAAGCTTACAAAAAATAAAAAAAACCTTTTACAAAAGTTACAAGACTATGAAAAATGGTTACAAAACCTTGTAAACTACCTTATTTTACCTTTCTTGGATGCCTACTACTAATTTTTAGTCTATATCTGCCTTTGAGGCTTAATCGTCCAGGGCGGTTGGCTCTATGTAACTACATAGGGTAGTTTGCAATCACAAAACATGGTTGGAAACCACACAAGGCGGTTGGCTCTATGTAACCACCCAAGGTGGTTGGAACTATGTTCTAGCAAGAGTTTCAAACTTATATCTGGACCATTCTAGAATTATTTTTGAGCTTCTAATATAGATTCAATGTTGTTTGGTTATTGAAGGTGAGTGCAGCTATAAAAAAAATATTAAGATGCATTCCAAAAAGACTCTACGATCAATGTCTTTGAGCTCTTTGAATGAAGTACCTATGATCACAAATTTAGAAATCTACACAAAATTTCAAACAAGATCTGGGCAGAGTTTCAGTAATGTTTTGTGCACTCTAAGAAAAATGAAATGGAAGCATATTTGTAATATTTTTCCAAGGGTGAGGGAAGTGATGAGAATGAGGGAGGATGATGGACAAGTGGCATGGGTGAGAGAAAGAGAGAATATTGACTTTTTCCAATTGGCTTCTTGGATGGACAAATATGCAACATTCTTTATTTGGGCTATGACATGCTATGACACACTATGACATGCCTCACTAATGCTCATGGGTGGAGACATTTCCTCATCCACCAAAATGGCATGCCTCATAAATGTGCTTGGGTGGGGGTAATCCCCACCCAAATGTATTAATAAATCATGGAGATGGAGGAGAGAAGGTGAATTAATGCCAACTATAGTTAGGTGAATCGAGGTTAAAATAGAGGGATGGTCTCATAATGACCATGGGTTAGGCATAGAAAAGTGCTTAGAATGATCAAAGGGGCTAGAATGGTCAACATTAATATTTATAAGGTTGCAATGTATGAATTAAAATAACTGCACGATTTATTAAATATTAACATTTAACCAATGCTAATATGACACTTTTTAGGTGTCTACAGTTGGTGCATTATCTTTATATAAAATACAATCTTTTGGTGCATAAACAATATTGTAGTACAAAGAGCCCAAAATTTATTTCAATTTGAAAAAGTTCTTAAAATATTTGGTATGTAAAAGTTATAGCCCCCATAAGGTTAGCCCTAAAACCATACAAAATGGCAATAAAAAATTAAAATTTACTTCTAAGGAATCCATTACTTTTATTTGTCATTGATTTGACATCTAAGGGGATGCCACCCATGCATTGATTGTATAGGCCATTGGGCATGGATTCAATGAATGACTATCATCAAGTATAACTGATCTAGAAAAGGGGTACCACCCATGCACTAGTTGTGTAGGCCATTAGGAAAGGAATTAGCCAATATATTGTTGCCAAACATTACTAATTCAATGAATGAGATAATACCACTTATGTGTTGATTCTACTACTAATCATATATATATATATATATATATATATATATATATATATATATATATATATATATATATATATATATATATATATATATATATATATATATATAGTTTTATGTCCAAATGGGTACCACGTTAGTCAAATATTTTACCACATTGACTACAAATGTAATATATAACCAACTCAAGTCAAATTTTGGGAATTCAAATCCTTAACTTCATGCACACCAATACTCGATGCATGCCCAAATGGACACAAGGTCTATGGGAAACACAACACTAAATTCAAATCCCTATTTCAACCAATAACCACTCAATCATAAAAAATCTACTCAGGGTTTGAACCTACAACCTCCCTCCTATAAAATCCTTATGGTCCACATCATAACCATAAAAGTAACAATACCATTGAATTCCAAAGGGTTGGTCAAATATTTAGCTTTATCAATCAACGGAGTAAGTGTTTCATCAAACATCCTTAGTTCCCTCCTCCTCGGGTTATTCATGATACTTAGCACAAATAATGGCATTACTAAGGATTGTTAATTCCAAAAAATCCTTAGTAACATCAAGTTCCAAGTCATTTTTTGTGCCAAGTATTATGATAAACTTAACATAAAGTGGTATCTACTCCTCTTCAACAAAAGTCTTGCATGGGATTTGAACCATTTCCCTCCTAGACCAAACAATCCTATGTCATATGTGACTATTTTTATGGACATAAACTTACTTTAAAGTAAGATGGGACTGTAAAAGGAATAATCATAGTTGTGTGGAGAAACATGTGTATCTACATGGATCCACATGTCCCTCTAAGGTATTCCCCACATGACACAACACCTATAACAAAACCTTCATGCTACTTACATTGAGGGTCGACCTTGAGCAGAGAAGTCTCTAAATAAGTCAATTATCATCATGCTATGACCCATAATAGGGAATGAGGACCCCCTCAAACCAATTGCCACCATATGTCTTGCAAACATATGTCATGTAACTAAACCATACCCTTTGTTGCAAGGTTTTCATATCCACAATGGAGAATATTTCAATTCTTTCATTCAAATTCATAACTTAAAAAATTAGATGCATATGATTATTTCTAATGTAAAAAAAGGTGCCTATTGACAAAACCATTTAAAATGCTAAACTAGAAAACCATTGAAATTTTATATAGAAGTTAAAAAATGTAGATGATATGTCCCTATTTGCCATGGTTTGAACTACACAACCTTTTTTGGAATGTAACTTACTAAGCCATCATCTCTCACTAATACGACATAAAAGTTATCAAACTATTTTTACAACTTTGTCAAGTGGCTCAAATATCTTTTGCATACATTGAATTCTATATACTACTTTTTTGGCAATTGGGGTAATTGAAATATATTCAACCTCTTCATCTCTACTTCAACAATCATGTAAACTATCCTCTTCTATATACTACACTAGAGTAAAAAATACAAAGTAGTGAAGGAAATGGATTTTTTATAAATAATTTTGAAAAGACAACCAAGATTTACAAGTAAACTCATAAAAGTTAATCCATTGTTTTTTAGCATAATTGATTTTCCACTAGCTAGGGCATCATTTTAATAGTCCACCACAATGATTAATTAACCAAATGAGTTGAAAATCAAGAGGGAATAAATGAACCTTGTTGTTGAATATTTTTGTACAACTAGGTAGTTTACTATGACACAATAAGATCCTTACAATCTAATATCTAATTATTTTGGTGAAACCCTAAAAAACTATGGGACACAAAATCTTCCATAAATTTGGATTTTCTTGATCAATCTATTTGACCTTATTGAGCATTGGGTTCCCCCTTTATTTTCCCCTCGTCTTTGGGTGTTCTAGTCCTTTTGTTTGCCCACCTTCTCTGGTGTATTTGGAAGGAGAGGAATATTCAAGCCTTTAAGAACTCAAGATTTTTTTAGTCTATTTGCCTCAAATCCATATCTGTTGTGGTGTAGAATGTCTCATTATTACCCTTTTATGTTGATGGAGCTCACCAGGAGGAGAATATTAGAATTATCTTTAGGTTTTCTACCCAAGGTTAATTCAGCAGCCTAGCTAGGGCCGAGTTTAAGAGAACTGACTAAATGGGACCCCCCTTTGGTTGGATTAAACTTAAATTTGATGGAGTTTCTAAAGGAAATCCTAGGATGTCTAGCATGATAGGAGTCATTAGAAATTCTAGAGGTGAGATTTTTTTAGCCTTTGCTAAAAAATTTGCGGAGGCCAGAGCATTGTTTCAAGGTATCTCCCAGTTGGAAACCATAGATTGAAAAAATGTATTATTGAGAAATATTCCCTAAATATTATTTACTCAATCAATGGTCTTCAGACGCCCAACTAGACCATAGCAAACCTAATTTTAAAATCTAAAAGAATTATCCAAAATCTAGAAGAAATTCAAGTTAAGCATGTTTTCATGGAAGGAAATAAATTTGTGGATTTTCTTGCCAATTTGGGCCTATGTCAAGAAGAAATCACTATCTAGTAGGAAGCCTTCCCTGAAGGTCTCAACCAATTTGACAATGATGTTGGATCATATTAATTTTTCTAATTTTACCACCTTGAGGGATGGGGAATGGCTCAAATTTTGTATGGGCCTTAGGATGGGACATGCCACTATTTTTGAGTTTGGCTTCCCTGAATCTCTTCTTTGGAACAGAAAGTGTGAAAGTGAAAAAGTTTCACATTTGGAGCTTGGGACCTTTCACGCCTTGCATTTGGGTCACTTTGAAAATTCATATTCTGAATCTGGATCCTTTTGTGCCACTTAACTTGGTTTGTGGATTCTTACTTGGCAAAGGCTAAGGTGGTTAGCCCAAGGTTGAAAAGTTTATTTTCCAAATTCTATGTGGACAAATTGGGGTTCTTATTTAATTAAGGAGATTGTGTGGATGACTTGGAGGGGGTAATGGGTCATCATCACTTTTGGTGGGTTGGGGTGGTGATTCGAGGTAGCCACATCCAAAATAATTGGTAAGGTGGTGTGAGTTGAATCAGTCATCATCATTTCAATTGGCCAAGGGTTATAGATTGAATCAGTGCTATATGGTCAAACTTTACTCATGGTTTGATTTTTTAGTGGTAGAAAGATTGGTTTAGAAAAGGGGTTGATAGTAGTCAATTATGGACTACTATGATTGGTCAAGCTCTACAATTCTCTCTCATTATAGTTGTGCATGGGCTGAGGTGGCCGCTTGGCATGCGAGAAGTGTTATACAACAACTAGAACATTGTGAGAGCATGTAGAAGATATGTTCTCCTATCCATTGAAATAATCATAAATCATCCTAAAGTTGGGTGCCACGGCTCTAGAATGGTCGGTTTTATTTTTTAGAAGATATTTTTGAGGCATGGTTTTATAATCTAGGCATTTTTTCTAGGGTGCAAGTCCTAAAGTGATAGTTGGCAGTGTTGTGGCTTGCTAGTGGAGGGGTTGACCAATGTTTGTTTCTTAATCTTATCCAGCTATTCACTTGAAATTGAAAATTTTTCCTCTTTTGCTCTTCTTGATATTTCTTGTTGGGTCCCAAGGCTACTAGTTGTCAAGGTAGTTTGGACTTTGTGGAGATGTCAGAAGTTTAGGCTCTCTACAATCTTAATTTCCTATCAAGAAAGCCTTTATCCATTGGTGCTCACAATATTTCCTTGGATATTGACTTGTGTATGTTCCTACTCTAGTGGTTCCTATGGAGAAGATATTTTTGGGAAAATGGTAGGGTTAGTCCTTGAGCCAATTTTTCTCATTATCGACAAGGATGTGAGAAAATTTCTAAATAAGGGTAATATCCTTCATTGGATGATGAATTTTAATGGCCACAACAAGTAGATGGAAAAGTATATGGCATATTCGTGGCATAGTAGGATGGTTAGAGTGGGGAGCCTTGAGTTTGAGGTTTTCATTCCTCTTATATCTAAAGTCGTGAGCCTACCCACAAACAGGTTTGTGCATAACAGAGAGAAATGCTCCCTCGCCAAATAATCCCAACAATTCTTTAGTGAGGATGAGGAACTTGTCAAATTTTAGAATGGGTTTAAAAGAACCTCCCTTAAGGCACCCTGGAATAAAGTGACCCTACTGATAATGCAATACTTCACGTTGGATGAGAACCAAGACATCCTTAGGAGATTCCATTTTATGTTCTTGAACCATTTATACCACAAGAGACTCATGAATATTCCTTCCTTCATGTTTTAGTCTATGGCGAAGTCTATGAGTTAGGTTAAGAAAGGGACAGCATCAAATCCAATTCACCAGGGGTTGGCAAAGTTAATTTTTGACCATGTTGTTAAAGCTAGAGGATTATCAAGGGAAGAGATTTTAAATTCTTTGGCTAAGGTGGCACCTCTGATGGTTGAGTCCCTGGATTCATCTCATTCTAAATAGAGTGATCCTCATATTTGGGAGGCCGTCCACACAACCCTGCTTTGTCTTTAGGGATCAAGGTGGAATTTGGGGGTAGTGAGGAGAGAACCAAATGTTCCAAGCGTATGGAGGTAAATTTTGCTAATACTGATAAAGCACCACTCTATGTGGATAATTCTAAATCTAATAATTTTTCCCCTCCTACGAAGAAAGCTAAACTTCTATTTGGGTTAACCTATGGGAAAATAGATATAATCACTCGACCCCATGATACTCTTAGCACACCAAAATCCTTCAAAAGGATGTTACTGAAGCTATAGAAGTCCCTCATTGACCATGCAAGCGTCCATATCTTGCACTAAAGAAGTCATGGTGTTAACGGATTAGGATCAATAGGATGTGAACAAACTGGAATCAAAGAAGAAAGAAGCAGGACCCAGTGGCCTAAAGAATTGAGGAGTGAGATCCTCAGATGCTTTTTGCCTTCTTGGTGTAAGATTTTCTCGTTGGTTGGATTCTCCCCTACGCGGGATATTGTTCTTTTTTTTAGTTGTTATTGTTTTGTTCCAATTAGCTATTTTGTGGGCCATCTGTGGGACTTGTTTGGGTCCCTGATGGTGGATATTTTGGTTTGTCCTGTTTGTTTCCTACCTTCTCTAGGTTTTTTGGGAGGGTAGTTCATTTCGCTTTGTAAAAGGTTCAGAGACCCTTTCAAAACCCCTCCTTCCATCAAATCAAAAAACAAATCTTCCATAGATTGGTTTAAAATATTAGACTTACTTCTAAAATTACCATAAAATAATGCATGCCTAAATTTAGAGGTCGATTAATCGGGGTTCATACCTACTCTAATACCATGTTATATTTTACAGCACTTTATGAAAATAAATGGAATCACTACATTACCCAAAAAAGAATGGATATATCACATACAAGCACACGATTTGAAGGGCATCCCTAAATACCAAATAATCACAATAAAGAAAATAATTTGTATCATAGTGATGACCAAATGAATGGTCTCATGAGGTAAAAATTCTCAAACTATAAGTGACCTTGATCCAGGTTAAATAAATGACCTTAAGGTTTATTATTAAAAATATTACATCAAACCCACCTCTATAAGGTGTAGAATGGCCCATAGGTTGTACAAATAAATACAATACAAAAGGTTAGTTGTGGCCTCAAGTGAAGATTAACACCAATATTTTCACATTTTTTTTACTTATAAAAATAAAAATCCTCAAAGTATTTGAATCCTTTATTTTTCCTAATATTAAAATTCATGTTAAAATATTTTTAGAAACCAATATATAAATAAATTTTCCTATGGTTTTAACTTCTATATTATAGAGTAAAAATTTAATTCAATTGCATAAATTTATACGTTTACATTTTACTGGGATAAAATTTTGCAGTAAAATAGAACCATATATATGTTTCAAATTTTAAAACCACCCCAATTTTTTTTACAGATAACAAAGGAAGCAATGTTGGAGGATGTTGTTGTTCATTGTTTTTTAGCGTCGTACTATCAAATGTACTGTATATTTGTAATATATAAGAATATAAAGTATGTGTATTTAGTTAAACCTCTTAAATGGTCCAAGAGAAAATATGTGGACACTAAATTCAATGATTGTACAAGAGATCACAATATCATTTTGATGGGATAAACTCATCCCACAAAGCTGATGGCTTTTGTGTTAGAGTATATTACATTATTGGGTACATATCAATGTACCACCTTTGGTACATTACTAGAGTAGGAGTTTACTTTAGATTAAAGTTAAGTAGTTACTTCAAGCAATGTAATAAATGCACAAGTGTTAGAATGTGCATGTAGTCCACATGTACATGAGTCATAGGATAGAGTCAAAGGTAGAGTGAGGGCCAAATAATTTATCTTCCTATATTTAGGTCTTATAGTGAGTGAAATGAAGGAGTAGTGAACACAGAGAATGCATAGTATATATTGGTAGAGAAGTACAATGTAGTTCCTTAAAACAGTTTATGGAGTGTTCATGTCCTTTTTTTTTGGTATTTGGTAGAGGTGGTTATAAGGTCCACAAACCTTTTACATAGTCAAAATGGTCTGGTTCTAGCTCCAAGCCCGTATAATCAAAATACAAAATGGATTTTCCTAAGACCCACATTAAGCCATACTTAGAGTTCGTAGTCTATACTTGCCACTGGACTATTCAGGATAAAACAAAAACCAGACAACACCTAGCACTTACTAAACATGGAATGTTCATGTCCTTCATTATAATGCATTGTACTATTTTTGTGAACTTTCAATAATGGCATATTTCTAAGTTATTACAAAAGTTTCTCTTTATTTTTCTAAATATTATAGTTCCATTATCATACAGTTATCTTAGATTTCTTATCTTACATCTTGTGGTTGCATTTTCTATATCATATACTCATCAAAAGCTAACATTTTGAAGCCTTAATGTTAATATAAAACTCACAAGATAAATTCCACAAGATCAAATATAAATTAGCCACATTACAACGATGATCAAGATAATAATGAAATTTATAGACTTAACAAGAGAGAGCACAATCTGTAGAATTCTATTATGTGAAGAACTTGTATAATACAATTATGGAGCTTTCTGTCCATAATATAACTTTACAAAATGACCTTTGAACTTCTTATCTTGACACCTATCTAAAAGACTCTTGATCTTTTCATATATCAAATAATGTAATATATTCTAACACCCCCTTGTATTACATTATTTGATGTGGTTTTTTCTTGATCTGCATAGATAATATTTGAATATCTGAAACTTGTTTCAACCTAGTGCCTTTGTGAATATGTTTGCAATTTGTTATTTTGTAGGAATATGTTTCACAGAATATGATGACTCTACAAATGATCTCTGATAAAATGACATTGAGCTTTGATATGTTTGGTTAATTCATGTATGATTGGATTTTTGATCAAATTTAATACTTCTTGATTATCACAATTTATTATTGTTGAAGTTCTTTTGATTCCCATGTCTGACAATATGTATTGTAACCACAATGCTTCACAGACTGCATATTTTGCTACATGATACTTGTTGGTCCGGCTTTCATGCACACCCCGGGAAAAAGGATGAAGGCAAGGAAAGCTCCGGAGACACCCACGGGACTGATCCCACTCATCTTTAGGATCTGGCTGGTTATCCAAGGTGCGAGTTACAGAGTTGGGTCGAATGGCAATTCACTCTTTTCCACTTCTGGAATAGATTTCGATATGGACTGCTCTGTTACCTTACAGGGGGTTCCTGAACTTGTTCAATAGTTGCAAAAGTTGTTGACAATCGGATTTGACTTGAATTCTTTGATCTAGCTCTCATGGGTCAAGAGATTTAAATAAAAGGCAAACAAAGAAAATAAAAATGGATCATTCACGGAAAGCAAAGAGAGGGTAGGGTAAGGCAGAAAAGAGAAGTTTATCAAACATCAATTGTAAACCCAAACCGTCAATCTTATCTATGCTATCGACTTCACAGCAGAACAAATCCCGGAAGAAAGTGTCCGGTCGGTCTAAGATCACTTTCAACTAAGAGCACAAGGCAGAGTGAAACAGATCTAGCGAAAAATCATAAATCCAAGGGCAATTGGTTAAAAGCGGTATCTTTCACCGCGACCTAGCTCGCACGATGAAGACAGAGCAATTAGAACAAACTTACACCGAAATCTGTAATTTCCCCTAGCGAACAATAGAACAACTGAAGCCTAACGACATATTTAATCTTGACAATGGCGGATTTACGACATATATCTAACAAACTTTAAATGGAACGGATAACAAAAGAAAATACACTTATCACACTCGCAAAAGATTAGGCTCCCGGCCATGCTATCACAGAAAAGCTAAAGCACATCAACTCCAAGTCCAGAAACAAAGGATTTCACAAAATTTGCAAGAAATTGCTTATAAGCCTTTATTTCTAAGTCTCCGCCTCCTGCGATTACATTTAGAATTTGTATTTATAGACTCAGAACAGACCCTGATCTTTTCCAAAATATCTTGCTCAAACCCTAAATCCTATCGCACTTAAACCCTAGGACCGGGTTTTACAATAAAAATCTATTTAAAAATCAAAGTCCGGATAGAACTTAACCCTTCTGCAAATCAGTGCAGTTAGATGCCATAAATGGAGAAGATAAAATCAAATGCAATTTGCATTCATCCATGACTGCAAATAAATGTCTCCATTAATTCTGCTGGTGAGCCGGATGAGTCACCACTTCTCTCAGATCTGATCTCCGTAAAGCCATCCCTGTGTTGAAATTGTCTTCATGATATCAAGTCTGCAATAAATTTGCTATTGAATGCTTTACCGGCTTCTTCTCTTCTAGCATGGCGGTCCTTGACTAAATCCGCACTTTATCTTTGCCTTTATGGTCTTTCCGGTTGTCCCGTAAGTGCCAGGTGGAATCCTGCATGAAAGACAAAAAGATGCATTAGATTAGCATTTTAATTAAATCGAAGCTTAAAACATTAAAAACAGATTAAATCCGCAAAATAAGCTTGCATGTCGGCCTCGGTTTGTCCCATTCACGCTTTGACACGTGTCGCTACCCCAGGAAGCCTTCTGTTTCCCGCCGGAATGCACTTTCAGGTCAACTATGACTTTCTCTCTCCTGTCACGATTCTACGACATGTCGCGAAATCGCGGCCCTGCCAGCGCATCGGCAACTTCCTCCCTCGTCTGCCGCGAAAATGCGACATGTCGCGATTTCGCGACATGTCGCGAAATCGCGACCCTTCCTGGCCTCCGTACGCTTCTTGATTTTCAGCCGCGATTCTAGAACACGTCGCGATATCGTGACAGTTCCCACACCTGCATGCGTTGACCGCGTTGACCGCGATTTTGGAACATGTTTCTGACTTAGCCGATTTTTCATCCTGCAGCCCACTTTCTCTCTCCTGCGCGAAAATACGACATGTCACGATTTCGCGACATGTCGCAAAATCGTGACCTCCGTACTGACTTGCTTCTCTCGCTCCAAAAGCGTCGCGATTTCGCGACATGTCGCGAAATCGCGACCTTTCTGGCACTTAGTCGCATTTTGACTTACCTGTCGCGATATCGCGACATTTCCGAAAAATGGAAGTGTCGCGATATCGCGACACTACCAAAAATGGAAAGTTTGATTTTTTTAGTGAATTATGCAACTGTTTTCTGGATTTTCTCGGTATCGGTGCAAGATTTTGCTTGTGCATGAATGATTCTAGCATGTAAAAAGTCAATTATTGGATAACACAGCTAGAATGCAAGAAAAAGCACAACTTTAAAAAGGAGGCAAGCAAATTTGGATTTAAAACCTGAAAAGATCAAGAGGGTCCCTGCTGCAAAAATGGAAGTTCATAATTTTCTAAGGATGGAATCTCATTTTTCAGTGGGGGTGTGTTGCTTATCAACAATACTCTGTAAACATATTTTGCTATTGCATGTTGTTTTTTACTATACCATGATATTGGTCTTTGATCAAGATAAAAAATATATCCTAATAGTTGTAAAATTTATGGACAATCATTCACAAATGTTTTATCTACAAAAAGAAAAGAAAGATTATAGATTAAAAATAAATTGTGGATGGACAAACATGGATGAATGGAATAAGATAAGAGGAATATTGTATGGTTTCTACAAAAGCAAACCAAGTATAATCAAAATTTGCTAAGAATATTATCAATTTTATTATGACCCAAGCATAGCTTGGAAGATGGATTATAGTAAAAGCATATGTAATGATGATCCTATAGATATGATGATGTTATGAGTATTCTAGTGGGTAACCTAGAGATAATGATAATCTAGAGGGGATCTAGTGGTAAAGTTCCAAAGGCAATGACCCAAAGGCAGTGATCTAGTGGCAGTGGCCTAGAGGCAGAGATCCAAAGGTAGTGACATAGAGGCAAATCTAGTGGTAGTGATCTAGAGGCAATGACCCAAAGATAAAAATCCAGAGGTGACTCAGGTACATTGATCTAGAGGTAGACAGATAATTTATCCAGCCATAATATTGTTAGGGCTAAAGAAATAAGATGAAGAAGAATCAAAGGATGAAGGCAAAAAGCCTTCCTACAAAATAATGTAATACGAGGGGATGTTGGAGATATTACATTATTTTACCCCTTGTAATATTAGTTTGGTAGATGATTTATATTTGTATAATGTATGTGTCAAGAGAGAATGAAGAGTCACATGATATGTGGCAAGATGAGAGCTTTGTATTTATGAGAGGAATATGAAAGGTTGCATCTCCTGGATGAAAGAGGAGAGCAATAGTTAGAGAATTGAAAAGTCATGTAAAATGATATATTGGAGGTAAAGCTCCATGCAATGTAATCAATTTGTATCATACATGTAATATTATGATATTTTGTGCATTTGAGTTGTATTTTTGAGATATTGTTGTAGTTTCAAAATTATGTTTCATTGTTAGTAGAATTAATTTAATTTATTCTTGATCTTGGATAGAGATTTTTGTGAGGTAATCTATTCGGAAAGCCAACAATATTTAATTCCCTTCTCTTCCTGAAAAAAATTACCAAAAGAATTGGCACACCAAATCTTCATTTACTCCTTGATATATTTCATCTTTTCAACAAACTTGTACATACATGATCCTTCAAAATATACCTCATCCCATCATAACATATCCATATAGAAGAAATCAAGGTTTTGGAGCCACATAGACTAGAGTAAAATGGCTTTGGATGACAATTATTGAGTAAACCATAAGTCAAAAGAAAGGGTTAGTGATATGATCCTATTTGTAATAAAATATATGAAGAAATTAAATACTTTATTTACAACCATGTATTGGATAGCCAAAATATATCCAATCTTTATGCTATATGAATTTGCTCAATGCATCTATTATTCCATGTATATTGACATCTTGAGGAAATAACATCCCAAAGTCCATTCGAATTAACAAATGAAGCTAAATATTGTATTGATTTGGACCATCTAGGAGTACCACCCTTCTTTTCCAAAGGAGATAAGATATGCTAAAGTCACCCCAAGAATCCATATATCACAGTTATAAATCATCATATTGTTTAACAAAAATATGCTAAGGCCCTTCCAACATCTTTCATGAGGATTAATTATAGTTGGAGCATATATATTTATAACCCCAAGTTTGATGTTGTTCTCTTTCTCGCAAAATATTCCAATAACCCAATTACCTTTTACTTCTAATATTTTTCCATCCTATTTGTATTTTTCCCATATTATTGCAATACCACCGTAGCTCCTATAGAAAAAATTGCTAAACAATCCCCTATCTTCCAAATATTTTAAAAGCATCCTTACTTTTCTCACTACTTTCTTTTGTTTCTTGTATTAATATAAAATTGTGACTATAAAAACCTAGTAATTCCTTTGTAAATATATTTTAGGGGTCTTAGCTCTAATAGTCCATGATACCAATTTCATCATAACTTTTTATTAGTGGGCTTAGGCCCACTTCTTGTTAATACCTATGATATTTTTAATTGGCTTACCAAATTGATATCCTTTTAATTTTCTTTTTCTCTTTGTTCATGCTTTGAGATCTTCCTCTCCTCTTTCCATTCCCACAAACACTTTCATCTTCATCAGTCTCTTCTATTTCTTCATATTGTTTATAATGAGACTTATCTTCTAAAGATTTATGCTACCATAAAGAATCTAAAATGCAAGGAATAACCTCATAAACACTTTAGTCTTTATTTTGCCTCGTAAATCCTAATGTACAAATATGATCCTCCATAGTAATTAATTTCTTATACTATCCTTAAAACCCCAAATTTCCATGGATATCCTCCACAAAAATTTATTTATTATATTGCTCTTAAAACACTAAAGTGCAACTAATACACTATATACTTCTTTCATTTTTATTACAAGTAGATGATTATTGCTACTTGGGTAAAATGAAGATGATTTACCTGTATTAACCTTGACCTTCTTCACTTCATTCATTAATTCAATTTAAAATTTGTCTCACCATCTTCCTTCACACCTTAACTGTTGAATTTAAACTAGCATAATGTACTTTCTCATTGCTTGTGTCATTTTTCTTCTAATGGTTAATTAGAGTAATTTGGATGCAAAGAGTTTTTTTACCGCTTTCTTAGGAGTGCAAAATACTTGTTTTAAGAAAATTTAGTTTCAATCAAAGTTGGTGTGAATGAGAAATTGGTCTGAAGAAACCATGAGAAACCCTATGTCTAAATGATATCGACGACATGCATCGACGATAGGTTAATGGCCACCGTTAAGAAGGAGAAACCCAATCTATGTAAGGTAATACCGACGATGATTGTTTGCCAAAGGAAGCCCTAAAGGAGAAAGGATGGGGTCTATAAGTATTTTAAAGGATAAGCAAAAAAGGTGATAGGCGAGGGTTCTATTGTAGTAAAATCCCCTAAGGATGCAGATAGGAGAGATTCTAACCCTTTGGATCCAAGAGCAGTAGATCCGAATTCGATAGTAGCAAAAAGGTCAAAGGGAGGCACTTCTTGGGTGCAAGTTTTGAAGAGAGGTCAAAATTCACAAGAAGAGGGATTTGTTCTATCTTTAGATTGAGATGAAAAGGGTTTTACTCTTAAGGTCCCAATTTTTTTGGCTGACAAAGTGATTCCAAAAGGGAAAAATTCTTTGGTCAGGAAATTTTTGGACAACAGACCGAACTTAAATACAATAAGAAAGTGGGTTCGGGATAAATGGAAACTTCTAGGGTAGGAAGAAGTGGTGGCTTTGCCTAATAATATTTTGTTGTTTAACTTTACAAATCCAAAGGATATGGTAAATGTTTTATTGAGGGACCCATGGTTTTTTGGTAGGATAGGGTTATTTTTACAAAAATGGAGCCAAGGCTTTAATCCCACCATAACCACTCTTCAATCAAATTCCTTATGGGTGAGTCTACTAGGGCTTCTAATGGAATTTTTGGATGATAATATTATTCTTGGGATAGCTAAAGTGATGGAAAAAATAATTGCTTTTGATTCAGCTACTAAATCTCAGACCAGAATGATAGTGACCCATTTTTGTGTACAAGTGCATCTGGCTAAACGATTGCCTAAATCTATTAGGCTAGTTTTAAATTACAAGAAATGAGAACAAGCAATATAAAATGAAGCTTTCATTCCCTTGTGTAACCTTTGCAAAAGGGTAGGGCATATTTGGAAAACATGCCCATAAAATCCTAAGGAAAAAGTTATAAATAATAGAACTAGACAACCTTTGAGGGTTTGAAGAAAAAAGGAAACTAAGCAAGGAGAAGTTCTAGGGAAGAAAGAAATTGGTGAAATTAGTAAGGGTCCATATCCAAATAGCTTTGAGGTTTTTGCTACCCTTGATGGGGATGGCATTGTTGGAGGGGAAGAGTTTGTTTTAAAAACTCAACCTGGAGGTATTAATGAACCAATGATTGAGGCTTTGATTGAAAAGAAAAATAATTATTCTTTGCATGTAGAAGAGAATATTGAGAAAGAGCCACACTCTCCAACAAGATCGAAAGAAAAGAGCATAGAAATGAGGGTTTTGGGAGAAACCACTCCTCAAAATAATGTGATATTGATTGGCTATGAGAGAAAATAAATTAAAAATATTAACATTATTCAAAATGGGTTTTAGGATGAAGAAGATGGAGGAAAATGAACTTCTACTAGTGATTCGAAGTTGGAAAAGGAGGAAAAGGTTATCCAAAAAAATTATTATAGAAATAGAAGAAAATATAAGAAGGTTGATTTGGGAATTTTAGTTTCTCGAGGAAGGCCCAATCTCTAGGAATTGAGAACCAAAGTCATTGCTAAGGATGTAGTTGATGGGAAGCAAATAATTTTATCTTTGGGAAGAGGAAAACTTCCTCAACTTGATACAAAATGAATTTTTTGTCTTGGAATATTTGGGTTATGATTGCTTCAACTAAACATATTAGAGAGTTAAGAAAGGAGAGGAGGTTTGATATTATTTTATTACAAGAGACTAAAATGGATGTTTCCAATTTTCAAAAGGTGAAGAATTCAATTTGGAAAACAACTCAAGTGGAAATGGCTCCTACTGATGGCGCATCTAGGGGTTTATGGACTTTATGGAATCTAAAGCAGTTGGAGGGACAATGTTTGTAGATTAATGACAAGTTTATTTTTATTTTGTTCACATGATTTGCAAACTAAATTTAATAATTTATTATTGTCGATGAGAAATTATAACTAGCAGTCTAGCAGTCTCTTTAGACTATTACTGTTTTGGGCATTGCACTTTTGGTCAAAAAAGGTTGTATTGTTCAGAAAATGTAGAATTTGATTTGTAAGAAGTTGTTTTTGTGCCTGGATTGATTCATTTATTTTTCTTGGATTTCTAGGAGTTATAAAAGGAAAGGGTCCCTTTCAAAACCCTATTATTTACCAATAGCAAACAAATACTTGATTTAACCCAACTTCTACTATGATATGATCTCTTTGTTTCATATTAAAATTTGTCTCATGCCCAAAATTTTCAATCTCTTTCTCCATAATTTTCACTTTGCACTATCTTGCCATGTCTGGTATCATAACATTTATTACATCATAGTGTAATGTTTCATAATCCACCTGTTGATCTCATTCTCCTGATTTAGATTTAATCCTAATGGACTATCATAAAGATTTTGAAATATCCATTGCAACACATCTTTGAGTGCATACAACATGCCTTCTCTTCTTAGTATTTGTCCCCTCCTAGATGAACTCCCCTAGAGTATTATTGATATTCTTTAAAACCTCATTAATGATGAGTTGTTAAGGAAGTCCATAACTCCTAATCCACACTAGAGTCATTTTAATAATCTTTATATCCATATAAAAAATCTCACTCCATGGTCTTAAATATAATGCATCTTTACCCCTAAACCAAGGGCCACCATCCATTATTTTATCATTTATTTATGAACTAGAGAAGATAATGAGGAAAAATCATTTTGGAGGAAAATTCATTGAGTAATTTGAATTCAATCCCCACTTTCACTTCATCCAATTTTGAATCTTTGAAAAATCTTGCCAATATCCTTGGAACTTATATATTAACCCTATATTTTAAGAACCATTATATCATGATCAATCATCTTATCCTTGATAATCACTTATAGTGTAGTATCTTCTACATGGATATGGTTTTTCATAGATTTTTTCTTCCTCTTATCACTAACTAGGGCATCCATACTTCTAACTAGGGCATCCTTACTTCCAACTAGGGCATGACTTCCAGTAAAGACTTCCAAAAATGACTTTTCTACCATGTTCCCTAGATTTTCTTCACATTAATCCTTTAATTTTTTAGTTTCTCCTAAGATCTAGAACAAGAAGAAATGACACTCACTTCTTGCTCACTCTTTGCTTCTTGATCATGCTTCCTACTCACACCCGTTGTTAAAAAGGTTTGGTGGGGCATTAGTGATTTCCTTCTTTCTATGAATGTGCAACATGATTTGCATTCTTTAACACACTAGAAGCGATAAAAAAGGATGGTAGGCCATTAATATATTGTTCTTAGTATTTCACGTGTTGTTTTGGTAGAATAATATCCTCCTTGATCATGATACTCTTTGATTAGGACTTTTGTTCTTTTTTCTTCCAGGCATCTTAGTAGAACCCCGTTATATCCTTTTCAAAAAAGTATTTTATTCATCCAAGTATAGTGTATTATCTTTTATATGAACCTAACCCTTTCTTTAGGGTTTGAGCCTTTAAAAACTTGCCTTGATATCATGTATCTCCTTATGTCATCCATCCAACTTGGATGATTATCTAGTTCAATTTCTTCTATCAATTCCACCTTGTCTTTGGTAGAATATATTATAGATTCTCACATAAAGCCCTACCCTTAACAAGTTTAGTTGGCTTTATCTTTATGTCAAATTCTTGAATCTTCTTCACCATGTAGTAGGGTGGATCTGATATCAAGATGTACTACAAAGACCAACATCTTGCTATGAGATAGGTAATATTTGAATTTCCTTAAGGATTTCATCATTGTGAACAACTTTTTCAATGATTGTGTACTTTTCATCATAATTATAAAGTGCCTCAATCACAAAGGAGATCAAGTGTTCTCCATATTTGTCATCCTTTTGAGTCAAAACAATGAAGATACTTTTATCTATCTTGAATACATATAGCCTAAAATATTTAGATAATTTTGGGTTGATGAGGATTGTGGCCTTGGTGATTGTGTTTTATATCTTGGAAAATCTTCTTACATTCTTTAGTCCATGCAAGGGTTGCATTTTTTTTTAATCTTGGTTGTTGTCCATTGGTTGTTGTCCAAACCAACTATGCAAAATTAGTTAGAAACTTAGCTACAAATTGGATTTGACCTAAGAACAACCTAATTCTATTAATAAATCTAGGTAGAGGTAACTATTGGATTGATTCTGTTCTCTCAAATCCTATTGTTGGGTGATCCTTAGATACTACATGCCCTAAGAGTTTCCCTTCTTAAACCATGAAGATGGTCTTTTTGGGTTCAGTGAAATACCATACTCCCTACACCTCTTGAAGACACACTCTAGATGTTCAATGTGCTTACATCTTTCCTTAGAAAAATAATTAAATCATCAAGCTATATGATTTTGTGTACCAAACCTACAAAGGTAATGTCCATCACATGTTGGAAGGTGGTCCTAGTATTGAACAACTCGAAAGGTATTCGTTGATATGTAAAAGTACCCCATTTAGTCATAAAGATTATTTTATTATGGTTGTTGATGTTTCACTTTAATATTTTCAATTAAAGGTCGTAAAGACTTATGAGGTGCCATACACTATATGTATGGATAATCTCCTTTCTAAGTTGTGAAGCATATATGCAATCCTAGTATGACTAAACTACCTATTGGTCCTGACCTCTAAGCTTGCACCTTCTAACTTAAGCATCCATGCTAGGGTGTTAGGGATCCTAAGTCTAGTCATAAAGCATCTTCTACAACCTTATCCTTTAGTGCTCAATCAAGTTCACTGTCAAGAGGTATTACTTAGATCCTTATGTTATTGAGACTTGACAGTCCTACTAATTACTTAAAAACAAATGTTCAAAGAAAACTCTAAAAGAAAATGCTAAAATAGATAGATAAATAGTAAAGGAGCTCCACCAACTAAATGAAACTTAACAATTAAAAAAATCAAGTTAATTAATAACACACTCAACATAAATCCTAAAAAGAAATAGTAGGGAATCAACTACCTACAATTATGCAAAATGGGCCCATGTTTTGAGCAATTGAGGTGTGACTCCCCTTAGGAATATACTTTGAAACTTAAATCAACTCATTATATTTCATGAATGAACAGGAAATACAAACTCAAGGTAACAAGTACTATAGCATAAGAGGGTACTATAGTACTCTTTCCTAATTACACACCATTGTTGCAATGCTTGCAGGATCGCAATAATCCTATTCTCATTTCTTACACTACTACATGCACAAATGAATGATGGACAAACTAATGATAGCTACTAACTCTTAACTTAATGCTTGACTACCTTTCTTCCCTTCTTCTCCCTTTTTTTTGAAGTTGTCCTTCTTATATAGGGGGAGGAATAACTAATTTTTGTTTCAAACAAAATAAGACAAGATAAAACTATCCAAATCCTTTCTTGGTTACACTTGAAAGTGGTCATGAGTTGTTGGTATAGTTGCAATAATTTATATCTCATCCCAAAAATAGTGCCATATACCAAAAAACTTTGTTTTGTTCCTTCAAAATCTATTAATAATTTTTTGTCTCTTTTTTAGATAATACAATAGGTTGATTCCCAAGAATAGTATCTTCTATTTTGACCAACTTATGGTGTGGAACATATCTTAACAGTCAATAGAATATTCCTAAGTTGTTTGTATATTGTTTGTCATGCCTCTAACCATTTTGGAACTATTTCTATAGTTTTTATATAGTTGTTGCACTTTCTATAGTGTTTATATGTAATAAAATGCGAACTTGATTTCATTATTCAGCAACAGGTTAAATAATACAGCAATGCCGGGAATAGACACCGGCTGAACTGAACTCTGTTACAGCAGTTGTAACAGTGAACTAAATAATGAATAGAGACAAATAGAATAAGTACGCTAACATCCCCCTTTATTACATTATTTGGGTAATGTAATAACTAATAGCTATACTAGACTACTAACATCCCCTTACATTATTTTGCATAATTTTCTTTTGACAATAGAGATCATAGTTTTTGAACTCCCTGTAATGAGCAGATCATCCACATAGAGTACAAGCAACACTATCTCAGAACCCTGTTTCTTGAAATAGAGGTTTGCATCTGACGGACATCTCTTAAATCCATGCTGCATAAGGTGATTGTCCATTTTTATATACCAAGCTCGAGGATCTTGTTTCAGACCATATAAGGATTTGACCAATTTGCAAACCTTCTCGCTCTTGGCCTTCCACTTCAAATCCTTCTGGCTGAGTCATGTAGACTTCTTCTTGGAGATCACCATTTAGAAAAGCACTTTTGACATCCATCTGGTGAACTTTCCACCCATATTGTGCTGCCATAGCACACATAACCCGAATTGTGGTCATCCGAGCAGTAGGTGCAAAAGTTTCCTCGTAGTCAATGCCTTCCTTTTGAGCATAGCCCTTTGCAACAAGATGGGCCTTATGCTTATCAATTGTTCCATCTGCCTTGTACTTGACTTTATATACCCATTTGCAGCCAATGGGTTTCTTTCCATGCGACAAATCAACAAGCTTCCAAGTTTTATTTTTCATCAAAGACTCATACTCTGTATCCATAGCGGCCTTCCATTGAGGCTCACTGAGAGCATCTTGCACTGATGCAGGTTCAAGATCATCTATGGTAGACATGAACGCCCTGTCATCATCAATATCCATATCCTCTACTTCTGTACTTGGAGTTACAGAAAGTTCCTCAAAAGATTGACAAAGATCATCAACCTCACCAGTTTCTTTGGCTTCTTTTTCCTTTTGAGCCATACTTCGTGTACGAGGTCTATCCAAGTTCAAATTGGGAGGAGTGGATAAATTTGCATCTCTGATTGTATTTGTACACCATTTTGGATTCTTCTTCGGTGGTGGTGAAGAAGATGTAGAAGGACCTCCTGTCTGTGTTGACAAAGGAATCTTCTCTTCCTTAGATTCCACAATATCTAGGTGTACTTTAGATGTGCTTTGTGATGTGAAAGCTTCATCAAAGACAACATCTCTGCTGACATGAATTTCTTGGTCAAAGGATCTATCAAATGATATCCTTTAGAGTGCTCATCATACCCAAGAAAAATACATCTCAGTGTTTTCTCATCTAGCTTCTTCCTTTTCTCTTTCGGTATGTGCATGAAAGCGTGACATCCAAAAATACGTAGATGAGATATGGAGGGTTTTCGACCACTCCATGCTTCCTGTGGAGTCATTCCTTTTAGGGCCTTAGTGGGTGCCCTATTCAACAGATATATTGTAGTGGTGACAGCTTCTGCCCAATATTGTTGCCCAAGAGTAGCTCCTGTGAGCATACAACGAACCATTTCCATGATAGAACGGTTCCTTCTCTCAGCAACTCCATTTTGCTAAGGATTATAGGCAGTTGTTAACTGTCTCTTGATTCCATGCTTATCTAAGAATGCAAAAAATTCATTAGAGGTAAACTCTCCCCCTCGATCTCAGCGAAGGGTTTTAATAGAAGCTCCTGACTCCTTCTCAACGGATTTCTTGAATTGCTGGAAGAATGCGAAAGCTTCAGATTTCAGTTGGAGAAAGAAAACCCACATCTTTCGTGAGTAGTCATCTACGAATAACTGAAAGTACCTCTTCCCTCCATAACTGTTGGGTGTGAAAGGACCGCACAGATCGGTGTGAATTAACTCCAGAGGTTTTTGTGCTCTTGTTGAGCTCTTCTCAAATGGTACTCTATGCTGCTTTCCTGCCAACGGTCGAGCACACTGGCAATGTGGCGGAAAGGGAAGGAAGACCCTTTACCATCTCATACTTATCGAGCTCAAGTAAGTAGCCAGAACTAAGATGCCCATATCTCTTGTGCCATAGGGAAGTTGCCTCCTTGGTAGAGACAGTCATGGCAACATGTGGAGTAGAGATAGCATCTAGTGCAAATAAGTCGTGCTTATATGAAGCTGTTGCAATTTGCTTACCCTTCCTGGTAATAGTACAACACTTCTTGCCATTCTCAACACGAAAGTTGACAACCATATTTCTATCCAGGATTTGTGTGACTGACAAACAAATTGTTAGCCAATCCCGAAACATAGAGGACTTTGTCAATCTGACACTTGCCATCAAGAAGAGTGACTGAAACTGTACCCTCTCCCTGAACCCTGTAGGTTTTATCATTAGCAATGGTGACAGGTTTGCCCTCTTTGGCCACGAATGATTCAAACCACGATCTGTCACCAGTCATATGTTTGCTAGCTCCAGAATCGACATACCAAACAGGATCCCTCTGTGTGGAATCTGTGGTAGTCATGAGCACCTTGTGTGCCCATTCAGAATCTGAGTCAGATTCTTCAACAGCAACATTCACCTGGGGTTGCTTGTTTTTTATTTTGTGGTTTGTTTTGGCCTTTCTGCTTGTTCTTATGCCAACACCTGTTGGTGTCATGGTTGTCTTTCTCACAGATCTTGCACCACCTCTTTTTCTGTTGAGGTTGTTTGCCTTTTCCTTTCGTATCCTGTTGAGAATTTCCTCCTTTCTAAAATTTGCCTCCTTTTTGCCCACTACCTTTCTTCCTAGAACCCTTCCTGTTGGTGTATAGGGCTGTATTGGAAGAATCATCCTTGTGAAGTTGGCATGCCTCCTGTTGTTGAAGCAGATTGACCAACTCGATGTAGGTAATTTGTCGTTGAGACACCTGGATGGAGGTTATCAACATATCAAATGAAGAAGGTAAAGCTCTCATCACAAGTGAAATGAGAAGCTTTTCGTCCATAGTATCTCCCAAAGAATTCAATTTCTCTTTCAATTCAGACACTCTGCACAGAAAGAGTTCAACTGTTTCACCCTGTCTCAAACTCAGGTTATGAAGTTGTTGTTGAAGATGAAGAATGGTGGAGTCATTCTTTCCCTCATAGATGGTTCTAAGGTCATCCCATGCCTCTTTACCACTTGCTTTGTCAACTATATGAGGTTGCACTTCATCTGAAACAACAAACAAAATGAGCACCTTTGCTCGATTGTCTTTCTTGTCAAAAGCTATCTAATCTGTGGAAGGACCTGTGGATCCTGTTGTTGGTGAAGGCCTAGTTGCTACTCCAGTAACAATATCCCACAAATCTTCCATTTGGAGAATTGCCTTCATCTTATGTTTCCATGGTGTATAATTTGGACCTTTCAATAACTGATGCGGATCAGTCATCAACTTTGCAATAGCGGCCATAGTGAAGGTTCCTTATAACACCAATTGGTCCCCCTTTCGATATACCTTTTGCTAGGCCGTTATACCGTACAAAATACCCACCCTTATGTGAGGGAAACTATAAGATCAACAAAAATCACCCGCCCTTACGTGAGGGAGACTATAGGTGAGTTTTAGAGATCATACGATACGTGGAACATAAGCGGTACTAAAAGGGAATCGCCTTGTTGATGGCACCTACCATAGAAGATTCTTCTCATGCGTGGGGCGTAACTTCCCCTAAACACTATGAAGAATACTTCATCAAGATTTACGCCTAAACACAAGTGCGATAAAGGGTAGTGGATGGAGTAAAAAAAATGCAAAAAATGGCTAACTTATCTCTCCCCGACAGCTTTACCTGTAAGTGCTGGCCAGAGGTATCACAAATACTGAACGCTGCAGTGCAATAAATTGCATGGATGGGTTTTAATTATTCCGTGGACTTAGGGAGTGTTTTGATTTTAATTTTTAATGTTATAGTGCAAAAATGAAATATGCAACATACAACAAAAAAAATGCCCACAAGAATTAACCCACAAGGTGTCGGTCACGATCGAAAATGCACCTTTTACAATTCGCCAAATTGCTTTTTCAGAAAATTACTCACATTCCCCCTTTGATTTTTTGAAAAAATATCCCCCCTTAAAAAAAATTTCTTTAACAAAGAATTTTAATAATTATTATATATTTAAAGTTAAAAATACATAATTTTAATTTATATAGTTTTAAAACCTTATGAAAAAATAAATTAAAATTAAATTTTAATTTATAAAGTTTAAAAACTATTAAAAATAAATTAAAATTAAAAAATTTTAATTAAAAAAATAATAATTAAAAAAACTTTGAAAAAAAAATGTATACCTTAGGGGGGAGTCGGCGGGATTTGAACCCCCGACCTGTAGGCTCCCTGAGCCTTACCGCACAGCTCACGACCACGTGAGCCAGTGGGCTGATCCGAAAGGATCAGTGGAGTCCCTCGTATTTGAGCTGCTGCCCGAGCGCAGCTTCCTCCTCTGCAAATCGCGGCCACAGCGTTGCTTCGTCGCGCATCGGGTTGTTTTTCTTTTTTTTTAAACTCCCGCGCGTTCGTCGCTGCGTCAGCCTGCGCGGAGGGGGCTCCCTGTTTTTTTTTTTTTCTTTTCTTTTTATTTCCCCTGCCTGGGCGCGCAAATCGCGCCTTCAGCGGGGGGGGAGGGCGTCCCTTCCTCCAACGGGGGGCCGCAAATCGCGTCGCGTCCCTTCCTCCAACCGAGGGGGGGCTTCCCTCCCCTTCCTCCTGCACAGCGCGGGCTCGTCGTGCGTCGACGTCTATGCAAACGCGTGGACGCTCGACGTTAGCGTCTACATAGCGTGAGCGAGACCGCTACGTCGGCGTCTGTGCAAATGCGTCAACGCTCGACGTTAGCGTCTGCGCAGCGCGGTTGGGACCGCTACGTCGGCGTCTCTACGCCTATGCGCAGAAGGCGTTGGACGTCGCTGCTGCTGGACTGCTCCTTAGTCGCGCGTGGATGCACGACGACTGTCGCACGTCTGCGCGCGACCAAAAAAAATTCTTTTTTTTTTAAATTCGCTCTCTCTCACAGCACGCAACGAAAAAAACGCACTGTTGAAAAAAAATTGCGTTCAAAAGATAACGCACAACATAAATTTTTTTCAGCAAATAAATTTGTCCGCCTCCAGCCTCTCCCTTCACGCCACTGGCTCTGATGCCATGTAATAAAATGTGAACTTCATTTCATTATTCAGCAACAGGTTAAATAATACAGCAATGCCGAGAATAGACACCAGCTGAATCGAACTCTCATATAGATAGCTTGTAATAGTGAACTAAATAATGAATAGAGACAAATAGAATAAGTACGCTAACATTATATGGTTGTAACTTTCTATAACAAACCTATAGTTTGTCACTTTCTATTACATAAACAATTGTATACAGTTGGTAGAGTCCTTTCTTGATAGTTGCAATTTATTTTAACTTCCTTTCTTGTCTTGGATGTCCCCTACATCAAAATAAGAGAACATAAGAGGTCTACCTAACAAATTGATTAGTAAACTCAAATATCAAAAGTGGTCCAAAAAGACCTCCACTCATCCATAAATAATAATAAATCAAGAAAAAAAATGGATTAAGTAGCAGAGATATTTATATTAATTTTTTATAATTTTAATACATATTTTTGGGACATCCATGTGCAACACCGTGATGGGGGTGTTAATACGAAGGCCAAAAAAATATTGTTTCAACCCTCGTCATTCATCATCCTCGACTTGAATTTTAATTGTACACTAAGAAACCATCCAATAATGATAATGTTTATGATCTAACCACTTTTTTTGCAAGATTCGATCTATGGAAAGTGGCAGGTAATGGTCTTTATTGATGCCCAATTTAGATTTTTGAATTTGAAACATAACCTTATATTGTTGTTTTACTTTCATATTGGCACTAGATTGGACATCCATGTAAAATGCTTGATTGGAAAGATAATTTGGTCTTGTAGAAGCTTTCAAATTTGTTTCTTCAAAATTGCTTCAATTCCAGGATTAATAGGTTTTTTATTTTATTGGAAGGACTTCACACTAGGTTCAAATTCTATAGTGTGTTCAATAATGTTTTTTTTCATAAACCTTTAAATTTTTATAGGACTGGTGTGTTATTTTCAAAAGTGAGCGATTGTGCGAGGGTTTCATCTGTGTTGAGTGCAAGCGGCTCCAGAGGTTGTTTTTCGGGGCCTTTGGGCCCTAGCGACCAACATTTTTGTGGTTTTTGCTCAAGATTTTAGCGGGATATGTTGCAGGGGACCCAAGATGGGTTAGAAATATATCTTTCAATAGATCTTCATGCTGTGAACTTGATTGACAATGACTTCCAATTTGTTGCACAAAACAAAAGTGAAAATCATACCTTTTCTCGGCGTCCAAGGCATGGATTAAAGAGATCTCGAAACAAGTTTCAAGCAGCTGATCAAAAAATGGTTCAGATCTCAAGTGAATCCGGTGCTAAGGAGCACCCCCAAAACAAATCCACTATGGAAACCCCTTTCAAGGGCAAGGATTTCAAAGACTCAGTCCCAAAAATGAATTTTAGGGATGCCCTCCATGGTGGACAGCCTCAACCTAATGCTAACATTAATCTTAGGGTTTCTCGTAAACCTCTGAGAATGCCTAAGATTGATCCTAGGAAAACTGAGTCGGGATGTCTTAGGGCAGCTGATGGAACTTCGATTGTTAAGCTAGATATGGGCGTCATTCAGACTAGCATAGAAGATCTAGAAAAAGAGGACTAATTTGTCGTTTCTTGGGTTTTCGTCCGAGCCTATCTGCTTTCAAAGTTTGGGCTGCAAAAAACTGGAAAACAAAAGGTGAGTTACAAATCTCTATTTATCCAAATGGTTATTTTCTTGTTTTATTTGCTAATAATGAAGATAGAGAGAAAATATTTCAAGGGGGTCCCTGGTTCTTTGGAAGGGCAGGGCTTTTCATGAAGCCTTGGCATACTAAATTTAAAGCCAAAGAAGAGATGCCTTCTACAGGTCCTGTGTGGGTTAGACTCTTTGGCCTCCCAATTGAATTCTAGAATCCGACTATTTTTTCTTCAATTGGAAACTCTTTGGGAACTTTTATGATGATTATTGATTGTACTCAAAAAATTGAACATATTATTTATGCTCGGATTTGTGTTTTAATGGATTTTGACAAACCCCTACCTGAAAATATCTCATTACAATTTGGGGAGGACACTTGGGAGCAAGTGGTGGACTATGAGAACATTCCTTTTCATTGTAGAATTTGCCATGAATATGGTCATTTGGCTAGTGTCTACCCAAATAAAATTCTAGATCAAAAGAAAGAGGATACAAACTTAGCAGGTTTCCAAATGCCTAAGAAGAAGAACACTCAAAAAACCTAGTTATGAAGGATCAATCAAAGTTATCAACTAATATGTTTGAAATTATTTCCACAAATGATGTCCCAGGTGAGGAAGAGGAAATAATGGAGACAAAAATCTTAGAAACACAATTTAAAGATGTAGGGAAGGACTCAGAGACAAACCAACAAATTAAAGGTTTTCAACAAAAAAAAGGAGGAAATATACACAAGAAAAACAATCTTTTAAATGTTGAGACTTCAAATAATATAAGTCCCAAGATAGACTATGTTGAACCTTCCAATAACACTTTGGCTTTATACATGCAATCTTCGAGGTTAGAAGCCATCCCAAATTCAATTGGGGTAAGTCAAGAAATAGGGAAAAAAACTAAAGATGGATTCCAACCAAAAGGTAGGTCGCAAGACCAATCAACATCATATGGTAAAAGAAGGTGAAAAGCTTGTAGAGGAAGGTAAGATTAATGCCCTTACCAATTTTTTTAGCCCTAGTATTAATGAAGATCATCACTTGGAATATTAGAGGACTCAAAGGGAGTCTTTCAAAACAAAATAAAATTAGAAGAATGATTCAGACAAACCATCCACATCTTGTTTTCCTTCAGGAAACAAAGATTTCAATAGAGGAAATGGATTCAATTGCTAGTAAAATCTGGCCAGCTAGAAAAGTTGCTTCCCTCAGTTCCTAAGGGACTTCTAGTGGCATTGCTTGCCTTTGGGACCCAAAAGAGGTAGTTATTCACCATATGGTTGGCAGCTGGGGTCTTTTAGCTATAGCTATTCAAAGTAGACATTCTAACCAAATTATGCTTTGCATAATTATTTATGCTCCAACTACTTTGGAGGAAAAGAGAAGATAATGGAAGGATATAACTTATATTATCTCTCATTTTCCTAAAGCTTGGATCTTGATCGAAGGAGATTTCAATACCATCCTCTCTTTGGATGAGAAAATGGGGGAAATAGAAATTTGGACAAAAGCACTGACCTCATGAGTGAATATATTGCAAACCTTCATCTTGTGGACATCCAGCTAGATAATGGCCTTATGACTTGGTCTAACAGAAGGTAAGGCTTAGCTTGTATCATGGAGAGATTGGATAGGTTCTTGTTCTCTAACAATTTCTTAATCCATGGTCACATTCCTAAGGTGAAGACTCTTAACAATGTTGGTTCGGATCACTAGCTAGTCATGGTGGAAATTTGGAAAACCAATGTGAGTTTCTCACCTTTTCAATTTTAATTAATGTGGCTTAGAGATAGTTCCTTCAGACCTCGAGTGCAACAATGGTGGAAGGAAGGTAAACCAAGGTATGGGACTAAGATGTTTTGTTTTGCCAAAAGGTTGCAATACATTAAATCCAAAATCAAGATTTGGAACTGGAAGGAGTTTGGAGATGTTCGACAAAAAACATGAAGTTATTGCTCAGCTTGAAAATTTGAATAAGAAAATCCATTTAGATGGCCTCACAGAGAGTAGAAGTACAGATGAAATTAGACTCACAACTCAATTAGAGGAATGGGAAAAAAGAGAACTCTTATGGAAGCAAAAATCTAGGATCCAATGGCTCAAAGAAGGAGATCGAAACACAAATTTCTTCCACAAATATCTTCTAGCTCGAAGATCTCACAACTTTATTTCTTCCCTGAAATCTGATTCTGGAGATGTTGTCTACACTTGGGATGGCATGAACTCTATTGTTGTCAATTACTTTTCCAATCTATTTGTTGTTGCACCTCTTGACTCAACTTCTCAACAGAATATTCTTCAAGCCATCCCTACTCTTATCACTTCTGAGGAGAACTCTATTTTGACTACTCCAATTACTATCAATGAGCTTCAACAAGTGGTTTTTAAAATACAAAAAGGAAAAACCCTAGGTCCTGATGGTTTTCCTATTGAGTTCTATCAAGAGTTTTGGGATATCCTTCATGTTGATTTATTAGAGGTGGTGGAAGAAGCCAGGAAAGCCAAAGAAATTTTGAAGGTTATCAATAAAACTTATATAGCTCTTGTCCCAAAATCTCAAGAGGTAGATCATATCTCAACTTTTAGACCTATAGCTTTATGTAATGTTCTTCTCAAAATCATTACAAAGATCATGGTAGAAAGGTTGAAGCCTCTTTTGCATAAGATTATTTCCCCTAAACAAGGGGGTTATGTGGAAGGGCATCAAATAGTGGATGAGATAGTTCTTGCTCAAGAAGCCATCCATTCCATGGAAATGCAAAAATCTCCATCTATGTTCATTCATTTAGACTTATCTAAAGCTTATGATAGAGTGGATTGGCACTTCCTTGTCAAAGTTTTAAGGCAATTTGGCTTCTCTCAAGATTGGATGGATTAGATTATGGGATGTATCTCTTTGATGTCCTACTCTATTCTTATCAATGGTAGGCCTTCTCAATTGTTCCCTGCTTCCAGAGGTATTAGGCAAGGTGACCCCCTCTCCCCTTATTTATTCATCATTCTTGTTGAATGCTTGGGCAGGACTATAACCAAAAATAGAGAAAATAGAACCCTTGAGGGAGTTACCATTGCTCATGGAGCTAGGCCTATTTCTCATATTCAATTTGTTGATGACTCTACTCTATTAGGTAAAGCTACAATTAAGGAAGCTTCTAAAATTAAGCAAATCATTAGCTATTTTTCTAATGCTACTGGGCAATTGATCAATGAAGATAAATCTAAAGTCATTTTCTTTCACTGCTCTCCTAGACAAGAATCCATGGTCTTGGATAAATTAAGATATAAGAAGACCTCCCTTCCAATCACTTATTTAGGCATTCCTATCAATATTCAAAGACAAAAAAAAGACTAGAATTGGTTGTTGGATAGAGTTAAGAAGAAAATTGGAAAGTGGACCAATAGGTGGCTTTCATTTGGGGGTAGAATTACCTTGGTAAAATCAGTCCTTCAAGCTATACCTATTTATGTTTCTATTATGTTGAATATCCCAAAGGTAGTTCTTCGAGAATTAGATCAAATCAATCATCGGTTCCTCTAGAGTGGTACTAAGGAGAAAAGAAAATGGGCCTTGGTGAAATGGGATACTTTATGCCTTCCCAAGAATGAAGGGGGTTAGGTTTCAATCTGCTATTAATAACAATAAGGCTTTAGCTGCTAAACTATATTGGAGGATTTTGCATAACCCCAATGCTCTTTGGGCCAAGAATATTCATGCTAAATATGTTGAGAACAAAAGTCCTGAAGACCTTGTTCGCTATCAATTGCCTACCAAAGGTTCTCCCATTTTAGCAGTTCTTAAGACTAGTGAGGATTTGATTAAGCAAAAGTTATTTTGGATCATTCATAATGGTCAACAAGTAAATTTTTGGATAGATTCTTGGGATGGTCACCAACCTTTGATAACTCAATTTCTTGATTGGAGGCCTTGGATGGAGGAGCTTCATCGAGCTAATTAGATAAAGGTTGCTAATTACTATCGGTACCATACTGGTAATTCAGAGGTTGGTAGATATTGGATCCCTATTGAGGACTGGCCTATTCAAATGCTAGAAAGGCAAAGAAAAGATATCCAAAGCATCCTTCATATGAGATCTCTCTCTTGGTCCCATGATAAAGATTATTTTGGATGGAACAACACTACTAAGGGTGAGTATTCAATTGCTCAAGGTTATTTGACCTTATGCCATAATAATCCCAACCAATCATATGATATATTTACTCAATTGTGGGCTCAAAATCTCTAGCCTAAGGTGAGGTTCTTTACATGGCTTTTATTGCATCATAGGGTGCTTACTAGTGAGCAACTTATGAAACATGGTTTTCATGGCCCATTTAGATGCGAAATGTGTGGAGAGAATGTGGAAACTCTCAACCATATTTTTATTGAGTGTACCTTAGCCTTTGAGCTATGGAGGAGAATGGCCATCTTACTTGGCTTACAATGGTCCAATTTTTTTACTTTTGAACAACTTTGGAGGGATTGGCCTAATCAGGAGGGTGTTGATCATTTTATTAGGCAGCTAGTTTGGATGGGTTCTACCATTCTACCTTGGAATATCTAGAAAGAAAGAAACAACTAGATTTTCAATCAAGAAAGGAAGGACATTCACTATATATAGCAAAATACCATTGCCAACTTAGTTGAATCAGTCCAACAACTCCTTAAACACCCCTAAAACTCCCACCAAAGATGGGATCAAGTGATGCAAAGATTGAAGATTAACTCTTTTAAGGGCAACCAACTTAAAGGGAATGTGAGTAATCAAAATATGGATAGAACAAGGAATTGGTAGCCTCCTCCTAAGGATTTTGGAAAAGTCAATACCGATGGAGCCTCTAGGGGAACCCTAGAAAAGCTAGTGTAGGAGGAATTGGTAGACTTTCAGATGGTTCCCTAGTTTTCACTTTTGCTAAGAATTTGGGTATCCTTTCCAATAACCTTGTTGAGGGGTATGGTATCCTTAGAGGCCTTCGAGAGGCTACTAAGGTCAGATGGAAAAAGGTGTTGGTTGAATCTGACTCTCAAGTCATGATTAATTTATTGAAGACTCCTTCTAAGAATCATAAGGTTGATTGGAGAATAAAAATAATTGTTGAGAAGATTCAATTAATCCAGATGGGCTTTTTGAAAGTTGAATACAATCATGTGGTCAGAGAACAGAACAGGAGTGTTGATGCTTTAGCTAATTGGGCATTGGACAAAGGTGATCTTACTTACTACGACCACCCTCCTAGATGGTGGGATTCACAAATAAGGGAAGCTCTTCTTTCTATCCTTTCTTTGGATGGCTCCAGTACTAGAGGTACCTAGTTCCTTTTTTCTTTGTTTTTGCTTCTCTTTGGTTCAATCAAGGTATTTTAGTTCCCTTGCTCAGACTGATCATTCTTATGTTTCCTTTATTGAATCTTGCATGAATAGCCTTTTGGCCTAGAAAGGCCAAACTTGTATTCTATTTTTTCCTTCTTTTTAATTTTTCGTGTGTGTTGTTTTGTATTGTTTTCTTATATTTTATTTTTGTGTTTTTTTTATTTTTTTTGTGTTTTTTTTGTTTTTTGTTGTTGTGTTTGTGTGTTGTTTTGTTGTTTTTGTGGTTTTTTGTGTGTGTTTTGTTGTTTTTTGTTGTTTTTATGTTTTTGTGTTTTTTTTGTGTTTTTGTTGTTTTTATTGTTTTATGTTTTTGTGTTTGTTTTGTGTTTTTTGTTGTCTTTTGTTGTTTTTGTGTTTTTTATTTATTTTTATTTGTTATTTTTTGTTGTTTTTGTGTTTGTTTGTTTGTGTTTTTGTTGTTTTAGGCATGCTCTTTGAGTGTGCCGAAGGGGGCAGGCCAGGTGCGAGCCCTGGGTGTTTTTGGTGGAATAGATACCCCTGCCTCCTTGGGACTTACCCAAAAGTGGCATCCCAATTGGGGTGTTTTCCACAAAAAAAGTCATAGGACCACACAATTTTATCACAATGCATCGTACAAAACTCTTTGAAAAGACATGCATCTTCTTCAATGCATTCTTTACCTAATAACATACTCTTCCCTTCAACAATTTCCATTGGATAGTAAAAAAATGCTATCACTTTAATGCTTGATTTATTGGCATTATTATCAAGGCTAAACAAGCTCTCTAGTGTGATTAGCCTTTTTGGTAGTTGGTTAATATTTAATTGGATCATCCATATTTTATATCATCCCAATGTTCATTTTTGTTTTTAGCATTTTGAGATTATTTTATGAGGAATTCTATAATTTATTTATCATTATTAAAAACTTACCAATGGTTAAAATTATCAGGGATAACTAGCCTCAAGACTACCTCCAACTCCTTTGGTTTATCCCATATATCTGAAGTAGGGTCTAACATTATTGCTATATAAGCTAATTCATCTGCTTTAGTATTGAGATCTCTAGGGATTTCTTTGATTTCATACATGTTGAAACTCTTTAGCAGATCCTAAAATCGATGTTTATATAATTTCTAGTGTTTGTTCTTTGTTGTACATTATGAATTAACTTGATTTATCATTAACTCATAATCATCAAATATATTTAAGGTTTTTATCCCTAACTTTTTGGCCTTCCTTAAACCAATGTAAAGGGCTTCATACTCAACCACATTATTGGTACAATTAAATATCAACCTATAGGTGTAATATATTTGAACGCCTTGCAAGTCAATGAATTAAATATAAACACTATCCCCATTTTTTGTTCTAGCATTGTCGAAATGTATAGTCAATGTCCTATAATGTCCTTGTGCTTGTTGGTTGGTCAAGGCTATGATGTTAGTGGGTTCTTAAAATATTAAGTAATTGTCAAGCTTGTTCATTTCAAAGTTCACTTATGAGTCCTCATCATCTTGAAGCACACCAATGATCATAGTAATTTTAAATATTTTGTCATCTTCTATAGTTTTATCATCTACAAATTTAGGCAACTCATTCCAATATACACGTTATCTTCATCAACTTATGCAACAATTAATTACATGGTGGTTCTTGAAGAGAAATAAAGAGCCCCAATAAACTAAATCTAGAAAATTAGTAAATGCAGAATCAAGAAGAAGATAACATATACACACATAACACAATATTTATCCTAGAAACCCTTAATCAAGAAAAACCAACATAGTATTATCTCCTTTATTGCATAAACTTGACTATCTCCAATACAATAATGTTCCTCTTTTGTATATCCAAACCCTAATGCAAGTGTGATATATATAACAAAGACACATGCACGAATTTTACAATATCATGGATGAAAAAACATGGGTTCAAATATAGTAACCCAAAAAAGCCCATATGAGTCTAAAAATAGCTTAAAACCCTAACCCTAAATTTTTTTATAGGGGCTTCCTCTCTCGAACCTTTACTTTTTGGAGGGCTATCGACCCCAAACCCCTATTCAGGGGTTGGTACAGCCCTGAAACCAGTCGAGTATAGGTATAGAGTGTATAGTATCTTTTAGAGTTAAACTCATTAGAATAACATGGAAAATATTCAACATATTTTCAATAATTATTTCTCTATTTTGATCATATTTCCATCCCTAGGTACCTTCATATGGGTATATTCCATTGCCAAGTATCCATCTATAGACAATTTTCATGTCTACTCCCTTGAAAGCAACATCCCAAAATATGGAGGGAGATCGACAACTATAACTTCCTAAAAAACTACTAATTTAGGATGTTTTGTCATTACCATTATTAAATCCTTCAAAACCCCTATAATTTTTGCCCTATTGTCATCCATTTAAATAGAATCTTTGACAATTTTAGTTTAAGACAAACCCATTTCTTTATAAATAACTTTATGCATCACTATCACTATGACCTTTGAATCTACTATGCAAATCCTTAGTAGATAATTGTCGAATTTTTAAATTACATAGAATGGTGGTGACTTCAGGGTCTTTGCCTTGGGAGCATACATTGACCTAGTTTTATAAAGGATCCTCTATTATTATATTTTGTTGCTCTACCAAACCTAGGTGAGTTTGCTTGTATTGTTTATTATTAGCATAAGTCTTGTTATGCTTCTTGAGGGTCTCTTAGAGTAGATCCCTTTGTCTAGGTAGATTTAGGTCTTCCAACATGCTCACTTTTGTTGGTGTCTTTTTCATTTCCTCTACTATGTTGAACTTGAGTTCAATATAACTTTCTATATTGCCTTGTGGCCATCGCATGTTCCTCACTAGTGAGAGGGATATTTTAGGTGATTTTCAACCCCTTTTTGTAACTTATCATTTTATCTTTTATTTCATTTATATTTTGGTCTATCCATCACTTCTTGGACCTATTTTTCCTTTTTGGTCAACTTCCCTTATCGACTTGCTTTCCCTTTTCAGCTTGGGTACTATTTTGGGGGGTACCTTTTCAATGCTTTTGTTTTTTTTTATTACATAGCCATTATTGATCATTTGTCCTTGATATGCAATGGTGACTTTCCCCTTCTTAATATTGTGGTAATCGTATTAACCTTTGTTTGTTTTTGGGTTGGTCCTTATTTTTAGTTGCCTTGCTTTTATTTTTGGTTCTAACCCCTTACTCAGTAGCACATACAATATTATCCTCAAATGAGAAGTCTTCACCTTCCTCAAGTAGACCAAAGTTGATAAGTACAACATTGTTTGGGTTTGGTAAAGCTATAATTATTTGTTGCATTGGAGATTGATCCTTGTAAATTAGTTGATTCATCATATAAAGGTAGTAGATAGTTGGATTCATTATTAGGGGTTGATTAATTATAAACACCTTTTATCCCAAAGGAGTGGCCTATTGAGCCTAGCATTGTTGGTCATAGTGATTAGTTTGGGAACTTATAATATCCACATCACAATCTATAGAATTATGTTTGGTGGTGCATGGCAAGCACCGCAAGGTGTTAATATTCAAGTTTGCATTCACCATGTTATTTTGAACTTGATGGCAATTTTGTTCCACATTTTTTTGTGAGACCTAATATTTTGTAAGGTAAGGGGTTTTCCTTTATTTCCAATTATGTTGTTGCCATTCATTGTTTGATTGTCACTACCTTTTCTCCATGTTGTTTTGATTTACCATTGTCTTCACTATATCTACCATCTCCTTCATGCTAAGTTTACACACATGAAGACTTTGAGTAATTAGTGTTGTCATTACTTTGTGGTTAATTGGGTAAAGTAGGCAATTGAGATTGGAAATAGATAGCTAAAAATATATTTTGACCTGATATGTCACAATATACAGGGATGTAGCAATATTGGCATATGGTTAGGTATTTGGAATGGAATAAATAGCAAGAGTACATTCAAAAAATTGGAGATTTTGGGTAATATGTGTTGAGATTCAAATAGATGAGATGATATTATACATAAAGTAGGTTACAATATATATGCATGAGGCCTATATTAGAACATGACAAATGTCAAATAAATATGACAAGTGTCAAAATGAAAGTATACATAGTGCACATTAATTCTAACATTCCCCCTTAATGTGCACTATCCTAAATATAGAAAAAAACAAGTCAACATTAGGTAACATTCCCCCTTAATGTTGAATTCTCTAAAAGAACCCTAACATCCTCCTTTATTACATGATTTGGTCTAGGCTCATGCTCTTTGCGCTTGGCTCTCCAAATATGAATAATGCTAGATCAACGGTGTATACATCTCGGTCTGTTGCCACAGGGTCAGCCACTTCCTTGGGTCTGTTGCCACTAGGTCATCCGTCTAAGTGCCTCAGGGTCATCTTGGGTGCCTCAGGGTCAACCACTTCCATGGGTTTGTTGCCTCTATAGGTCATCCTCTAGGTATGTTGCCTCTCGTAGGTCATTGACTAGATTCACCATGAATATCAATCCCCCCTCATGGTGAACTCAATCTAGGTGTCCGTCTTGCCGAAAATACACCTTAATACAAAAGAAATACGAGCCATATGAGAGTGTCAGTCTCTACCGAAAATACACTCAATACAATAAAATGAGCCATAGAATCCAAATGTGGAGGAGAAGAAGAAAAAATAATAGAATAAAATCTTCTAAAGTGTCTTCATCTATAGTCTTCAGATTTTGATCCAGAAAATACCTCAAATAGAGTCTAAGGTGTCAATATTCTGTAGTCCCTAGAGTAGGTGTCCTTATGGTGACCTCCTCATCCCACCGAAATGCATGGGTAACCAGCCGCTGCATCCACTAGGTGCTATAGAGAGGGTGACTAGGTACTAGGATCACTTACAAATTTACCTTGGAGTGTCGGGTTCCACCGAGAGTGCACTCCAAGGTATAAAACTTTGAGCTTAAAAAAGATAATAAAACAGCCTCAAAAGTACAAATGGACATCAACAATGTGTCTATCTCGAAAACATATTTTTGAGACATTCCACATTGAATGGGGCTTTCACCTTGCTAAAAAAATAGCAACATGACTCTCTAGGTAGCAAAAGTACATCAAGAATAAAAAATTCCTGGCATCGCTCTCAGGTGGATAAAATTTCATCTCTAAATATGTGGTCTTTAACATGGGATTTACTTTCTACATGCCCAAAGTTAAAAGTTTAAGCGATGCACTCCACGATGCCATATATTAATAAAGATTAAAATCAAATTTTAAATAAAATAGTGTGCCCAAAATAAATTCCCCCCTTAATGAGGTAAAGTAAAGTATGCGTCCTGGCCTGCTTGTGTCGATCGACGCCGGCTTTCGCTTCCTCCATGATAGCTCTTGACATCCAAAAAAAATAGATACCACTCACATCTACCTCCATAACAACTATAAATTGGAAAAAATCTCTTCAGGCACATGGATCAATAGGCAACCGCATCGGGCACATCATTTCACGCAATGACCTCTTCTCCTCTTTGTCATGCCCAACACGTTTGGCCGCTATGGACGCATCTGCGCATACGACAGATCTGCATAGTGAAGATCTGAAAGGATGACACGTCTGATGGGTATTTCTATTCGCTAGAAGGCCAAAGTTTGATAAACCAGAACACGTTCCAATCACTCCATTGGATCCCATCAGAACTTTATAGTTAAGCAACACCGCACATAGGTTTGAAACATTATCCTCCAAATTGTGCTTCATAATACGCATAGGCTTCAATGAATGATGAACTAGCAGATCTCATTTGGCAATGTTAGCAGGTGATTTGCACTTCCAAGTAGTGGCACAACAAGGGCGAGCGAAAAAAGATGCAGATTCTCCACATCATGCATGGGACCTTCAAACAGAGTTGGAAAAATACAAACGAGCGCCCGCAGTCTCCACTACGCTCAATGGAAACAAAACCAACATAGGGCACCTCCTCTCGTGCTATGCGCTATGAGAATCATGAGGCCGGCATGCATTGAAAAAATCTTAGATCGTAGAAAAAATCACTCATTCAGATGTCTGGTAGACTCGCTCACGATAGCAGCACAATAGGGAGAGCATCACTGAAATTCAAAAATGGCTTCTTTTGCCTCTCTAGTGATCCACAACGTCTTCTTTGATGTGGGGTCCACCTCCTTGAGTTGCATCTCTCAACGGGCGAAAGATGGCCAATGGCAAATTATGATGATTCAATCTGAAAAAAACTTTAAGGACCACAAAATATCAACCGCGATCCATATGTGCCCTCCTTCATGACGAGTTTCTCGAGCAAACAATAATGATTGATTGATTTAGGTCTATGACTAGATCTAGCAAAAGCGAAGGCTGATTGAAGTGAATATAGAAAAATCAACGTGAAACAATATTTGGAAACAGCAACAAACTCGATAATTGTAACAATATTTGGAAATTTTACATTATTTCTGCTTCATTGTTTGAAATAGAACCGTTGACACTTTTTCATAAGATGCCACGCTTGATTGCCATCTCGAGTTCAGTTATAATCGTGCATAGTCTTCTGCTTGGAGATCAGCATCTACTAGGCGTAGGCGAGGGTTTTGGACTACTGGACGCCATCTCCAAAATCAACGCCCAGTAATCAACACCCATAACGGCAACACCTCTACAGTTTCATGTTGATTTACGTCACATATCGGTAGTGTAGGTGCCACAACTGTAACATCACCACCAACTAATGAAGTCCACTTATCGAAAGAATTAAAAGAAATTAAATAATTGTTGCCTCCATGTATTTTATCTTCACTCCTTTTTTTGACAACGACCGCACACGAACTCCACCATGAATTTTTGGATTCAAAATACTGCAATCAGTTTGCCACACGAACAACAGTACATGCCAACAACACAATATCTTCGCTTCGTTGACGCACTATCCACCTGTAGTAGATTTGCTCAACGCGATGCATCCTACGCTCTATTGGAGAGCATCATCGCATTACCGCCCATGCTGGTACCATATTGGTATCTATGGGCTCTTTTCTCATAGTAAAATAGACACTCAAGGCTATGCCACCCTCATAAACCACCAGAGGTACGACGATGACCAGCGGTGGTAGCAAGATAGGAAACCGAAACCTTTGTAGATAAAAATAATACGACAAATAAAACTTAATATTCACACACAAACTTCTTCTCTTCAAACTTAATAAGGCTCTCCTGCATCACCTTCTCTTCAAAAAAGACTGGCACTATACTCCCATGGGCAGAAAATTAAAACAAAGACAAATCTGTCAAACTTGGTCAGCCTCGATACTTGTATCAAAAAATTAGTTAAAAAAATAAAAAATTCATGGCCCCAAGCATTGAAGCTTTAGGGGCAGCCATGAAACCCTATTTTTATCCAACTAGCTTTCTGGTTTCTGATCCACAAATGTGGAGAGCATACTCCCTGTGCCATGGAGAATAAAAAATTAAGGAAGAGAAAAAAATTGGGGGAGGGAGGATTTCCATGAGGGAAATCCCCCCTCAAGGGATTACATAGGCAAGAGAGCGAACCTTCTCTGATACCAAATGTTGGGATTCAAACATATGAGATGATATTATACATAAAGTAGGTTACAATATATAGGCATGAGGCCTATATTAGAACATGAAAAATGTTAAAGAAATATGACAAGTATCAAACTGAAAGTAGACATAGTGCACATTAATTCTAACAATATGAGCAATGTGGACCTTAGATAGGGCAAGTGTTAATTTACCTACTCTAATTAAGATATATTTTGCATGAGTTACCTCTTCAAAATTTGCAACTAAAGTGACATGTTTAGTATTATAAACAATTAGTGCCAAATCATATTGTAAACCCTTAATGTAGTATGACAAAGCCTATTATTCATTGGATCAAACATTTAGTGGAAACAAATTCAATGTCCTCATGAATATAGGATTATAATCATGAATATTTTCTTGAGGAATATTTGCATAAAATTCAATTGAAACAAAATAGAATGTCCCTTACTTATGTTACCAAATATCCACATAAAAGGTTTTATAATAACGTCTAATTAGTAATAGAATTATATGGCAATCTCTTATACTATAAGGTAACTTTATCTCTTAATTAATAGATGAGGAAATATACCATGATAACTTCCTCTTGGATGTAATGAATTGACTTCAATGTGGAGAGCTTGTTCGGGTGGTTCATCATTATTTTTTATCCCACTTATGTCAAAATTTGATAATTATTTCATGCAAGCGATGGAAATGGGGGAATAAACCCTTAAGTCCAAAGGTCCTTGGTATGTCCAATTTGGAAGTTGATTTTGAGGCCTAGGAAATGAAGGCGAGGTCATACATGCTTGACATGGAGGCATTTAAGGAGCAATTTGTTGGGGAAAACCTTGAGGATATTGCTTTGTGTCATAATATGGTGGCAAAAAAGGAGGATTCAAGTTTTGTATTGGTGATTAATTAGAATAGGTCAATTTTTTATTAGGTAGGGTTACCAAATTTTAGATTAGAGGAGATTTTCAAGTCTTCTTGAGGGACTTAGTGATTGGGAGAAGACAGGTATTGTTATAGATTTTACGGTGCCTAATTGGCTAGAAGTGGAATTTGGTTTGAGGGATTGTCTTAAACTCCTTATGTCTTTTTTCACTAGATGACACTTACAATTTCTAAGACATACCTTGATTGTGAATTAGGATGTGAATTTATCCAATAATATTCACATTGGATGACATATATTGTTCTAATGGTAGGGTTGCTACTTTTGAAGTATTGGTTTGTTGGCTAGACTCGAGCAAACTTTGAGAAAAGATTGTACTTGTTGGGGTTTTTTTTTGGATGTTGGAAATTGGTGGTTGACTTACCCTAACCTAATTATTGGAGGGTACTAGAATTTGATTATTTGAAGGATTAGTGTGTTAGGAACCTTCATATAAAAATAAGCATAATTGAAGTAGCAATGCAAGAATTAATGGAAATGCTCATGAATTGGAAATAACTAAATGATCATGAAAATGAAAGTAACAAAAGTGTTCATAAAAAATAACTAAATGGAAATAACAACAAACTTATATTAATTAAGCAAAATAAATATTGCATGCCTATTCAAGGGGGCAACCTTCTTAGTAGTACAACTCCAATACAAAAAGAGAAAAATATGAGATGCCTTCTACTCCAAACCCATGTCCTTATATAGAATATTATTTACGCTAACCCTTAATGCTCAAGGATTGGACCACACGAAATAGGGGACTCGAGCCACTAACTCCTACTTACAATAAAAATAAAGGTTACATCATAACAAGCCCATGCATACTAGGCACCTATGGTGCAAATATAACACTAACACTAGACAAGCACATAGTAATAGTTGTGTTAGGATAGAGTTCTAACATGCCCTCTCCCTTCAAGAAGCATTGTCCTTCAAGTTTGAGGTAAGGAAACTATTGCTTTAATTTATGGATTAGCTTCCATTTAACATCTTTTGGCTACAATCCATGCCATTGTACTAGGACATTAGTGAGAGTGTGGTTGCAAAGTATGCATATATGCAGGTTGGAAACATTATCAGGTTCTAAGATGATTGAGCCTTCCTTATCCAACTAGGGTAGTGTGAATTGGACCTGTATATGATTCTAAGGACCTTATTTAAAGATGAGATGTGGAAAACTAGATGTGTCATGGAAAAGACAACAATTCTAACTTTTAGATCATGGGACCAATCTACTAGAGCACTTTAAATGATCCATAGAATTTTGGTGCAAATTTCTAACTGCCACATAGTTTCAACAATGACTACTTATAGGATTGTAGGCATAGGAAAACCATGTCTCAGATGTTAGAATTATCCTCCAAATGGTGTTTATATGTTGGTTGTTGAAAATGATTTTGAGCCATGACCAAATTATCTTTGAGATATCATAGTAGTAGTGCATGCTCCACGAGAGTAAAATCCATTGCTTGAACCTTGGAACTCCCTAAAACATATGACAAGAGTAATGATGGTGGTTTTCCATAAATTGCCTCATATGTTGTTATCTTGGTGGAGTGATAGGAATTCGCCACTTGACCAAAGGAATCTATTTTATCCAATGATTTAGTTGCTCAGATGCAAAGCAATGAAGATAAGTCTCTAAGCACTTCTTAAGATAAGTCTATAGATGGCATGCTAAGCTCGTCTTGAGTTGTGTTTAGTGCAACTTGAATAGTTCCTACTAAAATGACTAGTGAATGTGGGATCACGATCACATTTGATGGATTGGTGCATGCCATGAAGGTGAAAAAGGGAATTAAGGAATGTTTGGACAACAATTGAATCCTTATAAGGGTGGGGTAGAGAATATAAATGTGCATACTTAGAGAGACAATCCACCACTACAAGAATGATTGTTTTGAATTCATCCTTTTGGGATCCCTTCAATAAAATCCATAGAAATGTCTTTCTAGATACTCTATGTGATTGGAAGAGGCTAGAGTGTGATCAGTGTGTGAATAGTTTTACCCATAATGCGCTAACAAGTATCATATTATAAATAAAGGTCTTGATGTCCTTTTTCATTCTTACCTAGAAAAAATGCATTTTGCTCATTCATAAGTTTTTAAGAAGCACAAATATCCTTGTTGTGGTTGATCCACAACACACCCCACTTGGTGGGGACCCACCTTTTTGCAGGTTTTCAGGAAGGATCTCAGTGACCCAGATGCCAGAATTGAAGAAAAAGAGAAAATGCACAAGTGTAGAAAGGGGTCGCGAAATCGCGACAGGTAGCGAAATCGCGACATGTCGCGAAATCGCGACCGAAGCCGAAAAATTGTCGCGAAATCGTGACATGTCGAAAAATCGCGGTCAACGCGGTCAACGGCAACAAAACAGAAAAAGTGTCACGAAATCGTGACGTGTCGGTGACCAGGATGAAAAGGATGTCGCGAAATCGTGACATGTCACTGAGGAGAAAAGAAAAGGTGTCGCGAAATCGTGACATGCTGTTGAGAAGAAAATAAATGATGTCGCGAAATCGCGACACGCCGTTGGAAAAGGATGAAAATGGTCGCGATTTCGCGACGAGTTTTGTAGAAACGTACGGATGATGAAAGGTGTCGCGATTTCGCGACGAGTTTTGGCAAAGGTGTACGAAAGGAAGATGTCGCGATATCGCGACGGAAAAAAATAGGCTCGAAGAGGAGAACGTCGCGCGACCTTTTTTAGAAAATAGTCGTGATTTCGTGACGTGTTTTGACAAACTGTACGGATGGAGAAAATGGTCGCGATATCGCGACAAGTTTTGCCAAGGCGTGCGGAACAAAAAATGGTCGCGATTTCGTGACGTGTTTCGGGGAGGCGTACGGAAAGAAAAAGCGGTAGCGATATCGCGACAGAAAGCTGCATGAAGGTCCGAGGGGAAAACGTCGTGATATCGCGACAAGTTTTGCCAAGGCGTACGGAAGATGAAAGTGTTCCATTTTGGAAGCGGTAGCGATATCGCGACGGTTTGTCGAAAGAGGGCAAGAGGATGATAATGGTCGCGATGTCGCGACGTAAAGTTGCCAAGGAGGTCCGACGGAGAAAGGGTAGCGATTTCGCTACGCCTTGCGGAAAGAAGACTCAAAGTTAAAAGGTAGCGATATCGCTACATTTAGGAATTACATATCGCTCATTTGAAGCTCGGCAAAATGGTAGCGATATCGCTACGAAAAGTCGTTGGACGCGTACGGACGAGAAAGACGTCGCGATATCGCGACATGTCGCGATTTCGCGGCCGAGAAGGTGAACAGGCGGACTTGCAGTTTTGTCGGGTTCTTTCGTAGGAAAGCGTTACACAGGACGCAAGAAAAGCAGGACACGTGGCGCACAGGTGTCAAACTTGCAGAGGCGTTACATGCAGAGATGAATTTCGAGGCGTTTTCAAATTTGAGCGTGAATCAAAGCGGGAAAAAGCAAGAATTTGAGGGGTCATGTGCAGGAAGGTGAAATGAAGCGACAGAGAAGATCGAAGAGCCGCGTCAAACATTATAAGACCAGAATTGCAAATCGAAGAGAGGGGTTGGAAATTGCCGAATACGGAGTTGCAGAGACGAAAGCTTTGTGCTATTCTGGGCCCGTACTTGGGCAATTTCCTTCTTTTTGTTCTGGGATTTTCTTTTACACCTGGAACATTTTTGAATGTAATCGAGATATCATTTAAATACAAATACAGAGAGTTGGCATCTTATTGGATGAGAAAGAAGGAGTAACTTTTGCATGCATGATTTAATGTTTATATTTCCCTTCCAGATTTCTTAGGTTTTTAGGTGAAGTTAATGCAAGATCTCTTGGTTGCTTCATGCGAATGCCTATTTTTTGGAATTACCACAGAAACCCTCGAGACTCGCACCTGGCCTATTTGGATTGTGTGGATGTGCAGGTTCATTAGGTTAGGTTGCATGTAGAAAGCCTCAGTATCTTCGGTTTCATCCGATTAATGACAACTTTCGACTGTAATCTATTCTTATTGTTACTTTTGTTTACTTTTGTTTTTGCTTTTCAAACCCATATTTTATTTTCAGCGACTTAATTACTGTGTTTGAATAAATCACTGAAAATCCATCAGAATTAAAGGTTAAAACAGATTTTATTCATTTTGAGTCCATTGAAAGTTCAAAATTAATAAACCACAGTGCCCCTTGTTAACATCCACTTGCAAACCCTAAGGTGTTCTTAGCATTTCATTTTAAGCAGCATTCTTGATAATCAATAATTAGCATAATAAGAACCTTGGAGAAATCATTTTTCTTTGCAAGCAGAGGATTTAGGACTCGGATCCTACAGGAGAGTGTGTTTTCACAATCGGGTTAAAACACCACTCAACAGATTGGCGCTAGAAGGAGGGCCGAATCGGTTTATCTATTTCAATTTTTATATCTGAATATTTTGTTTTTGATTTAATTCTGAAATTATTTACGGCTAAACTCGCAACACTTTTTTTGTGTTTGTTGCAGGTTTTCTTCGAACTAGCCGAGGGTTTCCTCAGCGAGGCTGGACCCACCACGCCGTATTGCGACCGGGTCTCAAACAACCGGAGAAACCATTTTTCACGACCTTACTCGTACTCCCAAGGGTAAAGTCAAGCAAGTCGTAAGCACTCCAGATAGCAAAAGGCCTGTTTTCTCCAGGAACGTCGAGTGGACCTACGCCGATAATATCCGTTGCCCCTAGTGTGCCTATAGTTTGTAATATTTCTTCCGCTATTGTAGGTCCGTCTACATCAATTCCGAGTCAAATGGCTCAAGCTCCAGCGGCTCCTTGGTATGGAGCTAACAATACTCCTTTGAATATTGCTTGGGATATCCATGAAATCCCCAAGAACATTGAAATATTTCTCGCCTAAATACAAGCCGGATGGCCTAAGAACAATGAGAAGAACATATCCAAGCCTATAGAGATGTTTCAATTAGGTTACAAGTTCAACATGAAGATGTAGCCTGCAGACTTTTCCCCATGAGCTTGGATCCAATAGCATATGAATGGTATATATGCTTGCCAACTGGTTCAATCACCTCTTGGACACAAATGGAAAATGCATTTGTCAATCAATTTAGGTCGCCCTTAGATCCCGCAACTATTTACAATCAGTTTATTACATGCAAACGGGGCCAAGGGGAACCAATCCGAATGTTTAATCAGAGATTCCAAAAGAACTATAACAGAGCAATTAGACATTTTGCCATCGATCCTGCAGTAGCTTTGCAGATATATTTTGGGGCATTGGACCCCATGACAGCCATGTTTGCAAGGCGTAATCCTCGGGTCACCACGCTGGCTTTGGCCTATAATGAAGCCATGACTATTGAGCAACAATTGACACCGCAAGGCTACGGGTTTACCCAGATGCCTATGTTGGGACAGGGTGCTCCATATGGTCAAGTTCCCCAAGAAAATCAACTCATGGCACCACAAATGCCAAGTATGAACGCCTTCCCATATCAGAAGCCGTATCCACCAGCACCCGCATATGCACCCATTCCAATCCAACCAATCACAACCATTCCACCTGTTCCTACATTTTTGCAGAACAATCAATCAACTACGCAGGAAACTAGTCAAGTCAATCCTCAAGCCATAGTTCCTGTTCCGAATCCAATCCCAATTCAAGGTATCAATCCATATGGGAATCCAATTCCTCAGAACCCCACCCAAATGTGGAATCAAGACCCCATCAATTATGCAAATCCAATGGGGGTTAACAACAATGTGGTTCCACCGAAGGATGTCTTTTCGGAAGTCGAAGAGCTCAAGAAACTAGTGCATAAACTAAGTAATGACAGGGTTCAACAGCAGAAGCATGAGTCCCGTGCCCCTCACCCAAGTCAGAATTTTAACAATAGAGGGAGGCACTGGAACACTAAGCCAAACAATGGGGGAGTTCCTGCTCCCATTGCTAATCAATTAGATGCTTCTGCAGGCCCTAGCCAATCCAATTCTCTTTTGAATCTTTCAGATTTGGCATGGGAAAGAGGGTGCAGGTTACATAACACAAAAGAACACAATGAGAGGAATTGTCCTGAGATTGCTAGATACACTCATTGTCTTCAAGAACAAGTTGATGATTTGGAACTCGTATCAAATGAGGATCCATCGTATCGGCAAGATGAAAATATTATGGTGATGGAAACAGTATATCACCAAGAGGGTGAGAGCGAGGAGGAAGAAGACGAAGTTTTGGAACAGGAGGTGCAAGCTTTTCGAGATTTCGGAAAGGGGACTCATGGGTACCATTTGAGGAGTAAGTCTAAAGCCCCTAAAACCTCATCAACACCTCCAAACAGCTTCTATTCTTCCTCCGGATACAAAGGCAAGTAACAACCCTCCCCCTCCACTCGGAAGAGAAATGTCTAATGACGTCCGGAAGACAGTCAAATTCGAAAAACCAAATTATGACGTAGTGGAGGATATGAAGAAGTCCAAATCTAGCCTTTCATTCCTGGACGCGACTAAATTGCCCGGTCAAAAGGAGGCGTTGATAAGAGCTTTGAACTCACCCGATCCGATGTGGAAGGAAAAAAGAGCTGAATCCCATCCGATTTTGCGAAAGGAGAGAAGGGATGTCCCGCCATTCTTATTAACTCGAGAATTGCGGGTAAGAACTTGCATAACCTGTTTGGTAGACACAGGAGCCACGAGCAACCTCATGCCTACGGAGATATGTCAAATGCTCGGGTCTACAACCGGTTTCATCCAAATGCACGGTCTTGCAATTGGACCGTTCGGAGGTAAATGTAGTAGGGACCTTATATGATGTCAAGATTCAATTAAATTCTGAACCCGGGGTCCAACGAGGTTGTAGACATTTTGGTGGTTAACATCCCAAGTAGGTATGGAATGTTACTTGCGAGAGATTGGATGAAAACGCTGAATGGCTATTTTGCAACAGATTGCTCGCATATGTGGCTGCCATGGAAGGGCATTGCTAACCAAATCAGAGTGGAAAACGAACCGAGGATTAAGGAGATTATAACGGATTTTAACAAGCCGAATGAGGTTCGGTTTTCTGAGCCAGACCTAGGGGTCTATGCTCTTGATGTTGAGAAAGCTACCGATGAACTTAAAGAAGAAGTGTGTCATGGTGGTTCTTCCGAGGAAAAGGATTACACGTGGTTGCTCAAGTTTGATGGATCAAAATCTAGATAGGGAGCGGGAGCTGGAGTCGAGCTCACTGGTCCAGGAGGTAAACCATTATTGGTCGCCTACAGATCGCAATTTCCTTGCACAAACAATGTGGCGGAATACGAAGCATTGATCTACGGTTTACGTCTAGCATTGAGCAAACATGTTAAATGCTTGAAGGTTTTGGGAGATTCCGAGTTGGTTGTCAAGCAAATCAAAGGACAAGATACATGCCGCGACAAAAGACCGAGCCTTTATAGGACTAGGGTTATGGACCTCATGGAGGAGTTTGATGCATTCAACATAGCCCTTATTTCTAGGAGAGGAAATCGAATAGCGAGACTCTCTTGCGATCGCCGCGGGCATGTTAAACCCGGTGGATATAAAAAGATGTAAAAAGTTTTCCATTGAGCTGGTTCCTTGTCCATCAATACCTGATAATGTGAAGAATTTCCATGTTTTTGAGTGTGACAGGCACATCTTCAAGTTTGTCACAAACTCGGGTATTTTTGAAAATCGGGTGATCGATGAGGAACAAAGGTGGCTGGATGAAACAGAAGAAAGTGAAACTGCGTATCAATCCAACAAAATTCCTAAAGACGTGGTTTCATTAGAAAAGATGTTCGACATGGAATGCAAGAACAAGAAAAGAAAAAGAGTCCCGCTCCCCAAAGATGCATGCGATTCAATTAATCTGGGGAGTGCGGACAATCCAAAGGAGGTGTACATAGCGAAGGCATGTACAGAGGAAGAAAGGAGCAATATAATACAGGCTTTGAAGCATTACATAGATTGTATTGCTTGGAACTACAATGAGCTGAAGACTTACAAACAGAACATTATCACGCATACCATCCCTTTGAAGCCAGACTCCAAGCCTTTTAGGCAAAGACAACGAGTTGTTAACCCGCTATTGGAGCCTTTGATCGAAAAGGAGGTTAAAATATTATTGGAAGCGAAAATCATTTTTCCTGTTAGGCACTCAACCTGGGTGGCCAACCTCGTTCCAGTAAGAAAAAAGAGTGGAGAGATTAGGCTGTGCATAGATTTTCGAAATCTTAATAAAGCCTCTCAAAAAGATAATTATCCATTACCATCAATCGATGAAATTTTGCAAATGGTAAATGGATCTGAAATGATGTCCTTTCTCGATGGATATTCGGGGTACAACCAAGTTCTTATACATCCGGATGACAGGATGAAAACAGACCTTCACTACCAAGTGGGGGACATTTGCATATAAGAGAATGTCGTTCGGATCGTTAAACGCTGGTGCAACTTTTCAACGCGCCATGGATTACGCATTCAAAGGACTAATAGGCAAATGCATCATCGTGTATGTGGATGATATCCCAGTTTTCTCGAAGAAGAGAGAGGATCATGTTAAAGATTTGAAGAAAGTGCTTCAAAGATGCAGGGAACATGGAATTTCATTAAATCCCAAGAAATGCATTTTTGGAGTGACGGAAGGGAAACTGCTAGGTCACATTATTTCAAAGGAGGGAATATCCATCGACCCGGAAAGGATACAAGCTATCCAAGACCTACCTCTCCCGAGCAAGAAAAAAGAATTGAGGTCTTTCTTTGGGCAAGTCAATTTTGTGAGGAAGTTCATTTCTAGCTTTGCTTGAGATAGCTAAACCTCTAAACCAGATGCTCAAGAAAGATGTGGACGTAAGGTGGAACGAGGAAAGTAGAGTGGCTTTCCAGAATATCAAAGACGCCATTTCCAAAGCCCCGGTCTTGATAAGCCCAGACTATTCCAAGCCTTTTTACATTTATGCTTTTGCATCGGAACACTCCTTTGCGAGTGTCTTAACCCAAAAAGGTGAGGATAGTGCCGAAAAGCCCATTGCATTTTTAAGTGCCCCCTAAAAGATGCCCAATTAAAGTATTCAATCCTTGATAAGCAAATGTATGCACTTTTTAAAACTGTGAAAAAATTTAGGCATTACATCGTACACAACAGAATTATTGCCATTGTGCCCGATTCTGTTGTCAAGACCATGTTTTTACGGAATGAACTAGGTGAAAAGAGAGGAAAGTGGATTGCAACCATCCAAGAATTTGATCTCGAAATCCAACCAATGAAACTAGTTCGAGGACAAGGACTGGCAAAGGCGATCGCAGAAAATGATCCGCAAATAACAAGTCAATGCTCAAATACAGAATACATGGCTAAGGAGGACTGGTATGTTGATATTGTGCAATTTTTATTGACTGGTAAGTGCCCTTCTAACTTGAATTCAACACAGAGGAGAGCTTTAAGGCTTAAATCTGTTAACTATCTGATAAAGTCTGGTGTGCTTTACAGGAAAAATCATGAAGGTATCTACCTGAGATGCTTGAGCAAAGATGAAGCCGCCAGGGTGTTGCAAGAATTTCATGGCAAGCATGGAACTGGTCATGGTGCAGCCAATGCTACAGCGACATCAAATCCTGAGAGCAGGATATTACCGGCCTCATATATTCAAAGATGCACATGCTCATGTGCGATCTTGTCACATCTGTCAAGTGGCTGCAAATAGAGAAAGAAATGCAGCCATGCCGTTGCAGCCTGTAGTCGAAATGAGACCGTTTGCACAGTGGGGACTGGATTTTATCGGGGTTATTAACCCAAATTCTTCTGACTCTCACAAATTTATTTTGACAGCTACAGACTACTGTACAAGGTGGACAGAAGCGATTCCCACTAAACATGCCACCACAGACGTTGTGATTAAATTCCTTGAGGATCAAATTATAACAAGATTTGGGATGCCCGACTCTATTGTCGGTGACAATGGTAAAGCTTTCATTTCCACACAATTTGCAGAGTGGGCATATGATAATAAAGTGAGCTTGAAATTTGCATCCAATTACTATCCTCAAGGAAATGGGTTGGCCGAGTCTTCAAATAAGAATTTGTTGAATACTATTAAGAAGTTGTTCGGAAAAGAATCCTCGGGATCGGCATAGTCAATTAAAGTTTGCCCCTTTGGGCGAATAGGACCAGAGTGAAAGAATCCATAGGGAATACTCCTTATCATTTGGTCTATGGGCAAGACCCGATATTTCCAGACAAATTTGGAGTCATGGACCTTACATTTCATACAAGAGTACATGGGGACAAGATGATCAAGTTGAAGCTAGATTGAGCCGGTTATTGCACCTGGATGAAAAGAGAGAAGAAGCCATGAATCACATGAACAAACACCAGGAAGTCATCAAGAGATGGTTTGATAGAAGGGCCAAAGTTAAATCATTCAGAATTTCAGATTTGGTGTTACTATGGGACAAAAGACATGAGGAAAAAGGGAATCATCAAAAGTTTGATTGTCTTTGGTTGGGCCCATATCAGATTTCAGAGATCCTTGGGAAGAACACCTTCAGACTAAAAACCTTAGAAGGGAAGGATTTCATGCTGCCGGTTAATGGGCAGATTCTAAAGCATTATTTTAGCCCTTAGGTTGTGAGACTTTGATATTATTCTTTTGGTTTTGGTGAAGGATTTTCAGATTTTGTTTTTATTGTTTAGGATTGTTAGTTTAGTTAGGATTTTGATTATGGATTTGATTTCAATTGACATGTGTGTTAATTTTGAAAAAAAAAATAAAAAAAATAAATTGAGATGCCAACTTATGCTTAAGGTTAGGAGAATATGAAATATTGGAATTATCTTGTAAAGGCTCCACCAAGTAACACAAGCATATTAAGTTATATTGTTTGATTTTGTGATACATGAAAGAATCAGTTTTGCATGACATATCATTTCATTTGCAAAGATAAGGCATTCATATTCCATCTCACCTCACATACATTTCATTTTAGTTACATATGCATCTTATGTACAAGCCATGAAAGTATGTCAAATTCTCTTAGGGTTATGTTATAACATAAATGTAAGTAGCTCCTAAGGTTGGAAACTGAGTCTTGAGATATCTAGAACCAAGCACGTCTCATAAATTAAAAAGGATCTTGAGCAAAATGATCAAAACCTAGCTTGGAGGAAAAGGTTGGGCGAAAGTGGTTTTCATGTCTATCCTATTATGCAACATGATCCTAAAAACAGTGGTTTTGACCACTTCCATAGAACTTAAAGCCCACATGGAGTAGTAAGGATAGGGTGTAAATTCTCATCTCGGTTGGTTGAGAATCTGATTCCCCAAAGCTCCTATGTTTTCATTTCATAATTAGTCTTGGATTGTAAGGATCGTACTATTTGTCCTCTCGCAAAGGATGGGTAGTCATCCCCAAGGTCTAAGTAATAAAATTAATATTTTCCATTCTCATCAGTCTTGGATTGTAAGGATCGTACTATTTGTCCTCTCGCAAAGGATGGGTAGTCATCCCCAAGGTCTAAGCAACAGAATTAATGATTTATATCTAAGGTTTGGATTGTAAGGATCGTACTACTTGTCCCTAACCAGGATGGGTAGTCATCCCCAAGGTCCAAGAAATAAATAAATAAATAAATTTTTCCCATCTCATCTTTATTTTGGATTGTAAGGATCGTACTACTTGTCCTCTCGCAAGGGATGGGTAGTCATCCCCAAGGTCCAAAGAAATGGAGATAAGTTTTGGATTGTGGGGTTAGATATGCCCATGCATGGCATCATGTCTTGCCTAAAAAACAAGACCACTGATTGTCTAGAGGGTTAGACTAGCATGACCATTTCTTCCATAACCGGTTTAATTATTTTGCTTAAAGTGAGGTAATGAACTCTAAATCAGAATAGTAAGGATAAGGTTAAACTCTCATCTCGGTTGGTTGGGAGTCTGATTCCCCAAAGTTCTGATTTCACATTCACTTGCACATGGGTTCTAGATAGTAGGGACTCATAACCAACTTTGGGATACAATAAGATAATGAACTCGTGGATCCTAAGAGGGTTTGGCAATCTTGAATGCTTGTACATAGTATTAGAAGAAGTACCATGCCCTTTATGGAAGCAAATCTCCTTGCACATTCATTAGGGTACACAAATCATTCACCATCCCATATATGCATTCATGCAAAACCGATAATGGAATGTTGATCAATTTCAAACGATAGGGAATGAAAACACATTGCACACACCGAGCTAATACTTGATGATTCCGATGATTCATGTACTTCGGATCTTTGGGCATTTGTTATTTTGCTTATGTGCTAACATGTATTTGCGAGTTTGTGATATGTTTCAGGTTGGGTTCTCATTAAAATGCTCAAGAGCATTTGACAGCAGAGTCGCCATTTGTTGTGGTTGATCCACAACACACCCCACTTGGTGGGGACCCACCTTTTTGCAGGTTTTCAGGAAGGATCTCAGTGACCCAGATGCCAGAATTGAAGAAAAAGAGAAAATGCACAAGTGTAGAAAGGGGTCGCGAAATCGCGACAGGTAGCGAAATCGCGACATGTCGCGAAATCGCGACATGTCGGAAAATCGCGGTCAACGCGGTCAACGGCAACAAAACAGAAAAAGTGTCGCGAAATCGCGACGTGTCGGTGACCAGGATGAAAAGGATGTCGCGAAATCGCGACATGTCGCTGAGGAGAAAAGAAAAGGTGTCGCGAAATCGCGACATGCTGTTGAGAAGAAAATAAATGATGTCGCGAAATCGCGACACGCCGTTGGAAAAGGATGAAAATGGTCACGATTTCGCGACGTGTTTTGCAGAAACGTACGGATGATGAAAAGTGTCGCGATTTCGCGACGTGTTTTGGAAAGTTGTACGTACAAGGAAAATGTCGCGATATCGCGACGAAATGACTAAACGGACTCGAAGAGGAGAGACGTCACGATTTCGCGTGATTGAAGCGGGGACGGAGAAAATGGTCACGATTTCGCGACGTGTTTTGGCAAACTGTACGGACGGAGAAAATGGTCGCGATATCGCGACAGGTTTTGCCAAGGCGTGCGAAACAGAAAAATGGTCACGATTTCGCGACGTGTTTCGGGGAGGCGTACGGAAAGAAAAAGTGGTAGCGATATCGTGACAGAAAGCTGCATGAAGGTCCGAGGGGGAAAAACGTCGCGATATCGCGACAAGTTTTGCCAAGGCGTACGAAAGATGAAAGCGGTAGCGATATCGCGACGATTTTGGCAAGTTGTACGGATAAAAGCGGTAGCGATATCGCGACGGTTTGTCGAAAGAGGGCAAGAGAATGATAATGGTCAGCGATGTCGCGACATAAAGTTGCAAAGGAGGCCCGACTGGAAAACGGTAGCGATATCGCTACGCCTTGCGGGAAGAAGGCTCAAAGTGCAAAAAGGGTAGCGATATCGCTACGCCGGGAAAAATGGTAGCGATATCGCTACGAAAAGCCGTTGGACGCGTACGGACGAGAAAGACGTCGCGATATCGCGACATGTCGCGATATCGCGACATGTCGCGATTTCGCGGTCGGGAAGGTGAACAGGCGGACTTGCAGTTTTGTCGGGTTCTTTCGTAGGAAAGCGTTACACAGGACGTAGGAAAAGCAGGACACGTGGCGCACAGGTGTCAAACTTGCAGAGGCGTTACATGCAGAGATGAATTTCGAGGCGTTTTCAAATTTGAGCGTGAATCAAAGCGGGAAAAAGCAAGAATTTGAGGGGTCATGTGCAGGAAGGTGAAATGAAGCGACAGAGAAGATCGAAGAGCCGCGTCAAACATTATAAGACCCGAATTGCAAATCGAAGAGAGGGGTTGGAAATTGCCGAATACGGAGTTGCAGAGACGAAAGCTTTGTGCTATTCTGGGCCCGTACTTGGGCAATTTCCTTCTTTTTGTTCTGGGATTTTCTTTTACACCTGGAACATTTTTGAATGTAATCGAGATATCATTTAAATACAAATACAGAGAGTTGGCATCTTATTGGATGAGAAAGAAGGAGTAACTTTTGCATGCATGATTTAATGTTTATATTTCCCTTCCAGATTTCTTAGGTTTTTAGGTGAAGTTAATGCAAGATCTCTTGGTTGCTTCATGCGAATGCCTGTTTTCTGAATTACCACGTAAACCCTCGAGACTCGCACTCGGCCTATTTGGATTGTGTGGATGTGCAGGTTCATTAGGTTAGGTTGCATGTAGAAAGCCTCAGTATCTTCGGTTTCATCCGATTAATGACAACTTTCTGACTGTAATCTATTCTTTTGTTACTTTTGTTTACTTTTGTTTTTGCTTTTCAAACCCATATTTTATTTTCAGCGACTTAATTACTGTGTTTGAATAAATCACTGAAAATCCATCAGAATTAAAGGTTAAAACAGATTTTATTCATTTTGAGTCCATTGAAAGTTCAAAATTAATAAACCACAATGCCCCTTGTTAACATCCACTTGCAAACCCTAAGGTGTTCTTAGCATTTCATTTTAAGCAGCATTCTTGATAATCAATAATTAGCATAATAAGAACCTTGGAGAAATCATTTTTCTTTGCAAGCAGAGGATTTAGGACTCGGATCCTACAGGAGAGTGTGTTTTCACAATCGGGTTAAAACACCACTCAACAATCCTATAGTAAGAGAAACATGCATTTCTTGTAGTATGGAATTATGGAGTAGCAAATTTATTGGGAGAATGAGGCAACCCCAGTATCGCAAATATTGTCCATCCCATGTATATCCTAGGCAAGAGTCATAATCAATTTGAAGTCGTTGATTTAGTGGTTGTAAGGTGGAATCTTGGGTCACTTCTACATGAAGTTGATGGATCCATTGATAGAGTGAAGCAGAGATGACACAACATACCTTGATTCTCATATTAGTGGGATAATGCATCAATAACTATGTTATTCTTACCCTTCTTATAAGTGATCTCATAGTCGTACCCCAACAATTTGGTAACCTATTTATGTTGTTCTAGTGTAGACATGTGTACTAAAGAAAGTCATTAAGGTTGTAATTGTCTATTTTGATGGAAAATGTCACCCTAGAAGATAAGGCCTCCATTGGTTTATAACATGTAGGATCACCATCATCTCCTCATATGTTGATTTTCCTAGGTTTTTGCCTAATAGTGCCTTACTAGTGAAGGCCAAGGGCCACCCTTCTTCCATAAGCACTACATCAATTCCACTTTTTGAGGCATCATTTTCAACCATAAATGTCCATAAGAAATCAAGCATAGCAAGGATAAAAGTAGAGAGCATGGCTTTTTGAGTAGCAAAAGGCATATTCAACAAGTTTTGACCATAGAAATGAGTTCTTTTGCAACATAGCAGTAAAAGGGGATGCAATCTTCCCATAATCATGGATAAATTTTTGATAATAGCTAGTAAGGCCTTGAAAATTGCAAAGACTTTTGAGAGTTTTAGTTTAGGCCATTCTTGTATGGTTGCAATATTTATAGGGTCCACCTTGACCCCTTCCCCTCAAATTATATGGCTTAGGTATTACACTTCTTGCATCCCAAAAGAATATTTGGGTCATTTGATGCATAGTTGATTATAAGTCAAGAGTTGCAGTGTTTGGTTTTAATGTTGCAAATTTTTCTCCCATGTATGACTGTAAACTAGAATTCTGTCAAAAAGACCAAAATAAATTTACACAAAAATGATTGCATTCATGAGATCGAATGAGATGATGCAAAATTCATAATGGTCTTCATTAGTGTGAAATGTTGTCTTCAAAATATCTTCTTCCCACAATCTAATCTCATGATAACCTAAACAAAGACTGAGCTTTGAGCAGAAGCAAGAACCATGGAGTTCCTCCAATATTTCGTTAATGATAGGAATGGGAAATTTGCCCTTCATGATAATTTTATTGAGTTCTTAGAAATCCACACATAACCACCAAGAATGTATTTATTATGAACCAAGAGTACTAGGGAAGAATATGGGCTAATATGTGATTGAATGACCCCTATTACTAATAACGGTTGTACCATCTTCTCAAATTTGGTCTTTTGCATATATAGGTACTAGTAGGGATGAATGTTCGACAATAAGATTCTTGAAACAAGCTCAATGCCATGATACTCGAAGCGTCATGGTGGTAACCCTTATAGTTTTGAAAATATAGGGGCATGTTCATTCACAATTATTGGTAATTCAATTAACTAAACTTTATCATGGTATTAAGGGCCTATAGTGCAAACATGTGTGCCACCCCCTTGAGACGATTTATTTAAAGTTTTTCCATGTGATGTGAGCTAATGAATTAAGTAGGATTTACGATCATGCCCTGAAGATTGTATTGCCTTTCATGTTTTGTGAATTGCACCCATACCTTCAAAAGGTCCCAAAATATCGGGCTCAAGGTGCAAAGCCATTGAGTTCCTTGCAAACCCTCAAAGGAAGGGTAAATATGTTCATCGTGAGGTTATAGTCACCCATCACAACTTTTTTATTTTTACATTTTTCCTTGCATGATAGAGTACCCCTATTGGCAACCACGATCTCAAATAAATTACAAGAAATGATGATAACAAGTTGATTGTTTAGCTATCTCATGATCAATAAAATTGTGGGTCCTATTAGAATAAATGAGAATGGTAAGTTGTTGGCCTTTGACATACCCCACCACATTCATGGTCATGTGTAGAAATCTCAACTAATGCATGTATTAAATTTTTGGGTTATGGTTCCTTGATGGAAGGTTCTCCCACATCCAATAAATATAGTTTTTTTTTTTTTTTTTGTATATACTTGTGGACCAGAGATTATTTATCATCATAGTTGTAACATAGACCATGTACCTGACATGCTTCTATTTCTTTGCAGGTGAGATGTTTAACTTGGAGTGGTATATTTCTTGAGTTTGATGATGTCCAAGACAAAAATGGGGTTTGAGTTTATGGTGGTTTAAAAGTATGCCTTTGTGCTACAAATTTACCCTTAGTAAACCTAACCAATCCTATAACTGCCATCATGCTATCTAACTTGAACATTTTCACCTTTGCATGGATATCTTCCTTTAATCTGCTAATAAAACAATTTTGGAAAAAATCAACACTCAATCCTCTAGTGCGATTCGTCAACATTGCAAACTATGTTTGGTAATCACGGACAAATGTCTATCTTAACTTGGTGAGGGCTCTTGTAAAATATTCATACTCATTGGGTCCAAAATAGGTGAATAATTCATGCTCAAATTCAAACCAAGTGAGCCTCAAATTCATATTCTCTAACCATTGGAACCACTATACTACATGTTCTAGGTTGATGCAATTACAAGCTTCTAATAGTGGGGAGTGGCATGAAGAGAACAATATTGTTCAGCTCAATACAACCAACTGTTTGGATCATCACCATAAAATTTTGGAAGTCTAGCTTGGGTATTATCTGCTTTGTATTTAGAGGCGAAATGCGTTATGCTCTTCCACCAAAACTATCACCTTTACTTCTTAATGATTATCCTACCAAAGCATCGTATTTTGCATTTAAGCCTATTAAATGATTTTTTATGTCATTAATTTTATTCAATTTTTCTAATTTTACTAATGCCTAGAGGATTGTTGACTAAGAAGCTTCAATTTATTTCACTTTTTCACCTAATTGCTCTAGCGCTTGAGTAAATCTAGTACCACCAATATTTTAATCACTTTAGGATCTCCAAAAAAGTTTATTGGAATTATATCTCAAAACAACTAGCTCAAAGAGAGGATTAGAATGGACTATACCACAAAATGACAATTTTTGGAAGGTAGGGTTTCAAAAATGGGTTATTGGAGTTAGGTTTTAAAATGATCGACTTGAAAAGGGGATTGTTATGGGCTATTTCTCAAAATGATAAATTTTGGCTTTTTATTGCATACTACCAGACTATTGACAATTGACTATTTTAACTATTAGTCTGTATATTTTTTGCATTGTCACACTAGATATTCTTTGCAATATCAAATTGGATATTCTTTGCACTATCATATTAGATAATCATTGTGTAGCTTTGAAGTGTTTAGAGTGCTTCTGTTTGGGCTGCTTGGTGCATTTTAATGTGTTTTTATAGCAAATCTTAACTATGATTGGAGTAGCCTCTTCTATAGTATTCTCATATTTGGTTTTATTTTTGAACAAGGACTAATATGATATTTCAATAAGGACAACCTAAATCAGGGTGTGTTTGAATTCGTGGGTTCTCTAATATGCTATCTCATTCATGATTAGTGTTTGACTTAGTATTTAAAAGCTCTAACTATAGAAGGTTCTACCATATTCATAGCTGCATTATCCATTTTTTAGGGTATTGTGAGAGTAACTTCTAGGGGCTAACCGCTTATTGATGCACCATAATTTTAGATGGCCAAAGGATTTATAGGATTGTTTCATTTCAGTTTAACCTAAGATTATCTTTTGATATACCTCACAATACATGGAAGTTTGAATCCATGCACATTCTATCTAAGGCTTGTATGTTAGTGCACCATACCTCCTTCATACACTACTTTAAAAACAAATATGCTGAGCCAAAAATGATAAATATACGCAATTTAAAAACCCCTAGAATATAGTTTCTACCCTACTTCACTAAAAACATCTTTTATTTATGTTTTTTTTTAAGATACTTTAATGGAAAATAAAAAAAATGAAAAATTATAGAATAGAAAAATGGATGGAAGGATAAGAGCTGCTACCATTGCTATGGAACACAACCTTACAAAGAGCTCCGATACCACTTTTTAGGAACCTTCATATAAAAATAAGCATAACCAAAGTAGCAATGCAAGAATTAATGAAAATACTCATGAATTGGAAATAACTAAATGATCACAAAAATGAAAGTAACAAAAGTGCTCATGAAAAATAACTTAATGGAAATAACAACAAACTTATATTAATCAAGTGAAACATATATTGCAGGCCTCTTCAAGAGGGCAACCTCCTTAGAAGTAGAGCTTTGATACAAAATGAGAAAAATATGAGATGCCTTCTACTCCAAACCCATGTATTTATATATACTTTTATTTAACCCTAATTCTTCAAGTTTGAACCACATGAAAAAGGGGATCCAATCCACTAACTCCTACTTACAATAAAAGTAAAGGTTACATCATAATGGGCCCATGCACACTAGGCACCCATGGTGCAAATATAACACTAACACTAGACAAGTACATAGTAATAGTTGTGTTAGGATAGGGTCCTAACATAGTTACTTTGATCTAAGGAATTCCATATAAAGGATTGATGTCAGTCATGGTGGGTCTTGTAGTGGCATAGGCCTGGTTCAAGGGATTTGGAATGATGAATGCATAATTATAAGCTTGTAGGAAACTAGGGAAATCATTACTTGAGACAAGTGGTTTTGCTGCTAACTTGTTTAATCAAATATTGGAATTTTTCCTCTTGATGGAATAGGATTTGGTGTTAGATCAACTTTAAGTTTTTCATCTTGGTGTACTCATAGAGTGACTTGTTTCTTCTTTTTCCCTCTTGTGTTTCTTCATTGGTACAATATCAATTCAATTGGACGAAACTATTTGCTTGCTTGCTATATTTTTGAACACGTATTCATAAACTTAGGTTTGTTTGCATACACATATGCATGGATAGAGTTTTAGGGTTAAGAACTAAAATCTCTAAAAAAATTGATAGGGGAGCAAATTAGGTGGAGCAAGCCGCTCTAAAAATGGGACTTAGCATTTTAGGTGAATCTCTCATTGAATTGAACTTGGAAATTTTTCCTTTTCATGAAATGTGCTTCAAAGTATTTGAGTGAATTGCTCCTTGATTTGAACTTTGATGATTTCTTGATTTTCAGGTGATTGGCCTTAAAGGAGGTGAATCGCTCCAATTTTGAAGTGAATTACTTCTTGAGTGGAGACTTTGCAAAAAATCCTCAAAATTTGTCAAATCACTTTTTACTTGTGATCAATGCAATTTTGATGTTATAATTGAATTTTTTTGCTATTTTCTTGTTAGGACACCACTCCTAACATATCTTATTAATCACTAATTTACTTATATTATCATATTGGAAAGGCATGTCCTTTCCTCCTTGTCTTTTCATTTATATTTATTAAACTTGGGATGATGAGGAAAGACATCATCAAATTATTGAATTAAATCAATTGACTGAGTAACCTCATCAATTTTATCTGCGATTCATTATTAACTGCGATTCTTTCCTTTATTTTGCATTATCACCGTTATTTCACAGCTAGCATCATAGCATTTTTCGAGTGGCTTTACAAATTCTTTAGAAATTTGAGGTTTGTAACAAAGTTGCCATTCATAAAGCACCTACAAAAACAAACACAATAAACCAAAAATATGCAAATTTAGAGTTCAAAATGGGATTAGGCTTGATTTTATCATGGAAATGAAGCCCTTGGTCCCATTGGGTGTGCTAGAAACATGTTGGATTGTGCAAAGGTCCAACTTCTTATGCATCCACAAGTTCTTTTCAACCAATTGGAAGAAAGGGGAGTGTACCTCTCTTGAACTTTGGATTTAGGCCGACTCCACACTATTCTTGCTAAATCTAACTAATCTAACCTAAACACATAAAACAAATGTGAAAATTAGAATTTATGAAACTAAATTTGGAAATTTAGGGTGCAAGAAGTTAAAAGTAAAGTGTGGCCAAAGGTGTAACAATGAAAGTATATGATCAATTAACATATAAGGAAATAAAATAACAACAATGCATCCCACACAAACAAGTTGGAATTAACAAGGAATGACAAGAGGACAAAGGACTATGCCACAATTGTCACACATTCCACAAGCTAAGGGCAGTGCCCCTTATGGCAAGCCAAAAGTCTCATCAATTTTTTTATCATTCAAAGAGGAAAGAACAATTACAATGTAGGACCCACAAAGCATAACTACGATTCTCTTAAAACCTTAAAAATGTTTACATTAGAGTCCATGACTCCTATTTATAGAAAGAATTCACCCTTAAATTATCTTGGGTGAGAAATTCTTACTCCTAGTAAAATTAAGAACTTAAGAGCATCTTTTGCAAAATAATGCATACCCATATATTGCATACCTTTAAATACATCTAAAAGCAGCCTAAAATGCTCTATAACACCAATATATATATATATATGAAAATGTTATCTTCTTAAATTTGTATATATTTTTTAACAAGCCTTACTTAAGGGGTAAATCGTGAACACTTAAAATCACGTTGCTTAACATTTTACTAAAAATAGTGTGGATGTAACTAACTTCCCTATGTATTAAAAAACGTATCCAAAACATGACCTATAAAACCTCCACATATAAAAACATAGTTATCCAAATCATATGACCATTAATATCCTTGATAAGGCTTCTCTTACTGATCTACTGATTTGGTTATGAGACGTTATGGGCGTGTATAGCTGTGGTAGCCCTTACCAAAAGACCACGCTCTGAGCTGCTCCATGGGAGTACGCAATCAGAATCTCGAGATTAGAAAAAGCGTAGTACGTGACGGAAATTATCCAGCGTGGCACTCTCTCACTCCCGTCGAGTTGAAAAGATCTCGGTAGTTCGCCGGCGGCTGGAAGAGGGACTGTTGGCACTTGTCAGGAACTAGAGGGATTAAATCAATCAAACACTTGAGTTGACCGTCTGAAAGAACCCCTTTTGGATAAAGCAGGTTAGGTTTGAGACGGTATGACCGGTTGCACTCCGAGAACCTGAAATAAAAAATAAAATTAAAAAAATCACAACGCAAGCAGGGGGAAGGCCAACGGGAAATGTCTATGCTTGGGTGTCTGAAAAAAAAAAGAAAAAAAGGAAAGCCAGGCCAAGCTCCGCGCTGAATAAATAAAATTTTCCGATCGGAAAATAAAGTTATCCCGATTCCTGGTTATGGTAGGGTTTGAAGAAAACTGGTATAGTAGTCATAATAATAATTTTAGGCAGAGGAGGAGCAGGGGGGAGGAAGAAGGGTTAGCAGAGAGGAAGATGAAGTCGAAGATAGCAGGTTGGGAATGGAAGAGGTGAAGAAGAGGAAGCGGTGCCATGCATGTCAATGTCATGCGACGCCTCAAGAGCTTTGCTTCCGGCCGCTCCTCCGTCTCTGATCCTCTCGTAATTTTCCCCTCCTGCTTCTTTATTGTTTGATTTTCATGTACAAGGTTTCATTTTTGCATAATGCCTGGTATTCATTGCTGCTACGCGCAGTGTTGAGTGGTATAATTAACAGTTATGTGATTTTTACTGTGGAAAGGGTTAGTTTAGCTGCCATTGGGTCGTCCGTAGGAAGGCTTCTATGCAAGGTCCTCTGATTATCGCCACAGCTACTTTGTTATTTTAAAGCAAAGAAGATTTTTGTTAGGTTGTTACTCATATGAGCAGAAGCCCTGGGTTATCACTGGGAACTTCGGTTTAACATTTGCTTGTGCTTTTGTTGAGTTAACGAAGGTTTTGCTAAAACTGTGGTAGTGAAGGATTTGCTTAATTTGTTCAAATTTAAGCTTTTGGTTGTTTGTCTACGCCGGAATTAAGTATGCCTCTTGTGATAGCCGAACCATCATCCAGCCACCTTTTGTCCCTCCCTTCCCGTAGGGTATATATGGAAACTGTAATGTAAACCAAAAAAAAATAAAAATAAAAATAATAGTAATATTCATCTGGCCCTTGATTAAATACAGCAAAATGAAATATTACGTGGAAATTCACCGGGGACTTCTTATTATGCTCGTTCAACTACACTGCTAGACTTCTAGACTTCTTTTTTCCTTTCTTGGAATATTTATCCATCTTTAGTACTACTTTCAATATTTTTCTTGTTCTTTTTTTCTTTTGGTATTGGAGGGTGGAGACGCCGGCGCCAAAAGGGCAAAGCTGGAGCAGGGAGGTGAAGCGGACATTCCGGAAACCTCGGCTTCTGCAGGTGTTACGACAGAGTCTTCAGAGCAGCAAATGACTTCTGCTTCTGTTGAGTCTTCAGTGGTTGGAAATGCCGCCACTTCAAGTATGACAATATTTCACAGGACTGGTGGGAATAGTGGTGTTGATCAGCTGCCAAAGGAGCTGCATGAGATGAGGATCAGAGATGACAAGTCTTATAGTGTTGACAAGGTTAGCGGACCTTTCCTCTTTGCATTCTTAATTTCTGGTTTGTGTTTGTTTTCATATAATCGACAAATTCAGCAAAAGACAACCTGGCATTGACAACTGGTGTCGGGAATCAATTTACAAGAGATTACCAATGTTTTATTTACTTTGCAAAACTTCAAATTAGAAAGAAAAGAAGAAATGATCATTCAGATTTCTTAATTACGTTTTAGTACACCGTATTGTGAATTGAAATAGTTCAAACGGTCCTACATCAGAGAACTTTTGGAAGGTCTAATTGTTTTTTGTACAATGCAGGAAATTGAAGCAGCAGTTGTTAATGGTAATGGAACGGAGACAGGTCACATAATTGCCACCACAATAGGTGGTCAAAATGGGCAGCCAAAGCAGGTAGTTGTTTGGTCATATCAATATTGTGTTTGCTTTTGCTATACTTTTAAGGGATTTAAGGAATCAGGTGTATATCAACCAATTTCTTCAGGGCAAGTGAAGTGCATAACTATACCTAAGTTGTTCAATGGAATGATGCAAGTATTCCAAAACATAGAACACCATAGAACTAAAGGATTATAAAAACATATTGATTGACATACACTTTTTGTAATGCTGTGATTTTTCTTTTCATGCTCATTGAGCAACATTTTTGGAGTTTAAATTTCTTTTCTTAGAATAAGTTTTGAATTAAATTTTTTATTTTATTTTAACAGACAATCAGTTATATGGCAGAACGTGTGGTGGGGACTGGTTCATTTGGTATTGTGTTTCAGGTAGCTACAGCTTTGCCATGTATTTTTTAGGGTTATCTCACTACTCATATATGACAATTTTTAAAAGCTGCCTCTTCATTGCAGTTGGTATTTTCTGTTTGTGAACCTGGGCACGAGTAAAATGGTTGTATAGTGTTGCTGTGGTTATTTTTTCTGAGAATGTAACAATTCATTGAATGTAGGCGAAGTGCCTAGAAACCAGCGAGCCTGTTGCAATAAAGAAAGTGCTGCAGGACAAAAGATACAAAAATAGAGAACTGCAGATTATGCGGATGCTTGATCATCCTAATGTAGTTCAGCTAAAGCATTGCTTCTTTTCGACAACTGACAAAGATGAGCTGTACCTTAACCTGGTACTGGAGTATGTTCCGGAGACAGTTTATAGAATTGCAAAACACTACAATAGGATGAACCAACGGATGCCATTATTATATGTTAAATTATACACCTATCAGGTAGGCCAAATTTGCATGATCTTTATTTTTAATCTGTACACAATATGCACTGAAATGCTGTTTAATATTTATTTTTTGGTATATTATGTGTTATTCCCAGATATGTCGTGCTCTTGCTTACCTTCATGGGGCTATTGGTGTTTGTCATCGTGACATAAAACCACAGAATCTACTGGTATGTTTTTTTTTTTCCATTTGTTTCCTCTAAATGTCCTTATAGGCTAAAAGAAGATTCTCAATGTGTTTTTTTGTTTTGTTTGCAAAACCTAATTTGTTATTGTTGTTTTCTCAAATGTAAGGTGAATCCACATACACACCAGCTAAAGATTTGCGATTTTGGCAGTGCCAAAATATTGGTGAGTATCTATATCCAGCTTATGAATTTTTATACTAGTTTTGTTTACTCAATGCCTTTCAGATTTCTTTTTATTTGCTTGTAGGTTCTTTCATGTCATATCTATATTTCATTTGTATATGTTCGTAGGTGAAAGGGGAGATCAACATTTCATACATATGTTCTCGGTATTATAGAGCTCCAGAACTTATATTTGGTGCTACAGAATACACCACTGCAATCGACATATGGTCATTAGGTTGTGTGTTAGCTGAACTTTTACTTTCACAGGTAGAATTCCATGCTCGTTTTTTAGACATTGTTGTTACATTTGCTTTTCTAGATATGATTAGAACCTAAAATAAACCTAGAAAAACCAAAAGGTTTCCGATTAACAATTGCACTGAAATTCTACATTCTTGTAGCATAACTTTCCAGTATTTCATTATTGTTGAATATTGACTTGGCTTCTTATTGTAAAATTTATTGTTTGTTAATACTTAATTCTGAAGACATGCTTCCCCTTGTAATCTCTTTGCCATTCTTTAGTTTGTTTTGTGCCATACTTTCCAGGATTGTAAATGATGATAAATCAAATAGCCATGAACGAGTTCTGTCCTATTATTTGAACTCTATATGTTCTAGTCATTATCATGGGATAACAAGAGAACTGCAAAGTGAATGTTAGTTTCATGGACTACATAGATAGTGTGAACTTTTATGGGCATCAAGTCGGTTTCTTGATTTTAGTGTAATCTGATTTAATTTGAAATGAGTGATGTCAAATTGTATTTTTTAATTGGTTATATGGGATTGAAACGGGACCCACCTGTTTTACATCATGACTGCATACAACATTGTTACATCTTGACAATTATCAATTATGTCTATAACACTTGATAAGATTTAGACCCTGGTTTTCGCTTTGAAAGTCGACATATTTAACCAGTTGAGTTCCTGCCATTTGGTAAATTATTAAGGTTCATCAATGGGGTTTGAAACTTGGCTTACAATGTGAAACTTTTCACTCCCCACCATTTGATCCAAACACCACGGGCAAGTGATGTCTAATTGTTTTTTTATTTTATAAGAATTTATATTAATTATGATACATGGAGTACAAGAGCTGGATCAACCAGCTGTGGCAGTATCTGATGCAGGTTCTGTGGATAATTTGTGTAGCTGAGAGATGAGGTTCCTGATTATTCTGAATCCTACTTCGACACTTGACCAAAATATGATGTATTGAGTGACAGATGGATCAATGACACCAAGACATACCAGACACATTGAACAAGAAGGAAGGAAATACATAAGTAGACTGAGAAGACATGAATTTACAGCCATCATGGGGCTGTGTTATTACAACAAACATGTATACTACAGATCAGAACTGTTGGATCTGCAGAAATGTGGCATTCTGAAGAGGTCAACCATCAATGTAGATCAGTTCTGCTTAGAAAAGGAGTTGCCACCTCTCTTGTCGTTGACATGCTTCCTTTCTGGTTTTTCAGCTCGGTCTGAATTGGATACTGCATCTTCACTTTCCATTTCATCCACCAGTATAATCCTTTCCTTGTCTTTGTCCCCTCCCGTAGCCTTGGGACGATCTGATAGGGAGAAAACATATCATCTTTTGAGAAGGAGAGCTGCAATTTTTGAAGCGATGTCAAAATGTTAATAACTTGTGGATTTTTATTTTTTATTTTTTTGTTTCAAATCTAAACAAATTAACACCACTGAGTATTGCAAAGATTCTGCCCTAATGAAAAAAAAGCAAGAGGACTGAAAGAAAAAAAATGTAAAAAGAAATTAAATTGAATACGAATTGCAGATGGCAAACAAGTCATTACAAGGTTTATGGGTTCTAAATCCTAATGAAAAGAAAGCAAGAGCACTGAAAGAAAAGAAAATGAGAAAAATAAAATAAATTGAATATGAAATGCAGATGACAAACAAGGACCATCATTACAAGGTTTATGGGTTCTTTCACATGCCTTGAATTTCCATACACTGCCAGAATCCAAATTTTTTGGGACAGGTCAAACTGCTGAAAAAATATAAAAATCTAAATTCTGAGACTTTTATAAATATTAATGTCTGCGCATTAGGTTGTGCCTATGAGGTTGTTATTGACTTATTCTCATGATGCCATATGCTTATTCAAAGCTCATATTGGTGTGTTCCATAATTTCCTAATATCCAAAATATTGGGCTGCTTCTTTCTTTTTTGTTTTGTTTTTATTCTTACAGTGCCTGTGCCTTTTAAACTTAGTCACCAGGTTAGCATAATTGATGAAGTTCAGCATAAATTTTGAGAAACAAAAATGGCAATTATATTTAGAATTTTATATAAATATTTAAAAAAAATTGTGATATTAAATTTATACAAAAAGTACGTGAGTTGAATCAAATGGCATTAGCACAATCAGGTTAAATCCCTCATCTTTCAAGGAGGAGACCCAGGTTTGAATCTTGCCAAGTGATGCATATGATGTAATACCACTATGATGTTATGATGTAATACCACTATGATGTTATGATGTAATATGGGTGGAGCCCGTTTCAATCCCATATAACCAATAAAAAACAAAAGTATGCCAGTTGATTCCTTGGCATATAATGTCAAACAACAAAGGAAAATATTGCAGTGACACATTCTGTGTTTGTTGGTCATTAAAGAGATGCAGCGACCGAAAGCAATTTTCCAGTTGACCAATTGAACAGTGTCTGGCTTTGATAATATGAAATAAAAGACTACCGGTCTGTCTATGTAAAAGATAATTTCATGTTGAACATGTTTAAGACATGACCTGTGAGACAAGTACAAGGTTGTTGCTAGTAATACTGAAAATGGAGTGACAAAACTAATTTTAATCTGTTACTGGCAAAGGATACGGGCATTTTCTCAGAACATATATATTTTTGTTGCTTTTTGCACAGATGTAATCATAATCACTTGATCATTACCATGTCCTTTTACATACAATTTAGACTTGATAAAGTCCTCTGGAATTTTGTTAAACTTTAAATATTCTGTAGTTGTGATGTACATAACTCAATGGGTTTCTTTTGATCCATAACCATACTGCAGACTAGACCGTGTTGTACTCTATTGTAATTGCTAGGTAATCTGTGATGATACCACTACACCCAGTTGTTCGAGTTGGTACGCTGCTTCTTAAACCTTCAAATAATTTCTCTTTCTTAGCAAACTATTTTGCTTTTATTGTATTTTGTGGTTGCTCTGCTGTACTTGGGGATATCCGAAGATTTGTCCCTTGTTTTGGGGGACAGTATTCATCTTTATCCCAATTTTGTGAATGTGGATGTGGATGTTTTTGAAAGAGGTGGGATGTTGAGGTGGACATTGGTCCGTTTCTGAGCAGGGCTGCCGTGGAGGTGTTTTTCCTGAAGTTTAGGGATGTTCAGTAAACCCTTGGCATACTTAGGGTGCTCCAGACATGTTTTAATGTCCCACATGGATCAGGCACTGAAAAAAAGTCTAGTCCCCTATCCCCATTAAATACATTTTCAATACAATGTATGAGCAGGGCCTCCCTTCTAGAATGCGAAGTGAACAGTAATTTTGCTTATTATGAACACATTTTTCAGAGCAGCAACAAAAGGAAAAGTAAATAAGGGTAGCAGGCATTTTTGAACAGAAACTATGTTTGGAGAAAAGACATAGTTTCGTCTGAATTTTATGAACCGTGTTTTACACTGAGTGCATGTTTGAAGTGAGACTAATTAATTAATTTTGATACTTTTCAACTGCATGCTAGTAAAAAAAATATTGGAAACAAAACTTTAAAAATCAAGATGAGCACTAGCATTCCTGACACTGAATTGAAAAACCAACCAATCAAATGGCAGAAACAGGAATTGGGAGTTGTGTTGGTGGAGGAAGTAAGGTGGGAAGAGGGGTACAGTTGAGGTCCATAAACATTCAATTCGAATATTTTAGATCTATGCAAAGCTATGTTCCATGGGGATGTGTGTTGGGTTTTTGAACAGCTCGGATATGTGTTCTGTAGTCTGCGTGACACCGTCCTGAGACCATCCTGAAAATGTGTCCCACTGTCCCGGAAATGCGTCCTGCTGTCTTGCACCGTCGCCATCCTGAAAATTTTATGGAGCATAGATGCAAAGGGGCCTTACAACCATAAAACCCCTTACTTAAAAATGTTACACATTTAATGCTACAAAAACAAAGAAACAAAGAAAAACAGGGTTCATGTCATTGGCTGCATCATGTATAAATGCTGAGTAGGATAAGAAAACATCACCTATACATTGGTGGATATGTTTTGAGAAATTGTAAAAAGAATAGGGAAAAAACATGAATAGAAGTTTGAATGTATCAGGTTGCATATTAAAGTGTGAATGTGTCTACCACCCATCAATCATAGATAGAGCTGAGTAAAAGGAGGGCTAAACCAGAGAGGGAGGAGTGTTTTGCAGACATAAAACAGAGGATGGACTTATTGTTTATTCTTTAATTCATTATATGGAGTTGAAATGGACCTCACCTATATTATATCCAAACGATATGACGGTGTTACAACAAACTGCTTTATCATGGTACAGTTTACCTGGCAAGATCTGAACCTTGGTCTCAGCATTGGAAGCTCATGTTATTAATCACTTGTGCTCATGCTATATGGTAAGGTTGGAACTGTTGCTACTGGTTTTAATCACTTGTGCTCATGCCATGTGATAAGGCTGAAACTATTGCTACTGAAATATATAATACAATCATGCATGTTGAGGCAATTGACATTATTGGGAGACTTTCTTTTGCTACCAGCATTCCATGCCATGTTGCAATTCTGCCTAATTACATGCCTTCATATGTGCCCAAAAAGAGAGCAAACATGGAAAATCATTACTTGAAGCAGTGCTACATGGACATGGATAAAGCTACATCAAAAGTTCAAAACTTCCTTATACGAATTCTGTTGGATAAGACATTTAAAACATGTATTTTATTTATATATATATATATTTGATGGAGAAAAAGGGCTTGTACTCGGCTCCCCCACCCTTGATAAACAGATTCAATTCTCATCTCAATTGAGATGCTATAATGGCCACCCCCTTCTGCGATTTTTTCTCAATTTTTTCCCAATTTATTTAAATTTGCTGAATTAAAATATATTTCAATTTGCACAATTATTGCAGAAATAAACATCCAAAATTTGCAACTTAATTTCAATTTTATTTTCGAACTAGGGCACAACTTCAGAATGTTCAAACCCTAGATACATTAAAATCAACAACAATGTAAATACCTCTGTAAACGGATGAAGCACCAAGTGTGAATCCTCAATGATGATCAAAACAATTGAACCCAGGTGCTCCGTTTGTCAATCCAGTTGTCTTCAGATTTTGGCAAACCCTTGTCTGCCTCTCAATGACAAATGCTGGTCAAAAGATGATGTAATTTAGACTGCCTTAACTCAATGTCAGCCCCCAACAATAGCACCCAAAATGTCAGCCTTAACTTAATGTCAGCCCCCCCAACAATAACACCCAAAATGTCAGCCTTAACTTAATGTCAACCTTAACTGTTTTTGTCAGCCTTAACTGTTTTTGTCAGCCTTAACTATTTTTTCCTTCAATATTCACCCAAAATAGCACCATCAACCCTAAGTCGTGGGTTCCAAGGAAGGGCACCCAGCTGGAAGGTTCGACCCTTCCTAGAAATTCATTCCCTTTGTCAAAAATTACAATTAAATACTTGAAATGATCGTTGTCTCAAGACCAATGCAATGAACCAATACCCACAACGGAATAAGATTCTAATCTGCAACTACGAACAAACATGTAGGTTTGATATGAAATAACCAGTCATGGATGAACACATCAAATTACCTCTAAATGAGCTCCAATCCTTAATGTAAATATGATTTCCTGAATGGCTGAAGCTGAGCAACAAAACCCATGTCTCCGATTTGCCCAAAGCTGATCTTCACCAATCAACAAACCCTAAGCTGAAGTAAAATCTGAAGCACATTGAGTTACTTGCTGTAGTAATTCCTCTAATTGGCTAGGTATGGTATTGCACATACGAAACCAATGTTCTCATGGAGGTTGACTCCCCACAAGCTCCAACACTGCACATTTCTGCAATGCCCTCAGAAAAAGATCACCCAAACAAACAAATATCTTTCCTCCTCCCAAATGAACTCACATCACTCTTATTTATGCTTGTTTCAATCAACTTCTAGAAGCCTCCAAGGAAGGGGATGCCTCCTTGGTCCCCCAATGTAGTAAACTTAATGTTGTTTTAAAAGAACAAGGCTTCATTATAATTTTTAATTATAATTTCCCTTTATAAAATTATTTTTATAATATATATATTATGCATAAAGGGAAATAAATCATCTAAGGCCAAAAATATCACCCATGATCCAAAAATGGCCAATCAACTGCAGTAGACCATGCTGGAGCTCGAACAAAGATATTTTCTCCATGGCGATGAGTCCCTTAACCACTCTGCATGACCTACAAGGACTCAAAATAGGTCATCAGGGTCATTACCTCCAAGTCACTAAAAATGGGGACATTACAGATGCTATAGCTAGATACCTACGTTTTTTTTCATAAAAAGTCTGAATTCTTGATATTCATTTTCTGGATCTTCTTCAATTTTCTTTATAAGTACAAATATATATTTATTTTTTAATAAGTAAAATGTTACGGTAAAGTACATGTTTTTATGAGGGGTCCCGGTCCCCTTGTACTGAGTGGGGTTTGAACCTTGGACCTTCCCAAAGAGACATCAAAGCCCTTACCATTGCAGTAAGCTTGCAGCTTTTGTAAGTACAAATATTTAACATCCTTCTTCTTGACGTTTTCTTGTAGTGAAACGAAAAAAAAATTTAAAGTTAAAAAGCCCTTTGGAGTGAAAATCATATGAGTCATTTTTCCATATATATAAACCAAAAAAATAACATTCCTTTGTTGGCTCTCCACCATAAAATCCTATGAGTCACTTTTACATATATATAAACCAGAGAAATTCATAAAAAGGACATCCCCTCCCTTTGGAAAACATGTTGAGTCACTTTTCCATATATATAAACCAGAGTTTTTAAAATCCATTTAAACATTTGACTCGCAAAATCATATGAGTCACTTTTACATATATATGCAACAGAAAAATAACATACCTAAAAAGACTTTTAGAGTGAAAATCTACTGAGTCACTTTTCCATATATATGAACCAGAAAAATAACATTCCATGCTCATAGAGAGGAAGATAAAATTGAGTCATTGAAGAATTAAAGCAGCCTTCACAATACCAAAACTCCACCTCTACTGTCTATGCACTACATCTTAGTAGAGTAATATTTCCAAAACTTTGCGTTATCATAGTCTGCTTTACCAGATCTGGACTGTTAGTTTCCTTCTTGAAGCATAAGTGCAACCACAAGAACTGTAATAAATAGTTTAGCAGTCTCAAAAAGTTGAAAGTTCCAATCCATACTCTGTCCCATAATCCAACCAACAACCAACAACTCAAATAATCCATTCAGCCATGAAGTCCATCTGATGTCATCTTCTTCTGCTTCAGCATACAAAACTTCTACTCGCTTCACGAAATCATAGTCCGCTTTACCAAATCTGGACTGTTAGTTTCCTCCAATGCATTGATCTATAAATGGATCCCCTGAAACATTTTGTAGTCCTCTGGAACATTATTTTGAATTTGCTCCTTTCAGATTTTTCTTGTCAGCTTCAGCTAAACTTACTACTTCCTCTAACCATGGAAAAGAGAATTTAACTTCACGATCCTCTATTAAAACCCCTCTATTGGCTAGCCTATCTGCACATTTGTTCCCTTCCCTTAACGTATGTGTAAACCTGATTTCTTCAAACTTTGTAGCAAGGTCTTGTATTTCCACAATGATCTCTTGTATGTTCCATGGAGCCTTTGCTTTCCTCAAAATTGCATTTATTACTATTAGTGAATCGCCTTCCATCCATACTCTGTTCCATTTCATTTGTCTGCATATTTTTAATCCTTCCAAAGCCGCCCAAGCTTCAGCTTCATTATTTGTCTTAAATCCACTACTGAAAGCGTAATGTGACAAAATCTCACCCCTATTATTTCTAATTATTCCTCCTCCTCGCTGGTCCTAGATTTCCTTTAGATGCTCCATCAAAATTCAATTTGACCAACTTTGCTTCTGATGGTTTCCACTTTATATTCTTTGCCTTCCTTTTGTTTCTCCTATACCCACCATCATAATTCCAATTGATGACTTGACTCCATCTATCAAGGCTCTCTGCTTCAAGATTAGGGATTGGGTGAGTTGATAGGGCTGGTTTAGACTCCTCTATGGCTAAACAAATCTTCCTTTTCATTACCTCTAAATTGCTTTCCTTTCCTTTAAATATTCTTCTGTTCCTTTCCAGCCATACAGTCCAAAGTATTGTATCTTTCGATGTATCCCAAATTGTTTGTAATGCCTCACTTTTAAAAGTGCTCTGCCATTGCTTTAACCATTCTTCAATTCTACCATTCATCACCATGCATTTACCAAACATATTAAGAATCCATTGCCATAGTTCCCAGACTATTGAGCAGTGTCCCAAGAGATGGTCTATACTCTCTTCTCCTTTTTACATAGAACACATTGTGAGGGGCCATGAAAACCCCTTTTCATTAGGTTATCCCAGGATAAAATTTTCCTATGACCTACTAGCCATACAAACATTTTGACTTTTGGAATGCTTGGGCTATCCCAAATATCTCTCCATATTCTTGTAGTATTCCTATTTTGTTGGTGCTTTACATTATATCCGCTTCTTGCTGTGTATTCTCCTGAGCTATTCAACTCCCAAATCAGCTTATCCTCGGCTCCCCTCGGAATAATCATTGTTGTTATCTTTCTGCTCAACTGCCTCCTAGCAACAATGTCCGGTATACTTGTAAAAAAATCTTCTTTCCATTTGTATCTTCCTTCCTAATCCTTGTACATAATGTTTGAAACCCTATCACCATATTTGTCTTGAAGTAATCTCATCCATGGTTTCAAAATTGGATCTAGATTGAGTGGTCTTTTATCACACCAAGTATCCATCCAAATAGAAATTTTTTCTCTAGTTCCCACCACCCATCTTAGACCTTTAATCACTAGATCAATTGATTTTTTTAAACTGTTCCATAGTGCAGAACCATCTGGTAGTGAGAATGCAGTAAAGATTAAGCTTGGGTCATTGGGCTCAACGTACTTAGAAGAATTCTTGCCCATTGTCTTTGACTCTCTTTGTACAATCTCCAAATTACTTTTCCCCTTAGAGCTAAGTTTGCATCCATAAGAACTCTTAAACCGAGACCTCCCCTAGTTTTATCATCACACACCTTGCTCCATTTCACCAAAGGAAATTTCCTTTTATCATGTAATCCTGACCACAAAAATGACTCACATAATATACAAGGACATATAATATGTTGGAATGGCCTGTAAGACTGATTTAATTAGCTGCACTCTTCCTACTAACGATAACCATCTACCTTTCCATGCTGGTAGTTTATTCTGAACTTTACTTATAACTAGATTCCACAATTCTATCCTCATTCTCCCCTCAAATAAGGGCATCCCTAGATATGTTGCTAGCAAATTTGCCTCCTCCATTTGAAGTAACCTGCATATCCCTGCTTTGATTCTAGCTGGAGTGTTTAGGAAGTAAATTTTGGATTTTGTCCTATTAACTTTTTGCCCAGACGCTCTTTCATATTCCTTTAATAAGTTATTCAAAGCTTTGGCCTTATTTTTCCTTGCCCTCCCAAAAAGGGTTGTATCATCTACAAATTGTTGATGGGTGATGTTGTCGATGTTATTACTAGCCTTAAGTCCACTTATTAGCCCATCTTTGTATGCCTTCTTCAAGTTCCTTCCCAATACCTCTGCCATAATAATGAACATATATGGTGATAGAGGATCTCCTTATCTAAGACCCCTCTTGGCTTTAAATGATTCTATTACTAGCCCATTGACCAACACTGAATATGATACTATAGAGACACAAGCTTTAATCCATCTGACCCATTTCTTCCCAAATCCAAACTTTTCTAATACTGCAAAAAGAAAATCCCATTTAACCCTATCATAGGCTTTATTCATATCAAGTTTTAAGATCATTGCTCTCTCTTTTCTAGAAGTTGTTGAATGCATTACTTCATGAGCTACTATGATCCCGTCCAGAATCTGTCTCCCTTTCACAAATCCTCCTTGCTCTTCTGAAATAATTTTGTCTAATAGTGGTCTTAACCGATTTGCCATCACTTTGGAGATTATCTTATATGCCATATTACATAGGCTTATGGGCCTAAATGAATCAAACAATTCTGCATCCTTCTTTTTTGGAATCAGGGTAAGATATGTTGCATTTATTTTATAAGGTATGTACTGTTTTACCCTAGACTATTCCACTGCCACCAATAAAGAATCCTTCACTATTTCCCAGTTATGCTGATAGAATGCTGCAGAGAGTCCATCCGGACCTGGGGATTTATCCTTATCAAAAGAGAAAAGAGTTGAATGAACTTCTTCCAGAGTAATAGGCTCCATCAGTTTGCTATTGTCTTCATCTGTTATAACTGAAGGTACTTCTTGCAGTAGTTTATCATTAAGAACTTCAATCTCCTCTGATCCTAGAATATTCTGGTAAAAAAGCCTTGCCTCCTTTCTGATTTCGCTTTGGTCTTCAATCCAAACCCCTTCTACTGATTTAATTCTACTAATTCTAGATGTTGATCTTTGTACTATTGCCATCCTATGAAAAAACTTTGTGTTTTTATCTCCTTTTAACCAAGTCTGTCTCGATTTTAATCTCCAAAATTTCTCTTCCTTACTCAAAATATTATGATATTCACTAAGCAACTCCCTTTCCTCCGAGCTTGGATTATTGTGCTCACCTTTTTGGAATTTTGAAAGTTTCTCTTTTAGTTCTTCTTTCTTCTCAAAATATTTTCAAAAGTGTTCTTGTTCCATTCTTTTAATCTAGATGTCATTGATTTAATTTGTTTTGGAAGTGTATACAACCCACCATTTCCTGAAGAATTCCATGTTTGTGCTATCATATCAACAAATTGAGGATGGTCTTCCCACATCTGCTCATATTTAAAATATGATATTTTTTTGAATTCACTTACCACCATTTTAACTCTTATTGGCCAATGATCTGAACCAATCCTTGTCAAGGTATTAATTTTAGCACAAGTCCCTTCATCTAGCCAATGATCTGAGAGTATGCATCTGTCTAATTTTTTTGCTATTAGGTTCTGGCCTATCCTATTGTTGGTCCATGTATAGTTGTCCTCTTCAAACTCAACCTCCCATAGATTATTGTTTTGAATAAAAGTTGAGAAATCTCTCATACTTTGGGTTATTTTCCTAATTCCCCCAAATTTTTCATCCAACTTGGTTATGGCATTAAAATCTCCTATGATCATGAATCGGGTTTCTTGGTCTTTACTTCTCATAAAGGCTTCAATCCACTTGACTAAGTTGTAGGTCCATAGACATTGATAAGGATGAAATGAATATCTGCAAAGTAGCATGTGACTAATGAGGCTATCCAATGCCTAGTTTTATGAATGGTTTCACAAGAGGTTCTAACTGGATTCCAACATGTTAGAATTCCCCTTACCACTCCTTCTGAATCCACAACATCCCATTCACATCTTGCCCATACTGCTTTCATAGTTTTGGAAACTTCTTCCTTTGTCATTTTAGTTTCTTGGATACAAAGAATATCAGGCTTATTACTTAAACAAAGGTCCTTGATACACCTTTGCTTTGAGGGGGCATTAGCACCCCTTATATTCCATGAGATGGTAATCATGTCTCATTAGGGGCTGTTGGCCCCTCCTATGAATTACCAATATCATTTTGTTGTTTGGTAAAGAGAAGTTCAACCAACTTAGATTGTGTTCCTTTCTCTATGTTTGCTCTTGCTTCCTTAGCTCTCGCTTGATAATTTGAAGGTTTTCCTCTTTTTGCCTTGCTAGTATCAGGGGTAGGTCTTATTATTCTATTCCTCAATATTCTTTCACAACTTTCCTTTTCATTAGATTTATCCTCTCTTAGCTCTGCTAAGGAAGCTTTTGACTTATCTTGCTCATTTTTTGGTATTTCCTTATTAATGGTAGAGGTATTAACATCTAACACTACGTTTTCTCTACCACTTTCCTTCTCATGAATGGTGCATGGTACTTCAAGAGAGTCTTCAAAATCTGATGAGGCACATTCCTTAGGTTCAATAGGAATGTTCATCCCTAAATCGGGTTCAGACTGAGTAGACGGTTCCTTGTTAATATTTTGATCTTGTTGTACCATGTCCTCTAAGCTCTGATCTGCTTTTTCTTCATAGGCTAAAGCCTCAAAAGAATTGGTGTTTCTTCCAATATCCTTACTTACTAGTCTCCATTGTTTATTTACTTTCATCTATTTGGACCTATTTTTTGGAAGTTGAAAACCATCCTCATCCATATCCATTTGTAAGTTTCTCTTGTAGTTTTCTACATATGTTTCTGTTGGACTCTTCTTAGGGCATGATCTCTCAATATGCCCCACCTCATGACATCTTCTACATCTGAAAGATATATTTTCATAATCCATGGTTTGGGTCCACAACTTACCCCCATACTTAAGAATGATTGATTCTGGTAAAGGTTTACTGATATCAATCATGACCAATATTCGGGCATAAATAGCCAAGACTCCATCTTTTGTAGTTTTTGAAATCTCAAGGAATTCTCCCAGAGTGTTGCCTATTGCCTTGAAGGTATCCATTTCCCAAAATTCAATGGGCAACCCATACATCCTGACCCAGACTGGTACTAGGGATAGATTTACGTTTTCAGGTGCAAAGCCTTCATACCAGCGGGTAAGGAAGAGTCTTGCTCTTCCCATAAACCAAGGACCCCCTTTCAGGATTCTATCTCTTTCCTCCCTGGAACAGAAAATGGCTAGGAAGAAACCTTTGGGAAGAAAGGATAGACTCACTCCTGGAGACTTCCATCTCCTATCAATCCATTTTCTCAGAGCCGAAGCCCCTGGCCAAGACCCATTAAATTTACCAATGACTGCCTTATCTTTGAGCAACGAGGATCGTTGCTCTGTAAGGTCCTCCCTAACCTCTACTACTAGGGATGATTCTAAGGATTTAGCTGTAAATCGGTCCATGGGAAGGACACTATAACTCAATATCTACTGAAATTTACCAGTATATCCTATAGCAATTATATTATTTGAAAATAAACCTACAATAATCTGCATGCAAAACTTCGAAGATAATGAAGGGATAAATGAAACTTAGCTGAAAAATTCTACGCCCAGATGGAATGTCCTGCCTCGTTGATGCCCTAGCCCTCCATTGCTCCTCCCATCATCCGAACCCTGGCTGACAGATATCTGCAATTTCGTTTCCCGTGACTTGAAAAATCGTCATTGCCCTTGTTCCGGATGGCTGACTTCACAGGGTCGTATCTCCCTCAATACTGCTCGGATTCCTTCATATGACCACTCATTTTAAAGCTCTTCAAATTCTGCACAAATTGGTCCAAGAATCATCTGAATCGGACAACCCTTCGCAAAGATATGGCTCCTGAAAGATGAGACATTTTTTCTGGAAAAATTTGCCCTAACGCTGCCCTTGTTTCGGACGGCTGTCTTCACATGGTCGTATCTCCCTCAATACTGCTTGGATTCTTTCGTATGACCACTCATTTCAAAGCTCTTCAAATTCCGCACAAAATGGCGCAAGAATCGTTTGAATCAGACAATGTTTTTTTGGGGAAAAATTTGCCTTACCGCTTCATTGTATAAAAAATATATTAGAATTAGTAATATATAAAAATAAGTTGTAACTGGTAAACCAGGAGTCTTGATTATTTATGAAATAATAATAAATAATGAATTAAATAAAAATTTCGTCTCAATCTTAAAAATAATTATAGCCAATGTTCCAATATGATGTGTGAATTTATATCAAATGGCATGAGCTCAAGTGGTTACAAGTGTGGGCTCACGAGGGAGAGACTCGAATTCAAATTTGGCTGGGCGATATGTGGTGTCTTGATAATACATTTATTATAATATCACTGTGTTTCTTTGAAATACAGTGATAATATGACGATGATGTTGGGTGACCCATTTCAATCCTATATAACCAATTTTAAAAATGCTAAAAAGAATTGAAATAATGTATGGAAAAGATGTGATGCAGCCAGAGGGGGAATAATATATATAATAAAAAAAAAAGAAAGATAAAGTTTAGTATAATTGCAATAAAAAAAATCAAGTGGCATTAGCTCAACTGGTAATATTCCTCAACTTTCAAGGAGGAGGAGACCTAGGTTCGAATCATGCCAAGCAATACATGCATAATTGCCAACATGTAATACCATCATGTGGCCATGTAATGTAAATAAACTGATTTAGATATAAAATCAATTAATAAAAATAAACAAATAAACAATTAATTAAAAATAAAAATAAAATTGAACATTAAAAATAAAAAAATAAAAATGAAAATAAAAATAAATAATTTAAAACTATGAACCTGAACATAAATAAAATATAATTAAACTAAAAATCAATTATAAATAAAACTAATAAATTAAATAATTCAGAACACAAATCAAATTTGATTTATAAAACTAAATATACAATAAAATTAATTATATATATATATATATATATATATATATATATGAAATTGGTGATATGGTATTGAAACGGTTCCATCTTTATTACAGCATGATCAAATAGTGGTATTAAAAAAGTCTGGTTATTCTGTATTACTTGACAAGTTTTGAATTTAGGTCCAAAAGCGAGGGTGTGCAGTATCTGGTAACCCTGCTTGAAAGGCAGAATTCGAAGGTTATACATAGACTACTCACAAACATTATACATCTTTGGCATGATGCAACTTTCCAATTTGAGCTTTTAAGATGCTGTGGAGGCGCTGGGATCCTTAGATGTCCTACAGGTTGTGACAGATATAACACATGTCTAGATCAGGTTGTTGATGATCCAGAGTAACTACATACATATTTATTGGACCCTTTGATGAATGCAAATGCTAAACAACCTATTGAAGGACATTGACAATATTGGTTGGATGAAGAATGTGTTGGCACATTCTAGAGATGCGCAAATCCCCACATCTCTTGGCATTATACAGGTCGTATCTAAGGAAGAAACTTACATACCTGTATGGATCAGACATACCGACACATTCTTCTAGAGGATGCTTAAGGTGCAAGGGGCCCTACAGCCTATAGTTGAGTGAGTGCTCCAGGTATGACTAGCCAAGGCCCAAGACAAATGAGGGGAAAATTGTGGAGCTAAAGTAGTTGAGTGATGATTACGTATCTTGGCTGATTTGAACTTTTTCTTCCTTTATGTTATCTCTTGGATGCGAGTGCATGTGTCTTAATGCTTCCTTCATCATATAGTATATTCTTTTATGTTTTGCATGCAAAAGTACGCAGCTCATAAAAAATAAATGTTTTATTCTTACCAACCAAGACTAGAAACAATCAGTTTGAAACAAATGAAGCAAAGCTACAAAGAGTTACTGATACAAGATCTTATCCTGTCTTCTTTCCATGTTTTATGAGCTTGCTTGTGATATTCATGAGTCTGATGGGGTAATCAGTGATTGATCATTTTATTCCATTCTCAGAGCATACAATTAGTTTCTCAAATAAAGAATGCTTGTCACTTTCTTGTTTAGGCAATTAAAAAAGCAAGTATTTCAAGCTTCTGTGCTTCCTCAGTTTCTTACATATAAAGTATTATGTTGTCTACAATTTCTGTGTCTTTAAAGGAAAATGTTTCCTTTTTCTTTGTCATTGTATTTCCATCTAGAATTCCCAAACTATTTATTCTTTCCATCAAATCTAACGCATATCCAGCAGTATTGCACACTCTGTCATTCTTGCCATTGGTGTCAGTTTTTCCAGGTTAGTGGTCCAAATCTTCCTTCTCAACTTCTGTCCCATTACCAGATAATACTTTTCTCTATATATGTCTATATCTGAATGTATTGTATGGATCTAAATGACCATTACATAGCTGTTTGTACTCTGACTTTTGACTCTCTGCGTGTTTACACTAAATTTCTTCTGAAATAATACTCAAAAGCCACCACACTTAAATAGATTATTGTGTATTTATTCTGAAATTTGAAATCTGAATATGAAACTGAATCAGAATCTGATCTAGAAATCTGCTTTGATACCAGAGTTGTGTTCCATATCTGAAACTACCAAAGTCTAATCTGAAACTCTTGAGAATCTGCTCTGATATTGCTAATGACATATTCCATTTTTTTTGGGGTTTTTGTACAGCTAGATATATGACTTATGGATTGACAAACAATAGACCACTTTGTAAAGTTTAAACAGTAGGCATTACTTTCAAAATGTCGTACTGACTTATAATTGCAACTTTTTTCAAAATTATTTATAAGGCCTGATTCAACATGCTTTACAAATTTTCTAGTCTTGAGCTATGTTGTTGCTTTATTGCCTCAAGGATCATTTTATTATCTTCCATTTGGCGTGCAACTTTCCTTAAGAGTTGATTCAGATACTATTAATAAAGTTTTAAATAGTAAAATCGGATATATCAAATTAATTTGCTAATGCAGTTTTGTTCTTGTCATGATTTGATGTCTATCAGCCTTTGTTCCCAGGTGAGAATTCTGTGGATCAGTTAGTTGAAATCATTAAGGTATGTAATTTCTTGACCTTCATTTTGAAAATTTTGCTTTCAAGCTTAGATCATGTATGAGGCTCTTTCTTTGAAAAATGGTGTTTGCAGGTGCTGGGAACACCAACTCGTGAAGAGATCAAGTGTATGAATCCAAATTACACAGAGTTTAAATTTCCTCAAATAAAAGCTTATCCATGGCACAAGGTAATTTCAAAATATAATTTTTACCATATGCAATTCACATGGCTAGGATGTGCCTATTTTTCATGTTTTGATGGAATTGGGCTGTCTTTTCTTGGCATATCCAAACCGAGTTGCAAGATATAATTTTCTTACCTATAAAAAGTTTTGAATTATGATTATTCTATCACAATATTTGACTTGAATTTTTCTTTTACAGGTATTTCATAAAAAAATGCCACTGGAGGCTGTGGATCTTGTATCAAGGCTGCTTCAGTATTCTCCGAATTTGCGATGCACTGCTGTAAGTTCTTAATACCATATGCAAAGCAACTTGAAACTTTTAATATGAATACAATATTATCAAAACATTATTCAAGTGAGATTAGATATTATATGTATAATACAACAACATCAACAAAGTGTGAAAACTAAAATCCAGATACTACATACAAAATTTTCTGTATTAATAACCATTGTTATTGCTTTTCTTGGCCATGAGTTGTACCGATTGAATCTCCCTTACACATATTTCCTAGTCTGTGATACATATTTGGATTACTTGCCAGATATAGTTTGTATTGTATCCTAGACCTTTCAAAATTTGTTGCCTGTTTTAGATACATATGCCTTATCTGTACATGTATCTGTGTCCATGCAGTACTGGCTGTGAGTTACTAGCATAAGTGAGGCTATTTGCCTTACCTGAACATGGAAAATTGGCCTCATACCATTTGTAGATTTATTATATGGTGGTGCTGTTGAAAGCTGCGTTTAAAATGACAAGTTACTATTTTTGCACAGGCATATGATATGCACAATTGCAATGCTATAAAAATCTGGTAGGTTCAAGATGAGGCTGAGCTTGCTAAAGTTAGTAATTTCATAAAGATTTAGGGAAAAGAAAAAATTCAAAGCCTATGCAACATAAAATTTCATACATAATCATAAAATGGACTGTATGCAATAAAATAATTACCTGAAACATCAAAAAGAGATACTTTTCAGTACTATCACCTTTTCAAATTTTGATGTCATATTTGATATGTCACGATACATCTATAGCCAAGGGTCTAGTCTGAAATGAAAATGTAATACTGAAATATCAAACTTGCCACACTTTCTAACTTCAAATTTAAGATCAATTTCAACACGTACTTCAAAGCATGCTTGTGCAAGAAGAGAATTGCTATCCTCATTTGCCAAAGTAATATGTGCTCATAGGTTCATTTACTTTTGTGAAAGGAGAAGGGGAAGGATAGGGAGAGGGTGGAAAGAATTTCAGATGTATCATATCACCAACTAGCCATCCCAATAAAGGTCAAAAAGTTTATTCTGGACAAAGGGGTGAGGGAGGATAGGAAAGGCATTTTAAATGTATGGCATCCATTATTGCCTGTAATGTGAAAAAGTATAGTATAATATGTATATGTAGAGGGTGGATTGGAGGAGCATTTAAATTTTATTACATCTTTTGTTGGCCGTCCCTTTAGAAATTTGTAATAGGAACTGAATTGAATGGAATTAACACATTACACAAATGTTTAGCAATGGAAAATAAATATAGCACTCATAAAAGAAAAGAAAATGAAAAGTATGATGAGGTGCCTATAAGCACTAATAATTTTTCTCACTAATAATTATGATGAGGTGCCTATAAGCACTAATAATTTTTCTCACTAAAGAATAATGGATCTCTGATGTACAAATGGTTTGGTGAGTGGGGTTTAAATACCACCCACAATACAATATACATATCCCAATAATGGTCAAACCAACCCATCACACTAATAATACAATGATCACCTTGTAAGGTGAAGATGGACCCATAGGTCAAATACAAAATACAATCTCAGCTGTAGCCTCAAGTGAAGATTAATCACATCTCAACATCCCCCCTTAAGTTGATTGAGGGGCCACAAAGAGAGACCTTATAAAACATCCCTCTTTAAGGGAAACTCTCCCATTTCAAGTCGATCCTGCAACCTAAGAAAAGTCACCTTGGGCATGACCTTGGTCAGGATGTTTGCAAGCTGATTTGCTGAAGGCATATACATCGACTCAAGCAATTGTCATGAATGCAGCTAATTTTTGTAGTGCATTAAAAGCTCCATCTGCTAGGTCCCCTGATGATTCATTGGATTGTAAATCAACTATATAATACTTTGATTATCACAAATAAGAGTGATGGGGCCATTATGAGGAAGATCAAACTGCTTGAGAACTATCAACATACACCAAAGATGCTTAGCAGGCTGATTAGCTCTATAATATTTTGCCTATGTCGAAGACAAAGATATGGTAGTCTGTTGCTTTGAACACAAAGAAACGGGTCCCAAATCCAAGAAAACAAGAAGCCAATGGCGTACTCATGCTCATCAAGTTTGCCAACCAATCTGCATTAGAGTACCCCTACAATACAAGGGAAGTTTCATTGGAATAATGAATGCCCATTTGAACAATACCCTTGATGTACTGCAAAATTTTCTTGGCAGCCTCCCAATGACTCATGAGAGTTGTGCATGTATTCGGAGCACAAGTTGTTGGCAAGTGCTTTGGAAGATTTCTTTCCAAAGACTGACAGACAATAGTGTCAAATAAGAGAGTGGAGCAATTAGCATCTAGCTTCAACCTAGAAGCAAAGGGGGTGCAAGTCAACATACAATCTTCCATTTGAAAACTCTGGAGTAGGTCCAAAGCATGAGATGCATAGGTCCATCTTGCAAATGTGTGAGGCACAAGAGCAAATGACTTTGTGTAGTTATAGTTCCCTCCTACTAAGAATACCTCGTACAAAGCAGGCCTTCTGAATCTGACCAGAGAGAGAGAGAGAGAGAGGCAGCTCATGCAAATGTGTGAGCCACAAGAGCAAATGCCTTTGTGTGGTTATAGTGTTCCTCCTACACCTGGGTTTGATCATTCCCCACCTGCATAGCATCCTCTTGCTTAGGACAACCCTTGGCTTGAGTGTGGGTGGTAGGATCTCTAACATCATCCACCTTGCTCAACAAAGCACGGAGGGGGCGGGCTGGGGGGGTTTTGATGTTGTTTTTGCTGCAATATGGGGCTTAGCATCCTGAATATGAGTCCAAGGCCATTTGGGCATAGGACGATCTTTAAGAGGAGTCACAAGAGGCGAGAACTCATCAATAGAAGCAACATTGAGAACTAAAGGCACCACTAAATAATTATAATCTAAAGATAAATTCTAAACTGTAGCACAAGAATGAGGATCGACCTCCTCAACCAATGAGCTAGGGAAAGGAGGATCAGCCATAGTATCAAAGGTAATGAACTGATTGGAAGATATGCAACCATCACCATTATCCAAGGATTGAAAAACAACAATCACTTGACTCGAAGAGGAATCATAGCTAGGTGGTTGAGTACAAGTACCAACAAGAGCCAAATGAGCTGGAGAAGGAGCAACAAAGAGTTGAAAGAGGCCCAAAAGATCTTGAAAATCGAATTTCCTCGAACTCAATTCATGCCTAGTTATGACATCTTGGATAGTTGGATCAAATAGGTGATATGCCTTTGACTACTTACTATACACAACAAGAATGCATTTATGAGTCTGGCTGAAGTTTGTTCTGCGTATCCATAGGAGTATATGCCTAAGCCATGGTGCAAAATATCTTGAGGTGTGAATCTGAAGTTCTTTCTGCTGTTCAATAGGAGTCATATGCTTCACTGCATCGGTTGGTGTCCTATTGATAACATATGCTGCAGAAAACAGTGCTTCACTCCAAAACTTGGGTGTCATGTGTTTGGGATGTATGATAGAACCCTATTCATTTGCTCAACAACTCCATTTTGTTGAGGAATGCAACGAACCATTCACTGCCAAGTAATACCATGAGGTGTGAGAAAATACTTAAATGCCATTGCTATTAAAATATTTGTTGCCATCTGTCCTTAGGTATTTGATCTTCTCCCTACTCTGATTTTCTGCAAACACCTTGTATTTTGTGAAATTTGCAAAGGCTTGGTCCGTGAATTTGATAGTGAAAATCCATTAAAAATTGGAAAAACATCAATAAAGCTGAAAAAATGCTTGTTCCCCAAAAGTGAAGGATTTACCATTAGGTCCAGAAATGTAACTATGGTTAAGCCCCAAAGGTTGAGAGGACTGACGAGCTTTTGCTTTATGAAAGGACTCCCTATGATGCTTCCCCAGAAAAGTATTCTGCAATTTCCATCAGGTAGATTGATTGATGGAAATCCATCAACTGTAGCAAGATGAGTGATATGTCCAAGGATCCATAATTGGTGTGCCCTAACCACTGATATCAATGCTCATTGATGTCATTGGACTTAGCCACCATAGCAACAAACCCTTTCCGTGCGGAAGAGGGGAGGAGCCTCACCAAGCTTATACGTTGGATTTGACTCATGACAATATCTAAAACAACTCTGAAATCATCATTAATATCCTTGATTACCCATTGATTTAAACAAAATTCCACCTATGTGTCAGTGTGAGTGATGTTATAAATAGAAAGAAGAACACTTGGAACATGAAGAACTTCTCCAAAAGCAGAGGAACCAGTAGTCACAACATCACAGCTGAGACAGGCAAGGTTGAATCATCACCAATCATAACTCACTTTTGGTTGTGATGTGCACTATATTTGGCAAGAAGATGGCAAAGCTTAGTCATATGCTTTGTAGCTTTGAAATCGACAATCCACACTTGAGTCAATGAAGAAGAACAATATGCTGAGTGCATGGCCACATGTGCACTATGTGCGATACTGCCCGTCATCTTATTCCTATGTACCTTCAAGAAAAAATTTGCTGCATGCAAGTTTCCTAGCTATATCCTCGAGCTTTTGAATCTGTTCAAGACAAAATAGGGTTATGACCCACCACTTTACAAAACCCACAAACTAGTTTCTATGTGCTTTGCTCGAGAAATCTTTGCACCCGAACCTCAAGTGAAAGCTTCATTATTAAAGAACTCGCAAGTATTCTATAAAGTGATGGCTCTTTGGGTTTCTCCGAAACAAATGAATTGTTGTGAAAGGCAATTTGAGGAATTACCAACTCTGAATTTATCAGGCTCTTGCATAGATTTGAATTCAAGATAGCAAAATAGGACTTGTAGAGTTTGAAAACCTGTGCAATTTGAGAAAAAAAAGGGCCAATTTTGCTTGTGTATGAAGAAAATATAGCCTTCAAAAGTTGACCCTTAAAAACAATCCCATATTGATATTTTTCAATTTTGAAAAACATTCAGTAAGCGACACAAATCCTAACAGATTGCAGCTTTTTATTGACTGTCGACGCATATGAATATGAATAAATTGTTATTTTTTCATTGACCTAGGTGCCATAACGGCTGCAGTGAGAGCCATGTTAGTCACCAAGGTCCACTAGTAGGGTGAAAAGTGCCAAATGCAACACAAGCCACAACAATGAACAAGTGAGTTTGCCAACAAAAAGCACGGCCTCCACTCCTCAATTCATGCAATTGGAATTTGCAAGGGAGTTTGCCAACAAAGAGCACGGCCTCCACTCCTCAATTCATGCAATTGGAATTTGCAAGGGAGTTTGTCAACAAAGAGTACAACTCGTGTGGGCCTAACAGAAAGACTTTGGAACTACGAATAGGAGGTTCAATGTTCGAATTCAATGGGGGCTAGAGTTGTACACCATACTTTGGTAACTGGAGTTTGGTTGGATAAACATATATTGGGTAAATAACCTCTATGAGGGTTGTCTTATATAACCTAATGGTGTCGTGGACGTTAAAACTACTTTACCTTTACCTTTATGTATCAAACCACTTGCATGCCCTTTCAATCTCAAAATTGATGTCCTAGAAATTTGTCAAAATGCTGAACTAACCAACCACCAAAACAAATATTTTTCCACACAATTTTCAACCATGCTGATTGTTTCCTGCAATTCTTGATGGTTGGTCTTGTACAATTGTTCTCTAGACTGGGGAACTTCAATTGACTTTCCTCGTTTGAGCAGTGGGAGAATCGAGGGAACTTGTAAGGAACGCTTCTTTGGACTATAAAGGTGTACTCCACAATACACTGGATTTCGCCCAAAAATCCATTGATATTTGGGGATGTCTTAGTGATGTCCAACATCATCTTCAATCCGTAAGATGCCTAATACCCTGCCCTTTCAACTACAGTATCCTGGCAACAAAAAAATAAGAAAGGATGAAGAAAAAGAGTTTTTTAGAAAAACTTTAAAAGATAAACTAGGGATTTTGGAATTTCTGCAAAATTTGATCCTAATTGTTGGTCCATACTTGCTCCTCGAGAAACATGTCCCCATTACCTGCTGTTGCAAGTGAAAGACAACTAAATATTTAATTTGCTTAAAGGGAATCTAATGCTTTTCAGAAAACCCTAAAAAAGCAATGCCAACCCAAGAAATCTTTGCTTCAGAAGCTCTCCTTTGAAAACACACTCCCTCTAGAATTGCTACTACAAAAGATCAAATATCGAACTTCTGTATCAATTAATGGCAATTCACACCTGCTTTGGCACCATGTAGAAATCTGTAATAGTAACCTAATCGAATGGAATCAACGCATTGCTCAGTGTAGCACAGTGAAACTTTTCCACTATTGAAGGAACATAAGAACTAAATGACAAATATTGTTAACAACTCACCATTCAACATAAATACACAAGAAAGATCAGAGACAAAAGATTATGAGGAAATGGACATTTTCATTGATATATTCAGATTATGAACAAAAAACTTATCATGAATACACAATGAACAGCAAAGTCTGTACATGTACTAACCTCACAATATGTGTCAATGGCATACTACTACAGCAATATGTCAGAATCAAAATGTAAGGGGCCTATATATAATGCAGTCCGGCAGGGGAGGTAGTTGCATAACTGTGCAACTTCCTCATACCTGTCTGGCAACTACCCACTGTGACGCTTACATGACAATTCATTATCATCTATAATACCCGCACATCCTGACAACATTTTGCCATTTAACACAACATGGTGGCACACTTGCTGTTTAACACAACGTGTCGACATAATGACAAACACTTTGTGTGCCAACTATTTATTACTTTGCAAAATGACAAAACATCTATACAATCAAAATTGTTTGCGTACTCATGTCCGTACGCATCTGTTTACGCTCGAGGTGCTGCTTGAGATGGTGTCACGTTAGAACTAGCGGCTACATCCTCCCCGCTAAATTGGTTAATGTCCTCGTCGACAACCGTCGCTGATCCTGGGGACTCAGCTGCTGGGGTGGTGTCAGCTGTACTCGAATAGGTTCTGCTTCCAGCCCTCGAACCTGTGACTTCAAAGCTTCTGTCTCATATTTCAACCTTTGAGCATAGGCTTGATATCGCGTCCACTGAAAACTGTAGTAATGTGACTTCTTCAACTCCTCAAGCCTTGCTTTCAATTCTGCATTCTTCTTCTCCCTTGCTGTGAGCTGCTGGTCCTTTGCTGAAATCAGCTGATCACTGGCTGCAATCTCCTGATCTTTGGCTGCAAGATCCTGCTCCCTCACCAAATTTTCTTGCCTCAGCTGCCCAATCTGCTGGTCCTATTCTTCATTTCTTTTATTCAGCCCTTCCACCTCCTGTTGCAACCTGGTTAATACTTCTTTGGTCTCCTTTACCTGCTGAAGCTCTTCCTCCATCTCCTTCATTTGGAGTGCCTGTCGTCCCACTTTCATCTGCATACTATTTGCCATTTCGTGGAACATTTCCAGTCCAACTATCATCCACTGAATCAGATATGCCAAGTAATTCATTCTGGCATACATGCACTCCAACTCTGGCGTCAGTTTAATCTTCTTAATTGTCACAAGGGTAGGATAAGTGTCAACTTATCCTCAGCAATATAAATCCTGAGTGGGTGGCGGTACAAAACTCTTATGCCCTCTGGCAGCTCCTTCAATCCATTCATGTTGTATGTTGCTACCCTCACCAAGCTCCAATGGCTGAATCTGCTGCAACTCTGTGAGCTTCTTCATTCTTTCTTTGTCTTGTGCCCAGTTAGTCAACCTGGTTAGCTCTGGTTCTACTCTCATTGTTCACAATCGCCAATCTCCAAGGACACCTGTACAGAATTCACTACGTGCTCTTTCCATCATGCCATCTGCTAATTTATTTTCGTGCCATATATTAGGGGCTGCCTCAAAGTAGGCATCTTGATGATCATATGTTCTCTAGAGTCACTCTCTCCTCCTGACACAACATCTTGTTCTGTTGTCTCCTGCTTATTCTTCCCACCAGTTTCTCCTTTTGCCTCTTTTCCCTTTGACTTTCCTTGCATGGGTGGTTGTTATTCTGCTTTTGGCATATCTTTGTCACCACTGCTTGACTTGATTGGCCTGTCTCCATAACAGTACATGTTGATGCAATACCCTTTCCCATTCTCTGTGTACAATGGCTGAGGCTATCTCCATAGGTGCTTCTTCCAAAGGCAGGGAAGCACACTGTGCCACTTAGTGATGATACTGTTGCAATGGTGTACTGGCAAAATCCTTCTGCTGAAATGGAGGCGTTTTTACCATGTCATCCCCCAAGTTTGTCACTATGCCTCCTCCATATAACCCAGGTGTCCCTTGATCAAATCCTGGAGGCATCTCCATTTCTTTTGTGGCTGTTGTGTTCAGTGCTTCCAAAGTGGCATTAGTCTCCTAAATCTCCTCTTCAACCTTGTCCACTATGATCTTTTCTGGCTGTGCCTGCGTAACTGATTTCTTCGCTCTTTGTTGTGCTTTTCCAGTCTCCTATGCAGCTGATTATTTTGTCTGTTGATCTCCTCCTGTAGCCTCCGGTCCTGTCACTAGTCTATCTCCTCCCACAATACCTTCTTGTGCAGTTTCGTTTCCAGTTTGTGTTGAGCAATGTAGCTCGGATAGGAACTTCTTGCACAGGCTTCAGTATGAACGTGCTAGAAGTTGTTCGAGACATTTCTAATTCTATTTTAAATTTCAATTAAGTGATTTTCTATTTTTAAGTTCACTTAAGTTATTCTATTTTGTAATTCACTTAAGTGATTCTATTTTGAAATTCACTCAAGTGATTTTCTATTTTTAAGTTCACTTAAGTGATTCTATTTTGTACTTAAAGTGATTCTATTTTGAAATTCACTTAAGTGATTTTCTATTTTTAAGTTCACTTAAGTGATTCTATTTTGTACTTCACTCAAGTGATTCTATTTTGATATTCACTTAAGTGATTTTCTATTTTTAACCTTACATCTCAAGATGAGATGAGATCTAATCTTAGGATTAGAGAGATTAGGGTTACCTTTTTCAAGGATAAAAGGAGAAGATCAAGAGTGTTTTAGATACACAGACACAGAAAAGAATGGGAGGAGAACAAATTGCAGAAGGGAAACTACAAGCTTAGGAGGAGAAGAACAGTGATTGCTGGCTAGAAAAGCAGCAAGAGAGCAGAAGTGTTCTGCTGTAGCTGTAGCCTATTTTATTTGTAATATTTCAGGTTCAGAAATATATTTAACTTGTGCTGTGCATGCTGTTTATGTTTTCCAGCCATCTGTGTGACTGTTGCATGTTTGAATAAATTATTCTCAGATCTGATTTATTTTAAAATAACATAGGACAGCAGTTATCTAGGGTTTGGAAAATTTACATGGTATTAGAGCTAGGTTCTATGATTGAGATCCTCAAGGGTTTACAACAGTAGATCACTGCTGGATATTAAGGAAAAAAAAACAGCAGTTAGGGTTTCATTTTTTTTTTGGCTTGAAGGACTAAGCTTATTTGCAGGACTGTTTTTTTTGAGTCATTAATATTTCAGCAGTTAGGGTTTCAAGCAAATAAAAAAAAACAGTTAGGGTTTCAAGCAAATAATAAAAAAAAAGCAGTTAGGGTTTCATATTTTTTTGGCTTGAAGGACTAAGCTTATTTGCAGGACTGTTTTTTTTCAGTCATTAATATTTCAGCAGATCTCAGAAATGGCAGCAGCTAGCCTCAGATTTGAGGATAGATTGGTAGGTACCTCCAATTTTTTGCCCTGGAAAGTTAGGGTAATGTTCTTATTGGAAGAGAATGATCTCTGGGATATTGTCAAGGCTGATGTGACTTTGCCTATAGATCCGCAGGAATTGGCAGCTCACAAAAAGAAGAAAGTGAAGGTCAAGCGGATGATCTTGGATGCAGTGAAGGATCACCTGATTCCTCACATATCCGAGAAGACTAAGGCAAAGGAGATGTTCGATGCCCTGGTTAGCCTCTACTAGAGCGAGAACATAAACAGGAAGATGATATTGCGGAACAAACTCAGATCTATGGAGATGACCAGATCTGACACCGTTACCAATTACCTAATGAAGATCACACAGATTCGTGATCAATTGGCAGCAGTAGGGGAGAAGATTGAAGACACAGAGTTGGTGAACGTGGCGCTTAATGGTTTCTCATCTTCATGGGAACCACTTGTCAAAGGCATTTGTGCTCGTGAGAACCTTCCCAAATTTGAGAAATTGTGGGATGATGTCATCCAGGAGGAGACTCGGATGGAGTCAAAGGCCAGCAAGAAAGGTGGTGACGATAACCTAGCTCTTTTTGGGCAAACCAAGAAGGGCAAAGGTAAAGGACCCAACAAGGTTGAGGTAAAGAATGAGGAGTCAACCTCACAGTCAGGGAAGAAGGACTTGAGCAAGATCAAGTGTTTCATTTGTCATAAGCACGACCATTATGCATCATAGTGTCCAGACAAGAAGGACAAAGGGAAGCAACAGCAGATGCAGGTAGCTACCTCTGCAGAAACTCAGATGAGTGAGTTTGCTGCCAAATTCGAGAAGGATTTCTCATTGGTCTCTTGCCTTTCTACCAGAACGGTTCCAAGGAATGCTTGGTATGTGGATAGTGGGGCATCTCGGCACATGACATCAGTCCGACAATGTTTTACCAGTCTACAAGAGCAGGATTCAGGGGTTCAGGTTGAGCTTGGTGATGATACCAAATATCCAGTTGTAGGAATTGGTACCATTCCTTTTCGACTCCAGTCAGGGAAATCTTTAGACTTTGATGTTTTGTTTGTTCCAGGTCTCAGGAAGAACTTGCTTTCAGTTTCGGTTATGGAGGATAAGGGTTATGCAATGGAGTTCAAGAACCAACATGTCCTTATTAGACCAAAAGAATCTAGCCCAAAAATAGCACAAGTAATAGGGGTTAGAGAAGGTAGTCTATACAGGTTGCAAGGTGAACCTGTTCGAGCCCTAGTTCATAGCAATAACAACTTGTGTGATTTGTGGCACAAGAGGATGGGGCACTTGCATCATAGAGTGTTGCCTATTCTGAGGGAGATAGTCACAGGTCTTCCAGAGTTCAAGCATTGAGCAACAGGGAGTATGCAGAGGGTGCACGCTTGGCAAGCATGCCAAGGCTGTTTTCCCAAAAAGTGAGCATAGGTCTAAGAAGATACTATTTCTAGTACATTTGGATGTTTGTGGACCGATGTCAGTAGCATCAGTTTCAGGTAGCATGTACTATGTTCCCTTTATTGATGGTTTCTCTCGCAAGACATGGATCTATTTTTTAAAGACCAAGGATGAAGTCTTTAGCAGGTTTCAGGAGTTCAAAGCTCTAGTTGAGAACCAGACAGAGAAGAAGATCAAGGTCTTGAGATCAGACAATGGGGGTGAGTATACCTCCAAGGAGTTCGATGGTTTCTGCAAGCGAGCGAGGAATCAAGAGGGAGCTGAATGTTCCATACAACCCACAACAGAATGGGGTTGCAGAGCGAAAGAATCGATCCATCATAGGGGCTGCTAGGGCCATGATTCATGACTAGGGCTTGCCAATGTTTCTTTGGGCAAAAGCATGCAACACAACAGTCTACATCCAAAACAAGTGTCCTCACAGGATCTTGGAGGACAAGACACCAGAGGAGGCTACATCCAAAACAAGTGTCCTCACAGGATCTTGGAGGACAAGACACCAGAGGAGGCATTCACTGGTGTGAAACCAAAGGTGAGTCATTTCCGCATCTTTGGATGTCCAGTTTATATCCATGTTCCAGTAGAGAAGAGGACCAAGTTGGAGCTCTCCAGTAGGAAGGGTTTATTTGTAGGATACAATGAGACTTAAAAAGCTTACAGGGTTTATATTCCAGAGAAGAGGAAGATAGTAGTGAGCAGGGATGTAAATTTTGAGGAGGACGTTGCATCCAGGAAGTCCCATGAGCCTATTCCAGTGATAGAGAATGATGAGCAAGAAGCTCCGAATTGAGCCAGGGTCACCAAAGACACCAGTGGTTTCCAGTTCAGAACAACAACCTTCAGGTGAGGAGGTGGAGACATTAGCCCCTTCCAATTCTATCAGGAGACCTCAATGGCTTACACAGACATTGAGGTATGCTGAGGAGTATGTTGAGGCTCCTAGCAGCATGATTAGGGAGAGCAGACCTCCAAGGAAGTTTTCAAGCTACATGGCATTGATGAGTAACATCATAAATTCAGAGCCTACTAGTTTTCAGGAGGCAACAAACCAACAAGTTTTGCGGGATGCCATGGTGGAGGAGTACACCTCTATCATGAAGAATGATGTTTGGGACATAGTGCCAAGACTGGAGGGGAAGTTAGTTGTGAGTTCCAAGCGGCTCTACAAAATTAAGCATGCCGCAGATGGTAGCATCGAGAAGTTCAAGGCAAGGTTTGTGGCGAGAGGGTTCTCCCAGAAAGAGGGAGTGGACTATGAGGAGACCTTTGCTCCAATTGCCAGATACACTTCCATTAGAGCAGTTATGTCTTTAGCTTCATCTATGGGATGGCAGATTCAGAAGGGAGCCGTAAAGCTCCAGTATATTCCCACAAATCAACAGTTAGCTGATATTCTGACCAAGCCCTTAGTGAAAGGGAAGTTTGAAGCATTGAGAGACAAACTTGGATTGGTGCAGAATTCCTTCCTCGCTAAGAGGGAGTGTTGAGAAATATAGCTCGGACAGGAACTTCTTGCACAAGCTTCAGTATGAACATGCTAGAAGTGGTTCGAGACATTTCTAATTCTATTTTGAAATTCACTTAAGTGATTTTCTATTTTTAAGTTCACTTAAGTTATTCTATTTTGTAATTCACTTAAGTTATTCTATTTTGAAATTCACTTAAGTGATTTTCTATTTTTAAGTTCACTTAAGTGATTCTATTTTGTACTTCACTTAAGTGATTCTATTGTGATATTCACTTAAGTGATTTTCTATTTTTAACCTTACATCTCAAGATGAGATGAAATCTAATCTTAGGATTAGAGAGATTAGGGTTACCTTTTTCAAGGATAAAAGGAGAAGATCAAGAGTGTTTTAGATACACAGACACAGACGCAGAAAAGAATGGGAGGAGAACAGATTGCAGAAGGAAAACTACAAGCTTAGGAGGAGAAGAACAGTGATTGCTGGCTAGAAAAGCAGCAAGAGAACAAAAGTGTTCTGCTGTAGCTGTAGCCTCTTTTATTTGTAATATTTTAGGTTCAAAAATATATTTAACTTCTTCTGTTCACGCTGTTTATGTTTTCCAGCCATCCGTGTGACTGTTGCATGTTTGAATAAATTATTCTCATATCTGATTTATTTTAAAATAACATAGGACAACAATTATCTAGGGTTGGAAAATTTACAGTTTGTACAAGTGATGTTTCAGGTGTTCCTCTGTCAATCCTCTCTGCCACAACTTGCGCAACTGCCATAGGAGGTTCCACAATATAGGTTTGGCCCTGCAATTGGATTTGGTGTCCAACCACAATTTTGATTGGGCCTCTCTGTGTCTACTGTTGCTGTGCAATGCTTCCTCCTTGCACAACCTATTTTGTTGGTGGGTTTGCCTTCCCACCACTTCCTCCAGTGGCCCTAACTAGTTGAGCTAATGATGACCTTTGAGGAGGTATTAACTATCTATACTACCTGTTTTTGTGGTTGAGGTTGCAACTATTGCTGTGACTGTTGCTTTTGCTGTTCTAATTGCTCCAAGTTAGTTACGGTGATGCTCTTTTTGCTTCCTTCCAGCTCGGACTCCTTCATCAATGCGTCCATTCATCACCATTGTCTTCTTCCTCTTCGAATGAGGACTCCACTGATTGCACCACTGGTGCCTTGCTCTTCCTCGTCGCTGACTTCTTTCCTCCTTGCCCCGGGGTTTGCACCAACTCGAGCAACTATGGTCCATCTAAAAGTTGAAGGTACTCCATTTGCAATGTGTCAAGAAGGTTCCAACCTCAGTGTTTGGACCTTCTTCAATGTTGTTGCATCAAAGAATAGTGCAATGGCATGAAATGCCATTGAAAAGTTCTTCGTGATTCACAAGATGAAATTGTTAATGACCTCAACCAAATGCGTTGACCAAAAAATTATGGCATTGCCCATGATCCCTTGCATGTATGACACAAGCCAAGTGGGCATTTTCGAGGCTTGTTGTTCTCCTATTAGTCTCGAAATCATCACGTTCATCGCACACTTTAAACTACTGTCTTCAGATGTTGTCTCTTCAATCTACGACTGCCATTTTCATCAACATGCTAACTTCTTCAATTGTCAAGTTAGCATAATTATCCACAAATTTATGCAGTCTTAACGATTCTATTCCTTTGTTATGGGCAGGTCGATTGTTTGAGCTAGGTAGCCCAAATACTCTTTTGAAGTCGCTTGCTTCAAATGTCATGTGAACTTCTTTATTCTTAACTTTGATTTTACTCCTTGTCTTGTTTGTGTCGTAGTTCTTCAACATCTGCAACAAATATGGTTTGAAGAAGTCCTTGTTGAAATACAACACTTGCATGATGTAATGAAAACACACCTCGGGAAAAGCTGCCTTGAACAGGTTATGCGGATTCTCTGCCAATAATTCCATGAAAACTCCCTAATGCACGTCTTCTACATGATCTCAGCAAAGGGGATTTGCATCCTGTCTTTCTCCTTTGTCTTCTTCGGTGGAGACACTGTTTTCTCCTTCCCCTTGTCATGCTTTGTGCATCCTTGGCTATGGGTCAGGTGTCGAAGCCTTGGACCACAACTGTGAGCTGTCTCCTCTTAGTTGACGAGCAAAAGAGAATATGACCGACAAAGATGTTTGTGCAAGTGAAGAATGTGCCAACATGGAGCATGATGGAGGGGATCGCACAACATAATATAAGGCAGAGCAATTGGAAGGTAACACAAATGTGGGGGAGAGTGCCTAAAAGTGCCTAAGGACAGAGTCAAGCATAAGGGCAACCACAAGGGTGTGTGTCCAGGAGCTAGAGTTGACGCTCGTATATACATGAAGGAGATCTTGAAGCACAAGTGCAATAGGAGGCAACCGATGATTGTTTGCACAAGAGGAAGACCATTTATCGGACAAGAGTTCGTCAAGTGGAGGAGAATCCCAAGAGCAACAACAAGTATCATCACTAGTAATAATGGTTGCAACAATGAGCAAACATAAATGCCCCACGTTTACATGAGATGGGTAGGAGGATCCTGAACACCATATTGGAACATGTAAAACAATATGGCAAGCCAATGACATGATAGATAAAGATGCGTGGGTTCAGCTATTTCCAACAACATTAAGAGGAGTAGCCATAGATTGGCACCTGAAAAGAGAACAACCTTTCATTGATTGGAAAAACCTGAAAGAAGAGTTCAATAAACAATTCAAATTGCTTTATGATGACATGGAAATCATCAGAGAAATCTATGCCACCAAGCAGAAGAAGGAAGAAAACGTCATCATACAACTGTTGTGTTAAGGAGTTGATTGGCAAAATGGAAGTAAAACTTGTGGATGGACTACAAAAGAGATGGTTAATGGATGAATTACTTCCACGCTACAAGAAGAATATGAAGGTAGTTCCGCAAACAACTTATCAAGAGGTGTTCAACCATGCATTGAACCATGTAAGCAAGATGAACACGGGAACAACAGGTGGAAGTGCCAATCACAACAATGATGACGAATAGTTAGATAGTGACCGAGATGATCTCAATGCGACCATCTAGGCAGTGAGGAAAGACCTAGAGAGTATGATAGATGATGGCAAATCCAAGAAGGAGAAAAAGGACATTTGATGTTTAGTCTATAAGTTGGAAGGGCATATGAATGCCGACTTTCCTAAGAAGGCATATTGCAATATTTGCAAAGTGAGTAGACATGCAATTGCAGATTGCCCATTCAATATGAGAAGTGCACAACACTAGACGATGATAGTATAGGAGGAATCAAAGCATAAACCAAGCACTTCTAAAAGTGGATAAATGCAATGCGTGGTGCTTATTGTAATAATCACCCAGGAAGAAGACAATTGCAATCTCGTAGCAAGTCTAGTGGTGGTAGAGAAAACTGGTTGCAATATGATTTTGATGGTAGGTCGATCATGTAGTGTAGAAGATGTTAGGAATGAGGACATTTCTCATAAAATTGCACAAACACACCAAGTGGAGAGAGTGGAAATAATTCGACAATGATGTGTCGATGGTGTGGTCGTGGCAACCATAAAGAAGCAAACTATTTGAAGAAATCGAGAAGAAACAACTTGCAAAATGTCAATTTCATTAATATTGAAGAACCTCACGTGGGCAAACAAAAGGAGAAGCTTGTACTTGAAGTAATATTTGCACAAGCAAAAAAGTTGGAGGAGTATTCGGATCTTGCCAAGGAGAAGGGAAGATGGTAGGAAGCACATGCACATTTAGAAGAAGAAATGTCAAAGAACATCAATGGGAAGTAGAAGTTGAAAGAATCTATTGCAATGGAGGAAAATTCATCAACAAAACAGTTGGCGTTGCAAGTGTTGGAGTCAAACGTTTCAATTAAGATGTCCAACCTATTCTATACAGTATTGAAGCTCTACGCGATGGTAGGAGGGTTGACGCACAAAAATATGGAGACTCATCACCAAACTGCAACAAAACAAATAAGGACCAATACATAGACCCGACAATTCTGAAGATAAATGCAAGAAAGAAACCAACGTTGATCCATATCAAGTTGCTTGAACACAAGCTGACATTGGTGATTGTTGATGGGCATTCCAGTGTAAATGTTTTGCCTGAAAACATGTGGGACGCACCATTTTTATGTTGCTCAATTTTTGACTTATAGCGTGGACCAATATGGCATCAAGATGAAGGGCATACTGACTACGCAGAAGGTGAATATTACCAAACAAGTATTAATTTTGGACTTTGTGGTGATCGCCAAGCAAAAACCAACGTATGACGCATTGTTGGGCTCGGGGTGGTTACGCACGATGAAGGTTGGCCATAACTAGAGGAGGATTGACTGGCTTTTAAGAAAGGCTAGCACAAATATGTCATCAACATACCAATCCATTACAAAGGAGTTGGCATCCTTGAATGGATCTGGTGAGTCCTTGTCAAATGAGAGAGACAGGAGGAATGAATTGGAGCCAAATGAAGGAGTGCTAGAGTTGGAAGAGTGCATGAAATATGGACACTCAGACAACGAGTTGCTTAACTGGTAGATGGAAGACTATGAAGTTTTCTAGCTCACATGCCTGTGCATCAACACAAAAGAAGAAGAGGATGATGGACTTCGTAGCACTTACGAAGTTAGCAAATGTAGTCATACATCTCAACTTGCCATACAAGTTGAAGAGGAGATGTCATTTCCTTCAAACTTTGCGAAGTACAATGTTGACGATGTGCAAATTGATAAAAAGTCGGCATATTCTTTTGATGTGATGAAAGTGGCAGAAGAGCCTAACACTATCAAGTATGAAGGTCTAGAGATGGTGCAAGTAAATCTTGGCGAAAAGGATGAGGAGAATTTAGTTCCTTGTGGGGAATGATTGGGACCTAGTTTTAAAAGCAACAACTTTTAAATTTTTTATTCAGTACAATGAGGTCTTTGCATGGACATATAAGGATCTACAAGGGATTCCACCAGAGCTATGCATGCATTAGATTCCTTTGGTTCCGGGAGCACAACCCGTGAGGAGGCCGTGCAAAATGAATCCCAAGTGTGTATCCTCAATGAATGCAGAAATTGAAAAGATGTTGGATGCAAAGATAATTTTCAAAGTGATGGTGAGCGAATGTTTATCTCCCATTGTCATAAGTTTGAAAAAGGAGAGTAGTTAGATTCGCATCTGTGTGGGTTTTCAAAATTTGAATGCGGTGACGATCAAAGACCCATCCAATCCGTTTCACAGACTGGATTTTGGAAGAAGCAGCATGGCATGAGAGGAATTCCTTTTTGGATGGATTCTTGGGCTACAACAAAACCAATATCGCCATGGAAGATAGGGTGAAGATGACGTTCGTGGTATAAATGGAGTATATGCATATAACCAAATGCCTTTCGGTTTATGCAATGCTCCCATCACATTCCAAAGAATAATTTTGTTCATATCTGAGCAATGTGCAAGCTCAAAGTCTCTTTGGATAAGTGGTCTCTATATGGGAAGAAAGGAGCATCTGAAGGCATTGGAGGAGTGCATGATGTTGTGTATGAATGCTCGACTTCCACTAAACCAAAAAACGTTGTTGTTGGTGCCATATGGCAAGTTGCCAAGACGTGTGCAAAGATGGATTGAAGACCGATTACGACGTAAGTTTGCTAAAGCTGTTTTTTGGGGCATGTTGGGTACTATCAATGGTTCATAATTTTTTTTGCACAAATGTCACATCCTTTGGATGTGTTAATGGGAAAGGTGTCCCCTTTAGGTGGACGGAGGAGCACCAGTAGGCATTTGAGGAGTTGAAGGCAAAGTCGGGTTGCACACCCATATAGGTGTTTCCATATTGGGAGGAGTTTCATGTCCTTTTTGATGTGTCGAACTTCACAATTAGGTGCTTTGTGCCGCAAGAAGGACAGTTTGGGTTGGTCAGCCCGTTTACTTTGCAAGTCTATTGTTTTCAAGGGTGGAGAAAAACTACAAGACGACAGAGAGGGAAGTACTAGGGATGGTGTATGCGGTGTAGAAGTTCAAACATCTTGCTATCCCCTTTGCCTTCTATGTTGATCACCAAGCATTGTTGTATCTCATCAACAAGTTGACGATATATGGACGAGATAGACATTGGCTCATCATGTTGCAAGAGTTTGTGTTTTGATTGGTAGTGAGATCATGGAAGAAACGTGTGAATGTTGGATTAGATGCTCAGGATTCGTTTAGGTGAACCTGCAGAGGGAGGATTGGCGAACAAATTTCCTTATGCTTATTTGGCAGGGTTGGTGGCCCATCTTCTATTGCAACGCAAAAGAGTTTGTGACGATATGCGATACATGCTAGAGAGCCAGGAAGCTGCTGTGCTGGGACTTCATGCCCATTACACCCATCACAACTGCAATAGTTTTTTGAACGATGGGGTCTAGATTTTGTTGGACCACTAAAGACTAGTAGACGGGATGTAGGTACATTGTGGTGGTGATAGAATATTTGACAAAGTGGGTTGAGGCAAGGGCGTTGCCAAATAACTCCGCAAAGAGCACTACATGATTCTTGTATGAGCAAATAATTATAAGGTTCAGGGTGCCTCTTAAGTTGACAAGTGATCGTGGAGGCCATTTTGTAAATGAGATCATCAAAAGACTGACCATTGAATTCAAAATCCTTCATTCATTGTCTAGTCCATACCACTAGAGGGCAAACAGGCAAGCGAAAGGAAAGAAGGGAAGAAGAGTGGAGTTCTCGATAGCCAAGAGGAGATAGCTTAGGGTTGCGGTTTTGGACTCAAGACACTTGACCTAGAGCCGAGGATGCAATCAAAGAATGACAAGGGGAAGGAGAAAGTAGTGTCTCCACCACAAAAGATGAAGGGGAAAGACAAGATGCAAATCCCCTTGGATGAGATCACACGGATGATACCCACTGGGGAATTTTCGCAAAAGTGGTGGCACGAGAAACCCCATAACCTGTTGAAGGCAGCTTTTCGCAAGGCATGCGTGCATTACATCAAGGAGGTGCCGAATTTTGACAAGGACTTCTTTAAGCCATATTTGTTGCAAATGTTGGAGAAGTGTGGTGTTGATAGGAGTAAAATCAAAGTTGGTAATAAGGGAGTTCCCATGACATTTGAAGCAAGCGACTTCAAGAGAGTGTTTAGTATACCTGGCTTGAATAGTAGACCTGTCTAGAAGGAAGGAATAGAACCATTAACACTCCAGAAATTTGTAGATAATTATGTTAACTTAACCCCTCGAGAAGTTAGCAAGTTGATGAAAGATGGCAGTGTTGGATTGAAGATGCTGCAGCTGAACACAAATCAGCTTATGTGTGTGATGAATGAATATCCAAACTGTCAAGAGACAAGGATCCTCGGATATGTCCACTTGGCTTGTTGTGCGCCGTCCTTCATTGTCAAGAATGTCTCCCTTTGGTCACTTCATTCTTCTGTTTCAGGGTTCCACATGCGCGTCAACTCTGGTGACGAAACACCAACAATGTTGCTCTCTTTTGCGCGTACTTATACATCAACAACTTGTTAGTCATGTCCTTTTGTGTTGACACTTTGTTCGTCATGTATTTCGTCACGTTCTTGCTGTGCTTGATGTTGTGTGCGTCTTTGATTTCTTTGCCTTGACTCTTCTCTTGTTTGTCCACTTGTTGTCCATCCGCGTCCATGTCTCCCACGTCCACACATCGTATTATCTGCATTCATGTCCTTTCTCTTCAATTGTCACTGTGGTCATTGGTTCGAACTTAATATGGCAACAACACCAAATGTAGCATAGTGAGAGTTTTTGACTATTGAAGGAATGGAAGAACTAAATGACAACAATTGTTAACAACATTCATCATTCAACATAAATTCACAAGAAAGATCAAAGATAAAATATTGTGGGGGAATGCACATTGTCATTGATAAATTCAGATTATGAATAACAAAATTTATCATGAATTCACAATGAACAACATATTCTATACATGTATCAACCTCACAATATGTAGTGACAGCATAGATCAACGCTACTGCAGCAATATGTCAGCATCATTTCACAACATGTCTAGTGTACTCTCACCAAAACGTAAGAGGCCTATATATAATGCTATTGGGCAGGGAAGGTAGTTGGATGGCAATGTCCTCGTACCTGTTTGGCAACTACCCAGTAAGACCCATACATGACAATTCAATATTGTCTAACACACATCCGCATACTGACAACATTTCACCATTTAACACAACATGGAAACACCTTCGCCATTAACACAACATGGCGACACCCTTGCCATTTAACACAACATGGTGACAGTTTTTTTTTACATGGTGGATAACATGGTGACATAGTAACAAACACGTTGCGTGCTAATTATTTATTACTTTGCAAAATGACAAAACAACTATACAGCCAAAATTGTTTATGTACACATGTCCGTACTCATCCATCTATGCTCCCGATGGTGCTTGACATGGCGCCACATCAAAACTAGCTGCTACAGTCGGAAACTTAGCAATGGAAAATAAAGATAGCAGTCATAGAGGAAAAGTGCATGAAAGGTATGATGAGGTTCTTGTAGAAACCATTAATCTATCTTCCTAAAAGAATAATGAATCTCTCCAACCACTTTACAGATGGTTGGGTGAGTTGGGGGTATAAACATCACCCATGATACAATACACAGATGTCAATAACATTCAAACCGACCTATCTTTCGATCACATTAATAAAACAAGGATCACCTTGTAATGTGAACATGGACCTATTGCAAATACACACAACCACAATACAATGTGGCTATGGCCTCGTGAAGATTAACCACGTCTCAACAATTTAACATTAAAAACTAATGTTTAGTCTGGACAAAGGGATCAGGCAGGATATTGAAGTCATCTCAAATGTATTGCATCCACTTGTGGTTATTTTCTTTTAATTGGTTATATGGGATTGAAACAGGCACCACCTGTGCTACATCATGACCAACAATATTTTGGCAATTATGCATATATCGCCCGACAAGATTTGAACCCTGGTCTCCACCTTGGATGTCAACACCTTTAACAAGTTGTGCTCCTGCCATTTTGATCACTACTGGGTATTTGTTAATTGTATAAGTTAATATGTTTTGAAAGACGGTGGGTTGGGGAAGCATTTTAAATCATATTTGTGAGATTCGATCATGTTAGTTGGCAGTTTCTGTTTCCAAAATTAATATTATCAGCAATGTCTTGATATCCCCAACACTTAACTCCATTCTGCTTGCAGAGTGTGTCCTTTTAGATCCTCCAAAGTGTGTCCTTTTAGATCCTCCAATTCTCAGCTGTTTTGTTAACAGTTTTATGATCCCATGTGTAATTTTGGATTTGGCATGTACAATGTGGCACATGATTTTGCATGTGAAGCATTCTCCGACACCATTTTCACCTTCTCAGCCATCAATGTTAACTTTTTTTGAATTCTCCTTCCCATGTTTATGTGGCATTCATAATTTTGTTGGCGTGCTGTATCAGTCATTGTAATTAGCTCTTACCTGGTTCTAATTCTGCCAACTTTAACGTTCTAGACGTTATTGGGTGTTGGTTTAGGGAGGGGATGAGGGGGAATATCGTTCTTGTCAGGGAAGAGGGTCAAAGTCTGCATAAAAATGATCCTTGTGGGGAACACTAAAGTTTGTGGCATGTAAGATTCAATTGAGCTAGAAGGAAGAAGAGGAAAGGGAAAGCCACTTGGTATTGCACTGAATGCAAATCATGGACTCAAATTACAGTATGTGTGACTATAAATAACAAGGGCCCTTCTTGCGATGGAACCACATATGATCTTGTTGGAGGAAAAATGTGAGATTTTACTCTTACTGAAGCGTACAACATGGAATTTCATGAAGTTGCCAATAAAGTAGTATGAAATTTTTCCTTTGGCAATCACATTCCTTCTGATGTCACTTGTTTTCATTTTTAAAAGGATCTTCGTAAGGGAGATTTAGTGGTAGACCTTTTATATGCCTTTACAAGGATCACAAACTCGGGACATGAATATTTCAGAAATGAGAAAAGGCCATTCAAAATATATATTTGCATGGAAAAAATAAAGCAAATTTGGCAGTATGTTATTCATAACTTGGTGGAAGTAATTATTTATGCAGACATAGACATTCAGTGGTATGTTTTTTTTTTTGATTTTTTGAATTTACATGGTGGAATCGGTAGCCGCCACGAATCTGGGCAGGCTGTCCAGCTTTTATGGCCGCCACAGTATTCTGCGCAGTCCGCCCCAGAAGCCGCCACACAGATCTTCGCGCAGTCCGCCCCTATAACCACCATGCCACAATCATTTTAAACCTTTTACGCCGCTGAAAGCACCAGGAAAGGGACAAGCATTCAGTCCGGCGAGGCCCGAGATTTGAACCTTGGACCTCCGCCCCCCTTATGGGGACATTCAGTGGTATGTTGAGGCAAGTATCTTATTCTATTGCCAGGCATCATCATAATACCTTCATCACGAAAGTTAAGACTTTTCCGTCTCCTGAAATAATGCATCAGGAGGTCATTTGGGCGTATACATGTTCACAAGAGTAAATTTGTACAAATTGTGTTTTACAATCATATCTATATTACCAGACTTGCAGTAAAGAGAACTTCATGTTGCACAATGATAACAAGCATGAACAGAGGGGATCCATAAATCAGATGGGGACTTGCCAGGTTGCTTCTGCATCAGCAAGGCTGTTGGTGTATTTAGATTTCAGTCCAATGATTGAGTTACCCATTTTTAAAGCAGGTAGGGTACACAACTCTATCAGAATCACAGGTGGGTTTAAACTAGACTAGAACTTTGGAAAATCTCGTGGAGCATCTATCACTCATTCTATTGAATGCAGTCGCTTTGGTAGCTTTTCTTTGTTTAACGTAGATAAAGTAGGACTGGATTGGACAATCAATCACAACGGATTTGTTCCAGCTCCTCTAGTTGGTTAAGCTATCAAAACGAACCCCATGTTAGTTTTTGACTAATAGCAGCTAATTGCCTTCCAAAGCCAGAAATGGAAGGGATCAGTTGGAGATCGCAGTGCCCTGGCAGTGGATTTGTCTTACGTCTCCTTTTATTTTGGGAAGAAGGTGACAAATCCTGTGAATGTTCTGCACACGTGCTATATTAGACAAAGAAGAAATCTTATAAAGGAAGGTTTGTTTTAGTCAAAAGTCACAGGACAAACCCGGTATGATAGTACTTGACAAGTACTATTTTCTTGGCTCTACAATGACCTGGCATAGTCAGTCAAACCATATTTACCCTATTGAATACATTTTAACACAAGGTTTGTATGATGAATACCTACCAATATTTACTAAGTATGCAAATTCTTGATAAGAATTGGAAGATACATGGAAAAGTACATTGAAAATTTTACGAGAGGAATTAAAAAAAAAAGAATATTTTTTTATGCCATGCTCTGTTTCATGGGGATGCATTTCGGGATTTAGCTGTTTTGGAGATGTGTCTTGCCATCTTGGAAATGCATGCCACCGTCTCAATTCCATCCCGGTAACTTGTCCCTCCATTTCAAATATGTGTTACGTTGTCTTGCATTGCATCTGTCCTGGAAACTTCATGGAACGTAGATGACATGGCTAAGCCCCTTGATATTAGTTTGAATGTAGTAGTATGTAGCAGGAGAGAAAAACCTTAAATTGATGACCTTTTGTGTATAAGAAAGAGTATTTGGCTATTCAACACATTATTTTTATTTGATGTCTATGAATTGGATTTTCCATGGAATGAAAAATACATGTTTTTGATCAAAATTTGAATATTTTGATGTTTGTATCCCAAATATGAGTCGTACTTTCTCTTTCTCTTTCTCATTCTCCCTTCAGCTCACCCAGTTGTTGGTGAGTCCAAGTCATGTGACTTTGCAAGTTGGATGAGCTGCATCTTTCTACATTCAAAGTTAGAATCTCAAAAAAGAAAGGAACACATTAAAACTGGAGGCAAAAGAATGAAGTATCTTTGTTGAGTTTCAATGTCATCTATACCTCATTGAAGTCGGGTGCATAACCACCAATTAGCTGATAGGTACATAGCCACCAAATAATTATTATACAGATGCTAGATGTTAACCTTTATAACATTATTTTCATATTTCGTTTTGAAAGTGACTGCATATTCTCTAAATGGATATTATACTCCAGTATTGACCCTCTATATGAATGTAAATAACCTCAGAGGGCATCTTCAGATTGTGGGCACATTAAAAAGAATTATTTTCTCAATCCACCATAATTGCTAGGCTACAGTTATAAGTAAAACAAAAGACCCCTCAAATCATAGAAATTCACTGAAAATATACACTCACATCATCAGAGAACTTCCAGTCTCATATTAATGAAGGTTTTATAGTATGGTTTCAGGACTATTGATTTATTTGGGCAACTATTCACCAAAATAAGAATTGAAAAACAATACCATGAAGGAATCCATCGAAATCATCAGTGAAACAAAAGTCATCATGAAATATCTTCATATGAATCACCAAAATGCTTCAGATTCATGGATGAGAACCACAAAGATTCTTCACCAAAATAAAAACCAGAAAAATCTTAGGGCATTTAGTTTTCATGTAAAACTATTTGACAGGAAAACAATTAACCAGATGACTGTGTTAAGGCCATCTCATATGGTTTGTTTAATTCATTGCCCAAAATAACTTCTTTATGGCCAGATTCTGCTTTATGGTGCCATTGCCAGCTTCTGTCTATATAATCCTCTGTCAAACTCTGAAAAAAAAATCTGTATCAGATATTTTCCATGCATATGCTTTCTACATGTGACATCTATTTGGTTTTTATTTCAGAATGGAAAACACTTCCTCTGCTTAATAAAATCACTATTTGATCTATCAGGAAAGATATCTGTATTTTCTGTTTGTTTTACTGTTCTATATTACGCAAGTTCAAACTCTGCTCTGAACTAGAAAATGACAGAAAAGCCCTGAACTTTCTGATTTTTTCTTCCAAACAATGTGTTTCTTTTCCTGCTCTGTACTCTTCACTTGAGGTACTAGTTGTTTTTTTTATTATATGCTGGAAATGACATCCATCTTCTAAGGCCTCTCAAAATAGTTCTGCAACAGCATTTTTATCTTTTGCAGATTGTTGTGAATGCACAGGCTAGACCCATCAATTTAAGGGATTAAAGATTTCATTATTTTTATCCTCAAATCAGGCTGCAGTTATGCCCATTCACCAAAGATCTGAAAAGAGATTATATTCACAGTATAAAAACTTGTAAAATGGTGGTCTTACAGACCTCTTTGAATGACTATTTTTGTCTTCGAATGATTTCAAATGTTTCTCTTCATGAAGGGTAGTATTTCAGAAATCTTTGTTTAGCGTTTGGAATGGTGGGAGATTTGAAATGTCTAGTCAATTTTCTTTTTGTTTGAGCACTTGTTGAACCTGGTTGTGCTTAGAAAATTAATTCATTTCTAGCCATGCTTTTTTAGTTGTGCATTCATCTAAATGGGTACTAGCCATTGCAACAGGAGTTGGATAAATGCAGGGCACACTTACCTTTGGGGCGGGATTTCACATGATTATGAACTTGAAAACCCAATATAGTAAGAATACAACTTGGGACTGAAATGGCCCCATCCATATTACATCATGACCATGTACCACGATATTTCAACATACCACATAGTGGTATTTAACAATCACATTTTGACAACTATGCATATTTCACCTGGAAAGATTTGAACCTGGGTCCCTGCCTCAAAAGTCTATGATTTAACCACTTGAGCTCATGCCATTTGATGTAAGAATACAATTGTCAATCATGCCCCATTTGGCAATTAAGGCTTTTAAGAGTTTGGACTTTGGACATGAACACACACTTGTTCTCTTCATCTCGCTATTAACTGTTACCATCTATTTGAAGTATCATACTGATGCAAAGAAAGTTGATGATAAACTATTATGAGTTATTAAATTTTTTCTGTTTTGAGCGTGTACGCATTTCAGGGTCCAGCTTTTTTGTGGTTACTTTGGAATCAACTTACAGTTGCTGTCATCCGTTTTTTTCACAAGATGACATATAATCATAGCATAGGACTTTCGTAGTTAAGAAATTATCAGGTTAGTGTGATCTGTAATAGCCATAGCCATCCTCTTCTTTCCTTTACCATATCATGTTTTGACTATGATTGGAACATGTTCTGGTTAAGCTTTTATTAATTAGTCTTGAGATGTGTAGTCTTTCACTATAGGCCATGAGCAACTTCTTCTTATGTTGTATTATAATCCGGGTTATGGGCCCATGTTCTCACCTTACAGGGTGATCCTTGTATGGTATTGTGATCCAATAGCATGTTGGCTTGACAGTAATTGGGATACATGATACTGTATCTTGGTGGGTATTTATACCCTCCCCCATTCATTTGTACACTTTTGGAGATACTTTATTTTGTTAGTGAGAAAGGTTCTCGTTATTTAAGGACACCTCATCATACTTTTCATATTCTTTTACTCTATGAGTGCTTCATTTATTTCTTATTGCTGAGTATCTGGGTAATGTGTTGATTCTGTTTGTTTCTGTTTCGGTTGTGAATTTATGTGGGAAAATGTGGGGGGGTCTCAGTTTGGCTGTTTGTCAGATTTCGTTATCCTGGGCATTTTCTCCAAGGTAGAACACATGACCATGTTTTTAAAAAATTATGAATTCAAACCCTGCATGCATTTGTGTAAATTTATTTTTGCAACGAATCAAAGGAATCTAAACTCTTACCCACTGTCTAAGCTAGCTTTTGTATCGATATATTTCATGCAGTGAATCAGAACTCTTTGGCTGAGATTTTCTGCTTTCCTTTAGTTTTCAAAACTTGTTCAATCAGACTTTTGGCTTATATTAGCATTATGTCATGCAAAGGGTAATTCTATTCTAGTTGTGATCTTATTATTTACATTTTCCACCTGCATGATTTGGAATACTGTATCATAATTTGCTATTCTTGCTAAATATTCATATACTATGATTATACTTATTTCATGCAGTTAGAGGCTTGTGCACATCCCTTTTTTGATGAGCTACGGGACCCAAATACACGTTTGCCTAGTGGTCGGCCCCTACCTCCTCTATTCAATTTTAAGCCTCATGGTAAGATGTGGAAATCCTTTGATATTCGATGTCACAAGTTCTTTTGTTAATTTGCAGATACTTATTCCTTTTATGATTAATTCAGAGTTGAAAGGAGCCTCCCCTGAATTGATCCAGAGGATTATACCTGAACATGAAAGGAAACAGAACCCTCTATTACTGGCATAATCTCACACTATTGACTTGAGCACAAGTGCTAATTTTCATATATTTTGAAGAACATGCCCTTTGGAAGGCATTTCCTTTTTTCAAGGATTAATGTGGAATGTTGTCTCATGTCATTGCTATTGGGATGTATGTTGTAGCATAACTGGGGATGCACAGCGGGCCTGGCAGGACACATTCATGTGAGAGTCCTGTGGGCCGAGTTAGTTCAAATATGTGAGACTAGTTAACTGCTTGTATGTGCAACTTCTTGTCTTCTTTAATAGGAACTTCTTTTGCATCTTTGCATGTATTTCCTGAGTGTGATAACCTGAACTTCATTCATGAAATTATGGTTAGATTATAATTCATGAAATTATGATTACATTACAGCACTGGTGGGGGAATTAATTTTGAGGCAGAAACATGTTTTAGTACTCGATTTTTGCAGCACCTATCTTCATATATATTAAAGTCAGATAGAACGTATGTGGGCTTGAAGTTTACTAGATAAATTTTACACGTCATGAACCACGCTTGAAGTGTCTTTTGTTCTTCAAAAATTAGTTCTTCCTGGAGTTTTAAGTACGATGGCTTTCTTTAGTTGTACAAATAAAAATGCTTTATTGAGATTTGACAGGTTACATTTTTGAGCCAATCTTTCAGTGTCCCAATAGATAAAATGAATAGAACTCTGGTTGCTCATCAATGTTGGTTTCATCTGCCAGTTCTTTCTTATTCTTTAGTCAAGTCACAGCAGACCATAGAAATTGAAATTATATTGTATTGTATATCTGCCAGTTCTTTCTTATTCTTTAGTCAAGTCACAGCAGACCATAGAAATTGAAATTATATGGTATTGTATATTTGTGACTCAAAGTGTCTAATGTGATTGGAAACATATCATTGTGAGGTATGGCTGGCGATAAAGTGCCTCTAGTATCATAGGCAAATAGTTTTAAATAAAAACATGGCAGAGGCCTATGTAGCAGGTGTGGATGAACTCTTCTGCTACAGAGCTATGTGTCTACCCTTTTGCAGTCTGAATTCTGCCTTTGGCTACTTCTTTGCATTCAAGATATCTCTCTTTTTAAGGACTTGGAACGGTTTCTGTATACTTTATGGGAAACTTGTTATACTTATCTCCCAAAGATTGAATTTCGGGCTGACAAGATATTTTTCCCTGTACACCCACTTCTGTTTTAGCGTAGATGTACTTGTTATCAAGTTTTCTCATAGAAGCAGAATTTTATTGGTTCTTGGTTCAGGCTACATAATTTCCCTGGCTTATGTCATTCTATCCTTTAAATAGAAAATCATGATTGATAACTCCTTAACAACGGAAGAGAAAAGTTGTGAGATATTGTGTTGGTTTTAGTTTCAGGATTGTGGATCCCAGGTATACATGCTCCTTCCACCCTCCTTACAGAACTCCCTTATCCTATTTTTTCTGCCTAATAAAAGGAGGATTATGTTGTCCTGCAGTCATTTCCAATATCAATTATTTGTTTCCCAGTGCAATGATGATTTTGCTTTGGCTATATTCCTGTGAGTATGAATGCTTTCCTCAGGGTAAACATTAGGGGCATCTGTAACAGGCTGTTAGGGTGGATACCGTTCTTTTCTCTTCTAAAGCATGAGCGTTGTTTCTTTCAGTAAGTGTAGTAAGAGGCAAAATACTTTGGAGGTGATGTAAATAGTGATAGGATGGGAAGGTCTGGAGTTCCAGTTTCCATTTGATATTTTGTAAGTTCTTATTGGTGAGGCATGATGCCGATTTAGAATGTGTGCTTTGAACAAATGAATTTAGATGTAGTCATCTGCCAACTATATGTAGATATATATAACTCTGCAAGTTTGAACATATAATTCTTCAAGGTTGAAGTGGGTCTGGTCTTATGCATGGGCTGGGGTGGTTCTTACTACACAGAGACTAAGGAGGAGGGGCTGCCTTGTAGGTATTCCAGCAAGTGAAACTTCCCTGGAGTTCCTGCTGGAGATATTTGTATTGGGTCTGAGCAATAACTCCCATAGCCATTTGAATCACTACAGGGAAAGGTATATAGTTGATATTTGCTATTTGGAATAGATAGTGGCAAGTTTATGGCTTTCCAAAGTAAATGGTTGGAAGATGAACGCAAAGGTCAATATTGTGATTCTGTGGCAAGTTTATGGCTTTCCAAAGTAAATGGTTGGTCTTGATGAACGCAAAGGTCAATATTGTGATTCTTAAAGGGCGGGGCAGCCCTGTGAGTCCGTCTTGAAAGATGGTGCCAGATACAGGGGACAAAAATGCCCTGTAAATTCAAAATATCTAGAGCTGAGGTACCGGTTTACACACACAGAAAGACACATCAGTAGAGGTGGGAATGGAAGCCGGATTCATATTTTCCCCATGGGAGAGAGCAGGAGATGTGGGTACATGGACAGGGTTTCATGCTAGATGTCGAGTTTCTTGCTGTCTCCAAGGGTTTTGATAATTTTTAGTTATTTGTAGTGAGCTGAAACCAGGGTTTTGGCATTCTCTTGAGTTGATGTCAGGTTTAGGCCTAAATTTTGATATGGGATATTTCTTGCTTGAAAACTGTGGATGGTACTCTAATTGTTGGAATGAGATATTACTTAAAATTTCAAGTTGAATTTTCTAATTTTCCGTGTAACTCGAAAGTTTTCTAATGTGTTGGACTACATTTCAACTCATTTATTGTTTTTTTCTTTCTATTATCATTTAATTGTTTGCACCATTGTCCTGATGAAGGGCTAAAGTGTGTGACTTGAAACATCCTTATATTTCATCTGTTTATTTTATTCCTATTGGGTTGTGTGTAACTCTATGGTTTTCAACCCATCATTCCTCAATTTTGTGATTGCTTTATTGTTATGGAAAACTTTGCTTTTGCTGTTGGACATAAACATCTACCCGATAATTTTCCATTCTGCTTATGGTGTTATAGTCTTTTGAATGTCTATGATAAGAGGTAAACATAGTTAGGTTTGCTCTATTCAGCATTTTATAAAAGTTGTGATGTGGATTACAATTTTGTTGTGGATTGCAATTTTGGGGTGAGATAATGGAGTAGAATTACTGAAAGTTAAATTTATCCTATGAAATTTAGTGTTCATTAATTGTGGAATTACAGCGTGTCAATTTCACTTTTTGAAGACATTTTGGACTACATATATATAGAAACATGAAACTTAATGCTAGAGCTAAAATTAAGTAGGCAGTAAAAATCTTTAGTCTAATAAATAGAGTGCAATTCAAATGAAACTAGATAAGAACATGATTCTGAATTAATTAGATATATTTTTGAACACATGTAAGATGGCCAATAATTGGGGAATTTGAATTTGCAGTTTTTTTTTGATGTCTCAAATCTAGAAATAAGACCTAATGAAAATGACCTTATGAAAATTCATTTTCATTTCCATGCATTGGATTGTTAATGCTTTTTGTCAATGAGAGTTGTAACATTATAGCCATGAATAAATAGATAATAAATATCTGTGTTGTTTAGAGGAGATATTAGCTTTGTATCCGAAACATTTGGATAGAAAATAGATGATTTTTATTAGCTTTTCATTGCAAGCAATTTTTTTTAAATTTTTTTTTTGGTGGTTGGGGGTTTTTGGTATCAGAAATAAGATATTTGAGTGTTTGTATGTAAATTGTTTTCTTGTGTAAGGTCAGGATAGCTCACTTGGCTTTCACATATATCACCTACGGAGGGTTTCTATGTTTGTCAAAACTTGAACTTTTCTTTGTGGAAAAAAGTCTTATCTCAACAAACATTTTGTTGTTAATATGAGATTGAAACATGTCCTATATATATTATCTTAAAAGTTTGGTAGTTAATATGTCATTTTGAATTACATTCTGATCACATATCAGAGATTCAATGAATAACATTATTGTGGTATTATAAGTCATATTATAATTGTATATATCAACTAACAACAAATTGGTCTTTGACTAAAGAGACTTCAAATTTTCAAAAGGCCTAAGCTTTGACACTTTTACTATTGAGAAGCAGGCTTCTTTTTTTTAAACTTTTAGCATAGACACAACTTACCAATTGGAATGGGATCCACATCACTTTCACTCTATATGATAACATTGCCTAATATTTTACACTTGTTACAAGGACACCTTTAAAACTTAGATCTCTCCCGATTTGTAATAAACTCAATCCAACCATGATTAGGAATATAAAATTGTATAGGAAAGCATACAAAAAAAAGGGGATTAACTCTAATCATGAGCACCTCATACAAGCAAGCATGATGAAATCATACGTCCCACTATTGTTATTATATGGAGTCCTAGATTTCATCGCATCTTTGTTTATTATTTTGAGTCCCATATGTTGACTTATCTTCGTATTCAAAAGAATAATTTAAGGAAAATAACTATAAATTGGCAAAGGTTATATTCTTTGGCTCTACACATGATTGTTACCCATGGGTTATCACATTATGTTTGACACTAAATATGATAAATATGTTTGCCACTAAATGTGATAAATATTGAAGTGATAAGTGTCAATTGAAAGAATGGTGTTATTACTCTCTCATTCATATCAATCTCAATTGCCTTTTTGTTCTAATTTATTTTCTTTATAACTATCTTGATTAAAGACTTAATGATATGGAAGGGTCATGTCTTTGTTTTCAAGATTTGATTTAGATTATTTGGGATAAAAGTCCAAGTTAACTCTAATGTTAGCCATATATCTAAGCTTGAATTCCTTTCTCAATAAATGTGATAATTAGAAACATGTTCAAGGAGTTTCATAGGTGTTTGACATCTTGCATTAGCATGTTGATTCATTGAAGGAAACATCTATCAATAACCTTTGACTTTGTTGAGAACACTAGTTGCCAACATTGGCACCATCAAACTGCATCGGTGCAAGCATTAATTGCTAATGTTAGTGCCAACACCTGTTGTCAATGTCGGTCCCATTATCTTGTGTTGGCGTTAACACCTATGTTAGTACCAACAACAATTGCTAGTGCCAACACTATCTCTTAGATGCCAACATTAGAAGATAGTTTTGGTGCTAGCCTTTAAGTGTTTTTCATGGGGTCTACTTTTGGAGGCCATGACTTCTTCTTGATGACTCGATTTGCATATGTAAGTACTTTTCAAAAATTGCAAGATGTGCTCTAACCATTTTCAATGCTCTAATTGTTTTTTGGGAGAAAAATGCTTTTGAGAACCTTCAAAATTGTAATCGAAGTTGTTTATGGTGCCAAACTATCATCTGCCAACATTTGTAGAGATGAGACCTAACTTTTTGTAGATGTCGTGTTGTTGCCACTTGAATCTAACAGTTTGATGGATAATGCTGAAATCTTGTAATTGTCGACCACAACTGGAAGCCATTGTTTCATCCTATTACTTTCAATTGGAAGATTATCTAATCCCAAGTCATCATTTCCTACTTTATTACATCTTCTACATAAAAGATGTTTCATACACAACATAGAAGTATAGGAGATAAAAACATAAAGATGCAAAAATAGAAGCAAAGATTGGACAATCAAAAACATAAAAATGCAAAAATAGAAGCAAAGATTGGATAATCAACACATCTTACTTGTCAACCTAAAGACATGACTTGCACCAACACATCTCTATATAGGGATTTGACCCATGCTATCATGTTCTTTCATAGGAGTACGACTTGCACCATCACACATCTACATAGGGATTGGGCCTTTGTCATCTCACACCCCTTCTTAGGGACTTTGTTTGTGCCTTAGGGCATCTCTCTCTTTCTCTCCTATAGTGTTCTAGTGTAACTTCTCTTGTAGTATAAGGTTTATGGATATATTGTGTTCATTTTTTAATATAACACGTTTTGTCCTATTGTGTTGTGCTTAGTGCATTCTACCACAACACTTGATCTATAGTTTTATTAATGATAAAAAAATCACCTCGGTTACCAGTGCTAAGAGTTTGTCCATATGCATCCTTGTCTTGATGGCCATTTTGGATAGTCCTTCACTTAGCCTTCACTGGTCAACCTTGGCATTAATTTTTTCATTCATAGTCAACCATCTCTTGATACCATAGCCTTTGTGACATAGTCAAGTCCATACTTACAATGCATTTGCGTCTTCCTTTATAGAGCAATCAAGTCATTGATGCTCTACCCTATAGTGCTACTTTGTATCATAACTCACTTGATGCCATAGGATGGTTCAAGGGAGTTGTCCTCTATGCCACAATTTGGGTCCCACGTGGCACAAATAAAGTGGCATCATAGCAAAGCCTACACTCCAATATTTTCATCTTTATTAGACATTGGAAGGACCTAGTATCTAGGACAACACAACTAATGGCTATAAAGGGAGCTTGAGCTTCCAAAGAACTAGAAATAAAAGTTGCAAGATGACTCTTGGGCAAAGGAAGAGAGCCTTTGTTTCTTAATTGCATCCATGGACGAGTTGTAGATGAAGTGTTTGCATTTAGGAGACCCAATTCTTGAAGGTATCTAAGTTTCGAGGAGTAATACAACCAAGTTGTAGAGAGATTTTAGTAAGAATTGAAGAAAAATGAATCCATTTGTAATGTTAGCCAACACAAGCTATTGTATCTATAGGATGTGTTCGATAAGTTGCAAGTAAGACAACCAAGTCTTAAAGAACTCATTCACAAACAAATGCCTATTCAATGAGTTTTATTCCTTATAAACAATCAATTTGTTCCTTCGAATTCATTTGATTGCTTTGAGAAGCACACCAAGGGCATTGGTTCAATGTTCTTGATGAAAATTAATTATAATGGCCAATGATTGTGAAAGCATGGCCAATGCTTGAGATGCCCCACTGAAGTCAAACCATACCCAAGAAAATAGGGACTAGATATGTACAGTCATTTTGAGAGACGTGAACATGAAATGTTACGTGCTCTGTGAGATTTGTATAAGGTGTAACCACAATCAGTCAAAACCTATTGATCTATCAATGTTCCCATCTAAAGGTCAACTAATTTGGTATAGATGCAATTTGGATGGCTTCCTTCTCTCAATTGGAAGTTCACTTTACTCATTTGAAATTCCTACATTTGCTAAGAGTCCAAGTTTTCATCTCTCTCCATATCTTCTATAAGGATTCTCTTCATATCCCATGGGATTGCACAGGTCTTGCATTTGTACATAGAGGCCCTCTTCATGATCCTAGGTCTACATTAAACACTGTTGCTCTATCTCTATATAGATAATTTAATTTTCTCTTTGTTATTTTATGTTTAGTAATTTTTTTTTGTAAATCATAATCTCTGCTCTCACCTCTACCTTTTCTTATGCATGATCTATTTATAATGTGTTATCATTAAATGCTATTCACACACACTCACAATGCCCATTAGAAGGATTATTTATATATTAAACTTAGGAGAGATGGAAACTATTGCTTCCTAAGGAGGGATGAATGATCTAATCAAAGTACGGGCTACTCAAATACCCCATAGATTGAGATGTCAAAATATTGTCAACTCACAAGCTCTAACATTCACTAGGGTTTCTCGGTTAATGGGTTAATACCATAACTGTCTATAACACCAACTCAATTTTTGGCGCTAACATCATTTTTATTATTTTGTCTTCAGTGGCATCATGTATGATGCAACAACAACACTAGTATATAAGAGTATATTAGATGTAAATATTTTAAATCATCAATATACATTGAAACTTATATGCCAAATCTCCCTAGCATTGATCATCATAGGCAAGGCTTCAACTTGTACCATCCTAAAAAGCATGCACCTAGACTATTGCATCATTTATACCAAAGATTAAAGCAATAAAGCATGAATAACAAAGAATTGAACAAGAATATAAGGCTTCTTTTATTAAATCATTGTCAAATCTCGATTACAAGTAGGTCCCTCTGAGGGATACCAAAATCTTGATACAATTGATACAAATTTGAAGGCCCCTAAATGGGGATGGTGCAATCCGTAGGCTCTTAGAGTAGACACGAACTGCTCAAGGCTCAAGGAAGCCTTCTTCTCACTTGCTTGGAGGAATATGATGCCAAGAATACCTTGAATATGTCAAGATCCTGTAAATCTACATTCAAGAAACAACATAGCACAATTAGAAGCAAAGGAGGCCTCTCATGATGAGGCTCTTATGAAGGATTTGCAAGAATTATAACAAATATGCAAAGAAAGCATAAAGACTTGTAAATATAATCATAAAATCTCTAAATTATGATAAAGCATGCTAAGAAAATAGTAAATCTAGCTAATCTAATATATAATTTGCAATTAGAAACTTGAAATATGATCTAATCTAATGAAACTAGTGCAAATTAGAAAATATAATGAAATAAGAGCAAAGCTACCTCTAATTTCTAGAATTAACCATACAAAAGCATAAATGAAAGTTAATCTAAGGTAGATCTAACTAATTGCATACTTGAAATGAAATTCCTATGGCTAAAATGAAGGAAATTGAGAATCAAACCCTAGCCACGGGTTTCAAGCGCAATTAGCTCTATTAGCCGCGATTGAGGTGAAAGTCCTCTTTCTCTTGTAATCAAGGCTTGAAATTGCTAATTCCTTCAAGGAATTGATGATCAAGGGTCACCTCTATGTTCTGGAATGAATTGGTGATGTAGATTCTTTGAATTTGTAGTGGAAGTGGTTCAATTGGGGATGAATGATCTCTTCAAGCTCTTGAAACCTCCATAGCTTCAAATGCAGTCATGATTCTCCAAATTGGCAGCATGTAGGCACTCCTCAAGGGTTGTAAGTGGCTCTCCAATTCGGTAGGGCTTCACTGCATTCAATTGAAAGCTCTTCTAGTCTTTCTCCCCAATTTGGATGGGGGTCTTATAGCACTCTCAATTCCTAATCCTAGCTTCCTTGGGAAGCCAAGATCAAGAACCAAGAGGTTGGAGCAGTTGGGAGGAAGAATCTGGAAGCTTCCTCACTTGAAACCACTCAAAATCCATTGCCAGGGCCATTGTAACTAATTTTGGCTTGGCTCAGGAGTCCATGATAGTTGTAGAGCTAGTCATGGCTCTTAAGCGTAGCTAGAATCCTAGTCGTGGGTGGCAAGTCGTAGTTAAGGCTGAGTAGGCCAAAGTTACCTAATTTGAGTGGTTAAAACCACTGCTTTGCCTTGGAATGGTCCAAGATCATTCATATGGTCTGCTAGGATGCCCATATGAGTAGTCCCCTACACATGACATGTTTTAGGTGTCTACAGATGCCCCTTTTGGGATGTGTTGTGGGAACACAACGTTGAGCAAAAATAGACCACCTAAAGCCATGTTGTAGGTCGAATGATGATCATTGATCTGATCAACATTAGATGCCAAGTCCTACAAAAGGATGCGCATCTTAGAATCATTGCTTCCAACTGAGGGAAGGCTTAAATTTGTAAAGCTTTCACGTGTCCACGATGATCGAGTAGCTTAGTGCTACAATCATTTCGATAGGTGGAGAGCTTCAAGCTTAACTATCATATTTACTTTTTTCCCCAACAAAGGGTAAGCTTATGATAGTTGTTGGCAATGATTCGTAAGATGAACGCAATTTTGACAAGATCGAGTGATATTTTGTTGAATTTGATTATGATTATTGATATTATGACTACCCCCTCAAGCGACGAGTCGATGAGGGAAGGACAATTAATGAAGCGACGTGTCACTTGACCAAGATGAATAATTTGGATGATTTAAGACTTTTGCACTTTTTTATTTGGCAAGGCCTAATTCAGCCATGATTTCAACCATTAATAGTAATTGTACATCTCTATCCCATGGAGCAGTCTAGCCGCAATGGCCTTCTTAGGGAATCAAGATGATAGCAATTCCAATTAGGCTTGTGTTGAATCACTTATGGTCGATGATTTGCTAAAAATGTCATAGAAGAAATGAAATGAATGCCTCATTCCCATGGGGCAGTCCGACCGCTATGGCCTTCTTCAGGATTGAAGTGAAGTCATTTCAAGTCAATGATGATTAATTTACCCCAAATGGCCTTATGGTAATTTACTCATCTTGTCGGATTGCATGGAGCGCAAGTCGCTGCAACCGCCAAGTGTATAGGGTAAATAACTGGATACGAGGCACATTTGAATTTTGAATTATATAAATTTTTTGTTATTTTTGAAATTTTTGAGATTTTTGGATGGTTGAATATTTTTAATTTTGCATTTTGAAACTCCTCATGGTGAAATTTTGAGGGCATTTATTATTTGCTTCTAGCCACAGTTGTCAGTAGCAACCAGTTTGGGAAAATTACCCGCGGTTGGAAAACCATAATTCTACGCTCACGGTTGTCAGCTGCGGCAACAAGCCAAATGGGAAATATAAAATAAAATTTATCATTTTTAATTTCATTATTTCCAGTTTGCCCTAGCTGCTAGAGAGAGCTCTGAGAGGTGAAGCTGAAAACTTGACACGAAATGCTGCTAAAACTTCTACCTATACCGATGGTTGACCAACTAGAGGCATCCACTAGTGGCGGAGCCGGTGCTACAAAGGTAGCATCACGAGCCTCACCCTTTGAATTTACCAACTTTTAAAATGAACCACATTAATTAATGGGCTTAATGAACAAATTAAACTATTGGCAATGAACCACACCGTAGTTAGGATTTATACTAGGCTAGTTAGAGGGTGGGTTTAATTTTTTTGGGGTTAATGGGGTAGGAAATGACCTCAAAAGAGGTTTTTCCATAGCTGAATTCAAACCTCAATGGTCAAAAATTTGACCATTGACGCCGATCGCGGTTGACAACCACGACTGAGCAACTTTAGAATTTTTTTTAAATTTTTTAATTTTTTAATTTTTGGTGGAATTAATTAATTTTTTTAATTTTCCAAGTGCAATTTTGATTTTTTTAATGTTTTGAGTGTATTTTTTATTGTTTTTGCTTTTTGAAATTTTGTTTGGCTTTTTAAGTATATTTTTATGTTTTTATGATTTTAATCATTGTAATTATTATTTGCCTTTAGACCTTGACTGCTAGAGCATGGGAGTCAGATCTCCTCCATGAGCTTCTATGTGGGATGATGTTGATCGAGATTAGTTCACGGCCATAGGCTTTGGCTATGTGCTATAATTACCTTCTATCTAGGCTGATCAAGCCTATATGACTACATTGGCCCACCATTGGGATGCGCAGACCAACACCTTCCACCTTCCCACAAGTGAGATCACAATGACACTAGAGGATGTCTACCACATCTTTCACATCCCCATTGATGGTGAGGCCATCACATATTCACCTACTATGATGAAGGCTACAATTTTTGCGCTAGAGGACACTAACCATGGAGGGGTGTCGATTGAACACTGGTATAGAGCATAGGTCTTCTCACGGTGGTAGGCCATGTTGATGTACATCATCATGTAGGTTGTGCTACCATACATCTAGAGTGAGGTTCCCTTGGAACCTCCTAGCAAGGATACAGGATCTTCTTGCCAGTACAATAGTGCAACCATTAATTCTATCTTGGGGAGTGCTCTCCTCATGCAGCTCTATGATGAGTTGTATCGCATCACTCAATAGGGCCGAGTGGGAGTAGGGTGTAGTCTATTGCTCTAGATATGGGCATGGGAGCATATCAGCATTGATCAACCTAGAGGACTACCCCTACAGATCGATGACATCGTAGAGGAGTCACAGTGCTATGTCGCTTGCTAGCCTAGAGAGGCCGAGGGTTATAGGAGTAGGTCCCATGCAGGGGATCTCCAGTACTACATGGATCGATTGATAGGACTACAGGTAGGGTAGGTCATCTAGCACCCTTACATGGATTGTCCTACATGGGAGGAGGTAGACCACTACCCGAGGTGGGCGATATGATAGATGGCTCATCAGGTGCAAGCCTGATGTGCATGAGTTCTTCCACTTCTCACACATCACTCAACAGTTTAGGATCTTCCAAGACATTCTAGAGGAGCTAGTCCTCTACCGTCACCTTAAGGCTCAGACACACTTAGCATGGCCTCAGGTGACCCCCCTTAGATGATGAGGATGATGACTACCAGGATTCAGGGTTGGCGGATGTAGGTACCACAATATATTATGATGCCTAGTGGACTACCAAGTTATGGCAGGGTGGTGGTCCTCTAGGTAGATCTAGAGATGGGAAAAATGTAGAGGTAGCAGGTGAGGATCCTAAGGGGATAAGTTCACCAGAGGATAGAGGGTGGATGGGTCTAGGCCACATAGTAGAGGAGGAGGCCAAGATGAGGAGGAGGGTGAGGAGGAGCTAGATGATGAGGTGTCATAGCTTAGAGCCTAGGTAGCTAGTCTATAGTCACAGTTATAGACTAGCATAGATGTAGATCTTGGGGAGGGATACCTCCATTGCTACATTATAGGCTCAAATGAGACATGTCCAAGCTCAGCTTACAGAGGGATAGGCATAGTGGTGGGGCTTCGAGGAGGAGAGGAATACTCTCTAACCATAGATTACCACTACAAATATAGAGAAGATCACTAGATAGTGTGATCTTCTCCAGTATCAACTAGATTTTAGGACTGTAGAGCAGGACCTACTCAAGATAGTGAGAGAAGAGCCCTTCAACTTCTTAGGCTACACGTTGTACCGATACTCAAGGACCAATAGGGTTGACATGGTGATAAAGATCAAAAAGGATTATCTAGAGGATGCTATCGCATAGCATCACGATGCACACATTATCACTATAGGGAGAGGTTAGACTACTGGGTGGAACTCCAGAGATCTATACATTTAGGGTCACAGGACTAGAGTGAGACTGGACATTCATCAATGCGTCCGAGTCACCGATAGGTGGTAGGTCAGAGAGGTCCATGGGCACCAGCTCTAGGCGGACTCACAGAGAGGGGGAAATGGTGGAGGAGACCAGCCAAGGGGTGCAGGCCCTATTTAGTACAAATTTTGAGATATGTACCATTTTTGAGTGTAAGGTCTGAGGACCTACATAGTTGTAGCCTATAGGTATTTTTGATATACTTCTATGTTTACTTACACACACACATATATATATATATATATATTTTGATGTCTCATTATGTGTATTATTTTTTTTTTATTTTATGTTTATGAGATGCACATGGATGCAATGTTTATATGCTATGTTGATTTGATGCTATATGATGTGATGTATTGATGACATGCACTAGCTAGATGATGGATGTATGACTAGATATTATGATCTAGATGTGTAGATGGACTACTTATGTATGCATATATGGATGTAATGCTAGATGTTAAATGCATGTTTAATTTTATTTAATTGTATGCATTTAATTTATGATATGATGAATGCAATGTATGTAATGCATTATTTACATGATGATGATCTAATGTAAATGAACTTGTATGCTTTAATCACTTAAAACATAAGGAATGAATGCAATATGAATTTAACAATCTAATGGATGACACCACAGAATGTATAAAAATCATGAATGAAAATGTTAAATCTTATCATAAGAATTAATCATTTTAACATCCATATATGAAATGATGAGTTTGATAGATATGTAATGATTTATGATATGAGATGTATTGTTGCTATTAGGAATTTTTGAGGTTTTCCATGAGACTCAAACATCCTAGTTGACTTATCAAAAGTTGTATAATGACTATACTAGACTCCTGAAAGATAAAGTTTTTGTTATGAAAGACCAAGATATTCATTATCCCTATGTGTGCAAATGAATATATTAGATGAGACATAAGACTACCTCATTTCCAGGTGAGATTCATTCAGCCCATTGTTGTAATGAGGATCACCAAATGTCCACCATGATCCTAGGTTTGGATGTAGTTGGACTAGACCACTAGGTAATACAGGCCACCTAAAGCTAGCTCATTTGTAAATTGCTTAGAACTACCCCAATGTCAGGCAGGATTCATTCAGCCCATTGTTGTATTGGGGATCACTCTATGGTTTCAAGTATTGACCATTCCAGGGATTCAAGCTCTTCACCCCCTTATTTTCTTTTGATTTATTGGGATACTTGCTCATGTATAGTGATAAAAATCACTATTTATTTTGTATTTTTGTTTTTATTTTGTTTTGAGCAAGGGATTTGATTTGATTTTGGGATTTTGCTCCTTTTTGTAAGCAAGGGATTTCTTGGGTAGGGGGGAACTTGTCCTTTTTCCAATGATCAACACTCTAGACCATGCGCATCACAAAATGAGCAAGTAAAACCTTTCGCTTAAGGTGACTAGGACCACTTTGTAGTGTTCATCTTTCCTTGTCCTAATTAGGATTGTTAATGTGTTTGATTAGTGATGGGATTTTGATATATGCTAGGTGCTATCAAAACTAGACCTCATCCTCAAAAGCAAAGCAAGCTTTCTACAAAATCTGAGAAGATCACTAGGTATGGCTGAATGACCGAAAAACCCTAGTATATTCCTCATAGCAATAGGAGGGGTTGTGTTGAGAAACACAATTACTCACAAGGGTGATGGATGATGATGATGCATAGATGCATGATTGAAATACAAATGTGGTGTCATTTGTAAGATTGCAAACACAACCTATCCTAATGCAAGTGTGATGGATGGAAATGCCTAAATGCAATGCAATTAAATGAATGCATGTGCAAAATGAAATGCATAATGCAAATGTTTTTGAATTTTTATGTTTTACAATATTTTTGAATTTTATTGCTTTTTTATTTTTATGGATTTTGATGTTTTCCATTTTTTAATTTTTTTTAATTTTTGAATTTATGTGTGGAATACCTTAAGATGAAGGATATTGAGAGGTTCAAGCTCTTCAACACCTTCAAGTGATGTTAGGTGATATGTTCCAGGTCCTATCTTCTCTGAGATGATATATGGACCTAACTAGTTGGCCATAAATTTATCTCGTAAGTGCGGTGGTAGGTTTGAGTTCTATTGGTTTTCTTTCAGTACAAGATCACCAACTTTAAAGTCTCTCAGATGGACTTTATTGTTATAAGCTCATTTTAGGTATTCTTGATAAATGTAGAGATGCTCAAGGGCATTCACGTGATGTTCATCAAGAAGCATCAGTTGATCGAGGTGAGCTTGTCATGCAGTGTCATCATCGATGAACTCTTTCAATGCGATGTGCAAGGTTGGAATCTCCAACTCTAAGGGCATAATGGCCTCAATACCATATACTAGTGAAAATGGGGTTGCCCTAGTGGGCATCCGTATACTAGTCCTGTAAGCCCATAATGCAAGGGGTAGTTGTATATGCCAATCTTTATGGTTCTCTTGAACAATATTTTTCAAGATAGCTACCACTATCTTGTTTGAAGCTTCAGCTTGCCCATTTGCTTATGGATAGTATGGAGTCACAAAACTATGTTGTATATTGTACTTGGATATCAAAGCCCTTACAATTTTATTTTTGAATGATGTTCCATTATCCAATATGATCTTGGATGGTATCCCAAAATGACTTATGATATTGTGAAGTATGAACTCCACAATACGTGCTCCTATTGTCATTGTTAAAGGGATTGCTTCCACCCATTTTGTAAAATACTCAGTAGTCATTATAATGAATGTATGTCAACCTGATGATGGGGGAGAGATCTTACCAATTAGATCTAAACCCCACTGAGCAAATGGCCAAGCCACTTGAATGGGTTGTAAGGCCTACGATGGCAAGTGCGTAAGATTAGCATGATGCTGACATTTAATGCATTTCTTGACATACATGATGCAATCCTTCTCCATAGTGGGCCAATAATAACCCATTCGAAGGATGCGCTTGATGATGGCCATGCCACTGAAATGGCCACCACATGTACCATCATGAGCTTGTGAGATTGCCCAAGCTGATTCTTGGGGCTCAAGACAATGAAGGAGAACTCCATCATAGCTTCGATGGTACAAGATGTCTCCTAACAAGACATACTTTATCACTTTCTATTTGAATGTGCATTTTGTAGCATGCGATAATCCCTATGGGATTAAACCAAGCTTAAGGAAGTCATGCAATTGTGACATCCAATCTTGATAAGCTTCAACCTCGATTGACAAGATGACTTGTTCCCCTTGTGGTTTGCTATGCATGAATGTAGACTGGGATACAACCTTGTGGTGAATGGTGGTGCCATTCCCCATAGGACCCTACGAGATCAAAGACCCCTAGGGTGCCTTCTTAAGAAAGTCTCTGGCTTTATAGAACCACTCATGGTTTGGTTCTATATGAATCATGTTGATTGATTCTTTATTATCAAAAGCCTCATGCTGCATCATGGATTGCGAGAGCATCTTCACATGAATGGTAGTGAAATTGGTAGATGGATTCTGAGGGATCAAGGATCCCAAATATGCCATAGTATCTGCAAATATATTTGATGTACGAGGGATTGCCTCGATGTCATACCACTCTAGCTGGGCTAGATAAGTGTCAACAAGATCCTTATAAGCTTTTAGGATAGGACACCTACATTGAAATAGTCCCTTCACCTGGTTGACAATGAGAAGGGAGTCACCAAAGATGTTTAATCTTTTAATCTTCATGGTGATTGTTGTTTGGAGACCCAAGATTAGGGCCTCATATTCAGAATTGTTATTGGTACAAGGAAAGTCTAGTTTAAATGACAAGGGCATTGGAGCACCTTGTGGCATGAAAAAGACAATTCCTGCACCACCCCCTTGCTCACACTTTGAACCATCGAAGAACAAAGTCATATCAACTTTGTTATCTGGTTCTTCGGGTTTGGGAGACTTTGATAATGCAAAGACTGCATCATCAAGAAGCTCTATGACAAGAGGCTTACTATCTTCAAGAGGTGCCTCTACCAATTGATCAACTATGACCTATCCCTTGATGGAATTTTGGCTGATGAATTCCAAGTCAAATTCTATCAATAGCATGATCCACTTTGTAGTACATGTATTATGATATGTCTTGCTCATCATATACTACAAAGGATTTTTTTTGGATATCACATACATCGTATGACTTAGCATGTAGTGATACAACTTCTTCATTACAAACACCACTGCTAAGCACAACTTTTCTACGTATGCATACCCTAGCTCATAACTCACCAAGGTGCGACTGATATAATATATCACTTGCTCTTTGTCTTGCACATTCTTTTGGGCTAACATGGTTCCTAGTGCAAAGTTAGTAGTTGATATATAAAGTAAGAATGGCACATCTGGTCTTGGTGGAGCCAGTACTGGTGGCATTGCTAGGTATTGCTTAATTTTAGCAAAGGCCTTTTGATAGTCCTCATCCCAATTGAATGGGACCCCCTTGTGTAGCAGTCGATTCATGGGTCGATATTTGTTCGATAATTATGTGATGAATCACTTTATGGATGCTACTTTGCCTTATAGGCTTCTTAGCTCTTTGATATTGGTGGGAGGATGCATTTCTAGTATGGCCTTGACCTTTGTTGGGTCGACTTTGATCCCTCATTTAGAAATGATGAATCCCAAGAGTTTTCTTGAAGTTACACCAAATACGCACTTCTTGGGATTCAACCTGACATTATGCTCTATCAGGTGATCGAAGACCTTTTGAGAACCTCAACATGCTCTTCACATAATAATGACTTTGCCAATAAGTCATCAATATAATCCTCTAGGATTTTGTGCATGTAGTCATGAAAGATGTATGTCATGGCTCACTGATATGTGGCACCAACATTTTTAAGGCCGAATGGCATAAATTTATAACAAAATGTTCCCCATGGCATTGTGAATATGGTTTTATGTTGGTCTTCGATTTTAATCTGAATTTTATTGTAACCAAAAAAATCATCCATAAGGGAAAGCATCTCATGACCCATAGTTGCATCTATGAGAGCATCTATGTTGGGCAATGGGAATGAATCCTTTGGTGTTGCCTTGTTGAGGTCTCTAAAATCCATACAGATACGGATCCTTCCATCAGGTTTTCCTATAGGTACCATGTTTGATACCCATTCTGGATAGTCGATGGAGATAATAAACTCTACATCCAACAACTTTTGCAACTCATATTTAACCATTAAAGCGATGGTTGGATGCATTTTCTTGAGCTTCTGCTTGACTAGATTTTTAGAGGGATCTAGAGAAAGGTTATGGGTAACCAATTTTGGATCTAGACCCGACATATCCTTGTATGTCCAAGCAAAGAGATCAGGTCTCTCTTTCAGTAGAGGGATGAGGTTGGCATGCTCATCAAGAGATAGAATCTCTCCAAACTTAACCTTCTTAGGATTAGTGGGATCATCACTGATATCCACATCAAAGGTTTCCTCTACTGACATGTGTGATCCCTCCTCAAGATGGTGAGGTGTAGGAATCAGGTGGATGTCATCCGCTAGGTTTAAAGGTTCCACATCGGAATTACCCTCAGTATGATAAACATCATGTGCATAGCCTGGTGCAAAGTGAAATGGTTGTAACATTTCTTCATTGGGGAAGAAATATTCAGGCTCTAGAGGTGAATCAACATGATCCCAATCAATAGCATCTAGATTAAGACACAATGGTTTAGAAGGATCGATTGGGTTGTGGAGTGGAGTGGTCAGATCAATGGAGATCATATTGATGGAATGGATTAGATCTCTAGGACCATGTGTGTGCAACTCTACATTATCAATGTTATTCGCATACCCGAGATGTGGCTCTGGGGGTATGGGGATCTCAGGATCTAGTCTATGAATAGACTAGAAAATGGGATCATTTGGCTCAAGGAGCTACCGATATGTAGGAGGATCGAGGAAGACTATGCGATAAAATTCATCTTGCATTAGGTAACAGATGACGTAAATGTAGAGGGCCTAAGTAGGCCAACTCAGTCTCATCCTCATATTATTCATTGTTTGAGGAGTCCTCATCATCATCTATTCTAGAATCACATTCTGGTCCATATCTTTCAGAAATGGATTCTACTCTAACTTCCTCAGAAGCAACTTCTGATTCAGTATCTACTATTAGACCCAGATTCTAGATTTGCATGCTAGTGTCATCGATAGCTTCATGACTTTCAATCTCCAAGTTAGCTCTTGGAATATCTTCTGGATCGACCTCCACCAAGATGTTATCATGATAAATCATAGGTGGTTCGATAGCAACCATAGGTCACTAGCCGATTACCCCTTCGCATGTAGGAAGGGTTAGGGTGATAAGGATTCCAATCCACATTATCCCCTAAACTAAGGTTCAGGTGATCGAGAGATGCTACTAAAAGCTCATCCTATCCTCTTATATGGTAGCCCAACCCGAACCTATCAGTTGGCAACTGATATTGTGGTTCATAGGGAGTTTGATACCCTTGCTTGAATAAGCCTAGACCATAACCATGCCAATGGTAACATTCAAAATAATGCAAGGTGAACTCTGGGTTGGACAAATAATGAACATTCACTGAGAATGGTTCATCATCATCTTCATCTATGGGCGTGCGATTAGCAAGTTGGTCAAGACCTCCATAGATAAAATTTGTTTGGTTGGGTGGCACCCCTAGTGGTACCACCATCCCTATGGGAAAGTGATGGGCTTGAGGTCTACCCATGTCCTATGTAGTCTCGATAAAAGGTGTGAATGTCACATTCTACACTATATACTCTGCTAGCCCGAGATTAACCAAATGGATGGTCACCTATGGTGTAGATGACCCAACTAAAGAAATAGGTGAAGTAGGCTGTTGTACCTCCTCAACTTCATTCTATGCATCTCCTTCATCCATGGGACTAGAGACTTTAGCATTGGCTACTTCGAGCATTTCTTTTGACTCTTTCTCACCCATTACTACCTTGAGATTTTGGTCATTTCTAAGCATCATCGATGTTGTAGGCTTTGTCGAAGCTATTATTGTATGCACAGATGGTCATGGTGCTGATGTCGAAGGTCCAGCACACACTTCCTTTAGTTTACCCTCTAGATGTTTAATAGGTGATGTTGGCCTTATATCCAGGTGTGTTGAAGGGAGTATGAAATCTCTAGGTAAATCTACTTGATTCACATATTTAAATGGCTCCTCATCGGAAGGAACCACATGCACTTGTCCCTCATGTATATACTTGATACATTGATGTAAAATTGAGGGAACACAATGCATCTCTCTGATCCAAGGCCTCCCTAAGAGGATGTTATATTGCATTGCACCTTCTAGTACATGACACATCATAGGGATGGTCTTCAATCCAACCTGAATAGGTAAGACTATAGTACCAACCATTGAGCATAATGCATCATTAAATGCTCTCAAAGTGAAGGTCGATGGCACAATATGTGATTTTGGAAATTTCAAATATGCTAAGGCCTTTGTAGTAATAATATTGATCGAAGACCCTATGTCGATCAATACCCACTTGAAAGGTGTGTGGTTGACACACACAATTATATGGAGTGATGGATCCACTATAATAGTAGAAACCATTTTAATCTCATGATCATGAAATTGAATCATCGGCTCTTGACACTACTGCACATGTCCCACAAAATTTGTAAATGCTTTTAGGTCTTGGGACTAAACTTCAATGGACCTCAAGATATCCATTAGCATCTCCCTATGCTTAGGAGACTATTGTATCAATTCATAAACTGATAGCTTTTGAAGTTATCTGAAGGCTTTGCACAAGCCTATTTCTGATGGTCACCACCGGTCTAGTTGGTGGGCCTGGCATATTGTTTTATGTTGGCCTTTGTGGGGGCAGCTTGAACCCTGATTAGAGTTAGAGGTAGATCTGGTCACTCATACCTCCATTTTCTTGTGACAATGTTTACCATACCGATGAAGCCTTGTGTAGGTGGCTCAATCCACACTTGGTTCACTTGGCCGACATTGTTCCTCGAAGGCTCATGGTTCGGAAGAGGATTTTTGAAAATCCCCATGTTTTGGTTATCTAAAGCCTGAGGGTTGTCAATAATTAGCTCACCTTTGTCAATCATGTTTTGTACCACATGTTTAAAACTATAACATCCTTCAATGTCATGTCCTTTCTACCTATGGTATGAGCAATACTGATCCTCCCTATACCCTTTTGGTTTGGGTTGGTTAGGGTCTTGCAACTTGATCTCAGGTAAGTTGATAGCCTTAGCCTCACATAATTGATGAAATATCGATGTCATTATCTCCAAAAATGGTGTGAACTAGCGAGGAGGGTATTGCTCCTTATTCTTACCCTATTTCTTATTATTGCACTGATTGTATTGCACAGGAGGAGGTTGGGCCTAATAATTCTATTGTTGTTGACCCTTGTCCCCTTTCTAGAGGTTCAACACTACTTGATTCACATGGGTCAGCTTGGCTTGGTGATTTTGATTTTGAGTGTTCTTCTTATTCCAATCCTTTTTGTTCTGGAGCTTCAAGTTACCCTCCTATAACTTGATATCCTCAATTACCTTGGCTTGTGCCAAAGCCTCCTCAAATATCTGGTATTGTTGTAGCTGCAACAATAGTGAGATGTGCTTCACACAACTCTTTGTAAACATTCGAGTCAGTTCCATTGTTGGAATGGAAAATGGTAACTTTACCATCAACTTTCTCCATCTCTTTCCATAGTCCATGATTGGCTCATCATCGTATTGCATTAAAGTGGCCAAATCGGATAAATTTATCTTCTTCTTGATGTCGAAGGAGAAGCGTTCAAGAAAAGCATTAGCCAACTGTTCAAAGTTGGTTATGTTATGCCTTTTTAACTGGTTGAACCATTCCAGGGTAGGGCCTAAAAGGGTCATGATGAAGGTCCTCAATAACAAAGCATCATCACTTTGTATCTGAAAGCACATGTTCATAAAACACGTGACATGCTCTTGGGCATCTTCATCTCCTAGAAATTTATCTAGCTTTGGCATCTCGAAGTGATCGGGATACGTTGGAGTAGGCACTGAGGGGCATAAAGGTGCATTGTGGATCCTGTTCAAGGTTGGATTTTGATAAGTCATCCCTTGTTTCTCAATTGCTCTTACCTTTTCTGCCAAGGCCTTGTAGGCCTAGGAAGATAGAATCTCCTCTTCCCTGAGAGGTCTCTGAGGAGCCTTTGGAGGTAGATTCTTCTTGGGTCGAGGTGGAGGACTAGGCTCATCCTCCACATCCACTAAGGAGATCTCAGGATACTACTGTTCTTGATCATCTCCTTCTACTTCCTCATACTGAGTACGCCCATGGTGTTCGAGCGCTTGGTACTGCAACATGTTTTGGGTCATATAATGAGTATGATTTCTAATATGCTTAGGGTGCAATTCGGGCTATGAAGTAGCTCGTCTATGATGGCGCTCCCTATATTCACTCTGAGGAGGTAAATTAGCATGAGCCAATCTATCTTCTCTCTCTACACACTCCTTTTGGTCAAGGATGCATTGCTCATGCATGCGCTTCTCATATAGACGTTGCCTTAACAACCTCTACCATTGAGTATCCTCATTCTCAAGGTGCTCACGCTCTACATGCACATCTTCCAATTGATCTTGGAAGATCCGTTGCCTTTGCTCTGAAACCAATTTTTGTGATCGATCTATAAGATCGGTAGTATGTGGCCTCTGGTTAAGCAACTCTATTTGGGTAGCTTTGTTGGTGTGAACCCCAATAGACTTGTCTACCATACTCTTGCCTTTGTCTGTATAGATGGCATTCATATTATGTTATTGTCTATTATCTATGCCCATATGGGTTGATGGGGCACGTATGCTTCGAGAATGCTTTGAGCATTCTCCTGGTTCCTTGATAGTCCTACGTGTGCCCTCACTATGTGAACTCATAGAACGAGAATGTGTAGATGAGGCTCTACATCCTAATTGCCCTAGGACTCGATCAAGTCCATCAAGCTATCTAGTTTTCCATGGTTCATTTGGTGGTGTACCATTTTCTCCAAGTCTAGCCATGTCAATCATGAACTTCCCAAGTTCATTATTGTTTGGAGTTTGCAAGGGCCTACGCTCTGAAGCAGCCCTCTCTTCCTACCCTTGATTGGGTGGATTTTCTTGTTGTCTATCTTGGGATGGTGGGGGCCTTGAGCCACCCTTAGATCTATCCCTCGAGGAGTGTGCATTACCTCCTCTAACTAGGGTGTTCTAAATAGAATCCTCATGCATTGAATTGTCCCCTCTAATACTCATCAAACATCATTCGAGAGGATTCTATGGTTGAGAGTTCAACGCATTATTTTGTGTGTCTGGTGGAGCTTCAACTTCAACCTCGATTATGCATCGAGGTTAGCCTCTCCATGTATTAACCATAATATGAATTATCTCCTATGTAGATTTTAGAGAAAACAAAGTATACAATTATGATTATCTCTTTTAAAAGTTCTTTGTGATCCCTAAAACTAGTTTTAGTGTGTTTCAGATGTGTTGAAAACTTAAACTAACTCTCATCATGTTTTAAAATTTGTTGATGATATACTTGTTTAGTTTAATGGATTTCACTTGTATGCTCATAGCTCGACAACCGACAATGAAAGTCATGATCACGTAAACCCACCAAAGTGTGGAGATGAAGCCCACACCAGTCAGGGAGCATAGGTCCTACCGATCCTCACCCAGCACATCGTGCATAGTGATACACCCCTCTAAAGAGGAATGCATGCTATTTTGCATGGATAGGATGGATCTTGGAGTCGGTATTGGCCAATAGAACAAGGTTCATGGGATTTGAGCCAACGGATGGAAATGACTGCCACCGTCATTGAACTCTACTAGTGGTTGGGTGTGAATTCCAACTCACTAGCATTTAGATGTTACGTGGTGTGTGAGGGTTCATTTTAAATTTGCAATAAAAGTAAAATGCATCAAAGAGCATCCATGATTTTTCCTATATGCCTAGGAAATTTACGTTTGAATTTAGAAAGATGCAAATCTAAATGCTATTTTCTAAATCAGAAGATGCAAAATTACATGAGAGATTGGCCTTTAGATAGGCCCCAAGCAAGCAAACCCTAACACAGATATTTAATGCTAGCTATTATTTTATACCACAACTAATAGATAGCTGAATCTTAGTTGTGGGTGACAGCCACAACTAACAGTTCTAGCTATTGTTGTCAACCACAACTAGCAGCAGACAAGGCAATTTTCATTATTTTTTCCTCTAAATTTGGCTAAATGATCTAATTAGCCTACTGATAGGAAAAACATAGAGACATGGAAATCACAGAGAAGGGAAAATTACCTAGAATCCCTCATCTGATGAAGAGACAGGTTGCTTACTATCTATTTCTCTATTTTTGCTAGTCATGGCTATCAAGCATGGCTGAGATGCTAACCATGGGTGTTAAACATGGCTAACACTATGCACCATGGCTGTCAAGCATGGCTAAGACCTACAACACAAAAACATAGAAATATCAGTAACTAGCAATGCATTTTATGGGTTTCCATCGTGATCACCATCTGTACCATCCTAAAAAGCATGCACCTAAACTATTGCATCAATTATACCAAAGATTAAAGCAATAAAGCATGAATAACAATGAATTGAACAAGAATATAAGGCTTCTTTTATTAAATCTTTGCCAAATCCCAGTTACAAGTATGTCCCTCTTAGGGATACCAAATTCTTGATACAATTGATACAAATTTGAAGCCCCTAAATGGGGATGGTGCAATCCATAGGCTCTTAGAGTAGACACGAACTGCTCAAGGCTCAAGGAAGCCTTCTTCTCACTTTCTTGGGAGGAATTTGATGCAAAGAATGCTTTGAATATGTCAAGATCCTATAAATCTGCATTCAAGAAACAACATAGCACAATTAGAAGCAAAGGAGGCCTCTCATGATGAGGCTCTTATGAAGGATTTGCATGAATTATAACAAATATGCAAAGAAAGCATGAAGACTTGTAAATATAATCACAAAATCTCTAAATTATGATAAAGAATGCTAGGAAAATAGTAAATCTAGCTAATCTAATGCATAATTTGCAATTAAAACTTGAAATGGATCAAATCTAATGAAACTAGTGCAAATTAGAAAATATAAGGAAATAAGAGCAAAGCTACCTCTAATTTCTAGAATTAACCATACAAAAGCATAAATGAAAGTTAATCTAAGGTAGATCTAACTAATTGCATACTATGAAATGAAATTCCTATGGCTAAAATGAAGGAAATTAGCTTCAAACCCTAGCCATGGGTTTGAAGCAGTTGGCTCTGTTAGCCATGGTTGAGGTGAAAGTGCTCTTTCTCTTGTAACCAGGGCTTGAATCTCAAAATTCCTCCGAGGAATTGATGATCAAGGGTCACCTCTATGTTCTGGAATGAATTGGTGATGTAGATTCTTTGAATTTGTAGTGGAAGTGGTTCAATTGGGGATGAATGATCTCTTCAAGCTCTTGAAACCTCCATAGCTTCAAATGCAGTCATGATTCTCCAAATTGGTAGCATGTAGGCACTCCTCAAGGGTTGTAAGTGGCTCTCCAATTTGGTAGGGCTTCACTGCATTCAATTGAAAACTCTTCTATCTTTTCTCCCCAATTTGGATGGGGGTCTTATAGCCTTCTCAATTCCTAATCCTAGCTTCCTTGGGAAGCCAAGATCAAGAACCAGGAGGTTGGAGCAGTTGGGAGGAAGAATCTAGAAGCTTCCTCACTTGAAACCACTCGAAATCCATTGCCAGGGCCATTGTAACTAATTTTGGCTTGGCTCGGGAGTCCATGATAGTTGTAGAGCTAGCCACGGCTCCTAAGCGCAGCTAGAATCCTAGCCATGGGTGTCAGCCATGGCTAAGGTTGAGTAGGCCAAAGCTACCTAATTTGAGTGGTTAAAACCACTACTTTGCCTTGGAATGGTCCAAGATCATTCATATGGTCTGCAAGGATGCCCATATGAGTAGTCCCCTACACATGACGTATTTTAGGTGTCTACACAAATGTATCTTGCATTTGTTGCATACCTATCCCAAATGTCTCGAATATCATTAGGGACATGTTGCAAGGACCAATCATTGCTCTGTTGGATCAAAACCATGATTTATTGTTCATCTAGATCTAGCCTTGACCTACATTATCCTAGACATTTAGACATTCATCTTGGGAGAATAAATCTCAAGTTTGGTCTAATTTGGACTTGATGCTCATATAGGCCTAACTTCAACCTCAACTTTATCCTATGCTAACTTCTTGTGCAAAAGGCTTCTTAGCACGTCACCCGCATTGTGTTTAAACATTAAAGGTGATAGAGACCATTGATTCCCAAGAAAGGATGAATGATTTGAGCATATGAGAGATAACATCATGCATACATTAAAGGATACATCTATCATCCTTTAATGTTGGTGCCAACACCAACTACCAACATTGATGTCATCAGTTCACATTAATGCCAACATTGATTGCTAATATCAGTTCCATCATCCAACATTGGTGCTAACACCAGCTATCAACATTAATGCCTTCATCCTACATTGGTATGAGCACCTACGTTAGCAACAACCTTCAGCATGGGTGCTAACACCAACTTCTAGCACCAACACCAACTTTTAGCATTGACAACACAAGATGTTAATGTTGATGTTTTCCTTAATTTTCATAGGGTTCACTTCTGGAGGTCATATATTTCTTCCCTATGACTTGATTTACACTTGAGTACAAAAAAAAACTACAATATGCATTGAAACCAATTCCCATGCTCCAATTATTTTCTAGACAAAATATTCTTTGAAAACTTTTAAAACTGTAATTTAAGTTTCTTACTTGTTTTTAGTGCCAAATTGCCACTTGTCAAAATTTGTAAATATGGAGCAAAACTTTATGTAACAATCACATTATCACCATCTTGATCTAAGAGATTGGTGGATAATGCTAAAATATTGTAACCATTGATTACAATTAGAAAACGAGGCATTACACTAATATTTTAATTTTTTTTGTAGTTGGAAGATAATTATTTCATATTTTAATGATGTCCTTTCATATTGCATTACTCTCTTTACAATGTAGAAATAGAAGAGGAGGTAGAAACAAAAAGAGACAAAAACATGAGAAGCAAAGATTAAATTCAACATTGATTTATATCTTAGTAGTTAGATCAATGACTGCATTTGCATGCCAAAGACACAGACAAAGGTTTGGCTTACATTATATCATTCCTTCTCAATAATATGACCTATATCATCACATATTTATATAGATATTTATTCTGTGTCATATTGCACCCTTTATTAGGGATTTAGATTATGCGTTAGACTCTCTATGTAGAGTTTTATTGTAACATTCTTTCACAATGCATTATGTCATGTCTATATTGTGCTTAATGCACTTTGGATTCATTTTTAGTTTTCTTTTTGACAAGGAAAATACCCCAAGCACTAGTGCTAAGAGAATTGTCCATATTCATCCTTATTTTGATGCCTAGTCTAGGTAAGTCCCTTGTTCAATGTCAAAAATTTGACCTTGAAATTAATGTCCTCATGCAAAATCAAACATTTCCTAGAGCCATAACCTCTATGACAAAGTGAAGTCCTTTCTCATAGTGCATCAATATCTTCCTTCCTCATAATGAAGTCAAGTCATTGACACCCTATCGTATAACACCACTCTATGTCATAACTCACTTGACATCACAAACTAGTTTAGGGGAGTTGTAGATCATCATTTTTTCCAAATGCTACACTCTATTTGGAAAAATATTGATAGTTATCATTGAACCACCTTTAATTGTCAAGTTAGCCTATCATTGATCTTTAGATATTTGAATGTGAGTTAGAAGTGTTTTTGCCTTATTGACTTTTTTAATTATGTTCTATAATTATCAATCTATATGTTAAGGATATTTTCTTCATGATCTCAAAATGCAAATTCACTACTGCACTATAACATTATAATGTTGTCTGTATCTCCATAGTACTACAAAAAATGATGTTTATTTTATTTTAAACTTTAACACTAAGATAGTACTACTGAGTATTTTTATGCATTTACATAGCTTAACTTAGCACCATAATAGTATTAACTTTTAGTGTAACCCTAAAACCATAGTAGCATCAATTTCTATCACTCTTATAACATCATCATAGGACCATCCACTTATAATTGCTATACTAGCATTAGGTAACAACGGGTTTCAAAATAATTAAAAAAATTAATTATGTAAACGTTAATAACAATTAAAATAATTATTGCTAATTATTCAAATAAATAAATATATTATAGGGTAATATTTTTTGACCATAGGCTAAACTAAGTTACTGACTAGGCAAATTATAGGTTATACATGTAAGTTTTAACAAAAATAATATGTAAACAAAATCTAATGATAACATATGATATAATGTCAATGCATATATAGAAAAACAAACAAATAAATATATAGAAAAATAATTAATTTTGATCCAATTACATATACTATGTCAAAAAAATATACATACATATAAACACACATACACACATAAACATACAATTATGTGTATTGATCTAAGATAATGATTAATGCTATCTTGATCAATAACATAGGTTGTATCAACTAGAACAATACAATCCTTGATCTCTATTACATATGAAGGGATACTAACCGCTAATAGTACTATAATCTTTACCATCACCATCTCCATTATTTCCATTCTCTTGAATGGATATAGATACATATATATGATCACCACTATCATCGTCAATCTTTTCATTAGATATATTTAGTATAACTTTCTATGGCCTCCCTATCTAATTCCTTATGAGCCTCTTTCTCTAACTCATTGATGTAGTCCTTATTCTCATCATTCATTGAATCAATAATAGTCTTGCTATGCAGTAGTTGTTCTCTCACACCTCTCTAAAATCAAAATAAACAAATAACATGTATTTATATATAAATGGAAAGCAATTTTTTTTTTCTAGTTAAATTTGTAAATTCAAATCCTTTAATATTATTTAGATACATGCTTATGGGTAGATAATGTATTTCAAGCCATAAATATATTATAGCCTATATCTCTAAATTTTAATTAAAATTCATATTGATTTGTTTTCTATATTTATTGACTTATAAATAATAACTGAAAAGTTACACACATATATATATATACACATACATACTAATTTTAATAAATTCAATATAGTAAACATGGAACATAATTTTTCAATACTAAAAAATTTCACAATGGTGGAATTTCTAAAACAGGGATTAAGTTGCCTTAGAAAGGAGAAAATGAATAAAAAATAAAATTGCATAAAAATCCTCCATCTATCTTCAAATATACACATTATCCTTTAATAAAATGCCTTTATACTTATATATAATAGGATATCTCTTAGTTGTCTCAAGAGTCTCTTGGTGCTTCACATTCTCTCTAAATTTGGATGGAAAAATTTATTTTTTCCCTTTTGATTTTGTCTTATTTTTGTCCTGTTCTAATTTTTGTTCTTGTCTTGTTCTATTGTTTATCTTCTTTAGTATCATAGTTTTCAACATTCTTCCCCTTGAGACTGAATGGGGAAAGTTTCATTTTATCTTTGATTAAAATAAACTAATTCTTTTCCATTCTATTTAGAAAAATGTTTGTATACCAATCTTTCAAATTACAATATTTGAATTCAATTTCCTTTTTCTAAACTAAGTCTCTAATAAAATTATGCTTCAAATCAATGTTCTTTTATTTTGTATGAAAATAAGATTTTTAGTCATTTAAATTTGCACTTTTGTTGTCACAAAAATTGGTAGTTGGTCTTTCTTGCTTTTCACCAAGGTCTTCTAGGATCTTCCTCAACTACACTACTTGTGTGCTTGCTGATGTAGCTACTATATGATCCACCTTTGCTATTAAGAGTACAACCATTGCCTGTTTCTTTAAAATCCAATTTGCAAATCCATTTCCCAATGAAAAATAATTTCTTGATGTAGATTTTCTATCATCAATTGAGCCTTCACAATCTGAACCACTATATTCAACCAACTTAATCATATTGGCTAAAGTATAATGGATTCCATAATTTGAAGTTCCTTTCATATACCTCAAAATTCTCTTAGCTGCTTGCATATGGTTTTTTTATGGGTGACTTATTAATCTTGAAAACAAGGATACTACATATGCAAAATGTGGTCTTTTTATTATAAAGTCCATAATGATGCCAATAAAAATTCTGTATTTTCTCTCATCCACTCTTCAAATTTCACCATCCTTGCACATAATTTATCCCTATGTAAGTTGGATAACAATAACTTTCTAACTTTTCATGGAAAAATTCTTCAACATATCATGTGTAAATTAATATTGGCAAATGAATATTCGATCATGTATTTTATGTACCTCCATGCCAAGAAAATGATGCAAAAAATCCAAATCACATATTTTAAATTCTTGCATCATGTCTTTCTTGAACTCTCACTTCATTCTTAATGAAATTCCTATGAAAATTAGACCATCATCATAGAATCAAACAATCAAAATATAATTACCTTCCATTTTGTAGTATAATGTCAGCTCATTCACACTTCTTACAAACCCATACTTCAAGAAGTATGCAATAATTCTTGAATACCATGTCCTTAGTGCTTCTTTTAACATTTAGACATGGTCTTCTTTACCTTTGGCTTCAAATATTTGTAGATTTTCCACACACTTCTATCTTCCCATTTAAGAATGCATTTTTTACATCAAGTTGATGTATTGTCCATGCCAAGAAAATGATAGAACAAACCTAAATAAAACTATCATGTGCATGTTAAGATTAGGAAAATGGAGATTCCATCATCTATTTGATGTACCTCCATGCCAAAAAAATAATGCATCAAACCCAAATCACTCATTCAAAATTATTGGATCATGGATTGGTTGAACTCTATATTCATTCTTTATGAAATTCCTATAAAAATTAGATCATCAAGATGGAACCTAGGTGGTTGTTGATAAGGGTTTTGATTAAAATTTTATAGGCAGCGGTAGAACCATGATAGTTGTTGACAAGGGTTTGATTAAAATTTATAGGCGATAGTTGTGATTAAAATTTTACAAGTGGTGACAAAACCATGGTGGTTGTTGATAAGGGTTTTGATTAAAATTTTATAGGCGACGAAAAAACCACAATAATTGTTGACAAGGGTTTAATTATAATTTACAGGTGATGATTGTAATTAAAATATTACAAGTGGTGACAAAACCATGGTGGTTGTTGATAAGGGTTTTGATTAAAACTTTACAAGTAGTGATAGAACCACAACAATTGTTGATAAGGGCTGATTAAAATTTTATAGACGATGGTGGAACCACGATAGTTTTTGACAAGTAGCAGAACCATGATAATTATTGATAAGGGTTTGATTAAAATTTTATGGGCGATGACTGGACCATGATAGTTGTTGGTAAGGGTTTTTATTAATATTTTATAGGGGGCGACTGTGATTAAAATTTTATAGGTGGTGTTAAAACCATGGTGGTTGTTGATAAGGGTTTTGATTAAAATTTTATAGGTGGAAGTGAAACCACGACTAGTGGCAAGGGTTTCAATGACCTCTGGGGCCAGTAAAATTCAAGGTGAGAAGGGTCCGATGAAGATATTTAAGGCCAATAATGTTCAAGGTGAGCAGGATCAGATGGAGATTTTTGGGACTGATAACCCTCAAGGTGAGCAGGATCATATGGGGACCTCTAGGGTCAGTAAACCTCAAGGTGATCCTTTGATCATGTCTAGTCATGGTGATAGAGTGCTAATATGGACTCTTCCAAGTATCCTTTGAATCTGATGAATTTTATCTTAGGAGGTGTGTTGAAGGGTTCAATCGATGAGCAAGATAATTTAGCTCCTGATGTCCCTATTTTTAGAGAGATAGTAAGTAATATTTGGGTAGATAGAGTGAAATACAATAAAACTCCCAATATTTTTGGAGAGAAGAATATTTTTATTCCTTTGGTAAGTGATGAGAATGGTTTGGCCCTAAAAATTCCAGATAAGATTTTAGATAGAGCCCAAAATAGATCGAGTAATAGTCTGATAGGTAAATTTATTGGTTATAGACCATCTATAGATCAGATTAAGAAATAGGCTAAGCTCAGGTGGAAAGTTAAAGGGAATGTGGATTTCTTAGCTCTTCCAAGAGGTTTCTTTTTAGCCTCCTTTTCTACTATGGAAGACAGGGATTCAATTTTTTGGGTGGCCCATGGTTTATGGCATGATCTAGAATTTTCATGAGGAAATGGGCTCCTGGGTTCAATTTAGAATTCAAAAACATTGAGGTTGCTCCAATTTGGGTTAAAGTTCTAGTGTTACCCCTTGAGTTCTAGGAAAATGAAAATTTTTAAGCTATTGGCAACTGCATTGGTAGCTTTCTATTCCTAGATTTTTCTACTAAGGAGAGGGGGAAGATGGTATTTGCTAGATTTTGTGTGCTACTTGGAGCGGATAAATATTTACCTAGCTTCATTAAACTGACCTCAAGTAAAGTTACTTGGACACAAGATACTTCTTATGAAAATAATTAGTTTGGATGTTGGAGATGTGGTAAAACAGGTCACTTGGCCAAAAACTGCCGCCTTAACAAAGATACTAGAATTAGCCCACAAGAGAAAGGAAGGAAGGATAAGGCCATTTGGAAGTGAAATATAATAACAAAACTTTGGATAAAATTGAAGAAACCCCCAAGTTAAACCATATAAATCCTTCAAGTGTGCAATAAAATATAGTTGTATATTATATTTCAGTATTTCATGAGGGAGAAGCAAACCAAAGGGTCATGGAGAAGTTGGGTAAAAGCCCCCTGAAATGTAACAAAGCTATAGAAGACCTAGATATTGTTCCTTCTACATTGCCATAACTACTAGAGAAAGAAAATGTGAATATGGTGAAGGTAGGGTAGGAAGGGCCAATCTGTCGTCAAGTGAAAGATGATATGAATATGGTGAAGGGAGAGTAGGAAGGACCTAACTATTCCTATGAAGGACCAATTTGTTCCCATGTGGATATGTAGATCATCCCTTCCACTTTTCCATTGGTGATTATGGTGAAGACTAGGCAAGAAGGTCTAGATTATTCCTACGAGAAAGATAAATTAGAGATTTATAATCATGAGATTGTAAAGGAACAGACTATTAAGCAAGGTCCATCCTATGTTACTTCAAATGTAAGCATTACCAGGAGTTCTCGTAAAGCCCCTGATCTAGGTCAATAAGAGTCTAGCAAAGTAGGTAGGAAGTCTCTCAAAGAGAAAAGGTACAAGGAACCAGAGGAAGAGAAAGCTATTCGATATCAACCTACTATTAAGGAAATTTTTACAAGTATGAAAAATCCTGCATCCTAGAAGTAATGAAACTCCTAAGCTGGAATGTTAGGGTTATGAATTCCCCTAGAAAACATAGGTTGGTTAAGGACCTTTTCTGCTCTTACCAACCAAATTTATTGCTTCTCCAAGAAACTAAATTGAATATTACATATTGGCTAAAATTTCAAAAAGGTATTTGGAAAAATGCTGATAACTTTCAAGAGGAAGCTAAAGGGACCTTCGAAGGGATTTTATCTCTTTGGAATTCCAATATTTATGAGGGATAACTACTAGCTAAAAGTGAATATCAGGTAAGAATATTCTCATAGCTAAATATTCTAAAGTTTCCTTTGTGATTACCAATATCTATGCCCCCAACTCAAGTAAAGCTTGTAGAGGAATGTGAATTACTTTAAGGGAAATGGGTAAGCAATTTAGAGGCTTAAAATGGATTGTGGTAGGAGATTTTAACACCCCCTTGTCTCCAAGTGAGAAGCATGGGGGAGTTTCTAAGTTCTCAGACAACATGCAGGATCTAGGGAAGCTTTTAGTTGATGGTGGTCTATTTGATGTGGATTTAGATGGTAACAAATTTACTTGGATGAACAGATGCTCTAGTAGAAACTTGATTTAGGTTTGGTTGGATAGAGTTTTTATTTTAGAGGATTGGTTCCTGTAGACACCAAATTACAGCTACTAAACCTCCATCCTAACCATCCCACCACCCACTTGTCTTCCATTCTACTCTCCCATCAATTATTTGGCCCAATTGCACCTTCCCACCATTTCCTAGCCTAATTGGGATTATTTTAATAATATTTTATATTTTATATAATATTTTATTATATTTTAATATATTTATTATAAAATATATAAATAAACTCAATTAACCTCAGTCGTCCGATCATATTTAATCTCTACCCTCCATCTTCATTAATCCATACCACATTTAAAAAGCAATCTCAACCTTAGGATTCAATTTAAATTCTAACACACGATTAAAAAGTGTTAAGTCAAAACCCTAAGAGAACCCTAATTTTAATTATAAGTAAGAGCATTTGTAAATGCTCAAACCTTGGAACTGCAACTGGAACACTCAAATTTGGAGAATTAGACATTAACATAGAATCTTGAAGATCTGAAGTCTTAGCTCACCGATAAGACTTTTACTATTCCAGCCATCACCCATTCATCCTCAATCACCGTCATAGCCCCCATACAACCACCAAATTCATCGCCATCACCTAGATATGCTTCTAAAGATTCTACCCCAACCCACAGGTGCCATATAGAGCTTGCGAGGCTCACTGTAGAGCCTACGAAGTACTAAACATAGCCTGCTATATATTGCAGGTGCTCTCTAGAGCTTGCTATACCCCACAGGTGCACACCAGAGCCAATGAAGCTCACATCTGAGCCTACCAAGTGTGCATCCAAGCCTGTCATCATCAACAAACCCCAATTTGAAGTTGCTGCATCAACAGATCTACGACGTTGTCTGCAATAGCTGAACAAAAGCAAGGTAAATCTCATTTTTTATGTATTTTATTTAGTAATTTGTTGATCTTGCATGCTCTCTTATTTCATTATTAAACTAGGGTTTTATTAATGTTTGAAGGCCTCACACTGTGGAACCCTCATAGGTATTACTAACTCTCTTTGTTTTATTTTATGTATGCAGATCTACAAATTCCCCAATTTTATTTAACGGTTGTTGAAGCTGGAGTGGCCCAACCTTGGATATCCGAAGCCCACTCAACCTGTTGGGATCAAGAACACACTAGAATCTGAAGACACTACTATTACTACTAGCTAGGGTTTTGGAGAACCCTAGCACCACTATAATCTATTGTATCAAATATTAGCATTGAACATTGATTGTAATAAAAGGAGTTTATCGGCTCCCCCCATATTATTGAATACATTCTTTTGTGCAATATTTGTGTCTCACTGCATTATTTGATTTTTTGTTGTTCTATTTTAAGTGTTGTGTTCTTGCATCTACAACATGATTAACTTGGTTAGGAGATGTGTGATGATTATTACCTCCTACATTAATTTGGGTCTCTTCATGATTGGGAAGAGGTGTCTAAGAAATTCCCAAGTTTTGATTTTATGGAGCTAGGGGGTTATCCACATTAATGGCCCCATGTCTATGAGGTCTTGAATGATGTTCTTAAAAACATTGCAAGTGTTGATATCATGACCATTTTGCCTATGGTATGGGCAAAATAGATGTTCTTTATAATGTCTGCTACGTTTGGTAGGGTCATCGGACTTGATTTTGGGTAAAGCCAACTTGTTTGTGTTATACAAACTTTGAAAGAGGGTACAATACGACTTCGTTAAAGGGGTGTATTGGCGTTGGGGTTGAGCGTATTGTTGATAGAAGGGGTTTTCTATAGTTGGTGTTGTGTTTTGCACTATGGGTGCTTGAGTTACCGAGGGGACCGCATGTGAAGTAATTTGTTATGGTTTTTGCATGGGTTGTTGAGCCATTATGGGCTAGCTCATCACTACTTGATTTACTTTATTAGAAGGACTAGCCAAAGAGGCTTGTGATGACTTATTTTGGCCTAATTGATTACTTTTAAATTGGTACTCATTCTTCCATTCTTTATTTTTAGGCTTAATTATGCCCTCTTGAATTTTTATCTCCTGAATGATGATAGCCTGTGCTAAAGCTTCTTCAAATGAATGATAGGTATGAAGTTGAAGCATCCAAGAGATGGGTTTTAAGCAACTCTTGGTAAATAATTTGATGATTTCATCCATTGGGAGGGAGAATGGTAATTTGGTAATGAATGCCCTCCAACGGTTTTCAAAGTCATAGATAGGTTCATCATCCCATTGTATTAAGGTGTATACATCTAATAATGAAACCTTATTTTTGATATTTAGGACAAAATGCTCAAATAATAGGTCAATCCATTGTTCAAAAGTATAAATACTATGAGTTGGTAGCTAATTAAACCACTCTATGGCATCTCCTAATATTTGAGGAAATATTTGGAGCATGAGAGAATTGTCAGTTTGAATTCAAAAACATGCATGAACAAATGAGCTAACATGCTCCTTAGGGTCCTTGGTTCCCCTAAATTTGTCAAACTTTGATAATGGAAAGTCTACAAGATATGGTGGTGATGGTACCGAAGGATGGATTGGTTGATGGCTCAATTAGCTTAAATTTTATCTTTGGCTTGACATGCCAGGAGTGTTTTGCATCAACTGATCTATTTTTTTTTGCATGGATTGAATTCTAAGATCTTCCCTAGGAATGTGGAACCTTTTGGATAACCTGATGATTTGGAGATGGACTAGAAGAAAAATGTTGGGGAGTGATTAGCTAGTTTTGATGGAATTGATTGGTTTGAAATTGATGGGGGGAAGATTGATGGTTGAGAGAAGGAGAATATTGATGAGGAGGAATATTTTGGAAGAATTGGTTGGGTTGGCCAGAAGAAATTATGATTGGAGGGGTTGGATTTTGCATTGGGGGTGGATTGGGGATAGACACCACCAAATATTGGGATACCCAAGTTGAATTTTGGTTGGCCATGGTTGTTTGGGTTGAAACTATAGGAAGCGTAGGATTCACATGAACTTGTTGTCTAGCATTTTTATGTTGTAGAAGCAGTCTATTTATGAGACCCAACATGTCATGAAGTTATTGTTAAAACATAGAAGAAATTGACAAGGCTGTAGATAGATTAGAAGATGCAGGTATGGATGTGGAAGGATTGGAAGAAATGGGTATGGAGCAAGTTGTACTTGATGTGGCAACTTGGGAGGTTGGTACCTGTGAGGCAACATTAACATACTCCTCATATAAAAGATTAGAACATACTTGGGTATGGCCAGATGGAGGATGAGTGTTAAAAAAACTTGGGTTTTGTTGGGATGGACTAGGAGAAGAGGGCATACCATATTCATAGGCAAAATTAGGATATCCTCGGGTGGGGTTGGATGGACAAGATGTAGCCAATTCTAGTTGTGCAACATAGTATTGGCTAATGGGTTCAAGGACATAGTTAGAATACCTATAGAGAGCCTCTACCTTGTACATGTCAATTTGGGTGGATGGTTGCTCAATATTTTGGGGAAGGAATCCCTCTTATGGGAGAGATGGGCAAATGGGCCTAGATGGACTAGGTTGGATAGAATTGGAAGGGTTGTCTACTGAAGTAGTGGGTATGTTTTTGTATTTTCCTTTAAATTATTGAATTAATACCTTTGTTTGACTTCAAGTTAGAACCATAAAGTAATTAAATCAAAATGCAATTTTAGGACTGTCGAATTAAATATCCAAAACTATAAGTAGAGATAAAGAATTTAAAAACAAAGAAAAAAATCAATCCTAAGTTTCACCTTGTGTGGCTTACCTTATTCATTGAATATATTTTTAGTGTAAATTCCTTTTAAGAATGACAGTTTTGTGTGTTTTATGTATCCTAATATTGCTTAATAAAAAATAAAGGTAAAAAACTATAGCTGGATGGGGCAACGAGATTCTTGTTGATGATGAAATCCAACAAGTTTTCTCAGGGGTGTTCCTAAGGTGTATAAGGGAAAATATTTGGTGGATGGAGATGAACACCATCATCACCAAATCTAAAGCAACAACCGGTGATGAAATCCAGTTACTATTGTTTAGAATGTGTCGTGCTTATGTGTGATTATTTTTAATTTTTTTGTTCTTCTATTGTGGCCAAACAATGTTAAAGGTAAAAAATTTTGCAAATCTAAATTAGAATCCAACACATAAATGCAAATTTCTTCTAAAGAGTGTGAATTACACCACTTAAAACCCCCTGCCTAGATAGAAATTGAAGGGTTCGTCCACCTCTTTGCCAAAGGAGTCACCCAAGGGCAAGAATAATTTTTGCATTTAAGTATTGTTACTACTTATATAAGTAAAATAAGCAACCCTTAACTCCTAAGATGCAAATTCTAATTAATGCTCTTTTACTTTCAAATGCAAACAACAAGATGCAAGAATTATTTGAATTTGCAATTCTTTTCAAAATAGAAAACTCAAAATATGTGATGAATGAATGCACGGATACCCTAGATGCAATCTAAAATGTTCTCTTTTCCAAATTTTGTAATGTGTTCATTTTAATCTTAAAATCTAAAAATAACCAGTGAAATAATGAAATACATAAAAATATAAATTAAAATAGAATGGCTATAGGGCTTACCCGAAATCCTAAGCTCTGCTCCAAATCACTGCTAGGCATAGATGAGTACCTCTGTAGGCACAACAGGGTGCCTATGGGGATCAATAGGTGCCATAGAGCGCTTGCACACCTCCTGCAAACTATCACAAGACCTTCCAGAAACCCTAACCAACAATTTAGAATAATTTTGTGCTCTAGAAAACCCTATAAAATGGAACAACAAAATGAAATTAGTACAAAAAATTAAATAAAAAAGTAGAACCCTTGTGGGGTCCCACTGTGATTGCCATTTGTGAAGCAAAAATATGACACTAAAACAAATATGAAAGTAAAATAATTCCAATGAACAAGATATGATTTTATTCAATAAATGGGGGAAGCTAAGAAAATCCTTTGTGACAATCTATTTGTTCAAAAGAAATTATTTTGATACAATAAATACAGGTGCTAGGGTTCTCTGAAACCCTATCAACAAAGCAAGTAGTGTCTCCAGTGTATTTTGCTTCCAACAAGATGAGTGGGCTTTTGGTTATCCATAATTGAACCACTCTAGCTTCAACATCTACTAAAAAATCCTTGGTTGATGCTACCTGATCCTACACATACAAAAAAAATAGAGCCATTAGAAAAACAATGAGAGTTCTACAGTGTGAACCCTCAGAAATACAAACTAAAAACCCTATACCTAAGTAAATAAATAATGTAGAATCAAAATCACATCAAATAAAATGCATAAAATACTTACTTTGTTGTTAATCATGTTATGCCATTGATCCATTATAGATTGATGGTAGGGTGCCTCGATGACACCTGATGATATTATACTGCAAGTTCTAGTCTATGGTTGCGGGGGCGATAGGCTCTATGATGTGCCTGCAGAATGCAGTAGGTGCACTGCTATGCTTGTGGGATGCACTAGGTACTCGGGAGTGCCTACGAATTAGGGTTAGATATACAGAAGCATATCAGGGGGTTTGAGAAGGGCACCAAATTGAAGATGATGGTGGTGGTGGGAATGAGTTGTGAAGATGGAAGGAATGAGGAAATCCTAGGGCAAACTAGGGTTTTTGGGGAAGGCTAGCCTAGGGCACAATCTACTCACAAGAAACTAGATCTATGTAAAGTTAGATCTCATAAGTAAGTTGTTAGTATCATAATGACACTGAGAGGGGGGGTGAATCAGTGTATCTCTTGTTACTTAAATCTTCAACTCTTAAAGCCGAAACAATGAAAACTTAAAACCAAATAAAGTAAATATAACAAGATAACATCACACAACATAATATGTACCGAGGTTCACCGATTTGGCTACTCCTCAAAATGACTGTTTGGACTCCCATCCAAATCCAGCCTTTGCAAAGCACCAACTTTACAATCAATTTACCAGCACCCACTGGAAGGAGCATCAACCCCTGATTTACCAACACCAACTGGAAGGAGCACCAACCCACGATGCCAAGCACCAACTTGGACTTCAATTTTGAAACTAGAATATTGACATAAAAATGCCTTCACTTTTACAAGACCCTGATTGGTCTATTGCTTACCCAACGTCTACCACAATTCACACAACACACACACTTATCGCTCACAAAAATTCTCCAAGCAACACTCCTTTTATAACAATATTTTCTCTTTGTAACTCCTTTTGTAACTTCCATATTCTCACATGCCACCTATCAATTGTAACTCCTTCTTTCATATTCTCATATGCCACTTGTCAATTGTAACACCTTCTTTATGTAACTCCTTTATGACACAATATTCTCCTATGCCACTTGTCAATTGTAAATCCCTTTTTATATTTTCAACCTAGTCCATATTTTCTACAGTCACTGCTGGTCACATCTTACTTTCAACTGTTCAAATCTGGAGAAGACATTTCATCAAACACTTCACGGCCAACTACAATGCACCTTACTCAAACTCATACTTCGGGACCACGTGACAACTCAAACCAAAAAACAAAATATGATCTATTTGATGCCTTGAAGGTGTAACAACACTGAAACTAAAACTCTAGCGACTCTTCAAGGTCGAAACGACCAACTAAAGGATTTTGCACAAGTGGCACAAATTGACATAAAAGAGACCTGTAACATTTTTGCAAAAATCATAACTCTCACCTCATAACTCGGTTTTCTCTAAAATTTGAAACGTAGAATCTTTGCAACACTGACTATGTCCAAACCAAAACTCACTATCTAACTCCTTCATGATTCATTCTATACCATCCCCCACTTCCACAAAAACTGCTACTGACACACTTTTTCCAAAAAGGCTTTTCGTTTCTATTTTGTGGCCCTTCGTTTCCTTTTCTCCACATGGGCATGCGTCCGCTTCTTTCCATGTGTAACGACCATCTTAGATGATTTCAAATCATTAAATATTCCTTATGTAACATTTTGTCTTATTCATTGAATTTTGTCCTTATGTGACAAATTACCTTATTCAATCTTTGATTTATTCCTTATAGGTCCACGTCACTATGCAGTCTTTAGTTTCACTATCCTGGTGTTCATCACTAATATCAGACGCACTATCAACTACTCTGTTCCTTTGGCGAAAATGCAACATGTCGCGATATCGTGACACTTTTGTTTCTCTGCCTGCCTACCCTTTTTGAGTCGCGAAAATGCGACATGTCGCGATATCGCGACACTTTTGTTTCTCTGCCTGCCTACCCTTTTTGAGTCACGAAAATGCGACATGTCGCGATATCGTGACACTTTTGTTTCTCTTGCTCGCTCCTCCTTGCTTTGAGTCACGAAAATGCGACATGTCGCGATATCGCGACACTTTTGTTTCTCTCACCTGTCCTCTTTTGAGTCGCAAAAATACAACATGTCGCGATATCATGACATTTTTCTTCTCTGCCTCTATCTCTTCTTTGAACCACAAAATGCAACATGTCGCGATATCGCGACACTTTTTTTATCTTCTCTTTCTCTTTTTGAACCACGAAAATGCAACATGTCACGATATCACGACACTTTTCCTCCTTGCTCTTTCTCTTTGCTTTGGACCACGAAAATGCAACATGTCACGATATCGCGACACTTTTTTCTCCTTGCACTTTCTCTTTGCTTTGGACCGAAAATGCAACATGTCGCGATATCGCGACACTTTTTTTCTTTGCGGTGTTTTGCTTTTTCTTTGATCTTTAGCATATGGGCCACTTCGGTCTTCTTGGAAAATATGCAAAAAATTTACCCAAACATCAAAAACATCCTCATAAGCATTTAACATCACTGTACATACTCCGAATAACCTCTGAACTCCTGTCCATTGCATCAACCGATCTATCTGATTGTGTTGACAACAATGACAATATTGTCGCTGCACCTTGCTCAACAATCTCCCCCTTTGGAATTGTTGGCAACACACATGCAATTTCCCGTAACTCTTCTCCCCCTTTGACAACAATATCAAAGGGCTACTCGCAAACTCCCCCCGAGTCCATGCACAACATTCTCGGGCAAAAATTATTACACTTAGCAAAAATCACAAACATGAGCAAAAAGATAAACAAATACACAAATGCTCCCCCTGAGAATGTGGTCCCGATAGCTAGTCAATTCTTGGGAAGCATGACCACTCCCAATTTATTGCGAAGGTACTCAAAGACTTCCTTGGGCAACGATTTTGTGAAGATATCCACTACTTGCTCTGTTGTTGGAACAAAATCCAACTTAACCTCACCTTTCGCAACTTTCTCCTTCAAAAAGTGATACCGGATAGCAATATGTTTTGTGCGAGAATGCATAACCGGATTCTTTGAGATGTTAATGGCACTGGTGTTATCACACTTAACTAAAATTGGCTCACTAAAGTTAATACCAAGATCTTTCAAGGTTTGTTTCATCCATAATACCTGTGTACAACACGTTGTCGCTGTAATATATTCTGCCTCTACTATGGATAAGGAGACTGACTCTTGTTTCTTACTATGCCACGTGACCAACCTATCTCCAAGATAGAATGCACCTCCACTGGTACTCTTTCTATCATCTACACATCCTGCCCAATCTGCATCGAATACATAATAAGGGTGAAGTCCTTACCTTTAGAATACCATAACCCATACTCCATAGTACCCTTGAGGTACCGAAGAATCCTCTTCACTTCGTCACATGAGTCTCCTTGGGACTAGCCTAAAATCGTGCTACCATGCATACCGCCTGCAAAATATTTGGTCTAGTAGCTTTCAAGTACAATAAGCTCCCAATCATAGATCTGTACATGGTTTGATCAACATGTGGAGATTTGTCATCCTTGCTCAACTTGCAACCTGTCATCATGGGAGTGCTAATTGGCTTACAATCCTCCATTGTGAAATTTTTAACATCTCTTTCACATATTTAATTTGAGAAATAAATATGCCCTTCTCATTTTGATTAACTTGCAACCCGAGGAAATATGAAATTTCACCAATCATTGACATTTTTGGATAGTTGGGATCCTCATGCATTTGATCACACAGTCGAGACACTCGGCATCAATGCTATATTCCATAGCTTGCAGAACCATGTGACCGAGAAACAGATTGACTATGAACCGGATGAACTTACTCCACAAGAAGTGACTAATAACAAAGGTGATGATGCATCTAACGGTCATAGTGACAGTGTAGTTGAGTACTTTCCTTCATTTTTAGAGCCTGAACTTATCATCATTAGTGATGATGAAGAGGAGGTAGCTGAGAACAACTATGAACCTGAAGAACCTGCCTTCATTGTCATCAGTGATGATAGTGACAATGGCTATGAACCTACTTCATACAAATCAGAAGAAATCGGATACCCGGATATTGGTGACCCGATGGTGATTGAACAAAACATTACACACGCAATTGAGAAAATGTGTAACGATCAAATGTGGATCGATCTGAATTTGTCTCCCTGAATATTTGTACTCAATTTGTATTGATGTAACTTCCTGCTCATGTAGGCACCTTGAATGCAATAATAAAATGTGAGCTTTCTGATTTTGCACACGAATTAAATATTTTCACCAAAGCATCATAATAGATCTAACAATCTTCACATCAATGTGCAACACAAATACACACTGCTTTTATCAAAACACATCTATGCAGCTTAGGGCAACATTCTTTCACTAAACCAAATTATCTGAACTGTTATAATCCATAACTTTGAACCATGGTAGTAAGAACCATCAAAAGTACAACACTGACATATAGCAATACTACCAATGGTGACAAGTCTCAACTTAATCACCACCCTTCATGGCACCTCCACAAACAACTACATGAACTAAAACACACTTTGACAACTATACGACAACTCCCCCTGACTACTTGCCTTTCATCCTCAGATAACCAAACAACATAGGAGCATTAAAATAAAACTTTAAGATTGCTCCCCCTGAGGATGTGCTAACTGGAGCTGCTTAGTGCAATAGAGGAGTAGTCTCCTTCAGTCCAAGGAGACATGATTTCCTCTCTTCTTTCTTTCTCCAAACTTTCTTGAACTTGGGCTTGAGTTTTTCAACTGCATCCCTATTTTGAACCTTTTTGTGAACTTGAACATTTCTCTTGGGTGGTTGTCTCTTGTGCATCCTTGATGGATGATTATTTTCCTTTCTTTTATGCACATGATTTCTTCCCTATCCGTGTTGCATTCTTTGTGTCTGATGAAATCTACTGTCTTGCCTTAGATTAGATACAAAAGTTCTTGGACAAAACCTTGCTATGTGCCCATGACCATTACATTTAAAACATTGCACATGGTGTTCAATCGAAAAAATAGATGTATTTCTACCAACATAACTCTTTGATCTATTATTCAATCCATAATAAATTGCCTTGTGACCATAATGGTTGCATCTAAAACAATAGCCATTAAAAGCATTATTATGAATAAAGTGAGAGTGATAGAACCTCTTTTGTTGTGGTTGCTTTGTTGTAGATCTCCTTTGAGATTTTCTTCCTTTTGAAGATTCAACTTCAAACTTTTCTTGCTTTGATCCTTTAGCATAGTGGACTTCTTCTTCTCTGTAGATTTAGAAGATGAAGGTTGTTCAGCTTCACATCCAAGACCAAGCTTAGCCATGGAGCTTCTTTGTTGCCTTATCATTTTATCTAGCAACTCTGTGCTCTTCTCAAATTTGAGATTTGTATTGGCCTCTTCTAGTTGTTTCCTCAATAAAACAATCTCCTCTTCTTGTTTGCAGCAAACAATCTCTTTCTCATTGATCTATGACCTGAGAGTTTCTTCAATCCTTTTGGACTCTTCTACTTGTAGCTTTAGATCACTAATAACTTTGTTAGATTCCTCTTCACGTTTGCTACATACATCGACTTTATCATCCAGGTGTGACTTCAAGGCTTCTTCTATTTTCTTGGCTTTATGAATTTGTAAGAAGAGATCTTCAATATTATCCCCATATTCTTCCAACTTCTTGGACAAGTATTTTGTTCTTTTTCCTTTCTATATCCAACTCTTCAAGTGCAGCGATCAACTCACCTTCTAGATCTACTTCAACCTCAAAGTTTTCATCACATACTTCAGAATTCACTCCTATATTTTCTAGTTCAATTTTCTCTTCCACAGGAACTAAAACTGATTGAGATGCCTTATTGGAGGAGGATCTATTCTTCTTACCCATTGCGTACTAATCCAAGATCAACCCTAGCTGATTTAGCCTAACAAGGGAAACTGGCTCTGATACCAATTGTTAGTATCACAATGACACTGAGAGGGGGGGTGAATCAGTGTATCTCTTGTTACTTAAATCTTCAACTCTTAAAGCCGAAACAATGAAAACTTAAAACCAAATAAAGCAAATATAACAAGATAACATCACACAACATAAGATGTACCGAGGTTCACCGATTTGGCTACTCCTCAAAATGACTGTTTGGACTCCCATCCAAATCTAGCCTTTGCAAAGCACCAACTTTACAATCAATTTACCAACACCCACTGGAAGGAGCATCAACCCCTGATTTACCAGCACCAACTAGAAGGAGCACCAACCCCTGATGCCAAGCACCAACTTGGACTTCAATTTTGAAACTAGAATATTGACATAAAAATGCCTTCACTTTTACAAGACCCTGATTGGTCTATTGCTTACCCAACGTCTCTCACAATTCACCAAACACACACACTTATCGCACACTAAAATTCTCCAAGCAACACTCCTTTTATAACAATATTTTCTCTTTGTAACTCCTTTTGTAACTTCCATATTCTCACATACCACCTATCAATTGTAACTCCTTTCATATTCTCATATGCCACTTGTCAATTGTAACACCTTCTTTATGTAACTCCTTTATGACACAATATTCTCCTATGCCACTTGTCAATTGTAACTCCCTTTTTATATTTTCAACCTAGTCCATATTTTCTACAGTCACTACTAGTCACATCTTACTTTCAACTATTCAAATCTGGAGAAGACATTTCATCAAACACTTCACGGCCAACTACAGTGCACCTTACTCAAACTCATACTTCGGGACCACGTGACAACTCAAACCAAAAACAAAAGATGATCTATTTGATGCCTTGAAGGTGTAACAACACTGAAACTGAAACTCCGTGACTCTTCAAGGTCGAAATGGCCAACTAAAGGATTTTGCACAAGTGGCACAAATTGACATAAAAGAGACCTAACGTTTTTGCAAAAATCATAACTCTCACCTCATAACTCGGTTTTCTCTAAAATTTGAAACATAGAATCTTTGCAACTGACTATGTCCAAACCAAAACTCACTACCTAACTCCTTCGTTTGCTTTACTCCTTCCACATTGCTCATCACACACTTTTTCCAAAAAGGCTTTTCGTTTCTATTTTGTGGCCCTTCGTTTCCTTTTCTCCACATGGGCATGCATCCGCTTCTTTCCATGTGTAACGACCATCTTAGATGATTTCAAATCATTAAAGATTCCTTATGTAACGTTTTGTCTTATTCATTGAATTTTGTCCTTATGTGACAAATTACCTTATTCAATCTTCGATTTATTCCTTATAGGTCCACGTCACTATGCAGTCTTCAATTTCACTATCCTGGTGTTCATCACTAATATCAGACGCACTATCAACTACTCTGTTCCTTTGGCAAAAATGCAACATGTCGCGATATCGTGACACTTTTGTTTCTCTGCCTGCCTTTTTGAGTCACATAAATGCCATTTTTCCGAAAAACACTTCTTCCAAACCAACACTTTTCTCCTCTTTTGAGTCGCAAAATGCGACATGTCACGATATCGCGACACTTTTGTTTCTCTCCCCTCCTTTTGGCGTGGGAAGCATGCGACATGTCGCGATATCGTCGACACTTTTTTCTCTCTCTTCTTTTGACCTGAAATTGCAACATGTCGCGATATCGCGACACTTTTTCTTCTTGCTCTTTCTCTTTGCTTTGGACCGCGAAAATGCAACATGTCACGATATCGCGACACTTTTTTCTCCTTGCTCTTTCTCTTTGCTTTGGACCACGAAAATGCAACATGTCGCGATATCGTGACACTTTTTTCTCCTTGCACTTTCTCTTTGCTTTGGACCACGAAAATGCAACATGTCGCGATATCGCGACACTTTTTCTCCTTGCATCTTTCTCTTTGCTTTGGACCGCGAAAATGCAACATGTCGCGATATCGTGACACTTTTTTCTCCTTGCTCTTTCTCTTTGCTTTGGACCTGAAAATGCAACATGTCGTGATATCGCGACACTTTTTTCTTCTTCTCTTCTCTTTTGGCCCGAAAATGCAACATGTCGTGATATCGTGACACTTTTTTTCTTTGCGGTGTTTTGCTTTTTCTTTGATCTTTAGCATATGGGCCACTTCGGTCTTCTTGGAAAATATGCAAAAAGGTGGGTCCCAATTCAATTTTGCACAAACAAACCTATAACAACTTCACCCAAACATCAAAAACATCCTCATAAGCATTTAACATCACTTGTACATACTCTGAATAACCTCTGAACTCCTGTCCACTGCATCAACCGATCTATCTGACTGTGTTGACAACAATGACAATATTGTCGCTGCACCTTGCTCAACAATCTCCCCCTTTGGAATTGTTGGCAACACACGTGCAATTTCCTGTAACTCTTCTCCCCCTTTGACAACAATACCAAAGGGCTGCTGCAAACTCCCCCGAGTCCATGCACAATATTCTCAGGCAAAAATTATTACACTTAGCAAAAATCACAAACATGAGCAAAAAGATAAACAAATACACAAATGCTCCCCCTGAGAATGTGGTCCCGATAGCTAGTCAATTCTTGGGAAGCATGACCACTCCCAATTTATTGCGAAGGTACTCAAAGACTTCCTTGGGCAACGGTTTTGTGAAGATATCCGCTACTTGCTCTGTTGTTGGAACAAAATCCAACTTAACCTCACCTTTCGCAACTTTCTCCTTCAAAAAGTGATACCGGATAGCAATATGTTTTGTGCGAGAATGCATAACCGGATTCTTTGAGATGTTAATGGCACTGGTGTTATCACACTTAACTAAAATTGGCTCACTGAAGTTAATACCAAGATCTTTCAGGGTTTGTTTCATCCATAATACCTACGTACAACACGTTGTCGCTGCAATATATTCTGCCTCTGCTGTGGATAAGGAGACTGACTCTTGTTTCTTACTGTGCCACGCGACCAACCTGTCTCCAAGATAGAATGCACCTCCACTGGTACTCTTTCTGTCATCTACACATCCTGCCCAATCTGCATCCGAATACGCAATAAGGGTGAAGTCCTTACCTTTCGGATACCATAACCCATACTCCATAGTACCCTTGAGGTACCGAAGAATCCTCTTCACTGCTGTCACATGAGTCTCCTTGGGACTAGCCTGAAATCGTGCTACCATGCATACTGCCTACAAAATATCTGGTCTGGTAGCTGTCAAGTACAGTAAGCTCCCAATCATAGATCTGTACATGGTTTGATCAACATGTGGAGATTTGTCATCCTTGCTCAACTTGCAACCTGTCATCATGGGAGTGCTAACTGGCTTACAATCCTCCATTGTGAACTTTTTAACATCTCTTTCACATATTTAATTTGAGAAATAAATATGCCCTTCTCATTTTGATTAACTTGCAACCCGAGGAAATACGAAAGTTCACCAATCATTGACATTTTTGGATAGTTGGGATCCTCATGCATTTGATCATGCAGTCGAGACACTCGGCATCAATGCTATATTCCATAGCTTGCAGAACCATGTGATCGAGAAACAGACTGACTATGAACCGGATGAACTTACTCCACAAGAAGTGACTGATAACAAAGGTGATGATGCATCTAACGGTCATAGTGACAGTGTAGTTGAGTACTTTCCTTCATTTTCAGAGCCTGAACTTATCATCATTAGTGATGATGAAGAGGAGGTAGCTGAGAACAACTATGAACCTGAAGAACCTGCCTTCATTGTCATCAGTGATGATAGTGACAATGGCTATGAACCTGCTTCATACAAATCAAAAGAAATCGGATACCCGGATATTGGTGACCCGATGGTGATTGAACAAAACATTACACACGCAGTTGAGAAAATGTGTAACGATCAAATGTGGATCGATCTGAATTTGTCTCCCTGAATATTTGTACTCAATTTGTATTGATGTAACTTCCTGCTCATGTAGGCACCTTGAATGCAATAATAAAATGTGAGCTTTCTGATTTTGCACACGAATTAAATATTTTCACCAAAGCATCATAATAGATCTAACAATCTTCACATCAATGTGCAGCACAAATACACACTGCTTTTATCAAAACACATCTATGCAGCTTAGGGCAACATTCTTTCACTAAACCAAATTATCTGAACTGTTATAATCCATAACTTTGAACCATGGCAGTAAGAACCATCAAAAGTACAACACTGACATATAGCAATACTACCAATGGTGACAAGTCTCAACTTAATCACCACCCTTCATGGCACCTCCACAAACAACTACATGAACTAAAACACACTTTGACAACTATACGACAACTCCCCTGACTACTTGCCTTTCATCCTCGGATAACCAAACAACATAGGAGCATTAAAATAAAACTTTAAGATTGCTCCCCCTGAGGATGTGCTAACTGGAGCTGCTTAGTGCAATAGAGGAGTAGTCTCCTTTAGTCCAAGGAGACATGATTTCCTCTCTTCTTTCTTTCTCCAAACTTTCTTGAACTTGGGCTTGAGTTTTTCAACTGCATCCCTATTTTGAACCTTTTCGTGAACTTGAACATTTCTCTTGGGTGGTTGTCTCTTGTGCATCCTTGATGGATGATTATTTTCCTTTCTTTGATGCACATGATTTCTTCCCTGTCTGTGTTGCATTCTTTGTGTCTGATGAAATCTACTGTCTTGCCTTAGATTAGATACAAAAGTTCTTGGACAAAACCTTGCTATGTGCCCATGACCATTACATTTAAAACATTGCACATGGTGTTCAATCGGAAAAATAGATGTATTTCTACCAACATAACTCTTTGATCTATTATTCAATCCACAATAAATTGCCTTGTGACCATAATGGTTGCATCTAAAACAATAGCCATTAAAAGCATTATTATGAATAAAGTGAGAGTGATAGAACCTCTTTTGTTGTGGTTGCTTTGTTGTAGATCTCCTTTGAGATTTTCTTCCTTTTGAAGATTCAACTTCAAACTTTTCTTGCTTTGATCCTTCAGCAGTGGACTTCTTCTTCTCTGCAGATTTAGAAGATGAAGGTTGTTCAACTTCACATCCAAGACCAAGCTTAGCCATGGAGCTTCTTTGTTGCCTTATCATTTTATCTAGCAACTCTGTGCTCTTCTCAAATTTGAGATTTGTATTGGCCTCTTCTAGTTGTTTCCTCAATAAAACAATCTCCTCTTCTTGTTTGCAAGCAAACAATCTCTTTCTCATTGATCTGTGACCAGAGAGTTTCTTCAATCCTTTTGGACTCTTCTACTTGCAGCTTTAGATCACTAATAACTTTGTTAGATTCCTCTTCACGTTTGCTACATACATCGCCTTTATCATCCAGGTGTGACTTCAAGGCTTCTTCTATTTTCTTGGCTTTATGAATTTGTAAGAAGAGATCTTCAATATTATCCCCATATTCTTCCAACTTCTTGGACAGTCTTTTGTTCTTTTTCCTTTCTATATCCAACTCTTCAAGTGCAGCGATCAACTCACCTTCTAGATCTACTTCAACCTCAAGGTTTTCATCACATACTTCAGAATTCACTCCTATCTTTTCTAGTTCAATTTTCTCTTCCACAGGAACTGAAACCGACTGAGATGCCTTATTGGAGGAGGATCTATTCTTCTTACCCATTGCGTACTAATCCAAGATCAACCCTAGCTGATTTAGCCCGACAAGGGAAACTGGCTCTGATACCAATTGTTAGTCTCACAATGACACTGAGAGGGGGGTGAATCAGTGTAGCTCTTTAATACTTAAATCTTCAACTCTTAAAGCCGAAACAATGAAAACTTAAAACCAAATAAAGCAAATATAACAAGAGAACATCACACAACATAAGATGTACCGAGGTTCACCGATTTGGCTACTCCTCAAAATGACTGTTTGGACTCCCATCCAAATCCAGCCTTTGCAAAGCACCAACTTTACAATCAATTTACCAGCACCCACTGGAAGGAGCACCAACCCCTGATTTACCAGCACCAACTGGAAGGAGCACCAACCCTTGATGCCAAGCACCAACTTGGACTTCAATTTTGAAACTAGAAGATTGACATAAAAATGCCTTCACTTTTACAAGACCCTGACTGGTCTATTGCTTACCCAACGTCTACCACAATTCACAAAACACACACACTTATCGCACTTCACAAAATAAAATCCCCAACAAAAATTCTCCAAGCAACACTCCTTTTATAACTATATTTTCTCTTTGTAACTCCTTTTGTAACTTCCATATTCTCACATGCCACCTATCAATTGTAACTCCTTCTTTCATATTCTCATATGCCACTTGTCAATTGTAACCTTCTTTATGTAACTCCTTTATGACACAATATTCTCCTATGCCACTTGTCAATTGTAACTCCCTTTTATATTTTCAACCTAGTCCATATTTTCTAAACTGGTCACATCTTACTTTCAACTGTTCAAATCTGGAGAAGACATTTCGTCAAACACTTCACGGCCAACTACAGTGCACCTTACTCAAACTCATACTTTGGGACCACGTGACAACTCAAACCAAAAACAAAAGATGATCTATTTGATGCCTTGAAGGTGTAACAACACTAAAACTAAAACTCGCGACTCTTCAAGGTCGAAACGGCCAACTAAAGGATTTTGCACAAGTGGCACAAATTGACATAAAAGAGACCTATAACGTTTTTGCAAAAATCATAACTCTCACCTCGTAACTCGGTTTTCTATAAAATTTGAAACGTAGAATATTTGCAACACTGACTATGTCCAAACCAAAACTCACTGCCTAACTCCTTACGTTCACCTATACCACTTCCACAAAAACTGCTACACACACTTTTTCCAAAAAGGCTTTTCGTTTCTATTTTGTGGCCCTTCGTTTCCTTTTCTCCACATGGGCATGCGTCCGCTTCTTTCCATGTGTAACGACCATCTTAGATGATTTCAAATCATTAAAGATTCCTTATGTAACGTTTTGTCTTATTCATTGAATTTTGTCCTTATGTGACAAATTACCTTATTCAATCTTCGATTTATTCCTTATAGGTCCACGTCACTATGCAGTCTTCAATTTCACTATCCTGGTGTTCATCACTAATATCAGACGCACTGTCAACTACTCTGTTCCTTTGGCAAAAATGCAACATGTCGCGATATCGCGACACTTTTGTTTCTCTGTCTGCCTGCCCTTTTTGAGTCACAAAAATGCGACATGTCGTGATATCGCGACACTTTTGTTTCTCTCCTCCCTTTTTGAGTCAGAAAATGCGACATGTCGCGATATCGCGACACTTTTGTTTCTCTGCCTTTGAGTCGCGAAAATGCGACATGTCGCGATATCGTGACACTTTTTTCTCTCTTGCTCTTTTTCAGAATACCTTTTCTTCACCCTTTTTCTTCCTTTTGAAAAAACACCATCCCACTTTTTCTCTCTCTTCTCTTTTGGCCATGAAAATGCGACATGTCGCGATATCGCGACACTTTTTCCTCCTTGCTCTTTCTCTTTGCTTTGGACCGCAAAAATGCAACATGTCGCGATATCGCGACACTTTTTTCTCCTTGCTCTTTCTCTTTGCTTTGGACCGTGAAAATGCAACATGTCGCGATATCGCGACACTTTTTTCTCCTTGCTTTTTCTCTTTGCTTTGGACCGCGAAAATGCAACATGTCGCGATATCGCGACACTTTTTTCTCCTTGCTTTTTCTCTTTGCTTTGGACCACGAAAATGCAACATGTCGCGATATCGCGACACTTTTTTCTCCTTGCTTTTTCTCTTTGCTTTGGACCGCGAAAATGCAACATGTCGCGATATCGCGACACTTTTTTCTTTCTCTTTTCTTTGGACCGTGAAAATGCAACATGTCGCGATATCGCGACACTTTTTTTCTTTGCGGTGTTTTGCTTTTTCTTTGATCTTTAGCATATGGGCCACTTCGGTCTTCTTGGAAAATATGCAAAAAGGTGGGTCCCCAATTTTGGGGTACGTTGTGGAGCAGCCACAACATGACGATTTTTTCAACTTTGCACAAACAACCTGTAACAACTTCACCCAAACATCAAAAACATCCTCATAAGCATTTAACATCACTGTACATACTCTGAATAACCTCTGAACTCCTGTCCACTGCATCAACCGATCTATCTGACTGTGTTGACAACAATGACAATACTGTCGCTGCACCTTGCTCAACATAAGTTTGAATAGCTAAAGCTTTAGAATATCGGGGGTTTAGGATTCAGGGGTTGAGCATTGAGAATGCTCCTATTTATTATCAATCCTAGGATTTTATTAGGGTTTTAGCTTAACACTTTTGATCGTGTGGCTAATATTAAAGCAGATCCAAAGGCTGATATTAAACTTTAGGTGTGACACGAATTAAGGAAGATGGACGACTAAGATTAGATTGGATCGGACGGTTGAGGTTAATTGGCTTATAAATATATATTTTATAATAAATATTTTAAAATATAATATATAATATAATATTTAAATATAAATAATATAAAATAAATATAAATAAGTCAAATAGGGGTCAAAAAAATGTTGGGAAATGAGTAAAGTAGGCCATTTGGATGGTGGGAAAGGCATGGAATGGCTAATTGAATGGCAGGAAAGGAATGTGGTGGACCAATGGGTAGCGGGAATGACCATGCTGAAGAAAAAATGGCTAGGATTTGGTCTCTATAGTATGAAATGTTGTCCCTTATGGATGACTATTCAGGGTATAACCAAATCTAAATTTCCCCAGAGGATCAAACTAAAACAACTTTTACTACACCTTGGGGTACATTATATTATGTTGTCATTCCTTTTGGGTTAAAAATTGTTGGTGCTACTTGTTAACGGGCTATGGCAAAAATATTTTATGACTTGATGATAAAGATAATAGAATCTTATGTAGATGACCTCTTGGACAAGTCTAAGAAGTGCGATGACCATTTGTTTGATATATGTGTCATATTTGAGTGATTACATCACTATAAGTTTAAACTTAACCCTAAGAAGTGTGTGTTCAATGTTACTAGTGGTAAGGTTCTAGGATTTATGGTGTCCATTATAGGCATAGATGTTGACCAAGACAAGATTAAAGATATTGATGCTATACCTTCCCCTAAAAATAGTAAGGATATAAAATATTTCTTAGGGAAGCTTAGATCCATTAGGAAATTCATCCTTGAGTTAGATTTTGAAATCTTATCAATTGAATAACTTACTTTAAAAAGACATTGAATTCAAATGGGATGAAAGTTGTACTATAATTTTCTTGAATTTAATATATTTCTTTTATAACCACCAAATTTTTTCCCAACCAACCTATAAAAGTCATTTATTTGACACACCTTAGCTACTTAGGTTCCTTTGAGAGAAATCCTTACTCAACAAGATGATACCAAGAAGGAATATACATATAATACATTAGTCAAATAATACTTTTGGTAGAAACTTGGTACATTACCATGGAGGATTGCTTGGCCTTATACTTTGTATATGAGAGACTAAGATATTATATGTTGTATTGGACAACTTATATGGTCATTAAAATTGACCCCCTAAGAATTTACTACAAAAACCTTACATCTCTAACAATATCCAATACAAAAAATAGATCACTATGATGCAAGATTTTGATCTCTATATTATTACACAAAAATCTATTAAATCTTAGGGATAATTAATAAATTAGCAATGGCTCTTGATATTATACAACACCCCTTAAAGGAAGTATTGTGTGAATAGGATATAATGGCTATTTCATATGCTCCTCATAAATTTGTCATATTTACTTTCTCCATTGCCTCTAGTCTTATTCATGAGTCTGTTGCATAGGAGCTCACTGAGAAGAAAAAATTCCTATTAGAGTCTCATGAGACTATTGAGAGGTATCATGAAACAAAGTATTAAATCAAAGTTGACACACCTTCCTCTTTTCCAAATAATTTGATGAAGATATCCACCCTAGCACTTGGATCCTTCACTTTGATGGAGCAAGTAATGAATTTGGGGTAGGAGCTAGTATCTTTCTCAAGTCTCCAACTAGCCTAGCTATTCCTGTTATCTTTTGCTTATTTTTTTTGGTATCACTAATAATGTTGTAGAATATAAAGCTCTACTTCTAAGTATCTTGACTTCACAACATATTATTAAACACATCAAGTGTTAGATTATTATCAAATTGTGGTTCATTAGATAACTAGTGAATATGTAGTTAAAGCTCCACATTTGATCCTTTACCACCAAGTGGCTTTAAATTTGATCAATTATTTTGAATCCTTATCCATTTGGTATTCCCCAAGAGAAAATAATGCTAAGACCAACTCCCTAGTCACTTTGGCTAGTAAATTCATACCATATGATAATATTATTGAAACTAATTTTATGGTAAAATTTTATGATGAGCCTATAATTTTAGTCACTGATGGCATAGTGAACATTCATACAATTTAGGTCAATGCTATCATTTGCTAAATCCCACTTGATTACCCTTGGTATGATGATATTTTATGCTTCCTTGATAATCAATCGTGCCCACCTACAACTAATGGTAAGTAGTGGACTTGCGTTCATAAGAGAGCTTTTCAATATGTTGTCCTCAATGGGATTTTATACTATCATATTCCAAATGGGGTTATATTACAATGTTTTATAGAAGTTGAGGTACCCAAAGTCCTATTTAATGTTCATAGTGGAAACTATGGAGGACACTTAAGTGGTCATTACACAACATGCAAATTATTTATTGGAAAATAATGAAAGATAATACCAATAAGTATGTTAAATATCATGATAAATGTTAATTCCATAAAGATGAAATTCATGTCCTTGTCTAGGTTCTTTATCCCATCAAGTTTCCTTGGCCTGTTTCCACTTGGGATCTTGACCTTGTTGGACTTTTTTATCCTATGTCCTTGGATGGGCATAAATTAAGTATCACAACCATTGAATATTTTATAAATTGAGTAGAATCTATGCCATTAAAAAATTAAACAACCATCATCATATCCAAATTTGTATTTAATTGGATTGTATGTCACTGATGCAGGAGCATCTTGACGATAACCTTTCAAAATTTGAACCATTGTGAAGGTCAAAAGCCAACAACTCAGATGTTATGTATAGACACCAAAACTTAGCCACTTGTCGTCCATATAGGTTTTCCCACAATTTAACCCATTTATTTATATATATTTAGGCATATTTGTTAAATATTTAATAAATATAAATATTATATATGTAAATAAATCCTAGCCATCCGATTTGACTTAATCCTAGCCATTCATCCGCCTTGATCCATGCCATACACCTAGAATTAATATCCATCCTTTGATATATTTTTATCTAATCAACATGATTTATGTCGCTAAAAATCTAACAAGCCCTAGTGTGGATTATTAATAGGAGCCATTTTGATGGCTCAAACCCTAAGCAGTCTAAATCTGAATTTCTTGAGTTGCTCGTGAGTTCTCACTCTTAAGCAATTGATTCTTATCTAAGCACTCTCATCATCCATCCCCGTTCACCCTAGCCTCCACATTTATCACCACCCATTTCACTCAACCAGATCTACTTTTGCTAATCTAGAGCGTTCATGGGTGTCTTAAAACTTACTTTTGAAGACTAGCGAAGCCCTCGGGTGCCACTAGGACATTTGCACACTGTTTCCTTGAAAAAATGACTATGGATAAAAAAAATGTCAAGTTTAACAAGGTAAATATCATTTATTATGTTTATTTTAGTATTCCTCTATTTTCTTATAGCTTTATTTCCGCAACTAGGTTAATAATTTTCTTATTGAGGGCCTCACACAATGGAGCTCTCATAGGTATTATTGATTTGTTGTTGTTGTTTGCTATTTACAGGTTTAGGGATTTACAGGTATTGAGAAACTATTTAAGTTGGAGTGGTCTAGCCTACGGATATCTAAAGCCCACTCACTTTGTTGGGATCAATTGGGCATGAAGAGACCGCCCTAATTTTTTGGCTAGGGTTTTAGAGAACCCTAGCATATTAAGATTATTGTATTGAGAAATAAAGCATTGTAAAAACCCCAATCTGGGGCATATTTGATTGTAATATTAGGAATCCACCCAAAAATGATAAAATTTAATTTATTTATGTGCAATCACATGTGTTTATCTTTATTTTATTGTTCATTTATTTAAGTTTAGTTATTTGGCATTGTTCGATTTGAATCTACAAATGGCGATCACAGTGGGACCCCTCTAAGGGTTTCTCATTTTTATTTACTTTGTTGACTAACTTGCTATTTTTTGTCTTATCTTGTAGGATTTTTAGAAGCATGGATTGCACGATTTTTGTTGTATTAGGGTTTCTGAAGTAGAAGGTGCGTGAATGCCCTATGATGCTTGAGGGTCATCTAAAAATACCTAGGGGTATTTCAGAAATACCCAAAGGCATTTTACAAAGAGTTAAAGCAAAAACGTAGGCTTCTTTGTAAGTTTACTATCAAACCCTAACTTTCTATTTTACATATTCTAGCATTTTATATTTTTGGATTAAAAAGAACATCACTAATAAATCTGGTAAAAACAATCATTCTAGTTTGCATTTAGGCATTATATTAGCTGTTGCATCCATCTGTAGTTGCATAATACATATTTTTGTTTAAATATTTCTTAATTTTTTGGTGTGCTGTATTATTGTTTGCATTTGAACTATCAAGCGCATACATTAATTTGCATCCTAGGGTTAGAGATTTCTATTTTTGTAAGTCTAAATAGGAACAATATCAATATTCCAAAAGTATCACCACATTTAGGTGATTCCAGGTGAAGGAGTAGATGAACCCTCCTCTATTTAGAGAGCGATTTCAAGTGGTGTACTCTACGTCCTTTGGAGAATTTGGTATTCTGGATATTGGATTTTTATTTAGACTATCGAAAGTAGTCATTTTTCTAACATTGCATGTACACAATAGAGAATTGGAAATATTTAAAAAGAATCATACACTTCATGTTTTACATTAAATAGTAGTGGTTTGATTTTATCACCAACCATTTCTTGAGATTTTATGATGGTGGATTTCATCTCCATCCACCAATCTCTACCCCTAGACACGTTAGATTACCCCTGAGAAAACTTGCTAGATTTCATCACCAACAAGAATCTCGTTGCCCTATCCAAACCATAGTATTCACCCATTTCTAATTCAGGTTAGCACATTGAAACACACGAAATAAAAAATATAAAAATGAATCCACATTAAAATGAGATAATCAATGAATGAGGTAAGACACATTTGTTAAATAAACTTAGCATAGGTCTGTCTTAATTTTATTTTTGTGAAGTTTCAATTCTACATTTCATTTTATGGCACAATATGTATTTGGTTTTATTGCTTATGGTCTTAACAATAAATCAATAGAAAGCATTAAATCAAATAATTCCATGGAACCTTCATCCACATTTCCCACCAATTTTGTGCTAGATTATCTAAGTGTGACACTGACAGATTTGTCTATAGGTCCATCACACACTGTATAGACTATTGATGTTTTGTACAGGTATACCAACACTTCCCTTGACAAAACTGAATCATCTTCACCATCAATTGAACACAATATAACCCACGTAGACATGTCCAAAGTAGAGACTCTCTACAAATTGGCTAACTATATCTTACAGTCCATTCATGATTCCCCTAGTCAAGATCCTAAATTACAGTGAGAACTTGCTTATTCCCAACCATCCATATTTACCCAAGTGTACACTAACCCTATTTTTGAGGTATCAGTTGCACCCTCATCTCATGTATCCATTCCCCAATATACAAGTGCTCCTAGCACTTCTATCCCATCTTCATATACATTCACATACACTAATACCTTGTATGAAGCACATGTAAATGCTGCTTCACAAGTTCTAGCCTCCCAAGTTACCATGCCAAGTGTAACTTATTCCCCAACCACATATTCCATGCCATCTATGTCCACACCTTCCATTTTTGATAGATAAATTCATGAAGCATGGGAACATTTAAACAAATTGCTCAAGCAATGTCAAGATGCTCAACAACAAGTGCAAGTGAACCCTAAGCCTCTACAAAACTCTACTCATACCATCTTCATTAACCAAGGTCCATCATGGACACCACAATATTCTATGGTTTCCATCCCTACTCCTCCACCAAGCCATACATGTTGTATCCCATAGTTACAACTTAGTTTTCACCCCAATTTTTTTAAAAAATTCATCAAATTGATGTCTAGGTGAGCTTAGGGTGCAAGGCTCAATTTTTGATGATTCTAGAGAATTAAAGTTTGGGTTTAATCTAAATTTTTGGCTTGCAAAAGTGCTGAGATTTGTGCATCTTGAAGACCTGGATCTAGTGGCAATGATTTGGATTGAGCATTTTTGAACATTTGTATCTTAAACACATTATTTCAAATTAAATGTTGCAGAAAATTCAAGTTCTAAAGTCTGTCAAAGGTTTAATTAATTAAATTTCATTTTAGGGTTGCTCCAATTTTGTCACTTTTGCCCTACATTTGGATGCAAATTGATATGGCCATAACTTGAGCTAGAAGAATCCGTTTGAGCTGACTCAAAAATTAGGAGAAGATATTGATCTAATATTCATAATGGCACTAAATTTTAAGAATTTTAACTGTAGATTTTTGCATAAATAGCAATTTACAAGAACATCATGTGAGCTTTATAATAATATATCTCATGAAACATGATGATTTTTTTGATTATATCAACTTATTTGAGTACCCATTTGGCACATTTAGATGCCTGAGATTTTTTATTGGATTTTGAGAACTTTGAAGTTTACCCTATTTTTGGAGTGCACAAAAGTCTAAGGGGCACGCAATTTTGTGCACCTCATTTTAAATTTGTGCACCCAATTTCATATGGAGTGCATGAAGGTATTAATGGGCATGCTATTTCATCCACCCCATTTTAAATTCATGCACCCTATTTCATATGGAGCGCATGAAGGTCTTAAGGGGCGTGCAAGTTCGTGCACCCCGATTTAAAGTCATGAATCTCATGTTTTAAGAAAGATACAGGTGGACGGTCGGGCTCGTAGAGGGCTCCCAACAAAAAATTGAATAGGTGTAGTGACCATCCTCACACTAGTATTGAAATAAAGCAAATATATATTTGTATATATGTATACGTACCTATATTTAAGAAACATGAAATTTCTTATAGCATTTGTGAGTGCAGGATTGTTGTGAAAAGATAAAGAAAGGTTAAGTCAACAAAAAGGATATGATGAAAATGTGGTGGTGTGAGATTATGGAGGAAAATTGCTAACCTGGCATTATGCATGGGTAAGTAAGAAAACAATATTACCAATTTTTTGAAAGGCAAGGAAATGAAGAAAGAAAAGGAGAACAAACAAGATAGAGTGGGGTTTAACATAGAAAAATATACACAAGACCAAAGCATGACAGAGCTATCTTCTCTAGGTTGTGAAAAATTTGGCATGCAACAACAACGACAACAACCATAGGAGGAAAGATGTGGGCCACCTATCTATTTTTGCCTCTGCCATAATTTTGTGTAAGACGGGAGATCAGACTAGGTGGAGGGTCGATGGAGAAATGGTTATAGCGTGGCCTAATAATTCAAATCTATATATACAAAACCATTACAGCAACGAGATTTTTTTATCAAACCTCAGAGAGAAAATTTAAGTCCAGGTATAGTTGTGTCTAAGAGTTAGTCGTATTTTATTTTATGTGTGTGTTATATCCTTTCATCTCTCATTTTGCCCTTTCTTTTGCCATTTTTAGTGACTGTCTAGGAAGCTTTGTCCACTGAGATTATTTCCTATGGACATGCCAAAGTTGGAGAATCTCACATCACTGCAATAAGTATGGAGAGAAATATCCCCCTATTATGATATTCGAACAAGGACATCATTGTATTTATTGTCATATAATACCCGAGCATTCTATTGGGCTTTTCATATATAAATCATTTTATATGAATACAAAATCCAACTCTATTCTTGGAATTTACTACATTCATGGTTTATGTGTCTTGCTTATTTACTTATTATAGTTTTTTGAATGTGTGAATGACACTTTTCCTCACTAGTTTAATCGTTTTCATTGATTACATCATTTGAATGAATGTGGGAAAACTAGTTCTTCTTTCCTATTCTTTTCTTAGTTTATAAAAAATATAAATCTGCTACGACTACCCAATGGACATGGCACCGGTCTGGTCTTAATGGTTTTAATTCTGCTTGGTTTGGTAAAAAATAACAAAAACTAATATAATATCATAAAATCTGGTAAGATATGGGTTATAGCATCATAGTGGAAAATATCCAAACCCATTGGGGTTTCCTTACCCAACCTGGTCTGTCTAGAGTCCTGTAGATAATCTATTCCTGGGTTAAAGAGGTAGATCCACCAGAGTCTACAAACTAGTTGTGATTCTTGGGATCCCTGCGATGTGACATATTTTAAAAGAGGTAAACATGAAATACCGGCAATAATACCAATACCCATTCCATTCCCATAAGCTATACCAATACCCATTTCATTCTCATAAGCCATACCAATACCCATTCCATTCCCATAAACCATAGTAATGCCATTCCCATAGGCCAATCCAGCCATAGTCCCCATGCATTGTCCCCATTCCAAAATTCTCCATATCTTCATCATCAATATCCTCTTCATAAATTTCCATCAACTTCACGTAATCATCATCATCAATCCCATCATCATCTAGTTACCCCACAATATTTTTCTACCATACCTTCTCAAAATTATCAGGTTATTCAGGGCTTCCACATTCCTGGGAAAGACCCTAGAATCAAGGCCATGCAACAACAAATAGATCAATTGATACAATATACTTTTGGTATGACAAACCATAAGCCAACCTTACATCAACCCATTCATCCTTCGGTACCATCACCAACATGTATGATAGATTTCATGGTGTCAAAGTTTAATAAATTCAAAGGGACTGAGGACCCCAAAGAGCATGTAAGCACATTTGAACACTCATGCTTTATAATCCAAAGTGACTATGCTCTCATGGTTAGAACATTTCCTTAGACATTAGGTGGAGACACCATAGAGTGGTACAACCAATTTCCTAGTCATAGTATTTATACTTTCAAAAAATTGATTGATCGATTCTTTGAACGCTTTATCCTTAATGTTAGAAAGAAAGTCTCATTATCCGATGTTTATGCTTTAAGACAACATGAAGATGAGTCTATCTATGATTTTGATAATCATTGGAGTGTTGTCATTACCAAATTACCATTCACCCTACCAATGGAAGAGCTTATAAAACTATTTACCAAGAGTTTTTTAAAACCCATCTCTTGGATGCTTCAATTACAAACATATCACTCATTTGAATAAGCTCTAGCATAGGCCAATGTCATCAAGGAGATAAAAATCCAAGAGGGCATACTTAAGCCTAGAAAAAATGAATGGAAAAACAAGGGCCAATACAAAAGCAATTACTCTAGCCAATCAAAATCAACACAGGTCACTTCAGCCAATTAGCCTAATCATGTCAATCAAGTGGTCATGAGCCAATTGATAATGGCTCAACAATAATCAGTACAATAATCACCACAACAAATTTCTTATCATGCAATACCTTTAGTATCTCAATCCATGCAAAGCACAATACCAAATGTGGAAAACCATCCTTGATGATAGTCTATCTGATAGAATCACCAATACACCCCCTTGGCCGAATCGTACATTTCCCTCTTTTGAAGGTTGTATGACACAAATAAACTTGCATTACCCAAAATTAGACTAGATGATCTCGCTAAACATGGAAAATATTATTGAGAATATTTATTTTGTCCTTACCATAGGCAAAATGGGCATGATATCAATAATTTCCATGTATTCAAAAACATCATTCAAGACCTTATTGACTTGGGGGCCATCAATCTTGACAACCCCCTTGCTCAACAAAACCAAAAATATGGGTATTTTTCAAACACCCCTTCCTCATCATGAGGAGGTGCAACCAAGTATGGGAGGGGCTAACACAAAAACTCCTCCCAATAAAGTTAACCATGTCCAACAATACCAAGGTTTTTTAGGTGCCATTCATGTGGTAACAAGAGGCCAACGAAATAACCAGTAAAATGCAAGGCAACAACCTCAGGAAAGTGTGTTGCAACCTACCACATCACTTCCCATTAAAATTTCCCCTAATGTTAGGATCCTCCATCCTAACATTATTAGTTAGTATTATTAATCATTTAATTATTATATTATTAACTCATAAAGTGAACCATCACATCTCTTCATAACGTGAACCATCACGTCTCTTCACCAATGTAGCTTTAGGTTATATATATATTAGGTTGGTCATTCACACAAATCATCCAAGAAGAAGAATATATATTTGTTTAAATCCATTAGAGGGATTCCCCATTCTAGTGCAACAATTATTCAACCCTAAAAATGATTCCTTTTAATGTTATTTTATTTATTCATTTATTAAATATTAGCTAGAACCTTCAGGGTTCTACCATTTGGTATTAGAGCATCGATTCTGGACACAAGTGGGGAAGTTTTTTTAAAGACATATAAAAAGAAATCCTGCAAGTAATGAATAAATGGCAAGATGATTTTGAAACAAAAATAGCAAAGTTAACCCTAAAAAAGGATGACCTTGCAAATAAAATTATTACAAAGGAGGATTTTTGCCAATGGAAGGACCCAATTACAAAACCACCTATATGGGAATCACAAAATACGTACACCACCCCAAAACTTACCTGAATCTTACCCATTAAATGTATCAACCTTGTAGAAATGAAGGCACAAAGAGAAAATGACCTTTGCTTTCATTGCGATGAGAAATTTATCCGCAATCATCAATGTATTACACCCAAACTATATATTTTGGATGCAACTATTCCTTGTAGTTCTCCTAAATATGAAATTGCAACTGAGGTAGAAGTAGTGGTAGATTCACCTGATGATTGCACTAAATATGAGGAAGATGAGGAAGCTAAGGAAGATCAAAAAGATAATGAATATGTGGAAAATAAGGATAATGAGCAAGCAATACTCAAAATACCTTATCACACCAATGACAACAATACGGTTGATATACTTGAAGTGATCAATGCACCAAGAAAGGAGGGGGTAGACATACCCAACATGACCAATGTTGGCCAGACATACACTCTACAAGACCTACACACACCTTCCTCACCAATATTATGTTATCACCACATGATCAAACCTATTAAAAAATAATGTAGAGTGACTACACACTCCTCCATTGGCTCTACCATGGAACCATAAAAGGATTTGGAAGTATTACCACCATTTTTAAGGCATCATTCTAAAGTGTTTGAGGAACCCCAAGGGTTGCCCTCCCATTGTAATCATGATTCTCCTAAAGAAGATTCTACTCTTTTTCCTGGTAAACCCCCACTAACACTTCGACCCTTAAGATATCCTTACCTCTAGAAAAGTGACATTAAAATAGTACAAGAACTTGCAAAAAATTTGCTTGGAAAACAAAGGACAAAGCTCCTCACTTTGAGCTTTGAGGAAAAATATCTTTTTAAGGAGGGTGGCATGTTAGGATCCTCCATCCTAACATTTTTTTTTTTTAAGCGAAAAACCCCTTGCAGGGCTGCCTTGGTCTGAGAGACCACAAACATGGGGTTCTACACCGTCAAAGTCACCCGGGAGTTGCATCCGACCCTGCCCACACCAACATTATCAATTGGATTTTGGATACCCAATTTAGCTTTTTGGTAGGGTGGATATTTGAACCTGGTACCTCCCTTGGAGGATTGCCCTCTCCTCTCCAACTCACCTAGAACACCTGGGTTCCTCCATCCTAACATTATTAGTTAGTATTATTAATCATTTAATTATTATATTATTAATTCATAAAGTGACCCATCACATCTCTTCATAACGTGAACCATCATGTCTCTTCATAAAGTGAACCATCACATCTCTTCACCAATGTAGATTTAGGGTAGATATATATATTAGGTTGGCCATTCACACAAATCATCCAAGAAGAAGAATATATATTTGTTTAAACCCATTGGAGGGATTCCCCATTCCAGTGCAATAATGATTCAACCCTAAAAGTGATTCCTTTTAATGTTATTTTATTTATTCATTTATTAAATATTAGATAGAACATTCAGGGTTCTACCACCTAACCCTTCCCCACAAATTCATATTCCTAGAAAACCAAATCCCTCCATTCATCCCATAAATCGTCCCCCATGACCAGTCATCTCATTGAGTAGTCGATTAACCACAAGCCTAAAAATGGCTTCCTCCAAATTATCAATATATGAGCTAATTCAAAAATCTCCCCCACATCGTGAGGTATTAATGGACATTCTAAAATCCATTGAATTACAATCTCAAGATGCTAATGCCTTCAAATTTTTTTTAGGGAGAATTCAAACATGCATGGAGCCTTCCATTATATTTTATGACTTTGAGATTAAGCCAATATCATTGGAATCAATAGACCCTCCATTGAACATCATGGCTCTAATTGATAAGAAGCCTTTCAAAATAATTATAATTAACACCGAATCCTCTATTAATATCATCACCACATCTGCCCTTCATCATCTTAACCTTCCTCCATATCATATCACCAAGTCATATTTCACCCTAAAAGAATTCAATGATACTTTATGTTCCACATTTGGTACTATCATTTTGCCCATCAAAGTGGGGGTCAAAATATTGCACACTATGTTCCACATCTTGGAAGGATCCATGGCGTACAATGTACTACTTGGAAGACCTTGGATGAGAGAAATGAGAGATGTCCCTTCTATTCTACATCAATGCCTAAAATACATTCATGAGGGACAAGTAAATTGCATACAAGTAGATGTCAAACCATTTAAGTATTGCAATTTCATCTCAAATCCTCATGAATCTATGCTTTCTTCCACCCACCTTTTCCTATCACCATAAACCAATCTATCTACCATCCCACCCATTTCTTAATAAAAATCTCCCAATCCTGAGGAGCCCCTTAATCCTCACCAAGATTCCATACCCCATTATCTTCATCATTGACTACATGCACATGTGGTCAAAATCAATCCACATCATCAACATCATCACCTTCCACAACTTTACCTTCCACATCATCATCATCCATTCAACAACCTTCCCAATCTAATCCATCTCCATCATCCAAAGTTTCACAAGTCAAGTTGATGGATTGTGATACGTCTTCATCTCCACCATTCCCCAAGTCATTATACAATCATGGTCCTTCCACATCATCCCAAGTCGAGATCCATGTCACTAACCCTGGTATTGGTGAATATGTGGTCCAAGACATCACCGTCACATCGCTCATTATTCCAACCACTAATATTTTGGTCATCCATGTGACCCACATTTTTCCATATGAGCGGTAGATGACATGGGTTCAACTCCCAACAACATAAATTTTGTATAAAAGGGGATTGATTCTTCATCAAATCTAGATCCCCTAGAAGAACCCAAAGAACCAACACCTGCCAACATACAAAACATGTCAGGATTTCCATCCTATTATTTTCACATAGTTAATTGGTAGGGTCATGGTTTAGAATTGCATGAACAGGGAATGCACGATATTATTGATGTCCCATATCCAGAAATGCATGACCGTTCAGGCCTAGGTTACACTCCACTTTCCACCACTTCTTCTCTTGAACAAGCCTTTCAAAGGCTTAATCTAAATTTAGGAGAAGAAACCCTCCACCCTAATGACTTTGATGATGAGATATATGAAGAATTCAAACTCATATCAATAATTTTTGATGAATCTAAAGAGGAATCAGAGCCCATCATTCCCCACACCGAACATGATTATTTTTATCTCAAAATATTCCCTATCCATGAGCCCATATTTCACTTGATTTTTCCACAAGAGTGAGCCTCCCCTACCTATGAAACACCACCTCCATTTCATTAATCCATTTCATAAGCCAAAATTATAATATATGTACATAACAAAAAAAACAAAAAAAGCAAAACTAAAATAGTGGTTTTCACCACTACAAAAAAATCAGAATAATCAAATAAATCAAACAAAAACATTTACTTTTCTACATTACATGTACATAACATTTAGGTAAGTACATTTATTTGTGTTTCTTACTGTTGTCTAGGTTTACCAAGCTCATAGCATCAGTTCTTAGGCTCCATTCATCCCATCCATTACAACCTCATCCATTTTACCTTAAGTCAACATGAATCCTATTGACTTATTCACCCCACTCCATAATCCATACGATTTGGCAAAGCCAATTCCAATTGACATGAGCCTTATTGGTATAGATAAGATCTCTTCACCTCCATCCTTCTTTAAGTTTATCATGTCTGAGGAAATATTAAGGGCTTCTGCCAACTACATTCCTCCATCCCCTCCACCTTCACCTTCACCTTCACCTTCGAACCTTGAGGTTTTCTAAGTAGATGTAAATGAGGAAAAGTTAGAAGAATTTTATGACATCATAGATGAAATTCATCTAATCCCCACACCCCATCAACTTGAGAAAATTTCTCACATGTCCATTGAAGATACCATCGATGTGGACCTTAGTTCAAAAAAGACAACCCTCAAATTGTCAAGCTTGGCAAAAGCTTATCCAACAATGAACAAGAGCAATTAATTGCTCTCCTCAAGAGGAAGAAGGGAATTTTTGCATGGTCCTATAAAGACATGCCTAGTCTTGACCCTAGCTTGGTTTTCCATAATCTCACCTTACATCCTGATGCTAAGTTGGTCAAAAAAAAACTTAGAAGGATGCATCCTACCATTTCCCTCTTGGTCAAAGAAGAGCTCCAAAAGCTACTAGATGTGGATTTCATTGTACCCATTTATTATCCTAATTGGCTTTCAAATATGGTACCCATTCATAAACCTAATGAGGCGATACACGTCTACACTGATTTTTGAGATCTTAACAAAGTGTGTCCTAAGGATGATTTTCCTCTCCTAAATATTGATACTCTTGTTAACACTTGTGCTGGCCATGAAATGCTTTCTCTCATGGATGGTTTTTTAGAATACAACCAAATTTGAAGAAATCCTAATGACCAACACAAAGCAACATTCAATACACCTTGGGGAATTTTTTTCTACAAGGTGATGCCCTTTGGCCTTAAAAATGTAGGTGCCACTTATCAACGTGACATGACATACATTTTCCATGACTATATGCATAAGATTATTGAAGATTACATGGATGATATCTTGGAAAAATCCAAAACTTGACAAGAGCACATTGGTGTATTGGAGAAAGTTTTTGATCAACTACTAGATCATAATGTAAGGTTGAACCCCAAGAAATGTGTATTTGGTGTTACCTCTAGCAAACTATTAGGGTTCATTTTCTCCAAAAAATGCATCGAGGTGGATCCAAACAAGGTCAAGTCCATATTAGGGATGCCTCCCCCAACAAATTTAAAGGAATTGTGTAGTTTACAAGGAAATATCCAATTGATCCATCATTTCATTACGCAACTTTCTAACAAATGTAGGCCATTCAATTACCTTCTACAAAAGGGGGTGCCATTTTCTTGGATAGATGAGTGCCAAAAATCCTTTGTTGACATTAATCAATACCTAGCTTCTCTACCAGTCTTAGATCCTCCTTGTCCGAGAGTACCATTCTATATTTATGTTTTAGCAACAAACTTTGCATTAGGGGAAATGCTTGCACAAAATAATGAAGAAAATCAAGAGCAAGCTGTCTATTATATTAGTTGGACATTGGTAAGCTATGAAACTAGATATGCTTATGTAGAAAAATTGTGCTTAGCATTGGTTTCTACCACTAAGAAACTTCAAAATTACATGCTCAACCACACAACATATGTCATAGCTAGAGAAAATCCTCTGCGTTATATGGTATCTCGCACTTACAATAAAACCCACATCGCTAAATGGATAATGCTTCTTATTGAATTTGACTTGGAATTCATTATCCAAAAATCCATTAAAGGTCAGGTCATGGCAAATCAACTTGTGGAAGCTCCACTACCTAGAGATTATCGTTTGATTATTGAGCTCCCAAATGATTTGGTATTTGCTGCCACTAAACAAGAAGATGTCATTCCAAAGGAAGACATTGATATCACAATATTATTTTATGGCTCTAAGTGTGAGAAAGGTATAGGTGATGAAGTCATGTTTCATACACCCCAGGGGGTACCTATCCCTTTATCATTCAAACTTGACTTCCAATGCACAAATAAAACTATAGAGTATGAAGCATTAATATTAGGTCTTCAATCAGCTATAGCTATGGGCATTAAGCGTATCAAGATATTTGGTGATTCTCAACTTATTGTCAAGGAAATAAATGGAGAATACCAATGCAAAGAGCCTACCATTAAAAATTACCATGAAGTAGAAATAAAATTGCTATCTAAATTCAAATGGTATGAAATTGATAGTTTTCCATGTTCGACTAATAGATTTGTAGATGCAATGGCCTCCCTAGGATCATTGATTCCAAAAGACTCCTTAGGATAGGTACAACCCCTTATTATTACAATGATCTCTAAATATGCAATTGTCCATGTTGAATATAAGGATGAAAAGGATGTTTGATTTATCCAGTAAGATCCAAATGAGCCTTGGTCAAGCCAAATAGTAGCTTTTCTCAAGTTTGGAACACTCCCACATGACATGTCTTGAACTACTAAACACACTTTCAAGAAAAAATTAGCTCATTTCATTCTCTTGGAGGATGTGTTGTATAAATGTGGTTATGATGGAGTCCTCCTTCGATGTATCGAGTATGTTGAGGCACAAAGAGCCATAGTTGAAGCTCATGATGATACTTATGGTGTTAATTTTAGTGGGATGGCCATCACAAAGCGTATTCTATGCATGGATTATTATTTGCCCACCATGGAATGTGACTGTTGCACTTATTTTAAACATTTTCAAAAATATCAAGATTATGCTAATCTAACTCATGTTTCATCACAAGCCTTACAACCTATTCAAATCCTTTGGCTCTTTTCATAATGGGGTCTCTATTTAATTAGAAAAATATCATCTCCTTCCTTAGGACAACATACATTCATCATCACAACCACTGAATACTTCACAAAGTGGGTTGATGAAATTCCTCTAACTAGTACGATAGGACCTAGAATTATGGAATTTATACTTCACCATATCATTTTTCATTTTGGTATCCCCTTAAAAATCATCTTTGACAATGGTAAGTCTTTCAAGAACAAGGATGTATGAGCACTTTGCACAAAATATAATATTAAACACAATTTCTTGACTCTTTATTACCCACAAGCAAATGGACAAGCTGAGGCTACCAACAAGATCTTAATTTCTATTCTCAAGAAACTCATTAACAAAAATCATAGAGATTGGAATACAAAAATTTCCTTGGCATTATGGGCTTATCGAAAAAGCATTTGCATGCCTACTAGGGTAAAATAATTTTCATTGGTCTATGGAGCCAAAGCAATCATGCCTCTTGAGTTTGAGATCCCCTCCTTGATAATTTCTTTGCAGGAATTCATAGATGGCAACACTGCTATAAAAGCACGTCTTGATCAACTCACACTCCTTGATGAGAGGTGAATCAATGCTTTAGAGCATTTAGAGTTTATCAAGACCACCTAAAGTGTGCTTACAACACCAAATTTCATCTATGTGAATTCCATGTAGGAGATATTGTCCTTAAAGAGAATCAACAAAACACCAATGCATTACCGCATCTTTGTGATAAATTTATGGCTAATTGGTTGGTCCATACATTGTTAGTCAAATATTGGGTAATGATACTTATAGGCTTGCCAGTCTAGAGGGAGAGGAATAACCTGAACCACTTAATGTTATACACTTGAGAGCATTATATGCTTAATGTAATTCATATATATACGTATACATAACTAATACACAAAAACATTGCATTTAATTTGCACAAATTTTATTCAAAAATATTGCATTTCATTTGCATTACATTTCATTCAAAACAATTGCATGCATACACTCCATTTCACAAAATTGCACTTCATACATTCCATCTACATTTCACATTTCATATTAGGGATCATTTATTCAGTTCAAGGTATTAATTGGTCCAATAAAGTCATGTTGCCTTAATCAGGGACACCTTCATATTATTCCACTAAGTCAAATTGTCATTTACTCCATATATCCATAATGCCTAGGTGTTTTCGGTCACTCAACCACTCCTAGTTTTTTAAGCAACCTCCAAAATACATGTCGAGTTTTATTTAGGACCAAGACACAATTTTCACTAAGAAAATCTTGAGTTCTGGGAATTGACTCCGAAATATTTTTGAACCAAATAAATTCCACATCTTAAAAAAACATCTTGTGTCAAAGAGGGATAACACCATACTTGGTTTGAATCTCAAAGTGAAAAGGGTAATCCTCACTTGTCCCATCATGCAACATAGTCCACAAAAATAGTGGTTTTCACCACTATCACAATTGCTTCCAAATTCAAAATACAAAGTAGTAAGGATAGGGTAAAATTCTCATCACACTTAGGTTGAGAATATGATTCCCCAAAGCTCTAAATATTTTACATCACACACCATTGATTATTGGGTTGTAAGGATTGTACTACATTTCTAGTCAGAAGGTTAGGTAGTCATCCCAAAAACTTAAGAAATCAAAATTTGTGGACTATGGATTCAACCTTCACCGGAGCTATAGATGCTTGAATGACAGTGGATTATGCCCATGAATGGTGATATGTCTCTTTTAAAGATATTTTTGACCACACATACACACAAGCTAGCTTCTTGGTTTCATCCATAATAGGTCACCCCCAATTTACTCAAGATGAGTTAATGAACTCACTTGAACACACATTGGTTCTTGATTACCTCAAGTTATTCTCATGCTCATTATTAGGTAAATGAATTAACTGCACACACATTTGGTCCTAGAAGGATTAGGTAGTTTTAGTGAGTTTATTTTATGCCACTAGTATGTTTGAGTCCCTACAAAAATAATCAGTTTTCCATATCAACATCCATATCTAAAATACAATGGAGCACCAAGGCTCATATACAATGATAAATATATGTATAAATATCACATATACAATGAGTTACAAAAGTAAAAGCCATGTATATATATGTATAAATATCACATATACAATGAGTTCCAAAAGGCTACATATTATGGAGCACCGAGGCTCATATAAAAAATGTGCATCTAAGCACTAGCTAAGCCCTCCAAGAGGACCCCTATGACCTAGAAGGAACCCTAGACCTAGAGCTATGCCTAGACTCGCTATACCTAGCAGCTTCAGACATAGAGGAGGGAGGAGGATCAAGAAGAAGAATATGATGCTCCATCAACCTATCCTCCAAAGCCTCGATATACCTATGTCGAGACCGAAGCTATGCTATGTCAATATTATGACAATGCTCTCTCTCTAGCAGATTTTCCTAGAGCCTTGTGATACTCTCATATTGAGCTATCACCATCACATCCCACTCTACCACCTGCTTCTCTAGCCTCATCCAATCCTTCTTGCTTTGACCTAGAGGCCCATCCAAAGTATCCTCCACATCATACCCATATTTGTCATCTTCACCACTCTTAGGAGCCTACCTCATTGCACCCTTAATCCTCTTCATTCGACTATCAAATCGAAGGTTACTCTATCATGGATCTCATCCACCTCATCCCCATCTCCACTAGTTGCTACTAGAGTCAGTGTCCATGGTGATTGTGTAGCAAACTATGCATTGTACTTTAGAGTAGTCCTCGCATCATCCACATTGGATATGTCTATCTCATCATCATCCTCATACACCTCCCTCTATGGATCAGCACATGGTAGCCCTGTCTCCTCTTGATACCTCTTATAGAGCATTGGCTCATCCGAAATCCCCTACCTTAGCCCAAACTGATGGAGTACCCATGAGAAATGAATATACTCAGCCTCACTCCAATATCTCCCAATCACCCACCTAGCTTGCCTTACCCATAATAGATGCTCTCCATCACCCATCCACCTGGTTGTTCATTGTAGATACTGATTAATTTGGAGGCCTTATTTTAAGCTACACTTGGACCCACTCCATGAAGGAGGGGGTGTATGGAGGGCATAAGCACCCCCTACTACTATCACCATGGAGGGTCCAAGGGGGCATCCAAAGCCAAAAATAAATGTTTTTTCCTTTATGTAAATCTGGATTGTTTGTTATTAGGTCACAGACTAGACGATAGATTTTAGGTGGTTTTTTACCCTAAAATTATAATGCATTTTTATAAGAGGATGTTGTCTGGTGGCTGATTATAAATTTTGGTGCACGGTTGTGTAGAAAAGGGTTTTCTAGATGGAATAAAAGGCTTGGTTATTTTATCTATGGATGTAGCCCATATTAGGTGAACCACATTAAATCTATGTATCTTATGTATTGCATCATTCTTCTATGTTTTATTTTTACATTTAATTATTTCTCAAATTTTATTATTTAATCCTAACATTGGTACCCCACCATGGCCTCCATATCACATGGGCGGATGTCAATCCAACCCATAAATCATGGTACCACCAGCTCATATGCATAGTCTGACTCAGTTGTACCTCCTCCACCATCACCCATCTCTTGGCATAGGGCTGCCCCCTACCTAAGCTTGTACCTGGTAGATTCTTTGGTTGAGCCATACTAAAATGCTTCCATCCCCAGCACTACAACAAAAATCTACAACTCAATCCCTTTTTCCCCCATCGCCTCACCTCATACAAATTCTAGTATGCCTACATTAATAAGGCAAGAGCCCATGTATACACCTGCGAGGTACCCAACATATCACTCACCACCCCTATTAGGTTCCAAGGGAACCTACAACTGATACTATTTGAACCATGATGTTGGCCAACATGAACATCACCAAATCCCGAAGGGCACCCATTTCCTTGTCCATATACATGGACAAGTATGGAATACCCCAACACTCCACCTTCACACTCTGCCAACTATCTCCCAACATCTTCTATATATATGCTCCATGATAGCATCCAACCTCGATGTGAATCCCCTCCAATGGTACCTTGAGGATGTGGTATACATCCTCAAGTGTAAGGGTCACCTCTCCAGTAGGGAGCTAAAAGGTTCCCCTATCTGGATCCCACCTCTCTACCAAGATAAAAAGGTACACCTCATACACCCTCACCACATCAATCCGGGCTACCTCTGCTAGCCCCAAAACCTCAAAAAATCCCATTCATCCTTCATGAATGCCTTCCTCATCCCAAGGATGAGAGGTGAGAACCGGTGTTGAGCCTCCAAAATCCTAAGCTATAGCACAACACAAAAATATTTGTTAATACATGTTCATATATATATATTTTGCACAAAAACAAAGAGAGCTTCATAGAAAGGAATTACCTCAACAAATCACACTCCAGCCCTAGCTCTAGCTTTTACATCCACTCCCTCCACCACCATAGCTTCTGTGCCCATCTCTATTCACCTCACTCTACTCCACTTCACTCAACTCTCCCAGACGTAGCTTCTCAAACTCATAAATGCACAAATGAGCATCATTTTTCATTTTGTAAGCTATTTATAGCTACTTCAAGTACCTTGAAGCACTCATGGGCATTTATTGGTGCACTGAAGTGCATCAGGGTGTTTGTAAAATGCCCAAACACTGATGGGCATCTACTCATGCCGAAAGCGCCAACCAACATTTGGCATCAAAAATTGAGAAAAGGCCAAATAAATGCAAAATTGTGGCTTACCCCCACCAAATCACTCCATATTGCATCCATACATAATTTTCATCATCTTAATAGGTTTTATGAAGGTTACAACATATTTGAATGCATAATTTCTGTTTGTGACCAAAATTTGCAAGATCGCATAAAAGGTCCCAAAACATTCCAAAACGGTCCAAATTTTCATAGAACAACCATATTAATCATTATCATCATCAATAATTCATTTCCATATCATTTTCAATCACCAATCATAACATTTGCATATTTGCAAAAAAATAAGTGAGCCTCGTATCTAGTGGTTTATTCTATCTACTTGGCGATTGTAGTGATTTGCATCCATGCAATTTGGTAAGATAAATAAATCACCATAAGGACACTTGGTCATATTCATCATCCTATATCTCCTTGTTCAAAATCACAATCACATTTGGTACTTCAAATTTTTGCGTGAAACCTTGCCAAGAATAATTTGCACATAAGCTGTCATTGATGGCCTAGTTCATGGGGCTTAAAACATGGATGAAATTACATTTCATCATTTCACATCTCCTTGAAAGTCATCATGGCGATTGGACTTAACTAGGGTGATTAGTTTCGATCATAGAAATTATCTGATAGTCACTAGTTGACCCTCCAAAGTTGACTATTTTTATATTTTGCATATTCATCCTTACATATCAATGATGCCCAAAGGCACATTCTTCAACAACATTGAATCATCCCAAATTTTGGGCAACCACATTTGGTTTTTTACTTTACCACAATGGGATACATCTTACATGATCATGGAAACTACACTTGGCAAAGCTCCCTTCAATTGTTGGGGAAAAAATAGATACATTTTCATCACATTTTCACAAAACCCTTCATCTATTAGGATAAAAATAGATGCAATCATTCCATAGTTTCCACCAATCCCCTCTTCTCGTTGGGAAAAAAATGGTATCACATTTACATCATTCATATCGTCCACAATTACATCATTCTTTTACACAACCAATTGCACTCATTTTTCAATTGGCTCATGAGATTCATCCGCAAACTCATTCACCAATTGAGGGGGTAAGCTACGCAAATCCAAATTCTTTAATTCTTTTATCTTCAAGCTCATTTTTCTATCCCAAGAGAAAGTTGCTTCTACACCTAGCCCAAGCAAGTATCTTGTGTTTTTGCACTACATTGTGTTTCACGTAACACCGTACAAAAAAGGGCATCTGTAGACACCAAAACTTATCCACTTGTCATCCATCTAGGTTTTCCTACCATTTTACCCATTTATTTATATATATTTAAGCATATTTGTTAAATATATGTTTAATATTATATTATATATATTTAATAAATATAAATATTATATATGTAAATAAATCCCAGCCATCCAAAATTACTTAATCCTAGCCATTCATCCACCTTGATCCATGCCATACACCTAGAATTAATATCCACCCTCCTATATATTTTGATCTGAGCCACACGATTTATGTTGCTAAAATACTAACATGCCCTAGTGTGGATTATTAATAGGATCCATTTTAAAGGCTCAATCCCTAAGCAGTATGAATCTGAATTCCCTGAGTTACTCCTGAGTTATCACTCCTAAGTAGTTGATACCTATCCAAGCACTCTCATCATTCATCCTCGTCCACCTTAGCCTTCGCATATGTCATCAACCATTTTGTTCAGTTAGATATGCTTTTATCGATCTTCACCTTAGCTCCTAAATGCCTTCAGGTTCTCTCTATCACCGTTGAGCACCTATGGGTACTTCCTTCTATCGCCAAGAATCTCTAGGTGCTTTCTTCCACCACCAAGTACCTCTAGGCACTTTTCACCATCCATGAATGCCCATGGGTATTTCCTACTACTATTGAGCACCCACGGGTGTCTCAGAACCTGTATTTGAAGACTAGCAAAGCCCTTTGGTACCGCTAGGGCTTTCGCACACCGATTCCTTGCAATAATGAATACGGATAAAAAAATATTAAGTTGAAAAAGGTAAATCTCATTTATTATGTTTATTTTAGTATTCCTAGATTTGCTTATAGCTTCATTTCTGCAACTAGGTTAATACTTTTCTTATTGAGGGCCTCACACAATGGAGCCCTCACATGTATTATTGACTTCCTATTGTTTTTTGCTATTTGTAGGTTTAGGGATCTAAAGGCATTGATCAACTGTTTAAGTTGGAGTGGTCCAACCCAAATATATCTAAAGCCCACTCACTTCTATTGGGATCTATTGAGCATGAAGACACCACCCTGAATTGTTGGCTAGGGTTTCAAAGAACCCTAACATATTAAGGTTATTATATTAAGTGCAATAAAGCATTATAAAAATCCCAATCTAGGGTATATTTGGTTGTAATATCAGGAATCCACCTGATAATAATAAAATAAAATTTATTTTTGTACAATCACATGTGTTTATATTACGTTTATTGTTCATTTATTTAAGTTTAATTATTCAATGTTGTTCGATTTGCATCTACATTATGTAATTACTTTTAAAAATTATAAATTGTGTGTTTTGTCTCAGAAGAGGGTTGATAAAGAGAGAAGAGAAAATAATCTAAAAAATGTTAGCCTTGTATTCCTAAAGAAATAAATAAATAATATTTTGCAACTTAATTTGTGTTCGGATTATTTTTGAATGCATCGTATTCCATCTGGTAGGTTTTTTATTGCTTCTTGTGTGTACAGGGATTAGGAGAACTTTCAAAGCTTTGGATTCTAGGAGAAAGAGAGTTGCAATAAAGTGCCATTTAGCTAAATATAAGGTTAACTATTGATGAATAATAAGATTAAATTAAAGGGAGTAAGAGGTTGTTGAAGATGTATTTGAAGGATGGACCTGTTGTAGCCATTGCACAACTTACCCCAAATTTGGAGACCCACATTAATTTTAGTGTTTTTGGGAATGTTGGTTTCTTTGCATGATAATTTGGATAGGCTTGTATGTTTTTTCAAGTTTTACTTTAATGTCTTTCATAATTTTTAAGTGTTTGGTTTGGTTAGTTAATTTGCTTTAGTTTGTTAGTGTTTAGTCAAAATTATAGCATTGGTTGTTAATTCAAAAAGGTTTGTCAAACATTTGAAATTAATTAAAAGCAAAAGTTAAAAAAATAAATAAAATTAAATAAAATATAATATGAATAAGAAAATCTTAAAGATTCCAATTCATTTAAATTTTTTTACTCATATCGTGCTTTAGTTATTTTTATATTGCCATGAATTTACTGTTTACTTTAATATTTCGTTACACAAATTATTAATTATACTTCATTGGTGAATGCAGGTGCTCACAAGAGGTGTACCCAACCAAGTCTCAGTAAGAATGGTTCTCAAGGTAGGTGTTAGGTGTGAAACATGATTTTTGAGGCAAGTGTGGCTCAAGCAACTAGGAGGATGAAAACACACCATGATAGACAACATGCATGACGTGGTGCAGACAACTCAGAGGCTAAGTGCTGACTTGGATAAAGGGGAACCTTCAAAAAACTAAGACTTGGTAGATGAGGCTCATCGTGGATAACTCCTCGATTTTTTTTCCAAGAGAGTTGTAGTCGTAGTCAAATCCAAGTTAATTAATCTAATAAGCATGAGCATGCCTAAGCCCATGGTATTCCATGAAAAGGGAGGACCGTGGGGTAATCCTGAATATAAGAATGGTTATATGGAACATACGATGATGTTAGTACTATCATCTTAATAGTCAAATAATTTTTGCAGGAAATGCCTGTGGGAAACCAAATTTGCTGTGGAAGACTTCTTTCTCCTCCCAAGTTGCTGGACTGCACCATTTCACCATTGGATGCCATTGAAGTTGGTATTCTGCATTTGTATTGGATTTTTTGAAAATATTTTATTGCCAATATATTGGAAATTTAATGAGTTTTTATGCATGTTAATGGTAGACTCATCTATTATTTTTAATATATTGCACCTTTTTCCTTAGAATATTGCACCTCATTGAATGTTGGATTGCATGAATATGGATCACATTAATGCTGGTTTTATGCAGGATACTAATGTTTGTAGGGTTTGTGTGGAATTTTAGAGTTACAACAACTTGTTTTATTTTTCTTTATTTTTCTAACCCTATCCTTTTTCATTTTTTTTAACTTTTGCAAATAAAATAAAAAAATATAAAAAAATTAAAATTCCAAAAAGAGATGCATGGATTCCAAGATTAAGCTTTAAAGTTTCATTTTAAGCAATTTCGATTTTATTTTAAAGGAAATTTGAAATTCCAAAATTTACATAAAGTTCACATTTTAAAAGGAATTTTGTAATTTCAAAGCTTTACATGATTTCACATTTTAAAGGAGAGTCAAATTTCAAGCTTTGCACTTTTGTTTTTCAAGCAATAAATTAACTTCTCTTTATGAAAATTACAATTTTCACTAAAGGGGGGTAATTTATATGGCATTCCAAAGGCTACTACATTTTCAAAGTTAGTCATTTAGATTATTTTATTTCATGCTCAAAGCAAGATAAAATCCATTCACAAAGCAAGATAAAATGAATCCAATCATCATTCAAGATTCACATTTCAGAGATAGATTTTAGTCTTCTCTTTTATGCTCAAAGCAAGGTTTAACAAAGAAGATAAAATCTACCTAAAATACTTCAAGATAAAATGAATTAAATCACCTTGGAAAATCAGAAATAAAATGAATTAGGGATCAATTTCAAGCATTCATTCATCTTTTATTTTCTGCACAAAAGGGAAATCAAGCCCTTTAATGAACATAAAGCATTGCAAAATAATACCAACACAGGCCCCTTGTTAACAGTTACTTGCAAATCACTAAGGTATTCTAAGCACTTATTTTGACACATTTTCACAAGCATACAAGCACACATTAAGTAAAAGGAACCTTGGAGAAATTTCTATTTCTTTGCAAGAGAGGGTTTTTCTAATCAAAATCCTAACTGTGAGTGTGGTTTTGCAATAGGGTAAAATTATCACTCAACAGAATTGGTGCTAGAAGGAGGGCCTGAATTGGTCATTTTATTGCTACTTAAATGCTAAATTGTTCATTGTTACTTGAAAGGCTTATTTGAAGGCATTGGTCTTGACTAACGAGGTTTTGTTGACAGGTGATCACATTCATTGATTGGAAAGTCCTTTAATTGATGATGCATTGATGCTAACCTTTTGCAAATTGGAGAATGTTCTTTATTGTTATGGTTTAATTGATGCATATATTTTGGTTGATAAACATGATGATTTATTCATTTAAACATTTGAAAATTGTTAGTCATTTCACACATCTTTGCAAGATATATTTCTTTGACTAACAAAATTGGTACTAAAGTTATATTCTTTAAGGTCCACTAATGGCAATGTTTACTCCAACAATGGTAGGAATTGCATCCTGGATAGGTGGTTATTATAGTCATTTAAACATTCCTAGAGTACCCCATCAAATCCCTAAAGGTGCAGAAGAATATTTACCTTAGTTTAGGCATGATGTGGGACAGGTTGAGGAACATATTCAGAGATACAAGAACATTTTAATTTATTTGTAAATTATGCATGAAGATGTTGCTTGTAGGTTGTTTTCATACACATTGGATGAGGTTGCATTTGATTGGTACATCCACTTACCTCTAAGTTCTATCACTTCTTGGGCTCAACTAGAAGCAACATTTCTTAGCCATTTTGGAAAACTAGTTGACCCAATTATGATACTAAATCAATTTATCTCTATCTATAAAGAACCTAATGAATCCATGAGACAATTCAATGATAGGTTCCATAGGTTGTATACCGAAGTGGTGACACATTACATCATGTCAGAAGAAGAAGCCATTCAAATATACATGGAAGCCTTAGACCCCTTTACTTCTATATTTCTAGGGAGAATTCTTAAAGATCCATCCTTGCCTAGAGCCTACAGTGAGGCAATAATAGTAGAACAATGGTGGATTTCGAAAGGTATTGATGTGGGTCAATTATTATTACTTAACCCTAAGGCTCACAATAAGATACCACCAATGAGTCAGGCTGAGGTACAACCTTCTCCCATGATGAACTATTTTTTAGGAGTTATGGATTCCAACCAATACCAACCATCCAATCTAGCACCCTTGAATCTAATGATGTCTAATGTGAGCAATCAATGGGATAAAATTGAATGTCCAAATGTTACAACCACCTTAGATATCATCCAAGAGGAGGTGCAAGTTTCAAAGCCAATATCCACCAATGAGGATTATGGTAAACAGGCCCATCAAAATGTAGAGATTGGTTCAATTTTAGAAATGCATGAGCCTTCAGACAATGGAGGAGTCCTAGATCTAACTAGCATTGAAATATGTGATAGGTCAGGACCTTCCATAGAATTAAATGAAATGATTAAAGTGGATGATCAAGAAATCCAACATGTTCCAAATAATGACCAGATAGAAATGAAAGGCTTAGAGTCATTATTTACAAGGGAGGATTGGGATAATTATAGAAAGTTGAATACAAGAATTGATCCCATTATAGAAACCCTTGAGCCACCAAAAATGGTTGAAAGTGAATTTAAAAAGGAATCAATAGATGAATCTGAATATTATGTAGAAGACACGATAGAATTTCATCCCTTGATTTTAGAAGATAATTATTATAATTATTGGGGAAGATATGAGGAATCATTGGTTTCTCACACTCCTACTGATGAAATTTCTATTTCACTTGATATGCAGGATGTTGAAATCACTATCTCACATGAAGATCTTGCAATTCATGTACAATCAGAAAATGGCATGCCACTTGCAAAAATAGAGAAGGTTCCAAAATTCAATCATTTTGAATATGATTTTATTGAACACCTTGCTGAAATAGAAAAGGAAGAAATGGTAAATGTTTCTTATGATTCATTTGTTATGGATGAGGAAGAGGTAAAATCTTCTCTTTCATTCTTGACTACTGAAAATTTGGGTACAAATTCACATGATTGTCTTGGAGATTCAAATAAAGAAATACCATGGGTGGTTAAAAAGGAATTAGAATTGAATTCTATTCATCCAAATGATAAAAATGTTGCTTTATTTGAAATGACTCAAGTAGTTGATCAGGGAGATGTGTTATTTGACACATCCCTTGATTGACAAGATTTATGGTTTGAAAAGGATGGGCATATTTTTAATTGGGTGATTAATTTTGGTGTTTTTGAAAAATAGGTAATTGATGAAGATGAAGGGCTACAAGATGATGATGATGAAGACCATGAAGAAAAAGAGAAAATTACAAATGCTCATCAAGTCTTGGTAAATGAAAATGTACAAAAGGTAGAATCTCAACCTTTTTGTTCAACCATTCGAACTCTAGGTAAAATTTTACATAATGATATATTGGATTCAAATGTTATCAATGATGAAATGCCATTTGTGGTTGAAAAAGAAGTTGAGTTGATTTCTCCTCACTAATAAGATTGCTTTGTTGAATGAAACAAAAGTAGATGTGCTTGAGTTACTAAATCAAATTCATCAACAATTGACAATGGAATCTAGGATAAAAAGTTATAATGATCCTCACATGTTAGATATCCTAGATGCTTGCAAAATGTTGCATAGTCATGATTGGCCTAAAGACATAGATGATGACTTGGCTTCAAAATTTTTAGAAATAGCCTCCTATTTGAAGGAAATCCTATATGTTTGTGAAAATGAGAACTCAAGTCAGAGTGATGAATCAGGTTTCAAAATTTACACCTCATTGAATAAGCAAAAGATAGTTGAAAATCATGTATTTGCTTGCAAGTTTAATGAATCAAAGTCTCAACATGGAATTGCTAATATCATTGAATCAAATTGGTGGGGTGAGAGAGGTAAAATGAGAGTTTTTGTATTGTGTGGCCTAATCTTATTTTGGTTGGATTTCTATAAATCTTGGCATGCATATCATGGTAGATGTCTTTTAAATTGTGGTAATCGTGTTTGGGATCCAGGGAAGTGATAGCCTAAATTTTGCATCATCTTGTACATATATTATTGTATATAGCTTTTGGGTTTTCATGCTTTTATTTTTAGCTTTTCTTTGTGTGGCACTTTTGTGCATAATCCCATGTTTTGCAAGTTTTTGCTATTTGCTTTCTTGTCAGTTTTCATTAGGTTAGGTTTGGTTTAATTTTTGAGTTTTCCTTTTTGATGTTGGTTTTGTGGTAACTATTAATTTATGGATTTTTGTTTTTTTTTAGTGTTCCTTTGTCATGTAGGGTGAATTGCCTATTTTGGAATCATGTGGAATTAAGGGAAAGAGGGATGAAGTTGTTTAGTAATCATTCTTAGATTTTGGGACTAAGATAGTGGAAGGTGGAACAATGAATCATTTTGCTAAAGCTCCACATGAACACATCATATTAAAGGGTATGCCTTGAAATATTGAAGGATAAAGTCATTTTGGTTTGCAAATTAAGGTAAAAATCTAACATACTCCATATTTAGCCTTGAATGGTCTCTAACCTAGGTGGTAGGTGAATTTTGTAAAGCAATACAATGTTCAAAAAATTAAAAAAAGGAAATAAAAGCAAAATTAATCTAATACCTAGGTGATTCAGATAATCTCTACCGGGGCTATAGACACATGGTTGGTAGTAGAGCAAGGTCTAGAAGAGATCAAGGTCATCTCCACCGGGGCTATAGATGCCTAGATGGCAGTGGAGCAATGCAGAGGCATATTTTTATGAGTGATATTCTATAGCCTAAATGCAAAACAAATGATGGAATCTGGATTGTTTTCAAGAATGCAAAATGAAATCACTTTCACACACACTGAGCAAAGGCAAATGTTTCATTTATTTTCATTTGAAGTTGTCTACCCCACCTTCTTGGATATTGCTAGATGATGTTATTTTTCTGATATTTGGTTTGTTTGTTTTTAGAACTAGGTTCTTCATCCAAAATGCTCAGGAGCATTTCCAAGTAGAGTCACCATTTGTTGTGGCCATTGCACAACTTACCCCAAATTTGGGGACCCACCTTAATTTTAGGGTTTTTAGGAATTTTGGTCTTCTTTGAGTGATAATTTTGATAGGCTTGTATGTTGTTTCAAGTTTTTCTTTAATGTCTTTCACAAAGTTTAAGTGTTTTGGTTTGGTAGTTTGTTTGCTTTAGTTTGTTAGTGTTTGGTCAAAATTATAGTATTGGTTGTTAATTTCAAAGGTTTATCAAACATTTGAAATTAATTAAAAGAAAAAGTTAAATAAAAAATAATATGTATATATATATATATATATAATAAAAAAAAGAAAAAAAGAAAAATAAAAAATAAAATAATTTTTATTTCAAAGAAAGTTTTAAAATATTTCTATGAATAAGAAAATATTAAAGATTCCCATTCATTTAAATTTTTTTATTCATATCATGCTTTAGTTAATTTTATATTACCATGAATTTACCATTTATTTTAATCTTTTGTTACGTGAATTGTTAATTATACTTCATTGGTGAATGCAGATGCTCACAAGAGGTGTACCCAATCGAGTCTCAGCAAACACGATTCTCGAGGAAGGTTTTAGGTGTGAAGCATGATTTTTGAATCGAGTGTGGCTTGAGTAACCAAGAGGATGACAAACTCACCATGATAGACAACGTGTATGACATGGAGTGAACAAATTGGAGGCTAAGTGCTGACTTGGACAGAGCGAAACCTTCGAAAAACCAAGACTTTGAAAGCCCACGTGACATATGAGGCTCATCGACGGACAACTCCTCACATTTTTTTCTAGGAGAGTTGCAGTCAAATTCGAAGCCAAGTTAATTAATATAATAAGCATGAGCACGCCCAAGTCCATGGTATTCCATGAAAAGAAAGTGTCGTGGGGCAGTCCTAAACAGAAGAATGGCGAGATATAACATACGATGATGTTAGTAGTATCATCTTAATAGTCAAAGAATTTTTGTAGGAAATTCCTGTGGGAAACCAGATTTGCTATGGAAGACTTCTTTCTCCTCCCAAGTTGGTGGACTGCACCATTTCACCATAGGATGCCATTGAAGTTGGTATTCTACATTTGTATTGGATTTATTTGATTTTTTTTTGTGCCAATATATTGGAGATTTAATGAGTTTTTATGCGTGTTAATGGTAGAATCATTTATTATTTTTAATATATTGAACCTTTGTCGTTAGAAGATTACACCTCATTAAATGTTGGATTGTGTGAATATGGATCACATTAATGCGGGTTTTATGTAGGATATTGATGTTTGTAGAGTCTGTGTGGAATTTTAGAATTACAGTGATTTGTTTATTTGTTTTATTTTTTTATTTTTCTAACCCTATATTTTTCATTTTGTTTAACTTTTGCAAATAAAATAAAATTAAAAATAAAATTAAAATTCCAAAAAGAGTTACATGGATTCTAAGATTAATATTTAAAGTTTCATTTTAAGGAGTTTCGATTTTATTTTAAAGGAAATTTAAAATTATAAAATTATATATAAAGTTCACATTATAAAAGGAATTTTGTGTTTTCAAAGCTTTATATGATTTCACATTTTTAAGGAGAGTCAAATTTCAAGCCTTGCACTTTTTTTTTTCAAGAAATAAATTAACTTCTCTTTATGAAAATTACAATTTCACTAAAGGAGGGTGATTTATATGGTATTCCAAAGGCTACTACATTTTCAAGTTAGTCATTTAGAATATTTTATTTCACGCTCAAAGTAAGGTAAAATCCATTCACAAATCAAGATAAAATGAATCCAATCATCATCAAATTTTGCATTTCAAAGATAGATTTTAGTCTTCTCTTTTATGCTCAAAGCAAGGTTTAACAAAGAAGATAAAATCTACCTAAAATACTTCAAGATAAAATGAATTAAATCACCTTGGCAAATCAGAAATAAAATGAATTAGGGATTAATTCCAAGCATTCATTCATCTTTTATTTCTGCACAAAAGGGAAATCAAGCCCTTTAATGAACATAAAGTATTGCAAAACAATACCAACACAGACCCCTTGTTAAAAATTACTTGCAAATCACTAAGGTATTCTACGTACTTATTTGACACATTTTCACAAGTATACAAGCACACATTAAGTAAAATAAACCTTGGAGAAATTTCTATTTCTTTGCAAGAGAGGGTTTTGCTAACAAAATCCTAACTATGAGTGTGGTTTTGCAATAGGGTAAAATTATCACTCAACATGAACTACTATATTGAAAGTACAATTACTCAACTTGAGAATTCTGCCAGTGAATAACTATGTAAGAGTTGTAAGCCATATAAGGAGAAGTGGTGGCTTCAAATGAAGAAAAACTATTCTACTTAGTTCAATTCAACATTTGTATTGAACCAGAAGGCAGGTAGAGAATAAGAGAGTTTGGGTGTGAGCAATTCCCTAATCAACCATTGATCAACACATAAAGGTAGACAAATTGGAGTGCAAAAAAACCTATTGTACAAAAGCGAAATCATACAATTGTACAAAAGAGAAAATGTACACTTGAGGTTAGGGTTGGAATCGTACAATCATATGATAAAACTATATCAATTAAGAAGTGATTGTACAAGTGAATGATTGAATCATTAGATTGTATGGTTACCAAGATGTACAATTATCAAGATATTGTATGATTACTAAGAGATTGTATGTTTGTAAGCAAATTGTACGATAGGGAGAGACTATATATTTTCAAGAAAATAGAATCAATCGTACAATTTGGTAACTTGTAATACATTGGGGAGGTTTAGTTTTTGTTACTTCATATTTGATAAGTGATCATACAAGTGTATGATAAGAAGAAAAATTGTACACTGAACAATCATACAAAAAAACATCATCTAGAAGAAATACTTACATTGTAAAATTAGGCATAAACTAGCATCATACAAGTGAAGAGTTTTGGTGAGTGTTTCTGCATCATTTGGTATAAGATACAAAAGATCTATGAGGAGTGGTAAGTTATACATACCTAAGGAGATATGGAATAATGAGGAAGAGGAAGACCATGAGATCCTCAATCTATGAATGTGGCTGAGATGATGAGAGAAATCATTGCTCAGTTGAATGCACTTGAGACCACCTAGAGGAGGGGCATGCAAGTCAAATATGTAAGCAAAAATGAAGAGGAAGTAGACTAAATAGAAATTCAAAATGAATAACAAGAAGACCCAGAGGAAATATTACACAAGAATTTTATAGGCTCACCATTCAATCCGATCATGTCGAAGACAATGAGCAGAATGTTTCAAAGTATATCAATGGACTACAATTTTCTATATAGGATGAAGTTAATATGATAAGGATAAGGATGGTAGAGGAAGCCTACTAGTATACCTTTAAGGACAAGGATAATTTATTGTAAAAATAAAATAATCAAAGAGGAAGAGGATAGTCCTCATGAGGATGAGGACAAGCAAGTAGTAGAAGAGGACAACAAAAATAGGAAGAAGAAACTAGTACTTATTAAAATGACTTTAGCCGAAATGCCAAAGGAGGTGGAGACTTCTCAAGAGGAAGAGGTAGTTTTGGTAGAGGAAGGGGTAGAGGATTCTCTATAAGGTGTTATATATGTGAATAGGATGGTCATTAGGAATTTGAATGTCCAACCATAAAATAAGGTAGCAATAAGGGAAAGGAGATCAAAAACCATATTGCAATGATGGATGAAGAAAGTGTTACTTCCCCAAGATAGATGGAGGATCTAGAAAAAGAAGATGGAGAGAGTACTACTAGAACCAAAAAAGAGGGAATGTGAACCTGTTCAAGAGAAGTCTTTTTAAAACAATATGTTGTAAGGTTATTGTAGACAATGGGAGTATGGATAATCTCGTATCCAATGATATGGTAGAGAATTTAGGGTTGAGGAGAATAGAGCATCACAATTTGTACAAAGTCTCTTAGCTACAAAAGGGACATCAATTTTTTGTTAGTGAATAGTGTCAGGTAAAATTCCAAATTGGATCTTACAAAGGTAAGGTCCTATATGATGTTATGCCTATGGATGCTTACCATGTGCTATTGGGAAGACCTTGGCAATTTGATATAAATATAGTACATGATGGTAGGGAAAACACCTACATGATTGTTAAATATGGTAAGAAGTATGTGCTAATTCCATTGAAGGACAAGGATGAAATAGAGGATAATGGTTTGAAAGTATGTTTGGTTTATGGAAAGCAAATTTTGAAGGAGATGACAAAGTAGAGGGTATATTTTGCTTTATTTTCTAAACCTACAGAGGGTGAGATAGTCAACCAGAAGGATGAGGTTCCAGGTGAAGTTAAAGAGTTGTTAGAAGAGTATGCAAAAATTTTATCAAAAGAATTTTTAGATCGATTACCACGAATAAGGAGTATTAGCCATCACATTGATTTCATTCCTAGATCTAGTTTTCCCCATAAGATAACATATGGAATGATTCCAATGGAGAATGAAGAAATAAATAGGCAAGTTCAGGAGTTGTTAGACAAGGATGAGTTTGAGCCCATGTGCAGTACTAGTTGTACTTACACCAAAGAAAGGTGGAGAATGGTGAATGTGTACAAATTCAAGGACTATAAATAAAATAACCATAAATTATAGATTTTATTTGCCACACATGGATGAATTGATGGATTACTTGAGTGGATCAAGGTACCTCACAAATATTTTATGAGTTATTATCATCAAATCTAAATTAGGGAAGGAGATGAGTGGAAAACCACATTCAAGATAAAGGATAGATGTACGTATGAATGGTTATGCCATTAATATTGACAAATACGCCCAATACCTTTATGTGGATGAAAAATAAAGTGTTGAAGCCATATCTTGGCAAGTTTATGGTTGTCTATTTGGACAATATTTTGATATTTAGTAAGAGAAAGGAAGATCATTTGATATAATTGAGATTGATCTTGTAGAGACTGAAGGAAGAAAAGCTTCCAGTCAACTTGAAGAAGTGTAGTTTTATGAAAGAGAAATTGGTGTACTTGGATTTTGTGTTTTTACTAGAACGATTGTGAATGACCCCGAGAAGGTTAAGGCCATTGTGAATTGTCCATCACCTATAAGTAAGTTTGAGGTCAAGATTTTCCATGGTCTAGCAAGTTTCTATAAGAAGTCTATCATAAAATTTAGTGGGATTTGTACATCGATTACAAAGACCCTAAAAGAGGAAAGGTATGAATTTAAGTGGACAAGTGCAACATAAAGATGATTTCAAGTCTTAAAGGAGAAGATAACAAAACAACTGGTTCTAGTCTTGCCAAATTTTAATAAGGTCTTTCAGGTGCATTGTGATATAAGTGAGACAATATTAGGAGGATTTTTTAGCTAGGAAAGTAATCCCATTTCCTATCTTAGTGAGAATCTAAATGAGGCAAAGAGGAAATACTTGATCTATGACCAAGAGTTTTACGCTATCATTCAAACCTTGAAGAAATGGATGTATTGTTTTCGGCCAAGAGAGTTTATCTTGTTCATAGATAATCATACTTTGTAGTTTATTAATAATCATAGTAAGTTGAATCAAAGGCATATGAAGTGGATAGAATTTTTGTGAGGATATTAATTTATCTTGAAACATAAAAGTGATATATTGAATAAAGTAGATGATGCCTTGAGTAGGTAAATATTTTTGGTGAATTTTATGAGGGTAGAAGTTGTTGGTTTTGATGCCATGAAGGAGCTTTATAAGGATGATGAAGATTTTAAGGAAACTCGGGTGGCATGTAGTAATCTTATTGCAAGAGATAGAACCCCATAGATTGAATATTTCATCCAAGAAGGAATGTTGTTCAAGGGACATTAATTATGTATACCACAAATTTCAATGAGAGAAAATTTGATAAGGGAAAAACATAGTGGAGGACTTGCAAGACATTTTGGGATTGATAAAAATCTAAAGCAACTTGAAAATGGTTACTACTGGCCTGGGATGAAAATAAATATAAGAAAATTTATGTAAGGTTGTCAAGTATACCAAAATACAAAAGGTAAGAGTTAAAATGTCAGATTATATCAACCATTACCAGTTTTAGATAAACCATGGGAGGATATAAGCATGGAATTTGTTCTTGGATTGCCAAGGACACAAAGGGGTAATGACTCCATTTTTTTTTGTGGTTGATAGTTTCTCAAATATGACATATTTTATACCTTGTAAGAAGACAAATGAAATGACTCATATTGCTACTTTATTTTTTACTAAAATAATGAGATTACATGGTTTTCCAAAGAGTATTGTTTCAGATAGGGATAGCAAATTTGTGGATCATTTTTAGGGAACATTGTGGAAGAAATTGGGTACTAAGTTGGTATTCAATTTGAATTATCATCCAAAAATTGATGCGTAAACCAATATTGTGAATAGGAGTCTTAGAAATTTTTTGATATGCTTGGTTGAAAAGAAGATGAATCTTTGGGATACTATTTTGGCACAAGCAAAGTTTGCATACAACTCAGTGAATCAAATTAAAAGTAAAAATCCATTTTAGATTGTATATGGCGTATGTTCATAGGGAGTAGATGAGTCATAGAAGGCAAATGATTTGTAGAGACCAAGTGCTATTGTAGAGGATTTTTCTAACTATATTCATGATTTACATAAGGTGTGAAGTGATTTAGAAAAGAGTGCCATGAAGTATAAACATGTTGATCGTAAGCAAAGAAAGCTAGAATTTTAGGTTGGAGATTTGGTTCTAGCATATTTGTGAAAGGAGCGATTCCCAAAATATACTTACATTAAGTTAAGTTGGAAGGATATTGGACCTTGTAAAGTCTTGAGGAAGTTTATTGCCAATGCTTATGAAATAAAACCACCTGAAGGAGTGGATATATCAACCATATTTAATGTAGTAGATATATATCCTTAACATGAAGGATAAAATTGTGAACAAGAGGACGCAATTTTGGAAATTCTAAATATTGAATGGGTACAACCATATTCAAAATAGGCACATGTTAAAATTGATGTGATCATAGATTCCAAAGTTTCTTAAAAGATAAGAGACAAGAAATATCATGAATACTTGATCAAGTGGAAGAATCGGGTAACTGAGAATGCCACATGGATGAATGCATCTGAGATGGTCAAATATGGAGTTCAAATTGAAGACTTGTTGAATTTTTATGAATCATTTATTTTACTCGATGTGTATGATACAGGATAACCTTCCAAAAGTTGAACCATTGTGGAGGTGGAAAGCCAATAGCTCAACCGTTATCTAATTGATTTAAAAAATTATAAACTCAATATTTTGTCTTATAAGAGGGTTGGTGGAGAGAGATAAGAGAAAGGAATATCAAAATGTTAGCCTTGTATTATTAAATAAATAAATAAACAATATTTTTGCAACCTAAATTTTATATCTTGGTTATTGTTGAATGCATCATATTCCATATGGTAGGTTGTGTGCATTGTTTCTTTTTATGAGTGCAAGGACTAGAAAAAAAATGAAGCTTTGGATTCTAGAAGAAATAGAGTCATGATAAAGTGCCATTCAACTGAAGATAAGATCAATTGTTGATGAATAATAAGATTGAATTAAAGGGAGGAAGATGCCATTTAAGAGGTATCCATAGAATGGACATACTATCCTGAAAGTATGGTACTCAAGTTGAGAATTCTATCAATGAATAACTGTGTAAAAGTTTGAATCCATACAAGGAGAAGTAATGGATTCAAATGAAGGAAAACTATTTTGCTTGATTTTATTAAATCTTTGTATTGAACTAGAAGGAAGGTTGAGAACAAGAGAGTTTGGGTGTGTGGAACAATGAAAGAGTTTGATTGTGAGCAATGTATTGATCAACCATAGAACAACACATAAAAGTAGATAAAGATAAATTGGAGTGCAAAAATATCTATCATACAAAAGTGAAATCATACAATTGTATGAAAGAGAAATTGTACAATTAGAGTTAGGGTTGGAATCATACAATCATATGATAAAACTGCATCAATTAAGAAGTGATCGTACAAGTGAATGATTGAATCATTGGACTTTATGATTTCTAAGATATTGTACGGTTTCCAAGATATTGTATGATTGCCAATATATTGTATGTTTACAAGCAGATTACAACAAGGAGAGATTATACAATTTTAAGAAAATAGAATCAATCGTGTAATTTGGTAACTTGTCATACATTGGAGAGGTTCAATTTGAGAAGTGATCATATGAGTGTATGATAGGAAGGAAAAATTTTACAATGAACAATCATACAAAAATAAACATCATCATATAGAAGAAAAACTTACATGATTGGGGATAAACTAGCATCGTACCAGTGAAGAGTTCTGGTGAATGTTGTTGATGCATCATTCAATTTGGTGTCTTGTCTACTCTAATTTTAGATAATGATACTCATTTTAAAAAATAAATGCAAGAGAACATATCAATTTGGAATTCTACATCATTTTTCTGTGCCTTATTATCCATAAGGGAATAATCAAGTTGAATATAGCAATAATATTTTAGTAGATATTTAAAAAAAAGATAACTATAGAATCAAGGAAATATTGATACTTAGAGTTATATCTTGTGTTGTGGGAATGCTACACCTCATTCAAATACCTATAGGGTGAACTATTTTTCTTTGGTCTATGGTACTAATGTTTTTTAGCCACTTGAGACACGTATATTTGAAATTTTTGTTGAATCATTATGAGTATCATCTGGAGTATTAGGAGACCTATCTTATTGAGCTTACTACTCTTGATGAGATGTGTCTACATGATCTTGAGAAAAATAGGGCCTATAAGAGTTATGTATCTAAGTAATATAATAAGAAAGTTTATCGTTGTTGGAACCGATTCTTGCATCCATAGGAAATCAATTGTCATGCTACAAGAATCCGTTTGAAACCAACGAGCTATTACAGGCTCTGGTCGACCTGCCTCATGTTCTGCTAAACCCGAATATTGCTAAAGAAGATGGCAGAACGGGTAAGGAAACCCCAACGACAATTCTTTAATTAAACTTCTAATTTGCATGCTCCAGATTTATATTAAACTATAAGTATTTTTATTAAAATGACCAAGCATGAAAATAACCAACTATTATGCCTTATGTAGACCGGTGCCTAGATTCATTGGGTTATTATAGCAATTTAACAACAATTTTAATATGAAACAGAGAGAAGGGGAGAAGAAAATTAGTGTTCTTAATTTCATTCGAATATCGTAATAAAATCAAAAGTTAACTAATGAAAGAAATGTATATAATGCATTCAAATAATGTAACCCATTATACAGATACACACAATACTGAGACAAAGAAATGATAGGAATAAAACTCAGAATTGTATTGATTTCATAAAATATTACATGCAGAGTGGGTGGGATGCCTTTTAACTCTATTTTTCTTAAAGAAATACATCAATACAATGGAGAGGACTCTGTTCAAATAATGTAACAGGTCTCTCCAACTCTCCTTATTCCAATCTGGTAACAGAAGAATCTCTGAATCCTAGGCTCAATAAGATTGGAAATATTCTCAGCTTCTTGAACGCTTTCCTATCATACAATCCTGCACAACAAGGGGAGGAAGAAAGAATGAATAAAATAAAATAGACACAAAGAAATACAACAACACAACTAACAGGGCACTCAAGTATACCTCTTAGCAAAAATGCTATTCTCTAATTGCTTGATGCAGAATCCAGACCTGCCTGCTTCCTTTTATAGTTGTTGGTTCTTGATTATGTTATTTTTGGTTGAATTCTGGTTGTACACTTGGCATCATCTGATTGAATCCATTCTATATGTTGTCCAGCTAGTGTGGCTCTGAACTGACTATTAAGGTTCTTCTCTAGACTGAAGGGAGCTCTTTGTTATTTTAATTTGGCCTTTTTGCTCTCTTTGGTTGGCCCTAGAAACTAAGGATTCAACATTATATTTTTTCTTCTTTGTTCTGCTTGTCTTGGCCACTATGATTGGTTGCTAAGGCTCGACCGGGCTATTATCATGAATATTAGATGAAGGACAGAGGGGAGCTCGATGTAATGGTGAAGACAAGGGGTGGCATGCCAGTGGCAAACAAATGGAGTTGCACTGATCATGAGATAGAGTGAAGAAGTAAGGATGGTGAGGGTCTGATGGATGGAATGACGAGGGGTAAATGGTAAGAAGCGGTAGTGGGCGAGGGTGACATACTAGGAAAAATGTCAGGATGGTCAAGGAGGAATACCCAAGAGGAGGAGGGTAGTGGTAAGTAGGAAGAATATGGGAATGGACAACAAGATCTGGAAACATCTATAATTTGCTTCCATAACTATACTCCGTCGAAGTGCTCCCCTGGTAACTATATTCCATCGAAGCGTGGATTTGAATGGTTTTCTAAAAATTGAAACCATGCTTTTTCTTCATGCGCATCCTTCACCTTAAGTATTTGTAGAACAAAAATTGAATACATTTGTATTCCTTGTATTCCATTGTTTCTCTTTACTGATGCTCTTAGCTCTTCCCTACTATCTCTTATTTATAAGCCTGTGACTATGCTTTGTAGTCTTATCTTGTGGTACACCATTATTCCAGTGAGATATACATGATCTGGTGGCATGCTTGAGCATCAGGATTTATCTTTTATTTGGTTTGCTTTGTTCTTAACAAGGTACTATACATGGGATTTTCTCTGATTTCTTTGAATCTTTCCTCCCATGAGTATTCTTCTAGATTCATAGCTTCTATGCGTACTATTTTGACTTCATCTTGGCTATTGATTTTCATAATATCTTTCAGTGTACCTTGTTGTGAATGAGTCACTTATTTGATTCCTACCTTGATAATGTTGAAGGCATTTTTGTGAAGTAATCACCTTTCTTTGGAGGCTTGGTCCTTTGAATCTTTCTTACGGGTGATTTTACCAATTTTTTTGGTTCACGATCTTCACAGGTTCCGTCATGGCAGTTTTTGGTACTTTTAAACCTTTGAATCATGTGCTACCGTTGGATTGATCTGGGGTGTAGCGCATCCATTGTTGTTCTGAAACCTGTATGATAGTTACTGTACCTACTCTCATATAAGCACTTGAAATAATCCTGGTTTGTCAATCCTCGTTTACTCATGATTATCCAATGTTAATCTTCATAATTTTAAACCTTAACAACTCATTATTTAATTGATGGTAATCATATGATACGTGCATTTTTCTTTTGCGATCACCGTTAGATCATACTGTGGTGAGGCACGACCATTGGATTGTATATATGCACATGGTTTTTAATAAATGGGAAACATTTATACGTACCTTGGTTTAATTAATCAACCTTTTGAAATAATAATGCTTAGATTAACCTTCGGTTATCTTCTCGTATGTGCACCATTGGATCTGGGTGATCAATGAGCATCGTCATCTGATTTGTGTATCCTTAAAGCATCTTTATTTAGCTTTGGATCTTTTACCGCCACTACAAGCCTTCGTGACCATCGATTTTTGGATTAGTTTGGGTGCTATCATTAGATTGTCAATAAGATGCCCACCATATAGTCAATGTAAAAACTTTTGATTTTCTATTAATCATGATTAAGGCGAAGGGGGGGATTAGTCAACGTATTAAACCCTCGCTAAACATAATTAATATTTATCTTTACCTTAGCCTTTATTTTACCATTCATGGTTTCAACGTGACCGTCGGATTTTGAGTGGAGGCAAGCGCAACCATTGGATCTAGTCAACCTGCAAGTTAGTTTAATCAAGTATGTATAATATTAATCATGATTAAGGTGAAAGGGGGAAAATTAGATGATGTATTAAACCCTTTTTAATTACATGATTAACATTAATTAATTTTTTTGAACCTTAACACTCTTTAATGCATCTTCAATTAGTGCACCACCGTTAGATTAAAAATCGATCGAGCGCAACCGTTTGATCTTGGTAACTAGCCCGATGATTAATCAAATGGGGCACATCCTTTTTAATATTGAATTTTAAAGTTTACTTTAATCGAAGCAATCACAATCATTGATCTATACTTTTTTTGGCATGATCATCCGATCTATTAGACTTACTCACTGTTTAATCGGAACCTTTGACCATCAAGTCTTGCATTTAAATTTTTGACTCTTCAGACAGTGCACGACCATCGATTTGATCTTGGGGTCAATGCATCCATTGATATTGTTAAAGGTGCAAGGAATTTAATCATGTTTGTTATTAGTCTATGACTTAACCTTTAGAATATTAGCGAGTGCACATCCATTGGATTTACTCCTTGACGAAGCGCTATCATTAGATCGAAGACAACTTGCTCATTTAAAAACCTTGGGTTAGAATATTTTAGACCCTTTGTCTTATTATATGGGTTCTTTTGGAATGCGCATCTGTTAATTTTTTTATGATGAATGCGCAGTCATTCGATTAATTTTAAGATGCAAACTCTTTAACTCTTACCATGGCTTTGACTTTTGATTTATCCCTTGGTCGATTTTATTAATGCGCTACCATTCGATTTTTTTTGGATTGAGCGCGACCTTTGGATTAATTCTAAGGTGCTCGCTTGTTAGCTTAGTGGGGTGCATACCCTTAGGTTTTAATTAATTAATATTTGCTTTAACCTTAGACCTTTTGGATTTTGAGACCATGGTGAATGTTTAACCGACTTATGATTTAAGGACTTTATTAATTGGTTTTAGGCCCAAGGAAATATTTATGAAGGTCGGACTTTGGCTTTAGGTTTTTAATTTGAAAATTTCTTCCCTAACCATTTGAGGTACTTTGATTTATACCATGAAGCCCACATTATTAAAAAGGCTAAGGTTAGACTTTATCAAACCAACCAATGAAAAATTGAATTACTCACAACAACTTAAGCAATGACCAACAGTATTAGCAGTTTGATTGAAACCAAAAATTTAAATTTGGGGGTTTCAAAGTTGAGTCAAATTTGGCTCCAACATAGGCTCTGACTGGGACAATGTGTTGAAAACATGAAGCACTTGAGAACCACAGAATCTCCTAGTTTTATTTTGCAAAAATTTAACAAAAAACAACAAAATTTTGATTGCTAAGCAAAACTTGAAATGCATAACAAAAAAACTTCCTTCCTCTTTTTCTTTCTTTTCTTCATCATTTTTTTTTTTATATATACTGAAAAACTGTATGAATAACATGATATCAAAGCAAGTAGAGTATGAAAAACTGTAGATCCCTTTTCATTCAATTTGGAAACAAAGGTTTAGAAATTTTAGAAATCAATGAGTTTTATTTTGAAATATTGTAATGCTTGTTTTAGCTAAGTCATAAGATATGATTACACAGATTTTGTCACAACCATTTGTCTCATCATATTTTTGCCCATGTGTGTGTTTGTGCATTCTTTTTTGGATTTCTAAATCTTTCAGAACTTTACCATATCTAAGAAAAATAGCCAAGCCTAATATGTGATTTCACTCTTTAAAAATTTTCACCATTCTGCAGGGCTCCACTGCTAGTCAGGCGTCTATAGCCTCGGTGGAGTTGCTTCTAATCCCATCTTAGTTTTACCCTACTACCAGTCAAGCGTCTATAGCCCCGGTAGAGGTTTTCCAAGATATCTCAGGCAGTGACTCAATTTTACTTTATTTTTTATTTTTCTTTCTCGTGAGAGAAGTGTTTGGATATATAAGCAAATTGTGCAATAAGTATGCCTGAGTTGAGGATTAGTTTCTAGCTATAAAATATGAGTGTAATAATTTTTGGCTCAACTACCCTCTCAAAGATAACTCAGTTCTTTGGACCTTTGAAGTCACTTTAAGTATCATTTGTAATGTGAGGCTTGACATGATGTTTCAATCAACTTTGTTTTCTATCTGTTTTATCTCATATCAAACAACTATTGCATAAACACTCATTTTTGATAGAATTGTAAAGCTCATCAACATCTAAAATAAATCCCCTTTTTTCTTTTTATTATTTTTGGTGGAATCAACAGTTAGATATACTCATCAAACTAAGATATCATGTGTACAATAAACTCAAAATTATTCAAGAACAAAAGGGAAGCTTAACTAATAAACAAAATACACCACTCTGTTTTTGGATTTTTGTTTTTCTATTTTTTTTTATAATGCTTTTTTGTAAGTACACCTTCAACAAGGATTGTACATTTTGAGGTGTTGGCCATTAATAGGGATAGCCATTATTTCTCCATGCAAAGTTTGTAGCTTGTAAGTATTCTGATCGATAACATGGGCAATTTGGTATGGGCCAATCCATTTAGGTTCAAACTTACCCTTTTCACCATGCTTATCATTTTTAGGATCCCAATAGATGACTATATCTCCTTGAGAAAAAGGAGTACCCTTGGCTTTCTTATTAAACAATTTTACAATTTTTTGGGTTTGTTCCATCATTCTATTGAGGGTCTCTCTTCTTTGTTCTTCTAACAAGACAATTTGGTCAAGCCTTCTCTGAATGGGATCAGGGTTTTCATGATCTTGCAATAAAAGGAAAAGTGCCATTTTTTCCATTTTTGGGGGCAGTAGGGCTTTTTCTCCATAAACCATCTCATAGGGGGTTCTTCTTGTATTTCTTTTAATAGACAACCTATCAGCCCATAAAGCAAATTTAAGTTCACTGTCCCATCCCCTTTTGTTTTTGCCTAATGACCTTTTTATTCTTGTTATTACATTTTTATTTGATGACTCAACTAGACCATTTCCTTGGGGATAATAATTAGCAGAATGAGATAATTCAATTCCATATTCAGCATAAAATTCTACCATTTCATATGACACAAAATATTGAGCATTATCAGTTACAAGATTTTTAGGAACTCCATACCTGGTCAAGATATTTTCCTCTATGAATATGATGATTGTAGCAGATGTAGATGTTCTCAAAGGTGCAGCTTCCACCCACTTTGTGAAGTAATCTGTTGTAGTTATGATCCACTTATGCTGGCTAGATGAATTAGGCTTGATCTCTCCAATCAGGTCAATACCCCATTGAGAAAAAGGTGCTTCAATGATTACTGGCTTGAGGGGCATGGCTGGTAGATGCTTTTTCCCTATAAAAACTTGGCAGTTATGACAATTCCTAACATATTTATATACATCCTTAAAAAGGGATGGCCAATAATATCCTACTCTCATGATTTTATTAGTTGTAGCTCTTGGAGCAAAATGTCCCCCACAGAAACCATTATGAAATTCATTAATTATTTTTGGGACTTCTCTTTCATATAAGCAGACTAATAATACTCCATCAGGATGTTTCCAATATAATACTCCATTTTGTATATAATACTTTTGAGCTTGAAGTTTGACTGACCTCATTCTGTTTATTGTCATATCTTTGGGGAAAGACAACGTTTGTAGGTATGACAATATTTCTTCATACCATTTACATTCTTCATTTTTTATTCTTCTGTCATCATATGTCTGATCTATGGTAAGAATATTTTTAGATCCTGCTTCTTCTTTGTTAGCCAATAGTTTAGCTAAACCCTGCCCTTTGACTATTTTAACTATTTTGAATTCAACATCATATTGCAAAAGTTTTACCATCCATCTTGTTGGTCTTCCCAATGGCTCTGATTGAGAAAAGATATCTTTTATTGCTATAAAGGGAATACAACAATAAACTTTGTTTGAGCCAAATATACCTTTAAAGTGTTCTAAATATTGGATGACTGCATAGGCATGTTTTTCCAGCAGGGTGTATTTAAGATTTGCTCCTTTTAGTCCTAAGCTCATAAAGGCTATTGGCCTTTCATTATTTTCTTCATATTTCTATGAAAGAACTGCTGCAATAGAATGTTCAGATGCATATGAGTAGATATTAAAATCCTTTGTATAATCAGGGCAACTTAAAGTTGGAGTGGTTGATATGGCTTCTTTGATCTTGTTAAATGCTTCCATATTTTCTAATGTCCATTTTATTTCTCCAGTTTTCTTCACCATATCATTTATGGGTTTGGTCATTTCTACAAAATTTGGGACAAATATTCTGATAAAATTTATTTTTCCAAAGAATGACCTTACCCCTTTTAGATTCTTGGGTGGGGGAATTTTAGAAATGGCTTCTATCCTTTCTGGATCAATGCTTATTCCCTTTTATGAAACTATATGACCTAGCAATTTTCCTTGTGTAGTTCCAAATATGCATTTTTTTGGATTTAGAGAGATTCCAAATTCCTTGCACCGGGCAAAAACTGTAGTCAAATGTTCTAGATGATCTTCTAGATTTTTAGAAAAAATTGTGATATCATCTAAGTACACTACTACAATTTTGAACATTAGTCCTTTGAAAGCAAAGTCCATCGCTCTTTGGAAAGTAGCACCTGCATTCATCAATCCAAAAGGTATTCTTAAATATTCAAATGTGCCCCAGGGTGTGGTGAATGCTGCCTTGTGTCTATCTTCTGGATTTATCAGAATTTGATTGTACCCTGAAAATCCATCTAACAGGGACAATCTAGTTGAACCTACTACTCTCACTCTTGCAATAGTTGTTCCATGTTAGGCAATGGGTAATTGTCTTTTAGTGAGCTCTTGTTTAAATTTCTAAAATCCATGCATAGTCTAATGTCCCCATTCTTTTTCCTAACCGGTACTAAGTTGGATATCCAGGAGGAAAATCTGACTTTTCTTATTATCTTGGAGTCCAACAATTTTTGAACCTCTTTTTGCATTACTGGGTGCAGAGTTGGATTGTACTTTCTCTATTTTTGTCTAAATGGCTTGGCCTCTTCTTTCAAGGGTATTATATGTGTCATCACATCCATTTTGAAAGTTTTGAGATCTTCATAGGTCCAAGCAAAATGTTCTTTGTTCTTTTTTAGGAAATTGATATATCCAACTTTTTCTTTAGCGGGTAGTGCCATGTCTACTTTCACTATTCTGGGTTCTTTCATTGAGCCAATATTAATATCCTCAGATATCACTTCTCTGCGTATAGGTTTATAGGCTTTGTCAAAATCATCAAATAGGCTTTCAAGAGACACCAATCCTTTGGGTATTCTATTAGTTTTCAACTGGATTACTTCTACTGGTTCTCCTATTTGATCTTTTAGCTTTTCTTCATATTTTTCATCACAGATGACATCTGCATACTGATTTTGCAAAGTCATAAAATCCTTAATATCTATATCATCTTGAAAGACCTGAAGATAGACTATGTTATCTGGCACAGAAGGTTTATAGACTGAGATAGTTGGAAATCTATCCATATATTCTGTAGTTATTTCTGGGTGATCTAGACCTGAGGCATTCACAGCTAAGAGATCTGCAACATGATTTTGTTCTCTAGGAATATATGAAATATTGAAAGCCAAAAATTTATCAATTTCTTCCAGTACTACATTTCTATATTGCTTAAGTCTAGGATGCTTGGTCTAATATTTACCTTTTATTTGTAGTATAATAAGTTTTGCATCCCCTATTATAGTTAAGTAGTTAATACCTAACTCTTTTGCTTTCCTTAGCCCTAATAGTAAAGCTTCATACTCAACTACATTGTTTGTGCAAGGAAATTGCAATCTATAAGGGATACCAAGGTAATTTCCTTTAATATCAATCAAATTTACACCTGCACCTACTCCAGATTGGGATTTAGCCCCATCAAATGACATGGTCCACATTTCTTGGGTTAATACTCGATTTGATTCAGCATCAATTATTCTCATATCTTCTGGATCCATGTTCTTTGCATCTGGTACTTCCATCAGGAATGGGTTGTGCCATATTGAATAGACTCCCATCCCTTTTTCTTCCATAGAGTTAACTAAGTTAATCATGGTTTCATCTATTTGAATTAACTCTACGGAGTGTTTGTTGAATGGTTCCCTTCTCAAAATTATATTCTCCTTATCTGATATGGGGATGGTAGCATAAGACCAGTCTAGTTGTATTGATCCCCCTAGTTGTTCTGCCCAATGCCTACTGAGTAATAGTGAGAAGAATGGGTCAACATCAACTACTGCTACATCCATGACAATGCCCTTTTTGGGGTGTTGGTCTAGGAAAACTAATAATCCAGTTATCACCCCTACACAGGGAATTTGTCTATTGTCCATTACAAAAATAGGGGCAGAATCTCTAGTACAGATTAATCCCATTTGGTCAGCTATTAACTTAGGCATGATATTATGTGAAGCTCCACTATCAAGCATGCAATTATGAATCACATATCTTTCCCCTTCATCTGAATTATATCTTAATGACATGTAGAAGGGTCTGACAGAAGATGGTGATCTTGTATCATGTTGATTTTGTCTAGCAACATGACAAGTAGGGTCTTCTTTCTGCTCTACTAATCCAAAAGCTCTGCATACTTGTTCTCTGTATGTTTGAACTTTCATAAGTTCACCAAATGTGATATTAACTTTTTGCTTACTGAGTTCTGACCCAACATCAAATTCTATCTTCTTTATATCCAATGGTTTATTACTTTCTTCTTTGGGAACTTCTTCTATTGATTCTATTACCTCGGGAGTAATTTTGTTAGGGTTCCTATCAGTTTTCTCTTTACTGATATTTTTATTGGTGAAAGTTTATCTTCTTGTTTCATTTGTAGATAATTTCTCTATTTTTTTAGGGACTGTTCTATTCCTCAAATTTAAAACATGGGTTGCCTCTAATTCTTCAACCTCTTGAGCAAGTGGGAATCAATTTCCCTTGCTTCATCTTATCATATCTTGACTCATGTGATTTCTGCAAGATTTTAGTTCCTTCAGTTACTAAGATCTGAGGATGATGATTTGAAGCATATTTATCCATGTCTTCTTCAAACAACCTTTCTCTGGATTCATCTTCAATGGACCAACATGCATTGATTCTTATATCCTCTTCTGATTCTGCATGCATATCTACATTACGTTGATCACTCAAGTGTATTCCACATGCATCAGGGTTATGGGGTGCATCACAAGTAGAGAAAAAATAAGGAAAACCTTCAGCTACATTGGCAGATGGCATTGGGTTAGGGACATTGTTCTGATCCCTATCAGAATCTCTATTTTTCCAGTTGTTATTCCCATTACCCCTATTCCTATTCCCTTCTTCAAAACCATTGTTGTTTCCCCAATTCTTGTTGTAATTTTTCTTAAATGGGGGACGATTGTCAACATGTGGTCGCTCTATCTATGAAGATTCACCATTATTTCCATTTCTTTCAATTCTTGCTAACCTGTTACTCATGTTGTTGAACATTTCTATCATTTGACTAGTCAACTTCTCCACAGGATCAATTTCAGTTCTTCTTTGTATATCAAAAGCCACTCTCTTAGGTTTTCTCTCAAGCATGTTAACTTCTAAAGAATAAGGCTTCATATTACCACTATCAAGCATATTTCTTTCTATATCCATTGCTTTTTCCATACAACCATCAATGGTAGTGGCTTGTTCTTGCCTTAATTCATAGTTAAACTCTCCTTGAAAAGCATTCTTATAAAAACAAATAGATTGAATATCACTAGGCCTGAGGTTGGCAGGGATTTTGTTTCTTGTTTTTGAAAATCTTCTATTAAAATCACTAACAACCTCATTTTCTTTCTTCTTCATAGTGGCTAGCTCGAGTTAACAATGATTGTTCATTTTTCCTTTCACCATACTTCTTTAGGAACACCTCTTCCATTTTGGTGAAGTCTGGGATATCATTGTTAGGAAGGGAATTAAACCATTCTCTAGCATATTTTTCTAAAGTCTGCAGAAATAGTCTTAATACTACATCTTCATGTTCAACTTCCAGACTGTCCATTGCATATAAGAAACTTTTGATATGATCCTCTCCAATTACTTGCACTATTTCCTAAAAACTTAGGGAGGTATTTGTGAGCTTTACTGGGTAAGGCATTTAAATTTATTGGTAATACAAAAGGCCTATATCTATTAGTTCTCCACAAATGAACATTACCCTGAGCCATAGCTACTATTGAATTTAATTTCATAGATGTAGTACCTACGGTGGTATGGGTCTGGGCAGTTTGAACGTAGATTGATGAATTATCTACCTTTGAATGAGAATAATCACATATATCTTCTACTACTGATTTTAAACGTTCATCTACAGTAATATCAATAGTAATAGTATTCTGGATTTTCTTCACGTACCTTTTACCACTAGAATTTAATCTACTATTATAAATAGTATTCTTAAAAAGTGGAGTTTTTTGGGTATGTATAAATACCTCTAGATTCTCGAGTTCTGGAAATAGCTCCTTACCACTTCTCCTGGTGTTCGCCAGCACGTTCTGTTCTCTCATTTTTTTATATTTTTCTTCTGGGTTCATCCAGCAGAGTCGCCAACACTGGGGTGCAGAAAGAACAACGTATACTCTTATCAAGAATGCTTGATATTATCTCTCATCCTCACAAGAGTGGGTTCTTGGGGAAAATCAAGAAAATCAAGAAACCAAAATTTCAAGAAAATCAAGAAAGAGAAATTTTCAAGAAAATCAAGAACATAAAAACTTACTTCAAAACATAAACTATGGACATAGGAAAAATAAAGAACTTCTAACAAAGTGAAAATTAAAACACTGGTTCTTTACTTTAACTAGTCATCCATTGATTAAAAATAATAATCGTTGAAGAAAACTTCAAGAAGATAATTGAATCTTTCTAAGAAGTCCCAACAAAATTCATCCTCGACAATGATGCCAAAAAACTATTGGAACCGATTCTTGCATCCGTAGGAAATCAATTATCATGCTACAAGAATCCATTTGAAACCAACGAGCTATTACAAGCTCTGGTCGACCTACCTCATGTTCTGCTAAACCCGAATATTGCTAAAGAAGATGGCAGAACGGGTAAGGAAACCCCAACGACAATTCTTTAATTAAACTTCTAATTTGCATGCTCCATATTTATATTAAACTATAAGTATTTTTATTAAAATGACCAAGCATGAAAATAACCAACTGTTATGCCTTATGTAGACCGGTGCCTAGATTCATTGGGTTGTTATAGCAATTTAACAACAATTTTAATTATGAAACAGAGAGAAGGGGAGAAGAAAATTAGCATTCTTAATTTCATTCGAATATCGTAATAAAATCAAGAGTTAACTAACGAAAGAAATGTATATAATGCATTCAAATAATGTAACCCATTATACAGATACACATAATACTGAGACAAAGAAATGATAGGAATAAAACCCAGAATTGTATTGATTTCATAAAATATTACATGCAGAGTGGGCGGGATGCCTTTTAACTCTGTTTTTTCTTAAAGAAATACATCAATACAATGAAGAGGACTCTGTTCAAATAATGTAACAAGTCTCTCCAACTCTCCTTATTCCAATATGGTAATAGAAGAATCTCTGAATCCTAGGCTCAATAAGACTGGAAATATTCTCAGCTTCTTGAACGCTTTCCTATCATACAATCCTGCACAGCAAGGGGAGGAAGAAAGAATGAATAAAAGAAAATAGACACAAAGAAATACAACAACACAACTAACAGGGCACTCAAGTATACCTCTTAGCAAAAATGCTATTCTCTAATTGCTTGATGTAGAATCCAGACCTGCTTGCTTCCTTTTATAGTCGCTGGTTCTTGATTCTGTTATTTCTGGTTGAATTTTGGTTGTACACTTGGCATCATCTGATTGAATCCATTCTATATGTTGTCCAGTTAGTGCGGCTCTGAACTGACTGTTAAGGTTCTTCTCTGGACTGAAGGGAGCTCTTTGTTATTTTAATTTGGCCTTTTTGCTCTCTTTGGTTGGCCCTAGAAACTAAGGATTCAACATTATAATTTTTCTCTTTGTTCTGCTTGTCTTGGCCACTATGCTTGGTTGTTAAGGCTCGATCGGGCTGTTATCATGAAAAATAGATGAAGGACGGAGGGGGACTCAACGTAATGGTGAAGACAAGGGGTGGCGTGCTAGTGGCAAACAAATGGAGTTGCACTGATCATGAGATAGAGTGAAGAAGTAAGGATGGTGAGGGTCTGATGGATGGAATGACGAGGGGTAAATGGTAAGAAGCGGTAGTGGGCGAGGGTGACATACTAGGAAAAATGTCAGGATGGTCAAGGAGGAATACCCAGGAGGAGGAGGGTAGTGGTAAGTAGGAAGAAGATGGGAATGGACAACAAGATCTAGAAGCATCTATAATTTGCTTCCATAACTATACTCCATCGAAGTGCTCCCCTGGTAACTATATTTCGTCGAAGCATGGATTTGAATGGTTTTTCTGAAAATTGAAACCATGCTTTTTCTTCATACGCTTCCTTCACCTTAAGTATTTGTAGAACAAAAATTGAATACATTTGTATTCCTTGTATTCCATTGTTTCTCTTTACTGATGCTCTTAGCTCTTCCCTACTATCTCTTATTTATAAGCCAGTGACTATGCTTTGTAGTCTTATCTTGTGGTACGCCATTATTCCTATGAGATATACATGATCTGGTGGCATGCTTGAGCATCAGGATTTATCTTTTATTTGGTTTACTTTGTTCTTAACAAGGTACTATACATGGGATTTTCTCTGATTTCTTCGAATCTTTCCTCCCATGAGTATTCTTCTGGATTCATAGCTTCTGTGCGTACTATTTTGACTCCATCTTGGCTATTGATTTTCATAATGTCTTTCAGTGTACCTTGTTGTGAATGAGTCACTTATTTGATTCCTACCTTGATAATGTTGAAGGCATTTCTGTGAAGTAATCACCTTTCTTTGGAGGCTTGGTCCTTTGAATCTTTCTTATGGGTGATTTTACCAATTTTTTTGGTTCACGATCTTCACAGATTTCGTCATGATGATTTTTGGTACTTTTAAACCTTTGAATCGTGTGCTACCATTGGATTGATCTGGGGTGTAGTGCATCCATTGTTGTTCTAAAACTTGTATGATAGTTACTGTACCTGCTCTCATATAAGCACTTGAAATAATCCTGGTTTGTCAATCCTCGTTTACTCATGATTATCCAATGTTAATCTTCATAATTTTCAAACCTTAACAACTTGTTATTTAATTGATGGCAATCATATGATACGTGCATTTTTCTTTTGTGATCACCGTTAGATCATACTGTGGTGAGGCACGACCATTGGATTGTATATATGCACATAGTTTTTAATAAATGGGAAACATTTATACGTACCTTGGTTTAATTAATCAACCTTTTGAAATAATAATGCTTAGATTAACCTTCGATTATCTTCCCGTATGTGCACCATTGGATCTGGGGGATAAATGAGCATCGTCATCCGATTTGTGTATCCTTAAAGCATCTTTATTTAGCTTTGGATCTTTTGCCGCCACTACAAGCCTTCGCGACCATCGATTTTTGGATTAGTTTGGGCGCTATCGTTAGATTGTCAATAAGATGCCCACCATATAATCAATGTAAAAACTTTTGATTTTCTATTAATCATGATTAAGGCAAAAAGGGGGGATTAGTCAATGTATTAAACCCTCACTAAACATAATTAATATTTATCTTTACCTTAGCCTTTCTTTTACCATTCATGGTTTTAACGCGACCATCGGATTTCGAGTGGAGGCAAGCGCAATCATTGGATCTAGTCAACTTGCAAGTTAGTTTAATCAAGCATGTATAATATTAATCATGATTAAGGTGAAAGGGGGAGGATTAGTCGATGTATTAAAACCTTTTTAATTACATGATTAACATTAATTAATTTTTTTGAACCTTAACACTCTTTAATGCATCTTCAATTAGTGCGCCACCATTAGATTAAAAATTGATCGAGCACAACCGTTTGATCTTGGTAACTAGCCCGATGATTAATCAAATGGGGTGCATCCTTTTTAATATTGAATTTTAAAGTTTGCTTTAATAGAAGCAATCGCAACCATTGATCTATACTTTGTTTGGCATGATCATCCGATCTATCGGACTTACTCATTGTTTAATCAGAACCTTTGACCATCAAGTCTTGCATTTAAATTTTTGACTCTTCAGACAATGCATGACCGTCGATTTGATCTTGGGGTCAGTGCATCCATTGATCTTGTTAAAGGTGCAAGGACTTTAATCATGTTTGTTATTAGTCTATGACTTAACCTTTAGAATATTAGTGGGTGCGCATCCATTGGATTTACTCCTCGATGAAGCACTATCGTTAGATCGAAGACAACTTGCTCGTTTTAAAACCTTGGGTTAGAATATTTTAGACCCTTTGTATTATTATACGAGTTCTTTTGGAATGCGCATCCGTTAGATTTTTTTATGATGAATGCATAGTTATTCGATTAATTTTAAGATGCAAACTCTTTAACTCTTACCATGGCTTTGACTTTTGATTTATCCCTTGGTCGATTTTATTAATGCGCTATCATTCGATTTTTTCTAGATTGAGCGTGACCTTTGGATTAAATCTGAGGTGCTCGATTGTTAGCTTAGTGAGGTGCATACCCTTAGGTTTTAATTAATTAATATTTGCTTTAACCTTAGACCTTTCATATTTTGAGACCATGGTGAATGACTTAACCGACTTTAGATTAAAAGATTTTTATTTGTCGGTTTTTAGGCCCAAGGAAAGTTTTAATTGAAGGTCGGACTTTGGCTTTAGGTTTTTAATTTGAAAATTTCTTCCCTAACCATTTGAGGTACTTTGATTTATACCATGAAGCCCACATTATTAAAAAGGCTAAGGTTAGACTTTATCAAACCAACCAATGAAAAATTGAATTACTCACAACAACTTAAGCAATGACCAACAATATTAGCAGTTTGATTGAAACCAAAAATTTAAATTTGGGGGTTTCAAAGTTGAGTCAAATTTGGCTCCAACAGTCATCATGATTTCAAAGTTGGAGACCTTCAAGGTTATGCATAGAGGTGAACTATTGTAAATTATCAAATATTATGATTTTTAAAATTTGAAGTTGGTGAATATGGGGACCTACAAGTAAATCCATTCACCTAAAATTTTTGGGGATAAAATTGTTGTACGGTTGGTTTAGCCCAAAATTATAATACTTTTATGGTTTAAATTTTAAATCACCAGCCTTCTTGCCTAGATTTTGGACATTTTTGCCTTAAAATTATATATAATTTTATTAACATTGATAAATTCACCTATTATACCCCTAGTATATATACCTAATGTGATAGCAATTATCATACATGTTAAATATTGGTTCTCCTTAATCGATAATAGAGAAGCAAAAAAATGAACAATATTAGCAAACATAATAAATAGAGAACATACTACAAACAAAATATGACCGATCACAGAGAATAGACTATAAACGAACGATTCCCGATCATAAAGAACAAACTAAAAAACTAATATTTTTGACCATAGAGAAAATACTACAAATGAATGATGCCCAGTCACAAAGAATATACTGTAAACAAAATATGTTCAACTCCATAGAAAATAATACGAATGAATGATGCCCAATCATAGATGAAAGGTGACATGATGATCGGTAGCATAGCTGAAGATGATCGATGGCATAATGAAGATGACTAGTGGCATAACAAATATGATTGGTAGCGTAACAAAGATGATCGATAACATTACAAATATGACTAGTAGCATTACAAATATGACCAATAATATGTATACCATGTGTAGGCACAGAAAATTAATCTAGTTTAAATGGGAAATCTTCCTTAGAGCCCCTAAGAGGTCCCTAAACCTTAGAAAAGGGTAGGTCTATTTTCACCCTACCTTGCATTTCTCTAGCCTTTTAGCGAAATTGCACCTAGTTACGATGGGACACAAATTTGCAGAAGAAATATAGCACCTCATCATAATGTGGTACAATTTTGCTATTTTAGGGTTTTAATTATTAAAACCTGAGTTTAAACCCTTCTAGCATGTTTTGTGTTAGCCTGTGTTTGTTTTCCATCCCCTTTCCTTTTGAATTTCATCTATAAAAGGAGGGGTTAATCTCACTCTTTCTTTTCAACAATGAACAATTTTTGGGATACACAATTAAGCTCAAAATTCTTATTGACTTGTCCTTGCATTTTACTTTTGCTCTATTTCTTGTTTCTTCTACAAGCTAATTCTAAAGTGAAAATTTCATATTTGATATTCTATTGCATTGATTTGGATTGCTGTGTGGTTGGTGGATTCATGTTGTGGTCTAGAAGGAAAGAGAGTGCCCATTTGGATACCTCGATCTCTTATATCTGCTTCTGTGCCATCCATTAGGTTTTATGTACTTTATTTCCTACATTTATTCATGTTATGTATTTATCTTTTATTTTTTATGTCTCTGAAGTGAAATCATACCCCGTCCCAATGAGGTGCAACTTCACTAATCCTAATTTAGGGTTTTCACTCGCAAAAGCGAGATCGTGCCTTGTTCTGATGGAGCGTGACTTCACCTGTAGTGTCATCATGCCTGCTATATGTAAGGCATGATTTTTCCCAAGACTAAACTAGGGGTATATGTCAGATTTTGATTGCATGAGTATTTTATAAATCACATCTAGGACATGATAACATAATCTATTTTTTGTTTCTCTACTGTTGCATTACTATTTTATTATTAATTCTCCAAAGGTCAATTTTTGCTTTTTTTTTCAAAGGTCATATAAAAGGACCTATGGGGATTTAATACTATGCCTCCAAGAATTTTTGTACAGTGGCCTAAGAAGGCCCTCTAATGCTAATACCATTTTCAAGTGTTTCATAAGTTATCTTACGAAAATAGGTATTTCTGATATCATTGGACAAGAGGAAGAAAAAGCTAGATCAACCACCGGTCAAGATAAGCATTCTAATTATTTTATTGGTTGAATATCTAATTTGAATGTTGATTCTTAGGCATCTGAAAGTGAAAAGGATATAGTGTGCATTTAGGGTTAATATTGTGCATTTATATTGTACCCTTACTTTAAAGGTTTTCTAGATAAAAACCTAGGTTAGTAAGCATTCAAAGGAAGAATCATATTAGGTTAGCTCTTGTATTATTGCATTCGGTTTTCTACATTGTCCTTTATCTTTCATAGCATAGATATAGAAAGGCCAAACTTAGATGATTGCTTGAAACTGAATACATCAAACTATCTCGAAATATTGAGGACTTGGAGCGAGTCCTTAAACCATTCCTGGTGAACCCTTCCCCTAGCACCGAGTGTAGAGAACAACATACCCCACGGTTCACCCCATAAGGCTTTCTATATTTCGTGGATCCAACATTTTTGGGAATTGTATGTGGTAGGGTAGTTTTTCCCCTCTACATATTTGGTGAAACCGATGTGAACACCTCCTTTATTTTGAAAACTCTAATAAAGATCATTAATTCTATTTGAAAAAATTTTAATAGATTAAAATATGTGTGTTAGTGTTTTTTCTTAACTTTTTTCACTACTTATTATGGATCCATTTTGTAGAAGTCAGAGAAAACAATTAGAATCTGATTATGTTCCTTTGGAAGATGATCAAATTGATAAGGAAGACCCTAATGTAGGTCCAGAAGATCAAGAAGAAGTAGATATGGAAATTGAAACTAATATTGATCCTTATGCTGGACCTAATGGTAGCTTTTTCTTCTCATCATTTGATCATATTTGGGAATTCATGAAAGCTCATAAGAAGAAGCTATTAGAATATGTAGAATGAGAAGCTTATCTTGAAAAGGAAGATGCGACTCCTTCTCCTCCCATTAAGTCTCCCATGCTTAATCATGATAATCCCATATATCAACCTGTGTATCTCAGTAATCTAAAGAACCAAGTAACTGGTGCTACTACTAATACCACCAATGTTGGATGGAATCCACCTATTCCTCTAACTAGTAGTGGCACTCAAAATTATTTTCAATTTCCTCCTTCATCTTCTAATGTCAACACTATTTCTTCTATTCCACCACAAGTAAATATTTCATTCTCACAAGGAACCACATATAACAATAACCTTCTCATATCCAACCCCAGTCAAGGGAATATTGGAAACACACATAATCTAGAAATGCAAAATTTCACAAATATAGTGAATCAATTAGTTTCAAGGATGGATATGATTCAGCCTTCAGGATTTACATATAGTTATAAGGAAATGTGTAGTCAGCCATTGGATCCTATTGTTGCTGCTAGAACTTATCCCAAGCATTTTCCTATGCCAATTTAACCAATCTATAAAGGGATGGAAGATCAAATAAAGCATCTAAGAGGATTCAAGATAGCTTTCCATGATCTTGTTTATGATGATATGCTTCTATTGAAAACATTTCCAAAGATTCTTGATTCAGTTGCATTAGAATGGTATTATCGATTGCCCAAATATTCTTTGAAGATCTTTGAGAAGACTACAAAGATGTTTGTTCATCAATTTAGTACTTACATTGAAAATAAGTGATAATGAGATACCTATATGATTTAAAGCAAAGTAAAAAAGAAAGTTATTTTAGAATTCTTAGCTCGTTGGAGAAGTTTAGTTGGTTGATTAAGACAACCTATGTCTCAGAAATATATGCTTGATATATTCATTAGTAATGTAGAAGAACATATATCTTATCCACTAGAAACTACTACTATCACATCTCTTGATCAAGCAATTGAGTTAGCTAGTAAAGTGGAACAAGATCTCATTAGAAGAGGTCAACTTAAGACTAAAGAAGAAAAGTCAACTAAGTCTCAACATAAGAGTAAGCATACAAGAGGTAATAATTGTAGTAGACCTATTAATAATATCACCAATAGCCTATAAAATATTGTACTTTAAAAACTTCCTCAAAGGAATTTTACCAGACTTAATATACCCATGGAAGTAGTTTTGAAGCAATTATTGGAAGCTAAGGAAATTGAACAACCTCCTATAACACAACCAGCTACTAAACCTCATTGGTACAAGGTAGGTCAATATTGCACATATCACAAAGTAGAAGGACATTGGACAAACTCTTGTAAGAAGTTGAAGCATGCGACTCAATATTTGATTGATGTAGGATGCATTGGTTTAAGAAATTCTCAAACTCCAAGTAATCAGGTTTATATTCAACAAGCTCCAACAACAAATCAAAATATGAGAATATTCAAGGATCCATTACCAAAGCATGATCAACAAGAAACCAATCAGGTGGCTCATCAAGATGATTCCTTACACCATAGTAATGTGGTTGGTATGGTTGGGATAACTACAAGGAAACAAGCTTAGAATTAGTAAGGACATCGTATACTAGTTCAAATTTAAAAGAGAATCAGAGAAAATATTCAGCTACAAGAGTTCCACCTATAGTTTTGAGACCATAGTCACATATTTCATTTGATATTCAGAAGCAGTTAGCTAATACTCTAGAAAAAATATTAGTTTTAGAGCTTTTGTAGACTTCTCCTGATCATAGAAATGCTTTAATGGAATTCTTAAAACAACAATCAATTTCTTCAAACATTGTCCCTGATGCCATAGTTTATGCCATAGGTTGTTTTGGGATACATCATATCTCATTCTCATATGATGATAAATATTCCTCAAAATTACATGGAGATTCATCACTTTACATCACTAAACTTATTAGGGATACCCTTATCAAGCAAGTTTTGATTGATAATGGCTCATCTCTCAACTTGTGTACATATCAATTATTTCAAAAATTTGGATTAAAAGAGGAAGACTTAAAAAAATATGATATCTTTATTAAATATTTCAATAATAAGTCCCAAGAGGCATGCGGTGTTATATCTCTTCCATTAAATGTGGGGACCAAAATATTGGATACTTTTTTTTGTGGTGTCTTGTCCTGCACCTTTTAATATTCTTCTTGGGCAACCTTGGATTCATGCAATGAAGGCTGTCCCTTCTAATTTTTATCAAAATATCAAATTTAAATTCAAGAATCAAGTTATCACCATTCTGGGCAATCCTCGACCATTTGAATTTTGTTCAAATATAGAATTAGCTCAATCTAAATCTTATTCTTTTCCTTCTATATATTCAACAATTTCTCCATGTTCCTCATGTCAAATTTTAGAGCATATTCAAAATTTAAAAGTGAGTGAGGAACATACACCCTATTCTTCATCCTTGGATCATGATAATTAGTTTTTTCAAGAGACTCTTCTAGATATAGCCAAGCTACCACCATCACCTTGAACTATGGGTTTAAACCATAAGAAGGGTGATGTTGTGCACATTGACACATGTACCTTTGTCTTCAGAGGAACTACCTTTGAAGAAAATATTCTTGGTAGCAATCCATATCCTAGTGAGCACTCTTTTGCTCAATGTTATCTCACTAATTATTATCCCCTTCCGAAGTAGATTCTATCTAGTATGGGATATGCAGGTAAAGGAATGGGACCACACTAGAAAGGTATTCAAGAACCTTTGGATGTTGAGATTTGACCTGGGAGATGTGGTATAGGTTTTATACCTAATAAAAATCAACCTTTGCCTTTTGAGGATGATGACCATCTTGTGACTTATGCAGAATATATAGAATATCAAAAGATGATAATAGCTAAAAATAAAAGTGTTAATTGTGCTTCTCCTCCAAAGCTAATGTCTTGTAATATGATTGATTTTGTTTGTTCTAAATATGACATTACTTCTATGTGAGAGAATTATGGATCTTTCTATAATGTTTGTTTTACTAAAAAGAATGATGCTATTAGAAGATGTGTTGATTATCGTGCCATGGATGTCCAAAGAAGGGCCCTAGAGAAACTTTTCCATGATTTTTATCATCAAGAAAATGTATTCCTTTGGGATATATTCGATCCGAAACACCATGGCACACTCATTTATTTTAATAAGATAAATGGTGCATTTAGAGTTTGCATTGATTTCAATTTTGTATAAATAATAATAATAATAAAATAATTTCATGTAGTTGCATTTGAATTTCCATTGCATCCACATGCTGGCTCATATTGCACTATTGCTTGTCATCCTTGCATGATTTCTTGACATCTAAAGAACACCTTGCATGTTTGCCTACCATAATTGTATGATTGATTGTTCATGACTGCTTGCTCATATAGATATTTAGGGATTTTACAACAATGGCATGTGATGATACCTAGTTAGGTCATAGCTCACATGCATTGCACTTCTCACTAGGAATCTGATGCCTAATAAGATACCCCCTAGGGATTCCTCCCTTCTTTCTTCTTATGATTGCTTCTTCTCCTTATCTCAATTTATTTATCATGCCAATGCTTTTATTCACAAAGTCTTTTTAAGATCCCTATTGGGATAACACTTGCATATAATTTATCTACATATTACACCCCACATGGGATACTTATACATCCTAGAAGGTATTACATTGTCTACAATATTCTATCAGGTTATACTCTCTTTTAAATCAATAGGCTTAACACCCAATTACAGGATAAAATCCTTGGTCAGTTCAATAGACCTCGACAAAAATCCTAGTGGGTAAACGTCTCATAGAAATCAATAAGAGAGTAACAACCCATAGCGGGTTAGACTCCCACACATATTTTTACACTAAAAGTGCTAAAAATATAATGGGTCTAGCTCTCTTTATGAAATGATCTACATTATCTAACTACACTAGTTCCTCACAACCTACACTAGTTCCATGTTATGGGTCGTTAGTTCCTCTCCTTTTCAAATGGTTGACCTTTGGATTTTCTTCTTCTTCTTCTCTCTCCTTTTCTTTCTTCTTCTTTATTCTCCTCTTTCTTTTGTTTCCTTATTTTTGATTATCTCCTTCATCCTTCTCCTTATCATTTCTTTCCTTTTGAATCCATCCATTTTCATATAGTTTGCATTAGCATAATTTGCATACATGAAAACACATAAATAAAAACATATTACACATACAATAAAATAAAAAATCAGCTATATATTACTCAAGAAAAAAAGAGTACATCATCCTCATGTCAGGTTGGTGTACCACAATCCAGACTCGGTACACTCAACCTAGGGATGCACACTACAATCCAAAATTGGTGCATCATCCCGATCCCCAGTCCCCTCTCTCTCCTAGCTTTGAGAGCCAGCTCCATCTGGTCCACCCTAAGGAGGAGGTAACCTAGGTTGTGACATAGACTACCATGATATAGATGCTATTCATGATCGATATCGTGATATACTCACTGATTTTAGGTATGGAGGAAGTGGTATCCTATAACATGGTGGGACAAATGCACAATAATTAGTCTCATAAAACATAACCTACTAAAGGGATATCTCCAAATTCTCTCCCATTCATCATAGCTCCACCTGAAGAAGATGCACCACACCTCCTACCTTACTGCTCTCAATGAGAGCCATCCCCTCTGCCTTGGCTCTCTAGCAATCTTCATCTATATGAGCCATATATCCTTGGAGCTGATCGATCTTTGCCTAAGCCACATCCCTCTTAGCCTATGTGGTGCTCAAAAAACTCTGTAGTTCCCCTAGCCTCTTGGATCTATCCTCTTGGACTTTAGCCATCTAGCTTTGTAGAGAGGCTAACTATGCTCGTAGCTCCTCTATATCCCTCCTCTCTTGGGTCTCACCAATCATTGCTATAGATGTGGAGGTCTCTCTAGGATATATGATCTATGGCCACCATACCTATAGGGGTATACCTTGACCCCCTCTCTTGTCCCTACCACTAGGATGGCCTCCTCTACCACCAAGATATGAACATGAGCTGATATCTATCTTAGAGTAGCAAGAGTCTAATGTGCCCTATCTATGTCTTGGTGAGCTACCTATCAAAATACTAAATGCATGCTCAGGTCCATAACTTGGCACCTTTGTATTGATACTGGCAGGGAGATCCTTTGGGGCACAACTCCTCTATACCACTTCCTATACTCAACAACCAATCCTATGTCGTATACCTTTGGATCAACACATGGAGAATCATCCATATCCTCCTTGGTCCACCTGGTGAGTTCTGGATCATCTTCTACCCCTACTAGGTCCTAGGTCACCCTCCGATACTAGTAGTCCCCAGGTCTAGGAATCCCTGTAATATCTCACGCTACCAAAAAACTCGATCAAATTTGAAGATCTTTGGCTCCCCCTTATTCAACTATAGCCACCTAATCCTTTGCACCCTAGATAGCTCTATCCTATCCTTAGGCCACCCAGGGTGAACCTGCCATGGTTGCTAGATGATCTTCACATCTCGAAGCTCATCAATCACTCGCATCGCTAGTGGTAAATTCCTTGCATAGGCCTTCATGGTCCTCTCCAGGGACCTTGACCACCTGTATTCTTATGGCCACTCTATGCTGGGTAGTGGGCCTGGTAGTGCCTCCAATATCCATACCACGATGTGCTCCCAACACCACACTTGGAGCAATATCGTACATACCAAACTTGTATGCAACTTATACATGATGTTGTACAACATTTTGTATAGGTAGTCCAATACATATAGGCCCCATGTGAATCAAACCTCCTGATCACACATGTCTACCACTAATCCTGCCATCACCCATGGTAAGTGTCACCTACTAGTATGGCATATCAGTAGCCCAACCATAACCCCACAAAGCATGATGGTCAAAGGATATGCCCTATAGAGGCCCACTAGATCATCAACTGATATGGTGCTTGTTGGTCCGGCTTTCATGCACACCCCGAGAAAAAGGATGAAGGCAAGGAAAGCTCCGGAGACACCCACGGGATGGATCCCACTCATCTTTAGGATCTAGCTGGTTATCCAAGGTGCGAGTTACAGAGTTGGGTCGAATGGCAATTCACTCTTTTCCACTTCTGGAATAGATTTCGATATGGACTGCTCTGTTACCTTACAGGGGGTTCTTGAACTCGTTCAGTAGTTGCAAAAGTTGTTGACAATCAGATTTGACTTGAATTCTTTGATCTAGCTCTCATGGGTCAGCAGATTTAAATAAAAGGCAAATAAAGAAAATAAAAATGGATCATTCACGGAAAGCAAAGAGAGGGTAGGGTAAGGCAGAAAAGAGAAGCTTATCAAACATTAAACTGTAAAACTTAAAACTACCAATCTTATCTATGCTATCAGCTTCACAACAGAACAAATCAAAGAAGAAAGTGTCCAGTCAGTCTAAGATCACTTTCAACTAAGAGCACAAGGCGAGTGAAACAGATCTAGCAAAAAATTATAAATCCAAGGGCGAGTGATTAAAGCTGGTATCTTTCACCGCCGACCTAGCTCGCACAGTGAAGACAGAGCAATTAGAACAAACTTACACCTAAAATCTATAATTTCCCCTAGCAGACAATAGAACAAGTGAAGCCTAACAGCATATTTAATCTTGACAATGGCAGATTTACAGCATATATCTAACAAACTTTAAATGGAACGGATAACAAGAGAAAATACACTTATCACACTCTGCAAAAGATTAGGCTCCTGGCCATGCTATCACAGAAAAGCTAAAGCACATCAACTCCAAGTCCAGAAACAAAGGATTTCACTAAATTTGCAAGAAATTGCTTATAAGCCTTTTATTTCTAAGTCTCCGCCTCCTGCGATTACATTTAGAATTTGTATTTATAGACTCAGGACAGACCCTGATCTTTTCCAAAATATCTTGCTCAAACCCTAAATCTTATCGCACTTAAACCCTAGGACCCGGGTTTTACAATAAAAATCCATTTAAAAATCAAAGTCCGGATAGAACTTAACCCTTCGGCAAATCGGTGCGATCAGCTGCCATAAATGGAGAAGATAAAATCAAATGCAACTTGCATTCATCCGTGATTGCAAATAAATGCCTCCGATTAATTCTGCTGGTGAGCCGGATGAGTCACCACTTCTCCATCAATTTGATCTCCGTAAATCCATCTCTGAGTTGAAATGGTCTCCATGCTATCAATTCTGCAATAAATCTCCATTAAATGCATTTACCGATAGCCTCTCTTCTAGCATGGCGGTCCTTGACTAAATCCGCACTTTATCTTTGCCTTTATGGTCTTTCCCGGTTGTCCCGTAAGTGCCAGGTGGAATCCTGCATGAAAGACAAAAAGATGCATTAGATTAGCATTTTAATTAAATCAGAAGCTTAAAACATTAAAAACAGATTAAAAACCGCAAAATAAGCTTGCATGTCGGCTTCTGTTTGTCCCATTCATGCTTTGACACGTGTCGCTACCCCAGGAAGCCTTCTGTTTCCCACTGAAATGCACTTTCAGGTCAACTATGACTTTCTCTCTCCTTCCGCGATTCTACGACATGTCGCGATTTCACGACATGTCACGAAATCGCGACCACTGCCAGCGCATCGGCAACTTCCTCCCTCGTCGGCCACGAAAACGTGACATGTCGCGATTTCGTGACATGTCGCGAAATCGCGACCCTTCCGGCCTCCGTACGCCTTCCCGATTTTCGGCCGCGATTCTAGAACACGTCGCGATATCGCGACAGTTCCGTACCTGCATGCGTTGACCGCGTTGACCACGATTTTGGAACATGTTTGCGACTTAGCCGATTTTTCATTCTGCAGCCCACTTTCTCTCTCCTACCGCGAAAATGCGACATGTCGCGATTTCGCGACATGTCACAAAATCGCGCCCTCCGTACAGCTTGCTTCTCTCTCCAAAAAACTGTCGCGATTTCGCGACATGTCGCGAAATCGTGACCTTTCTGGCACTTAGCCGCATTTTGACTTACCTGTCGCGATATCGCGACATTTCGAAAAATGGAAGTGTCGCGATATCGCGACACTACCAAAAATGGAAAGTTTGATTTTTCAGTGAATTATGCAACTGTTTTCTGGATTTTCTCGGTACCGGTGCAAGATTTTGCTTGTGCATGAATGATTCTAGCATGTAAAAAGTGAATTCTTGGATAACACAGCTAGAATGCAAGAAAAAGCACAACTTTAAAAAGGAGGCAAGCAAATTTGGATTTAAAACCTGAAAAGATCAAGAGGGTCCCTACTGTAAAAAATGAAAGTTCAGAATTTTCTAAGGATGGAATCTCATTTTTCAGTGGGGGTGTGTTGCTTATCAACAAATGGCGATATCTGCGGGTAAAATAGTAGCACTATTTTAGAACCCAAGACTATGGTTTCAAAACAAAAAGACCATGCATCATGCCTTGCCACAGGCATTCTTCACAATAAATTGACTACTAACTGCCAAGCTGTTAAAATTTCCCAAGGACATACTGGGCTGGATTACTTCAAGGAAGATTTCTGATGTGCAATTACAAAGGTATAGAACTTTCTTCAAGGATGACTGAATTGAATGATAAACTTGGATTAATCAACTTTTCTAGATTGTAAAAGGGGAAACCGAGTAGAGCTCTGTTTACTAGTTTAGCTTTTTACAGCCTAGACAGAGTTACCCTTTAGATTTACACGACCCAATTTACAACTGTAGGGCAGAATCTAATATTGGCTGCCTCTTTTAATTGTAACTTTTTTTTTTTTCTTTTTTTTTTTTCTTATCTTTTTTTTTTTTATCTCTCTTCTTTTTGAAATATATCACTATCTGGAAGACCTTAGAGAAATTACAATTTTCTTTTAATATTTGATCAATCTGGAACTGTTTCAGTCTAGGCATTGATAGCCTCTGGTGACACCCAAATAATTGCATGAACCATAGTCCCCTCTTATAACCGCTTTTCTTGGATTCCCCGGGAGTTCCTCCAACTAAACAGCATAGCAGTTTTTCTATTATTAAAACAACTGTGGCAAGTAAGACACAAGATCCAATCATCTCTCTGCCTTTGTCATGAATAACAAAATAGCTCTACTGTTCGGAGTAAGCAGACTATCTCAATTAGAATGGTGAACATCATGGGCATTGGATGGAAACTGGATTGATCAGCTTAGAATAAACAATTTTTTAGCAGGCTGACTTTTCATTGATTGCTCAGGCAGAGGTTAAAAAATAGAATTTTAGAAGCCAAAGGACTTTGTACAGGCTTCCAAGGACAGGCACAGGCTTTAAAGCAAAACAGAATCAAAACTGCACAGACTGCAAAGAAAAGGAAATGCAGGGAAGAAAATAAAAACTGTACAGGCAATAAAAGAAATAAACTAAAAGAACTGAAGCAAATAAAAACTGCAACTGAAATAAATTAAACTACAACTGTACAGACATCAAAGAAAAAGAAATGCAATAAAGAAAAGACTGTACAGACTAAAATAAAAGCAAGCTAAAATAAAAAGACAAAGAAAGGAAATAAAAAGCAACGACAAAAGAAATAAACGCACAAGCTAAAACTGAAAAATAACTAAAGAAAAGCGAAAAAGCTATAATACGAGACATTTAAAAATAAAGCGCACCGACAAAGAAATAAAGCGAAAAACAAATAAATTAAAACTACGAGCATTAAAATTAAAGCGAAGCAGATTAAAACTGCACAGACATTGAAATAAAAACTGCACTGACAAAGAAATAAAACTGAAAAACTTCAAAGCTTATTTACAATGCATACATATATTACAACTTCCCTTCATACTCAAAAAATGCAGCAGTTGGGAAAGCAGAGAAATGGTGCTTTAAAAAATTTTTGACCATGCAAGTAATTTAAAAAAAATTACCTTTCAAGTCCTGTTGACGAAATGCACTCCAGACTGTGCTTCAAAAATTTGCTATCTGGGAAAGACTTGGGTTTACTGTCTTCCCTGTCCCATTTGAAAAACAAATCTGCAACTCCTTCAAATTAAACAAATCATATAATAACAAATCATATGATAACATATTTATGCTTCTAATTGAAGGGTTTGCAGAGTTCTTTCAAAAGGACTGAATGTAAAAAAACCCCAGGATCAAATAATTTAAAATCTTGATGAGACCCGGACCACCACATCTTCAAAATTATGTGACAAGTGAAAGAAATCATGTTTTATCTGTATGCCCTGGTTCTTAACAACTTGAACATTTTGTGGTTCTTGCACTTGCTTCAATATCCAGGACTTCAATTTTTATCCCTCTAGCAGAATGCTTACAATTTTCCTTTTCACTCGAGCCTTGCTTAGATTTAACCTCATCAATGTGCAATGTCCAAACATCATTGTTGTTATTGATTAGGGCTATAATTGTTCTCACCTTTTCAGTTGCCAAATCATAAACTCCAATATCTGCATCAACACAGTTTATAGCCTCCTCTTTGACATTATGTTCAGAAGTTGCAGGCTTATGTTGAGACAGTTCATCAATTCCAAGTTGGTTGACCACATTCATATTTACTACCTTTTCCTCCTTTTCTTGAAATTCAACAGGTGGTCCAAAGTAAGCCTCAATCAAGTTAATATTTTGTTCAACAATCTGAGGCAGTTCATAGAGGGTGATGTCAGCTTTAAGTTCCCTCATATCCTCAATGATGTTATCCTCCTCAGTTACTTTTGCATAGTGAGATTGAATCTCACTTTCATCATCCTCTGATGAGGAAGGATCATTATTAAGTTATGGACTCTCACATTTCAAGTCATAACTGTCCATTTTGAATTGTTGAAAATCTTGCATTTCATCCACAGAAGTCTGTACAAGACTTTCTGTCTCTTCGGGAAAAGTGACAGAATCTGAAACCCTGGTTGTACTATTTTTGGGTGAACTAGAAATATCAATATTTCTTTGATCTCTAGGAAAATTTAACTCACTAGGAAAAACTTCAGATTTGGGTGGTGCCAGATCACAACTGTTCAGTTCAAGCACCTGCACTTTGAACTTGTCAGAACTTTTCTCTGTATTTTGCACATGCTGAGTGGATGTGACAGTTAACGTAGTCTCCTTGGGTAGAGCATGACATGTTGGCACTAACTCATGATGTGGAATGGGGTCTGGAACAGGCATGTTCTGTGTAACATAGGATATCAAAGGACTGCTCAGAATTTGAGGCCCTAGCTGTCTTTCAAGAATTAAGGCTTCTTTATAAGCCTCTGCCAAGGTTGTGATATTAATGTCTCTCTTGAGGAAAATAGAGGTCACCGAATCCAATGCATTCTTGTAGATTTCTAAGGCCAGATTTGCATTTGGGATGTAATGGCCAGTAATTCTACCGTAAGCTCTTTGGAACCTCATATTGAAAGACCTGACAGTTTCTCCCGACTCTCTCTTGATGCTTGGAAAATTGCTTGATATAAAATCTTGGGATCTATCACTTCACCGAACTGTGATATAAAAGCTTTCTCTAGATCATCCCAGCTAGTAATGGAATTTCTGGTGAGGTTTAAAAACCAGTCATAAGCTCCCTCCTGGAGAGTGAACGGGAACAATCTGCAGGCAACATCTTCATGCTGTATATTCAATAATCTTAAAGCATTTTTAAAAGCTAGCAGATGTTCTTCTGTAGTTCTTGTCCCATCATGTTTGTACACGGGGAGATACCTTTCCGGACTTCTGGGCAGGTCATGGGCTATACCCGAAATGTTCAAAGCGGTGGGGCCCAACCAATTTGCCATTATTACTTGGCTGACAGTGATGTTACGATTTGTAATTGGATAAGCGCAAGTGATGATAGAACTGTTCTTAACAAACCACTGAACTTAAGGCCTTCTCTGGCAATTTTAAAAGCCTATCGACAACTTTCAAAAATGCACCGACAATTTATGAAGCCGAGCCACTTTTAAATGTTAAAATGCCGGACTACGGATAAAATACGGTACATACAACTTACGAGTTCTTAACGGGTTACGCATTTGGAAATTTAAAACACTGCACTGACAATTCACAAAACACTGTACTGACAATTTATAAAACTATACTGACAATTTATAAAACTGTCCGGAGTTCATTGTGGGTCCTTCAAATGTTGTTGTTATGCCCTTACAATACTTGAAGCCGAGTTCATGCCCTCCTTCTAGCGCCAATTAGATGTTGGGCGAGGAGGAGGGAAAATTAGCTACGGAATTTGGATAAAATACAGCTTACAGTTCCACATACAGTCGGATTTCTCAACTCAAGTGCACTAAGAACAGATGTTCTGCCCTCCTTCTAGCGCCAATTAGATGTTGGCTGAGGAGGAGGGGAAAATTGGCTACCAGACTTTGGATAAAATACAGCTTTACAGTTCCACATACAGTCGGATTTCTCAACTCAAGTGCACTAAGAACAGATGTTCTCGCCCTCCTTCTAGCGCCAATTAGATGTTGGTCCGGCTTTCATGCACACCCGGGAAAAAGGATGAAGGCAAGGAAAGCTCCGGAGACACCCACGGGACGGATCCCACTCATCTTTAGGATCTAGCTGGTTATCCAAGGTGCGAGTTACAGAGTTGGGTCGAATGGCAATTCACTCTTTTCCACTTCTGGAATAGATTTCGATATGGACTACTCTGTTACCTTACAGGGGGTTCTTGAACTCGTTCAGTAGTTGCAAAAGTTGTTGACAATCAGATTTGACTTGAATTCTTTGATCTAGCTCTCATGGGTCGAGATTTAAATAAAAGGCAAATAAAGAAAATAAAAATGGATCATTCACGAAAAGCAAAGAGAGGGTAGGGTAAGGCAAAAAAGAGAAGCTTATCAAACATTAAACTGTAAAACTTAAAACTACCAATCTTATCTATGCTATCAGCTTCACAACAGAACAAATCCAAAGAAGAAAGTGTCCGATCGGTCTAAGATCACTTTCAACTAAGAGCACAAGGCGAGTGAAACAGATCTAGCGAGAAAATTATAAATCCAAGGGCAGTGATTAAAGCTGGTATCTTTCACCGACGACCTAGCTCGCACGAGTGAAGACAGAGCAATTAGAACAAACTTACACCTGAAATCTGTAATTTCCCCTAGCGAGACAATAGAACAAGCTGAAGCCTAACGACATATTTAATCTTGACAATGGCGATTTACAGACATATATCTAACAAACTTTAAATGGAACGGATAACAAGAGAAAATACACTTATCACACTCTGCAAAAGATTAGGCTCCTGGCCATGCTATCACGAGAAAAGCTAAAGCACATCAACTCCAAGTCCGAAACAAAGGATTTCACTAAATTTGCAAGAAATTGCTTATAAGCCTTTTATTTCTAAGTCTCAGCCTCCTGCGATTACATTTAGAATTTGTATTTATAGACTCAGGACAGACCATGATCTTTTCCAAAATATCTTGCTCAAACCCTAAATCTTATCGCACTTAAACCCTAGGACCCGGGTTTTACAATAAAAATCCATTTAAAAATCAAAGTCCGGATAGAACTTAACCCTTCGGCAAATCATGTACGATCAACTGCCATAAATGGAGAAGATAAAATCAAATGCAACTTGCATTCATCCATAGCTGCAAATAAATGCCTCCATTAATTCTGTCGGTGAGCCGGATGAGTCACCACTTCTCCATCAATTTGATCTCCGTAAATCCATCTCTGAGTTGAAATGGTCTCCATGCTATCAATTCTGCAATAAATCTCCATTAAATGCATTTACCGGCAACCTCTCTTCTAGCATGGCGGTCCTTGACTAAATCCGCACTTTATCTTTGCCTTTATGGTCTTTCTCGGTTGTCTCGTAAGTGCCAGGTGGAATCCTGCATGAAAGACAAAAAGATGCATTAGATTAGCATTTTAATTAAATCAGAAGCTTAAAACATTAAAAACAGATTAAAAACCGCAAAATAAGCTTGCATGTCGGCTTCTGTTTGTCCCATTCACGCTTTGACACGTGTCGCTACCCCAGGAAGCCTTCTGTTTCCCGTCGGAATGCACTTTCAGGTCAACTATGACTTTCTCTCTCCTTTCGCGATTCTGCGACATGTCACGATTTCGCGACATGTCGCGAAATCGCGACCCTGCCAGCGCATCGGCAACTTCCTCCCTCGTCGGCCGTGAAAACGCGACATGTCACGATTTCGCGACATGTCACGAAATCGCGACCCTTCCTGGCCTCCGTACGCTTCTTGATTTTCAGCCGCGATTCTAGAACACGTCGCGATATCGCGACGTGTTCCTTACCTGCATGCGTTGACCGCGATTTTGGAACATGTTTGCGACTTAGCCGATTTTTCATTCTGCAGCCCACTTTCTCTCTCCTGCCACGAAAATGCGACATGTCGCGATTTCGTGACATGTCGCAAAATCGCGCCCTCCGTACAGCTTGCTTCTCTCTCCAAAAACTGTCGCGATTTCGCGACATGTCGCGAAATCGTGACCTTTCTGGCACTTAGCCGCATTTTGACTTACCTGTCGCGATATCGCGACATTTTCGAAAATGGAAGTGTCGCGATATCGCGACACTACCAAAAATGGAAAGTTTGATTTTTCGGTGAATTATGCAACTGTTTTCTGGATTTTCTCGGTACCGGTGCAAGATTTTGCTTGTGCATGAATGATTCTAGCATGTAAAAAGTGAATTCTTGGATAACACGGCTAGAATGCAAGAAAAAGCACAACTTTAAAAAGGAGGCAAGCAAATTTGGATTTAAAACCTGAAAAGATCAAGAGGGTCCCTGCTGCAAAAAATGAAAGTTCAAAATTTTCTAAGGATGGAATCTCATTTTTCAGTGGGGGTGTGTTGCTTATCAACGGTGCTCTCTCACACTTGGTGGATAAAACCTATCAAGAACCACTATAGTGTGGCCACCTATCCCTATGCTCCATAAAATGCTATCCCTCTAATAGGGATCTGCAAGATCTGCCACACATCCTCTAGTGTGACAATGAGCTCTTCTATGGGTAACCAAAAAGTAGAGGACTCTAGGTACCACCTATTTTCCAAGGCTGTCAGCATAGCCCTATCTGTATCATTGCAAGGCATCCTCACTAGGTGGTCTAGCCTCACCACCTCTAGATGATCTCTCCCTACCTATCCTAGTGCATTAAGATCTACCGCCAAAGCTCTTGCCCTCCACTCTCGACTCTTGAGGATACCTAGCTGCATCCACAAAAAAATAAAATCACATCAGTTTCATAAATAAAAATAAAAATAATAAAATCCATAATTTCAAACTAAAACACAAATATTGAACATAATTTTGTAATTCATACTTCGTAGTTACTTGTTTTCCCTCTTTTTCTTCCTGTGTTTATTTTTGCTTCCTTTTTTTTTAGTTTTTGGTGAAATCATGCCTCCATATTAAGAGGTGAAATTTTGTGAAATCATGCTCGGTTTTACCTAGGCATGATTTTGTTGCACTTCATCTGGAGCAAAATCATGATCGAGCCGTGAAATCGCACCCAGGTCAAGCACAAGTATCATCACCAAAAATGGCAAAATTCCTCGATCCTGCTCTCAAAATCCATAAAAAATAGAGAAAAATGTGCATCAAGAGGGAAGAATTTGGTACTTACCCACTCTCATGCCCTGGATTTACCCCTTGTGACTATTGCTTGATGAACTAGTAACACCATTTATTTTTCTCGTTAGAGCCTTTTCTCTGCCAACGCATGATGAAAATGAATTAGGGTTTTACCCTTTTTCACCCTTTTTAAAATTTGTTTGTTACCCTTGCTTTCTCCAATTTTTGTTCTTTCTCTCTCTTTGTTCTTTTGCATCAGTTATTTTTAGTTTTTATGAGATATTTCATCTTCATAAAAACTCGAGGGGGCACCCTGGCCTATAGAGGCATTAATATCCCTAATGCCTTGATTTGAATGCAAAACAAGAAAGTGTCTGGAATGATACCATTTTTGTACCACCCATTTCTTCTAAACTCACCATCCCATTTTTTTTTGTTGTCTTCTTATTATGAGTGTGCCTACATCATTTCTTTGATGCATTTACTTGGCCTTAAATGCATTAAAGAGGGGGCAAAATGTAGACAAGGAAAATTGACCCACTTTCAGTGGGAAATATTCCTTAAAGCCCCTAAGAGGTCCCTAACCCTTGCCTTAGACAAGGGTAGGCCTATTTTTCCCTACCTTACCTTTATCTAGCCTTTTAGTGAAATCAAACCCGGTTATAATAGGGTGCAACTTTATAGAAGCGATATCGCACCCTATCAGCACAGAGTACGATTTCGCTATTTAAAGGTTTTAATTATTAAAACTTGGGTTTAAATACTTCCAATGTGTTTTGCAACATCCTGTGTTTGTTTTCCCATACCTTTCACCTTGAATTTCATCTATAAAAGGAGGGGTTAATCTCACTCTTTCATAGCAATAATAAACAATTTTTGGGATACATAATTAAGCTCAAAATTCTTATTGACTTGTGCTCATATTTTTAATTTTGATCTACTTCCTATTTCTTCTACAAGCTAACCCCAAAGTGTGAATTTTTTTCTTTTTTAAAATGGAGAAATTTTTTTGTGTAAATTAATCATTGATCTCTCGTTCATCTAGCCTGTGCCTTTATAAAAAACACAGCCAAATATTGTTTTTTTTTGAAAAAATTGAAAAAAGCTTGCATTAAAACAAATTACAGTTACAAGAGGGAGAAAGGGCATCCCAACCAAGAGCAAAGAGACCAGAAGAACAAAGGGCGCAAAAACGCGACATGTCGTGAAAACGTGACATGTCACAAAATCGCGACACCTAACCTAACAACCGTCGCGCCACAACAACCAGTCGCGATAACGCGACATGTCGCAAAATCGCGACATGTCGCGACATCGCGACAAAAAGCGCCGAAGCCACACCACTCAAAAAAAGTCACGAAATCGCGACAGCACAACACCAAATCACCCAAACGCCAAAAACATCGCGAAATCACGACGAGAAAGCCTGAAGGCACCTGCTCCCCAAAATTGTCGTGAAATCACGACGAGTTCTCCTTTAATCAGCAACTTTGAGAAAGTGTCGCGATATCGCGATGGCTTTTCCTTGAAGCCCCAGTTGGCCGGAAGTGTAGCGAAATCGTGACAAGAATTCCAATGGGCGCCCCATCCGCAAAAATGTCATGAAATCGTGACATGTTCTCCCCCATGGTGCTCTTTTCTTAAACTAGTCGCAAAATCGTGACGTTTTTCCTTCATGCAGTTTATTCTCCAGAACTGTCACGAAATCGCTACAGGTTTGCCCCTTTGCTTCCTTTCCTTAAAAATGTCGCGAAATCGTGACAGGTTATCCTTTGGGAAGCTTTTCACAAAAAAGGTCGCGATATCACGACGGTTTTTCCACTTAGCGTAATTTTGCTCAAAACGTCGCGAAATCGCTACAGGTATGCCCCTTTGCGTCCTTTCCTCAAAAAAGGCACAAAATCGCAACAAATTTTCCTTAGAGTAGCTTTTCACAAAAATTGTCGCGATATCGCGACGGTTTTTCCCCTTCACGCAATTTTTCTCAAAGCGTCGCGATATCGCGACACTTTTCCTCCAGTAGCAAAACCAACCAAAAAGGTCGCGACATCGCGACACCTTCTCATCAAAGACCGCGACGACGCAACAAGTCACGAAATCGCTACAATTTTCCTCCCAAGGCTGCGGCAACAAAAAAGGTAGCGAAATCGCTACAGTTATCCAGGATAGGTCGCGACAGAGCAACATGTCATGAAATCGTGACAGATTTCCAAACAAGGTCACGACGGCGCAATATGTCGCGATATCACGACAGAAACTAACCTTAGTCATTTTTAAGCTCATGGATGCAGGGATCGTTCCAGACCACTCCGAATCTCTTCATCTATCATAGGCATATCACTGTGCAGCTGAACACCTACCTCTTTCTCAGCACCCATCTTCGCAAGGAAGTCAGCTACCGTGTTCAGATTTCTACTCACATACACAGGGATAACATCATCTAACTCCCTCCATAACTCCTTGATTTGGGATATCAACATCCGTAGTCTCCAGGCTTTTAATGAGAAATTCCGCAAGCAATCTAGAGCGCCGATCAGGACTTGAGAATCCGATTCAAGAATTATCCTCCGGTAACCCTGCTTAACAGCCCAGATAGATGCTGAATTAATGGCAAAGGCTTCGACTTCATTGTTCATGGCTCTGCCCAATCCCTGCAATTCCCAGTAAAGGACCGCACTCGAGTGATCCCGACAAACAACACCAATTCCTACGTTGCCCAGGTTGCCTTTTGCAGCCCCATCGATATTGATCTTGATCCAGCCTACAGGGGGAGGTTTCCAGCATGCTCTGCCTTGCCTCTCATGTCCCTCAACCCCCTCTTCAGGATGCCCAAGAGTAGCCTGATTCTCTTCATTAACAAAAATAGCAACAGTTTCTGTGACTTTGCTCCAGATGACCTGCCAAACGTCGTCAATCGAGGAGAAAGTGTTTCTAAAGATCCGGGCGTTTCTCTCCAACCAAACTTGCCACCAAATGAAGAGAAAGCCTAACTGCCAGCCAGTTTGGAGAGCTAAGGAATTGAACCTGCCCCTTTTCCATTTTTCCCAAATATTGGTACGGTTGAAAACACCATTAGCCTGGAGTTTAAATTGAGAGAACCAGCGTTCCCAAATCTGATGAGTAAAAGGGCACTCAAAAAACAAATGATCTACAGTTTCCTCATGTTGGAGGCATAAAGCACATTGAGAGGGGCCATTGAAACCCCTACGTATGAGATTGTCAAAGGTGAGAAGACCATTATGCATAAGTTGCCAAGCGAAGAAATTCACTTTCGGCCAACCCTTTGAATGCCAAATCCTTCTCCAATGCTGAACTAGAAAAGAGTGTGGGGGAGGCTCAGGGAGGATCTCTTCATATCCAGCCTTAACTGAGTAGACCCCAAGGCTTCCATAGCCCCAAGCTAATTCATCTTCCTCATCCTTCCCCGTGAGGAACCTTTCTGACAAGATTTTTTGCAGGATGGGCGCCAACTCCGGAGAGACGGTAATTGGCCACTCCTCCCACCGCTTAAACTTTTTAAATTTATACCCCCCAATTGACTGGTAAGAAGATAATTATCAATATGGATCCAGCCCTGGGCTTCTAAGGCAGTCATGATTGGTTGAAGCTCAGGGAACATGACAATAATGGGCGGATGTTGGTCCCAAGAGTCAGTCCAAAAATGAGCCTTGTCTCCTCTCCCCACTTTCCAAAATAATTGATCTTTGATAATCTGGGACCCAAGCTTGAGAGTCTGCCACACTAAGGATCCAGTACCTTCCAAGGGAAAGCGACCCACCTCATTGGGATGAACATGTCCCAAATATTTACTGGAAAGAATTCTGCTGAAGAGGGAGGATGGCTGAGAAATCCACCTCCAATACAGTTTTCCAGCCAAAGCTCTGTTATTAAGCATAGAACTTCTCAAGCCCAGCCCTCCTTTGTCCTTAGGCTGGGTAACTTTGTCCCACCCAACCAAGGCCCATTTTTTCTTCCCTTTTGCGCCTTCCCATAAAAATCTTCTAGCCATTTTGTCCAGCTCTTTCCAGATGGTATGAGGGGCAGCCAGTATTGAGAATTTATAGATCGGCAAAGCCTGTATAACCGACTTCAGGAAGGTTAATCTACCCCCGTAGCTTAGCCATTTATGGGCCCAATGATTCATTCTGTCTTTGATGCCTGCTAACAGATTCTTCCAGATGTCAATTTTTAACTTTTTGAAATGAAGGGGAACGCCCAGGTAAACAATTGGAAGAGAAGTCCTTGTGAAGCCCAGGATCTCAACAACACGCTCCTGTAGCCGTTGGTCAAGATTGAAAAAGACCACTTTGGACTTCCTGACATTTAGAACCTGATTTGAAGCCCTTAGGTAGAAATTCAAAGTATCTCTGATTCCTCTAGCTTCTCGAAGAGTGGCCGCACCAACCAGGCCAGTATCGTCCACAAATTGCAAGTGAGTCAGAGTTTCCTCCCCAACCTTGATACTAGAAAGCAGACCTTGTTGCCTTCTCCTTAGAAACAGTCTGCCCAAACCTTCAGCCAAGAGAAGGAAGATATAGGGAGAACAAGGGTCTCCTTGGCGGAGACCACGTGTGGCACCAAAAGGATGCGAGGGAAGGCCCTTGATGAGAACAGAAAAAGAGGGAGAAGAAACACAACTCATAACCCAATCAATCCATTCCTGAGAAAAGCCAAAGGCAGCCATCATTTTCGACAAGAAGCACCACTCCACCCGGTCATAAGCCTTGGACATATCCAGTTTAATGAACATTCCTTTGTTGCCCGAAGTTTGCATTGAATGGATGGCCTCCTCGGGCCAAAACCACCCCATCCAAGATTTGTCTTCCCTCAACAAAGCCCCCTGTTCAGGAGAAATGATGCTTTGAAGAAGGGGTTTAAGCCTCTCAGCCATTATCTTAGTGATGATTTTGTAGATCACATTTCATAAAGCAATAGGCCTGAAATCAGAGATATGAGTCCCCGCTTCCCCTTTTGGAATTAAAGCAATGAAGGTGTGATTGATCGCCCTGAGCATTCTTCGATTGGATCTGGATTCCTCGATGAATGACCGAACATCCTCCTCCAAGGTGTCCCGGAAAGCCTAAAAAATTCAATAGGAAAGCCATCTGGACCAGGAGATTTTCCAGTACTCATACCAAAGACCACATTTCTCAGTTCATCCCTTTCAATGGGTCTAAGCAGGGCCTGATTGTCCTCTTCAGAGATAATAGGAGGAATAACATTAAGAACTTCGTTCTGAGCCTCAAAATATTGCTGCATACTTTCCTTAAAAAGTTTAGAAAAGTAATCGATAGCATGGGAATGCATGCCAGGAAGAGTATCGAAGACATTTCCATGTTCATCTTTGAGAACTTCCATATTGTTCATCTGTCTCCTAGCACAAGCTGACCGATGAAAAAATTTGGTATTTCTATCCCCCTCTAATAACCAAGTATTTCTAGCCCTCTGTTTCCAGTATATCTCCTCTTGGTTGTCAATGTCCTCAACCGCTTTACGCAGTTCATCATCTTCAAATTTGAGTTGCTCAGTAATTGATCCTTCCCTAAAAAGTTTCTGAACCTCCTCCCATCTAGCCACCAAGGGGGCCCTTTGGGACTGGAAATCCGACTTGTTTCCTTTCCTCCACTGTTTCAATTGAATTTTGACAAATTGAAGCTATTTATGAAATTTGAACATTGCTGTCCCAAAAGGTGGACGGCATTCTGTCCACCATTGAGTAATTTTCTGTCGAAGGTCCTCCTTTTGTAACCAAAAATTCTCAAATTTAAAAGGCCTATGGTGCTGCCCTCTCGAAGTCCCTCCCTCAAGCAAAATGGGAAAATGATCCGAAATAGGGCCCTCCAAAATCTGGAACTTAAAAGTCCATTTAACAAAAGCCTCCTCCGAGACCAAAAAGCGATCTAACTTGACCTTCCTGCTATGTGGCTCCTTTCTCTTGTTTGTACAAGTGAAAAAAACACTAGGGCCTTGAACGTCCACTAAATTAAAGGCCTGAACTTGGGCAATCAGAAGCCGGTCCCCTGGATCCAAAACAGGGGTGCCACCTTCCTGGTCCCGAACAGATAATTTTGCATTAAAATCCCCTGCAATAATCCAGTCATAACACTCCCTGTATGCTCTCATGTTGTGAATAGTGTCCCATTGGAGCCTCTGGCCATCAAGATCTTGGGCCCCATAAAAGTTGGTGATTAGGACCTGCTCAGAATTGAAGTTATTTCTGAAGAGAGAAGTACACCCCTGCAAGCTATATGTTCTAAAGCAGTCCAGACCAGAGGGTTCCAAAGGGTAACAATTCCACCTGAAGCTCCTTGGGCAGCCACGTCCATATACCCAGCTCCCCGCCAGATTTTAGTAGCAATTTTACTCATAATATCTAAAGACATTTTGGTCTCCTGAAGAAGCAAAAAGTCTATTTTACGGTTTTCTAAGAGTCTTTGAACAACAGATTGATGGGTTCTACTGTTTAAAACCCTAACATTCCAAGATTGAATAATAATTGAAAACCTTGAGAGCAGTAAGAATCAATGGTCCTCACCAATCCTCCATTGATTAGCTTATCTCCTTGCGCTGTTAGTAGTTCCTTATTGGATTTTCTTCCCGCTCCTTGAGAGTTATTGTTTCTAGATCTCTTTTCCACCTGGGTAATCCCTAAAGCAGGCCTTTCTCTATTTTTATCTGCATTTCCCATGGTGACATCTTTGATAGCCGACTGTCTGGGGAGTGTATAACCAATGCCCCTGGATTCTCTGACTGCAGGTTCTCAGCTGGCATAGTCACCTGTTCTACTACAGGAGTGAAGGAAGGACAAACAAGAGGTGGAGTGTTGACATTCTCACCATTCCCAACCACTCCCTCCATAGATTGGTCCTCCTGATCCACTAATGACTTAAAAATTTTATACCGATTGTTTGGCTTAAGCTGTACCTGCTCCTTGCCATTTTTCTTTTTGTTTCTCTTTCGTTTCACCTGTTAAAGCCATCCTGCTGAGCATCAGGACCTAGAGAATTGCTAGAGGGTTCATTGACCGGACTGGACTTACCCTCTCTAGGGCGGTTTGACATTTTGCTCGGAGCCTCCATTTTTGTGCTCACTAAATTTGGGCAGAACCTTGCCAAATGTCCATGCTTATGGCATACTCGGCACCTGAAAGGTAGGGCCTCATAGTCTAGCTGCTGGATCCAGGGTACTCCTGCAAGCTCAAGTTCCACCTCAGCTGGTAGAGGCTGACTAATGTCCATCTCTACACATATTCTAGCAAAGACAACAGTATTACCCTCTATGGTATCTTTGGAGACTCCCAAAAATCTGCCTAGGGAATTACCTATTAGTTCCAACACCTGCTCACCCCAAAACTCCATCGGGAGAGCGTACAGCCGGATCCAGACCGGGATAGCCGTGGGTTCGATGCGGGGGTCGAAACCCACTCTCCAGGGTTGGACAAATAACCCTGCTGGTCCGTGGTTTCTCTTTTCTGATTCAAATGCTCTATTTCTATCTGCTAAAGAAGAGAAACTTATGATGAAATACCCATTGCTTATAGGCCATAAAGAGTACTCACCGTGTGGCTCCCAGTTCTGGCGAACCCAGGTATGCAAAAAATTCAGTGTGGGCCGGATGCCCATGAATTTTCAGATCAAGTCGTGATTAGCTCGGTAGACGATTGTATCTTCGACCAGCATTGGTTCTATTACAATCTTAGGCCTGGAAGTGGATTGCGGGAGGCATCCATTAACGCGGTGAGCATTTGGGCCATTGGCAACATTCTTGAGTATCGTTTGAAAAGCATTCCGCTGAGCTCCATCAGTGGAAGGCGAGGGATTATCCTTCAACTTCTTAGCATATGAAGTCTTTCTCCCAGCAGGAGAAACTGGAGGAGACCCCATCGGGCCCTCTCGGGACCACTAATGAACCTTCAGACGAAATCAAAATCAACCCCCCAATGCCCCAGGCAAGATCTTCGGGCCAGAATCCCTCGAGCAACACCAGACGCCGTCACAAAAATTTTCTCGCCAAATCGCCAGAGCCCGTTTTTGGTTTCTCCTTGTGCTAAGAAAAACGTTCCCCAAAGTGTGAATTTTAGATTTGATCTCTGATACATTAATTTGGATTGTTGTGTGGTTGGTGGATTCATTTTGTGGTCCAGAAGGAAAGAGAGTACCCATTTGGATACCTCAATCTCTTCTATGTACTTTTGTGCCATCCATAAGGTTTTATGTACTTTGTTTCCTGTATTTATTCATGTTTTACATTTATATTTTATTTTTTATGTCTTCAAAGTGAAATTATACCCTATCCTGGTGAGATGTGACTTTGCTAACCCTAATTTAGGGTTTTCTCTCACAAAAGTGAGATCAAACCTCAATCTAACAGAGCGTGACTTTGCTTGTGGCATTATCGCACCTGCTATCTATGGGATGTGATTTTATCCAGGACTAAATTGGGGGTATCTGGAAGATTCTGATTGCATGAGTATTTTCTAAATCACATCTAGGGCATGATAGCATAATCTAATTTTTGTTTCTCTATTGTTCCATTACTGTTTTATGATTAATTATCCAAAGGTCAAATTTTGCTTTTGTTTTCAAAGGTCATCTAAAAGGACCTAGGGGGCTTGACTACTACACCTCTAATGCTAATACCATTTTCAAGTGTTTCATAAGTTATCTTGCAAAACTAGGTATTTATGATATCATTGGACAAGGGGCAAAAAAATCTAGATCAACCATCAATCAAGATAAGTATTCTAATTATTTTATTGGTTGAAGATCTGATCTGAATATTGATTTTTAGGCATCTGAAAGTGAAAATCATATGGTGTGCATCTAGGGTTAATATTGTACATTTATATTGTGCCCTTGCTTTAAATATTTTCTACATAAAAATCTAGGTTAGCAAGCATTCAAAGGAAGAATCATATTAGGTTAGCTCTTGTATTCTTGCATTCTATTTTTTGCATTGTCCTTTATATTTTATAGCATAGATCTAGAAAGGACAAACTTAGGTGATTACTTGAAACTAAATACATCAAACTATCTCGAAATCCTGAGGACTTGGAGTGAGTCCTTAAACCATTCCTAGTGAACCCTTCTCCCTAGCACCGAGTGTAGAGAACAACATACCCCTACGGTTCACCCCATAAGGCTTTCTATCTTTCAAGGATCCAACCTTTTTGGGAATTATACGTGGTAGGGTAGTTTTACCCCTCTACACCATGATGTCCCTTATACAACTTGTAAATTTTTTTTAATATTGCGTTCTTTTTCTAACATTTTCCTTTATAGGTATAATGGATCCAACTCCCAATGGAAACAAGGGAGAAAAATATTTTGTAAAAAAGAGTATCCTAAAATATTTTTTCCATATCTCGAAATCCAATGAGGCACCAAAATCTACACAAATGTAATGTACATACATGTTTTACCTACTTAATATTAATTTTCATAAGTAATTTCTAAAAATTATATAGAACATATTTGAATTTAGAATACACAATTGATCCTAATATACCTCCACTTGAAGATATTCCTAAGGATGAAATACATCAACATGAAAATTTTATCAACAATGACATGCAACAACTTGAATAGAATCTTGAAACTAGCACACATACCGAAAATAAAAACAATCATTCTAACCAAATGCACACTTTTGGGGAATATTCTACTAAGAAACCTAAATATATAAATTTAACAAGGTGGACTATTGGAAGGTCATTTTATATTGAATGGTCATAAAAATATCTATTTATTGAACCATTGCAACCAAAAAATAGTAATGATATGCCAACAAAATGTAGATGCATTATTTGTAGTTGGAAACTAGGGAAAGATCATAAGATACAACTTAAGTTGGATACAATAGAAAAAAATTATGGGAAAGTTTATGTGAAAGTAAAATAAAGTGATGGAACAACTAAGAAAATAATTAGGTGGAAGAATGCATCAGAATGAGTACATGTCAAATATACAGAAGACTATGACAAAGAGATGAAACAACAAAAAACACTAGCTCAGAATGGTGGAACGATTCCAACACAGTTTTAAAAAATTCATAAAACCACTTTAGTTTAAAAAATCTTGCAATTTGCTATCGTATTTACTATTCTTAAAAATGGTAGACCTATGTCATATTTTATTGATTTTAAGCATCTCTTTCAACTAGCATATGTACAAAACCTCCCCAGTGCCCATTGGTTAGATCAAAGTGGTTGAGAAATGGTAAAATGTCTCTCTTTGGTTGAAAAGGAGGACCTGAAAGAGAAAGTTAAAAATTTTAAATTCATTTCACTTTCTATTGATGAGGTAATTGTTGTTGACAACACATCTTGGATTTGCATGCATGTTTACACCTTTCAAAATAATGTAAGACAACCTCATTTGCTAGCAATACATAAGATGGTGGAAAACTATAATGTGAAAAATATTTACAATGTTGTTGTTACTAGATTAAAGGATATTACTAGAATGGATGATGCAACAATAACTAGTAAATTAATATGTGTTGGAGTTGATGGTGTTGCTATAATGCAAGGTAATAAAAATGGTCTTTGTGTTCAAATTCAAACATTAGTTGCCCCATATTTGATCCCAATTCACTACATGGCTCATAGAATGAATCTTGCATACAAAATTGTGAGCACATTTGAAAATTTTGCAAGAGTCAAAGAACTCATCCGTGAAGTACATGCTTATTTTTCGTGCAATCCAAAAAGGTTTGCAAAGTTTCAACTAATTGCACTAGGAGTTACAGAAGGTAAAAAATTGTTGAAAGATGTAGATACTAGGTGGATTTCATTGTTTCAACCTACAACAAGAATTTTCAAAGAATATAAATCCTTAGTAGGCTTTATGTATGATAATCGAAGGGCAGTTGATAAAGCAAAAAAATTGCTATATCATATGAAAAACTTGGAAACACTACTCACTTTATGTGGTATTCTTCCAATGTTGCATGAAATGAATACTTTGATAAAAATTGTGCAACAAAGATCCATTTATATTGTTGATTTCATCAGGATTAGAAAATAAATTTGTATGCGTATTGATATGTTATACTTGTCAAGTAAAAATTTTATGGATTCTTTGTTTGATGATTGGAGAACTTTAACAAATGTCAATGAACAAAATAGTTTGTTGAAGTTCAACATCAATGATCATATTTGTATTAATGTTCATAGAAAAGAGATACCTTTATATTATTTTGAGAAGCGATTAGATATAGTTACTGAAGATGTTGAACAGATGCCAATCACATACAACAAATTTGATGTAGTTTTACTCAATACAAGGATTAAATTGAGAAAAATAGCAAAAATATTGACAAGAGAAATTAGAGACCGTTTTCAAAGAGACAAGTTGCTTGAAGCGATGGGTGTGGTTAACCTCATATTTTGGGATTCAATAACAAACTATAAGAGTAAAAATGACTTGTTTATAAAATATATGGGTACACTTATTCAACATTTTGCTAAATGTGTGGAAGTCAATGGTATTGAGATCAATGGTATTCTAAATAAAGAAATTTTGACCAATCAATCCTCATATTTTGGAATGACAATGGTTGATCAAATTTCACATTTGACTAATCCTAGTGAACCAGGTTCTATTATATGCTTTTGGAAAAAGTTGTACCCTAGTAGTGTTTTACAGTATATGATGAGCGAATATTTTTGCTTATATGAATTGTGTCAAGCAATGATTTTGGGATAAGTGGAAGATGAAAAGGTTTTTAGTGCATTATATTTTATGAGATCTAAAGTTCATAACGGATTGGATAAAAATTTAGAAAACTGCTTAAGAATATATGTCTCATCTTATAAAGTGGAAAAGTTTCCTTATGTGAGAGCTCTAGCATATTAGAAATCTATAGAAAACAAAAGAGGTATCACTAATATTGATGATAATGAGGAAAATGATAATTGTAGTGATCATATTATTGAGACATAGAGATCAGCTATGTGTACAAGTGATTTAGGACAAGATGGGAAGTGTTTGTTTCAACTTCCTCCATTGTAATATTTGCATTATATTTGTGTACAAGTGATTTAGGACAAGATGGGAAGTGTTTGATTATAATTTTTTTTGGATAGATAATTTTTAAACATATTGCATGATATTATTAGGCTATAGCCAATATGCATTGATGAATCAATATTATGAATTTTTATAATCCTGATGTTGGGAATCAGGATTATGAATTTTTCATTGGATTGATGAGTTTTTCAAAAAATATATCATACCCTTTGTTCATGGTTATGAATTTTTCTTTGGATTGATGAGTTTTTCAAATAATATGCCATACTTTTTAATGAAATTTTTATTTTATATCATACCATTTGTTCATAAAATTATATGTTTTATATGATAGCCTTGCTTTGCTTTATTGAGTATTTTAAACATTGGATGGCTTATTGATAATAAAATAAAACTTAAACTTCTTAATGACACATTTGTTTGTGCTAAATTGAAAGAATATTTTAGCACAACTACATTAAACATATAAGAAATTGGATATTATTCAATCAACACCTATTTAGAAAATAAGCAAATGAACTGATTTAAATCTCAACACCTATTTCCATAGTTCCAATAGCAAGCAAATGTAAATCTCTACAAAGATTTAATAAAACAAAACAATGATACAAAAATATCACACATATTTAGAAAATATTTTTTATTTATTTGGAATAACTTTTCATTACAAAACTAGTGAACTGAGGGTCCACTTTGATACTATTATTTTATGATTTTACAAAACTAGTGAACTGTGCATCCACTTTGATACTATTCGGTTATAGGGCCTGATTTAGGTGTTCGCTCAATTGTAGGATCCGACTGCTTTTCCTCATGCCCTTGCCTAGATGCTACCTCTAATGTAGTTGGAGTAAGACTTTCTTCATGCCACCCTATTTCAGAAGTTTGTCCTTGTAGGGCGCCAACTCTCCTCAGGTTCACCTTAGCAATCATCAAACTATCTATCAATGCCCTCTCTTATATAGTTGGATATTATTTCTAAGACATTTATTTTTCATGTTACTTGAGCAAACTGTCTGGATCCATAATTCTCCTCAGGGCATTATTCTCTTTGATGGTGTTATATAATCATTCTTTGAAGTCGATAGCATTTTGTAGACTCTGCTTTGCCATGACCAAAAACACCTTTAGGCTCTCCACCTAATTCTTCACATTCTCAAAATTGAACTACAAATAATTTAAAATATGTTAGTCAATAAAGGTCTAAATGTATTAAAAATAAATTGATTAAAAAAATATTGATGACTTACCTCTGCAACTACTTTGGTAGCCTTTGCCACTTTAACTTTTTTCTTATCAATTACCCATTTATTGAAATATGCTTGGGCTTCAACATTTAGATTCTCAAACCTATTCAAAAGGATATCTAAAATTTCATCATTGTAAACATTAGTGGCCTTTACATTTCTTGATGTTGCTTGATGTAATAAAGCATCAAGCTTTTTAGGGTGTTGTTGAACCAATGAAAACATATTCTCTCTTCTTGAATTTTTTTTGTATCGAGCATTAATTTCTTTGAGTAGAATTTTTTCCCAATACTCCTAGTCTTTAGTTCTACAATATCCTAAAGCACACTATATTTTATTGTGGCTTCCAAATTATCTGCTAATAAAATAGATTCTAAAAATTTTAATTTTTCATCCTTAGTAAGAGGAGCAGGTTGACTAGTTTGACAGGGGGAGAGGAGCTATGAGTAGTGGTTGCTCTTCCTCTAGTTTGCAATGCTTTGGTTTGAAGCACATCAGAAGATTTAAAAATCTGAGGAAGATTTTCTTGTAAAAGATAATCCTCATCTAGGGGAGGATTATCCAACTCAGGAAATTCACGCATAATGCTGGAAATATTTTTGATTGAAAAATTTAGAAAGTCTGAAAGGGTTTGCGTATGGCCTCCTCCTAAAATCCTTGTAGAAAATAATTTATTTCCATGCATATGTTGTTGACCCCTCATCAATTGTTGTTGTCATGGAGGTAATGGTGGCATCATTTGTTGTACCAGCCGTTGTGATTGACCTAAGGCCCCATCAAAAAAATAGAATAAAATATTTTAGAAAATATTGTAATAAAACTATTGAAAAATATAATTTTTTTTTATGCCAATCTCCATACTCCCATGGAAGTGTTTTGACCAACTGGCCTGACCCTCAAACATAATCATCTCCTCTTTAATAATCACTTTTGGTGTAACATTTCTTCATTGCATCAAACTTGACACATATTCATTCTTCATCTTATCTCCAACTTGGACATCTAGCTAAGACATCCTAACTTCTTATTAAAACTTTCAAATATTACAATATTTTAGAAAATATTGTAATAAAAATATTGAAAAATATAATATTTTAATTATGCATATTGTATGTCGATTTGGTCTCTGATTTTGATTCAATTAGTTATTCAGAATTTTATGTGTGCTATTGCCATTGTGGAGGCAATGGCTATGGAGGTGGCATCATTCACTATCTTTGATGATGTCATTGAGTTGACCCTACAAAAAAATTAGAAATTTTTTATTAGAAAATATTTGATGATGTCGTTAAGGACTTTAGTGATTAATTAACTATAATTGCCCATACCAGATGTTGTTGTGGCCTCATATTCTGATTGGGTCACTTCTAAAGTATGTTGGATATGTTGCCCTGAATACATTTAAAAAATATTAGATAAAGGTAACTAAAATTAAGTAAAATAAATAAATTACACAACCAAACTACGGAAAGAGTAACTTTACCTCTAATAGGCTGGCTAACTTCCTCAACATCTATGAGCACTTGATGTGCAACTGAAGAGGCAAATACACAAACAAGAGAATATGTGGAAGACCTAATGCATTTTACAAATATTTTTAGTAGAGGTTTTGGTGATAGTCTCAGAATCTCCACTAGCCTTTAGGAGCATTCCTCTAATTGCAACCTCTCTTTTGTTCAAATATGAGGTCGCTCTTTTCTACATTCAAGTATAAATTTAAAAATTTAAAATATAAACACTATATTATAATATAAAAACAATAAATTTATTGCAAATGTAAATCTAAAAATTGAATTTTACCTACACGTCTTCAATGGTTAAGCCAACTATCTTCAATTTTGGGTGGAGTGTGATGGGGACCAGGGTATTGTTTACATTATAAAATGCTTCATAAAAAAAAATTGGTAGTAGAAACAATGGAAACAATGGCAGAAGTATTTGTGCACACATGGTGAAGATCATTTGTGATCCTACTAGAAACATATGAGGACCAATCAAATCTATTATTTCTAATACAACATACAGTATACACTACATCCTAGAATGGAATATCTATTGTTCTACCTTGAAAAACAATACATACCTGGAAGAACTCGATGATCGCATGAAGGAAGTTATGGGTAACAAATGAAAAATTGATATCCCTTTTGGATGGATTTGAATGCACTACAAAAAATTATAGTACAATTAATAATTACATTTGGAAATTATGCAAGGAAGAGGAAACTTTCAATTGCAAAGACTTACCTTGAAACAAACCTAATGAGAGATTGTAGTGAGTCTCTAGATATATATTTTTATATTTAGTCATAGAGAATTTTGGTGAGATAGGTTCACAATTTTTATATGGGAGGGCTATCAATCTATGGACATCATATAATTTTAATAGATAAAGATAGGGTTTTGTTATCGACAATCATTATGATGACTAACCTATCATTATCGTAGGACTGAATAATCCTATTCAACAAATAAATATCCATTACATATTGAGACATTAGTGCTAATCCAAAAATCCAAAAATCCCAATGTTTTTCATCCATGTTGAATCGTAATCAGGAGTATTGAGAATTTTGGCGATGAGCGAGCAAACCAAAATTTTGAAAGCAATTTTTGGATGAATGGATGAACTTTCAACCATTTCTACAACATATTGGAAGGGTTTTAGAAGGATTAGAAGGGTTTAAAAATGATTGGAAGGGTTTATAAAGGTTTTGCGAGGTTTTTGTACTATGCAAAAAATAGATAAATGAGACTTCATACCCTTTTATAGGTGTTTGCATGCGTAGCATTAAATGAGATGACATGTGACAACATTAACTAAGGATCTGATACATGGCAACTGGTGCATGGTATACCACCAGTAGGATGTCTTTATTCATCACTTGGTATGCAACTGGTGCATGGTATACCACCAATAGGATGTTTTCATTCATCACTTGGGATGCAACTGGTAGAATATCATCAAGCATATTGAAACATGGTACCAGTAAGCTCTTGCCAGTCATCTCAAAGCATGGTTTTGGTAGGCTCTTGTAAGTTTTCTCAAAGCATGGTGTTAGTAGGCTATCGTTAGGTATCTCAAAGTGTGGTATCAATAGGATATTTATAGGTATCATTAAATATGTTATTGGTAGGATTTTCTTAGGTGTCTTAAAGCATGGTGCCAATAGGCTCTCGCTAAGCATCTCGAAGGATGGTGTTGGTAGGCTCTTGAAGTATGATGCCAAGCATCTTGAATAATGGTGCCAGTAGGCTCTCACTAGATTTCACACATTGATAGACACTCTCTAGGCATCTCAAAGCATAGTGCTAGTAGGATCTCACCTGGCATCACTCATTGATAGGCTCTTGTCAATTGATTTCACACATTGGTAGGCTCTTTCTAGGAATATTGAAACATGGTATCGATAGCCTCTCGTCAGACATCATGCATTAGTAGGCTCTTGTAAGGTATCTCAAAGCATGGTGCCAGTAGTATCTTGAATGGCATCACCTATTGATAGGATATTGACAAATATTGCATGATGATAGGATCTCCTCAGGCATCACACATCAGTATACTCTCATCGGTAGTATTTTACTCTACATTTAATTTTTTTGATAAATTCACCACCTTATTATATTTTTTCATGAAAAAAAGGTAATTCACCATGTCTTCTACATGACTTTGAACCCTATTCACCTTGATTTCAAAACTAATTCACCCCATTATTATAAATACATTTTTGGACCTACCCCTTATGCATAACCCTAGGGACCTTGTCCTCAAATTCAATAACATGCACAAGAAGTGCAAGGGTAAGTTTGTGTAGAAATGGCTTGGGCCATATATTATCAAAGTGTTGTTTGGTTATGAGAAAATAAAATTGCAAACAATGGATGGATTTGAGTTGGATGAACCCCCTAATTCCATGCATATAAAGTGCTTCTACATGTATCCCCTTTTGACCTATTTTATACAATATTTGTGTCTTTTTTGGTTTGTTTGTTAACTTTGGTGCATTTGTTTTTGCTTTGATTTTCTATTTGTGAGTGTCATTCCTATACATTTTTATTTTTGGTACATCTTCATGTATTTCATAGTATATTTTCCTTTCATGGTCGTGATTTCCTCATTAAGTGGAAATCCCAATGGTCTAGGTTTTTAGTATCTTCTACCAAAATAAACTTGCTATTTTGTATTTTAAGTGGCTTTCTCTTACCTAACTGTGACCACCCTTAAAAAGGTGATCTTGATCACTCTAGCTATTCAGCTATATTCTACTTAGGTTTGGTCCATTTTTGCTTTTGTTTGTCTTTGTTGCTTTGTCATCTCATTGCTTGGTGTCTCTTATATGTTTTTATTGGAATTTATTGTTGTTGACTATGTTTACACTTGGTTTACCTCTATCCATCATCATATCACTCTTTCTAGTAAGGTACACCATGATGTATTCAAAGTATTCCTTGTATCAATAACTTTCTCTAAGTGCCATAAAGCAAGCCACCTTAGTTTAATCCATGTCATCTCCTATATGGTATATGGTTGGAACACCAAGGAAATATTACTTAAAATATTTAAATAATAAAAATTATTTAAAATTTCTAATCAATCAATCATTTGGTGTCTCACTATGGTGGCAAGAATGCCTTGTTGAACAACGTGCTTGATTAGATATTGCAATGGTAAACCTTGTTATAGTAAGGGTGTGGTGACTTTCCCTGCCATGAGACCTTCCTCTACTAAGGTGTACTATAATATGTATATGTAGATTCAAAACCTCACTTACATGGTATGATTGGCCTAAGTCTCTTTTTAAAGGAGACATGAAAGTTTATTTCATGCGGGTAGGATCTACCTCCAAGTTTAAGTTTATGTTGCTATGTTTATGTTCAAGTTCAAGAGGTGTTTTGTGAGTTAATTAACAAACACCTAAGTTTTTGTCTCTAACAATCCTCTTAAGATAAAATTGATTAAACTTAAGCAAGATGATCACTAAACTTGTAAGCTAGATGCAATCAAACAAGAATGCAACAAACAAGGTTCCTATCCTAGAATGCTTTTCAATTTTGAATGATTTGCTAACTAAAGAGAGTTTTTATTTTCCAAGACAAACAGGAGATAATACAACAAACAAGCTAGCCTATAATACAACTATATGACTTGATATTTATTGCCTAATTACCTTTTGAAATGAAAGATTCAAGTTATCCTGAGGATTCCTTGATTTTCCAAAGTAGGTGTGTTTTAGGAAAAAATTACAAAAAATAAGCAATTAGAGCACACAAAATAGTAAAGTGATAGTGAAAAAGAAATTTTAGGTACAAAATTACATTCTATAAGGCTAATCAAAAGCACCACTAGATTTGGTGGTAGATTTGACAACCTGCAACTAAGAGGAAAAATAATTGAAGTTAGGTATAAGGGGTCTATTTGAGTGAAAAGAGGTGATAAACTATTTTCCCTAGCTAATCAAACCCCCTATTTTTGATAAAAAATAAAATTATTCTTGAACCTTAGAAGGAAATTATATTTTAGTAAAAGTACCACTGTTTCAAAAGCACCACTAGATTCAATAACAAATTTGCTTTGTATAAAATAGAGAGTCAAAAGCATCAATTTTTGGGTTGACTGATGCTATTGACCCTGCAACTATAAATTGAAGTGTTTTAGAGTGTATATAGAGAGTCAAAAGCACCAATTTTTGGGTTGAGTGGTCCTATTTTGGGTTAAAGCACTATGTAAGTTGACAAGGAGGGGAAAAAGCTAATTCCTAAGGCATGCAAGCTAATAGGTTCATAAAAATTTATCAAATGATCCCCAAATTTTACAAAACTTATGGGATTAGTTGAGTATGGAAAATAATCTTAAGATGTAACAGTTGAGTGCTTTAAATGACTCAAATTAGAGTCTAAAGGTGTCTAAGATGTGAGAAATATGAGCTAAAATAGCTATAATTTAAATTAAGAATAATCCAAAACTTAGTGGAGATTACAATTAGGCCTATGGAAGGTAATGTAATTTGTATTATGTGAAATGACTTACTATGTCCAAGTAAAGGCCTACAACAATGATATAAGAGGATTCTATGCTCTAGGAATGAGCTAATAGTAAGAAGAAATAAAAATCTATGTTGCAAATGACATGGAAAATAAAATAGAATGTTGTTATGCCTATAAATAGGATTAGTATGGATTCAAATCATGTACATATGCCTACAAATGTAATCAATGTGAGCTTATAATATGGATAAATGGTGAAAGCATAAAGAGATTAAGATTATATCATAAAATGTAAGTCTAGGCCTAAAAATAAGAGGTCAATGAATGCATATAATGATTATATCATGAAATAAGACTTCAAAAATTTTATGTAAGAAAATATGAGCATTTATGACTATAAATAAAGAGGATAGCAAGATTTAATAATTGGAAATTGTATGAATAAGAAGAATAACAATTGTAGACACCCAAAAGTCACACATTGTTATCTCTACGTATCCATAGGTGATTCCAGATATCCCTAGGCTATTTTAGGCTATTGTAGTCATGTGTAGTCATGCGTAGTCATGCGTAGATTATCGTAGTTTGCCATAGCAGTGTGTAGACTTCCATATACCACTTCATCAACTTTCAGGTCCAAAACCCTAATAAGCCTTCAAAATCACATCTCGTGCATTGGGATATCCTCCAACAGCCTATTTGCACTCAATTGAGGCCCCCATGGGCCATTAATTGACAAAAGCAATTATCAAGTCAATTCTTAAAATCTAATTTAATGTTGACTTCACTTAAGTCACCTTTTTAGGGCAAAATTGATTAGTTGAACTCTTAATCCTTAATTAACACTAATTACATCCTCCCACATGTGTGTAATTAGGGTTAGCTAAGATATTTTCCTAGGAACCCTAATCAAGCTCTAATTTGACTTAGGACCTCCTAATCCTAATTAGACTTAATCCTTCCTCACACATGTGTGAGGATAGGATATTTCCTATGAGGAATGTGAGACCTCCACCTAACAAACCCTAACCTAACTTTGGTTAGACTTCAGCCTAGGGTTAGTTTCCTTAACTCACCCCCTACACCTTGCCATTTCCTATAAATAGTGGGTCTTAAACCCCTAATTACCTCTCTCTCCATTTATGACATAAGCATAGAAACTCTTTCAAATTCAACATCAAGTCTACAAACACATTTTATAGCAACAAGCACAACAACCAAGGAGCCTCCTATCGGAGCATTTCAGGAAATAACATCATAAGGATTCACCCCTCACCCCATGAATCTAGTTCTAGTTCACCCCTCGGGTGGTGAATTTAGTCTACAAAGCCCAAATCACCTCAGATTTGGTAGGTAAGCTTCCATTTATCATTCCTAAGTGTTTAGCATCATTTATTGCAACTTTCTATGCATTATGTGTGTCGATTTAGTCTTCATAACCAAGGGGCCTGACCAAGGCAAGCCCCCAACCAACTAACCCCCTTTTGTAGGTTCTTCACAGGTCAAAAGAGGAAGAACACCATCAACTACAACCCGATGGTGGATCACAAACCCACCTACATTGAGGGACGATAGAAGGTGGTATCAAGACTATTGTGAAGTTTATTGAAAAAGATATTATAAAAGGGAAACATGTCCCTATTGTAACCTATATTATATTTGAATATAAATGAAATACAACTTTCTTGTTCAACATACTTTATGTTTATGTTGTTAGACCAAATACCACTTTCCACCCATTTCATTCTAGCATGCCCAGTGGGACCCCCACAACGGATAGTGTCAGGCTAACTTTTTTTGATAAATCTGATATTATCCTATATTTATATGTTTTGTAAGTACTAAATCTGACTTTCACAGAGATTTTCAAAGCCCTAGGAACCCTCTCAGGCCTTCAGAATAGATATTTGGGGTCTCTAGACCCAATTTTCCCCCTACCCCATGAATCAGATCTCAATTCACCCCTCAGGTGGTGAAGTCAACCAGATAGCCTCAAAAACCCCCAAAATTGTAGGGGTGAGTAGTACAAGACCTAATCAGACTATCCATAGCATCAGAGTGTAGGTATTTCCCATTTTATCCCTCTATTGTTTAAATTTTGAAAGCATAAAGCGTTCACTAGTTAAATGGTAATTTCTAGGTGTAAATTTGCTTTCATTTCAAGCTTGTAGGATCGTTAAATTTTTTTGAAATTACAGAACCTACAACTTTCTAGCAACTTCATTTAATTTACTTTTCAAATAAATTTACATTTTCCCTCTTTGTTTCGCATATAGTATAAGCCTACACTATTTCCCCCTTTGTTCATAGCATCTCTTGCTAAAAGAAGTATGCATTCTAAAGTTTAAATTAGGGTTTCCTAATCCCCTTCTCCATGTTATTTAATTTTCAAAAGAATTTTGCATCCTAAAGTTGAAAATTAGGGTTTCCTAATCCCCTTACTCCACACACTTGGATTGCATGTTTCCACGCTTTGTAAAATAGATTAGTTTATTTCATAAAGGCATTTAGGGCTAGACTATTTCTTTGCAAAGAATATAGTTATCTAATCATTTGCTTTCAAAAAGGCATTAGGTTAGTCTCTCTTTTGAAAAGGCAACTAGTTAGTTTCTTACCTTGCATACACCGTTAGCAAAACACAAACCCACACACACTCACGTGGTATCTAAACAAGTGGTGAGATTGGACTTCATCCCCAATCCATCGCTCGAGACTGGTGTGGATCGAGTTGCACTCTCCATAAGCTCACCCCCTAGACACCTAGCAGCCCCACAAGAGTGGTTTTCTGGATTTCATCACCGAAAAATCCCCCACTTTTGTGATTGGGCCCTGGATTTCATCACCAATGGTTACCTGCAGAGTGGGATAGGATTAGCGCCTTCATCCACAAGGCTAGTATAATTAGTGGAATTGGTAACTATCATTCTTGACTAAGCCCACCCGAGGGTGAAGCGAAAGCATGGGTATGCCGATAGTAGGTCTTAGATAGTACCACCTCTCTTCGTGAGAGGAATTTGTGAACTCGCTTCAGTATAGTGGGTTCCCCCTTTTAGGATATCATTTTACTGCACCTTCCATACAGGTCACCATTTGCACGTTGTGATACCATTCTATTATGTGCATCTTTGGGTGTTGCAGGAGGTTTGATATTGATGACATTCCTGATTTTCTAGAGTGTTCACTCCATTACCCATGATTCTACATAGGGAGTATCAACATCGCAACACACAAAAATGAACAAAACACTTTTATTTTTCAGCATTTAGAATTGATTCTGGTCTACCATTGTTTGCATGATCACGGACCGGTCTCATCACATTACACTACATATTATTTTGCCATACACAACATGTCACTTGCTTTACACTTACATTAGACACAATTGAGTCTGTATCATACAGGGTTTATTTCTAAAACCCTTCCTACACATGCTACTATGCCTGTGGTCACCCGTAGTAGAGCGCACGAGCAAGCATACTTTATAGAGGAATGGCCTACCACTTCCTCTAGTCAGTCCACTCTCACTCCTTCGATCATGAAGGGGAAGACCATAGACACATCTGATTCATGCATAGAATCTGATGTACAACTCACACACATGATGCCTCATGATGAGACATCAACCCTGAGTGAAGCCCTCGCTACTTCACTCATAGAGGATTATCCACTCCTTTCATCCCCATCCTCACCTAATCCATCGACCACGTTCTATGACCATGTGATCTACACAGCACCAGGACAACCTCATCCATTCTTTACCATAGATGAGGAGGTCATACCTACTTCTCCCACCTTCGCACACCCCTTCTTCCAAAACCTATCTCAATCCCTTTTTGAGAGTGATTCTTCCCTCCTAAACCATACCCATCCAGAGGTCACATCATTCACCCCTACCATAGGAATGGTGTCTGACCCATCCTCCTCTGTTGTAGGAAACCAGAAGCCATCCTTCCAAACTGCACAACAGCTCCCTCCCCAATAGGAACCACAAGCATTTCCTCAAACCTCACACCCATACTCTTCATAGGAGTCTCAACCATCATCTTCCCAAGAGCCATTTTTCACCATATCTGAAGGCATCTCCCAACAACCCCTTCAGATGCAAGATGCACAAACCCAAGTGGGAGTGTACACATACACCTTCCCCTTGACCCAAGCTCCTACTTCGATAGCTTACCCTACCTTTTTGGTAGCTTTTCTACCAATATCCCAGGTATCCAGAGTGTACGATACCCAACCTTTAGCCCCACCTTTATCTACGATGACTTTTAGGATACCGTCACCTCCTCCTATCCAAGCTCACACTACCAATATCTTTCCCACCTATGGATCGAGACCGACAGCTTATCCACCCACCCCACCAAGCTATTCCATATAGTTTAGCTTCCCTACTTCCTACCCACCAGGACAGAGATAAATCCCATCCTTTGATACCTCATCTCAACCACCCCTAGTACCGGTAGCCCCGACACCTACACCATTACCAACTACACCCAACTTCTTTATGCCTCCTCCATCTTGGTCATCACCACCCATGGCCCAACCATTACAACAGGCTCCAACCCAACAAGTACCTACACCACAACCACATGCCTCCCAATCATAGTACTATTACCCACAACAGACACCTACCCCACAACCTAGTGTGCCCATAGATACGACAACACATGTCACCCAGTACCCACCTTACCAAGATCAGGTGCAACAATATTCTTCACAATACTAGGAAGATCAACAATACCAATATCCACCACATCCATAGACTCAACCTACCATAGCCTAGTCTCCCACCCCTATGACACCCAAACTTCAACTCTTACGAGATGAAGTCAAAATGTTGAACCTACGCACCTCTAGCTATGGGCCACAAAAGCCCTATTATGATGAACTATGCAATGAGCCAGTTCACCCATCAGTTCCCATTCCTCCCTACCCCTATCACTTCAAAATACCAAAGTTTGACAAGTACAGAGGTAAGGAAGACCCTAGAGAGCATGTGAGCAACTACCACTCATCCTGCTATCAACTTCACAGTAGTAATCCCCTCATGTTGCGTACCTTCTCCCTTTCACTCGTAGGGCCAGCATTGGACTGGTACAACATGCTCCCATGCCATAGCCTGTATACTTTTGAGTAGCTAGCTAATTCCTTCCTAGAACACTTTTCCATCAACATCAAGAAAAAGACCACATTTTTTGATGTGTACGCCTTACGATAGGCTGATGATGAACCCATCACTGAGTTCATTTCCATATGGAGAGCGATCATCCATGACCTCACCCATAGCCTCCCCACTACCGAGCTCATGACACTCTTTTCCAAGAGTTGCCACAAACACATCTCCACATCCCTCCAGCTTCATCAAAGCCACACTTTTGAAGATGCCATTTCACAAGAAAAATTTATTGAAGACATTAAGGTCCAATCCAAGAAAATTAAGTTGAGAACCAAATCCAACTATAACCCCAACTTTCACTTCAATAGGACCGCACCAAATCAACCTTACCCTCGACCACCTCAAGCCAACCAAGTCGCAACCGCTACCCTAGCGCTAGCACCGACTCCTCCACCCTATACACCGTAGCCACAAGCATTCCAGACTAATGCTCCTACTCCACCTAGACCACAACAATACCGAGGCATGCACCCATAGGTTCCACCATGCAACCTCACACCATTATCCAAACCATTACCAACATTGTTTCATAGATTGTATGAGGGTAACCATCTCCTTCTACCCGAGATCCACCCATTGGATCCAAATGCACCCAAGCCTCATGGATATAATGAGCAACTCTTTTGCCCTTTCCATAGGCAACATGGCCATGATATCGATTCATGTCACTCCTTCCATGGGCAAGTTCAAGACCTAATCGATAGGGGCATCATCCAGGTAGCAAACCCTTTAGCCCCATAGAATCAAAATTTAGGGATCTTTCAAAACCCTCTACCAGATCACAGAGGACCCAATCCTCCTAGACCTCCAAACAATCCCCTAGCACCACCTCACCAAGTGAACAGTGTCCAACATGATCCTCCATCATGTGGTGTAGTAGGTATGATCAACCTTACTACGAGGAACCAATGGTACCCATCATGCCAGACAACACCTATTGTTTCCCCACCAACTCAGTTCACATCACCACAAGTACCTCAAATGCCTACTACCATACCACCACCACCTCAAAATGTGATTACCATCCATGGTAGCCTAACCCATCAGTTACGTAATGCCCCGCATGGCTATCCATATTTGATCTCCTACAACAGTCTCAACCCCATCATGAGGCGTTGAATGACATCCTACGCTCCATTGACCTAGAGACACATGACATGAATGCCTTTGTCAATTTTGTAGGAAATATCCCATGATGCCTCCAGCCCTCAATTAGCTTCCATGACCATGAGATAATGGAACTCATTGGAGAAGGAGCAGATCCCCCTCTCCACATCCAAGCCACAATCAATGATATCACCTACAAGTGGGTACTCATTGACATGGGCTCATCCATTAGCATTATATCCACAATAGCTCTACATCACCTGCATATCCCACCAACCCATTTTGCCATACCTTCCCTTGACCTGCATGCATTCGATGGCTCCATGAGACCTACCGTAGGGTCTATAGTTTTACCTATCCACGTAGGTATCCATACCATCTCTATCCTCTTTCACATCATCCAAGGGGAAATGCAATACAATATTCTCCTTGGTCACCCATGGATTAGAGACATGCAGTGTGTCCCTTCCACACTACACCATTGCCTCAAGTACATCCACAATGGACTCATTCACTGTGTCCCAACCGATGGAGATCCCTTCAAGTTTTGCAATATTGTAGACCTTCCCCTCGCACCATCATTTTCATCCTCCCAACTATTCCCTATGTCCTCTCATCAATTGGTAGGAGCATCAATATCCTCCCCAACTTCCACCTCAATATCCTAGTGTTCATCAAGAGCACAAGCCTCGATATCCACACCATTAGCACCATCTTCCATGGGACCCAAAACTGCTACCATACCTTTATCATCACCATCCTTATGGCCTCCACAATCATCCCAACCTCTACCATTCCAATTCCCACCTACGATGCCACAACCATCACCGCCACCCATTACACAACCTATCACGTTACCTCCCCCATCCTTGCCTATGGAAGCCCCTATCCTTCCTACGCCACAAACACCTCCCCTTCCTTTTTGACCATGGCCTAGGACATTCACTTCTCCACATAGCCCAGTGCCTACACCGATACCTTCCCCCACATAGGCCAAACATCCTACTCAAGCTACAACAACCAAATGTCATGAACAAGAACAACCAATACCCAGTTCAGATAAACAACTCCCACACCCTTCAACCACTACAATCAGAGAATCATAGATTTCACCTTCATCATATGATTTTGATACCCCACCCCAGTCACCAGATCATGCCACACCATGCATTTCTATTTTCATGACAAATGCTAGCCTAGGAGACTATAATGTGCGTGATACCCGCATACATGATCCCCCTATCCAATCTACCCATGATTTTGGTCACCCTACAACCTCGATCCTTACCATAAAAACCATCATACAACTAGGAGGTCCCAAAAATCATACCAACTTTTTTTATGTAGGAGTCAACTCTTCAATCCCCCCACCAACTTCTCCTCCACCACAATCCAACTTTTGTGGTATGCTAGACCACATGGCCAACCCTCACTTCACCTTGCACTACCTACAACATTTTCATTGGCATGGATTCAAGTTGGGCCACTATGAACAAGGATTGCGCACACCTATCGATCCTCGAGTTCAGTCACCAACCGACAAATCTGGTATAGGTTATAATCCGAGAGTAGTGCATACCTTAGAAGATGAATTCCAAGACCTATCCCTCTATCCTACTCCTCTTCCAATACACACTCTCGAAGAATATGTCAACATGGACATCATGGAGGACACTTCATCACCTCATTCTACCATTGTAGTCCCCTATGACTTCTTTCAGGAATCCTCTATGCCTGACACTTCCTCATTCTATTATGTGGATAGACTGACAAACCAATTCGCCACCTTATCCTTAGAGGCACCACCAATAGAACCCAATATAGTCCCTCCTGAGTCATCATCGATGCACTTAGCCATATTCCCACCTATACATAGGCAACTACAGAGAGCAGTTGCTCATTCTCATTCACCCCTAGTTGTTCTATGACCTCCTTTGAGTCTCTTAGGGCATGCACGAACCATCGAGCCTTACTCACCAGATTCTTCCCCACCTACTTCACCTACAACATCGATCAATATGGTTGAGGTAGACTTGTTCTCTCCCCTTCATTACAGTCACCAACAGACTCGAGACGATACCCCAAATCCAAATTTTATAGATCTCATGCATATATCACCCATACCAATACCTCAAGATTTCCTTCTTTCACCTCATGTATTATAGGTGGAAAATGCTCCTTCCTCATCCACGCCACCCCAAGTCCCTCAAGTATCTCACACGGGCATCTACGTAGATGATGAATATGAGTTTAGAGAGGCTATCGATGACCTTAACCTCATCCCCATCCTCAAATAGTTACATGATGGATCTCGCATGCTCATTGAAGACACTATCGATGTCGACATTGGTGATGATCCTAAAAATCCCCACATCCTTAAACTAGCCACTAGCCTCTCACCCGAGGAGTGCATTGCCTTCACAAACTTCCTTTGCAAGTACATTCAAGTTTTTGCATGGTCATACAAGGACATGTCGGGACTTGACCCTACCATAGTGGTTCATAACCTCATACTCGATCCTAATGCCAAACCGGTAAGACAAAAGCTATGATGCATGCATCCAACTATCACATTAATAGTAAAATCCAAACTCCAAAAGCTCCTAGATGTCGATTTCATTGTACCCATCGACTATCCCGAATGGGTATCCAACATGGTCCCTATACCTAAGCCATCCGATGAAGTTCATGTCTGCATGGATTTTCATGATTTAAACAAAGCTTGTCCCAAAGACAATTTTCCCCTACCTAACATCGACTCCCTTGTTGACTCCATCATAGGCCATGAGATGATCTCCCTCATGGATGGATTCTCTAGATACAATCAAATCAGGATCAACCCAACCGATCAACACAAAACCTCCTTTACAACACCCTGGGGGACCTTTTGCTATAAAGTCATGCCTTTTGGCCTCAAAAATATTGGGGCAACCTACCAACATGCAATGACCTATATCTTCCATGAATTGATGCACAAAAATATTGAAGACTATGTAGATGATCTCATCACCAAATCCAAGAAATGTGCAGACCATCTCGAAGATCTCCATCAAATTTTTGATCGATTATTAGAACACAACGTACGCTTGAACCCAAAGAAGTGCATGTTTGGTGTTACCTCGAGAAAAATACTAGGATTCATTATCTCCCAATGAGGCATTGAAGTTGATCCTAGTAAGGTGAAAGCCATCATCGAGATGCCCCCTCCTACCACATTGAAGCAATTGCACAACCTCCAGGGCAAGATCACTTCTATTCATAGATTCATAGCACAATTATCTGACAAGTGTCAACCATTCAACCACCTCCTACAAAAGGGAGTAAGCTTCAAATGGGATGACAACTATCAAGGAGCATTTGATGCTATCAAAACTTACCTCACATCACCACCGGTTATGTCACCACCACATCCAGAATTACCATTGATCCTATACATTTCAGCTATAGAATTTATGCTAGGTACACTCCTAGCTCAAAAGAATGCACTCGACAAAGAATAGGCTATCTATTATATTAGTCATACGCTAGTCAATTATGAAACAAGATATGGATACATGGAAAAATTATGCCTAGCGATCATATTCACCACTCAAAAATTATGCCACTACATGTTAAATCACACAACTTTTGTCATCACCCGAGATAATCCCCTTTGGTACATGATGAATAAGAGCTATCACAATTCTCGCACATCTAAATGGATCATGCTTTTAACTGAATTTGACCTAGAATTCATTTCCCAAAAATCCATCAAAGGGTAGGTCATCGTCGACCAACTAGCCGAAGCCCCTTTGACTGATAATCAACCCCTCCTCATTCAGCTTCCAGATGATTCCATCTTCCACATAATCAAAGTTGAAGAATATGTTGAACCCGAAGTCGTAGCTGACCTCACCTTATTCTTTGATGGTTCTAGATGTCTCCATGTTGGGGGTGCAGGCATTGTCTTCTTCACACCTAAAGGAGAACCACTCCCATTTTCATTCAAACTCGACTTCCCCTATACAAACAACAATGCAGAATATGAAGCCCTAATCCTAGGACTAAAACAAGCACATTCCATGCATATCAAATGCCTCCACATCATAGGTGATTCACTCCTAATAGTCAATCAAGTGTAGGAACACTAGATATGCAATTGCCTAGTCCTCCAACAATATAAGAAAATCACACAACTCTTATCTCAATTTGAGTGGTATGACCTCGAAGCCGCTCCATGATCATCAAACCATTTTGCAGATACTATGGCTTCCTTAGGGTCCCTCATTCCACAAAACCCAACATCTGACACAACATCCGTATCCATCCATATGCTCACTCGATCTGCCATATCACCCACACCTCCTACAGATGATGATGGTGTGTATGTGGTAAAATCTGAACCCCATGACCCATGGTTTTCACAAATTAAAGAATACATCAAACTAGGTTTCCTACCTTGTGATTTACCCCATGCTCAATTCTGAACCTTCAAACAAAGAGCAATCTACTACACCTTGTTGGGGGACATCCTTTATCACCATAGCTATGATGACATGCTCCTGCATTGCCTAGAACCACAAGAATCACAATGGGTTGTACAAGAAACCCATGATGGTACTTGTGGTGGCCATTTTAGTGGCATGGCAATCACCAAATGCATCCTCCATATGGGTTATTACTGGCCCAAAATGGAGCATGACTACTGTGAATATGTGAAGTATTGCATTAAATGCCAACAACATGTAAACCTAATGCATCTCCCATCCCAAGCACTTCAACCTATCCAATCCATGTGGCCTTTCTCCCAATGGGGCCTAGATCTAATTGGATAGATTACACCAGCTTCCTCAAGCAACCACAAATTTATCATCACTACCATAGAGTATTTTACAAAATGGGTCGAAGCCATCCCACTGGTCCAAACCATAAGAGCTAAAATTGTAGCATTCATCATAGACCACATCATATGTCATTTTGGAATCCCCTCCCAAATCATTTTTGATAATGGGAAATCCTTTAAGAACAAAACTATTTGAGCCCTATGTGACAAATTCCACATACATCATAGTTTTTCTACCCCATACTACCCTCAGGGTAATGGCCAGGTAGAAGCCACAAACAAAACCATTTGTTCCATCCTTCGTAAAACCGTAGCAGAATCTCATCATGACTGGCATAACCAAATACCCCTAGCCTTGTGGGCGTATCGTACGAGCATCCATACTCCTACTGGGGCAACACCTTTTTCACTTGTATACGGGGCTGAAGCTATCATGCCCCTTGAGCTTGAGATACCTTCCTTAAGGATCTCTATGAAGGATTTCATTGATGACAACACTGCTCGCCAAGCTCGTTTAGATCAATTAACACTTCTCGATGAATGTCGCATTCATGCAATCGAGCACACATGAGTCTATCAAGATCACCTTCATCATGCCTACAATAGTAAGGTACATCAACATGAGTTTAAAATTGATGACCTAGTTCTCAAGGAAAACCAGCAAATCATGAGTCAACCTCACCAACAACATGACAAGTTTACCCCAAACTAGTTGGGTCCATTCATTATTACACACAAATATGGTTCAAGAGCATATCGGCTAGCCAATATTGAAGGCCTTAATGACCCTGAACCCATCAACATCTTGCATCTCCATGCATTCAATGCTTAATACACAAAAGCATCCATCATCACGAGTGCCACACACTACTATTTACAAGTCACTAAGCACATCACCATGTAGATATGCTATTTTGTGTTATTAATTTACTATACATGTACTTTCATATTTATGTCATTTTTATGCTATGGGTATTTGTTTTTCCTTTTGCAGGATCCACATCATCAGTAGGAGACTACTACAACATCCCCACACATCACCATGCAGAACGCTCCACCACCACAGTTCGTACCCATTACACTGGTTGACCTAGCCCAACCATTACCTATCATTCACCCGAGGCAGACGTCACATTCACCACACTCGGATCATCACTCATCACCTCACCATAGGTCACCTCACCATCAAGGTTCTTCCTATTCACACCACTCTAGAGATGGCCAGGTATCCATGTCTTCCTTCGATGAGGAGGAGGAAACCTCCAACACCCATCCACATGGGTCTCCTCCTCATTTATCCGAAGAGGCAAGGAACCCATACTACCCAACCAATTCTCCACATCATCCCAGTGATGCCTATCACCCACCAAATAGAGGATACACACCTCAACAAACCCTCCCTTTAGGCCTACCACCTCCACTCTCAAATGGAGAATCTTCTTACACCCAAGCCTTGCAAGCCCACGCCACCCAAGCTGCCCAAGCTGGCCACGTGCACATGCCCCCATCCCATTCATACCATCATCCAGGACCATCTCCCATGCCACCCATCTTGTAGGCCCCATCTTCACCATTTTAAGGCTTACCACTTCACCGAGCTTTACAGTCTCCTAGATCATTTCACCCTAATGTCTCCTCATCATGGCCCCATCCATCCATCCCTACCCATCATGATGCCCCTTTCACATTAGAGGCTCATTCACCACCTTCACCAGTTCCATTATCACCTCATCAAGAACTCCAACATATCCTCACCCATGTGGAAGCCCTAGAGCTCCATATGAGTCACTATCAGTGCCAAATTCCTACTCATCGACCGATAACACCACGTACATCACCGCCACCTCATAGATCCAGTCCTCACCCTAGGGTTTGACCTACACTAGACTCCCGACCCATACCTCCCACATCGGACTTCACTCCACCTCATACCCCTTCACCCCAACAAGAGTACTATACCCACCACATGACATTTCCACCTACCCCACTATCCAAGATGTTTTACCACCTGATGCACCAAGGCCTTCTAGCTCTCCCAGAGACCCAACCTATAGATCCATCACACCCTAAACCATGCAACTACCATGAGAGTGAATACTGCATCTACCACCACCAGCCAAGCCATGATATCAAAGAGTGCAGATCATTCAAAACCCTGGTACACAACATGCTACATGGTACTCACCCAACATCACCTGAGCCAGCCCCTCGAGCCACCCGACTAATCAGCCCTCCACGCCGTAACATTCCACAAACTTGACTATCCCAAGAATCCATGATACCACCCTCCCATTACATCCACAATAGGGAAAATTATCCATACCCCACTATTACTCCATTCTCTCATGCACATCCTGACCCACACCATTTTTCCCATCAGTAGGTTCTCTTCTATCATCTCCCTTACTTCTTCCTCTACTTCTTCACATCTCCTCATGTGGTTGTATGGTCACGCTTCGAGTGGCTACATACCTACATTGATCTATCCCACTTTTCTTCTATCACTCTTTGACTTTGGTAATCCCCTTTTCTTGTTGGTTACCAAAGACCAATTCTTCTACTATTTCTTCTAGTTGTACATACCATCTATAGTCCCTTCCTCTGGTTGACATTACCACATGCATCTAACATATTACATCTTATACACCTACTACACACACACCCCACATGTTGGGGCAACCGTTACTATGGCATCATACATTTTGATTATCATGATACAACATACTCACCTATAAATAAATTTTCTAAAATTCTCCTTCTACACATCATAAATTTCCTCTTGTAAATATTGCATTTCTCCACTTGCACCATTTACTTTACATCCATTGCACATATCCATATGTTTTTCATGTTAATTTCATTTTAAGTTTGTACATTCTCCCCCAAAATGTGCCTTCAAAAGGAGTAATACATGCACTTGTTAGCATCACCACCTGGATGTCCACTTCCCCTTTTCAGGATTAGGGTATACATAGGTGTCATGTTTAGCTTTGACTACTCACTAGTTAAGTCAATCAAATGTCACTCCTAGCTGACAGGTTTTACATTCTTCTTATGGTTCTTTAGGCTGGTTCAACTTCTCTCATGGACCATTCACAATAAGTTACACATTAAACAAATTTTGGGTCTAGGAAAGATGACACCTTGAGTAGATGTCACCATCTAGAGAATGGTCTCCCCTGCTCATCCTATCACTTGCATGGTCAACATACGACCTAGGGATAAACAAAGGGATAAGCATAAGAAAAAGTACAAGAATGGGGTAGAAAACAAAAGCCAACGCCCATAGAATAGAAAGAAAGAGAAAAAGAGAATAGAAAAAAGAGAATAAAGAAAAAAAGATAAAAGAAAAAAAATAGAAAAGAAAATGAAAAGAGTACCACAATAAATAGGTCAACAATAGATGAGGGGCAGAAAACAAAAGGAAAAGCCTCCTGATATCACCCATGTTATGCTTCATCACCTTTGGTCCTTAGGTTTAACATAACACCATGGGATGATTTCTATCGCTAGCAATAGGCTCCAAGAGCCTGCCTACCAGTGGAATAGTCTTACAAGTGGTGATATATCTATTACCTTAGCTACCAACTTTTGTACAAGATCACTATTCATGTATGGATGAGCTAGCTAGATCGGTCATGTCTACAATGGGCTAATCCTACCTATTTCTCAAAATGGATAAATGAACTTCACTCATTTACACACATAGGTCCATGACAGATTCTGAACCAGTCTGACTAGTTATGAGTTGCCACATAAACTCACATAGTTTGGAGTCTAAAATTTGATCATCAAAACTACATTAGTCAAAGCCATTACATACACCTCATATTATCCTACATCCATGAGATAATGGAAGGGATCACATCCACATAGGTACATGTAATGATACAAGTGCTTCCTTTGCACATTTTAACATTCCTATACATGCATACATGCATCTATGTTACACAAATTTATTACACAAAACACATCATTGCATTTCCATTACATGCATCACATTACGGATCACATCATTTCATTTCCATTACATGCATCACATCAAGGAGTACATGATTGCATTTACATTGCATACCTCACATCAAATTCTAAATCAAGGCATTCATCATGCATCTACTATCTCACATTCTATCATTTACATTACAGGCACTTACTACAAATATCATTTCACATTTTATCACTTCTCATTGCATTCAAAATAAAATCATGCAAGTCTACTCTACAACATATTCACACTACAACGTGATAATAAATCTAAATCACAATACACATGCATATCCATTCATTATACATACCCACAAATCATGTCATGATATCTATGCAAAAATAAAGAGAACACATTTGCAAACCATAACAATAACACATGTATATATAACAGCCAAAATCAAACATGTCTATATATATGTCATCCAAAAATACCCATAGGCTACAAAATGGGACCATGCCCATCATCCATCATCCAAAATTCCCATAGGCTACAATCATAAGCAATCCTAACTATCACCAGGAGTCTCCCCACGTCCCTCATGACTCGCCCAAACCTCTACTACTCTACTAGACTCTACCCTGGCTCCTGGCGCCTGACCCATAGTAGGTGGATCTCCTACCCCAACCATGGCCCCGACCTACTCCACCGAAGTAGCACTACACTGACTATGATGTGAAGGTGCCCACACTCATGATCATGACTCAGACTATGACACCACCTAAGCATAATCTGGAAGAGGAATCCCATGCACCATCAGAGAAGTCTCACATAATACCTTCTTAGTAGACTCCACCACCAACTGACCAGTCAACCTCTCAATAGCCTACACCTGCCTAGCCATCATGGCCCTCATATGCTCCATCTCAGCTACTACCTTAGCATATCTAGCCTCGATAGCCTCCTCCTATCTATGGAGCTCAACCTCCAACTCATGAACCCTACCTAGTAGCTCCTGTCCCCCCTCCTCCGCATCCCCCCTCTCCTAGATATCAAAAGGAATCCTCTCCAAATCTATGAATGCACCAATATCAATGGTATCATCTATATCACCCATAATAGTAGCTCCACCTCCCTCCTCTATTGCTCCAATAGCCTACCCCATAGCCATGTCAACATCCATAACTATCTCCTCTACTCCCACTCCCTGGGTGCTCGCCACATCACCCAAGCATCACCATGACCATCATAGAGGAACCTCTCTCTCATCGCCAGCTACGTCCTCCAACCTAGCTCAAGTCCCCTACCGACTCTCCCCTCTGGTGGAGGTCCCCCAACATCAGGTGCCACCCATCGATCGATCACACCTCTACCAGGCTCCCAACCCTGCATCGCCCACCAGGCCTCAAACTCTGGAGTCATCCCGACATCCTCCACATCCGGGGTAGCCATAGGTGGATCCCTCTCCCCAACCCAAGGTAAAACCATAGGATGCTCTCCTCTATCACCTCACCACCTGAAGTAAATGATAGGAGCCCCTAGAATATCCTATCATAAGCCAAACTATCGCCTCACCCGATCAAACTAAAAATACTTAGCCTACCGAGTATATCGCCCCACTAACCATCTACCCTATCGAATGGTGTGCATATGCTCATCATCCTCATCCCACCTTACCCCACCCAACCAAGGCCTCCATTTAATATCACCAGGTGTTAGGTCTCCAAACTTACCCCTCCATAATAACGGATCACCCTCATGAGGCCTCTTAATACCCTGCTTCGCCTCTGTACTCCACCTCAAAGCATAGGGTAAATACTCCTTGCCCCTCACATGCATAGGGTGAGGCAATAATGAAGGCCTCTCAATAGCTATGTGCTCCCATGCCCATACCTGTAACAAGGGAATCGAACTCAACCCCTTGCGTCTAACTCGCACAACATCATGCAACTCTCGGTATACTTGGGCCAATAGTGCAGGTGCCCATGCAAACATGACCCTGTGCTCCACCATATCACTCACCACATCTAACATATTCTAGGTGAACAGAACCCCAGAAGTATCAGGTAATGCATAGGTGGAGATCATCATCATGGCTGCACACTATCGATCAGATATCTTCTTCTTCAACCACAACCACTCATAATCCATCTTAGAGACATCTATGTCTCTCCACTCCACCCCAAAGAACCACTCCAATATAGCCTCCTTATTATCATCAGTTGCCGCTCTCACTGGAACACCCTCGATCGACAACTTGTAAATCCGGTATATATCCTCCAAGGTAATAGTCATTTCCCCAGTGGGAAAATGAAACGTGTTCCTATCCGCATCCCATCGCTCACATAATGTGGATACATATGCCCTGTTGGCATGTATACTTTTGCACTCCCACACACCTCGAAACCATATGTCATCCAACCACTTCAGCTCATTCGGCTTATTCATCAACTTATCAAAATCCTCTCATTTTTTGCACACGATGATGGGGCTCGAGCATTTTTACCTGTTCATCCACAACAAAACACAACAAAACATACATTAGTAATCAATCCAATAACAAACCATCAATCAAATTTACAAATTAACACAATTTAATTTGACACGCACTTCGAGACATAAAACAGTGCACAAGTCACATCGCAAAACATATCAATAAAATAATCGCATATTTGGATACCCATTTTGTCATTTTATGGCAAAATTTCGAACAGATGTGACAAAAAGTACATATTTGGCTTCCAACAGCCAAAAATAAAATCACCCACACATCCACTATGGCACGAAATTCAAAACATGATCAATTCATTCAACATACAAAAACAAAATACATTTTTGAATACCCATTTGCCCACTTTGTGGTAAAAATATTGACAAAATTCAAAAACAACATACAAATCAACACGGATTTCAAGGTCAATGTTACCATCCACATACCAAAATAAAACAAATACAAATACACACAATATCAAAATAACAATCACATTTTTGAACACCCATTTTGCCACTTCATGGTGAAAGTTCAAATAGATGTGGAAAATAGTATAAATCGGGCTCCCTACAACTCATTTTCAATTTCACACTACCTACATCTTGGCACGCAAATCAAAGGTAGGCCAAATGAAATCATCTACAAAAACAAACAACATTTTTGGATACCCATTTCGCCCTTCTATGGTGAAAGTATCGTTGGTTTTCAAAAATACTATCTCTAAGGTGGCAAATTTAATGGTCAAAGTTTACTACTTTACACCCAAACACAACACATTCAGAAATCATGCCAAATGAAGGCAGAAAAATATAACAATCGCATAACGGGATACCCAATTCCTACTTTTATGGACAAAGTGCAAAAACATTCCACAAACAGTACACCGTTGCTTCAAAAATGGATGGTCAAACTTTACACCTACTCTACCCATTACCCGGTCAAATTGGTACCAAAACAAGTCAAACCTAGAAACAAATTACGTTTTTGGGTACCCATTTGGCTTGTTTATCACTTTGTATTCAAATTTCAATTAAAATTTACAAATTTTTTAAAAATGGGATGAAAACCTCCCCCCTAATTTACTTTTCTCTAGAAAATTAAACAAACAAAAAAAATGAGATAGGTAAGACCACTTACCGATGGATCTCCAAGCCTGCTGCCGGCTCCCGGTCATCCCCTCGTCATCTTGTCATTCAAACTTCCAATCATCACACTTGCACATCGTCGAATGCCTCTCTCGCATGCTCTCCACCACTCGTCAACGTCACAATGAGGTCCTTCTCCCTCCAAATTACCTTAAAAATACCCTAAACCCTAATTCGCCCCCTACCCCATGATTTAGGCCTGATTCACCCCTTGCCCCATGAATCAAGATCCAATTCACCCCCTACCTCGTGAATTGAGCATATGACCCCCAAAACCAATCAAATTCATTCCAAAACCCTAGGAAATCATGCACATGTACCCTAAAACCCTAGGAACCCTCCTAAACTATCCTCTCACCTACTTTTTCATCATGTTTCATCATGCATTGGTATCTTATCAATATCTGCATCATCAAATCACCACATTTCATTCACCTCATTGTTGATTCCTCATTTGAGGGGGTATTCATATCCAAAGTCAGCTTTGAATAAGATCATTTATGACTATAGAATAAGAGTATTTATGGCATTTATGACTTAAACAATTTTATGTAAAAAAATATGAGCATTTATGACTATAAATAAAGAGGATAGCAAGATTTAATAACTGGAAATTGTATGAATAAGAAGAATAACAACAAACTAGTGAATGAAATAAAGCAAATACCTTGCAAATTGGTTAGAATATCAAAACAAGATAAATATGATTGAAAATAACATAAAAGAAGCACAAGAAATTTGTTTGAGAGCTGCAAAAAAAGGATTAGATGCATAAATAACAAGAAATATGAATATTAGTGGTTGCATTATAGAAATCCAAGTATTAGCAAAGCTTGAATAAGAGTTAAAATACATAAAATCAAAGCAAAAGAGATGAAGGAGAAGGAAGCTAGGGATTTTATTACCTAGAAAGACCTCCTATTGGCACCAAGATGATATCCTTGTACCAATACCTCTTTTCCTTGCTCTACTTGCCCTAAATGCTTGATTCAAGTGCTCCAAATACAAGGAATGAAGGAAAATAAGAGTGAAAGAGAGAATGAGCTAGAAATATGGCAAGAGTATGGATATCATCAATTGTGCTATGAAATACCCATCCTAAGAGCTCTATTTAAATATTTTGGGAGGGCTGATTCTTGAGGGGAAGGAGGGTCATAGATGCCATTAGGGCAATGACCAAATTTGAATTTTATAGACCTATGGAGTGGATTGAGCATGTGTGATCAGAGTAGGATGTGGGATTGAAGAATTTGCATGCTTCTATCTCATTCTAGGATATTCTACTCATGTTGCAAAAGTACCATTGAAAATAATAGTGGATTTGACTAAGTAGTGCTTTTGATAAACAATCAAGTTGATCAATCAAAATACTAAAAAAATATTATTTTGTAAAAGTGACAATGTTTTGCAATAGTGCCACTGTGGTGCTTTTGGCAAGTGTGGTGCTTTTTATAGGAGGTACATTTTATATCTAGGATGACTAGGTTAGGGTGATTTATTGCAATTATGATGTTTGGTGTCTTTCATAGAGCGAAGGGTTAGTAATGTGTCAAAATTGGGTGTTTACAATATCTAGCCCATATTTGACCATTTCTTTCATTTTGGGTATCCCACTATAGTGGAAAGTGTGACTTATTGAATAACATGAAAAAATACTATAGTGGAAAAATTTATTCTGTTAGGGGCATGGGAAAATTTCCTTCCATAGGATCTTCCTCTCCTAAGGTGAGCTATAATGCATATATAGCCTAATTTTCTTAAAATTATCAATGCATATATAGCCCAATTTTCTTAAAATTATCTTTCTTCTCCCTTTATCATAGAGTTTATGCATTATTGAGTAATGTGTCCATCATCATGACAAGGAGTGAGTTAGATTTGGAAATATATACTTACATGTCGTTCATGGCATAGGTTGGCATCCCTAAGTCGTGTCTATGAAAATGGCTGGACATCATTGACTACCACAATGTCCATCTATTCTTGTCTTATGGTTTTTCTTAGGATTGGATTCAAATGCTTGTATCTATAGAAGGTGTGGATTAGATTATCCCAATCTATCCCATTATAGTGAGAAGCATGTTTGTTGGTACTTAGCACTTGTTGGATACTACATGCAACCTACCTACTTCAATGGCATGTATGGTTGTGACACCACATTAGCATGGATAATATTGGAGGTAGGGAGTGTTTGATGAAAACATTGTCAAAAGCTACTCAAATAGTTCATGCTTTACCTTAAATTACATTCCATAAAGTACGTCACTAGATGCTACACAAATCATATGTGCTATCTTTGATTGTAATGCATGACATTGAATTCTACTAAAATTATACATGCAAATCTTGACATGACACATTGTGAAGTGCTACACAAACCTTGAGAATGTATCATCCAATTATTGATATGTTGTCATGTGCTACACAAATCCTATGCATATATCAAGCAAATTTAGGCATGTCATCGAATGCTACACAAATCATATGCATATGCTATAAATGAAATAAATGCAACAAATGTAGTAAATTTTTTAACAATTTTTGTAGGGATAGCAAAAGGACAATGCTTCTATGGGTTTTGGCATATTGTGGATTTGTTGACGCACTCCAATTTTGCTCATTTTGCACCCAACTAGTATTTTTAGTAATTTGGAAATTCTCACAGATATATTCATTTTCTAGCTACAATTGCAAGTAAAAATCAATTTCTTTTAACCAAAATTTTTAGAGGCACATACAGGAAAGTATCAAGTATATTTTCCTCTAATTTTGTATTTTTGGCTATATTTTCTATTGTTTATTATGATTTTTTTGCATTTTTGCATAGATAATAGAATAAAAAACTACAATTTATTTGTTGTTTTTAATAAGTTGTATGTGTCTTCTATTGGGGGCCACTCCCATAAAAATAACAAAATATTACATTTGCTATAGCATATCTTATTATCATAATTTTTTCATTTCTTTTTTTTCTTAAATATATTCTTCAACTTCCTTGAAGTGTTGTGTTTCCACAATCAGCTCCATGATATCATTTTCATTAAGATAAAATCTCACTTGGCCAGTTGCCTTTTAAAATTTGAAAATCATCGAGATGAAGATCAACACCACAATTCGCTAATTTATCTGCTACCCGATTTACTTCTCTATAAATATGGCCGCACTTTCAAGATATTGCCTCTAATTATAGATGGTGAACATCAACAATACTATTATTTTTATCTAGTCTCCACATCCATTTTTGTTTATAGCATTGATGATTATTTGTGAGTCCCCCTCAATTGAAATATATTTCCATCCTTTTTCTACTAAAATTTTAATCCCTATAAGAAGTGCCCTAGTATTTGCATAGTTGGTAGTTGAAGTTATGTTATTTTGAATAAGTGAGGAAAATTTTGCCTTCACTCTTTCTAAAAACACCACCTCCACTAGCTTTTCTTGGATTTCATTTAGAAGCACCATGAAAATTAATATTTTTAAATCCAAATTTTTAACATTTCTATTTTACCATAGATCGAAGTAGATCCTTTGTTTTAATTCCATTTTCATAGATGACTCTTCCATGTATGTTTAAATCCTATATCCAAGTTATAAGAACCTCTTTTTATACAATTGAGACTTCCCATGTTGAGAACCATATTTGTAGATCTTCTACAAGAGATGAAATAATACAGTTCCAAACTTGGGCATGATTTTGAGATTTATTTAAAAAATCCTTTTATTCCTTTCAAGCTAGAAATTCCAACAAATAATGGCAGGGAAAATCCTCCAAAGAATACATAATTCTTTATCTTTAAAATAATTAATCCAAAATTTCATAAACTCTTTCAATGTTGATGGAGCTACCCAATATAATTTTATATTGTTTAAAAAATAACCCAAAATGGTGTGAGAAAATAGACAATGAAGAAATAAATGGTATGATGTTTCTAAATCCTTCTCACACAAGGCACATCTAAAGGGTCCATAATATCCTCTTCTTTGTAACTCTCAACTGCAAGAATCTTACTTTAACTTGCTAACCAAAGGAATGTTGAGGCATTAGGAAGAGCTTCTAATTATAATATTCTTCCAAGAAAAATATTTAGAAGTAAAGTTTCATTGTTCTAAATTTCATAACCCAACTTGATCGAGTATCCACCATCCTTTGATAAATTCTAAAAAAATTCATCCTTTCGTGTAAATATTGGTAAATAAAACTCTTGAAGCATATTTTGAAGTTCATATGCAATTTGTTTGAGTTCCTCTCCTTCAACCATGTTACTAAAAAAAATCCATGATTTGGAATTGTTGCTCATAATAATATAGTCTTTGACCTTTGGACCTTTACATGCTAGGTATGCTTGAGCCAATGGTTTCCATTTTGAGTCAAAGATAATATGATAAGGCTTCAACCAGGAATCAAATAAAAAATTTGCATAAATCACTTCATTGACTGACCATATAATATGCTTATTTATCAAATGCAAACTCTTTGATATGAAATTCCATGTTGACGATCCTTTAGGTAGAGTTATTTTCCTAAATAATTTCATTGCTTCAAGAGAACCTATATATTTTTAAAGTAATATTTTTACCCAAGTTTTTCCTTGATATCTGAATACTCTCCATCCAAGATTTACCTCTAATTCCAAATTCATAAGTTTGCAATTCTGCAAGCTTGCTCCTCCAATATTATTTCCTTTGTAAACCCTATCCCACTTACAAAGAGTAGACCTAAATTTTTCCTCACAACCTTTTCATAGAAAGTCTCTTTGAATTTTATCAATTTTTGATGCTATACCCTGTTGGCAGTCTTGAAAGTGACATCATATAAATATGGATGGATTACAATGTAGTCTTTATGATTTGTAGCCTTCCTGCTATGGTTAAGAACTTACCTTTCCAACTTGCCAAGAAAAATTTAATTCTATCCAAAAAAGATATCCAAAGGTCCTTTTTATTTCCTTTATCAGACAAAGGAATTTTCAAGTAGGTTGTTGGAAAATTCTCAACTTTAAACCCTAAAATATTCACAATAATTTGTTGTAAATCTAGGGTAGTATTAATGTTTTTTTTGAATTTCATATTATTTACCAACTATCCAATGGCCTTCTCATAGCATGATAATATTGATTTAAAATCCATGGCCTCATTGACCGAGGGATGACCCAAAATAAAAGTATCATAAAAAATTTAGAGATGAAATTCAAAGCGACCAATTTTTGCAACTTGGATACTTTTGATTTTTCCTTCCATTTTTGCCTTTGAAAAGGCTCTCCCTGATGCTTTTACTAGAATAATGAATATATAAGGAGAAAGTGGATCACCTTGATGGATTCCACAAGATGAATTGAAGTAACCAATAGGATAACACTAATAAAAATATAAAATTTTGCAATGCTATAACAAAATTTAATCCAATCACATCAAATATAATTAAAGCCAAACTTTCTGAGAATAACATGTAGAAAATTCCAGGAAACCCTTTCATATGCTTTGTTCATATCCAATTTCAAAAGCATACATGGTTTTTTCATGGAATGTAGAGAATATATGGCCTCTTGTGCAATAATTATACCATCAAAAATTTATTTACCACAAACAAAGCCACCTTGTTCCTTTGAGATAAGACACCCTAGAATGCCCTTCAACCTATTTGCCATAATTTTTGAAATAATCTTATAAATCATATTACAAAGGCTTATTGGACAAAAATTATCAAAATATTTTGTGTCACCTTTCTTGGGAACCAAGGTAATAAAATTAGCATTTATCTCACTTATTATAGCCTTCCTTTTTTAGGCCTCTTCAACCACAACTAACATATCACTCTATAATAAATTCCAATTTTTAAAAATAAAATTGCAAAAAATCCATTGGGTCTAGGTGCCTTGTTAGGATGGAAAGAGAAAACTACTTCATGGAGCCCCTCCATAGATATATTCTTCATCAAGCTTTCATTTTGTCCCTGAATGATAATTGATGGAATATTTTGTAGAAGTTTTTCTTGTGCCTCCTTATCTTGCCTAGAATCTGATTATTATTATTTTTAAATAATTAATTGCATCCTTCCTTATATCTTCTTCATCCTCAATATTTCTTCCATCTGGAGTTAAAGTATTTTTGATATGATGAACAAAAATAATTACTTTTTCTGTAGCATGATTTGTTTTGTATTTCTATCTCCTTCCTTGAGCTATTTTCCTCTAGATTTTTGAAACCAATATGACTCCTTTTTCAATGCATTATGATAATAAAAAAGTAAATGTTTTTCTTTCACATAAGAATCTTGATCCATTCCATTAATTTCCACTATCTCTTGTAATTTTTTGAGCTTGGATTCAATTTCTTCCTTTTCTTTAACCAAAATATTTGGCATTCCAAAAATTCATTTGCTCCTTCAAATATTTCAAATTTTGAACAAACCTGCACATACATGATCCTTCAAGTTTTGATTCGTCCCACCATAACATCACCATTTGGAAAATTTAGGGTCTTGGAGCCACATAGACTAGAAGTGAAATGGCTTTGGATGACCATTATTAGGTAACTCACAATTCAAAAGAATGGGTTTGTGATCTGATCCTACTCACAATAGAATATCTAAAAATATTCTATACTTTGTTTACAACCATTTATTGGATAACAAGAATCCATCCAATATTTTTTCTATATGATTTTTCCCAATGCATTTATCATCCCTATTGGGCAAAATATTGGTTACTTTTTTCTATGGTTCAATTAATTACCTCCATTTAATTTTCAACCTGAGGTAGCTCGTAGTATTGTGAGTAGTAGTGCACAATATATACTTATAATTTCTCCTTTAGATATGAGTCCCTCAAATTTATGGTTTGGGGGGATGTTTGTGTTCGTTGAAGTTCTGATTTTAATTTCTAACCAATAATCCATACTACATCTATGAAAACATGACTAAAATACACACAAATTAAAATGGTACTTTACTAAAAATCACAAAAAATAGGGGAAAATAATAGGAAATAAATTAATTTACAGAAAATAAAATAACAAAAAATATGGGAAATTAAGGGAAGAACTCTGCTGTAAGTAGGCCCATGCTTCCAGTAGGTACTTCCCACATTAAATCTTTATCGAACGCTTAGAAAATTTAATAGAAAATAACTCGAAAATGTTTTATTAACAATTACAACAAAGAATTTACAGGAAAAATCTGGGGTCTCTGTATTCAGGGGTGGCCTGCATATTTATAAGATATGCAACTATTATAGTTTTGAAAATATATTAAAGTTATGATTCTATTTTAAAACCACTTACATGAATGAAGGAATCAAGAAAAATATCAAGCTTGGTGAGCTATTTTAGTGTATTTTATTTCTAGAATATGTCTAATATTTGTTTTACCCGATTTACATAAATATTTCATGTAGCAGCTAAAAAATAGATGACTAGTCATATTTGACATTATCCCTGGTCCGGTTTCAATGCTAAAACTCCATTTATGCTTGTTGCTAAAATGTCACTCTGTTCTGTCGACCATAGAGTCGTGCTAGAATTTGGCTTTAGTGGAAATCAGGTGCCTCATCTGTAGAAGTCAAGAAGTAGATGCCTTGTATGCTAAAGTCAGGAAGTAGGCACCAACATGGGATTTAGGCACCTAATGGTAAGTAGGTGCCTTACAAGAAGCAAACACCTAACGGGAAGCAAGTTCTTAACAATTAAGTATGGAATGGAAGTCAAGTGCTTTAAAGGGAATTGGGCACCTAAATTCATAATTCACGCTGATGTACCATATATGTTTTACCTTCATGAAATCATAAGTTCCAGGTTCGAGTGGGACCTTGATGAAAACATGCCAAAATGCAACAATTTCCACAAAATCTACACAAAATACACTTAAATATAAATATTAAATAACATGTAGAATAAAATGTTAAATATATATTATATAATTTGAATAAAAAATATACATCTATAAAAATAAGTGCTACTATTTTATAAGAAAAGTGGTACAAAAAATGAGCATTTTTGGGTCTCATCATACCCTCATGCTTAAGGGGTGGCGTGTCCCTGTGCCACTTCATATTGGCAATTACTAGTTATGTTTACATCCCAATAAGCCCTATTGGTATTTTTCCTTTTTTTTTCAGTGGCCTTTACTTTTTTTGTCTCAGGGATTTCGTCCCTTTGGTTATTTAGGAGTGGTTGCCTCCTATCCCTACTATTTTTGGTGCTTGCTACATCGAAATGGTTGACTTGACCCTACTCTTTTCTTGGGTGGCTCCCTTGTCCAGGCCACCTTGCATTTTTCAAAATTCAAATAGTAACCAAATAAACTAGTGGTATCCTTTTGGAATGCAAGCTCAATCATTTTCCAGTACTCATGGTGAAGGGGTAACTCTTCACCCATAGGTACTTCTTATTCATTGCCAAATGGGATGCTAGACTTTTTCGCAACCCTAGCTGTGGGTAAATTGACTCCTATTGGATCAAGTTCAAGTTCATCCTTGACCTTTGTGTTTACCACCTGAGGGGTTCTGCTACTTAATGCCTAATCTATAGGTGGCACAGGATCTAGAAATCCCATCCTCATGAAATATGCCTTCATATTTGAAGAATAATCACCTATCGACCCATACAAGCTCTAAAACTACTCATATTAGGAAATTAGAATTTTCTTGGGAGGCCTCTTGGATCTCTTTTTGGCCTATTTTTTAGCTTTCTTGAGTGCTTTCTTAGAGGCCTTCCAATTCTTTTTATCTGCTTTAATCTCCTATTTAAGCTACTCAAATTTTTCTTTTTGGGCAATAGACAATTTCTTTGCTACTTCCCATTCCTTTTAAAAATCCAATTCTAATTCCTCATCGGATTCTATACCCAATTCCTTTAATTCTACAACTCTTGCTCTAGTTCTGGGTCTTCACTGAAATGCCCTTATAGGCTTTTATTTTGATCTTAGATTTTTGAGGTGCATCTTAGGGTATGCTGATGCTGCTACTACTCCTTTGTTTTTAGCAGATGTAGGTTGCTGAGCCTCTTATTCCTATGTAGTGAATTGCTGCTCGACAGGAACTGTTTCTTCCTCCTAAGGATTTCTAGCCCCTAAATCAGATGGAGAATGCCCTGGCTCTTTCTCCTTGTCTAAAACTTGAGGCTCCTCAACCTCCACCTCATTCTCCTATTTGTATACTTTTTTTGTAGATTATGTTGAGGTTTGAGGTCCTTCAATCTCAACCTCATCTTCTTGAATTACATGTTCTATAGAATGTGATGTTGAATAGGGCTGCTCTACATCCATTGTAGCATCCACTCCCTACTCTATTTCTACTTTAGAAATGGGTACCTCTATTACCCCATCAGTCTACATTGTTGCATCTACTTTGGTCGTCTGCTCGGCTCCCACTATTCTATCTTATAGTTGCAATCATCCTATTTGCCCTTATAGTTATAAAATTATCTAATAAAATTTGTACATCTTTAATGCAACTTCTTTCCTAGACTCCTAAAATAGAGTCCGTTCTTCTTTATATTTAGCTCCCCAGGTGGAAGCCTACTCTCTCAATACCTATAGCTATAATCTTCCTCCTGGACCTCATGTGGAAAATATTTTGTTGCAACCTCCTATTGAGGAATTTTTCCATTTGAAATATACTATAAAATATGGGCCAAGTACTCTTTCATGTTCAGCTCATCGATCATTGCTTCATTGTCTGATGAGCTTGACACCACCCTGGACATTTTTGAACTTCTGCTTCTAGTTTAGGTGGAAACTGACATGAAAGGAGGGCTTGGAAGATCTTGCCTTACCTCATCATTGAATTGAGGTCTAGTGGGAGACAAAGCATGTCCCACTTCCTCATCAAATTGGGAGAAAATAGGGGACAAGGCTTGTCCTACTTCCCCTATAGTTTTTGTAGGCTAGGATGTAGGCACCGTATCTTATCATTTTGTCACCTCTTGGGATGACTGCTCATCATGTATTGGTACCTCCCCCTCTTCTTGTACCCCTAGAAATACATTAGTGCCCTCATTATCCTCAACCATAACATCTCTATGTGATTCTGCATATCGTACCAGGGTTAAAATTAGGCCATGGTGAGCCAAGGTAGATGTTGTGCCTATCTAGTACCGTTTGGTCTCATATTTGAGGATGCATGCAAGGTAATGCAGGACGTTGATTTTATTCCCATGAAGTATGTGATTGAGAAAGTTAAAATTATTTATGTTCAATGTGGAGTACCTACTAGAGTAGGTGAAGAATCGTATAATATGTTCGAAGACTACCCTCTAGAGCTTGGGGATGTGGCATTTGGGAAAACTAGCATGCATCAAGTGTTCAATCAGTCCCCCAAAGAATATCTATGTATAGAGAGTGAGGTTATCTTCCTTGTGCATGTACTCTCCTATCAAAGGGAGGCTCGCCATCATGGAAATATAATTTTTGGTGACTGTAATATCTAGTCCTTGCATATGCATGATCACATCCCTCATGAATGCTATAAATTTGTTAGCAATCACTACATCCTAGACCTGAATAACCAGTTGACAATACTCCATCCATCCTACAATATCAAATTGGGTTTACATGCCTACAAAAATCCCTGAGCAGTAGGTAGGTTCACTTTTCTTGAGATCATAATTCTTATATTTCTCCCCCATGCTTAGAGTGCAAACTCTCTTTGGTTTACTATTCACTCAATAGTTGATTATCACTCTGATTTTTTTTAATTATTATACTTTGTAGTTTACCTCCTTACACAATAGTGATTTTAGTAAGCATTTTTTAAAACCAGCTGCTTCTTTGGATGCAGGCGCTTAACTTATCGTAATCAAAAGTGATTATGGTTATTCATGCAATATTTTTCTTAAGCATGTGCTGGATTGTGCAAAGGTGATAAGCATAAGTAATTTACCAATCAGAGCCATGATACATAACACAGTGCCAAGTGGAGTTATTCAAGTGGCTAAGATAATAATGGGGGTTGTGCCAGCACTTTTCCATAGATACACGTGTATGAAAAAAATATAGACATAAAATAGAAAATTTAACCATGTACCTAAATTCATTTTATGGGTGTATATGCACAAATATCCATGGTGCATTAATATTGGCTGGTGTTTGATGACTAGGCAAACCACAACAGATAATGATAGCCATATTTCCCATACGATGAATTTCTATCCACGTGATTGTTTATTGGTAGCTGCAACATGATTTGTTCGAGACATCTTGCAAGGTTTCAAAACAAAAGTTAGAAAAAACATATCTTCATGGGATGACAAACATAGCCTCCTCAGAAGTTGGTTGATGTCATTTTAATTTTTTCCATGATAGATTTGACTTTGCACGTGCGTGGGATGCTGACATGGCTTGGGCTACATCCCAATGTTGAAGTTTTATTCTTCCAAGGTAGAAACAATTGTGACAATGGAAAGCATGTGCTTTTTTGTGTGGAAATCAAGCACCTTCTTTTTGAATTATGGCATGCAGGTGCATCAAAAATAGAAAATAGGTGCCTTAGAAATCAGGCGCTATGCTTAACATGGGAAGGAGACACCTTAGTGATTAGATGATCTAATTAACATGGGAAGTAGACACCTTAGCAATTGGGTGCTCTTCTTAACATGGGAAGCAGGTGCCTTAGTAATCGGGTGCTCTACTTAACATGAGAAGCAATCGCATTTTTGCTAACTGTCGGGTGTTGTACTTATAAAATAGACTTTATACAAACTCAAACCTTTTTTTTAATAGGAAATTTGGTGTCACTATCCTAAAAAATGGAAGTCAGGTGCCATTTTTCTTATAAATCCAGGAATCAGGTGTCAGTCTACTAGAAGACTGGATGTAGGCACCATCTCCTTAACATACTAGGAGTTAGGCACCCTGTACCATATAATGGGAATCAAGTACCTCCTTTTTGTAGTATAGGAATCATGCGTTTCTCTTTATTCAATGGATGTTGAATTTTCCTTGTATATTCACTGTAAGGTTGATCAGGCCTTTAGCACTCTGGTTGAAGAATATGGATAAAATTAGCATCCGAACTTGAACTAGTAGTCGATTATTTTATTGTCCATAAAGATCAATCCAAACACTCTTGTGCAGATTTAGGTTTAGTATCACCTATCTAAGTGGGGACAAGCTACTTCTACTGTAAGTAATTTATCATAGAAAAATGGGAAGGCACAGCTTTATGGATCATATGCTTTTTAGGCCTAGGTTTCCCAGGCTTCCTAATAGTTGCACTCAGGGCATCGTACATACAAAATAAAAATACAACTAAAAAATGAAAAATTGAAAGAATAATTGTCTTTGGGACTATGTGGACTAGGTCCATATTACTGACTCAAGATAAAATCAAAGTCAACTTGTATCTGCCCCATGCCTAATATAGAATCAATCATGTATACTTCAAACACATGGTATGGATGCAGGCATTGGCCATTGACTATTAAGGTAATGTTGCTACTGTTTATTGTTCTGATCCTCATAGCTCCATTGTTGATGACTTAAATCACTTCATATGGCCCCATCCAATGCAACATGAGCTTACCTTTACTTTCTTAGAATCAAGAATCATATAGTAATGCCCATTCTCCCACTTTAAGCTAATTTGGACTTGTGTGGAAGTCATACCACTTGGCCCTTTGTTTCTGAATGATATCTATTTTCTACAGAGCATCAAGGTGATATTCATCCATCTGATTAAGCTACCAAATTCATTATTTTTGTGCATCATCCAAGTTTATATTTAATTCCTAAGTGTTTTGAATTCAAAATATATAGACATCATAACGCTCTTCTTATAGACTAATTAAAATGGTGTGAAACCAGTAGTAGTCTTCCAAGTGGTCTTGTAGGTCCACACTACTTATGGTAATCTAGTAGCACAATCCTTCCTATGTTGCTGCACTATATTTGTTAGGATATTTTCTAACTCTCGATTTGTTACCTCAACTTACCCATTTTCTTGTGGATGATAGGGAGTGGTTTTGTTATGCCCGATTTTGTATTGTTGCATGAGTTCTTGAATCATACTTGAAGTAAACTGAGGTCCTTGATTAGTTGTGATCTCCCTTGGAACCCCAAATCTTGTAAAAAATAATGAATACAAGAAATATGCTATAATTTTCTCTTTTGAATCACACAAAGCTTGCAATTCAATCCACTTAGTAACATAGTTAGTACAAACTAGGATATACCTCTTTCCTCCTAACTGTAGATTAATGGGTCCTATGAAATCCATTATCCATTTATCAAATGGCTCTATGTGAACATGTGGTTGAAGTGGCATATAATATCTGAGAGTAGGTTTGCCCATCCTTTGATATTGATCACATTGACTCACATGCTTGGCTACATCTTTGAATAGTGAAGGCTAGTAATAACCAGCATGTAACACTTTATATGTAGTTATTTTTCTTGCAAAATGGCCACCACAAGGTTCATCATTTCAAGCCTTCAGTATTTCAGTTTTTTAATTCTTGGCAACACATCTTCTCATGAGATGATCAGACCCTATTTTAAATAGGAACCCATCAATCCATGATAAATATTCACTTTTCTCAATTAAAGTCTATTTTTCATGAGGTAAAAGTGCAGGGGATACTTTACCAGTGGCTAAGTAATTAGTCATATCTACATACTAGGGTATCTGATCATTCAAAGGAAACAAATGCTTATCTAGAAATTGGTCCTCTATAGCTGCATAATCTGGAGGTGTTAATCTAGACAAGAAATCAACTACCACATTATCTTTACCTGGCTTGTCTACTATTATCACATCAAATTCTTGCAAAAGCAACAACCATATGATAATTATACCACTAATCCCAGGTTTATTTGTCAAGTATCTTATCACTGAGTGATCAATGTGTACAAAAACCTGATATCCTATGATGTAATGACAAAATTTGTTAAGAGCATGTATTATTGCAAGAAACTCCTTCTCTGTGACAGTAATTGAATTCAACACTTATGAGGTTTTTACTAACATAATAGATGGCATAAAAATAATCACCATATTTATATCCCAGTATTGAACCTATTGCATTGTTAGATGCATCAACATCTATGTGAAAAAGGTATGGTCCAATTTGGACCTCTCAACACTGGAGCAATAATTAGTTTTTTATTTAAGGTGTTGAATGCTTGTTCACATTCTTCAGTCCATAAAAATTTTGTATCCTTAGTTAACAATGTGGTAAGAGGTTTAACAATTTTTATAAAGTCTAATATAAACCTCCTATAGTAACCAAATGATCCAACAAAACTGTAGATGTCCTTCTGTGTTTTGGGAGTAGGAAGGGTTTGGATGACTTCTATTTTTTTGTTTACTTTGATCTCATATGTAGAAAGGTGATGTCCTAAAACTATTTATTCCTACATCAACATATAAAATTTCTCATTGCTTAGGGACATTTTAGTTTCCTCACACCATTTAAGTGTATTTTCTATATTTTCTGTGGTAGTTTCAAAAGTTTCTCTATATACAGCGAAATTATCCTGTATACCTCCACAGTCTCTCTAATCATGTCAAAAAAAATTCTTAGAACTTCCCTCTAGAAGGTGGTAGGTGCATTGCATAGACGAAATGATAAAAATCGATAAGAAAATGTCCCCCATGGATAAGTGAATGTGGTTTTGTCTTGATATTATTCCCCTATTTGGATCTAATTGTATCCAACGAACCCATACAAGAAAGAAAAATACTTCTTTCCTACTAAGGTATCAAGGACCTGATCTATGAAGGGTAAGGGGAAGTGGTCTTTCTTAGTTGCTTTGTTCAACAACCTATAATCAACACAAATTCTCCACTTTCCATTCTTCTTGGGCACCACCACTAATGGTGATACCCACTCACTATCTGAAATGGGGTAGATGAATCCAAATGTGAGGAGTTTTTATAATTTTGTTTTGACAATTTCTTTCATAGTTGGGTTCATTCTCCTCTGTGGTTGTCTTACTGGTTTAACCTGGTATTCTAGATATATCCTATGAGTACAGGTCTCAAGAGCTATTCCTATCATGTTAGAATACTCCCAAGCAAAGGTATCTTGATGTTTTTCCAATGTTTATTTTAGTTTGGTTTATTGTTCAACTATCAACTTGTTATCTATGTTCAACATTCTACCAGGTGCAACTTCTATTTGTTGAATATGGTGGTATTTTCCTCCCAATATTGGTAGCTCAGGAGGATGATAGGAGGGTTCTCCCTAAAAAAATGAGATATCATCTTATCCTCATCATTTTCATCTCCCAACTCATTAAGTGTCATGACAGGTTGGATTATTGATAGACCATCAATATTTTAACTCTCATTCTCATGTTCTCCCAACAAAGTTTTAGACTGTGCAGGTGGATGTATGATTATTTTATTTATATTATAACCATATAAAATGGTCATTTGCCCATATCTACAACTTATGTAATCATTAGATATTGTCAGCCAAGGTCTACCTAAGATTAATGGGTATCCACCTAACCCAAACTTGGATTGTAGCACTAAAAAATCTCCTGGATACTCCCATGCATCCACTGTAATAGTGATATCTTCTAGCATTTCCTCAGGGATCACTATAGACCTATTTTCCAACTAAAGTATAGTTTTAGTGGTCTTCAGATTATTCAATTTTAGTTTTTGTATGGTCTCTTGGGGCATGACATTGATGACAACCCCCAAATCTACTAGTGTATTGGGTAAAACACAACCCTCTATTTTTACATTTAACATAGGGCTTCCTAGATATAAGTAATTATGGTTGTAGGTATTCCCTAACATAATGTTAGCTAACTAACCTACCAAACTGATTTATTTAGCTGGTTTACTCCCTGGTTTCTTGAGGTACAACTATCTTTTGGCCTTATCATAGATAGGTATGTCTCTGATGGCCTGAAAGAGAGGGATTGTGACTGTTAAGTTTTATAAACTAGAAAAAATATAAAAATTTGTTTGTATTGGTTTATAGGGTTCCTGCAACCTTTGTGGAAAATGTGGAACCACTTATTTGTTATTTAAATCACTTATTCTTCTTCTACTTCCTCTATAAGGGGTGATTCCCATTTTCCTATCTCTATGTGTTCCTCTTCTTCTATAAGAGGAGTGACTTATACACCTAATTATTTTCCTAATTGTAACTGGATTGGATCACAATATACCTTAATATTATACATGGGGTACATCTCATTTTCCATATGATAGGTTGGATTCTATTTATTGTTTGGATTTGCTATAGGCTGTGTTGGTAATTGAGGAGTCTTTGAAGTAGAAGGAGCAGATAAACTTGGTTGTAGTGGAGCTAAAGCAGGATGTTGTGGATACTAATTCCAAGCATTTTGGTTTTTCCACTACTGCCCAAGCTATTGGTATTGCATCCAAGGGTAAGGGTTGTAAGGATTTACTCCTTGGGGAAATGGATTCCAAGGTTGTTGCCCATACCAACCCATATTGGGTGGTTGGGCTTGACCTTGGTTTTGATAATTGTTGCTCCCATAAGATGGCATTCTCGATTTTATGTTTTTACCCATAGGAGACTGTTTCTAGTTTATCCTATTACCCATGAAGTATGCTTCTATTACTTTAGGTTCCTCTTTAGATTTCATTAACTATGGATACAACTTGGTTTTATGATCCTTTTTACAGACAACACATACACAAACTTTATTTTTTGGACACTCATTTCTGGGGTTTTTTGCCTTTGCATTTAGAATAGAAGTAGGCCAATGTTGCCTCATTCTCCTACTTATTTTTTGAAGAAGAAGGATTTCCATTTGAAGATATATAGATGATAACATCTCGCTCTTAAGGTCCTCAAGCATGTTGCCTATTTCTATTCTAGTGACAGTGGTTGATTTTTTTATATTTCTAGGGATCAACTTACCTTTCCTTCTTAAAAAGTTTCGATACAAATGCAAAATATCATCCATATGATGTTGATAAATATCCCCTCCAAAAATCATATTTAAACCTTCCAAGGACTCATTTTTCAGTACTTTCAAAAAATGCTTCTTAGGGACATGTCTCCTAGTTTTGAATGGGGTGATCTTTGCAAATTAAAGCTAATTCTATCCCAATATTCTTCCACAGATTCCCCTTTTGTATCATGTCTAGGAATTTTTCTCTTGCATCTCATGCTCTACCAAAATCCTGATACTGATATAGGAAAAGTATTTTCAACTATTCCCAGGTAGTTATATGTTTATCCCCTGAGCTGATGAACCAGCACAAAGCTAAATCATCAAGGGTGGAAGAGAATAATTTTAGTTTTTGGGCATCTGTGGTGTAATCCATAGATCTGCATAAGACATAAAATTTAAATAAAAATAGATATGGATATTCTATTGGTAGTCCTCTAAAGTTTGGAAGGTAGGCTGGAGAGATGTGCTTTATATTGTGATCTCATCTTGCATCTCCTATTGGAAAACTAAAACTAGTGGATGCTTCCTCTGTAGTTTTTGCCATTCTATTTGCTATTGGAGTTTCTACATCGACTGTATTTAGAGTAGTTTTCAATGCTTCTAGTTTGTTTATTTTATCCTTCAGAAGGATGGATAAGTCAGTATTTGAGATTTTTCCATCTAATATTGCTTGCCAATGTTGGGTATTCAGTAGATATTCCTTAGAATAAACTCTACTTATCTCTGATCCTGATCTAAGATTCTACTAAATTGTTTCAGAAGGATCCTGTGCAAATAGTGGGTGTTACAGCCAATGCACAAGTGGAGATTGTGATGGAGAATTTTTAGTCATAGGTTCAGATTCTACTAAAGTAGAAGGGTTTTAAGAAACTTATTTATTTTTGAAAAAATGACCATTTGGTCCTCTATTCTTAGGTGGACTCATACAAAGTTTTAGTGAAGGTTTATGGAGAAAGTAGTCTAAACTACTGCTACTATGATTCCTTCATAACTGAAAATTATAATGGCTACTCCCCAAAAATGGTGTCAAAATGTTGGGGAAAACATTGGTTAGTTTTTTCTATGGTTCAATTAATTACCTCCATTTAATTGTCAACCAGGGGTAGCTCGTAGTCTTGTGAGCAATCGTGCATAATATATGCTTATAATTTCTCCTTCAAATATGAGTCCCTCATATTTATGGTTTGGGGGGATGTTGATGTTTGTTGAAGTTCTGACTTTAATTTTCAAACCAATAATCCATCCTACATCTATGAAAACAGGACTAAAATGCACACAAAAATTAAAATGGTACTTTGCTGGAAATCATAGAAAACAAGGGAAAATAACAGGAAAATAAATTAATCTACAAAAAATAAAATAACAAAAAATAGGGGAAAGTAAGGGAAGAACTCTGTTGTAAGTGGGCCCACGCTTCCAACAGGTTTTCATCGGATGCTTAGACGATTTAATAGGAAATAACTTAGAAATGTTTTATTAAAAATTGTAGCAAATAATTTATAGGAAAAATTTGGGGTCTCTGTCTTCAGGGGTGACCTGCATATTTATAAGATATGCGACCACACCCTATTATAGTTTTGAAAACAAAACAAAGTTATGATTCTATTTTACAACTACCTACATGAATGAAGGAATTGAGCAAAATATCGAGCTTGGTGAGCTATTTCAGTGTATTCTATTTCTAGAATACATATGATATTTGCTTTACCCAATTTACATAAATATTTCACGTAGAAGCTAAAAAATAGATGACTAGTCATATTTGACATCATCCCTAGTCCGGTGTCAACACTCAAACTCCATTTATGCTTGTTGCTAAAATTTTGCTCTATTCTACCAACCACAAAGTCGTGCTAGAATTTGGATTTAGTGGAAATAAAACACCTCGTATGTAGAATTCGAGAAGCAATGCCTTGTATGCTAAAGTTAGGAAGTAGACATCAACATAGGAGTCATGCGCCTAACGAGAAGCAGACGCCTTACGAGAAGCAGGTGCCTAACGAGAAGTAGGCACCTTATAGGATGCAGGAACCTAACAGTTAAGTGTTGAATGGAAGTCAGGCACTTCAAAGGGAATTGGGCACCTAAATTCATACTTCACATTGATGTACCGTAGATGTTTTACCTTCATGAAATCACAAGTGCCAGGTTCGAGTGGGACCTTGATGAAAACATGCCAAAATACAATAATTTCCATAAAATCTACATAAAATACACTTAAAGACAAATATTAAATAACATGTAGAATAAACTGTTAAATATAAATAAATATATATATATATATATATATATATATATATATATATAATTTTCATAAAACATATACATCTATAAAAATAAGTGTCATTGTTTTATAAGGAAAGTGGTACAAAAAATGAGCATTTTTGGGGCTCATCAATCCCATATATATTGAAATATTTAGGGACTAACATCCCAAAGGTCATTTGAATTGATAAATAAATGAAAATCTTGCATTGATTTAGACCATCTTGGAATACCACCCTTTGATAGAAAAATATTAAAATTACCCCCAAGAATCCATAGATCACAATGAATCATCATTGTATTTGACAAAAATATGCTAAGGTCCTTCCAACTTCTTTCACAAGGAGTAACTATAGTTGGAGCATATACATTTATAATCACAAATTTGATGTTTTTCTCTTTCCTATAAAATAATCCAATAACCCAATTAATTTTTGCTTCTAATAATTGCCTATCCCATTTGCATTTGTCCTATATCATTGCAATACCACATAAATCTCCTATAGAAGAAACTGCTAAACAATCACCCATATTCCAAATCTTCTTAAAAGTATCGTTACATTCCTCACTGCTTAATTTTATTTCTTGTATTAAAATAAACTCAGGACTATAACAACCTATTAATTCCTTAATATTATTTTTTTAAGGTATTTTATTCATACCCCTAATATTCCATGATATCATTTTAATCATCAATGCTTTTTATTTTTATTAATGGGCTCAACCCCACTTCTTATTAACACTTATGATATTTTTATTTGGCTTCCCAGATTAGTATCCTTTTGAGTTTCATTTTCTCTTTGTTCTTACTTTTATGGCCTTCCTCTCCATTCCCACCAACACTCTCATCTTCATCAATCTCTTCTATTTTTTCTATTTTTTTATATTGTTCATAATGAGACTTATCTTCTAAAGATTTATGTTTCTCTAGAGTTGAAAGTACAAGGAATAGCCGCATTAGCATTTTTTCTTTATGTTGCCCTAAAAAATATAAACTGCATAGATGATCCTCCATAGTCATTACTTTAATATATTGGCTTGGAAGCCCTAAATTTCCTTGGATATTCTCCATAAGATTTTATTTATTGTAATGCTCTTGGAACCCTAAAGTGTAAGGAATACACTTCGTATGACTTTCATTTTATTGTAAGGAGAATATTTTATTCTACTTGAGGAGAATAAAGGTGATTTACTTGGATTAAGCTTGAACTCCTTCACCTCATTTGATTTAAAATTTACCTCTGCATCTTCATTTTCTTTAAGAGTTGCATTCCCCTCTTCCTTCACACCTTTATATCCTTCTATAGTTGAACTTATGCACTGTACTTCCTCATCCCTTATATCATTTTTTATTCTAATAGATGATTTGAGTGAATTGTAATGGTCTTTTCCATTTGATGATATAGAGGAGATTTTATAGCCACTTTCTTAGGAGTAAAAAAAAATTGAATATTACATGGGTTTTTATGAGGGGTCCCAGTCCCCTCTTATCGGGGTTTGAACTTGGATCTCCTGGATGAAAACCCAAGGACTTACTACTATGGTATCCCTCATGGGTTAATTTTTTTATTTTTGTTACATAGCATAGAATTATTATTTTTGTTGCTTCGACTATCACATATCTTTTTTTTGTTTTCCCTAAGGACTCATGATTGGATATCCCTTACAGTGTCACTCATGATCCTTAGGGAGGGGTAATATGGATTTGTAAAAAAGAGTACTAACAACTAGCTTTACAGGTTTTGGGTAGTCCTATTCTCCTATTTATAGGACAAGAGTGAATTAACTTTGGTAGTCCTTGGGTAGGATGATAGAAAGCTATGTTGGTTGGTGGTTTTGGTTCTCTTTCCTCACCTACTTATCACTTTTCTACAAACCATTGTTGATATTTTTTCCTCCTAAAATTTTCAAAACCCCAAAATAAGGATAGAGTTATGATTAAGAGACATTTTGACATGCGTCCCCCAACACACATATCCTAGAAATAAATGGTGGTAAAATTACCAATTTAAGTGGTGATCATATTTGTCCAAATATTTTTAGTATATTTAATACACGATCATAATTATAGCTTATTTTTACACCTAGAGTTTGGATGACTCATCATTTGGACTAATGATTATGATTTTATGACCCTAATAAAGGAGAAAATTAGCTTTTGACTTCAAAGGAAAAGTTATTTTATTTCATCCACTATAAATACCCACTTCACACCATAATTTTTTCACCATTCATTTAGCAATCAAAACCATACATTCACTTGTTGATGATCATTACTGCTAATACTACTTCCAATTTTTATGCATCTATTGCTACATCATGCCCTCTTTTGCTATTTGGTCCTTATAGATACAACCAAACCCATCAAACTCTGGTTCACTACCTTTTATGGAGGAGGACAATATGCTCTACTAGGATTTGTAGCTAAAGGTTATTGATTGGTATTCAAGGGTCAATTTCCAAGGTAGGTCAAACTCTTTATGAACATCCTAAGTGTGATATCTCCTTATGTAATATGGTGACAAAGCAAGTAGGATATGATAGGAATGAGCTAATTTTCATAAGTATTTTATAAATAGAATGGTCTTTTATGCCCAAGATATCAAATAATTATTTTCACATTACTATTAGCCCTAGTATTTGCATTTTGTGGATAATTTTAGTGTAGTTTGTTCTTGAATGCTCTACCTTCATTTATCTTGGATTGAGATAGTTTTGATCTCTTACTATTTATTTACTATTATGTATTGATTTAAGCACTTTTGTTTATCTTGAATTTAATTCAAGTAATTGTATGAGATATCTCCTTTTTCCTGAAAACACAAGTTTGCACATTCTACTTTAATACAATACCCTATACTTATATATATACATAGTAGGATGTCTCTTGGTCATCTACATATTCTCTTTGTGCTTCACATTCTATTAAAATCTTGGTGAGAATATGTATTTTCCTTCTTTTAATTTTAACTTATAGTTCCAATTTTATCTTATTCTAGTTTTTGTCTTACTCTTGTATTATTTCAATTTTTTTCTTATTCTTGTCTTGTTATTTTTTTGTCTCACTTAGTATTAGAATTTTCAATAATTTTGAAAAATATTATTTTTCAATAATATTGAACATTTATTTCCAACCAAGTTTTTTTATCTTAAAAAAATCGTAGTATATTTTATCATAATAGTTTTGATAATCCTTTAGTCTTAAAAGCAATTTTGTTCCCATGATAACTATGCAAGGGAAAAAAACTATTAGTAACAATTATTATTTAATAATTAAATATAACAAAAAGTCTAAAAAAATATTTTAATTTATTTTCATAGCCCAAATTTATTTATAACAATTTAATTTTCATATATGATGGAATTGTGATGACACATGGCCATGGTGATGTGGCAATTGATGATTTTATCATTTGATTCAAATGCAATTAAAAACTAATATGATTTGCATTACTAGTAAATTGTATTCGTGCCAAGTGGCAATCAGGTGTATTACTATCATTTATTAAAATTTTTAAAATATTATACTATTTTTTATCAACCTTAGTATGCGAGTTGTTACAAATTTTTATATCAAGCATTCACAATAAGTTCTTTGTATTGGAATTTACACCTGTTTCCATAAATGAATAGAAGCAATCCATCTAATCAGATTTTATACAAAAATAATAAAATATGGACAAAAGAGTGAGAGATATAGTGGGCACCCATAGGTGCCATAAATAATCACTATATTATAGTAGATAAGAATCACAATATTTCAATAAACAAATGATGAAGTGGTGTGGGTATTTATACTTATCCCAAAATCCCCAAGTACATAAATTAACTTAACCTTAAGACAAAATAACAATAACACTTTAAGATTAATTACAAGTTTATAAGGTGGGCTTAACCAAACAAGGTTAACCATGGCCCATAGGGCTTACATAATAAATTATTATAAGAAAATCAATATATTGTACAATGAATGCCTTTAGGCTTATCCGAGATTACATTATACAATGTTGGCCTTGATTTGGATTACACTCTCAACACACCCTCATAATCTTATATGAAGGTCCAAGAAGAGAAGAAATAATTAACAATAATATCTTCCCTCTATAATGGATGCTCTGGTGGGCCTTCTAACTTGAAAAAGACTCATTTGAATCTTCCTCATCATTTAGAAATATATTGATGCTTAAATGCCTCTACACAAGAATCTCCTTACACTAGGCTATAGTCAGTACTACCACTATTAGATACTCCCACAAACACCAAATAATATTTCCACTAATACTCAATATGGAGAAGAGAAATCAAGAGTAATCCCTTTGAAGAATATGCAACTCAATATTTCATAGTCACATAAGGAAAAAATCAAAAGGATATGTTTCCCTTTTATAACATACATCACCTTGTTTAGAACTTCAAATTTCCCTTTGACCACTAATTTCTATTACCAAAAGAGGCTTTGAATGAACTTATTTATGAAAAGAGCTACTAAAAATCCCAAGAGCACCTAGACAAAGAATATAAAAAAAAAGATATCATGAAAGATTCGATCTTCATGAATAAGCTAAATCTATAGCCCAACGAAGAAAGAGTGATTGACTAAAGCATATTCTAAATCCTTTTCTTATATATCTTCAAAAAACTTTAAAGTTGTTGCAACTATCACAAATCCAAATGTATCTTCTATAAATATAGGAAAAATATTTCGATTGCATAACATATTGTAAAATTGCCCTTTTGAATAAGGGCAACAAGCTTTGAAGACAATCACACAATGAGATGACCCTCCACTTTTAGTATATCCTTGAACAAATACCATCAATGTAAAGAGTTAAAAAAATCACACGTTTTAAAAAAAGGTTTAAAACACTTATATATGCAAAAGTTATGGCCTTTGGAAGTTTTATCTCTAAAATAGCCCTACAATTATGTTTTTGAAAAACATAAATTTTTTAAAATTACTTCTAATTATTTCCAAGAAAAACATAACCTAGAGTAGGTATACATTTTCCAAAATAAATAAGAATAATTAGAGAAAGAAAAAATTGTATCTTTCCTTTAACTCTTTTGCCAATGGTGCTTATCAAATTTTTAGAAGTAATTCATCCTAAAAGTTGAAAGTAATATTGAAGGCTCTAAATAAGCTTTCTACATGACCAAGTGATAAAGCTATACCTATGCTGATACCATGTTAGAATTCATACCTATTTCCAAAAACAAATAAAAACAATCCATCCACTACAAAGAGAGAGAGTTATAATGGGCACCCATAGGCAACATAAATAATCATTATATTATAGTAGATAAGAATCACAACACTTCAATAATTAAATGGAGTGGTGATGGGTATTTATGCCACTACCAAAAATCCTAGGTACATAAATGAAATTAACCTTAAGCCGACATAGCAAGAAAGGAATGAAGATTACTTACAAGTTTATAAGGTGGGTTTAACCATAATAAGGTTAACCACAACCCATAGGGCTTCTATAATAAAATATTATAATAAATTTAATACATTGTAAAATGAATTCCCTTGGGACTATCCAAGATTACATCATATAATATTGGCCTTGCAAATATCCCCCTCATCCTTCACTTAGATCCTATAACCTTTAAGGTGCTTAAACTACATGAAATTCTTCATCATCTAATTATATAGGGAGAGGAAAAATAAGTTTAATAAAATAATCAAACATGTCCACATAACAATGTAAACCATCTACTTGATATAGTTCATCCTCACAATTGTATTTGTTTTCAAGGATGTTAATTATCTAGGGGAGGGTCCTCTAGATCTAAATGTCATGGCAATGCATGTAGATGTGACACAATTAAGGAAGGAGGTATATTTGGAGGAACTAGACCTATATGGATGGGAAGAAGAGCATCTAAGAGATTTAGAGGAGAGATGTTTATGTCATTTTGACATCTTTTCAATATCCCTTGATAGATATTTTTATTTGTACATGTCAAAATATTCCTATTATGCATTGAACAAAAGTGAGTTTTTGTCAAAACATTTTTTAATATTTTATTTATTCTATTTTTTGGAGGACTCATATTTTATATACATGAGAATAATAAAAATAAAATTTGAGACCAATTTACTTTTTTAAAACCAATTTTAATTGAAAATAGAAATTAATCCACTAGATTTTTGCAAAACTAACTAAAATCCTAGGGTTTTGAATCAAGTTTGCAAATAACAAATAACAATCTAGGTTAATATTAGAATTAATTTTCTAAATTTTTATAAGATCAACTAAAAATCTAAGGTTTGAATTTATTTTATAGATTCCCTACAAGGATTTATTTAAAATTTGAAATTAGATTTATAGTTTTTTGTGAAATTAACTCAAACCTTGGGGGTCCTAAGTTGATTGTAAATAAACAAGGCAAGATACAAGCAAAAATTATACATAAAGTATACAAAAAATTATGTTATGTTGAAAAAAATAAGAAATCTTCCCCTAATTTTCTCCTCGGTCTTTTGTTGGTTTCACTTTGATATTTCCTTGATAAATATTTAATATTTGGTCAATGAAGTTAATTGATACCCTCTCTTTAATTTGTTTAGTGCTGGTAGACAACCTTTATTCTCTTTGCTTTCTATAGGTAAAATTAAAAGTTGGAAATTGATGACTATGTACCATATTTTTATTTTAACTTCAAAATGGTGCTAGGATGACACTATGGAGCACCAAGCTAATATCCATTTAAAAAAATATAACATCACCTTTAGGGAAAAAATATAAATGAGGGGGAATACTAAAGGTATCGAGTCTACAATATAAATTATAAATATTCAAGTTTATGAATATTTGGATATTATAATTAAAAATATAAGTTATATATTATATGTTTAAAATGTTAAAAGGTAGGATTATAACATCTAAATTATAGATATCTAAATGCATAACATAGATGATAGAATTTAACAACCAAGTTATATGTTACAATATAATATCTACCTTATATGTTATTATGTGTATAAGATGACGTGTTACAAAGGGAAAGTAGGTATGTCTAAAAGGGGTGATGGGATCAAGTTTAGTAAGGTAGGTTCTAGATTAAAAAATAAAAAATAGAAGAACGTGTGGTAGAATCAAGTTAGTTTTGAGATTTAAGGTTTTAGGGATCGAGTCTAGGTGTTAGGTTATGAGAGCCTTTAAAAAACAAAAACAAATCCTTATATAAAGAGAAGCTTATATAGCTGCAAGCTTACTGTAGTGGTAAGGTATTTGGCCTCTCTTTGAGAGGTCCAAGGTTCAAAACCTACTTAGTAGGAGGGGACCGAGACCCCTCATAAAAACCTGTGTAAAATCATTGAAAAAAAGAGAAGCTTGTGATACAAAATTCCTACCAAATTCCCATAGGTAATAAATAGATTTGATCTAACCACTATTTATCTAAGCCAATATCTCTCTTGATCTAGACTATCCTATTCTTAGTGAAATAAGTAACATATATAATATGCATTTTTACTAACACTAATAACACTAATTAAATTAAAAGACTATAAAACTAGTGATGTGTATCACCCCTGACATGTAGCAACATTGATGTATAGCATCAATGATGTGTGGTACAAGTTATGTGTAGCACCAGTGACATGTAGCCCCATTATAATGTAGCACCAAAAAAATAGATCCAATCATATGTAGCACCAACATATATCACATTTTTTCTTGTTAATATTATACTATTTTGTAGCTCATGTGAATACCACTACTCTACGAGTAACTACTTTTTTAGCAATGTCAAAATATCTTATTTTGGTCTTTCCATGATCCATTTGAACTCCTTCATTGGCAAGTTGTTAGCCTTTTTGTTAAAGTTTTTCTATATGTATGTTAGGACCCTATTCCTAACATAATAATCATAATAATTATTAATTATACTTTATTATATTTCAAGGACCAACACATCCTTTCATCTCATAACCATTGGTAGATCTAAATAGGGCATTCATAGGATATATTTAAGACATCCATGATTATTTGAATATACTATATACCTTGTTTGGGTTTCCCTTACATGAAACAATGATTCTTTTACCAAAAGGTGATTCTTCATTTCAATTCTACATTTTAATTCTGAACTTACTGCTTAACATTCGAGGTACATAATTTTTGGCATCAGAGCAAAACTTGAGGGAAGAATGTTTTTTTTATTTTTATTTTTTTTGACTACAACAACTCGAGTATGATCTTCAACACTGCTACCCGAACAACCTGAAACAAAAATCTCACCACCGTATACCATCATCACCATATCCTGACCATTCGTACTGGTTCTCACCATTGTACATAGTTTCATATTAATTTTTTTCCCTTGTCTCTCTAATGATAAGAGGAAATAAATGACACAAAATAGAAAAAAAAATTGGCAAAAAGGAAGACAAAATGTTCTCAAAATTAGACCTTAAGTTTTATAGGAGGTTAGCACAAATATTTAGCCACTCTCAGATCAAAAAAATCTAATTTCCACACAAAAACAACAGTCAAATTGTTGCAACGAGAGAACTATGCATTTTTCAAAAAAATTAAGAGAAATCTAGAAAGATTTTATAATAAAAATAATTATAATATAAATTTTTTTGGCATAATTTTTTTTTTGTGATGACCATACTCTGATGTTGATGAGTGCAGGTTTAAACAGTTAAACACATTATCCCATATTTGTGATAAGGGAGGGAAAAACTTGATTTAAAAAGTATCGTAGGCATATAAGAGCTTGTGACTTTGGTCATGCTTTGCTTCCCTCCTCATGTGATTGAAGCCTTGTATTCCCCACCACTGTATCATATTTCCCTCCTGTTTGGTCTTTCGCTCGGGCCCTTACATGCCTTTGACATGCTACGCAACTCCCCTACCTTTCTACTTGTGCTTTCGCTCGTATTCTCCCTCGTTGCTCCTCTATCGTGCCTAATCCTACATTCCTCCCTTGATGCTCCTCCATCGCCCACCTAGCCCTATGCTCCTCCCTCACCCCTCCACTAATTGAACAATGTTGTTGCCTCTGCTCCACCAATTATCCATCTTCCCACTTATAGAACCTACAATTTTGTGGTTTGTGCCATATCTGCCTTACCACCTTCAGTCTGTCGTCGACTACCAACAAAAAATTGGGTATACAAAAGTTGCTATATAAAGTTGAAACAATTTTTTCTGCTAAGAACAACTATTAACAAATTGTTTTTGTATTTTTTTGCAAAAAAGTTGGTAAACAACTTTTAAAATTTTGCACATTATTGTTGAGAATTGCAAAATTTTGCAAAACAACTCAAAGAGTCATAAACCAATTGAAAACCCACCATGAAATATGGGAGAAGATCACAAGATATGGTGAAAGATATTGCTAAATAAGTCTTGAAGAAAATTTCAAAAGAAATGAAAGAGATGTTGCAAGGAATGATGATTTGGAAAGATAATTTAGAGGATAAGATAGCTACAAAAATAGCAAAATTAACTATGAGCATCAACACCTCCAATACAAAATTATCAACCAAATTGGATGCTACAAATCACTCTATGGACTTGGTACAACAAAACTTGACATTAATGCACAACGGACAACAAAACACAATACCAGCACAACAAACATTACTAGGGGGGCCACATACGTCAATCCTCCCACATACCACAAAATTGGATTTCCCAAAATTTGATGGAGGTGACCCCACAAATTGGATATATAGGGCAGACCAATATTTCTCTTTATATCAAATTTCAAAGATCCAAAAATTTCGTATTGCATCATTTCACTTAGAAAAAATCACTACACAATGGTACCAATGGTATGAAAAACAAAAGGTACTCCCACATGGACCAAATTTACAAAGAACCTAATGTTGTGATTTGGCCCAACCAAATTTGAATATTTCATAGGAGCTCTCACCAAAATTTGCCAAACATCAACCGTAAGAGAATACCAAGCACAATTTGAGAAGTTGGCAAACCTTACATCAGGACTTGATGCATCATTCTTTCAAAGTTGCTTCATTAGTGGCCTAAAAGAAGAAATTTGACTAGAAGTACAAATACTCAATCCTATCGATATGATGCATGCAGTGGCATTAGCACAAATGATAGAAGAGAAGATCAATAACCAACAATGAATAGGAAGAGTCTCAATAGGGAAACCACCAAACACCTACACTAGCCAAAAAATGAATAAAGTCATGCCGATTAAATGAATTAGCCAAGAGGAAATGAAAGAAAGGCGAGAGAAGGGCCTCTGTTTCCATTGTGATGAAAAATTCACCCCTAATCACAAATGTATTTCACCAAAATTATATATTTTGGACACAATTGAAGATTGCACTCCCAAAGAAGAGGATGACATCGAAGTCGAAGTAATAACGGATATTCCAAAAGAAAATAAAGAGGATAAAACAAAAATTTCCTTTAACACTCTCGCAGGATGTTTGGCTCCACAAACTATGAAGGTTAAGGGGTACTTTAAGAAACAAAACCCCATTGTGCTCTTAGACTCTAGAAACACTCATAATTTTATAGATCCCAGGTTGGCCAAACAAGCTAATTGTTTTATATATCCTTGTAATAACTTCAAAGTCATGATTGGCAATGGTGAAAAAATTGCATGCAAAGGGAAATGCCAAAATATCAAGCTCACTATGGGAGATTATAACATGAAAGGGGATATGTATGTACTACCATTAGGAGGATGTGACATCATTTTAGGAGTACAATGGCTATGAATGCTTGACAAAATTCAATGGGACTTTGAAGAATTATGGATGCAATTCACACAAAAAGACCAAACTTACACAATTAAAGGGTTAAAAATAGGCCCTTCACAAATCGTAAGTTCCCATAGAATGGAAAAAATTATTTGCAAAGGAGGAAAAGGTATGGTTGCCCAACTATTTTCCTTGCAAACCACTAACGAAGAACAACCAGAGGCACCTGAATTACAAGAACTCCTAGAAAGACATGATAAAATATTCAATAAACTAGAAGGATTGCCTCCACAACGGAGCCATGATCATGCCATTCAATTACTTTAGGGGCACCAACCTCCTAATATTAGACCTTATCGATACCCATATTTACAAAAGACAAAAATAGAAAAATTAGTACAAGACCTACTCAGGGCAGGGGTCATTAGACCTAGTGTAAGTCCTTACTCTTCTTCGGTCATACTAGTAAGAAAGAAGGATGGATCATGGCACTTATGTGTTGAATTTTATGCCCTCAACAAAATAACTATCAAAGATAAATTTCCTATTCTTATCATCGATGAATTACTAGATGAACTTCATGGGGCTGCATATTTTTCCAAACTTGATTTACGATCAGGCTACCACCAAATTTGAGTTAAAGAAAGTGATATACCCAAAATGACCTTTCGTACTCATGAAGGACATTATGAATTTTTGGTGATGCCATTTGGTCTTACCAACGCCCCTTCCACATTTCAAAGTCTTATGAACAAGGTATTTCACCCTTTCCTTCGAAAGTTTATTTTAGTTTTCTTTGATGATATTTTGATTTATAGTAAAACATGGGAAGATCACTTAACCCATATAGAGCAAGCACTCAAGACCTTGAAGGACAATCAATTATATGCCAAGAGATCAAAATGCTCCTTTGGAAAGCAAGAAATTGAATACCTTGGACATATTATCTCCAAGGAAGGAGTTAAAGTAGACCCTCATAAGATTGAAGATGTGGAAAATTGGCCTATTCCAAAAATATTGAAAGGGTTGCATGGGTTCTTAGGACTAATCAGCTATTATCGCAAGTTTTTCAAGGACTATGGCAAAATCGTGGCTCCCTTAACAACACTACTTAAGAAGAATGCTTTTTTATGGTCTCCAAAAGCTAATGAAGCCTTCATTACCTAAAAATGCCATGTGTACCACCCCTATCTTAGCCATGCCATATTTTTCCAAACCATTTATTATTGAGAGTGATGCTTCAGGATTGGGAATGGGAGCCGTACTCATGCAAAATGAAAAACCTTTAGCCTTCACTAGCAAAGCATTCTCAAAAAAGAATTTAGTACATTCCACATATGAAAAAGAAATGTTAGCCATTGTTCATACTATCCAACATTGGAGGCTCTATCTTATTGGTAAACATTTCATTATCCACATCGACCACCATAGTCTGAAGTACTTATTGGAGCAACATATAACCACACCAGAACAACAAAAATGGGTTACAAAACTACTAGGTTATGATTATGAAATCACATATAAAAAGAGAAAAGATAACATGGTTGCAGATGCACTTTCCAGAAAGTTTGAAGAAATTCCCCAATTACATGCTTTTTCCTGCCCTATTCCTAAATGGATAGACCAAGTCAATGAAGAGTGGTTTAAGGACCCTACCACACATACCATAATTCAATAAATTCAACAAAATCCAATGAGCAAATCCTCACTATTCTTGGAGAGATAACATACTACGTTATAAAGAATATCTTATCCTTTCTCCTACATCTGCCTATCACACAAATCTTCTTCATGACCTACACGCTACACCCACTACAGGACACTCGGGATTCCTAAAAACTTATAAAAGAGTGACTAGGTCTTTCTATTGGGTAGGAATGAAAAATGATATCAAGAAGTTCGTAAATGAATGTGAGACATGCCAAAGAAATAAGGGCAAAACAATGGCTACATCGGGGCTTCTTCAACCTCTTCCCATTCCAACAAAAACATGGGCTGATATTTCCATGGATTTTATTGAAGGACTTCCAAAATCTGTAGGAAAAACAACCATTCTAGTGGTGGTGGATCGTTTATCTAAATATGCCCATTTTTACCCTGTGGCCCACCCTTATACCGCTAGTACCATCACTCAAATTTTTCTTGATAATATATTTAAATTACATGGCATGCCTTCCACTATAGTTAGCGATCGTGACCCCACTTTCACTAGTAAATTCTGGTAGGGATTATTTAAACTCCAAGGCACTCAACTTCATATGAGCTCTGCTTACCATCCCCAAATCGATGGTCAAACCGAAGTTGTCAATAAATGTTTGGAAACCTACCTTCGTTGTTTTGTTTCTACTCAGCCCCTTAATTGGATAAAATGGTTGTCGTTAGAAAAATGGTGGTATAACACCTCATATCATACGACCATTAAGATGACTCCATATGAAGCCTTATATGGCCAAACACCACCATCCCTCACTTCTTATATTCCAGGAAGTACAAAAGTACCAACAATGGAAATGGAACTTTCCACTAGAGATGACATTCTTTGCATTCTCAAAGAAAACTTACACATCGCACAAAATTGCATGAAGCAACAAGCCGACCAACATTGCATAGAGCGTATTTTTCAAGAAGGAGATATGGCATTTCTTCATCTTCAACCATATCACCAAATGTCTCTCAAACTCAAAGGTTCTCAAAATTTTACACCCAAATTTTATGGACCTTATAAGGTTATCCAACGTATTGGGCCAGTTGCTTATAAGCTAGAGTTACCCAAGAATTCTAAAATACATCCGGTATTTCATGTCTCCTGCCTCAAACCAGTCATTGGTGCACACATCACTACACAAACTCAACTCCTTGAGTTCACAGAGGATGGAGCACTCATGGTGGAACCTGAAGCAATATTAGACCGTCGCTCTCGCCACCTTTGCAATCGCAACATCACAAAAGTTTTGATTCAATGGAAGGGTCTACCTTCGAAAGATGCCACATGGGAGACACTCCAACATATCCAGCAATAATTTCCTAATTTCTAGCTTTGAGGACAAAGCTCCTTTTAAGGAGGGTGGCATGTTAGGACCCTAATCCTAACATAATAATCATAATAATTATTAATTATACTTTATTATATTTCAAGGACCAACACATCCTTTCATCTCATAACCATTGGTAGATCTAAATAGGGTGTTCATAGGATATCTTTAAGACATCCATTATTATTTGAATATACTATATATCTTGTTTGGGTTTCCCTTACATGAAACAATGATTCTTTTATCAAAAGGTGATTCTTCATTTCAATTCTATATTTTAATTATGAAATTACTGCTTAACATTCAAGGTACATAACAATGTATAAAATTTATGGATTTGAAATGGCTGCATATTTCTTGATTCTCTTATAGAATCACATATAACATTATATTTGATATTTCCACATTTCTACTCATTGCTTTAATGACCAATTTTGAAACTCCATATACTATAATTTCTAATCAATCTTTTTACCTAGCAATTTTCAATCCTTTATTCAAAACTGAAAACTCTACAAAATTGTTTGAATTCACTCCTAATTCTTTGACTAATTCTATCGATACTCTCTTAGAGTCATTCACTATTATATCTCCTTCTCCTATTGCTCCTAGATTATTTTTTTATGCCCCATAAAAACATAGATGCTATGCTCTAGTACTAAGGCTTGGGCACTCATATTTATTACTTGCTTGGTTTAAAATGATATTTCTAGAAGTTGAACTATTCTTTTATCAACTTTCACTAGTGAGTCTTCATTCTCAATCCCAATTTTATTGGTTCCACTTAAGAGTTGAGTATTTATACATTACACAAATATTCCCCAAAAGGTTGCATATTTTTATCTCAAAATATTACTATATTTCTATATTTTCATATTTTTAATAATACAATTAATGGTAGTACTTCCCAAATTAACTTTATTGCTGATTTTTCATCTTTGCAAAAAGGATTAGTGCCACATTTGGTTAAAAATTTGTCACACCTTAATTTTGGAATGGATGATAAATATGAAGCCCAATTCCTGCTACATGAATTTACAAACTTGGTTTAAGACTTTACATTCAATGAACAAGTGTTCATTATTCTCTTCCTACTTATTACATAACATACATACTGATGACCCATGTATACCCCTTCTACTTAGATTTTTAGCAATAAGAATTGTTTTGTGAGTTAAGATATATATAAAAGGATGAATTTTTGAAATGGTGTTACGCTCTATAATTTTATATAGCACCTACTATTTGTAATTAAATAACCATATCTATCAACCAATATCCATTTCTATCCTTGTTTGACATGATAATTTCTTGTTTTAGTTATTGGTCCTCATATCATTTGGTTTGGTTTATCTTTAAGTCTACCATTTCTTTCTCTTAACAACTTGGATTTTTTTTTATATCCATTCTTCAAGTCTATTGATTTAATCTCCCATTCCACCCAATCTTTGATTCTATATTCTGGCTATTCACTTTGAGAATTGTTAGTTAAAAAAAAACTTGTTTTCATACCTTTTGCTTTTGAAGCAAACTCTTAGTTGGATAATTTATAGATATACTCATATTGGTGGTAAGTCATTGACTACATCTATCTATATGTATGTTTTTTTCCCATCCTCAATGCTCCATGAACAACCTTTTCTAAAAAAGGATAGCATTGTATACAAATTTGACTATGTATCCTTGATTTGAAGTTACATTCATTGTTAGAATATGTTCTAGTGGCTTGCCTCCAAGATAACTCTTCACCATGATCTTGCTCCATAGTGAGTTGATTTCCTTGATTAATCTCCATATTAGTTTAGTAGTTCCACACTTCTATGGCAATAATAACATATGCTTTATTTCTAATCCCTCCATTTTTGGGTAAGCATACAATATCCCATTTAACCAAATGGATCTTCTTTATGTCTTGTTCTCTACCACCTTTTCATAGAAATATTCTTACTATATTTTCAAAGTTCTTAATTTCCTATACTAGTGTATGAATAGATGACATTAAATATATTGGGATGGTAGATAAAACTGATTTGATTAGAATCACTCTCCTAGCTAGATTCAACCATCTATGGGACCACATATTTAAACTATGTATTAATTTTTTGAGGATATTTTCCTATTGCTTTTTGGCATGCTTGTGTGGGCCAATTGGCACCCTTATATGCACACATAATTCTTTGGATTCACCTAGTTTAAAGCCAAAAAATATGACAAGTTTTCTTCTGAAAGCTACTACGTAATTATATGCATAAAGGATAAAATTACCACAATTAATAACAACTCTTGTTGCTATATAGATTTTTTCTAATATCTCTTTGATGTTCTTGGATTCCTTAATAGATGTTCATCCCATTAACATAGTCATCTATAAATTGTAGGTGGGTGGTGTTTACTACATTTAAAGTAATTGATGCTCCTTCAATCTATCCTTGCATTCTTGCTTGCTTGATAAGATAGCTCAATGCCTCAACCATGATGATATATAAAGCTGGTGATAACATGAAATCTTATCTTATACCTCTAGGAGAGTTTAAAAAACAATTGGTTCTCCATTGACTAAAATTGAGAATGTGCTAGAGTTGATGGAACCTTCCACTATTTTACCCACTACTCATAGAACCCTATTTTGTGGAAGACCATTAAGAGATAATCCTATTGAATATATTATAGGCTATGGTAAAGTCAAGTTTGATCATCATTGTTCTTCTCTAAATTAACTATAGAGTGAATGACTTATTATGCACTAATGACTTAATCTAAAATTTATCTTCCTTTAACCGCTCCCCCATGCTCTTTTGATATGATCATAGACAACCAATTTTGTAATATACTAGCCATTATTTTTTAAATTAATTTTTAGGAAAATTTGCATAGAGAAATGGGTTTGAATCCATAAAATTTACTTACCTTCTCCTCTTTTAGGATAAGTGCCAAGAATGTCAAATTTATTAACTTAATTTTTTTTCATATTGTTCTTTCTTCTTCCACCATTGCTAGTATATCCTTATCTATAATTTCCCTATGCTCTAAAAAATATTCCTAAAATCCATTTGGACCTAAATCTTTGTATAGCTCAATTTAATACATTATCTCTCTCAATTATTACATGTCGACTTCCATAATTAGATGATTATTCATTATTTTTGTGACTACTTTTGGTATTAATTCAACCACTTCTCTCTGGATTTCTTCTTTGTCAATGTTATTATATGATAATGTGGTTTGAAAATAATTTCTTGCAATATTTTATATTTCATTATCCTCTACCATATACTTCCCATTATCTTGTTTGATACATAACATATGGTTCTTCATTCTATAAGCAATTAAGGCTTTATGGAAAAACTTAGAATTTACCTCCCATTTATATGCCCATATCACTTTTGATTTTAAACTTATTAGATCACTCAGCTCCTTCTTTATCTTTTGCATTTGTGCAATTAACTTATCCTTCTTTATCCTTTCAATTTAGTTTTAGCTTTAGCTTTCATTATGCTTCTCTTCCATCCTTTAATTTTATTCTTGTTATGTTTCATTTTGATACAAAATATAAACATTATTGTTCCTTCAACTTCAATCTCATTCCACCAAAATTTTCATAATACTCCTCATGTTCCATCAATTGAGGATTAAATTTGAACAACACATTTTTTGGAGGTTAAAATTCTTATATCTTTAACAATATTCTGATCTTGCTCTAGACAATATAAAAGACTCCACTTTCTACATTTATTCCCAAGATGGTTTCATCTACTAAAAAATTATCTAATATTTCTCAAATTAAGGTTGCTTCTCTTCTATTTGACCATGTAATAATACCATATTTTGGAATGATATCTACCAAGTTTCTCTCTTCCATCATATTTGATACCATTCTTATATTCTAGTTTAGACTGATAATTTTTTTTTTCATTCTTGATATCTACCAAGTCTCCTATTATAATTTTTTACATTATTTATAATATTATTACATTACTTGATGTGATGTAATTATTTGAGGATGATTTATGATGCCACCTCATTTAAGGTTGGATAGCCACATCTCCTATGATAAGAATGAGAGAAGTTGAAAAAACAAGAGTTGAAGGTGAAACACCAAGGGTATCTTAAATCAAAGAGATGCTATATCATATTAAATATGGATTACGTACACAAATGATAGTTGGAGGATATATAGAGTGAAGTGTGATAAATACTGGTGTACTATAATAAAATATTTGAAGAAATAAAATATAATTTTGTGATAAATATTGTTTGTATCCCTTGAAATTATTGTATGATTTTCTCTTATATAAACATGTGGTATTAGACTAGGTTAGGTTTGTGTAAGGAGCTTGTATAGGGATAATCGCCACCATATGATGACATGCACTTGAGAAATTAACTTTTGTAAATTATGAGGAAGTATCCTAAATGCCTTCGATAGAGTTGTCTAAAATGATGGAACTGGTTTATTTGAGTTCTTGTTAGAGTACCAAAATTCGAAATCACATCAAACTTATAGATATACCATCCAAATACTTCATATTTGTACAAGAGTCTACTTCGATAATTTATTTTTTCCCTATGTAGATATATTTTCTTTCTCTACCTATAGTTCTCACTTCTTACGTTTAAGTCTTTGCTTCAAAGTTGGCCTAAAAAAATTGTTTTCAATCATAAATTTCATCTGCATAAAGACTCATACATCCCTTCAGTTCATACTCTGCATTAGTGTGTTTATTATTTTTTCCTTGCACTTCAAAATTGTCATTCCATTAAAAAACCTATAAATTTCATAGAGTGCAAGCATTTTTATTTACCATCTCTCCTCCTTGAGCATAGACATTTCTTTACTTCAACGTATCTCCTCTCTGAGCATAGATGTTTATCTATTATCCATTCCTAAATTTAAATAATACCTTTATTTTCAAATATGCCACCTGCCACTCAAAATGACGTGGCTCCCATGTTGAGATAAATGTCTACTTTCTATTTTTAACGGTAGAATAGGTATATGATAATTGAAAGCAAACTTTATTTCTAAATATTTTTCAAGTAGAATGGGATATATTTGATCGAAATAAGCAAGTAATGTCAAAAATGTGGATATTTCAAGATAATATGCTTCAACTTGTAGGAGTCTTGAATATTCAATAGGTAGAATGAAATGGATGACAAAGTATGGCGTGTTCATCCATTAACTATAAGGCACCATACATTTAAAACAAACTATTTTCATTTCTAAGGTGCAAAATGCATATCTAGATAGTTCGTCTTCACATGAAAGTTTATTTTTTTTAAATAAGAGGTCATAGATTCAATATTCATGGTAGACTATTTTCGTATGAAAAAAAGTTGAAAACAAGTGAAAAAGAAGGTTATTTTTAAAATTCTTGTAGGTCTTAAAATTTTGAAAATTTGTAGACTATAGAGAATGTTTTTCAAAATAAAAAAAGGGAGTGCAATTAGGGAGTTAAAAGGTGTATTTTTTAGTGGGTTTTTTTTTTGAAGGGAAGTTGACATTTAAATAAAAAGGGGTAAATAAATATTTTTGAAATTGGGGTCTTATAATTGATAGTGAGTATTTTTGCAAGGAGAGTAATTCTTTTTTGTAAAAAGGTGCATTTTCAGTAGTGACCAACACATTTTTTTAAACAATTTTTTTGTATAAAAAACAAACTTTTTACATAAAAATAAAATATATGTCCTTTGCATAACTGCAACATTTTGTATAAATGATGCCTTTGACTTGCATTTATAGGTAATGCTATCATGTTAAGTTATTGCATCTAACACCTAATATAACTTCCATAATGATGTTTGGGCATCGACCCTATAGATTTTTAGGGATGATTAAGGACATATTTTCATGATATTATTTTTCACTCCATCATTTACCCCATTCATTATTATCATTAGATGTAAATTTTGAAATTGAGAAAATCTAAGTATATAGGGAAGTTATGCCCATGTATGAGGATTTAGGTGTTATTGATATAATGAACCTTTTTTAGTACTGCCTTGGTACCACGTATCAATATATTTCATGTACCTTAAAGTCTCTCTCATTATGACCACATATATTGGGAGGACTAGCTTCTTCCATGTTTCAATGGGTATATCGAATGAGTAGGTATATTGAAAGGATTGATATATAGGACTGGTGGTATATATAAAAGGGGACCATTTTGGGAGATATAAGGAACCTTCACCATTGCTACATAAAAATCATAGAATCTCAATTAATAAAGGATCCAAACTTTGCACCATGGAAGACAAAAATGAGAACAAAACTAGTAGTTGAAAAACTCTGGGACTAGTGATGAAACTTGTCCTAAAGAGAATGCAACTAGGAAAAATTATGATGAAGGAGGTGTAAGGGCATTTATTCTCATCATATTTGAAATGGTTTATGAATTACAACCACATATAAGTGAAACTAAAAAATTAAAATAAGCATGGGATAAACTTTACACTATATTTGAAAGAATAAATAAAGCTACAATCATAACTACATATATTATGGGTCCAAGATAGTGAGAATGTTGAAAAATTCCTTCAAATAATTATAGAATTGAAATCAAGGTTGAACACCATGGGAGAAAAGGTGGAAGATAAGCTTCTAGTATTAATTGTACTTAGAGCTCTCATTGAATCACTTATAACATTGATGACATATCTTCAAGTATAAAATAAAAATGTGTCATTTGAAGAGTTGGTATTGTCATATTCAAAGGTTAAAAGGGTTCTTCTATCCCATATTCATCATAAAATTAGCCTCAATGGAGAAGGAGGTATTGTCATATTTATGAAAAAGGACATAATACAAGATTTTGTAAATATAATTCATTGGCTCAAAGGAATCAATTTTGAAGACCTCCTCAAGGGAATCAACAATATCAACAAGGGTAACAAGGACAAGGAAAATATCAACAAAGGCCATAGCAACAAGGGTATGTTACATAGGGTGAATTATAAATATATTGTAAAGAAGAATGTGAAACAACACATAAAGTCCTCATGGATAAGGGAGTGTCAAAACCAAAAAATAAAGGAGATAGTAAACAAGCCAAGAAACAAGGTGAAATTCAAAAGTGTGTGTCATCCAAAGATAATGAACATGGATAATTTTCAAAACTAAGGTCTTATTTACAAGCAATACTTATAAAATTTGGTAAATAATATTTTTAAATTGGTATGACAATCTTGGTTGATGTAGTGAGAAGAATGTATATGTCACTATTCACCCTTAACATTTTTGTGGTGCAATGCAGAAAGTAAATTAAAATAATTAAAAATTTGAAGGATAACCCTATGATGAAAGATTTTAGTTGTGACATACGTGATATTCAAAGGATAAATATCAGTTGTGATATAGGTGATTTGAGGTCCATGATGGTAGATGGTTGTTGTAATATATGTGATATTGTCTAAAGAGAAGATATAACTTCTAATTAAAGTGACTTGAATATTGTTGATGGTTGTGATGGCCATGAAAAATGCCATATTTTCAAAGTTGAAAGTGACAATGATTATTCAAATTGTGTTGAATGACATTGTGATGATGATGTGTGGTATTTGAATGTTGTTTGTGATAGCGACAAATATCACAATGGAAAAGAGAATTAGGTGTTTGAAAATTATTGATGATGTTGATAGCAATTAAAGTTGTGAAGAAATTAGGTGCTTTAAAAATCATACCAAAGAAATTAGTTTAACAATAGTAAGAAAATGTGATACAATGGTACAAGTTTGGGAAGATATATACAAGTGAAAATGCCCATAATATCAATAATAGGCCAAAGAATTCAAGCATTGCTTATGATGATCCAATAGGAAGTAGTTAGACTAAGTTTTTGAAAAGGGAAACCTTTTCAAAAGATCAAAATATAGGTCAAGAAAAAAGTAATGACACTAAATTTGTTTTTTTTTTTTGGTAAGTAAGAGAATATTATAATTAACACCGGGTTTTAACTGGTTAACCCAAAACCATTTTACAAAATAGGGTCCACTGACCAACTGGACAAAGGCCAAGCCCTAAAAGTTTAAACTGACAACAAAAAGGGCCAATACCTACTCTTCAATCAGAATACAACCAAACTAAACTATGGAAGCCTAATATTATGGCCATCAGAAAAGAAAGACGCAAAATAGAACTAACAAAGACAAAAACTAATCATGCAAGCACCATGCAGAGTAGCTTGTGCCCATATAAAATAATAGAATATGGTCAAAAAAAACATCCCATAGAATGGACAGCCAAGAGGCCAAGCAGTCTTCCTTGTAGTCCTCATCTAACTTCTTATCATCCTCCTTGCCATCATCTTTAGATTTTGCCTTTGACTCCTTGTTCCCCTGGAACTGCTGGCTATAAAATAGAAGATTTAGAGAATCACACAAATCAACAGCTGCACTGATGAGGCCGCATGCGACTCTTCAACTGGTTGATACTGTTGGAGGCTGATGAAATTTTCATCTTCTCCAAGACTATTATGGTGGGGTTTGGTACCTCATTGTCAGGGATCTCCAACACTTTGTTATTTCTTGCTAGGGCCTTTTTGCAACATCGAATCCAAACACACCTTGGGAAATACTTGAGGCCAAAGCGGATGTTTCCCATGCATGAATTTGTAGATAAAAAACCTATATCAGTGCCCCACCAGCTACAAAAAACACTAGTCACATGAACAAAAAAAACAAATATGACAAAAGCCATTATAAGGTTCAAAAAAATATTTTTAAAAATGCCCCCATTTTCTGTCATTGATCCACTTTGAGCCTTCCAATCTAGAATTTTTCATTATCTATCACCATTGAGACCGCATGAGGAAGATTTTCAGTCCACGTGATCAAATTTGCTGCTATAATGCCTTCATTTGCCAGCCTATCAGCTGCCATGTTTGCTTCCCGAAAGGTATGCAAAATTATGGCCTCAGGTCGATCATGAATTAGAGCCCTTGCTTCGTGGATGTAGTCATCAAATCTCCAAGGAGCTCTCTTAGTGTTCTTTAGAAGATTTATAATAATAAGAGAATCACCTTCCACCAACAGTTTCCTTGGATAATTCTCTACCACCTTGAGGCTCCTCCAAACTGCCCTCGCTTCAGCCACATTGTTAGTTTGAGCTCCAAGATGTTCAGCAAAAGCTACAAGCACCTCACCCTTGTGGTCTCTAAGTAAGCCACCAGCCCCAACTTCACCTAGGTTGCCCCTAGATGCCCCATCAAAATTTAACTTAATCCACCCTAGGGGGGGTGGGGTCCATGTGATCATGGTTCTAGGATAGACTTGAGGATGATTGAGGCCATCAGTGAGAGGTAAGTTTAATGACTGGCCTAATGAAGCTTCAAAAGGATTTGGAGGTCTAGATGCTGTAGGCACTAAATAAGCATTCTCATTAGCATGTACTAAAATTTTTGATAGGACAGAGGATGACTGAGAAACCTTATCCAAGAAGGCCCGACGATTCCTTTCCAACCATATCTGCCACAAGTAGTGATGAAGGTAGATCTTCCACATATACCTAAGATGCCTATTCAAAAAGGGAGAAGGCCACTGGACAAATAAGTCAAAAATGGACTGAGGATGGACCCAATAAATATGAAACACTTTTAACAGACCTAACAAGATTGAGACAGAAAAATTACAATACAAAAACAAATGATCAATAGAATCCCACTCAGACATATAGAGATAACACCTATTAACAACAATCACACCTCTTTTTATTAAGTTATCCATGGTGAGGATCTTATTTTGGATGGCCAGCCATGCAAAAAACCCAACCTTTGGAACAATGCTTTTGGGCCAAACTTCCAAGTGAGGGAAAGTATGTTCATCATTATCAATAAGCATCAGATAAGCAGTCTTGACAGAAAATTCCCCATTGTCTGAAGCTTCCCAGATAAGCTAGTCCTCAAGAATGCCATAAGGGAGTAAATACTGTCTTAATTCATTCTCCAGTATTATTGATGCCCCTGGTAGATCATTGTTCATTATTGGCTTCCATACACTTCTATTGTTTGACAAAGTAATAAAATCTACAACTTTGGTACCAAAAACTTCAATTTTCCAAGCTCTAAGGGTTGAAAGGATGGGGTCTGCAGAGAGAGGATAGTCCTTTAACCATTTGTGGTCCCAGAAATCAATGTTTCTTCCATTTCCCGGTTTCCAACATAGCCCTTTGCTTAGCAGGTTTTTAGTTTGAAGGATTGATTTCCAAAAAATTGATCCCCTGGGAGGAAAGGAATAGCTTAAGAATTCAGTTTCTTGCAAGTACTTTCTTCTGATTATAGTAATCCATTCTGCATTTACATTTGTCAAAAGACACCATGCTTGTTTGGCCAGGAGGGCCATGTTTAAATGTTGTATTCTCCTTAGCCCAATACCTCCAAACTCCCTTGGTTTGCAAACCCTATCCTAGGACACCAAGTGAAAGCGTTGCTTAGATTCAGAACCAGTCCATAGGAAAATCTTCTGGATCTATTCAATTTTAGTGTAGACACTTGTAGGAGCTTTAAAAACAGAGAGAAAGTAGACAGGGATGCTTTGAATGGAAAACCTGGTGAGAACTGCCTTGCCAGCTTGAGATAACAAATTCCCTTTCCATCCAGCCAGCTTCCTCTGAATTCTTTCAATTACATTAGTCCACATGGAATCAGTAGCTCTCTCTGTGAATAAAGGAAGGCCTAAGTATGTGGATGGAAGAGTAGACACTGAGCATCCAATAATCCTAGCAATCTTAATCTGCCTCTGAATGGGAGTGTTAAAGAAATAAATTTTACTCTTTGAAAAGTTTACCTTTTGCCACGCAGCATCCTCATATAGCTCTAGAATATGTTTTATGACCTTAGCCTCAAAAACTGATGCAAGAGTTAACAACAAAGTATCATCCACAAACTGTTCATGTGTAACTGCCTGTGTTTGTGATGATGCTTTAATTCCTGAAATAAGACCAATATTATAGGCAGCTTTGATTGTCCTCCCAAGGGCTTCAGCCACAATGATAAAAAACATGGGAGAGATAGGGTCACCTTGCCTTAGGCCCCTTTTACTTTGAAAGTATCCAGCAGGAGCACCATTAACAAGGACTGAAAACCAAGGTTTCATAAAACATCCTTCCAAAAGCTTGATCCATTCATGATGAAAACCAAATTTTTGAAGAATGGCAGAGACAAAACTCCAGTTTATGCGATCATAAGCCTTGTTCATATCTAGCTTGAGAGCAAAAGCAAGTTTTTTAGTCTGGACTACCGATTTGTGACAGGTAGCAATAGCACTAAATTTGTAAAGAAAATCATATGCAAAAGTTCCTAGGTTGGGTTGTTGCAGTCATTGTGGAAGAAGTGGATATGTGACAACTAGATGTTAGAACCTAAATTCTTGTGAAATTTGTGGAGGTAATAATCACTCCAAAATAAAGTGTTGGCACAAATAGAAAGTGACCAACAAAATGCATGTGTATTATGGATGAATGAATATGTTAGAATAGGATAAAACAAAATAAATGTTGAATTATTTCTACAAAAGAATATGGAGTTTGTTGAATGAGAAGAATATAAGTTTTCACATGGAAAAATATCAAGAAACTTGAAATAAATAATTTTTGTATAAAAATAATATGATCCAAGTAATTCTTAAAAGACCTATAGTGACTGGACATACAGTGAAACATCATGTGGATGATTCTAAATATGTGGAAGATTCCAAAGTTATATTTTAGTGGTAATTTCCTAAAGGTGATGACCTAATAGAAGATACAGAGGCTGGCCCAAAGGTAATGATGACCCATAGGTGACCTAGAGGCAATGATGACCTAGAGGTGATCCAAAGACAAAATACCTAAAGGTAATGATGACCTAGAGTGTTGGAAGTATTACATTATTTGACCTCCTTGTAAATATTAGTTTGATAGTTGATTTATATTTTATATAATGTATGTGTCAATATGAGATAAAGTGCAAGGTATCAAGAGAGAGAATGAAGAGTCATATTGATATGTGGCAAGATGAGAGTTTTGTCTCAATATGAGGAATATGAAAGGATGCATCTCCTAGATTTTAGAGGAGAAAAATAGTCAAAGTACTGAAAAGTCATGTAAAATTATATATTGGAGATAAAGCTCCATGCAATGTAATCAATATGAATAATTCTTGTAATATTTTGAAATTGTATATATTTGAGTTATATTTATGAGATATTGTTGTTATTCCAATATTGAGATTAATTTCTAGTGGTATATATGTGATTTATACTTGATCATGGATAAATATTTCTATGAGTTAATCTACCTAGAAAGCTAACAGTGGTATTAGAGCCATGAAGTTCCATGAAAAGTCACTTCATAGCAGCAAGCATGGAGATCAGAGTGCAATCATAGTTACAAAATCACAAGAAATTCAAAGTTACATACATTTTAGAAGGTATTCTAAAGTTAAATGCTTAATTAAATATTTTATTAAGTTTATGAAGGAGTTATAAGGTATGATAGAATAGTTAAAAGATTTAATTCATTTATGGAGTGATAAGTATTTAGTTTTTTGAGTTTTAATTTTTTATGTTAGAGATATGGAGTAATAAAGATGTCTACTTAGTTAAATTTTTTATTATTTGAAATATTAAAAGAGTTAGAAGATTTATTTTTGAAGTTTGGAGTGATAAGGAATTCAACTAGTTTGTTTAAAAGTTTTAAGTTTTTTTATAGAAGTTTAAAGTTTTTTAATATTTGAAGGAGAAAGAGCTTATTAAAAAATATATAAAAGAAAAATAAAGGCAAGATCCATTATTTAAAAAAAATCCTTCAATAAGTTGCTTGGAAGCTATTGTGATATCTGGTTCAAAGAACCAGTAAGTTACGCAAACATAGCCAGTAAAAAATAAAAAATAAAAAAGGAAAAGCTACCTGTAGAATGAAGAACTCAAGTTGAGTAGAGAAGAAAAAAATTATATATATTAAAGAAAAGAGAATATTTATAGAAAATGATATTTGATAGAAAGTAAAAGAGAAGAAGTTTAAAGTATTTAATATAGATTCAGATCGAGAGTCTATGAATAAGGAATTATATTGCACAAAGCATACAAAGAAAAGAGTCATCTAGTAGCAAACAAAAGAAAAAAAGTAAAAGAAAATCTATTTGACCAGTAAAAAAAGTAGTTAATAATTTTTAAAACTCTACTACAATTTTAGTATCTTAGTCTTCTTCGATATTGCTGAGGTTTTAATGACAGTTGAAAGATCCTCTATATAAACACCCTGTCAAAAAACCCACCCTTATAATATTATTTACCTGATAAAAAAAAATAGAGATAAGTATTCAACTTGTGAATAGTACAAAGGATATAAAAGAAAATAAATATTTAGTATAAATCTTTGAAGGACATCGAAACAACGTTGAAAACTATTCATGCAACATAAAAAAAAGAGTAATCATATCATTCGACCATCTATTCAACTTGCACATACTTAGTAGAACATAGTAGATAAGTGAATGCCAAGCTAAAAGCATATATCTATGCTTGATTAACGTTAAAGCAAAAATGTTTGATTAAATCACTTGAAATAACAAGCTAGCAATGTGAGCAAGTATAACGAAAAGCAATCTTAAATTGGCTAGGGATTATGTGTAGCGAGTTGAGCATATGTGCTCTTAGGAAAAGATATTCAGAGCTCTAGGAAATATTATCTGAATCTTAAGTAAAGTAATTAAAGACTAAGGAGTGTTATCCATAGTCTAAGAGTAGCTATCTAAAAGCATCAAAGAATTAGGTAAAATCCATTGCACACAAGAATAGTAAAGAAATGCGTAACCCATACAAGAGAAGTGTTAAGAGCCAAAGTTTAACACAAGAAGTAAAAAGGTAGTGAAAACATAAGAAGCCAACACCCATGTGTAACTCAAGGAGTAAGTGAGAAGCTAGCACCCAAGTGTAACTCAGGGAGTGAGAATGTTCCAACACTCAAGTATAACAAAGGGAATGAGAATATTAGTGCTTTGGTGTAATGCAACAGTAAAAAAAAACAACACTTTAGTGTAACACAACAGTGAAAAATAACACTTTAGTGTAACACAATAGATAAAGAATAGTGCTCTCGTGTAATGCAAAGAAGGAATAAAGGTAGTAGCTTGTGCTCAAGTTGATAGACATTACAATAGTGAAGCAATAAAATGATCTCAGTGAAATAGCTCATTCATATCTCCATGCAAAACTTAGGGTTTGGTCTAAGCGCTAAATATGATTTTTTAAATTGAAGTGCAGTTCATGAGTGAAAGGCAAAATCCAAATTTAGAAGCATGAAGAGAGGTAATTTGAATTATTTTTTTAAGTTTATTTACTGGAGTTATAAAGTTAAATTTTTTTATTTTTTGAGTTTGGAGAGATAAGATAAAGTTAAAGATAGTTATATTTTGATTTTAGCATTAAAGTTATTTTTTTTAGTTTGAGTTAAAAGGTTTATTAAAGTTTCTTAAGTGGAGTGATTTATTTTTTTAAATATTGAATATTATTTAGAGTTTTAAAGTTTTTAAAATTTTTGAAAACTTTAAACTTTAATTTTTTTGAAATTTAATTGAAGTATTTGAAGTTTAGAAATTTTGAAAATCAAATTAGGGAGTTAAAAGGTTTTCAACATCAAAGGTTAATAAAAATTAAATTTATAAATTTTATATTAAAGTTATTATTTGAAATTGGGAGTCATAAGGTGTTCTACAATTAAATATGATTATTGCAACATGGCAATAAATGAAAAAAAAAAACAAAGAAAGATGGTTAGAAATATTTTACACGTTTTCTTTCAAGAAGCTACTAAAGACGAAAAATATGTGTCAATCGAAGTGATGCAATATTTACATTCTATTCTTGAAGAAGCAAAAAAGAATAATTTTTAATACTTCACAAATGCATGCAAAGTATTCTTAATGATGCTAATTATTATTATAAAAAATTCGTTACTGTAACGTTTATGGAAAACAATATACAAGGGAATAATCACTCTAAATATTTCCAAGATAAGAAAATAAGGAAAGGTTGAAGAATTAGGGAACAAAACAATGATAAAAATGTTTATTGTGATACAAATAATTTAAGGCCTATGACAACAAATGAATGTTGTGATACCATAGAATTAAAACCAATGATGACTGACGCATGTTGTGAAACTAGTGATCTTCATCAAAATACAAAAGAGAATTGTGATGCAAGGTGATACAAATAATTTGAACATGGCTCATGAAGACAAATGGTGTACGAATAATGATGCTTAAAGTTATCTTGATATTGAAAGAAATCAATATGATGATGGATTTGATTATTATGAAATGTATACTAAAGGTATTGTTTTAATATTATTAAGTAAAATGGGATCTAAAGGCACATTTTTGGGAAAACATGGACAAGGAATTAAAGAATCAATTGTACAAAAAATAAGACCAAAATGTGAAGGTCTTGGATATACAGGATAGACTAGAGTAATGAGCCAAGGACTAAATTTTTGATAGGAAATAGTGACATCAAATCTATGATATGGATTGATAAAATTAGTAATAATGAAGGACAAAAAAAAATTAATGAATCAAAAAAAGGAAAAAGTAATCCTATAAAAAGGAATAGATGTAATCATTATGGTAGATATGGACATAAGATAAAGAAATGTTGGAATATCCATTGTTGTGAAATTTGTGGACATAATAATTCACAAATATTTTATCTACAAAAAGAAAAGAAATATTACAAATTAAAAATAAATTGTGGATGGATAAACATGAATGAATAGGATAATATAAAAAAAATATTGTACGGTTTCTATAGAAAGAAACCAAGTATGATCAAATTTTGTTGAGAATTTTTTCATTCTTATCATAAAGAAATAAATGATTATGACCCAAGCATAGCTTGGAATATGGCCTATGGTGAAAGCACCTATAGTGATGATCCTATAAATATGATAGTCTTATGAATGTTCTAGTGGATGATCCAAATGAAATGATAATCTAGAGGTCACCCAGATACAGAGTCCCAAAGGTATTGACCTAGAGGTTATCACCCAATGGGAGTGACCTAGAGGCAGATCTAGAGGTAGTGACCCAAAGGGAATAACCCAAAGGTAGAGACCTAGAGATGACTTAAATACATTGATCTAGAGGTAGACACATAATTTATAAAGGAATACCTAGTGAAGGTTGCATATATCTAGCCATGCCAAAGTTAGAGTTGAAGAATGAAGAGAAAGAAGAATCAAAGAATGAAGGCAAAAAGCCTTCTTACCAAATAATGTAATACGGGGAGGTGTTGGAAGTATTACATTATTTGCCCCCTTGTAAATATTATTTTGGTAGTTGATTTATATTTTATATAATGTATGTTTCAATATGAGAGAAAGTGCAAGGTGTCAAGAGAGAGAATGAAGAGTCACATTGATATGTGGCAAGATGAGATTTTTGTCTCAATATGAGGAATATGAAAGGATGCATCTCCTAGATGTTAGAGAGGAATAGTCAAAATACTAAAAAGTCATGTAAAATTATATATTGGAGATAAAAATCCATACAATGTAATAAATATGAATCATTATTGTAATCTTTTGATATTGTATATATTTCAGTTATATTTATGAGATATTATTGTAATTCCAATATTTAGATTCATTGTTAGTGGTATATATGTGATTTATACTTTATCTTGGATAAAGTTTTTTATGATTTAATCTACCTGGAAATCTAACATAGAGATGACCTAGAGATAACCTAGAGGTAATAACTATCCTAAGGTAAATATCTAGAAGTATTGAACTAGATATAGACCTGATGACTGACGAAAGGGCTAGTAGAGCTAGAGCAAGAGCTAGAGTTGGATCTAGAGCCAGATCCAAAGCCAAAATATAGTTATAGTGTACCCTTGGAATAATGGGGGGTATTGATATTTATATTAAATAATGTAATAAGGGGTGTTAGAATTTATTACATTATTTATCATATTGTTGCATTACTTGCGGTGATGTAATTATTAAGGGATGATTGATAATGCCACCTCATGTAAGGTTGGATAGTCAAAACTCCTATGAGAAGAATGAAAGAAGTTGAAAAGATAAGAGTTGAAGATGAAATAACAAGGGTCTATTTTATCAAAGATACACCATAATATATTAAATATGGATGATGTATGTAAATACTAGTTGGCATACATGTAGAGCAAAGTGTTATGAATACTGATCTCTTGTGACAACACCATTCCACTTGAAATTATTATATGATTTCTTTTGATTCAAACACTATTATCCAATTTTTAAGGCTATTTGATGATCCATCTTGCCATGTTATTTTATAGCACTCTTTTTCCAAGAATTGATGCATTGGTCCATACACATATATTAGCTGATATATTTTCTTGGATCTCTGGCATTTCAATGTTATTCATATTCAATGTGCATATGTAACCACTTCTATGAACTTCCATTTCTTATATTCCATATTGTAGAAATACCTCATTCCTGGCCTTTTGATCCAATACATTCACTCTAGTATATATTAGTATTCCATATTCCTTCCATAGTTGTCCATTCATTTTAAGTTATTTTAGTTTCTTAAAAAAATTATATTAGGACTAGATTCATGAATTTATCCCTTAAAGGTTCTTTTTGTTGAGGTAGAACCCACACCTCTTATATTCTAAGATAATATATTTATTTTCTTAGGCTATGAAGTACAACCTTCTTAATTTTTCCTCCCTATCCACTTGGGTGATTTAATTCTACTATCTTGTCCTCTATACTAATTTCCTTTTGAGATCCCTTTTCAATGACTTTTTGTGAATATGTTTGTAGTGCCTCTGACCCTTTTGAGTCTTCATACTTTCTTCTTGCTACTTGTACCATAATTTACTTGTGATTCTATTTGACTTAGGGATAATGTGCCACCCTGCATTGTTACCTCATCTCCCACTTTTAACCTTATGTACCCTGTTCTTATTCTTGAATTTCTATTTTTTATCTTCTTTTTGAACTTCTTCAATCGGTTCAAAATCCTTACTATTCATTTCTAAATTATTTCCCCCACTGTAATATTTTCTTTGATTTTTCCTTCTCTAAGGCCTCAAATTGATTTTTCAATGATGTCTCTTTTATTATTGATATCCATTTTCCTTTAGTCTAATTTTTAGACAATACATTCATAAATCCTTTATTATCCTTCTCATTGCCTTGTTGTTTCGATACTTGTCTTGCTTTGATTGGTATATTATGGGCATAATATTAATATTCATTAGAGTGGGTACATTTAAAAAGTATTTGCTCATAATATAGCTCTTGCTTCCATACTTGACCCTATAGTTCAATTTCAATATGCTTTGGTACGCTTTCCATTATGTTCATATCCACACATATTTTGGTATATGCTAATAACTTACATCAATTTGTCATATCAATATTTAAAAAAACTACACTATAGAGTATCTTGTTTCTTTAAAATATTCTTTCGATCAAAACTAATATGAAAAAAAGGTATCTTAACCCATATTGGAATGGAGTTTGCAATTTCTTCTCTTTGATCAAAATTATAATTCCAATATTTCATAAATAGTCCATTTCTTGTCAGAATGAGGGACCTCTCTCAAAAATCATTTCCCTGTCTTTGGGATTGTTAAATTTTACTAGAAAAACCCCTCCTACATATACTATATCTTCTTTTTGTGTGGAAAACACCCCAATTGGGATGCCACTTTTAGGTAAGTCCCAAGGAGGTAAGGGTATATTTTCCATAAAAATTACCCAGGGCTTGAACTTGACATGCCCCCTTCAACACACTAAAATAACATACCTAAAACAACAAAAACACAAACAAACAAACACAAAATATACAACAAAAATAACAGAAAAAAATACAAAAACAACAAAAGACAACAAAAAACACAAAACAAACACAAAAACAACAAAAAATATAAAAACAACAAAAAATGTAAAAAACAACAAACAACAACAAAACACAAAACACACAAAAACCATAAAAACAACACACAAACACAACAACAAAAAAAACACAAAAACAAAAAAAAAACACAAAAAACAAAAATACAAAAACAAAAATAAAAACACAAAAGACAAAAACATAAAAACAAATATAAAAACACAAAAAAAACATAAAAAATATAAAAACATGTACTATCTCTAGTTCTTACGAATGGGAGCCAATTATTTTTAACCCAAGTTTCAATACCCTTGGGAGAGGACCATATGTTAAAGAACTAACACATTAGTCCACATTCAGTTTGCTTGTTATAATCCTCTATGAGGTTCTATTCATAAAACTTTACCTTTGAAATTTGTTGTTTCCTTTTTATAAATCCATCCTTGGAAAGAATATTTCTCTATTTTCGTATTTCTAGATTCAACCATTGCTTGTATTATTTTAGCAAGTATCCTTTTTAGATCAACCCCTAAATATGAATGTCCCTAGATAGCCATTTTTGGAAACCTATATTATTTATACTTTACCTATTTTTTCTTCTTCATTTCTAATCTTAGAGCTGTGTTGTCTATCCTTTGTTGCTTGTAGTCCCCCTCTGGCATATTTTAGTTATCACAATTAAAAATATGGTTTTCCTACCTATTCCCTAGTTCTATGATGTTCCTTTGGTACCTACCTTCCCTTCTTTCTCAAAAATCCATAAAGAAAATCCAACTCTACTTATGGGAGTTAGCAAATTTATAAAAACTAAACAATGGATATCAATTTATTATGAGGTATAGTGATTTTTTTTTGTATCTTGTATGTCTTGAAAAATCCACATGTTGCATGGAATTTGTGGATGGACACACAACTTTTCATAGTAGTGAACAAGGATAATTTAAGGAATTATAGATAATAATAGTTTATTACAATTTTAAAATATTTCGAGTAACATGATCAAGAACATAAATCTTTGTGATTTGGAGTGAATTACCCCTCACTCTATACTTTTAAAACTTTAGTCATATTAGTGAATGTTCTTTCTATTTACCTAAGCTTTGTCACTTTCCATGGCCCTTGATGGGAATTTCAAGTGAAGTAGTTAGATTTTTTATTTCTTTGTATGTTTCTCATGCTTATGTTGGTAGAGGTTACACATTTATTTTAGAGTAAGGATCATATTGATATGTTCTATACTAAATATATTGATTAGTCCTAAGAATTATTGAGTAAATAAGTATACAATTATAAATAATAGAATTAAAAAACAATTGGAAAACTAAGATCTACTTGCAAATATTTAATCATTCTCTTCAAAATATTGCTTGTGTCTAATTTTGTCTCCTAAATTTATCTAATTCTTACTTGCTCAAGATAAAAATAAATATTTAAGTGAATTATAGTAGGTTATATCATTATAAAAATGTTTTAACTTAGATGTTAAAAAGAAAGAGATATGATATAATTTAGAAGTAGGTTAGTTTTGGGGTCTAAGGTTGTAAAGGCTAGTGTTTAGGTTTTAGTTTTAGGAGTTAGGGTATGGGATTTAAAAGTTGGTGTGTTCATATGTACAAATATACAATATGGACATCAATTCCTAATGAGTTTGAGTAAATTTTCATCATGTTATACTTACACATCTTGCATAATCAACATGCCACACAACATCTGGATGAGTAGGCATAATTTTATGGTGATGGATGGGGATAGTTTCATGGAGTTAACTATAATAATAATTGTTATTATTAAAAACATTTCTATTTAATAGTTTTATGGTATCCATGGTAGGATGGAGAATTCTAAGGGATGGTCAAAATCTTTGGGAAAGAATTCTTAAAGAAAAATATCTTGATAGCCAGGAGCATACCACATTTCTCACAATTCAGGACCCTTATCGTGGCTCTTCTTTATGGAACCACTTGGTGTATGAAAGGGAGGACTTGTGGAAGGGTGTGAAATGGCATGTTGGATAAGGGACCTCTATAATTTTTTAGGGAGATGCCTTATTAGATGGCAACCCTTTAGCCAACAATGATGTTTTCTCTAATTTAAAAGAGGATCTAGAAGATAGATATGGTAAAAAGTTTTGCAACTATATGCCTTTATTGGATAACCAGTTGATCTAGAAATATTTAGAGGTAAGCCCTAAAAATTTGGAAGCTTTAAACCTCCTTAAAGCTAAACTAAAGGCTTATTACTTAGGTGTTATCAAGAAAAGAGACTTTGTGGTTTGGTGCTGAACTAAGAATGGTGAATTCAGCATGAAGACAACCTATGATATGATAGATCATGATGTAGATAATGTTTTCCCTTGGAATAGAATTTGGGGTCATAGAGATATTTCTAAACTAGATATTTTTCTTTAGGAAGTAGTCCAAAACAAGATCCTAATAATGGATAATATTAAGAAGAGAGGTTTTCAGTTACCTAATAGATGTAGTTTATGTGAAAATGTAGAAGAATAGTGGAACACATCTTCTTGGAATATCCCTACACTCTAAACATTTTCCAACTCCTCATCAATAGGATTGGAATTTATTGGGTGATGCCTTCTAATATGGTTTTGTGGTTACAACAGTGGAAGAACCCATTTTTCAATCCTTGTCTTAATGTAATTTGGAACCTGATTCCATTTCATTTTGTGTGGGGAGTATGGTTAGAGAGGAACATGAGAATTTTTAGAGGGGAAAAAGGTCAACAATGAGAAGTTTTGGAAGCATCACCCATTTTTTAGAGGATAATGTTAAATCTATCAAGTACCCTATCAAGCCAAATAATACTGAAGAGACTATGATAGCTAAGGCATGTAATTTGGAACCCATTAGTGGTGGAGAGGAATATTCTTAGGTTAAAAATAATATAAAATGAAAACCACCTCGAGATGAATAGTTGAAGTTAAATTTTGATGGGACATCCAAAGGTAACCCAGGTAAGGCCGAAGTATGAGCAATTTTAAGGTACAATTAGGACAAAGTGGGTGGGGGCAGCCTGCAAGTTTTTGGGAATTACTATTAGTCATAAAGTTGAATTTAATGCTTTACATCTGGGTGCAGAGTTAGCTAAGGATTTAGTTGCTAAAAAAGTTATATTTGAAGGAAACTCCTTGAATATTATCAATATTTTAAAAAATGAGGGAGAATCTAATTGGTAAATTGATTACATTGTGTAATATATTAGAGATATTGTAAAGCATTTTGAAGAAGTTGACTTTGTTCATGTCTTTAGAGAAGGTAATAAACAAACAGACTGGTTGGAAAACTTTGGTATCATTAAAGAAGAGGATAGGATATGGATACCCCTAGGGGTGGTCCATGAGGACTTAGAAAAGTTCATAAGGGAGGACTACAACTAATTGGGGTCCAGGATGGATACTGTTTATCTTGCATCTGGGGGATTTTTGGCTACTTGCCCTTGGTATCTGTGTAGTTTATGGGTAGACTTTGTGTTGTAAAAAGGTTCAGGCCCTTTCAAAATCCTATTTTTATCCTAATAAAAAAAACATTCCTTTTTAAATGTGAATAAAATCATATATACAAATACCAAATAGTAGCCATCAACTCTTGATGAGTTGAAGTGGATTCCTTATCACTTCTTATTTATATGTATCACATTATTGGGCATCCATTTTATTTAATTAATGCTTGCTAATTTTAATACCAATTTATGGAAACTAAATCCATTAAAAAGCCTTTCTTATTTATTCATTGATTGGTTCCATTCATAGTCTTTATCTACCTTGATCTCTTGGACTTATCTAATTCATACCTTTTTAATATGGAGCTAAATATTTAAGTGAATTATGATGGGGTATGTTTTTGGAAAGTGGGATTAGAATTATATATTGTTTAAATGTGATATCTAAGTTTCTATTTGGGTGATATTTAAAATATAAAGCTTCTATTTTTCTAGAAATATTCATAAGTTAAGCAGAGTATGTTAAAAATAGATCATAAGGGTTCGAAAAAGAAGGAGTTATGTTAGAAAGGGGTGATAGGAGTTAAAAAGTAGAGGGGTACATTATAAAGGAGGTACATAATATAAGTTAGAAAGGATTATGTTAGATATAGAGTTTAATATTTTCAAGGTTAGTTTTTAGTGTGTGGGTTTAAATATTAGGACATGGGGGTTTACTTAAGATATGGCACATCTAACATCATCTCACAATTTATAGGATGTTAAGTAAATATTTTATTTTAAAATAAGAGAGAGTGAGGGTGTATTTGAATTGCATGTTCATATGATTGAATTATCTTTTAAAGGTTTCCATAATCAATCTAAGACATAATAAAATTAGCAAAATCATCTCTGTATTTGTAAGTACATGGTCATTGATATATATTTTTAAATAAAATTAAGCATAGCCAATAGGAAGGGTGATAGAATTGGCTAGATTTGAGGTTAAATATTCATTAGGTCATTAGTTGAGTAGGATTCATTTCATTTATTTTATTGATTACCTCATATAATGATCAATATAATGTTATAAGTATTTAGGCTTCATGTTTCTAATTATTCCATACAAGGTTTATTAATATGTTGGACAAGTTATCTTCAAATAGGATATCAATCAATAAGATGAAAAATATTGTTAAATAGTTATACATATATGCCTATTTATGGAGTCCTAAAAAGGGGGTAAACATCAAATATCCACTTGTAAAATTCCTATACTAACCCTTATACCTAGAACCTAAAAAAATAACCCATAGTATGCTAAATCCCAAACCTAATAACATAATTCATAAGTTATATACTAACTATTCCTCCTAATATGCTTCTTGATCCTTTCCAAATTTTAACCTATGTCATAACTCCTAACTTATAATCTATAATATCCTTTTGATATACCTCTTGAAATATATACAATTTTTGGCTATCTCCACTGCTTTAACTTTCATATGTCATGCATCCCATCCTTATTATTTTGTTAAATTTTAATCCAATGCTATGCAATGCTTCATTTTATGTTATTATGGTGCTAATACACCACTATGGCACTAACTATGAAACATCTAAATATTTTGATGTTATAGGGGTGTTACCAAGGCACAATACATCGCCCTATAAAAAAATTAAAATTGGGTTAATGGTGCTATCTAGGTGCAAATTGAGATGATCCACTACTAAAATTAAATAATAATTTTCCTCTTGTCATGCTAGTATTTCCTTATAATCCCTATCAAATTCCTTTTAATTAATCCTCTGCAAATTTTATTCTATGAGAAGTTTTCCATCATCCTTTTATAATATCAAAACCTATCATAAGGTGTTATGGTAAGATTTCTTGCTATTTATTTGATATAGTAATGCAATTATAATAGATAATCCATTTATACCATGTTGGAATCTTAATTGAGGTAGATTTTAATTATTTTACCCAATCTATGAGGGTGAACACTAAAATCCATTAAATATCCTTATGTTTGTCTAGTTAAAGATTCCAAAAATAATAATAGGATTGATATCCCAATGTAATTAAATTGAGATGGATGAAAATAAAGTATGCTAAGATGTCAATCAATATTAAATGTAGTGTGGTTTTCCAATACTGTAAACAATTAAACAAGAGCAAGTCAATAAAGAGAGGAGGCTATTTTCAAGTATGAACCCACAAGGGAAAAAATTATGTAATGAATTACAAAGGTATAATATTTGAATCCTTGCTGTGCAAGGTTACAAGAAATAAGATAATAACTTGGATTTCAAAGTTTAACCCTACAACTGACTATCCTACACCAATTTATTGTTGAGGATATGGAATAAAGGGGTCACAAACTTTACATCATTACTTTTACTTTCCTAATAGTTCATGCCTAAGTTTGTAAAAACTATATACACAAGGGAATTTTGAATGACATAATTTTAAGTTACATAAAATATGTTTCTTAAAATATTCTCACATGACACCTATCTTGGAGTTACATAATAGTTATAAAGACAAGTTTCCCATCAACAAATAAGTGACATCTCATACGAAGAGTGTAAGAGAAATATTATTCCTACATAAATAATTCTCATAAATAAAAATTATTAAATATAATTTATTTAAGTTCTAGATCTTGGTAAGAAATACATACATAATTTACAAAATAATATAATTTACCATAGTTTGATCGTGATGTAATATGGGTGGGACCCATTTCAATCTCATATAATCAATTTATGAAACTTTATTTAAGCCTAAACTATTATAATGATCAAAACAATACTCTCTACATAGTGGCTTAGTGAAAATATCAACTAGTCGATCATTTGTGGAATAATAAAAGATATGATTTCATTTTAAATCAAATAATAATCTAAACATATGATGAAGGATCTCAATATGTTTGTACCTAACTTACAAATATTATTATTTGTCAACTCTATTACACTTCATTTATCATAAAGAAGTGTTGTAGGATAATCCATATCGAATCCAAATATGCAAGAAGTCTTCTTAATGAAATATCTTCCTTTAAATCTCTAATACATTATTTGTATTCTAGGTTTACCCTACCATTATTAATTTTTTCAATGTTGAAATTAGGACCAAAAGTTTACTTATAAAAAAAAATGTGCAACTCTAAGTAGGTATTGGGCTATATCCATAAGTCCAATGCCAAAATTTGAATTTATTGGAATCATGCCACTCAAGTGCATCAAATATTTTACTATAATGATAGTTCTTGATCCTAGGGGTGGATAGATCTTGAGAATATATTTATTATTCCATTGTACTCTATTCTCAGGTCTTAGGCCATCTTCATATTTTTTCAACATGTATATAGGGGTTCCAACTATCTCTATCTTATGTGAGGTATCTTGGATAATTTGAGTACAAATCCCTTCCCCTACATAATTCTTACTAGAGATTTTGAATTTCAAGGGTTTTTACCATCTTTATTTTTCCAATAGTCAAGGACTTCAATAAATTTTATGATATTTTTTGAGAGAAAACCATATGAATTATGTTCCTAGAATTTATCTTGAAAAAGTTTTCTTAATTTATTTTAAGACATTCCAATTGTTTCCTCTTTAGTTAAGATCATATTAGCATTGTATTTAAGCCTTATCCATATCTTATGGAATCAATTACAAACTCCTTTAATAATTTTTTAACAGTTACAAACACATCCATTGCTTCCATAACAATCATGTCATCATAAAATTCTTGTTTTAATTTTTTGACAAAGGTATATAGAGATTCAATAGATTTTTTGCACAAGGATGCAAACCAATCAAGATAATTTCTTACTAAAGCCCTAATCATTAATTTCAACAATACCTTTTCATTGTGAAACTAGTCCCTATAATATATAGTAAACATATAAATAAATGTTTGGGCTTTATTTATTCCACCATACATGAATTTATGGACATGCTCAAAAAATTCTATAGCTTCCACATCAAGGGCTAGAGAATGTTAGAATTCAAAATATTTTCCAAAAATGAATGAAAGCAAAACATTCACTAGAATCTTATATAGAAAGGAAGAGAAGGATGAAAACAATTTGGGTTCCCGTAGGCACCATGAATAATCACTATTCATAGATGATATTGCACAACACTCCAATTAAATATGAGTGTGAGGGGGGTATTTACATAAATATAAAATACCCTTGCTACATCATAATGTTTAACCTAAGTAGACATAATAAATAAGATTTATGTTAATTACAAATATTAAATAAGGTTAGTCCAAAACAAGGTTAACCATAGCCCCATTGGAAAAATATTACAAAATAATAAATACATTGCACAATGGAATGCCCTAAAGCCTATCCAATACATATCAAAATGTCAACTCTTGGCCATGAATACAATTATAAATCTAGCACCTTCATAATATAAACTAAGGGGGCAAGGAGAGAAGACATTAGTTACAATAATATATTTCTCCCAATTATGAATGCTCTAGTTGACCTCTGTAGTTGAGGCAAATTCATCCAAACCTCACTTATCATTTGAAATATATAGAACTTGCTTCAAGAACTTATCTTCAATATTCCATAGCTTGAACAAGCAATTCTTCATAGGATGTCACTTCCTTTTATAGTATATACGAGTGATATTTGTTTTCTTTGAAGACTTAGCATTGCCTATGGGACCCTAGGTCTTAGCATACTTAGATTATAATTCCTTTTCATGAGCCTATATATAAGGATTTCTACCACCAATATTCTATATTACAACCTAACAATAAACCATAAGAGAAGAAACTTGATCAATAGTAATAGTCTTTTGGAATTCCATTAATATAGGAATTGTATAAACTATTAGGTTTAATAGTTGAAAGGATGGGCAGAGATTAGAAAGGATAATTTTACCTCTAGAAGATGCAATATTTACCCTCAAAGCCTTGAATAGTCCTCAACACTATCAAACTTAGCTAGCTTAAGAGAAGAAAGCTCCAATTCCCAACAATTTATTTTAGTAGTATTAACCTTTCCAAAAAACCATATAGCTTTGACCATACCTTGATAGGGTCACTCTGTTCCTTGATATGGAAAAACAACTATGGTTTAATTAGCAAGGAAAACAAACCTACAACTTGTCCTAACTTATAATTATAATATTTATCAACTACTTTATCCTCCTAAAATATGCACCATAAGTTATTCCTTTATAGCATGCCAATCATTGAGTTGATCAAATATTATAATTTAACCCATTAAGGTGAGTAACTAAATCTTTGTGATTCATCTTACATAATTTGATCCTTAACACTAAGTAGGTCCAAAACTGATGCCATCAGTGCATAGAGCTCAAAAAATTATTTGATTTAAACAAAAGGAGATAAAAATGTTTCTATATGCAAAAATTATGGCCTCAAAAATATTTGCAGTAGTGCCCCAAAAATGAAAAATTAAAGGTTCTAACCTTAGGGAAGCAAGCACAAATTTTGACCTATCACTTGGAAAATTATTTATTCACTAGCGTGATCCAACATTTTTATGGATGAAAAATTTGATTCATTTCCCCATGTGAATGAGTACGAATCTTACCTACACTTTTGGATGAGAGAAAAGGTTGTGCGAACAAAGTGTCAAAAACATTGCCTTACATAGAATGGAAAAATTTAGTGCATGCATGTGTTTAGAGTGGATCAAAACCCTTATAAACATTTTCCTTGTGATATTCCTAAAAAAATCAACAAAAAATTATGTAGAAATCCATAATAATTCAAAAACATAAATGGTTGCATAGATTTCTTATTTTCAATTTTATTTTTATACATGTGTTTACCATTTTTAGAGCTCTTTTCACTATTTCAAATATATTGTTGTTCAAATTTTTGTGTAATGAGAGACCATGGTATGTTAATGAGGAGGAATATTTGATCAGGTAAAATGCTACCCTTCTTTTTATTTTATTTAATGCTAAAATGATCCCTCATCTAAAATGAATAATCACATAGTTAGGCTAGCTAAGAGTAGGTCAAGAGAGCATGGAAGCAATAATTAGGGTGACCAACTAACATTGGAGAGTGGTATGTAGACAAAAATACTTAATACAACCATAGAATGTAATTCTTTAGTGTTTTTGAACCTAGGGATGTCAAGTTATTGCTTTTTGGTGATTTCATGTTATTTTTGCATATTTTTTATAATTTCATCAAATTTTAGATAAATTTGTAGCATTTTTTTAACTTTAGGATTTTTAGGTGATCTCATACAAATTTTAGAAAATTTAAAGAATATATTATATTTTTTTGGCTATTTCACACTAAATGTAGTGATTTTGTCATATTTTTTATATTTTTCTAAGTTTTAATAAATTTATCATATCTTGCCAATATTTGCCTAGATTGGAATTATAGGATGACTAGGGGCATGGTGGGGGTAAATATTAAATCAAGGTAAACATTATGATGAGTCTAGCATGATTATTATGCTATAAAAATATGATGATAGATCATGGATATAGAGGGAGCAATAATGGTTACATGGGTGGATAGACCAATATTTGATTGTAGCAGATAATGTACCACTATTGGAGATAGGATTAGGTTATATTGTGGATATGGTTTATGTGTGGCCACATGGGGCTATTTTGAGTTAGTGTTGTATTATAATACTTATCCCAATACATTTTTATGAGGACCATCACCAACAAACATGATCAAGATAATATTGACTTTGGAGGATGTGTACTTTTACCTTGGCTTACCTAGCTTGGGAATTACACCAATGATGGCCAAAGATAGAGTGACACAATTGATATTTTCCAAGTGGGATATGGATGAGCATTGACTAGATGCTTAACACAATAACTTACTAGTTAGGTTGAGAGATGCCCACCATATTTATTTTATCTATTCAGTGGTAATGATACTTTTATTCTCCTTTGTATATTGTTACAAAGGGACAAACAAGATATAAACATATTTGATTAGGCCCTTTTATATTACATTGGATAAATACTATAAGGGATATGAGAGGATTTTATTTGGTCTATGTGATGTTAGCCACCCTATATGATGATCTATATCATATTCAAGTTTGGATGGTGAATTCCATTAGGCCTATATTTCTTCTAGAGGTATGTATCTATGCAAACTTTACTAAATATCATCCATTAGGCTATCTCATGAAATCTACACCTAGGGATATTTATATTTGATGATGGCACCACACTCAAGGGATGCCCTATATTCATATACAACCTTTGGCATAGTTTATAATAGAGGTAGTAATTTAAACTCCTTACACTTTATTTATTCTAGCTTAAGGGATGAAGAAGAGACACAGGCTACTATAATGATAATTATTATGTGAATTGACCAATGAGAGATGGCAAATCCACACTAGGTAGAAAAGGTATCCAAAATATTTAGAGACACATCCTAATGATTATCTATATATTATTGGGTAAAAATACCACCATGTTATACATATGATAGGGCAGATATTGAAAGAGACAACATTTATAACCATAAAGTTTGTTAACACTAGGGTCAAGTAAAAATTATGGTTTTAACATAAGAGATATCATGTAACCACTAGAGAAGGATTGTGGATCTAGAATTTCTATTTAAATAACACTAGTACAATAGGTATCCATAATATTGGACCCCATGAACAACTCCTCTAACTTGAATGATCCACCCATCCCAACCACTTAGGAGGCAAGCAAAAACTCCCATCAATTGCATTTGGGGGGTATAGGAGGAGGATAAGGATGTAGTAGCAAAGGAGGATGAGGACACCAAAGAATTTGAGGTCTCATAAAATGACATATATAGAGGTGGATTACATAGATATGGTAGATATTGGAGTGGATACACTAGATCTAGTGGCCACCTACATCAATGTTATGAGACATAAAAACCATATATTGCATGAGCATTAGTGGAGGAGAGGATAATATATCTAAAAGTGAAACCACTAGATAGGAGGTAAATCTTGGTATGCCACACAAATATATTCTCTTATTTATGCACTTTAGATAGCATTTATGTTTATTTGTTATAGAATTCAATAAATTAATTTGTATGATGATGAATCTAGCATATGAATTTTATTTGTGATTGCAAAAACTACCCAGGGATGGATGGATTTGATTTGTTAATTGTATCACCTATATAGGATAAGTTATTGGTTTATCTAGCATTGAGGTCCCTCACTTTCATGGAGAACCCATCAGAGTAGTTGATAGTTTTTTGCAATCAAATCAGCTACCTAGGGGCTTTGTTATAATAGTTACCAATGGGGATCATACTTAATACCAAGTGATTATCCAATTTTGGGATACCTAGATGGAGCTACATTTGAGATAGGAGATGATAAATAGTGTAAGGGCTATTAAGGAGAGAGCATATATAATAGAGAAGAAGTTATGGTAGTATCTAATTTAGGATCAATTAGAGTTAGTTTGAGCCTAGGGCTAGTTTATAGGATTGTGGCAATCTATATCTAAATATTCCTAATCTAACACTAGCACCCCTTGGAGTGATGCACCTAAAACCTATTTGAAGGCATAAACATTATGACATTTGAGTATTGGGACATGGGGCTATGTATATGGGTTGTTGGTTATCTTGGTCCTAGAGTATTTGATACTCAATATTCCTTTTGCACATAGCCTATTCAATTGTAAATGATATTTTGAGATATCTATGATATTAGTATTTTGTTTTAGATTTTATATTATGTATGTTATGTGATTATATTTTTCTTATTTGTACATTTTTATTTCATACATGTTTAATTAACTATAAATAAATTTCCATAGACAAAATTTTCACTATAGGGCATGAATATTTCTAAAATTGAGGAATCAAGGCATGCAATTAAGCTTGTGTGATAGAGAAATATATCCTACAATGATGCATTCACTATAGTGGATAAATATCTTATAGGGTAGTATAATAATACATGCAATGATATCTTCATAAGAGGAAAATATAGCCTATGAAGAGGTATTCACTATAGGGCAAGAAGGTCTTAGGGGATAATAGAGTAACCCATACAATGAGATCTGCATGAGAGGAAAATATAGTCTACAAAGAGGTATTCACTATATGGCATGAATCGTTTAGAGGATGACCTATCAATGCTTGTAAATATGCTTCTATGGAAATAATATATTATACTTAAAATATATTTAATGCAATGATGATTATATATTTTGTGAATTATATACATAGCCTACAAAGATACTTTCATTATAGGGCATGAATATCCTATAGGATGAGAGATCAAGATGTTCAAATATGCTTTCATCGAAGGAAGACATTATACTCCAAAATATGTTCAATATAAAAATTATTAGAGATTCCATGAAAGGAATACATAGCCTAAGAAGAGGCATACACTATAGGGAATGAATATCTAAGAGGATGAAAGAGAAAGACATGTAAAAATGATTATATGGAAGGAATACTTTATACTAAAAAATATTTCAATGTAATAATAATTAGAATTTCCATGAAAGGAAAAAATAGCCTACAAAGAGGTACTCACATTAGGGAATGAATATCCAAGAGGATTATAGAGTAAGACTTTCAAATATGCTTACTTGGAAAGAAGACATACTCAAAAATATATCTAGTGTAACAATTATTTGTGCTTCCCTAAAAGGAAATATCCTACCGATAAACATTCACTATAGGAAAAAATATCCAAGAGGATGAGAAAGAAATACATGTAACGATGATTTCATGGAAGGAATAAATTATACTTAAAAATACATTCAATGTATAATAATTGATGTTTTTATAAAATGAATATATAGCCTATGAAGAGGCATTCACTCTAGGCCATGAAGATCTTAGAGGATTATAGAGCAAGGTATGTGATGATTTTTTCATAAATGGAAGATATTATATTCAAAGAGGTATCAAATATAAGAATTTTTATTAAGAACAAATGTTATCTTTGAATTTCAATTGTTACTTGACACCTAAGGTTTTTGTAATACTTCTAGAATATTGCCTAGTTGTCAATGTTGGTATATTGTATGGAAGACAATATGAGCATGGACTTATGTGATTTGATTTATAGTATTTAAAGTAATTGGTAGTAACATAGTAGATAAAGAAAGTAAAAAAGGATAAAAATAAATTGATAAAGGAAAGAGAGCATGGTTTACTTTGTAGAGAAGGAACCACATTGAAATATTAACAAAAAATAAATGTACAATGCCCTTTGTTCAAAAAGGGAATATAATGCAGTAGGTAGATTATGAAAGAAATTAAGAAAATATAACAAAAAGTTAACCAAACATATTGTATAGACTAATCAACATATAACAATTTAGAAATGAAAAGAAGCTAGTATTTTCATTCCATTTTTTGAAGATGAAGTTGCCTATTTTGATAAAATAATTTCTTAAAGATATGATGAGAGAATCATAAGGAATTAAAAAAAAAACTATACACATGTAATATAGACATGATAAATATAACAAAAACATAAAATAAAGTCATAAAGTATACAAGGAAATGCATAAAAATCCACAAACATAAATAAAAGTAAGGTGAAAGAGACAATACTATTTTATTAAAACTTGAAATCCCTACACTCATCTCTAAGCATAAAAAATCTAATGCAAGAAATCCAAAAGCATATAAACTAGATCATGACAAGGAAATAAAGAAACTTTCTAGAGTAGTGTAATATAAATCCAATCATACAATAATAATACAAAAAGTAAAATTATACAACCTTATCCCTCTAAGTTTTGATTTCGTAGGACTATTAACATAGCAGTTAGCTCAATAATCAATTTATAATGCATAAATCAAAATCATACAACACTAGCCCTAGTTTCATGTTTGAGGGACTAGTGATGTAGTAATTAGAGGAGAACCACATAACAAGTAAATTAAAGCAAAAGGTAAAAGAATATAATCCTAGCCTTCTAAGCTTTGTCTTTGAGGGACTAATGGAACAAAAATTATATAAAAAAAAAAACCAAAAATAATCCTAACAACAAACCTTAGCTTGTGTTAAAAACAAAAAAAGAGAATAAATCACCTATAATACCAAAGAGGGATGAGAAGCCAAGAAAACATATTTTTTGATGGTGGTTATGATATTTGACTGTAATGTCTTTTGTGTAGTGCCATAATTTTTTCCATTAGATGGTACTAAAATTGTGGGAAACAAACTTCAGGGTGCCTACAAGGAATAAGGAAGTCATATGATCAAAGCATACTTACAAAGGGAAAGGTTATGTAACAACAAAGATATTGGGATGGAGATAGACGGATTAACAATTGGATGGGTGATTAGATTCACTCATCATGGATCATCAAATTAGGAATGTTTATGAGATTTTGAAGAGGGTTAATAAACTTTCTCTTTTGACCAATGGTTAAATTAAACCCTTTTTAAGGCTATAGAATTATGATTATTGGCCAATATGATGCATCATTTCAACCCAAAGCACCTAGAATATTAGGATTTCCAATGTAGTACCAAAAATATTGATCTATCATCATTGACCATTATTTCCTCTTAAAAATATTATAGTGATGCCATTGATCTTTTAGACCAACATGCTAAGTGTAATAATAGAATTGTACATAATAATTGTACCTATATCTAAAATTTATATCTAAAAGATCATTTGAATGCTTAATGGTTAGGAAAAATACATGTATGGTCATATTATGGGGGACATAGTCTATAAATGATAATAAAACTTCTTGGCTAGTTGATTTTCCATTGTCCTATTAAAGGAATAACAAATTTAGTCTACCCTTATCCCATAATTGGGAGGGTAGAGCTCTCCACCACATACAAGTTAGATGTTAGTGCTCATTTTTTAGTCACATATTCCCTTTCTAAGAACCAAATTCAATACCATATGGGATAGTAATACATGAACCATTAGGAATAGAAAAAAGAGTAGTATGTGATAGCCAAATCAATTGAAATGAGATTATTTCTAAAAAGAAAAAGTTTATTTATTTAGACTCTACTATTTATTAAAAATATATAATATTTTTGAAATAGATAGAAAAATAAAAAATAATGCAAATGCAAAGAAAATGTACCTAATATTTATCTTAGTATGCTCCCTACATTTTCTAATAGATGGAATTTTTTATTTCTCACCCCATTTGATGGAGTGTGAATTGCACCTTCAAAAGGATAAAAAGTGATAAAAACATTGCTCAAGTAAAACAATGGGCAACAATGGAGTGCATGGATGAATATAAAGTGGTCCAAAAACCCCCTAAAAAAATTATCCCATTATAAATAATATTATTCACATATCATAGCTTCCTTTTTAGTATAATTAGAGACAATGGATAGTAGATGAGGAAGGAGAGTAGAATAGATAGGTCCCATGCTTGACTATTATGTTTTTTTCTAAAATAAGTATTTATCTATAATAATTTAAATTAAACAATCACATAGTTAGGCTATCTAGGGGAATTCTAAGAATCCATAGAAAACATTGGGATTGCTATGTCATGTTGGTGGGTGGGATGAGTGTATAATAGCCACAAATGGGCTTAGAATTATATTTATTAAATCCTTTGAGATCATGAGTATACGAGTCATCATGTTTTTGGTGATACCATATGTTTTTGGAAAATACTAACCCATTAGAAGTAAAAATAGTCAATAGTATGCCATATAAAAAAATGAATGATAGTAGCTCATTAGAACAAAAAATTGGCAATAATAGACCATCAAAAAATGAAATAGTGATAAAATTCCATTAGTAAGAAAAAATTGGATGATAATAACCCAACTATAGGAAAATGAATCATAGGATTCCAAGAATATAACATTGGACAATAATGGTACAATGAGAGAAATATTTGCGTGATAATAGCCCAAGAAAAAATCATTGGAAAATAATGGCCTATCAAGAGAAAATTTTAGGTAATGGAATCCCACTAAAGTTTTTAAAGTATTAATCTTAACATTTTTCAAGACTGGTTCTATAGGATGATATCCATTGTAAGAGGGGAGAGGCTTGGGTCAAAAATGTAATTGTGGATGCCATGATGTAGAGGTAAGTACTAGTGAAACCTCATATGATGATATACTATGGAGGCAACAAAATTCATGATGGATTTTCTCATGCGTATAGAAGCATACGATAATAGATGACAAGTCCCTACATATAGATATGATTTTAGGGAAACTAGTAGATATAGTGTATGTATTACCACATCTACCCCAATACTATTGATTCATATTATATTCAAACACTTTTTCCAATACATTTTTATGGAGGCATGTACCTAACAAGATTATTTGGATGATAGTCACTCTATAGAATATATTTTTTTGCTAAGGATCTCTAATTTGGGTCTAGTTTCTATGATACCATTAGATATGGTAACTAGATTGATGTTATTAGGGTGGATCATAAAAGAGTGATGCCTCAACATATAGACCATTGTGTGGATACTTAGGATGTAGGACATATTGGAGATTCTTCTTGTGAATCAAGCTAGGACTTTCTCTTCTTCTTTGTGTGCAGAATGAACAAGATCCTTATCTTGTTGATCTACTTAGTGTTTTTGGATCTAACAAGGAGATATAGAGGGTCTAAGAGGATCTTTCCTAGGGTTACATTATATTAGACCTTTTGTACCACTTCATGTATAGAATTAAAGATAGAAGGATAAGGGCTATTGGTCCTATATTTTTACTAGAGATAGATTTTTAAGATCTTTGATATGTATACACCATAAGCACTCCCACATAAGGTACATCAAGGGAATATCAAATTTAGGAAATGGAAGCATATCCATATGGTATCTCATCCATATGTACCCCCTCTATAATGGATTTATTGGGATATGATAATCTATATGTGCTACCACCATATGATCATTATCAAACTCTAGGATCAATGAGAAATAGTAATTATTAGATCAATAGTCATGCTTTGGGACCATAGACTAGAGATGGAAAATCCTCATAGAGTAGAGTGAGTACCCAGCCAGTTTAGCCTCATATAGACTAGGATTTAGTTATATTAGAGTATAGATAGCATAACAAGAGGGAGAATATGGTAGACAGGTTGAGGATAGCTCCATCTATGTGACCATAAGAGCCACCAAATCTTGATATAAATCAGTATTACTCTTAATATTTAGGATATGAGGGTCTACCATTATAAAGGGTAAGAGGATTAGGAGTGACTATTGAAAAAATTCCATTACATAAAATGCCTATTTTTATGGTCTCAATGGATATGGAAATAAACACTCCTCTTCCACTTAAGTGGAAGGATGGGAAAAGCTTGCATTATTCAGTCACTAGAAGTGTAGGGATTGATGAGGAGAAGGATATGGAGGTGGTAGCAACCAAAGAGAAGGGAGTGACATAGGTGGAGAGAACTATGAAGGAGGTAATAGAGGAGTACAATTATGAGGAGGGAGATATTGAGACTAAAATCATATACATGGTTGATATCATAGTCAATATAGCTAACTTGGCATATGTGTATGTAAAATTAGGGGGAGGTGCCTCAAGATAAGGTCATAGAGACCATGGAGGAGGAAATAGGGTTGATAGTGGAAATGAATTATTACAAGATAAAAATATATATACCCTTTAGATATAATCCTTTAATTATATATTGCTTTGATATTACGATGAGTAACAATTTGTGGGAAAAAGGAGAAATCTCATACAATTACACAAATTAATATAAGATATATCTAAATACGCTAACTAAGATAATAAAGTGATAACAAGAGAAACAATCATGTAGTAATTAAGCTAATGCTATCTTAATAAAATTAAAGATCAATGAATAAGAATAAAATAGCTTACTACACTAACATAATCTATGAAGCATATTTAAGACCAATCCTAATGAAGAAAACAAATACTTGATACCCTAGTACATCAAGGTCCATAACATAAACAATGTTGAAGTAATAAGCATGTAAAACATTCAATTTTATTCTATCTTGCTTATTGTATCACCATTATAAGAAGGAATGACTACAACTGAGATCATTATAGGGGACATGAATTTCCTTGGAAACCAATCCTTGAGTAGCAAATTTAGTATTTAACTACAAATATTGATGGATCATCCTATCCTCCTATATGGAAGGCAGTGAACTAGTGGTCAATGATTTTGGTCATACTTGTAAGAATAAGAGACTAATAGAGTAAAAAGAGGGTCACATGTTATGACAACAACAATGGTATTATAATAATAGAAATAATATTACTAAATATCTTTTTGATATTGTAGTGAAAATTCACTACACCTATAAACCTTGCCAAAAGGGACAATTTCAATAGGCCATCTAATTATTGACTCATTCTGATTTGGAAAAGGAATAATATGAAAGGTCCTAGGAGTGCTACCAATTCTCAAGTTTCTAGCATGGTTAAATTATCAAAGGGGATATTGAAGAAAAATCTATTTTGAAAGCTTGAAGAGAATATGAAAATTTGTAGGAAACCAAGTTGGATCAACCGTCTAATGGTTTGCACTATTCATGGAAATAGTTTTGGTTATATCTAAAGTGAAACCCACCATGAGTTAGAGTCCAAGATAAATTTTGGTGATAACTAAAATTACTCCACCATTGGATGAGGTTCAATCCAAACAATAGCTACGAAGGTATCTCACCCCATAAGGTCAAACCCATATACCTAATTATCTTCCATGTCGATTGGGATCACAATGGTTGTTCATGTCGTTTTCATCTTCCCACAACACTCATAGTACACCATTAATAGATATCAAGGTAGAAATAAGCTAGTAGCTACATAAAATAAAGAGGGACCTAAAAGAACTCATTACATAGAAATTCTATAAACCATATAATTGTGGTATTAGATGGTCCAAGTGACCCCTACTACAAATAAATCTTCTACATTCAATTGAGGGCATAGAGGGTTAAGATCCTTCATATCCTCCACATTTTATAGCATTAAATATTTCCATCAAGAGGAGCAATGATCAAAGAACAAGTTGAAGACCCAATAATTCATAAGTAATATTGGAGCACTTTAAGTCAAAAGGACCAAAGACCATTCGATCTTATTAATCAATGGCATACACTACTCTAAGTAGTCATAAATTCATAAAATTATTCCAAAAGTTATATGTACCATTGGATGATAATTTATCAAAGTTCCTCATCATTTCAAAATAACTTTGATGAAATTGAGGAAAAGTTCTATAGACTATCCAATTCAAGATTGACATTTTGCATGATCAACAAACACTTTAGCCCTCTATAGAGGTGGCCAAAAAATATCAAGGGATTAATAAAAAGGTAGTGTTATTTGGAAAATATCTATGCTAGAAAGGTTGATAATGGTGGCCAATTAGAGTACACAATAAGAAACCCTAGGTGTTTTATTGCAAATGCATAACTTTCTATAGAAGGTAACAATTGTAAAGGCTCCAAATCCACCTACTAGTGTTATTCAAATAACAACAATGTAGGGAAGTGGTTGATGTATTAAAAATAACAATGTGTGATCCACAATGTAACAACCTAAAGCATAGAGTATTTAATTTAAAAAATATCCCACACTCAATATTTGAGGATTCCCAAGAGGGGTGGTTGACAGTATTGGTGATAAACATAGATCCAAAGTCCAAGTACCCTTCAACATTTATGATTCTAGATCTATATACCTTAAGAATATCAACAAGCTAAGGGTGGACAAAGCCCGAATGCAACAATTTTTTTTTTAAATTTCCACATAGTTTTGGAGGGAAAGACCCCCAATTTTATCTATAAATAGTGAATCATAAGGCATTGGAAAGTTTCCTATTTGTGCCTAATATTTGGCCTTGTATGTAATTTTTCTTTTATTTTCTTCTGTATATCAGTTTGGACTCAAACCTTGAGTTATTGAGTAGCATTCAAGTCTTTTTCTCTAGTATGATTATAATCAAGTTTATATATATGTGTGTGTGTGTGTGTGTGTGTGGAGAGAGAGAGAGAGAGAGAGAGAGAGAGAGAGAGAGAGAGAGAGAGAGAGAGAGAGAGAGAGAGAGAGAGAGAGAGAGAGAGAAAAGTTATGACTACTTGCTTTTTGTCCTGTTTCTTGTATATATTTATGTAAATGTTCATACTTGAATGAAATCATGTTCACTTTTACATACTAGCATATGATGCATGTGTTACCTAATCCCATTGATATGCAAAATAGTCTCTTTATCTTGGCACATCACCTCTGTTTGCTTAGGCCTTCATATTTTTTGTTATTTATTTTTTCGATATATCTCTTCCCTTTTTCTTGAAAGTGCAAGTAGCCTAGGAGTAGATGAGTAGGTGAATATTGAAGATCACATTCCATAAGGATCCAACCTTGAAAAAGATCCTAGATTACATACATTGAGTTACTTCTCATGCTCTTAGAAATTTTAGATGTGTCACTCTATGTAAGGCAAAAGTGTTGGGTGCATTCGGCCTCTGCAACAAGTGACTGCAATATTTTGATATGACAATAATTTAATGGCACATCTAGTGGGATCAATAAAATTGATTCATACCATATTTTAGAACTTCTAAAAATTAGAGTAACATCCACTATGTATGATAACAATTTAATGACACACATAGTGGGACAGGTCCATTCAATTCATCCCACATTCTAAGTTTAAAGTTGAGATTTTGGTGAAGGTCTTGCTATCTATTTTCTAAAGTATCTAAATTTTATGTGGTAACTCCATTGAAGAAGAATACCTAGAAATAACCTAGAAATTGGATTGATATTTTGATAAAAATATGTCTTTCATCTTACTAAAGCATTTTGAAGACTCACTTGGTGATTCCACTGAAAACCAACGACCATAAGATTTATGAGTGCAAGACCTACCACTAGGTCCTTTATAGCTACAAATACTAAAGCATTATTACAACCTCTAAATATAATTCCAGGGAGGATAATAATAGGTAGATATTAGAACATGGTTGCTCCACCAAATCAAGATCATTGAAGATATTTGACTTGGAATGATAGAGGGCCCTTGATTCCATCAGTCCCTCCAACTCCATGGGATACAATTCTAGATTCATCTCTAAAATAACTACCTTACTACAATTGAGAATATGTGACTATGGCAATAGAGCACCTACATCACATGGAAAACCTTTGTGTAGTGCAAAATATTAAAGAACAAAATATAGCTTTAATATTGTTGATGGCATATTTTAGAGGGAAAGTGCAAGAGTGGTACATAAGCTTGGCTCTGTAGTCAATTGGAAATTGGAATCAAATAGATGAATTGTTAGTCAATATATTTGGGGAGAATGATATTCTCACAATGACACTGAGAGGGGGGGGTGAATCGGTGTAGCTATTTAAATTCAAATCTACAACTCTTAAAGCTGAAGCAAAGAGAACTTAAAAGTAGGTAAAGCAATTATCACAAGAGAGCACACCACAACACACAATGTAACGAGGTTCACCAATTTGGCTACTCCTCAAGAATGACTGCTTGGACTACGGTCCAAATCCAGCCTTTGCAAAACACCAATTTTACAATCCGTTTACCAGCACCCACTGGAAGGAGCACCAACCCCTGATTTATCTGCACCAAAAAGGAGCACCAACCCCTATCCAAGCACCAACTTGGATCACAGTTTTGAAAGCTATATCAATGACATAAAAATGCCTTCACTTTTACAAGACCCTGACTGGTCTATAATTTATCAAAACATAGTAAACACTTACTGCTCTGCTTGTCGCTCTCTTACAACACTCTTCTAACCCTCTTTCGGTAGCACTTTCACACATTCAATGACAACTTAATTCTCCATGCAACTACCCTTTTATAACAATATTTTCATCTTGAAACACCTGTTCTTCTGTGACTTCCATAATCCTGCATGCACCCTATTAATAGACACTTCTGAAAGTAACTCCTTTATCACATAGTAATTTGTACATGCATTCTATTAATAGCTCTGTTTCTTGTGTGGAACTTTTAGTATAACTACCGCTCGATGGTTACACTACTTTACGGGCCTTGTAACTACCGTTCTATCTTTAATGCACTGTGCTTATTTTAGCTTGCATGATTTCTATCTGTAAATTGCCCCTATAACTATCGCACTAACTTCAGTTGACTCTTCTTATAATGGTTGCATGATTTTCCTCTACAACTGCCCTTGTAACTGTCGTTCTACTTCAGTTAACTATCCGTAATCGTGTTGTTGCGACCTGTCACGAAATCGTGACACTTCTATCTCTTTGTACTCTTCTCACCTTTTACCCATGAAAACATGACATGTCACGATATCGTGACATTTTTTGCCTCCTTGTCCACTTCTTGGCTTGCACCCACGAAAACATGACATGTCATGAAATCGTGACACTTTTTGCTTCCTTGCACTCTTCTTGGCTTGCACCCGCGAAAACATGACATGTCGCGAAATCGTGACACTTTCGCTTCCTTGCACTCTTCTTGGCTTGCAAACATCATTAAATCTGACACTTTCTTTACTCTTCTCAAACATGACATATCACGAAATCGTGACACTTTTTGCTTCCGTACACTCTTCTCGACTTGTCTCAGCGAAAACATGACATGTCACAAAATCGTGAGACTTTCGCTGCCTTGTGCCTTTCTCTGCTTTTAGCCTACGAAAATGGAACATGTCATGAAATCATGACACTTTCTCTGCCTTGTGCTTTTCTCCCTTTCACCCGAAAAACAACATGTCATGAAATCGTGACACATTTACCTCCGTACACTCTCTCTCCTCTTCGGGTCACGAAAACCCAACATGTCACAAAATCGTGACACTTTTCCTTGCAAGCTCTTTCTCTCAAACATGTCACAAAATCATGACACATTTTCGTCCTTTTCTCTTGCAAATTGTCATGAAATCGTGACACTTTTCTTTGCGAGCTCTTTCTCTCGAACCTGTCATGAAATCATGACACATTTTTTCTATACTGTCTCTCTTGCAAATTGTCATGAAATCATGACACTTTTCTTTGCAAGCTCCTTCTCCCCAACATGTCATGAAATCATGACAGTTTTCTTTCTTGCACCTTCTTTCCAACATGTCACAAAATCGTAAATTTTCCTTGCTTTCTCTTTCAACATGTCATGAAATCATGATAGTTTTCCTTGCGCTTTCTTTTTCGTCAACATGTCACGAAATCATGACATTTTTCCTTGCACTTTCTCTCTCTTCAACATGTCACAAAATCATGACAATTTTCCCATTTTCTCTCTCTTCGAACATGTCATCAAATCATCATAGTTTTCCACATTTTCTCTCTCCTCCATATGTCGCAAATCATGACAGTTTTCCGCATTTTCTCTCTCCTTATATGTCACGAAATCGTGACAGTTTTGCCAGCATTTTCTCTCTCCTTCGATATGTCATGAAATCGTGACAGTTTTGCCAACATTTTCTCTCTCCTTCGATATGTCGCGAAATCATGATAGTTTTTCTTTTCGACCAAACATGTCGCGATATCGCGATAGTTTTCTTACTTGTCTTTTTCTTGGATCTTTTGAATATGGGCCACTTCTATCTTCTTGGATATTCACTGTACATGCTCTGACTGACCTCTGAACTCTTGTCCACTGCATCAACTGATCTATCTATCTGTGTTGACAACAATGACAATACTATTTCTGCACCTTGCTCAACAATCTCCCCCTTTGGAATTGTTGGCAACACATGTGCAATTTCCTGTAATTCTTCTCCCCCTTTGACAATAATACCAAAGGGTTGCTGTAGACTCCCCCTGAGTCTATGCACAACATTCTCAGACAAACATTGTTATAGTTAGCAAAAATCATGAATATGAGCAAAACTATAAACACAGACATAAATGCCCCTGAGAATGTGGTCCCGATTGCTAGTCAATTCTTGGGAAACGTGACCACTCCCAACTTACTCCGAAGGTACTCAAAAACTTCTTTGGGCAACGGTTTTGTGAAGATGTCCGCTACTTGCTCTGTAGTTGGAACAAAATCCAATTTAACCTCACCTTCCGCAACTTTATCCTTCAAAAAGTGATACCGGATTGCAATATGTTTGGTTCGAGAATGCATAACCGGATTCTTCGAGATGTTAATAGCACTGGTGTTATCACATTTAACTGAAATTGGCTCTTTGAAGTGAATACCAAGATCTTTCAGGGTTTGTCTCATCCATAATATCTGCGTACAACACGTTGTTGCTGCAATGTATTCTGCCTCTGCTGTGGATAGAGAGACTGATTCTTGTTTCTTGTTGTGCCATGCTACCAGCCTGTCTCCAAGATAAAATGTTCCTCCACTGGTACTCTTTCTGTCATCTATACATCCTGCCCAATCTGCATCTGAATATGCAATAAGAGTGAAGTCCTTACCTTTTGGATACCATAATCCATACTCCATAGTACCCTTGAGATACCGAAGAATCCTCTTCACAACTGTCACATGAGTCTCTTTGGGACTAGCTTGAAATCTTGCTACCATGCAAACTGCCTGCAAGATATCTGGTCTGGTGGCTGTTAAATACAACAGGCTCCCAATCATAGATCTGTACATGGTTTGATCAACATCTGGAGATTTGTCATCCTTGCTCAACTTGCAACCTGTCGTCATGGGAGTGCTAACAGGTTTACTATCCTCCATTGTGAACTTTTTCAGCATTTCTTTCACATATTTAACTTGAGAGATAAAAATGCCCTTTTCATTTTGATTGACTTGCAATCCGAGGAAATAAGAAAGTTCACCAATCATAGACATCTCAAATTCTTTCTTCATTTTATTTGCTATGTCTCTACAAGACTTATCATTGTTGCTGCCAAAAATGATATCATCTACATAAACAACAAGGACAATAAGATGGCCATTCTCTATTTTGACATACAGATTGTTGTCCACCATACCTTTCTTGAACCCCTGTTGAATAAGATAGTTATCCAGCCTTGCATACCATGCTCTGGGTGCCTGTTTCAAGCCATACAAAGCTTTCTTCAACTTGCAAACAAAGTTGGGATTATCACCGAGTTGGAAACCATCTGGCTGCTCAATATAAACCTCTTCTTCAAGTTTTCCATTCAGAAATGCTGATTTCACATCCATCTGATAAACTTTGAAATTCTTGTGTATAGCTAAAGCCAGAAACATTCTGATTGCCTCTAGTCTAGCCACTGGTGCAAAGGTTTCCTCAAAATCAATACCTTCAACTTGAGCATAGCCTTTACAGACCAATCTTGCCTTATTTCTGACAACCTGTCCATCTTCGTTCAATTTGTTTCGAAAAATCCATTTAGTACCGATTATGTTTTTATTTGCTGGGCCTTGGTACTAACTCCCGGGTTTTGTTTTTCTCAATCTGATCTAGTTCTTCATTTATTGCCTTCATCCAACTTTCATCTCGTGCTTGCTTCAACAACATTTTTGGGCTCAATGCTGGATAATAGAGAGTAGTTCCTTACTACTGTTCTCCTTGTCTGAATACCAACTGTGGGGTCCCCAATAATTTGCTCTCTGGGATGATTTTTCTGCCAACTGTCTATTTTGAATTTCTTGTTTTCTTCTACTTTTGGATCAATACTTAAATCATCTGGGTCAATTTCCTTATTCTCTTCTGTTTCCTTTTCTTCATCTCCTTCAATAACTTCTTCATAAATAGGGTAGTTTTCTTCATAGCTAATTTCTCGTTCCCTACCTTCATCAACCTTAACATCGGCACTCTCCACAATTTTCTTCAGCCTTTTGTTATAGCATGTGTAGGCTTTGCTTTTTGTCGAATAGCCAAGAAAAATTCCTTCATCAGCTCTATCTTCAAACTTACCAAGATTATCTTCAGTTCTTTTGATGTAGCACTTGCTGCCAAAGACTTTGAAGTATCTTGTTGTTGCCTTTTTGCCGAACCATAGCTCATAAGGAGTTTTGCTTTCATGTGTCCTCAACATGCACCTGTTTTGGATGTAAACCATAGTATGAACTGCCTCTTTCCAGAATCTGTCTGCTATTTTGTTCTCTGTCAACATTGTCCATGCCATTTCCTGCACTGTCCTATTTTTTCTTTCAACAACACCATTCTGCTGAGGTGTCCTTGCTGCTGAAAACTGTCTTCTGATCCCATATTTTTGATAGTACTCTGCAAACTCCTCTGAGATAAACTCTCCTCCTCTATCTGATCTTAAGCATTTAATTATTTTTCCTGTTTGATTCTCAACCTGGTGTTTGAAAGTCTTGAACATTTCAAAGGCATCTGATTTAAGCTTTAAAAATAGTACCCATGTCATCCTGGAATAGTCATCTATGCACAGCATAAAGTATTTGTCACCATTTATGCTTTGTGTTCTCATGGGTCCACATAAGTCAGTATGAATTAGCTCTAAAGGTTTGCTGGTGAAGTATTCCTTTGATTTAAATGTGGATCTAGTTTGCTTCCCCTTTTGGCATGAAGCACAGATGCTATTTAATGGTTTGCCAATGGTGGGTATATCTCTTACTGCCCTTTTTGAACTTATTTTTACCAGATTGTCAAAGCTAATATGACCAAGCCTCTTGTGCCACAACCAATTTTCATCTTCCTGTCCAATCAAACATGCTCCTTCTGAAGTCTCTGAGAGAGTATATAGATTTCCAGAAGTCCTCGATCCAGTAGCTATCAGCTTCCCACTGTGTGCTTTTTTGACTTCATAGCCCTGCTTCTTAAAGATGACTTCATGACCTCTGTCACAGATTTGACTTACGCTCAGTAAGTTGTGCTTCAAACCAATCACAAATAGAACTTCTTTGGAATTGATCTTTCCATCACTTATCTTGACTGATCCTTTGCCAACTATCTTGGCTCCATCATTATTTCCAAACTTTACAGAGCCCCCTTCATATTTCTGTAACTTTTCAAATTTTTGTTTATCTCCTGTCATGTGACTGGAGCATCCACTATCCAATATCCATGGTGCAGATTTGTTCTGTGCTTTGAATGTTGTCTCGTACAATCAAGGATTCCTTTTCTTCCTTGGTTCGCTCCTTTTCTTTCCACTCTGGTTTGACTACAGTTTTGGTCACTTGTTTAGACTTTTCTTTGTCAGTAGCCTGTGCATGTTTTTCTGGGAATTTTTTGTTTTGCCTTAAACTGTTTGGTTGAGATCTTCTTCCCTGATATTTATTTGCTGCATATGTGCTTCTACAGTTTCTTGCAATGTGTCCAAAGTTATGACAGTTATAGCATTCTACTGCATAATCCATCAAGGGTGAAAAGACATTTCTACTGGTGAAATTTCTTTGTCCTATATTATAAATGCAGTCTGAAATCTTATGACCATAAGCATTGCATTTAAAACAATAACCAGAAAAGGATTGATTGAACCTGGGAGTTGGTCTTTGCCATTTTGTAGTAGGAGCCACAAATTTTCTTCTCCTTTGATGTGTGACGTTTGTGAATCCCTCATTGTCAGCACTCTTCTCGTGCCTGGCATTGTTGCTTTCTTTTGCATGATTCATTTTTCCTTGATCAACCTTGATCTTATCTTCTTTCTTTACTGGTTCTACAGTTATGGCCTTTGATCCACTTGACGATTCTCCTTCGACAAAGCCCAAGCCAAATTTGATGCCTGTAGTCCTCTGACTATTTATAATATTTTCAAGCTTCGTAGAACTTCCTTCAAGTTTGTGATAGCAACTCAATTTTTGATTCTTTTCTTCTAGCCGCATTCTTAAGACAACAATCTCTTCTTCCAGTTTGTTGCACTCATCTATTTTCATGGTTAATTGTACTTCGAGTTCTTCAGACATTTTCTTAAATTCTTTTGTCTGTACTTTCAAACTGTTTATTATGTCATTCGCATCCTCAAGCTTTCTTGAGACCTTTTTATTCTTTTTCCTTTCTGTACTCAACTCTTTAAGTGCAGCAACCAACTCTCCTTCCAGATATACTTCAGCCTCATCCTTAATGTTTTTATCACCTTCCTATTTTTCTTCTATTTTTTCTTCTTCAAATGCCATGAACAGAGCTTCACCTGTTTCTTCTTCAGAATCCTCACCTGAGCTATCTTCAGAAGAGCTGACATTCTTGGATATGAAACTTTTCTTTTTGAAGTTGCTTTTTCTAAAATTTGGTTTCTTCTTCCAGTCACTTCTTTCTTGGTGTGACCCTTCATCACTTTTGGTTTTCTCATTCATTGGACACTTAGCTGCAAAGTGACCGACGCCTCCACAATTGAAGCACTTAAACGGTAACTTTCCTCTATATTTTCCTTTTCCCTTTATAAGTTTTCGAACAAAGTTAGCTTTCATTTCATCCGATGTCTCTTCATCCTCAGATTCTTGTTCAGCTTTTATATTTTTGTGTGCTTTAAAAGTAGCTTCTCTGTCTATGGGCTTAGTTTGTCCTATTCTCATTTTGTATGCAGTCAAAGAACCATGCATCTCATCCATGCTAAAATTATTTAGATCTTTAGCTTCTTCTATTGCAGAAACTTTAGAATTAAATCTTTTGTGAAGAGTTCTAAGTACCTTTTTCACGACGATCGCATCTTCGATTTCTTCGTCGAGTCCTCTCGATCGCATTAATGATTCCATTGACTCTCAAGCATATAGGCCTCTATGTTCTCATCGTCATTCATTTTTAATGCTTCGAACCAAGCTCGATGCGTTTGTAGCTTGGCTTCCTTGATCTTGTTGTCTCCTTCATGAATGCTCTTCAGTTTGTCCCACATGTCTTTTGCCATTTTACAGCTCATGATCCTTATCAGTTCACTGTCTACTAGCCCACACATTATGGCATTCTTTGCTTTGGAGTTATTCTCAAACTTTTTCTTCTCGACAGTATCTGTTGGAGGAGTAGCGGGTATTGTGTATCCACTTTCTACTGACTCCCAAATGTCGTATCCCAACGCACATAGATATGTCTGCATCCTGAGTCTCCAGAATGAGTAATTAGTTTCGTCGAACAAAGGAGCTTTGTTTGATGAGAATCCTTCACCACCTGCCATTGTGTTTCTTCCAAGATCACCTTAGCTGATTAAGCTTGTTCAAGAACCTTGCTTTGATACCAATTGATATTCTCACAATGACACTGAGAGGGGGTGAATCAGTGTAGCTATTTAAATTCAAATCTACAACTCTTAAAGCTGAAGCAAAGAGAACTTAAAAGCAGGTAAAGCAATTATCACAAGAGAGCACACCACAACACACAATGTAACGAGGTTCACCAATTTGGCTACTCCTCAAGAATGACTCGCTTGGACTACGGTCCAAATCCAGCCTTTGCAAAACACCAATTTTACAATCCATTTACCAAGACCCACTGGAAGGAGCACCAACCCCTGATTTATCTGCACCAATAGAAAGGAGCACCAACCCCTATCCAAGCACCAACTTGGATCACAGTTTTGAAAGCTATATCAATGACATAAAAATGCCTTCACTTTTACAAGACCCTGACTGGTCTATAATTTATCAAAACATAGTAAACACTTATTGCTCTGCTTGTCGCTCTCTTACAACACTCTTCTAACCCTCTTTCGGTAGCACTTTCACACATTCAACGACAACTTAATTCTCCATGCAACTGCCCTTTTATAACAATATTTTCATCTTGAAACACCTGTTCTTCTGTGACTTCCATAATCCTGCATGCACCCTATTAATAGACACTTCTGAAAGTAACTCCTTTATCACACAGTAATTTGTACATGCATTCTATTAATAGCTCTGTTTCTTGTGTGGAACTTTCAGTATAACTATCGCTCGATGGTTACACTGCTTTACGGGCCCTGTAACTACCGTTCTATCTTTAATGCACTGTGCTTATTTTAGCTTGCATGATTTCTATCTATAACTGCCCCTATAACTATCGCACTAACTTTAGTTGACTCTTCTTATAATGGTTGCATGATTTTCCTCTACAACCCCTATAACTATCGTTCTACTTTAGTTAACTATCCGTAATCGTGTTGTTGTGACCTGTCATGAAATCGTGACACTTCTATCTCTTTGTACTCTTCTCACATTTTACCCATGAAAACATGACATGTCACGATATCATGACACTTTTTGCCTCCTTGTCCACTTCTTGGCTTGCACCAGAAAACATGACAATTCACAAAATCGTGACACTTTTCGCTCCTTGACTCTTCTCTGGCTTACCACCCAAAACATGACATGTCACGAAATCGTGACACTTTCACTTCCTTGCACTCTTCTCTGCTTGCACCCACGAAAACATGACATGTCATGAAATCATGACATCTTTTCGCTTTCGTACACTCTTCTCGCTTAGCAAAAACATGACATGTAAATCATGACACCTTTCTTCAACTCTTCTCCCACAAAAACATGACATGTCACGAAATCGTGACACTTTCTCTCCTTGTGCCTTTCTCTCTTTTAGCACGAAAATGAAACATGTCACGAAATCGTGACACTTTGCCTTGTTTTTCTTCCTTTTCCCTGAAAACACATGTCACGAAATCGTGACACATTCACCTCTGTACACTCTCTCTCCTCTTCGGGTCATGAAACATGTCATGAAATCATGACACTTTTCCTTGCAAGCTCTTTCTCTCAAACATGTCACAAAATCGTGACACATTTTTATTCGTACTGTCTCTCTTGCAAATTGTCACAAAATCATGACACTTTTCTTTGCGAGCTCTTTCTCTCGAACCTGTCATGAAATCATGACACATTTTCTTCCGTACTGTCTCTCTTGCAAATTGTCACAAAATCATGACACTTTTCTTTGCGAGCTCCTTCTCCCCAACATGTCACGAAATCATGACAATTTTCTTTGCTTGCACCTTCTTTCCAACATGTCATGAAATCATGATAGTTTTCCTTGCGCTTTCTCTTTCATCCAACATGTCACGAAATCATGACAGTTTTCCTTGCACTTTCTCTTTCGTCCAACATGTCACGAAATCATGACAATTTTCCTTGTGCTTTCTCTCTCTTCGAACATGTCACGAAATCATGACAGTTTTGCCAACATTTTCTCTCTCCTTCAATATGTCATGAAATCATGACAGTTTTGCCAGCATTTTCTCTCTCCTTCGATATGTCACGAAATCATGACAGTTTTGCCAGCATTTTCTCTCTCCTTCGATATGTCGTGAAATCGTGACAGTTTTTCTTTTCGACCAAACATGTCGCGATATCGCGACAGTTTTCTTACTTGTCTTTTTCTTGGATCTTTTGAATATGGGCCACTTTTGTCTTCTTGGATATTCACTGTACATGCTCTGACTGACCTCTGAACTCTTGTCCACTGCATCAACTGATCTATCTGTCTGTGTTGACAACAATGACAATATTGTTTCTGCACCTTGCTCAACGGAGAATGTTGATGGAGTATCTCTCCTAGAGCACCTAGAAACTATCAAAAGAGCACCTATGGAGGCTATGGATGAATTCAATACTTGATTTCACAAAATATGGCATAGAATCCTTGATGAAATTTATCCCCTTCTAGGTATTGTAATAATTTATTATTTGAAAGCTATCAATTTTGAAATAGTTATGATGGTTAATTATAGTGGAGGTAATTCATTTCCAATGGCATATGGGATAGCCATTCAAGCCAATAATGACCTTATTTCGATAGAGAGACTAGCTCACAGCCCCCCATGCCTCTATTTCTAAATGCCCAACCTCTTTATCAACCTCCTTTGATAATGTAGCATACAACTAGCCTAATCTAGTTGTAAAATTGGTCATAGTGCCAACCCCTCTCCTTGCTCATAATCATCCCTCTACGAATATATATTATTCTAAGTTGGATAAAATAAAAAATTTACTAAGGATGGTATCTAATGAGGTCATGACCCTTAGGATACATCAAAATACCCAAAGGTTTTAGTATCAAAATAATTTAAGACCTCCTTTCCAATAGAATAATAAAGGCTATATACCTCCTCCTAATAGGTATCAATGTCCCCAATTTAAGGCTAATAAAGATACTAACTAGACCTAGAGCCATTATCAACAAATAGTACCTATTTTGACCCCACTACAACAAAGGCTTCCTAAATCCACTAGAGAGATAGCTCACATGTAAAAAATTTATATGGATGACTCTACTACATAGTATTGTTTATACCCAAATGACTACCCTTCAAATACCTATTCTAGAGAAAGCTCTCGGTAGTATATGATAATTCCAAATGAAATAGAACTTGTTTAGGCACCTTCTTTTCATTTAAAGGCATAAACATAAGCACAAAAGTAACCCTCCCCTACCCTATCCCTTTCTAATTCAAAATTTGTTCCTTTTGAACAAATTTTGGTCACATGGGATGAGGAGGTATATGTTGTAACTAACAAGATAGGTACTTCAACATTTAGCAAGCCACAATTCAAATCAAACTATATAACAAGGGCTAAAAGGAGAGTAATTGAGAAATTGAATGGCAACCAAGCGATCAAGGATATCTAAAGAAGGCCAATTAACCCTAGAAATGATATTTATACCATGATCCCACTAAGTCAAAATGCACCAAAGATCATGGTGATTGCTAAATGAAATATTCCAAAAGTACCAAAGTAGTGTGCACTCATGTGAAATATTATAAAAATTTCTCAATCAGCTATGTATATACCTACGTATCATCTACCATCAAGTGCCCCTTAGAAGATCCGTACTTTTGAATTATTTAATGTGGTGGAGCATCTAAATAAGTCAACTATGGCTATGTATCTATGGGACATTTTGTCCATCCTTGAGCAGAAGGAGAACCTAAAGAAGGCCTTAGAGGAACAAGAGTGACTAGGGTAACAAAAGATATCAATAATCTTGCAAATATCCAGTCTATATTTGAGTAGAGTCAAACCCATAGCCTTGTACTTGACCTTGATATATGGAGACAAGTTGATACACAATTGCATGGTGGATTCTAGGGCAAGTACTTTATTAATGCCAAGAGGGGTGGTAGATGCATTAGGACTAGTTTATAAACTTGTTAATAAAAGGGTGATGTATTTGGATGGGAGAATAATGTAAATATTGGGGATAGTAAATGGTCTTCCACTTACACTATAAGCTTATTTGAGCCTCACAATATCACAATATATAAAAGTGTTTGATCTCCTAGATTCATTTGGCATTTGCTTTTCTAGGTATTTCACTGCTAAACTAGAATGCTATTTGTATCTTGGTTGGACACTTATGGCCTTGAGAATGAGATATGGGACTAGGATAAAAATTTTATTGGAACCATTCCACATACATCATGTCAAATATTTGCTCATAGCTAAGACAAGTATTTACCAACTTTTCATAATTGAGTAGTATGGATTGGAAACGTCTATGTATGAGATGCACTCATTCATTTCCAATGACTATATGGATGAATGGACAACAAAAAATAATAACTCTAATATATTTGGTGTATTTGAGACAATGGGCATGGGCTAAAATTTTGAGCATAGCCTAAACATCAACTCTACATGGGTTCAAATAATACCAAAAAAGAATAAAAAAGTGAGGAGACTTCATGTTCTAGGAAAAAATACTTTGTGTGATGGGATTTGAATGAGGTTACCTTAAATGCATGAGCTCATACCTCATTAAGGTATGGTTGAATAAGGTACAATGGTCATGCAAGCTAGATAAGCTTTAGACAAATTGCAACCTATGAAGGCATGCTTTGTTATTGTGTAGGTGGTCTCTTGAGTTGAAGAAATTACAAAAAGCATAAATTTCATAAATCAAGTTCTCCAAGGGAATAATCAAATGTCACACCCCACTACCTACTCAAATGTATCTTGTATATCAAAATTTGAGTATGTAGTGAGGTTGTAGTAGGCGGTTGATATCCCTAAGAGAACCTAAATGAGGAGATTGCACTGATACCAGCATTCAAAAGCTCATATGTAGCTATTATGAACAACCTTGTGGTGTCAGACATCAAGTGAGAAATAAAATTAAATATCCTCAAGCCATATCTCCTTTCTTATAGAAGTTTTGGGATATCTCTAACATGCCCTAAAGAGATTCCAAGGAGGCACCAACAATGCACATGAGATAGAATATTGGTTTGTATGAATAATTTTCATAATGTTTGAGCAAGGTGAGTAGAATCAATGGCTCATGCAATTTCAAAAAGAGGATCACTTTTACAGATAAATTATAGTCTATTTCTTGAATAACTTGAATCGCCTAACCAAAACCATCAAGGAGAAAGTACACACTAGGGAGGCAGCCCCTCAAGATTATCCCTAATATTCTAAATGATCTAAGAAGTAAACCTAAGGGTTTTCCAATATATGAAAATATGAATTTATAAGTTCACATATCATGAATTTAATTCAAATAGTGGTGACATTCTTCCTATATTCTAGCATCTAGGAAGAGCAAATTCACATGGTGTAAATCTAGTACTTGGGAGGGAAATGATAATTTTCTTACATCACCTTGTTAGAGAAAATACTAATTCAAGTCAAGTGAATCTAATATGGAGGTTTTAGATATAGAAAGGCATAAAATCATTGAAGGTGAATTCAATGCAAGTTGATGCACCTCTCCCCAAAGGGAAAATCCTATAAAATAATTCTCAAACCTTCATTTTTCCTAGAGATTCTCAAACAAAGTTGAACATAGAGCTGCTATCTAAGGATAAGAAGGATATTGTTATCCTAGAAAGCTATATCTCCCTTAGTTTTACAATTCTATTGTATTTGCATACATAGAATCTACACCCAATAGATAAGGCCTTTATTTTCTAGGTTTGTTATCTTCTACAAGTGAAATATCCCCTATAAGTCAATAAAACTATAGTAAAAATTCACTACACCTGGCAAAGCTTACCAAAAGGGATAACTTCAATAGGCCATATAATTATTGATTGGTGTTGATTTGGAAAAGGAATGAGATGAAATGACCTAGAAGCACTACCAACCCTCTAGTGGCTAGCATGGTTCAATTTCCAAAAAGGATGTTAGAGGAAAATCTTTGCTAGAAGCCTAAAGAGAATATAAAAATATTAAATCCATCGAGCCACATAGATTGTTCAATAGTTCACACTAATCATGATGGTTATTTTGGTCATATCTAAAGTGAACCCCACCATTATTTGGAGTCCAACAACCATTTTGGTGATAACTAAAATGACTCCATTGGTTGAGATTCACCTAGAAAATGACTATGGAGGCATCCCACCCCCATAAAGTCAAAATTGAAAACCTAATTATCTTCCATATTTTATTGGGATCACAATGGATATTCACATAGCTATCATCCCCTCACCACACTCATAGGACACCATCAATGGGAGATCAGGGTGGGAAGAAGCCAATAGCTATGGAATATAAAGAGGGACTTGGAAATGCTCATCACATAGAAATTTTGTGAACTATATAATTATGGTATTTTATGGTCTAAAAAACCCCTACCACAAGTAGCTCTTATTAATTTGGTCAAGGGCATAGAGGATTAAGGTCCTTTCTATCTACCCAAGGTTGCAACATGTAATGTTTCCATCAAGTGGATCAATGATCAAAGAAAAATTTGAAGACCCAATAATTCATAAGTAATATGAGAGAATATTAATTCAAAAGGACCAAATACCATATAATATTATTAATAAATGGTGGATGCTACTCTAAGAGGTTTAAAAGTTATAAAATTCTCCCACAAGTTTCAAAAACCATCAAATGATAAATTATCAATGATCCTAGTCATGTCAAAAGAACTTCGATGAGATCAAGGAGGAAATTTTTTATGAATTGTCCAATTTGGGATAAACAATTCACATGATTTTGATAAGGTTTCAATAAAGGTGGGATGAAGAAGGAAAAAAATGTGTCAAAAAAATACAAGGGTGAAAATATAGAAAGAGATCCAAAAGTGTTGTGAACTGTATAATCACAATGATCGATGACTTATGTTATTTTTTAAAATTTCTAACCAAGAGAAGAAGAATAAAGATTCATGAACCATAAAATCATCACAATAAATGGTTCACATAATTTTTAGAAGGCTCCAATGGAGATAAAATTATGAAAGTAGAGAAAGACTATTGTAAAAATGCAAGGGCTTCATATATCATCAAATAATACCAATCAATGACTAGCACTATTTCAAGAAGAGAAAAGGTTGGTGAAATCTCCTAAAGTCTTGAAAACATTTAGATTTTAAATATCAATTATCCATAGATTTTTAGAGAATTCAAATGCTGAATGATGAGAAGTTTCATGTTTTATCTCATAATAAAAATTCAATGGCCTATGCTACTTTAAAAAATTTTGAGGGGAGATAGCAAGGGAAATTTTTGAAAAGTAGGTCTTCTACAAAACTCCAATGAAAATAGAGAGGAGATTCCATGGAACATCTAGTAAAATATCAATGGCCCATGGAGCTTTAGAATAATTCAAATGGAGGTTGAGGAGTAAAATTTTTATGGACCATCAGATCACAAAGATCAATGACTTGTGCTATTTTAGTAAAGTTTTGATGAAGAATGGGATAAAAAGTTTTGTGAATTGTTTGATTGAATATTTATAGCCTATGCTATGTCAATATGGTTCTAGTGGAAGATGGTGAGGTAAAATTTTCATGGATCATTTGATTAGAGATCAATGGCCCTCATTGCTTTGAAGGAACAAGTAAAAGGAAAAAAAGCGAATAACAAGCTCCAAGAAATATGTAAAACACTTTAGCCCATTGTAGAGGTGGCTAAAAAATATCAAGGACCCAATCAAAATGTAGTCCAAATTGGTAAATATCAGGCTAAAAAGGGTGATAATCATAGCCAATCAAAGTACACAATAAGAAACCCTAGAAAATTTATTGTAGATGCACAACTTTCCAAAAATGGTAGTTGAGCCCATCAAGTTAAATGTTGCAAAGGCTCTAAATCCACATACTAGTGTCATTCAAGTGCATGTCAATATAGGTAAGTATTTGATGCATTAAACACAACAATACATGTGTTGCAATATGGAAATATCAAGCATAGAGTATTGAATGTGGAAAATCCCCCATGCTTAGTCTTTGGGGATCCCAAGAGGGTGGATGATAGTAGTGGTAATAACCACAAATCCAAAGGCCAAATTACCTTAATCATTTATGATTCTAAATCTAGAGATATCAATAAAATCAACAATATAAGGGTGGACAAAGCCCCAATGCAACTTCAAAAAATAATTTTTTAATTCTTGCACATTTTTGGAGGGAAATAACCCCAATTTTATCTTTAAATAGTGAACATTCTAGCATCATAAGAAATTGGAAAGTTGCCTATTCATACCTAATATTTGGCCTTATATGTAATTTTCCTTTCATTTTATTTTGTATATCCATCTAGACTTTATCCTTAAGTCATTTTTTTTATCAATATTAAAGACTTTTTCTCTAGCATGATTGTAATTAGGTTTATATATATGAGAAGTTGTGACTACTTACCTTATGTCTCGGTTCTTGTATTTTTTTTGTGGGAATGTTCATGCTTGAATGAAATTACATTCACTTTTAGCTACTAGTATATGATGCATATTTTCACTAATCCCATTGATATGCAAAAACATCTCTTGATCTTGGTGTATCATATCCATTAGCTTAGGATTTGTTTTTTTTGTTGTTTATTTTTCGTTATATCTCTTCCCTTTTCCTTGAAAATGAAAGTATCCTAGGATTATATGAGTAGGTGAGCATTGAAGATAGCATCCTATAAGGATTCGACCTTGTAAAACATCCTAGAGGTCATCCTTTGAGTCATATCCCAAGGACTTTTGGCTATGTTTATCTATATGAGGCATGAGTGTCACGTGCATCTAGCCACTGTAATGGGTGATCACAACATTCTGAGACAATAGATATTGAATGCCTAATGCTTGGTAAATTAATGAGTGAATATAATAGGTATTTATAGTAGATAAAATAATCAACTTTTATTTTTGAGGCAAATGATTTGATTACATTCTTATCAAAGCTATAAAATTATAATTATTGATTAAAATGGCATACCATATTAACCCTAGGTATAAAAACATGCTAGATATTGGATAATACATTTAAAATGGTAAAATAATAAACAACCATTATTTCCACTTAAAATGGTGATCATAGCACCATTGATCACTAGGATGCATGCTTTGGGGAACATGTGTAAATACATCCCTTAATCATACCTCTATTCTTATTTTAGAGTTATGGGATAAAGGTGATAAATTGGATGAAATAAAGGAACCAAAATATCATCCAACATGGATCATTTTTCTTCTTCCCAAGGACCAACAAAGCTAGTCCAACTCTATCCCATATCAGGATAACAAGACTCTCCACCACTTTTAAGTTAGTTATTATTGCTATTTTTATAATACATGTTGCCCATCCCTAAGGACTATGGGAAAAAACACAAGAGATAACCAACTATGATCCTTAATGAAAATAAAAAGGAGTAATATATGATATCCAAAGCAACAAAAATAAAAATTCTATGATACAATGTAAAAATAAATATTTTAGTTGTTTGAATTTATTATCTATGTAAAACATAAAAATGACCAAAAAATCATAGACAAATAGTAAATTAAAGGAAAACGTACCTAAAACTTACCTATATGTGCTCTCAAAAATTTTGGTTAGATGAATATAAATTTTGCTTGCCTCATGTAGCTCCAAAGGAATTTACCTATAAAAATACCTAAAGCATTGAAAACATTGATTTGATTTGGAATTAGCAAAATTGGAGTGCATAAATGATCCTGGAGTGAGTCAAAACCCTATGAACATTACCTCTACAATATACCTACACAAATTGGTAAAATGTTACACAAAAAAAATACTTTTGCTTTCTTTTATTTTCTCTTGTATGAATTATGGACATAAGTTTTAGCATATGTGATTATTAAATATAGCAATATTTTGCATGACAAATTATTTATATGATGTATGTATCATGTTGCCTTAAACCTTGTAATTTTATCAAATATTGAAAATAGTTAGACATGTCTCAAGAGGTAAACATTTGCAAGGAGGTCAAATTAACACCACCAACAAGTCATTCAACATGTGCAATGTGCCAGAAAACACATATACCATTATAAGAGGTAGACAACATACTATAGTATATAATGGGCATAATGTGTCAACACACACACCCACCACTATAGGTGGAGGAATGAACCATATGGTATCTAGGTGGCATGATGTGTTCATGATCACACTCAACACTATAGTTGGAGTAAACTAAAGCGACACCACCAAAAAATGATGCAAGTGATCTGTAACTCATCCCTAAAATACCCTACAATATTTGGTAAGCATGATGTAGTAGAAAACATACTCATCACTATACAAGAGGTAAAGGCACTGTAGTATCTAGTCAGCATGATGTGTCAACAATAATTCTCACCACTACTATAAAAAATTCAACCATAAAATAGTATCTAATGAATACGATGTATCAACAAGCATGTCCACTATTGTGTGTGTTAAACGAGATTATGTCATCAACATAGATATGCATAGGTGGTCTACCTTTTGATCTAAATCATGCCTTATTGCATTTGGTGACACAATTTGGCAAACAAGATACGTCCACCATGATAAAGGGAGAACAAAATACAAGTAAACATATAGACAAAATACATATTGCAACATGCCCAAAGAAAGGAGTTCTTATAAAAGCAGAACCCACATGTCCCTACTATAATGTTCTAACCTCATGCACTACAATATATAGCAAAGCAAAATATGTTAGCAAGCATGATCACCACTATAGTGGGAGACAACTTGGATTGATTAATTAGTTGATTGGGTTTTAAAATTTTTGAATATTTTTACTATAAATATTTAAAAAAATATTTGGGTGTTCTAATCACATACCATGTGTAAGATAATATGGGTTGAACTAAGGTAGTTCTTTTATGGAACTTAAATGAGGGTACCGATATAAAAAATAAATAATACCTTGAAGATATAATGATGCTTCTTATTGGAAATAGCAACACCATAGCATAGGAGTTCAAGAAAAATAATAATAAAATTAGTAGCAAGAAATACCAGTGAAAAGGATGGTAAACATGAGGAAACTAGGAAAATACAACACAAGTCATACAAATGGAAAAAATTTATATCAAAGGAGGATGAAATCATTGGCTATTATACTAATATCACCAAGAGACCAACATTGTCACTTAAAATGTCAATCTTGGTCATTAGAAAGAAATAATAACAAAACATAAAATGTCATGCCAATGGTCAAGAATCTATAGGACTAACACAAACATAGAATAAAAAGGCAAATAATCAAATTAAATTAAGGGCATAAAGAGGTAATATAAGCAACATGCATACCAAAAATATAAATATTATAGAAGCAATACAAAAGGGGATATATTTACAAGCATTTGATATGCATAAAATTAGTGGATTCCTCTAACTCAACTCCATTGATTATATGTAGTTTTATTGACCTAGATCCATACAATTATTTGATAGTATATTGACCAAGATATTTCTACACAATTTTTCTTGCACTTTTTATGCATATTATTAAGCTTGAGGACAAGGTCCTCAACATTGAAATCATGATGTAGAATTTCTTGTTACACTACTTAGTAACATCACTCTGGTAGGCTTTATTGTTCTCAAGAGCACAAAGACACCTCTCATCAATAGTGATGAGTTATGCAATATGGGATTTTTAGTACTCATAATATTCATCATGACTCAACAATCTTTTTAAAGAAACATACAAGGCAATTCAATATCAAGTGACAAAATAGCTTCGACACCATAAACCAAATAAAAATGGGTTACACCTATGGATTTACGAATATTGGTGTTGCACACCCATAATTTAGGATATAAATTTAAGTGCCAATGTTTCTTTGATTTTTTAACTATTTTTGAAAAATATTAACCAAAATTTTATTTTTTAGACTCACCTTGATCATTCCCTTGAGGCTAACAAGGCATGAAAAAGGGGTGTTGAATATTTAATTCTAAATAACATTCCTATATTTCATATAAATGTAGACCAACGTAATACTCATATTCATTTGAAATAGGAACTTCTACTAAACCTACTTGATAATGGCCCAAACAAACCTTAAAAATATGATTGCTAGAGGAAGCATTTTTTATTTCAGTATTAAAAGCCTAATTAAAATCATTATCAAAATCACTATTAGTTTCTTCCTCCATTCTATTATTATCCACACAATAGGTTACTTTTTTCAATTTAGTAGCATCCTCATGGGATTTATATAACTTTGCCAACCATTGATAGAATAAGACAATATATTATCTTTTTTTTAATGTTTTAATGATCATGGCAATTTTTCAAATACCTCTTGAATAAGAAGAGTAAAAACACCTATGTTAGGTTGACTATTTTTAGATTCATATCTATCTCAAGGGCATTATAAATAAAATTTAGGGTGTCCCTTATACAAGTTCCTTCTAGAGGTCCACTATTGATATTGTTCATAGATTGGGAACTATAGGTAAATTTAACCACTTTAGAAGTAGAGGAAGATATGGTTGTCATATTAGTAGTCCAAGGTCTACGTAATGGAACATTTTATTTGGTATTAAAATTGAACACCATAAAATTCACTTAACGTTTTTAGTCCCTACTAAAATTAGCAGCCAAATGTAAACCATAGGGTCTTGTGGATGATTATTATAATCATAATAATAGTTTCTAGTGGACAACAAATTATCTCTAGGAATATTTAGCTTATCTTTCAAGGACAATGAATTAACACATATAACCTCCCTTCATCAGTAAAATCCCTATGAACAAACATAACATGATGTACTACTATAATAATTAAAGGTGGATCATTAACCCTTACTAGATAATAAATAGCAATCATGTTTTTTGAAACAAAATTAAAAATCAAACCAAAGCTAATGTGTGCATAAATACAAATATTTCCCTTATGTGATTGAATGTATTACACTTTATACGACCCTAGAATTATGGGAATAACATTAGAAACCCTAGTTTTGGTCATATTTATCTCATATAGTAATTATCTTAATTATTATCATTGATAGGGAGATGCCCTAAATAATTCCAAGTAGGGGACCTTACAGGGTATTGTACTCAACTCCTCAATAATATCCCACACCTTTATTTTATGTATGACTAATTTAAGCAATGATTTTTTGGGTTGGCTAGGATCTTGAAATTTTCTATTATGGGTTGTACAATGACCATTTTAAGTGACTAACATAGTCTTTCATTATTTTCAAAGACAACATTTGTGGGATTGATGGAGGTCTTATCGACAATGTTTTATATATTAGCAAGTTTTTTTATATTTCTAGCAAGCTCCCAAATGACTAAAGGATAATTTGGAGTCTTCTTACCTATGGTTGGATTAGCTATTTCCTGGATAAATTCTTTAGCCTTATCTTTCTCATTTTCATCCTTAGGAGGTTGCTTCTTTTTATATTGGGGTGCACTTCTAGTGAGAGCAATAATATAATATTTAAAAGATGCACTATTTTATCTTTGCAACTCCAAAAAATTGACATATTAAATCACATTTGAATGACTAAAAATATATTCTCCAATTGTTCTAGATTGACCAAAGACTTGATTAACTTGATGAGAATATTGGGAATCGTTGAGTCTAGGATTTTGGTTTTGAGGGTTGATGTAGTTTTCATTTTTCTTGGTTATATCCCTAATTATCCTGGTCAAGGTTGTACCCTTGGTTTTTATAATTTGAATTACCTCCTTGGTTGAATCCTTGGCCTTGGACATGATTCACTTCTTATCAATTATTATAGTTGGAAGCTTGTTATTCATGGTTGGGTAATTGGGCATTATCAATATCTAACCTCTGATTGTGAGGATGATTACATTTATTCTAGAAAATTTTATATTTTCATTGAATAGGTTGATCCTACCATTATTAATTTAATCAATGTTGAAATTTGGACCAAAATTTTACTTATTGTGTTACTCTAAATAAGTATTAGTCTCATCTCCATGTCCTATATCAAAATTAGAATTTTTTGGAATCATGCCACTTAGGTGCTTCAAATATTTTATTATAATGATAGTTATTTATCCTAGGGGTAGATATATTTGAGAATATCTTTATGATTCCATTTTGGTACTATATTCTCAAGTCTTTATCCATATTCATATTTGTTTAATATGTGTATAGGGGTTCTAACTATCTCTATCTTATGTGAGGTATCTTGGACAACTTTAGTACAAATCCTATCCCCTACAATATTTTTATTAGATATTTTGGGTTTCAACGGCTTTTGACCATCTTTATTTTCCCAATATTTAAGTAATTAAACAACTTTTATGATATTTTATAAAGAGGAAAAACCATATGGGTTATGTTCCTAGAATTTATCTTGAAAAGGGTATCTTAATTTGTTTACAAATATTCCAATGGTTGCCTCTTTAATTAGTAGCATATCAACATTGTATTTAAGCCTTTAGCATCTCTTATGAAATCAATTATAGACTTATTTGGTATTTTTTTAGCATTTACAAACACATCCATTGCTTACATAATGATCATGTCATCATTAAATTCTTTTTTTTTTTTTGACAAAGGTATCTAGAGATTCAATAGAGCGTTTACACAAGGATGCAAACCAATCAAGATCATTTCTTATAAAATCCCTAGTCATTAATTTCAATAATACCTTTTCATTGTACAACTAGTCCCTATAGTTTATATTAAACTTATCAATAAATGTTTTGGCTTTATTTGTTCCACTATATAAGAATTTAATGACATGATCAGAAAATTCCATAGCTTCCATATCAAGGGCTAGAGATTGTTGGAATTCATAATATTTTCCAAAAATAACTGAAAGCAAAAAATTCACTAAAATATTATATAAAAAGGAAGATAAGTAAAAAATATTGGGTTGCCCATAGGCACGATAAATAATCACTATTCGTAGATGATATTGCACAACACACCAATAAGAAATGAGTGTTAGAGAGGTATTTAAAGCAATACCAAACCCCTAACTACATCATAAGGTTTAACCTAATCCAATATAATTAGTGGGTTTTAAATTAATTATAAACATTAAATAAGGTTTAACCAAAACAAGGTTAACCATAGTCCATTTGGCTTACAAAAAAAATTATTATAAAATAATAAATACATTGCACAATAGAATGACCTTAAGCTTATCCAATACATCATATAATGTCAACTCTTGACCATGAATCAAATTAGAAATTTAACACCTCCTATAATATGAACTAAGAGGCCAAGGAAAGAAGACATTTGTGATAATAATATATTTCCCCCCATAATGAATGCTCTATTGGGTATCTATAATTGAGGTAAATCCATTTAAATATCCATTTTCATCTAAAAGACACCCATTTTACTTCAAGAAATTATCTTCAATCTTCAATAACTTGAACAAGCAATTCTTCATAGGATGTCCCTCCCTTTTACAATATCTACAAGTGATATTTTTTTCTTTAAAAACTTAGCCTTACCTATGGTACCCTAGGTCTTAGCATCCTTAGATTGGAATTCCTTTGCATGAGCCTATATGTGAGGAGTTCCACCACCACAATTCTATATTACAACCTAAAAGTGAACTAGAAAAGAAGAAAGTTGATGAAGAGTAAGAGTATTTTGGAATTCCAATAATATAGAAATCATATGAACTATTAGATTTAATATTTGAAAGTAGGGGGTTATTAGAAAGGAAAATCATAACATATTCTACATCTTTCTTTTTGCCTCTAGAAGATGCAATATCGGCCCTTAAAGACTTGAATATTGCAATATAGTCCTCAACATTATCAAAATTATCTAGATTAAGAGAATAAAGCTCTAGTTCCAAGTAACTTACTTCATTAGTATTAATATTTCCAAAAAAAATCATGTAGCTTTGACCATACCTTGATAGGTTCAATATCTTCTTTGATATGGAAAAACAACTCTTGTTTAATCAACAAGGAAAACAAAACTAGAACCTATTCTACCTTTTGATGTCAAGATTTGTTATCAAGAACCACTACTTTATCCTCCTAAAATATGCACCACAAGTTCTTAATTTGTAGTAGGCTAATAATTTGAGTTGACCAAATACTATAATTTCACCCATTAAGGGGAGTAACTAGAGCTTTGTGATCCATCTTACACAAATTGATCCCTAACATTATAACAGGTCCATAGACTAATGCCACTAGTGCATAGAGTTCAAAAAAATATGTGATTTAAATAAAATGGGATCAAAATTATTTTATATGCAAAAGTTATAGCCTCTAAAATATTTACCCCATTGGACCCAAAAAATAAAAAAAAATAAGGTTCTATTGTTAGGGACACAAGTAACAATCTTGACCTACCACTTGGAAAAATCTTGATTCACTAGAGTGATCCAATCACTTTTTTCCACCTTAGCTCCTCTAATCTACTCAACCAATAACACTTGATTTAGAATGATTGGTTGAACCAATTTTAATAGTAAATATTTGAGAATACATGGCACTAAAGTAGGCCATGTCAGATGCTATCCAAGCAATGTCCTCAATGCAAATTGAAAATCCAAAACTAGGCATCAGAGTGATTTGATCTAGAGCCTCTTTGGCATTAAATATAGCACTATAACTATCATTTTTATTCCATGCTTGATATAGGAGGGTAATTTCCATGGATATGCCCTCTTCCTCTCTATTTGTTACAACAAAATATTTCCACTAGTGGATTGAACCTGCACCTACTTGTATTCAAAAACAACCTATTAGCCACATTTCCATTATGTAATAAGTACCTAGAGTTACATAGATGTATAGGGCCTTGATGGCCTATACCAAGGAGGGTCATGACTTGATATTGCATCGTACCTTATCCAAAGCACATGATAAACCATAGCACCATGACAATATATAGGTCAGGGTATAAAACACAATGGCTAAACCTCCATGTGCTACCATGGTAAGTCAAAGGGAGTCCAACGTAAGAATCAAACTCAAGTTGGCAATAATATGTCTTTGGATCTATCCACTTGGTTGTAATGTTCACTTAGTCATATGAGTTGGGGTACATCCTACCTCGTGAAAGGGGTATAGTTAGCCTTTATAATAATATATGCCAAGACAAGACCATTTGGAGGTAATCCTTTGACCTAACAACAACAATCTAATACATTCTTTAAAGGATAATTTTGGAGAAGAGATATATTTTTACCAATTAAAATTTGAGTAGAAGAATAAAAGAAATAAATCTCAAAAAAATATTTAGATAAAATTGATCCAAGACTTGGAAGAAAAAGCAAACATATCAAACCGTCTTCTTGCATGACCAAGAAATGCTACTCCACATCCACTCTGATACCGTGTTATAAATAAACAAAAGAAACACATTCACTCAAATCTTATACAAAAAGCAATATAAGGATAAGAAACAATTGGGTGCTCCTGGGCACCATAAATAATCACTATTCATATATGATATTGCATGATACTTTAATAATTATTAAGTGTGAGGGGGATATTTACAGTAATTCCAAATTCCCTAATTACATTATAAATTTTAACCTAATATGACATAGTAAAAAGGATTTAGGTTAATTACAAATACTAAATAAGGTTTATTCATAACAAGGTTAACCATGGCCCATTGGGTTTACATAATAAAATATTTAAAAATATTAAATACACTACAGAATGGAATACCCTTAAGCCTATCCAATACATTTCACAATGTTGGCTCTTGGTCATTAAAAATATTACAAATTCAATAAAGATTGGATTTGGTAATTACTCAAGGTAGGATCTATAGAAATTGGCATAGTCATCCCAGGGTTAGCTGGGGGAGGTGGAAGATCATAAGTATTAGGGTTTAGGACTAAATAAGGGATAATAATTTATACATAGGGCCCCTATTAACACTCATTATCTAAGTAATATCAGTCATCATGTTTTGCATAATGTCCTATATTTATTTGATTTCTCTCTCTTAGTGGCTTCCACTTGCTTCTCAGTGTCTCTCTTATGATTTTCTAGATGATGAGTAAGTGGTTCCTTAAGGGTATTCATATATGCAAATATTTTTTTATATTGAGTTTTGTAAAGGGATGATGTTGATGTAAGAAATATGTCTTACTTATTCTTTACATTCACACATTATTTTCCATGATCACCACATTAAGCAACAAACATGGTAAAGTGTGATGTACATCTTTGGTGGTGAACAAAGATGCTTCCAAGACACCTTTGGATCATATGGAAGACTGGTAACACTCATCATAATCCTTATTTGGGTCCTTACCATCATTAGAATCTAAATATCCTTATCTATTGATCAAATATTTGATAAGACCTTATTGTCATGATCAAAAATAAAAGGGTGAACAACATTGTCTTATAGAGGAATAGTATGTTCTAAATACTCTTATATTTCTTATATTTCTTAGATTTATTTCTTTTTTGACCTATTAATTATTCCAATATCTAGAAAAGAACTAAGAGGGTCCATAAGGGAAGGCAAAAACTACTCAAAGGAAACTATGATTTTTATATTCTTTATCCTTAGGCAAGCCACTATGAAATAAACCTACCAAAATCCCTCATAGTGAAGTAATATGGATTTTAAAATAAGCCCTAAGAGAAAGAGAAAATGTATAGAAGACAAAATCCGTTTACAATAAAAAGTAGGAGTTAACACAAGTCTTATAATACCTAACCAACTAAACCCTAGGGGCTAAAAATATGGAATGTGAATGTATAATGAACCCAATTCCAATACAAATCAACCTAAGGGATTTTTTTTTTGTGTCTAGACTTTGTTATGGTCACTAGCTCATGAGTGTATTGAAAGTATCTTCGTGTTGTTCTCTTATAGTTAAGTCTCTCAGTAAGTTCAAGGTTGCACTTCACAAGATTCTAATATGGTCAGTCTCTATCTTGTGGATAGGAGTGGCCAACACCTACAATGACCTGCAGGTAAGGTTTATTTACCTTGCAATTGGGGATTCTCCTATCTCAAATAGGAACACCCTATTTCCCTACTATTTTAAATCAAACACTAAACTAGTACTTGTGCTAGGTCTCTTTCAACCATACACTAGGCGTATGCCTTGAAATTTTGTTGGTTCTTCCTTAAGGATAGATCCACAATTATTGCAATGCTTAACCTTCCTATATCAACCATAGGAAGATAAGGGGGTTATCACACAAACCCATATAGACTTATGAAGGTCTACCATCTATATTACTAGATTTAACCAACTATAATCTCCACGAGTTAGATATATTTCAATGGTTTCCCTTACAAATGTTCCCATAATTAATCTCTAAGTGTCACACATGAAACAAACACTCCTTTTAGTTCAAGGTTACTCTATATCAAATAGATACAATTTTTGAGTCACTTTTAGAGATTCAATATTTATCATATGGTAATTTTAATTCATCCTGTAACTCTTAATTCCTATGATCAATCGAATTGAAATGTTACATTGCGTTCACTTCCTCTCAAGGAGTGATATATTCAATTTACAACATATTACAATAAATACATCTTACAAGAATGTAGGCCTTCTACTAACAATCTGTGTTTATGATCAATGGAAGTTCCATAGTACCAAACTTCACTTGGCTCTGATCGAGCCACCAGTACTAGATTATAGAGGATTTTTGGCATTAGGATAACCCATTACATGTATATGAAATGCATTCTATGCAAATAATAACATGTAATAATATTTTATTGAATGCAACTAAACACAATACATTCACCATAATGTAATTTTCTAAAGTATTCCATTATTCAAAGGAAGGAAATTCCATACTTTCCTAAGACTAAAAATCACATTTTCATCTCATATTCCTTGCCACGAGAATATGCCTTTGAAACATATATTATTACAATCAACTATTGTTATTCCTTAAGGAGAATACTTTTAAAATTCCTTCATCAATGGATTACTTTTCATGCATATAGCATCTACCACATCATACTTTCACAAGTATCCCATTTTTCTTCGAACAGAAATAACGAACACACTTTCACCATCATCTCATATTTCTTCACATAGAAATTGCATTTAAACATACCTACTTTTCACAAGTGTCATATTTCTTCACACAGAAATAAAAATTAAGTAAACCTACTTTTCACAAGCATCTCATATTTATTCACACAAAAATAGCAATTAAATAAACCTAATTTTCACAAGCATCTCATATTTATTCACACAGAAATAACATTTAAACAAACCTACTTTTCACAAGTATATCATATTTATTAATACGAAAATAGCAATTAAGAAAACCTACTTTTCACAAGCATTTCATATTTCTTCACACATAAATAGCATTTAAGCAAATGGACCCAATTGTTGGTCTTCAAACCATTCGAGGGATTTAACCATGATCTATTTTAAGATTGTAATCCTGGTTTGTTCTACTGCCCATCATTATTTCCTTCACCAATAGGTTTTCTAATTGTAGTTGTAGTCTATAGTCTTCCCAAAAATTTGGCTACCAAGTTATTTCAATATCTACCATCAAGATCATCCTATAGTTTATCAACAGTTTAGCTACAAACTCTCTTGTAATCTACCAACAAGATTACTTAGTTTAGCTACAACTCCTTTTTGTAATCTATCATACATGATTACACTATAGGTTTACTCATTTGGTACTCAATTTTTTTAGAGAAGGATACTATAGGTATACAATAATAGAATGTAAGATTAATATCCCATCAAGGATAAATTATAGGTATTGTTTAGTCTATCAACAAGACTATTACCTAGTGTATACAATCCTTTCCAAATTTTGCCTCATAAATCTTTGATCAAGGGATATTTAAGATCTAAACAATTTGTACACCTCTATATATCACCTAAAATAGAATTTATTAATGTTGTAAAATATTTGTTTCTAAGACTGCTTCCATGGTCGTTAAAATATTGAGAGGGTTTACATTAGATCTTATACTAGAATTGATCAAGTTTCAATGCAATTACAAATCATATTTACCATAAGTCTTGTCTCCAAAATTCACTTGATGGTTTTTTAATCAATATCCAAATTATTAATGGTATATTACCAAGGTTTCTGCATTAAACTCTTTGACAAGTTTTCATGACACGCTTGATCCATTATATACATATTTTATTCAATTTTTTACATGTAAATCATTTATATTAATTACCCAATTATTCTAGCACATATTAGGCTTTATAAAGGTTGTTTTTAATTTAGAACTAATCAACCACACTTTTAGTCCTTAGTGAAATCGACTAATTTGGTTACTTTAGTGCGCATCCACAATGGTTAGAAATATTTCCATAGATCTCAAAATGGTGCATGATTGTTATATAATGGTTGTAGAGTAAAGTGGGTCATAAAATACCTCTTTAGACTCCTTTACCTCATCTGCATAAGAAATACTAATCCATTCCATGATCAAAAGCTATTACGCAGACTTCCAATACGTGGTGTTTGGTCAACTATTTATCTCGGGTCACAAACCAGGATATAGGGGTGCTAAGATCCCATTGTTATATTAACACTTTCTAAACCTATCATAGATTCTATATTTACAAAAATTTCATAATTTCCACAAATCGACAGTGATGAGAAATCACTTCATCTCAATCCATGAGTACATTATCAAGTAATATGTCACCTTGGCTTGTCATTTGACAATGCACACAGATTGGTTGTGTGGGTGAGACTACACGTGATATAGTCAAATAACTTATACATTATTCTTGACTAGAATTTATGAATTACACGATCATATTATGGGACATATTCATCAACCTTTTAATGAGTGATCTAACCACTATTTTAATATCAATGGCAATTTCAATTTTAATCTAGAGATTAATACAGAGATAATCGCTTGACACGTATATATTTTCTATTATAAATGGTATGTAGGTGACAAGGGGGTGTTTACCGGTGAGGATATGGAAGAAATTAAGGTTTACCCTTTTTATAATATTTTCAACACTAGTCTTGAGAGGGTTTACATTAGATCTTATACTAGAATTGATCAAGTTTCAATGCAATTACAAATCAGATTTACCATAAGTCTTGTCTCCAAAATTCACTTGATGGTTTTTTAATCAATATCCAAATTATCAATGATATATTACCCAGGTTTCTGCATTAAACTCTTTGACAAGTTTTCATGACATGCTTGATCCATTATATACATATTTTATTCAATTTTTTATATGTAAATAATTTATATTAATTACCCAATTATTTTAGCACATATTAGGCTTTATAAAGGTTGTTTTTAATTTAGAACTAATCAACCACACTTTTAGTCCTTAGTGAAATCGACTAATTTGGTTACTTTAGTGTGCATCCACAATGGTTAGAAATAGTTCCATAGATCTCAAAATGGTGCATGACTGTTATATAATGGTTGTAGAGTAAAGTGGGTCATAAAATACCTCTTTAGACTCCTTTACCTCATTTGCATAAGAAATACTAAACCATTCCATGATCAAAAGCTGTTACGCAGACTTCCAATACGCGATGTCTGGTCAACTATTTATCTCGGGTCACAAACTAGGATATAGGGGTGCTAAGATTCCATTGTTACATTAACACTTTCTAAACCCATCATAGATTCTATATTTACAAAAATTTCATAATTTCCACAAATCGACAATGATGAGAAATCACTTCATCTTAGTCCATGAGTACATTATCAAGTACTATGTCACCTTGGCTTGTCATTTGACAATGCACACAGATTGGTTGTGTGGGTGAGACTACACGTGATATAGTCAAATAACTTATACATTATTCTTGACTAGAATTTATGAATTACACGATCATATTATGGGACATATTCATCAACCTTTTAATGAGTGATCTAACCACTATTTTAATATCAATGGCAATTTCAATTTTAATCTAGAGATTAATACAGAGATAATCGCTTGACACGTATATATTTTCTATTATAAATGGTATGTATGTGACAAGGGGGTGTTTACAGGTGAGGATATGGAAGAAATTAAGGTTTACCCTTTTTATAAGATTTTCAACACTAGTCTTGAGAGGGTTTACATTAGATCTTATACTAGAATTGATCAAGTTTCAATGCAATTACAAATCATATTTACCATAAGTCTTGTCTCCAAAATTCACTTGATGGTTTTTTAATCAATATCCAAATTATCAATGGTATATTACCCAGGTTTCTGCATTAAACTCTTTGACAAGTTTTCCTGACATGCTTGATCCATTATATACATATTTTATTCAATTTTTTATATGTAAATCATTTATATTAATTACCCAATTATTCTAGCACATATTAGGCTTTATAAAGGTTGTTTTTAATTTAGAACTAATCAACCACACTTTTAGTCCTTAGTGAAATCGACTAATTTGGTTACTTTAGTGCGCATCCACAATGGTTAGAAATAGTTCCATAGATCTCAAAATGGTGCATGACTATTATATAATGGTTGTAGAGTAAAGTGGGTCATAAAATACCTCTTTAGACTCCTTTACCTCATCTGCATAAGAAATACTAATCCATTCCATGATCAAAAGCTGTTACGCAGACTTCCAATACGTGGTGTCTGGTCAACTATTTATCTTGGGTCACAAACCAGGATATAGGGGTGCTAAGATTCCATTGTTATATTAACACTTTCTAAACCCATCATAGATTCTATATTTATAAAAATTTCATAATTTCCACAAATCGACAATGATGAGAAATCACTTCATCTCAGTCCATGAGTACATTATCAAGTACTATGTCACCTTGGCTTGTCATTTGACAATGCACACATATTGGTTGTGTGGGTGAGACTACACATGATATAGTCAAATAAATTATACATTATTCTTTACTAGAATTTATGAATTACATGATCATATTATGGGACATATTCATCAACCTTTTAATGAGTGATCTAACCACTATTTTAATATCAATGGCAATTTCAATTTTAATCTAGAGATTAATATAGAGATAATCACTTGACACGTATATATTTTCTATTATAAATGGTATGTAGGTGACAAGGGGGTGTTTACCGGTGAGGATATGGAAGAAGTTAAGGTTTACCCTTTTTATAAGATTTTCAACACTTGTCTTGAGAGGGTTTACATTAGATCTTATACTAGAATTGATCAAGTTTCAATGCAATTACAAATCAGATTTACCATAAGGCTTGTCTCCACAATTCACTTGATGGTTTTGTTTAATCAATATCCAAATTATCAATGGTATATTACACACGTTTCTGCATTAAACCCTTTGACAAGTTTTCATGACACGCTTGATCCATTATATCCATATTTTATTCAATTTTTGATAGGTAAATCATTTAGATTAATCACCCAATTATTCTAGCACATATTAGGCTCTATAAAGGTTGTTTTTGATTTAGATCTAATCAACCACACTTTTAGTCCTTAGTGAAACCGACTAATTTGGTTACTTTAGTGTGCATCCACCATGGCTAGAAATAGTTCCATAGCTCCCAAAATGGTGCATGGCTATTAGATAATGGTCATAAAATAAAGGGGGGTATCAAATCCCTCTTTAGACTCCTTTACCTCATCAATGTAAGCAACACTAATCCATTCCATGATCAAAAGTTGTTACGCAGACTTCCAATACACGGTGTCTGGTCAACTATTAATTTCGGGTCACAAACCATGATATAAGGGTGCTAAGAGTCCATTGTTAGATTTATACTTCCTAAACCCATCATTGCTTCTTGAATTTCATAGATTTCATAATTTCCACAAACCGATAGTGATGGGAAATTGCTTCATCCCAGTCCACGAGTACACTATCAAGTACTGTGTCACCTTGGCTTGTCATTTGATAGTGCACATAGATTGGTTGTGTGGGTGAAACTACACATGATATAGTCAAATAACTTATGCATTATTCTTGAATAGCATTGATGACTTACTCGGTAATCTTATGGGACGTATTCATCAACCTTTTAATGAGTGTTCTAACCATTGTTTTAATCTCAATGACGATTTCAATTTCAATCCAGAGATTAACACAGAGATAATCACTTGACATGTATCTATCTCCTATTAAAAATGGTACGTAGGTGAGACAAGGAGGTGTTTACCATTGAGGAATTGGAAGCAATTAAGGGTTACCCCTTTTATAAAATTTCCAACACTAGTCTTGCCATTGCAGATGAATGGGAGGTAGTTTGAATGACGTTCGAAATATTCACATAGGCAGCGAAGTCCTTCCTTGGATGAATAGGGTGATATATATTATTATTTTTTTATAGAGGTATTTTTCCATAACAACGTCTATGTACTACTTGAAGGTAAGCTCAAAAAATGGCTACAAAAAACATCAATTCTGAAGGAATCCCTTCTATTGGATGAACCAAATATTTTTCAAAGGCGTGATAAAATTTCTATTAAGGGTATATCGGGTCCACTATGGCACGGGTCACATAGATCACTAAATCCATAAAAGATATTTCAACTTCATTTTTCTAAATAAGGAAGGAGAAAAAAATACCATTTAGAGATAGATGCATCACCATTATTCAGAATATAAAGAAAGAACATTTCCAAATAATTTAGTTAAAATTTCGAAATAATGATAGTCTTCTATCAATAGTAAAGAAGGATCCAATTTTCTAGAATTTGAAGTGATAAAGGCATTGGACATAATACAACCATTAAATCATAGATAAGAAGATTCCAACCTGGAACTCTTACGAAATGAGACTCCTTCACTGGGATATGAAGACTCCAAATGCTTCCTTCTTTCGGTTGCTCTCCAAGTCCACCAGTCCTTTTCTTCTTAAGTCACTCTATCAATGTCTTGACCAAATATCTCTAAAACTCAAGGTTGTCTGGTTTTTTATTCACCCAAAGGTTGAAGAGCATAATCCCTAAGCCCAAGTTCTCCTATTAACCAAGTTTTGTTCAAGTGTCACTAAGACTCAAGGTTGTTTGGTTTCTGATTCACCAAAAAGGTGAAGAGCATAATCCCTAAGCCCAAGCTTACCTATCACTACTACTTCCAAATTTTTTTTAGCTTTCTCTTTGCAAGCATGCCCCCCATCTTCCTGTGGGTGGCTATTTATAGCATTTAGGGGGGGTGCCTTCCTAGAAGGTGAAGGAAAGACTAGGTAATGACCTGTTGGAGAGGTCATGTGGGTGGTGATGCATGCATAGTGTTTTTTTTAGCCTAGAGGACTTGAGGACATGATGCAACAAAGGGTAGAAATAGTGTTTTGAAGACTTAGGGAGACTAAAAATAATTTTAAAATCCCTTCTAGAGCTTGTGAGTACAAATTATTTTTCCTCATAGCTCTTAATAGTATTTTGACCCAAAATACTCTCTCTCAAAGTAATTTAACACTATTTTAAATTGCCAAACATACTTGTAATTTAATTTACATGGAAGTCCCCTTTTTCCTAATAAAATACATGATATTTCTTATCCTAGATATTTCTTCAAAATATTAAATGAATCACCACTATTTTCATTTCCTTGAAAATTTAAAATATTTTCTATGCCTTCTCAATTTAAGCATTAGTCATATTTCTTTTTTCCAAACTTAGGGGTTTGGTTGAGGTGGGATGTGACATACTCCCCCCTTAGAATAAACATAGTCCCTTGTGTTACCATAGTTAGTAAATAATAAAACATTAGTACAAAATCAAGATATAGTAAAGGAAGCAAATAACCATAATGCTCTTTACCAATTTGCAATCATAGGCAGCCATGCAATCTCAATATTCTACACCATTGTTTTATCCTATGGATGACCTCTTTAAGATAGGCTTTGCTATCACCATTATATCTAGGAGGCTAGTCTCAGACATCATTGCCCAATGGTGTAGTCATGAGTATACCTATATGAGGGTAATTATCCATGTTACCCATGGGTTGTCTTTGTCATCATTTCCCTTTTCCCAGTATCTCATTCCTAGTGGTCAAACAACTCCTTCTTCTCATGAGAAGGCCAACTTCTTCCACCCACGAGAGCTCCTGGACCTGTGATGCAACAAAATATTAGTAGTACCATATTCTTTCAAGAAATAAAACATATATACTGCATGAAAAACATCCATCAATAATTGTTTTGCATGGTAAGATCAAAGCATAAAGCATAAATATCATCATACGATAGTATGCTATAAATCAATGCATTATTACCATCATCAATGCATAAGTATCTCTATCAGAGTAACTATCTATGCATCAAACAAAGTCTAATGAAAATAATATTACACATTATTTTCAAATAAATAAGAAAAGTGATTCCTCATGTCCTCCACCCTTTCCCAGGTGGCATTTATTTCAGAATATAGGTCCCATTGGACCTTGCATTGCTCTATGTTTTACTTCCTTATGGACTTGGAATGAAACTCGAGGATTCTCACTAGTTTCACTTTAATGTACGTTGGATCCACCATCTGCATCTTTGAGACATCCAAAACATGATTAGGATCAACAAGATATTTCCTAAGAAGGGACACATGGAAAGAATCATGGATATTTTCCAAATTAGGTGGCAAGTCGAGTCTATAAGCAATAGGACTGATCCTTTCCAGGATGGTGAATGGTCCAACGTATCTAGGATCCAATTTTGTTGACTTGATGGCACTTTTCATAGGCTTTACCCTCAAGAATACCCTATCTCCTATAGAGAATTCTCGTGGAGTCCTCTTTAAGTCAACATAATTTTTTTGGTAATCCAAAGCTTCCTTAAGCCTTTGACGGATTACCTTCATTTGTTCCTCCATTTCCCTGAGTGTATCTGGCCCAATAAGGACTCGATCCTCCAAATTATCCCATGACAAAGGTGTCTTGCACCTTTGGCCATACAAAGCCTCAAAAGGAGCCATATTTAGAGAAGCATGGTATCCATTGTTGTAGGCAAAATCTACTAAAGGTAGGAAGTCTTCCCATCGAGACTTTTGATCCATGTAGTACATGCAAAGCATGTCTTCTAGGAATTGATTGACTCTCTCAGTCTATCCATCGGTATCTAGATGGTAAGTAGAACTTATATTCAGAGAAGTGCCAATTGCATGATGGAGGGCTTGCCAAAAGTCAGAGGTGAACCTAGAATCTTGATCAGAGATAATCACTTCAGGGAATCCATGTAACCGAAAAATCTCCTTGGTGAATCTATTGGTGACTACTATTGCATCATCCTTGGTACTTTTGGGTATGAAGTGTGCCACTTTGGTTAGTTTGTCTACCACAATAAGTATCGCATCATGTTGGTACCTAGTCTTAGGTAACCCAACTATGAAATCCATTGATATCACTTACCATTTTTGCATGGGTACATCATGCAGATACAAACATCCTACTGGGTGTTTGTGTTCTACCTTCACTTTATGGCATTCCAGACATCGAGGCAACAAACTCGGTGACATCCTTATTCATACTAGGCCAATAGAAAGTTTTCTTCATGTTTTCCCTCATCTTGGCCCCTCCTAGATGAGCGGAGTATGGAGATCGATGAGCTTCCCTCATGATCATCCTTCTTAGATTACCAGCTTTGGGGATGACTACCTGATCCTTGAAACACAAAAGTCCATCCTTAATATTATAATCCTTAGTTATCTTAGGATCTTGTGCCATTTTGGCTTGGATTTCAATACAATGTTGATCCTAATATTGGAATTGCTTTACTTGATCCATAAGATCTATATGACTTCGAGTTAGCATAGTAATGTGCCTTCTTCTGCTCAAAGCATCGATGACCTTGTTTTCTTTACCTTTGATATACTCTATGCCAAAATCATATTCGACCAAGAATTCAATCCACCTTCTTTGTCTAGCATTCAACAAGGGTTGAGTAAAGATATACTTTAAACTTTGGTGATCGGTTCTCAATTCAAAGGGTCTACCTATAAGGTAATGTCACCATATCTTCAAGGTGTGTACCACTACAACTAGTTCTAAGTCATGTGTGGTATAGTTAGACTCATGTTTCTTGAGTTTTATTGATTCATATGCCACCACTACTTTATCTTGGGATAATACTCCTCCCAATCCTTCCAAAGAAGCATTTGTGCATACTAAAAATTTGCCTTGGGGGTCCGGGATTTTTAGTATAGGAGCAGAGGTAAGATTTTTTTAAGCAATTGAAAGGTGGCTTCACATTTTTTTGTCCATACGAACGCCTTTCCTTTCCTTTGAATATTTGTTATTGGGGAGGCTATCTTAGAATAGTCCTTCACAAACCTTCGATAATACCCTGCCAATCCCATGAAGCTCCTCACTTATGTTACATTAGTGGGAGGTGGCCAATTCAAAATGGCCTCAATTTTTTGGGGATCTACTACAATCCCATTTGCAGAGATTATATGTCCCAAGTAGTGTACTTGTGGCACATAGAAGTCACATTTGGAGAGGTTCCCGTAGAGTTGATTTTTCTTCAATAGCTCTAGCATGATCCTCAAGTGTCTATCATGTTCTTATTTACTACGGGAATAGATTAGAATGTCATCCAAAAATACCAACACAAATCAGTCCAACTAATTTATAAATACATTTTTCATCAAATTCATGAATGCAATTGGTGCATTGGTCAACCCGAATGGTAGGATAGTGAACTCATAGTGTCCATACCAGGTTTTAAAAGTAGTTTTGTGAGTATCCTCATCTCGGATCCTCAACTGATGATATCCTGATTTCAAGTCAATTTTGGAGAAGATGGTGGCATCCTTAAGTTGATCAAATAGATCTTCTATCCTTGGCAAAGGATATCTATTCTTGATGGTGGCTTTGTTCAACATCCTGTAGTCTATACAAAGCCTTAACGAACCATATTTCTTCTTCACAAATAGTATCGGTGCACCCCATGGAGATACACTTGGTTTGATTAACCCTTTGTCAAGTAATTCTTGAAGTTGCACCTTCAATTCTTGCATCTCTATAGGGTTCATTCTATAAGGAGCCCTATGGATGGATTTTGCACCTGGTACTAGATCAATGGTGAAGTCAAATTCTCACTTGGGAGGCATCCCAGGGAGTTCTGAGGTAAATACTTCCCTATATTCTTGTAAAATTGGGAAACTCTAAAATGCTTCCTTCCTGTCGACATATTCAATTTCTTTCAATTTGACCACGTAGACCATACCCCCTTTCCTTATGGTCTTATTTAGTTGCATTGCGGACAATAGCATAGGCTTAAAGGAACCTTGTTCACTAACCATTTTCACTCTTTCTTCCTTATCATTAGTGAAATCGATCCATCGATCTTGGAAATTGATCAAAGCCTTATGAGATTTTAGCCAATCCATGCCTAAGATGATGTCAAAGGCATGTAGTGGTGCTACATATAGGTGCCAAATGGTAGAGCTAGTGGGTAGGGAAATTTTAGTTGTGGGAAAACATTGATCCATAGAGTAGGTCTGACCTGACCCATACTCCACTTTCCACCCTTGTGCCAAAGATCTAGGTCTCTCTGGCATGTCCCTTATTATGCTACTAGAAATAAAACTATCTGTAGCTCCACTATCTATCAAAATATTAACATTTTTGCCATATATTTTACCATTTATAAGTAAAGGAGTTGCCTGTCCTTCCAAGTTTTGGTTCTTGATGGTTGCATAGATCTTGTGGCCCTTCCCATTAGCCTTCTTGCTAGATTCTGCATGAAGAGGACAATTCCTTGCATAATGTGGGCCACCGCAATCATAGCATCCTGGTTTATGATTCAGACATGTTCCTTGATCTAGCTTATCCTTCTCATTGGTAGGAGGTGGTCCTGCTTGTCTCAGAGGTTGTGGTTTTTCAATATTATTATTGTTTTTGTCCTTCTACTGGAACCTCTTCTTAAAGTGCCTTGGTTTCCCATTGGTCTTCTTTGCAAACTTAGGATTTTCCTTTCCTTTATGTTGTTGCTCAGGTTCCCACTTCCTATTTTTTTGGTGATGATGTTCCTTCTTTGACCCTTTTGAGGGATTGTCTAATTTCTTACTAGGGTGTAGATTGTATTCTGCTTGGCAAGCTAGCTCGTAAGTTATTTCCAAATCACCAGGTTTATGCATGCTCACTACATTTTTGATGTGATAACTAGCTCTGGAGAGGAATTTGTGTACCTTCATCTTATTATCCTTCTCAAGGGATGGAGCATATTTAAGCAGTTTCAAAAATTACCTATAATATCCTTCAATAGATTGAGTCCCTTGGTAGAGTTGCATGAACTCATCAAGTTTCTTCATATAAAATTGCTCCGTAAGGAACCTCTTTTTGAAGGCTTTTACGAAGTCCTCCCATTTGAAATGGATTACTTTGATCTTTTGTTCCTTACTATAGGTCTCCCACCATTCCAGACTTGTTTCTGTCAAAAGTCCTATGGTCTAGACCATCTTAGTTGTTGAGGAATAGTTTCTCATGGAGAAATAGACCTCCAACTCATTCAACCAAGATTCTACCTGAATCTCCACCTTCTTTTCTTGAGAACCTTCTAACCTTGACATGCTTCAGGTCCTTCTCTAATTATTCGTTAATGTGGACTTTAGCCACTCGATCTACTTCATCTGAGTCTATTACCTATTCTACCATAGGATTTGCTAACTCAGGATTCCTACTCTCAGGTTTTTATATTTCAGCCCTAATGGTTTCCAACAAGTTGTTTTGTTGAACCATTTTCTCTTTGTATAGAGTCATTTCCCTTGCATTGTCTGCATAATGCTTGTGAGGTTTTTGACTCTATTTGAATTTCCTGAGCTATCCCCTATGGGTCTATCCTCAACACTATCAGTGCTAGTTGGTTTCTCCTTTCGAGAAACTCTCTATCTTCCACTTCTCAACTTGGGTGCCATGTTTCCTTGAGTTTAAGAGTGGTGTTAGTTTTACATTTATTTCTACTGTATGCAAATTTCAAATACCACATGCACTTGGTAAAATAAAATGCATCTATTGTATAGTATGCAACACCTATCAGATTAAAAGGAATATTTTTCTAATACCATGATCCTCTTTAAGATAGTTTTTCACATTATTAGGATCTATGAATAACTCTTGTTGATTTGCAATACAATGTTTGTGTAAGGAAGAGGCTTAGCTTGGGACTATGAATGCCAAGTATAATTTCTCAAAGGAGTCTCAGGTACACCACTTAAAACCCACTTATTATGGAGGGTTTGCTTAACTCCTCCAAGCCGATTCACCAGTGGTTCGGTCTTGGGAGAAATGACTTACTCATCGGTAACCTTCAAGCAATTTTTCTTACCTTACTAAACATGTATTTATTCAGAGTCATTTTCATGGAAGCTTTGTGCCTAATAAACCTAGGCTCTGATACCAACTGTAATGAACCCAATTCCAAGACCAATCAACCTAAGGGAATTTTTTTTTTTGTCTAGACTTTGTTATGGTCACTAGCTCATGAGTGTATTGAAAGTATTTTCATGTGATTCTCTTATAGTTAAGTCTCCTAGTAAGTTCAAGGTTACACTTCACAGTATTTTGACATGGTCAGTGTCTATCCTATGGATAGGAGTGGCCAACCCCTACAATGACCTATAGGTAAGGTTTCTTTACCTTGCAATTGGGAATTCTCCTATCTCAAATAGGAATGCCCTCTTTCCCTACTAGTTTAAATCAAACATTAAACTAGTACTTGTGCTAGGTCTCTTTCAACCATACACTAGGCGTATACCTTGAAGATTAGTTGATTCTTCCTTAAGGATAGAGCCACAATTATTGCAATGCTTAACCTTCCTATATCAACCATAGGAAGCTAAGGGGGTTATCACACAAACCCACATAGACTTGTGAAGGTCTACCATTTATCTTACTGGATTTAACCAACTATAATCTCCATGAATTAGATATCTTTCAATGCTTTCCCTTACAAACATTCCCATAATTAATATCTAAGTGTTATACATGAAACAAACATTCCTTTTAGTTTAAAGGTTACTCTATATCAAATAGATACAATTTTTGAGTCACTTTTAGAGATTCAATCCTTATCATAAGGTAATATTTAATTCATCATGTAACTCTTCATTCCTATGATCAATCAATTCAAATGTTACATTGCATTCACTTCCTCTCGAGGAGTGATATACTCAATTTACAACAGATTACAATAAATACATCTTACAAGAATGTAGGCCTTCTACTAAGAGGTATTGTTACAATATGTGTTTATGACCAATGGAAGTCCCATAGTGTTGATCTTCGCTTGACTCCGATCGAGCCACCAATACTAGATTGTAGAGGATTTTTAGGATCAGGACAACCCATTACATGTATATGAAATGCATTCTACACAAACAATAGCATGTAATAATTTTCATTGAATGCAACTAAACACAATACATCCACCACAATGTAATTGTCTAAAGCATTCCATTATTCAAAGGAAGGAAATCCCATACTTTCCTAAGACTAAAAATCACATTTTCATCCCATATTCCTCTCCACAAGGATATGCCTTTGAAACAAATATTATTACAATCAATCTATTGCTAGTCCTTTAAGGAGAATGCTTTTAAAATTCCTTCATCAATGGATTCCTTTTCATGCATATAGCATAAACCATATCAAACTTTCACAAGTATCTCAATTTTTCTTCAAACAAAAATAAGGAATATACCTTCACCATCATCTCATATTTATTCACGCAGAAATTACATTTAAACAAACCTACTTTTCACAAGTGTCTCATATTTCTTCACACAAAAATAACAATTAAATAAACCTACTTTTCACAAGTATCTCATATTTCTTCACACAATCGATGGGCGATGCAAACTAGATGTCAAACCTGGATGACATCATTTCACTTACTACCTCAACGCTCATGAGAGCTGACAAGATTATTAACCATTTGAAGGCCCAAAAAGTAGCCCAAATTGGGGAGTATGGTCCCAAAGATAATGATGATGAAGACTACATCTCGGAGTAGTGCGTTGCTTTTCACTTTTTTAAATTGTCCCTTCTGTCTATTGATTTTTTCATTTTGGTCCTTGTGTAGCCTATGGGCCTTTTCTTCTTATGTTTTCTTGATTTTAGTTCTATGACCACCTAGCATGGCACCTTTTTGGCTTATCCCGTCTTGGGTTGATCCCACCTAGGATCCCCTCTACGACTTGTAAAAGAATTTGGGTCCCTTTCAAAAACGGTTATCAGTCAAATATATATATATATATATTTCTTCACATAAAATTGCAATTAAATAAACCTACTTTTCACAAGCATCTCATATTTCTTCACACATAAATAGCATTTAAACAAACCTAATTTTCACAAGTATCTCATTTATTTATATAGAAATATAAATTAAGCAAACCTACTTTTCACAAGCATTTCATATTTCTTCACACAGAAATAACATTTAAGAAAATGGATCCAATTGTTGGTATTCAAACCATTCTAGGGATTTAATCATGATCTATTTTGAGATTGTAATCTTGGTTTGTTCTACCATCCATCATTAGTTCCTTCACCAATAGGTTTGCTAATTTGTAGTTGTAGTCTATAGTCTTCCCACAAATTTGGCTACCAAGTTGTCTCAAGATCTACCATCAAGATCATCCTATAGTTTATCACGAGTTTAGCTACAACTTCTCTTGTAATCCACACACAAGATTACTCAGTTTAGCTACAACTCCTTTTTGTAATCTATCATACATGATTACACTATAGGTTTACTCATTTGGTACTCAATTTGTTTAGGGAAGGATACTATAGGTATACAATAATAGCATGTAAGATTAATCTCCCATAAAGGATAAATTATAGATATTGTGTAGTCTATCAATAATACTATTGCCTAGTGTATACAATCATTTCCAAATTTTATCTCATAAATATTTTATCAAGGGATCTTTAAGATCTACACAATTTGTACACCTCTATCTATCACCTACAAGAAAATTTATTCATGTTGTAAAATATTTGTTTCTAAGACTGGTTCCATAGTCGTTAAAATATTGAGAGGGTTTACATTAGATCTTATACCACAATTGATCAAGTTTCAATGCAATTACAAATCAGATTTACCATAAGGCTTGTCTCCACAATTCACTTGATGGTTTTGTTTAATCAATATCCAAATTATCAATGGTATATTATGTAGTTTTCTGCATTAAACCCTTTGTCAAGTTTTCATGACATGCTTAATCCATTATATCCATATTTTATTTAATTTTTGATAGGCAAATCATTTATACTAACTACCCAATTATTCTAGCACATATTAGGCTCTATAAAGGTTGTATTTTATTTAGAGCTAATTTGGTTACTTTAGTGCACATCCACATTGGCTAGAAATAGTTCCATAGCTCTCAAAATGGTGCATGACTATTAGATAATGGTTTTAGAGTAAAGGGGGTAGCAAATACCTCTTTAGAATCCTTTACCTCATCTACGTAAGCAATACTAATCCATTCCATGATCAAAAGTTGTTATGCAGACTTCCAGTACGCGGTGTCTAGTCAACTATTTATCTCAGGTCACAAACCATGATATAGGGGTACTAAGATTATATTGTTAGATTTAAACTTTCTAAACCCATCATTACTTTTGGATTTACATAGATTTCATAATTTCCATGAACCAACAATGATGGAAAATCACTTCATCTCAATCCATGAATACATTATCAAGTACTATGTCACCTTGGCTTATCATTTGATAGTGCACGTATATTGGTTGTGTGGGTGAGACTATATGTGATATAGTAAAATAACTTATGTATTATTCTTTAATAGCATCGATGAATTACTCATTCATATTATGAAACATATTCATCAACCTTTTAATGAGAGATCTAACCACTATTTTAATCTCAATGATGATTTCAATTTCAATCTCGATATTAACATGGAGATAATCGCTTGAAACGTATCTATATCCTATTATAAATGGTACGTAGGTGAGACAAGGGGTGTTTACTTATGAGGATATGGAAGCAAATAAGGTTTACCTTTTTATAAGATTTCCAACAGTGGTCTTGCCATCGTAAATGCATGGGAGGTAGTTTGGATGGCGTTCGAAAGATTCACATAGACAATGAAGTTCTTCCTTTCATGAATAGGGTGATATATATATATTTTTTTTTCATAGAGGCATTTATCCATGCCAACGTCTGTGTACTACTCAAAATTTGTTGAGGTGTGATTTTGTCAGTTTACAAAACCACTCGACAATTCAGAATTTTAAATTCTCTCTTGCAAAGAAATTCTTTTCTCCAAGGTTCTTACTTTAATATTTATGTGTCATGCATAGTTGTTTATAAGTGCCTGAATAAACTCTTGGGTTTGCAAGTTTCTGTTAACAAGGGGCCTAGGAAATTATGTAAATGATTTCAAGTTCATCATGTAAAACATGTTTTTCATCAAATTCTATCATCCAAATGATAAAGTAAATCTACCTTATGATTAAAATCTATTGATGCAAACTTAAAAATACCATTGATTAAAATTCTTTCAAAACTAATTTGAAATAACAATTTGCCTTAGCATTTTAATTAATGTGAAATTTCAATTACCTTAATAAAAATTAAAGTATGTGAAATTTCAAAATGATGATATAAACCATGATTATAAATATTCACCTTTAAAACCTACGGTTTAATCAATGAATAGATTTTATTCATCTCCAATATAAAATTAACATTGAACTATTTGAGATAATGAATAAAAAATAAAAATGTTTAACCCCAAAATCATAAGGTTTTAAAAACCTTATTAATCATAAATTCATAGGGTTTGCTATAAATATTATTTATGAACTATGAGTTCTATGATTTAAAATCAAATTCATAAATGTAATTCCTTGTTATATTTGTTTATTAAATATTTATGAAATCAAATATTTAATAACCAACATAATATTCCAATGTAATGTTTGGATTTGTGCATAAATAAATTATACTTAAAACATGAAATCCAAACAAACTTTAATAAAATAAATCACTTCTAATTCTCAACCTTATTAAATCAAAGTTAGAACCAGAATACTTATTTATAAAACATTTTATTCATCCCAAATATAAAATCAACATTAAAATATTTGGAAATGAAATAAAATAATAACCCTAAAATTGTAAGATTTTCAAATCTTATAATTATAATCCATAGGGCTTTAATATAAAAATTATCTATGAACTGTGAATTTTATAATTTGAAAATCAAGTTCATAAATATGTTTTTCTCATATTATTTGCCTATTAAATATTTATGGAATAAAATATTTAATAACAAATATAATCCTCTCAATGTAGGGTTTGGATCGGTAAATAAATAAAATGGTATTTGAAGCATGAAATCCAAACAAATTTCAATAAAATATATCAACCCTAATTCTCAACTTTATTAAATCAAAGTTGAAACCAGAGTAATCATTTATCTTTTATATATTTATTTATTTAATTATTTAAAAAATTTAATATTTAAATAATAAATTAATAATAACCTAGTATGAAATTTTAATTTTCATGAACATTGAACTAGGCTATGCAAACATAATTGAATATCAAATAAATAATCAAAAGTTCTATAAAGAAGAAATATTATTCTATCTCGGACAAATGCTACATACAAAAATAATCACAGAGACTTAAACCAAATCATTGCCCACCAGTATTCACACAATAGAACAATGATATGATGCAATATTCCATGGGAATTTTAATTATTGAATACCAAACATTTTAATTATAATTCAAATACCAAAATGATGCTTATTTGAATCCCTAAAATATTTTGATATAATAAAAAATCTTACAATAGAATTTGTTTCTCTGTAATTTCCAGCTCTCTATAGCTTCTTCAAAAGATGGCTTTGGCTCCTTCCAATTCCTTTCCTCTCCTTCTCTGCACAAAATGTCCGACCCCCTCTTTGGTTTCTAATTCTCCATTTATAACTTGAGAAATTTGTTCCTCTTGATTAGTTTACTCCGTTCCGTCAATTTTTAAAAAATGAATTCTTGAAACCCTAATATCAATAAAGCCTTTTCAAAGGATTTATTATTTCTCCTCATTGGCATTCAAAAATTAAAATTAAGACATGTCCATGAAACCCTAATGTCACCAACGCCTTTTCAACATACTTTAATAATCCTGCCAACAAGACAAATATTAATTAGAATATAAAACATTTATAAAATAACCTTATTAAATATAATTAAATTATAAAGTTATAAAACTTTATAATTTAATTAATTTAAAACAATAAAAAATTTTAAATATATTAAATTATAAAGTTATAAAACTTTATAATTTAATTAATTTAAAACATAACATAACTAAACATAACATATGAATAAACATATACATAACACCGCACACTAACAAAATAATCTAAAAAGAATTAAATCTACAAAACACATTAACTTAATGCCATATTGATGGAACCACAATGTGCTAGAATTAAAGCATAGATCCAAACTCTCACACCTTTTGGTTAATTAAACCCTGCTATTCGACCTTCCTAAGGAACACCAATTTTGTGATATTTCAAATGGTAACAATGATAAACTAAGGCTTTAATCACTAAATTACAACACGACCCTACAAACATAACTCAAAATATTTTAGATCTCAACATGAAATTTGACAATGCACTTGCTATAAGACAAAACACATAAAGATGAATATTCTTGATATTCCAATGATGACAATATGAACTATAAACGCAGGCAATGCATTGGTATCAACTTCCAAATTTCAATTGCAAGCAATATTTTGGCATCAACTTTCAAATTTCAAGTGGGTCCCCAAATTTTGGGGTCGTTGTGAAGGACATCACAACACAACATAGAATCGAAAACCTCCAATTATGATAAAAAACCACTATTTCTTCTTGAAGAGGAGATAGTGGTATCATTGATCTTTTAGACCATTTTATTGGGTGACATGGAATTATGCATATCTATCATGTCTATAATTTGAATGTACACTAGTTAGGAAAAATAACATACATGATCAGGTTATGGGCAACATGGTCTATGGAAGGTAAAAAGAACTTCTTATCCAACTAATTCACCATTTCCCTACACAAGGACTAAGAAAGTTACTCCACATGTACACCATAATTAGTAAAGTGAAGCTCTCCACCACCCATTTATCAATTTTTAGATCTATTTTTCCATTTATAATTACATGTAAAATAAATTTATATGTACAGAGTTGGTAGGTCCATCCAATTCAATATAATCCATGGTTTGCAACTTTATTGCCCCAAACCCATAATTTTTCTTTATGGAATAAGGGTCGAGTCATTTTTGGATTAATTTTCCTTTGCATTTTTTGGGTGTTATCTAGTTTGAGGATAGGGTCCCAGACTTTAAAATCATGATGTTTGACCTTTTTATTGTATTGCTTGGCAACATATTTTTTATAGGTTTTAATATACTCAAGGATATAGAGATGATTCTCATCAAGTATAGTTATTTCAACAAGATGAACCTCATAGTACTCCTAATGATACTCATCATGACATAATTTTTCAAATAAATGTTGGCAATTCTTCTAGATTATCTCATAGGTCAATATCCCAAGATCTAATATCAATCACATAAAATGCATTCACATAATAACATCAATATTTCACAATAATAAATCTCACTATTATTCATAAATAATCAAACATCAATATCAATTACAAACTTCTCTTACAATACATGGAGCTTTGTCTCCATTATATAGCCTTAAAAAATGTCTCTTCAATACTCTTGACTATTGCTCTCCTTAAACATATGGGATATGTAACCTTTCATGTTCCTCACTTATGACAAAACTGTAGACACCAAAATCAGGTAAATCGGATAGGACTACCAGTGCACCAAATGCATCATCCTATCGACATCATATGACCTCACCAGGGGCAGTTTCTAGGGTCAGAAGGCATCCTAGGATAGTTTTGGGAAGGTCTCCACCAGTTTTGGGAGCCTTAGAGGCCCTGGTTTGTGACCGTCCCTACCAGGGATGGTCATGATTAGGGTTAGGATTTGTGGCCGCTCCTGCCTGGGATGGTCACATATGACCATCCCAGGCAGGGATGACCCCCAAACCCACCTACCAAAAAGTAGGTGGGATCGATATTGGCAATCAAATCTTGCCAATATCGACCCCAATTAGTGCCCATGCTGATTGGGAGTGGCCTGGCACAATTTGGGCTACCTAATGGGTTGCCCAAATGGGGCAACCTTCCCAAACCCATCCAGGGCAACCTTGGACAAGTGGCAAGGGTTGCCCTGGATGGGCAACATGCCATTTTGGGCATTAGGGCTCCAATTGCCTATAAATTGGAGCCTTCCCTCAACCAAAAAAGAGGAGAATGGAATGCAGGTTTGGAGCAATGAAGTGCTGCTAGAATTGGGAGAGAACCGGTGTTACTTACCTCACCCCTTTTTGCAAACTTTGTGCCCCTTTGCCTTTGAATCCCTCTTCCCTCGTGAAGGCGATTTGAAGGATTACAAAACCTACCAACCTGATTACAAAACTAGTCTGCTATAGCATAGATACAGACCCCATTTGCCTAAAAACCTAATTAGTGAGCTCTAGAACCGATCCAATAGGGATTGGTGGCCATTTTTGAAGTGGACCTACTGACCATCCTAGGCAGGAGCGGTCAACAGTCATGACCATCCCTAACTATGATGGCCATAAAATATGTAGGGATTTTTCCCTAGATTCCACCATAGGAGTCTTCAATAGGTCCTCCCCTAACCCCTATCCAAATTTGAGCTGATTTGGAGTTGATTTGGTAGGGTAACCGACCGTTTGAACGTCGTAGGGTGAGGTGGACCAACATTAAGGCCTCCATCATATTTTACCTAGTTTGGTGCCTAAACGACCTCAAAATGATCTAAAACTTGGCTAGAGTAATTTTAGAACATAGATATATCTATTTTATGCATTTTTATATGTTTTTATAGCTTATATTGCTTTCATTTTATTTGATTTCGATGGATGTATGTTGTTTTCCATTATAATATCTATGCTATTAACCCCCTTTCAAGCTCCCATGTGTGTAGATTGTAGGATTGAACAAACCAGGAGCTAGAGGTATAGGAATCAACCTCAACATAGCTTCTTCATGGGAAGAGGAGTCAACCATTGGATGCGCCAACATCAATTTACCACCGAGGGATAGGATCCCTTAGTACCATCATTTTCATTGTTTGTATGGTTGATGTATCACCAGTTTTAAGCCTCCATTAATGGAGTGCATATTGTAATCAAAGTTCTGAAAATAAAATTAATAAAAGACATCTTATTGCATTTCATTTGGTTATCAGATTCATCTTTTGTTGCTTTCTAGCTTAGTTTCATTATATGCACTCTTTTTGGCCTATAAGGCCCTTAGCTTAAATCTGCCTATTTGAAGGCCATACAAACATAAGTAGAGGTGTATCCATTGATTTTATACTTCTAAAGTGGTGATCACGATGGTAGGAACCTTATATTCCTTGTTGTTTTCACTTTTTGCAAAGGTTTAACTCACTTTTGCCATTTTTGTGTTGCAGGTCAGAGTCATTCCTACTGAAAATGACCCCTGATTATGATCGTCCCTGCCTGGGATGGCCCCCAAATTGACTGGTCTATGACCATCCCTGCCTAGGATGGCCTCAAAACTAGGAGGTTCTATAGAAAAAATAGAGAACCAACAGGTCCAGGTCTGTTCAATTTTCTATTTTCTATCAATTTTTACAAATTTTCTGTCAAATTCTAGCAAGTTTGAAAGTTTTTTTTTCATCTTCCTGAGTGCCTAGAAAGGTTAGTTGCTTTCCAAAATGTAATTAAAATCACAATTTCTAAATTTGGAAAAACAAATGCAGTCCTTCCTTTCTTGCTCTTTCATGGCTGATTGAAGAAAAGTTGCATAATTCACCTCCAAGAGGTCGAATTCATTTAGGGCTAGTATAAATTTGATTATATTTTATGCTACTAACCTCTTTCTGAACATAAAATATTTTTACATGCATTAGTGAAAGATCATGTGCTTGCTTCTTTGCTTATATTTCAAAGTTATAAAAAGAACAACACACACCACTTAGTGTAAGAAACGTTGGTGAGTTGGAATTCATCCCCAACCACTGATAGAGTTCAATGACGGTGGGTTTCATCTCCATCCATTGACTCAAATCCCCTCGAACCTTGGTTACATAGACCGTCGGGCCCGAGATCCTTTCGTACCCCAAAAAATTTGCATATACTCTCCCTTCGGGGAGGTATGATGCTGACTGGGGGAAAATGGGTGAGGGACTAGCAGGACCAGTGCCCCTTGTCTATGTGTGGACTTTCATTGCCACATACAGGGGATTTACGTGACCGGAATTTCACTACCGATTGTCGAGCTGCGGGTATACTGGTGAAAGCCTCTTAAACTTTGAGTATTACATCAACTATCAAAAACATGATAAGAGTTCTCTTACAAATACAACACATCTTGAAACTCACAAAATAGTTTAGGATTCACATAAAACTTGTAATTCAAATAATCATCTTCTTGTTGTGTGTTCCTATTGTTTGTTTGTTTCTAATTCATAAAAATTGTAAAAGAACATAATCACATAGTTGATAGAGTTTTAGATATGGTCATCACCCGTAGCCAAGCCCATTCATGGGTGGAAGTTACGGGGAGTAGACAGGAAGACATTCAGCATCTTTGGTATGGCCCTGAGGAGATGCTCATTCCTCCTCGAAGACCATCTACTCATCCTAGTCATCCTCTAGTGAGTAGTTTGGGACCTAGTCCACAAGGGACCCCTCATAGGGGCAACCCTACAGGTGAAAGTCCCAACATAGGGAACCCCATCCACAATCATCGATTGGTTGATGACTGGATGGTTAGTCCTACTGAGACTAGGCATAGACATAGGCCTAACCAATGAGGGACCTCTATATGGGGTACCCCAACTGGTGAAGGCTCAGAGTCAGGGAGTTATCTCCCTAATAGAGATCACATACATACCTCCTCTTTTGGAGAGAGGGCATGCCATGATGCACCCATAGATAGAGTGATCCCATGCATTCGCGTGCCAGTGAGATCAGCTCCATAGTCTATAGTGAGGGAGCAATCCCCACCACCCAGAGTAGGACTGAATGATCATCTTAGGTTGTCGAACCATCCTACTCCTAGGACCACCAAGGGATGAGTTTGAGACTCACCCTAGTGGTAGGCCTAATCCTACTCCTAGGCCACCACCAAGGGATGAGTTTGAGACTCACCCTAGTGGTAGGCCTAATCCTACCCCTAGACCACCACCAAGGGAGGAGTTCACCACTCACCCTAGTGGTAGGGTAAATTCTACTTTACCCTTCCTCATATATGAGGGAGGAGATGAGAGGGATCAGATTCCCTCTCCCTTATCTCATTCCACATAGGCAAGATGCAATTTATGCACCTATAGTTTATGTTGACTACCAACGTGAAAGGCAACAGAGAGTCAATGCGAATACCCTCCATGAGGAGAACCTCACACCTGATTTTGAAGAAACCTTAGCGTATGGTAGATACCCAGAAGAGAGGGTACAAAGACCTTCTACCACAATACAGATCAATGATATGGTAGAACGGTATGCTAGATGTCAAGCTAAGTTTAATCAACTTCGCTCTGACAAGCAATGCCTCGATCTCTTAGATAAGAGACAAAAACTAGAAAGAGAGAGGCTAGAGAATCAAATCAAAGAAACCTTGCGTCAAGGGGCTCAAGCTCCCAAAATGCATAGGGAAGAGAATAGACCGAGGTAGGTGCACCAAGGTAGGCCTCATAGGCCCAATCCTCCATTGCCTCCTAGACCAAATAGGCCAGAAGAAAGAGTACATCATAGGCCTAATCTAGAGCACCTTCAAGAGGCGTTAGTTCCTCCATGTAGACCACTACTTGATACACCTATCGGGGTCTATGATGACTTAGAGGACAATGAGGACTATGTGGATGCACCATATGAGCAAGTGGAAGATGCATATCGACCACCCCCACACCCACATAGAGTACCTCAGGCACCTATCAGGGTTCGAAACAAAGAAGAGGAGATCAAATCCTCGCCTGCATATCAAGATTTGTTAGAATACCTCGAACAGGTCGAGACAAAGATAGTGGCAACTAGGACTCAAAAGCCCATAGTTTGCCAACTTAAGTGCCAACCATTACACCCATATATTCCTTCTCTCGTATACCCTGAGCATTTCAAGATGCCCAAGTTGGATCGGTTTAAAGGAGAGGAAGATGCTCAAGAGCACGTGACATGATTTCTTAATCTATGTTTTAGCATTCATGACAATGATGTGTTGCTCTTGCAAACCTTTTTAGGCACCCTATCAGGGCCAGCCAATGAATGGTTCAACCAGTTACCTAAGCATAGTGTCCATAGCTTTGAACAGCTAGCGGATGCATTCCTGGAGTGATTTGCTTTCAATACCAAAAGGAAAGCAACATTGACCGACCTCACGGGGTTGAGGCAGTATGACAATGAATCCATAACTGATTATGGGAATAGGTGGTGAACGCTTCTTGCCAAGCTACCTTACCTAATCCTAGAAAGTGAACTCTCTCGCATGTTTTCCAAAAGCTTCTTGAGACCAGTCATTGTTGTACTATAGCTCCAATAGTTCCTCACTTTAGAAGATGCCCTAGTTCAGGCTAGGAATGTCGAGGAGATAAAGATACAAGAGGGGGAACTAGAAAAACCCAAAAAGGAGTGGACTAGAAATCCAAAAAATAGCTCGACTGCCCAAAATCTAGCTATGGTCAATCAAGTGGCCATAAACATCCCTGGGCCTATTCAAGAAATGCCTCCTCAGAAGGCAAATTATAAGGCCCAACCTCCTCCTACTAGTTATGACAATAACGATGCAGCAATAGCAAAATAGAGAAAGCAAGAGTGAAAGAATCGAGTATTCATGCCTTTCTCTGAGTCTTTAGATTCCCTATTTGATCGCTTGATGGTGGTGTGAGTGATGGGTCTTCCAGAACTCAGACCAAATGAGCCAGACATGGGAAATCCCAAGCCTATGGGTAGATTCTTAGATCAACAATGTAAATACCATAGGCAGAATGGTCATAATATCTCTGGGTGTTATGCTTTCAAACACCTTGTTCAAGACATGATTGATAGGCACGAGCTCAAAGTGGATGCTCCTCTAGCACCTAACAACCAAAATATGGGGATATACAAGGACCCACTACCATCTCATGATGGCCAGGCTATGCCTGCTAAGCCTATAAATGAGGTGAAGACCACACCCCCTCTACAGGGTTATGTGGGAATGATTAGCATTGTGACTCATAATAAGAGATACCCTAATCCAGTCTCACCACCTGCAGCTATGAAGGAGGGACCTTCAACATCACAATCCAATCCAATGGTGGTACAAGGCCTTCCATCTAGGCCCGTATTAACCATAAAAAACAAGCTAGCACAAAGCTTGCGGATGACTTCTGCAAGATTGTCCATATATGAATTAATCCAACAATCTGCTCCACATAGGGAGGCATTAATGGACATCCTAAAGTCGATCGAGTTGCAACCCCAAGAGACAAACTCCTTTGTAGACTTTGTGGGGCATGTGCAATAGTGCAAAGAGCCAATCATCTCGTTCTATGAGCATGAGCTCAAACCAGTTAGAGGTGACTCGGTAGACCCTCCATTGCATGTTATTGCAAGTATCAATAGTCTACCATTCAAGAGAGTGCTAATAGACACTGGGTCCTCAAGTAACATCATTACGACCCATGCTTTAAAGCACCTTAAATTACCAGCATCGCATGTTGTAGCATCGACATACACATTGAGAGCATTCAATGATACTATCTGCTCTACTATCGGCACTATTGTCTTACCTATCCAGGTAGGACAAAAGGTTATATCTACCCTTTGCCACGTGCTAGAGGGAGAAATGGCCTATAACATCTTGCTAGGTAGGCCATGGATTCGGGACATGAAGTGTGTTCCTTCCATCATGCATCAATGCTTAAAATACACCTATGAAGGGAAAGTCCATGTAGTGGATGCTGATCAGGAGCCCTTCAAGTACTGCAACATGTTGCAACAAATGCCAGAGTCGACATTACCTTCGACTCTAGTGGACTTCAAACTGAATCCATCAGTACAGAGTCCACTCCATTCTCCATTTCCATCATCATCCACTCCATCCTCATTAGAGGCCAAATATGACATTCCATCGACGTTGTCGAGTCCTCTTGAGAGGAATATGTCGAAGAGGCCTATTGATGAGACCCCACCCATAGTCTCGACCATCTCATCGGATGAGATTACCTCTTCAAAAAATGAGGATGTAAATCCTCACTTGCTAAATGAGGAAAGCCCATAGGAGGTTCCTATTGAGCATGCTCAAGCCTCCACTTCATCCCTTCCATCTTCTTCTTCGCAAGTGACAGTGCATATGGAAAACACTGGCATGGGGGAGTACATTGTCAGAAATGTCACAACTCTCCCAACAATCGAGTCAGTACAAGACATGGGAAGACCTCGTCTTCCTATAGGCAACATTGTTACTTTAGGTAAAGCCCCTACCCAAACAAATTTTGTATATGGGGGCCTAGAGTTTGGAGCAATCACACCTCTTTCTCAAGAGGAAGAGGATGACGAACCTTTCTCAGAAAGTATATCATATCTTTCAAATCCTGACTATGCCCTAAAGTATTTGGACAAATGCAATTGGCATGGTTATGGACTAGGAATTTTTGAGCAAGGCACTCATGTACCTTGTCAGCCATAGTATCAAATGCCATACGATAAATCTAGGTTGGGGGTCAACACGTGGGTTTCTATTGAATTCTTAGCAGAAGGAATGGAGCGTATGTGCATCAATGCAAAATATGAGCTTGCACGTGACCCATACGCCAACTCACATCACCTTCACTCTTTAGGGGATTCCTTTCCCCAAAACTTAAGAGACCAGGGGTTTTCCAGTGACATGGCTCAATCCTATGAAATAGGAGAAAGCTCACACACCCTGGAATCAGAAAGTGAATAGGAGGATCCAGGTCCTCCTGGCGAGTGGACGAGTGATGATGAAGAGGACTATGGTATAGTACCAATCAATGATCCAAGCTCAGATGAATATTGCGCTCAAGTTATCCCTCTAACAGAGAGGGAAGACCAATACCTTCGTAGATTCAATAACAACCATCCCATCTTGTGGCATTTTATTATGCAAGAAAAGCAAGTTAGGGACGTCCCAAACATCTTACCTTTAGGAGATCAAGAGGATGATTACATTCATAATATCTTTCCTGATCGAAACCCCATATGATGCCAACTACTACCAAGAGAGGTTCAGATACCTCCTCCCCCATAGATGACCGCCATTCATTCCATTTCCACCCGAAATCCCCCTCATGAGTTATGGAACCACCACAGGTTCCTAGACCCACTCGTTACCCACATGGGAATCATGACACCATCAACATGATTTCTATAGACCTGGATTCTCCTTTGAGAAATCTGAGTAACCCTCTTAAGCCTTTATACCTCAACCATGAGGTAATTGACTTTGAGAGGGCTAACTCTCCCCCATCACCATCTGATTACTAGCCTTGCGAGGAAATGTTCCAACCATTTAAGTTTTCTCCAAGTACTACTCAAAATGTCTTCCAAGCTGAGGCAGAGCCAGATTTTCCTATGGAAGAGGTGAACCTCACTAACGACATTCACTTGATACCCACTCCACACCAGTTGGAAGATGGGTCTCATATGTCAATTGAGCCAACAATTGACAAGGATATCGATACCGATCTTGATAATCCTAAGATTATCAAGCTTGGGGAAAGTCTATCCCCAGATGAGAGACAAGAGTTTATGCAAGTCCTACAGGAAAGGATAAAAGCTTTTGCTTGGTCGTACAAGGATATGCTAGGACTAGATCCAAATCTAGTCATGCATAATCTCATGGTTGATCCATCGATTAAGCCAGTTAAGTAGAAGCTACGCAAAATGCATCCGATAGTAGCCTTGATGGTTAAATATGAATTACAAAAGTTGTTGGATGTAGACTTCATAGTCTCAGTAGACTACCCACCATGGGTATCGAACATGGTCCCCATTAAGAAGCCGGATGGGAGGATTCACATTTGCATAGATTTTTGAGATCTTAATAAAGTGAGTCCCAAAGACGAGTTTCCTTTGCCCAACATCGATGCATTGGTAGATGCAATGGTAGGGCATGAAATGCTTTCCCTAATGGATGGTTTCTCTAGATACAATCAGATTCGTATCAATCCAGAAGACCAACTAAAAATAACATTTACAATGCCTTGGGGAACATTCTGCTATAAGGTCATGCCTTTTGGCCTTAAGAATGTTGGTGCTACTTATCAACGTGCCATGACATGCATCTTCCATGATTACATGCATACTATAATGGAAGATTATATGGATGATCTACTGGAAAAATCTAAATTGTGCCAGGATCATATTGATGTACTATGCAAAGTGTTAGATCACCTCATAGAGCACAATGTGAGACTTAACCCCAAGAAATGTGTATTTGGAGTCACATCAAGAAAACTCTTGGGATTTATAGTTTCAAAACAAGGAATCGAGGTTGATCCCAACAAGGTCAAGGCAATAATGGAGATGTCACCCCCCAAAACTATTAAGCAGCTACGTAGCTTGCAAGGAAAGGTCGCATCCATAAAATGCTTCATAGCGCAATTATCGGACAAGTGTTGGCCTATGAATAAATTGCTTCACAAGGGGGTCTCATTTCAATGGGACAAAGAGTGTCAAGATGCCTTTGATGCAATCAAACAATACTTGGCTTCACCACCTGTATTGGCTCCACCACGACCAGGAGTGTCATTCTATTTATACATCTCAGCTACTGAGGTGGCATTGGGCATCATGTTGTCCCAAAAGAATGAATTGCACAAAGAACAGGCTACATACTACATTAGCCGCACCCTGGTCAGCTACGAGATTAAATATGCATACGTAGAGAAGCTATGCTTAGCAGTGGTATTCACCATGAAAAAGCTATGCCACTACATGTTGAATAATACCACGTATGTCATATCTAAAGAAAATCCATTGCGGTATATGATGAGCCAAACTTATCATAGTACTCGCACGATAAAATGGATAATGCTATTGACAGAATTTGATTTAGAGTTCATTGGATAGAAATCTATAAAAGGACAAGTCATAGCTGATCAATTAGTAGAGGCTCCTCTCCAAAGCGAAGAGCCTCTAAGTATAGAACTTCCCGATGATGGAGTGTTTCATATGATAGAATCACCTGATTCATCTGAGCCTGAATCCCAGGCTGACATCACTCTATTCTTCGATGGTTCTAAATGTGAGCAAGGGGGTGGTGTTGGTATCATGTTCTTTACACCACAAGGGGCTCCCATACCCCTTTTGTTTAAACTCGATTTTCCATGTACCAACAATAATGTTGAGTATGAAGCGCTAATCATTGGCCTTCAAACAACTATCACCATGAAAATTACGAAGTTGAATATCTTCGATGATTCCTTGCTCATAGTCAACCAGGTAAAGGGGATCTTTCAGTGCAAATGCCCCATCTTGCAAGCCTACAAAGCCCTTGTGGACAAAATTTTGGTAAAGTTTGAATGGTATGATATAGAGGCACTCCCTCATTCAGCTAATCATTTTGTGGATACAATGGCATCCTTGGGATCGCTTATTCCCCAAAACCCTTCAGATGATATCACCACCATTCAGGTAAAAATGCTAGCACAATCAGCGCCTACGCGTGAAGCACCTAAATTCCCACTAGAAGTCCACATGATTCAGATTGAACCTTCCATTGAACGGTTCTCTCATCTACGCAACTTTTTGGAAAATGCCAATTGGGGGACTTTGTTCCCTAAAAATTCTTTTGATACAAGCACCACGCTATATCTCAGAATTCATTCGCAATCATCATTTGCGAGAGATGAATGTCAAAGGAAATGCATGATCCATACAGTTGAGGCTTCTTCCCAACAAGACTGGGCCTTGCCTATAAAATATTATCTTAAGCTAGGAAGCATCCCGCCTGGATTGTCGTAGGCCGCAAAGCGAGCATTTAAGCAAAAGGTGGCAAAATATGTCTTGATAGGAGACATTATGTATCATCGAAGTTATGAAGGAATTCTCCTTCATTGCTTAGACTCACAGGAGTCTTCTTGGGCCATTGCCCAAGCACACGATGGTACATGCGGTGGCCACTTTAGCGGCATGGCCATCGCTAAGCGCATACTTCGCATTGGTTATTATTGGCCAACTTTAGAGCGAGACTATTGCGCTTATGTAAAGAAGTGCGTGAAGTGTCAGCATCATGCAAATTTGACACACGTACCTTCATAGGCCTTACAACCGATTCAAGTGGTTTGGCCATTTTTGCAATGGGGGTTTGACCTAATCGGGAAGATCTCACCTCCATCCTCAGGTCACCACAAATTTATCATCACGATGATTGAGTACTTCACCAAATGGGTGGAAGCAATTCCCCTTACCACGATGACTGGACCTCGCATTGCGGAGTTCATATTGCATAATATTATATGTCATTTTGGTATTCCATCCAAAATAATATCGGATAATGGGACACCATTTAAGAACAAGGATGTGCATGCGTTAACTAAAAAGTATAACATACAACACAGTTTTTTGACTCCCTATTATCCGTAGGCCAATGGGCAAGCAGAGGCTTCTAACAAAATAGTAGTTGCCATCCTCAAGAAAACTATCAGAGATAGCCATAAGGATTGGCATAATCAACTACCTCTTGCCCTGTGGGCTTACCGCACTAGCATTCGGACCCCCACTAGGGCAACTCCATTTTCACTAGTGTATGGTGTTGAGGCAATCATGCCTCTCGAGCTAGAAATTCTATCATTACGAATATCTATGCAAGAATTCATTGATGATGATACTGCAAGGCAAGCTCGACTCGATCAACTAACGTTACTTGATGAATGATGCATTAACACCCTCGAGCATCTACGTGTTTATCAAGAACGTCTTAAGAGAGCTTACAACATGAAGGTCCACTACCATGACTTTCAGGTTGGAGATTTAGTTCTAAAAGAGAACCAACAAAACTTGAACTTACCATCCCATTTATGGGACAAGTTCATAGCTAATTGGTTAGGTCCATTCATTATTACAAGTCATATTGGACCTAGAACTTATCGCTTAGCAGCTATAGAAGGGAAAGAAGAGAAAGAACCCATGAATATTCAGCATTTAAGGCCTTTCCATGCCTAGCTAGCACCATCAAAGGCTCCTAGATCATCTACGACTATCTAGGTCAAACCAAAATGCCCCAAAGGTTCCCCTAAACCCTTTGGTCACCCCAAACACTCCTAGATCATCTATGACTATCTAGGTCACATCAAAATGCCCCAAAGGTTCCCATAAACCCTTTGGTCACCCCAAATACTCCCTAGATCATCTACAACTATCTAGGTCAAAAAAAACTAAAATCCCCCAAAGCTTCCCATAAACCCTTTGGTCACCCCTAAAAGGCTCCTAGATCATCTACGCTATCTAGGTCACAATCAAAATGCCCCAAAGGTTCCCATAAACCCTTTGGTCACCCTAAAAGGCTCCTAGATCATCTACAACTATCTAGGTCAAACCAAAATGCCCCAAAGGTTCCCATAAACCCTTTGGTCACCCCAAAAGGCTCCTAGATCATCTACGACTATCTAGGTCACATCCAAATGCTCCAAAGGTTCCCATAAACCCTTTGGTCACCCCAAAAGGCTCCTAGATCATCTACGACTATCTAGGTCACATCCAAATTCTCCAAAGGTTCCCATAAACCCTTTGGTCACCCCAAAAGGCTCCTAGATCATCTACAACTATCTAGGTCACATCAAAATTCCCCAAAGGTTCCCATAAACCCTTTGGTCATCCCAAAATGCTCCTAGATCATCTACGACTATCTAGGTCAAGCTAAAAAGCTCCAAAGGTTCCCATAAACCCTTTGGTCACCTAAAAAGCCCCAATGGTATCCATCAAACCGATTGGTCAACTTGTATATCTTATCAAAAAATTAAAAAAAAATAAAAAATCATCAAAATAACAAAAATAATGCATTGCATATCATCGTAGTCACATCTTAGTGTCATTTGCATTAGGCATAATAGTCGCATCATGCATACCTAAAAATTTGATAACAAGATGTCTAGCACCAAGTATGTACATTAGGTATTTGTCAAAATCATAGTTGTTAAAAGTCAGTTTTATCACCTATCCATTTTACATTAATACCATAGTTACATACCACAATATGTGTTCAGTCACTTCAAATTAAACCATTGTATAAAAGCGTCAATAAAGTTGTTGGTCACTCACCCATGTTTTATCATTTGGTCAACTTTTGTAGAAAGTTATAGTGATGTTTTAAAAGGTACAACTCCTGCTTAGGTCATACCTTGTATATATCAAAATTCTAACATCATGCTACATTAAATAAATCCTAAGTACAGTACAAAGTAAGATGAAAACTTAATAGTAGTATAGGTTATTCCAAGCAAAAAGGATTATCCTTGCTCATCCTCCTGTGCGAATGGTTCTAGGGTGCTGAGAATTAGCAAAAGGACAAGATCTCCTTTCTCATAGGTCCCTTGCTCTACAGTCTAAATTAGAGCTCGTATCATTTGCAAAAGAGAAGCAATAAAAGCAATAGTGATTATCATCACTTATACAAATCAAAAATAAAAAAGAGAAGTACATTATTACCAAAGAAAACAAGTGGTCTTCACCACTACCAAAAACAAAATAAAAGTGGATCTTACCACTATCATAAAATCCATTGCTTGCTAAATTACACAACGCACATTCCCTTAGTGATTCAATGCAAAAGAAAGGAATCAAGATTTTGAATCCCTAAAATTCTCAGCATCAGAGAGCCATAAGGTGATCCTCATTCCAGGTTTGGTGGATAGCCTACTTGCAATGATGGGGTAGCCTCCCGCATGACGATATGTCTATCCCATAAGCATTCACTTTGTATAGACCAATGTTTGCATTAGGATGAGCTAGCTTGGAATAATCTATATTGCCTAGTGGTCCAATCTAACAAAGTGCAAAACTAAGGATAATGATGCGTATAAAGTTTCCTCTACTATAGGTGCGATTCGTCAAACCTATTTGCACATTAGAGATTATTTTATGTGTTATCATGGTAATTAATTAATCTACAAATGAATATAGGTTATCTTGGTTACCTTAGCAAGGTTTGTACCTTAACAAAAAGTCATAACATAATTATTACACAATTATAGACTAAGTGCTTAAACATGGTTGAGTTTCACAACACAATACATGTCCCATAACATATTACAGTATCTATTCTATTTGTACAAAATTCAGTATACATTTATCAAAACCAAGTTATAAATGCCATCATAGAGTGTCATAAAAATAACATGAAATGATAAAATACATTTTGTACAAGCTACAGGGCTAGCATCAAAAATATCAACTCATATTAAATCACAACATGTCATTTGCATATTCATTCCATTTTCATCTCGCATATAGATCATCAACATATACATTTATCATCTAACTAAATGTATCCCATCACAATACATCAAATCATCTAAATAAATGCATACATGATAGACATCATAAAAGCATATAGACATGCATACATCGCATACATCAATAAAGGACATCATGATGATCAAAATAAAAACCATGTATATATCCATATATATATGTGAACCAAAAATACATCATCATGTCCATCATATCCCCCAAGGGCTACAAAATAAGTGGGTCCCAAAGCCCACATAATTTCCATCACAAAAATCCCAAAATAGAGACCCATCTGTCTCAAATAAAGTCATGCACCTCCATGACTAAGTGCCATGACTCTCTCCTCTACCCTCGGTATGAGTGCATCATGAGCTAACAGATCGGCTCCCTCCTGGTCTATCAGTCCATCTCACTGAGCTCGATGGTCCCATCCATGATGACTACCCTACCTCACTTCGAGACCTAGCCACTGACCCAATAGCCAAAGCTCTATCTGGTAGGCATCCCTAGAGATGCATGATCTCATCCTCTAACAGTCTGGTGAAGACCTGCTCCTCCCGATAGCGGATGGTCAAACTCTCCACCAAAACCTATAGTCGCTCTACCTCACCTCATAGTCTCACCACCTCATCGTTGCTCGATGCACCCTACCCTGAGCCCTGCACCACAACCTGAGACCGGAATGCTGCTATCTCAGCTGCCTACCTCTGGATCTCTATAGCCTACCTCGCTATCTCAGCCTGCATAGACTCTAACTATACATGAAGAATTGACACCTCAACATCTCACCTAGAGGCCTCAGTCTGACCAGTCTATACCTATGCATGAAGGAGAGCATGCTCCTCAGTGTACTCCTCCCATAACCTACTCAACTCCCCTCATAATCTGGTGATAGTGGCATCTCATATCGCTAGCTCCCCATCTAGGTCTCGCTCATCGGGTGCATCCATACCAAACCCCTCTACATCCTGGACATCCAGTAAACTAGCCCTGGCATCCTCCCTACGAGGGTGAACATGTCATACCTCTACTATATCTAGAGCCTGAGCCTCTTGAGCTACCTCTTCAAGGTCCTCTCTAGGTGCATCCTCCTCCATAACAGAATCGACACCCCCTCCTAGTGGGCCATCCCCATGCCATATCCACATAATCCACCAAGCACCATACTCATCAGTAGTACCGACGTCATCCACATCTAGTATGTCTATCACTGGGTCTGACTCCTCACTAAGGGGCTCTACGATAGGCTCCTCTAGTCCCCTCTCCATGCCTCTACACTGATATACTCATGGCTCACTGGGTAACCCCTAGCATAGCCTAAACTATCGAAGCACATGATCAAACTAGAAGTACTCTTTCTCAGTTCTATACCTCCCTACCATCCATCTACCGCATCTCACTCGATGCAAGTGTACCATAGCCTCTGGCCATACAGGGCAATCTCTGTAAGGTCTCCAGATAATATCCTCCACCTAGAGCCATGCAAAGGCATCAACATAGATCTCAATCTATCTAGCCTGACATTGACTGCCATGCTCCTCCCTCGCTGTCTCCTAGAGTGTAGCATAACCAATCTCTCTATCCTCTAACTGAGCCCGTGTCATCCATGGTAGTCCCCCTGGGTGCTGCACTACAATATGGGACCATCCCCAGACCTATAGTAAATAGCTACATCCTATCCCCATCCATCCATGATAGCGAATCTCATAAAGCTCATCATAAATTTATGTGAGTAAAGTCAGACCCCAAGCCATAATCAAAGGTTGCTCTGGCGTGCACTCACACAGAGCATACACTAACTCTAGTAGGTTCCAAGGGAACCTAGCTCCTGAGGAGTCTAGCAATAGTTGGTTGTTGATCAATGTCATCAGCAATGCATGTCTAGTTCTGAAGACCTCCCTCTGAAACCAATCCACCACTAACAGGCCTCCACTGAGTAGCTCTACAGCTGCCTCCTCCCACCTCTCTCTAAAGTACCACTGCAAGACTGCCTCGCGTCGACCAGTAGGTGTGTTGAGGATCGGACGTCCCTCAATAGGGATCCGAAGTATCCTATATACATCCTCGAGGGTAATAGTCATATCCCCAATAATAAAGTGAAAGGTATTGGTATGGGGATCCCACAAATCTATAAGTGCAGTAATATAAGCCCTGTCAACCATGACGGGCTTCAACTGAGTCACCTGCTTGAGGCCAATGGCATCGAGCCATACCCAATCCTCAGGTGTCAACATGCCTCTAGCTGCCATGAACATATTTAGGACCCTATATCGACTCTTAATAATCTACTAACATAAAAAAAAAAAACAAAATTGGGTCACTCAAGTGCACCAAAAATGCACTTTTTACCCTCCAAAAACACCTAAAAAGGGTCAATTTTGACCCCAAAATGGGCCATTTTTGGCCCAATTTGTGGCCGTCCCAACCAGGGATGGCCCCAAATTTTGTGACCATCCCAACCAGGGATGGCCATGCACCACCATCCCAGGCAGGGACGGCCCCCAATCAGGGGCAAAATTGGGGCAAAATGACCCCCTAGAAACCCTAAAAATGCCAGAAAATGACTAAAAAATGCTCTATAAATGCAAAAAAAATGAAATTTTTTGCATGAAAATTAAAAATATACCCTAAATGTGTTATTTCACTACACTTTAAGGGTTCATTACCAGATAATTAAAGAAAAAAATCAAAAAACCCTAAGAAATTATGATTCCTTGCTAAAAACAAAGAGGAAAAAGCATGGAAACATACCCGTCGCGCATCGGCTCTGCCATGTGCTGCACCATGGCCTCAATGCATGCTGAAAGGTATATGGTTGGACAGTGCTTCACTTCAGCTAATCACCTTTCTCCTCCTCTCCTCTCCAATTTTTGAAATCAAGTTGCAATAATGAAGATTTTAGGGCCATTTGCCCTTTTATATAAAACCCTAGGTTTGTGACCGTCCCTACCAGGGATGATCAAAAAAATTGGGGACCGTCCCTACCTAGGATGGTCATAAAAATCATGGCCATCACTGGGTGTGATGGCCACAAAAAAATTGAATAAAAACAACTCAAAAACAACAAAAATAGGGTCAAAAACCCACCAAAAACAAGGCAAATGAGGCCATTTTCAAAACTGGTCTTAATAATTCCAAAATGGGTTTGTGAAAGCATTATGTGACCCTAATTGAATCCCTAAGAAGGCCCCCAGGGCTGGACCACTCCACGGGTACCCAATTTTAGTCACTTGCGCTCTCAAATTCGACCAAAAATAGTCAAAAAAATGAATAAAAGTGCATAACAAAAAATGGGAGAACCATGAAATTGTCCCAAAATCATCATATGGTGTCAAGAGACTCATCAATTTGTACATTGGGAATTCCCTCATCAACTCATCACTTGAGGGGGTAGTCATCATAATGATTTCAACAATCGAATCAACAAGAGAACACTCAAAAGTGTTAAAACTCATGCATCCAGAAGAGTCTTTGCTCGAAGCAAATCTTCAAGCCCATGCTGGGGAAAATAAATAGCATAAAATGCAAATTAAAATAGGCTTGGATCTCCTTGTGGTCCAGGGTATGAATCCTCTATGAAGGCTCTTCACACACCTGGCGGGACTTGCAAGGATACAAGGTGCCAAGACCTAAGTATTCCCGAAGCCTAAAAGTCCTCGTACAAAAAGGTCTAGGGATACTTGCAAATCATTAGTCTATGTCAAAGGCAATGATTCTATGGATGTATGTTTTATTTTTCATAGGAGAGACATCATGAGTTGGTTAGGTTAAAAAAAAAAAACCTTAATCAATTTACCATTTTGGTTATATATTTTTGCTCCGCGCTTTCTCAGATAAAGCGCATCATAAAAAGGGGTAACTATAGACACCAAAATTAGGTAAATCGGATAGGACTACCAGTGCACCAAATGCATCATCCTATCGACATCATATGACCTCACCAGGGGTAGTTTCTAGGGTCAGAAGGCATCCTAGGACAGTTTTGGGAAGGTCTCCACCAGTTTTGGGAGCCTTAGAGGCCCTGGTTTGTGACCGTCCCTACCAGGGATGGTCATGATTAGGGTTAGGATTTGTGGCCGCTCCTACCTAGGATGGTCACATATGACCATCCCAGGAAGGGATGACCCCCAAACCCACCTACCAAAAAGTAGGTGGGATCGATATTGGCAATCAAATCTTGCCAATATCGACCCCAATTAGTGCCCATGCTGATTGGGAGTGGCCTAGCACAATTTGGGCTGCCTAATGGGTTGCCCAAATGGGGCAACCTTCCCAAACCCATCCAGGGCAACCTTGGACAAGTGGCAAGGGTTGCCCTGGATGGGCAACATGCCATTTTGGGCATTAGGGCTCCAATTGCCTATAAATTGGAGCCTTCCCTCAACCAAAAAAAGAGGAGAATGGAATGCAGGTTTGGAGCAATGAAGTGCTACTAGAATTGGGAGAGAACCGGTGTTACTTACCTCACCCCTTTTTGCAAACTTTGTGCCCCTTTGCCTTTGAATCCCTCTTCCCTCATGAAGGTGATTTGAAGGATTACAAAACCTTGTTAGCGTATATTTTCTATTATTACATTATTATTAGCATGTTGTTATTAAGTTACAACAAGGGCTATTTCAGCCTCGGATGGTTTCGTAACCTCCGGGCTATTTCAGCCTGTAGATGTATTATTTAATCCATCTCCAATGAATTATCAAGTTGTTGTTTTACTCTAACATGGCATCAGAGCCAGTAGCGTGAGAAGAGAGGCTGGAGGCGGACGCTGTTTTGCTTGGAGAAAAGAAGCGGAAGGACACTGTGCGCTGTTTTTCCCAGCGCTGGTCTGTTGTTTTTTCCCGAGCACCGCGAGTTTTTTTTTTTTTAAATTTCCTTCCGCGACGTGATTTTTTTTAATCACGCCGTCGCGTGATTGCATTTAAAAAAAAAAATTCCGCGACGTTTGGCGGAAGGCCCCCGCCCCCTCCTTGGATTGAATTTAAAAAAAAAAAATTGCGGACGCTGTCCGCTTCCCCCCCCCCCCCGCGATTAAAAAAAAAATAATCGCCCCCCCTCCCTTCCCCTCCCACTGTGCAGCACACACTGTGCAACGTAGCACGCAGTGCGCACTGCGTAGCACAGTGCATAGTGCAGCGCAGCACACAGCGTGCACTATGCAACACGTAGTGTGTAGTAGCTATGGCAACGCCCAGCATGCACTGCATAGCACAGTAGCCATAGCACAGCGTGCAGCAGCTGCGGTAGTGCCTAGTGAACACTGTGCAGCGTAGCAGCCACAGCGCAGTGTGCAGCAGCCATGGCAGCGCCCAACACAGTGCGCAACAGCTGCGGCTTATTGTTGCCTCACGTGCGCAACGCGCAACGCTACTCAGAGCCCGGAAGAGGCGGAGGACAGAGTCAGAGGAGGAGGCACGGCCAGGACGAGCTGCGGGCTCGTGTTGAAAGAGGAGGATCCCACTGATCCAAGCGGATCAGCCCGCTAGCTCACCTGGCAGTGAGCTATGCGGTAGGGCTCGGGGAGCCCTGAGGTTGCAGGTTCCAATCCTGCCAGGTATAAGTTTTTTTATTTTATTTTGATTAAAGTTTTATTTTTTTAATAATTAATATTTTATATTAATTAAATTGTTTCTTAATTATTTTTTTTAAATTTAATTAGAAACTTATTTAATTAATTTTGAAATATTTTTATTAAAAGATTAAATTTTACTTTTTTCAAAATTTATAAATTGCTAAAATACCATAAAAAAAAAAGGGGGATAGTGAGAGTATTTTTTTTTGAAAAATAGCAATTTGGCGAATTGTAAAAGGTGCATTTTCGGCTGCGCCCGACACCTTGTGGGTTATTCCTGTGGGCATTTTTTTTGTTGTATGTTGCATATTTGATTTCTTGCACTATAACATTAAAAATTAAAATCAAATTCACTCCCTAAGTCCCCGGAATAATTAAAACCCATCCGTGCAATTTATTGCACTGCAGCGTTCGGTATTTGTGATACCTCTGGCCAGCACTTACAGGTAAAGCTGTCGTGATTGCGCTATGTATCCGCCGCCTAATATAGCTGCTACAACGACGTCTGAGCTTGTTCTCTATAAATCGTCGGGGAGAGATAAGTTTGCCATTTTTGCATTTTTTTACTCCATCCACTACCCTTAATCGCTCTTGTGTTTAGGCGTAAATCCTGACGAAGTATTCTTCATAGTGTTTAGGGGAAGTTACGCCCCACGCATGAGAAGAATCTTCTATGGTAGGTGCCATCAACAAGGCGATTCCCTTTCAAGCATCGCTTATGTTCCACGTATCGTATGATCTCTAAAACTCACCTATAGTTTCCCTCACGTAAGGGCGGGTGATTTTTGTTGATCTTTCTAAATACCTATAGTTTCCCTCACGTAAGGGCGGGTATTTTGTACGGTATAACGGCCTAGCAAAAGGTATATCGAAAGGGGGACCAATTGGTGTTATAAGGAACCTTCATCATGTCTGCAAAACTAATGACTGATTCTCATCAGTTGTTGAAAGGTCCTAATTACACACCATGGAAAAATAAGATGAAGGCCATCCTAGCAATGGATGATTTATGGGATGTTGTATCTGGAGCAACAACTAGACCTTCACCTATTGCTGGTGCTACAACTCCATCTAATGCTCAAAGAGACTTTGATAAGCTAGACAGTAAAGCAAAAGTGCTCATCTTGCTTGTTGTGTCTGATGAAGTCCAACCCCATATTGCTGACTGTGCAACTAGTAAAGCGGCATGGGATGCCCTTAATACTATATATGAGGGAAAGAATGATTCCACCATTCTATTTCTTCAATCTCAATTACACGATCCGAGCATGAAGCAGGGTGAGACAGTTGAATTCTTTCTTTGCAGAGTTTCTGAATTGAAAGCAAAGTTGAATTCTTTGGGAGAACCAGTTGAAGACAAGCTCCTTACTTCAGTTGTATTGAGAGCTTTACCTGATTCTTATCGGGTGTTGATTACTTCCCTTCATGTATCACAACGAAAAGTTACTTTTGTAGAATTGGTTAATATGCTTCAAGAGGAGGAAGCACGCCAACTACAGAGAGATGATTCTTCTAACACTGCTCTCTACATCAACAGGAAAGGGCAGAACCAGAAGAAGGGTAATTTTTAGAAGGGAGGGAATTCACAAAAGGATTCAAAAGGGAAACAAACTCAACAACCTCAAAAAAAAAGAGATATTGCAAGATCTGTGACAAAGAAGGTCATGATACAAACAGATGTTGGCATAAGAATAAGCAATCAAAACAGAAAGGCCGAAACAAACCACAAAAGAACAAACAGCAAGTGAATGTTGTTGTTGAAGAATCTGACACGGATTCTGAGAGAGCTCACAAAGTTCTCATGACTACCACAGTGTCCAAGCAGACGGATCCTATATGGTATGTTGATTCTGGAGCCAGTAAGCACATGACTGGTGACAAATCGTGGTTTGAGTCTTTTGAGGCCAAAGAGGGCAAACCTGTCACTATTGCTGATGATAAAACCTACAAGGTTCAGGGAGAAGGCACTGTTTCAGTCACTCTTCCTGATGGCAAGTGTCAGATTGATAAAGTTCTCTATGTTCCAGGATTGGCAAACAATTTGTTGTCAGTCACACAAATTCTGGACAAAGATATGGTTGTGAACTTTAGTGTTGAGGGAGGCAAGAAGTGTTGTTCTATTACCAGGAGGGGTAAGAACATTGCAACCGCTTCATATAAGCATGGCTTATTTGCCTTAGATACTATCTCTACTCCACATGTTGCCATGACAGTCTCTACAAAGGAGGCAACTTCCCTATGGCACAAGAGATATGGACATTTGAGTTCTGGTTACTTACTTGAGCTAAGTAAGTATGAGATGGTTAAGGGTCTTCCTTCCCTTTCTACCACTTTACCAGTTTGCTCTGACTGCTTGGCAGGAAAGCAGCATAGAGTGCCTTTTGAAAAGAGCTCTACTAGAGCAAAGAAACCTCTGGAGTTGGTTCATACTGATCTGTGCGGTCCCTTCACTCCCAAAAGTTGTGGGGGTAAGAGGTATTTTTAGTTATTTGTGGATGATTACTCACGAAAGATGTGGGTATTCTTTCTTCAACTGAAATCGAAGCATTTGGCTTCTTTCAAGCAATTCAAGAAATCTGTTGAGAAGGAGTCAGGGACTTCTATAAAGACCCTCCGCTCAGATCGAGGGGGGAGTTCACCTCTAAATAATTTTTTGCATTCTTGAAAGAAAATGGGATCACAAGACAGTTAACTATTGCTTATACTCCTCAACAAAATGGAGTTGCTGAAAGGAGGAATCGTTCCATCATGGAAATGGTTCGTTGCATGCTCACGGGAGCTAGACTTGAGCAACTATATTGGGCGAGAAGCTGTCACCACAGCATAGTATATCTGTTGAATAGGGCACCCACAAAGGCCCTACAAGGAATGACTCCACAGGAAGCATGGAGTGGTAGGAAACCCTCCATTTCTCATCTACGCATTTTTGGGTGTAAAGCTTTCATGCACATACCAAAAGAGAAAAGGAAGAAGCTAGATGAGAAGTCATTGAAGTGTATTCTTCTTGGGTATGATGAGCACTCTAAGGGTTATCGTTTGATTGATCCCTTAACCAAGAAGATTCACATAAGTAGAGATGTTGTTTTTGATGAGGCTTTCACATCAGCAAACACATCGGATGTATACCTAGACCTTGTGGAAACTCAGATTGTTAAATCTCCTTCATCAAAGGTTGGAGGTTCTTCTGGATCTTCTTCAACACCTAAGAAGAAGAATCCAAAGTGGTATACAAATACAATCAAAGACTCTAAGCTATCTACTCCACCAGATTTGACTTTGGATAGGCCTCGTACTCGCAGCATGGCTCGACAGGAGAAAGCTGCAACAGAGAATACTCGGGGTTGATGATCCGTGTCAGTCTTTTGAAGAACTTTCTGTAGATCCAGAGAAGAGATACAGAAGATATGGATATTGATAGTGATAAGGTGTTTATGTCTTCCATAGACGATCTTGAACCTGCATCAGTACAAGTTGCTCTCGGTGAGCCTCGAGTGGAAGGCTGCTATGGATGCAGAGTATAAGTCTTTGATGAAAAACAAAACTTGGAAGCTTGTCGATCGGCCGCATGGAAAGAAACCCATTGGCTGCAAATGGGTGTATAAAGTCAAGTACAAAGCAGATGGGACAATTGATAAGCATAAGGCCCGTCTTGTTGCAAAGGGCTATGCTCAAAAGGAAGGCATTGACTACGAGGAAACTTTTGCACCTACCGCTCGGATGACAACAATTCGAGTTATTTGTGCTATGGCAGCACGATTTGGGTGGAAAGTTCATCAGATGGATGTCAAAAGTGCCTTTCTGAATGGTGATCTCCAAGAAGAAGTCTATATGACTCAGCCAGAAGGATTTGCAGGTGGAAGGCCAACAACGGAAAGTTTGCAAATTGGTCAAATCCTTATATGGCTCGAAATAAGCTCCTCGAGCTTGGTATATAAAAATGGACAATCACCTCCTGCAACATGGTTTTAAGAGATGTCCGTCGGATGCAAACCTCTATTTCAAGAAACAGGGTTCCGAGATAGTGTTGCTTGTACTCTATGTTGATGATCTCGCTCATTACAGGGAGTTCGAAACTATGATCTCTACCGTCAAAAGAGACTTGTGTCAATATTTTGAGATGTCAGATCTCGGACTTCTCCATTACTGTCTTGGTCTGGAATTCAGCCAGAAGGAGCACTCCATCAAAGTGTCTCAGAAAAAATATGCCAAGACATTGCTAGAAAAATATCGCATGACTGATTGCAAGCCAATGGCAACTCCGATGGAGACCGGACTTCAGTTATCGCGATATGATGATTCACCTCAGGTAGATGGTACTCTCTATCGACAGTTGATTGGGAGTCTCATATATCTGACCAATACTAGGCCAGATCTCGTATTTGCTGTCAACTATCTTTCGAGGTTCATGCAGGAGCCTAAGACCACTCATTGGAAAGCAGCAAAACGTGTTCTTCACTATGTCCGTGGCACAATAGAATATGGCCTAGAATACAAGAGGAACAACAAATTCTTCTTGCAAGGATACACGGACTCCGACTATGCCGGATCATTTGATGATCGCAAGTCAACTTCAGGATATATTTTTCATCTTGGATCCGGTCCTGTCTCTTGGCACAGCAAGAAGCAACAGGTGGTTGCTATTTCATCAACAGAGGCAGAGTATCGCGCCGCACGTGAAGCTGTGTGCGAAGTGATATGGTTGCGTCGCATTCTGACAAGTATGGGTCATCCATCCAAATCTCCAATACACTTGTTTTGCGACAATCAAGGTGTTCTGAACCTAGTCAAGAATCCAGTCCATCATGAAAGAACAAAACACATTGACACACAATGTCATTTCATTCGAGATGAAGTTTCGAGGCACCGAATTCAGCTTCAGCACATTCCCACCGATGCTCAAGTTGCAGACATTTTCACTAAGGCACTTGCACGTGTCAAATTTGAATTGTTTCGCAGCTCTCTTTGTATTGCAAAATGATGTAATCAGGGGGGATGTTAGTATAGCTAGTAGTTATATTATTACCCAAATAATGTAATAAGGGGGGATGTTAGCGTATATTTCTATTATTACATTATTATTAGCATGTTGTTATTAAGTTACAACAAGGGCTATTTCAGCCTCGGATGGTTTCGTAACCTCCGGGCTATTTCAGCCTGTAGATGTATTATTTAATCCATCTCCAATGAATTATCAAGTTGTTTTATCTATCAAACCTACCGATTCGATTACAAAACTGGTCTGATCTAATATAGATATAGACCCCATTTGCCTAAAAACCTAATTAGTGAGCTCTATAACTGATCCAATAGGGATTGGTGGCCATTTTTGAAGCAGACCTGCTTACCGTCCCGGGCAAGAGCGGTCAACAGTCATGACCGTCCCTAACTATGATGACCATAAAATCTAAAAAAAATTCCCTATATTCCACCATAGGAGTCTTCAATAGGTCCTCCCCTAACCCCTATCAAAATTTGAGCTGATTTGGAGTTGATTTGGTAGGGTAACCAGCCATTTGAATGTCGTAGGGTGAGGTGGACCAACATTAAGGCCTCTGTCGTCTTTCACCTGGTTTGGTGCCTAAACGACCTCAAAATAATCTAAAACTTGGTTATAGTAATGTTAGAACATAGATATATCTATTTTATGCATTTTTATATGTTTTGATAGCTTATATTGCTTTCATTTTATTTTATTTCAATGGATGTATGTTGTTTTCCATTATAATATATATGCTATTAACCCCCTTTCAAGCTCCCATGTGTGTAAATTGCAGGATTGAACAAACCAGGAGCTAGAGGTATAGGAATCAACCTCAACACAACTTCTTCATGGGAAGAGGAGTCAACCATTGGATGCACCAACATAAATTTACCACTAAGGGATAGGATCCCTTATTACCATCATTTTCATTGTTTGTATGGTTGATGTATCGCCTGTTTTAAGCCTTCATTAATGGAGTGCATCTTGTAATCGAAGTTATGAAAAGCAAATTAATAAAAGACATCTTATTGCATTTCATTTGGTTATCAGATTCATATTTTGTTGCATTCTAGCTTAGTTTCATTATATGCACTCTTTTTGGCCTATAAGGCCCTTAGCTTAAATCTGCCTGTTTGAAGGTCATACAAACATAAGTAGAGACGTATCCATTGATTTTCCACTTCTACAAAAACTCTCATGACTCTTCACTTTACATCTTGACACATATTTCATGACTCTTCACTTTCATACTTGACACCTAACATCTATGACTCTTCACTTGCTTACTTGATACTTTACACTCTCACAATTCACACTTCACACATTAACACTTGCACACTTCACACTTGTACATCTTACATACTTTATGATGTAATACATGGATACTCTTCACACTTTGACACATACATTAGACAAATATAAAACTCACTTCTAAACTAATATTGACAAATATCCACCAAGGTACTTTAATGTTAGGATATTGGGTAGTCCCCCCTTAAAAACTACCTAAGTTAATTAATAGCCCAACAAATCCAATGGTTTTTAGCATTCAAAAAAGTAAATTGAGATAGTTGTTAGTAATAATAGAATGTAAAAATATATTTAGATCCTCAAAACTAGAAGTAATAGATTCATTAGGTGCCTTAAGGGGGCTTCCCATTGCATTGGATCCATAGGACATGATATGTATTAATAAAATAAGACACTCAAATTGGATAGCAGTTTCTTTCTTCTCTCCTCAAGGATAGACTTGGACCATAGTCAATTTTTATGGATCAAATAATTATCTTAAAATAAGAGGCTTGGAAAAGTCTTTAGCACTGCATTCATTAGGAAAGACCCCCAAATTTAATTATATCATGGGACTTGAATGTGACTTTAGCCCAATGGGAGAAAAAAAGGAGGCATTCCCTCAAAATACCCTTCTAAGGACCTGGTTATGCAAATTATAACTAAGCAAAAAATTCAATACAATCCTTAAAAATAGAAATTTTACATGGAAAAATAGAAGAGTTGGGGTTAAATTCATTGCAAAAATATTATATAGATTATTGATACAAGAAGATATATTGTTTAGGTATCCACTTGTATTAAGTGGCATAATTCAAAGTTTAGTCTTAGATCATAAGCTTATATATTTAGATATAGATGATAGTGCTCTTGGAAAAAGGAATATTCATTTCAAATACAATCTAGAATGGATGGAGAATGAGGAGTTTGCACCTTTAGTAGAAAGTATTTGGAAGCAATATGTTTGTGCAAATAGTCCCAAGAGGTATGTAAAATTTTCAATCTCAAGAAATCCACTAGGGAATGGATTTCCAATAAGACTAAAGTTCAAAATAGGTCAAGCATATTGCTACAATAGATGGAGGAAGTAGAGCAAGAGATAGGTGATCAGATTCCAACCCCTCAACAGGAAGAGAGAAGACTTTGATTGAACCAAGAAATAGATCAAGCTTTCATAGAAGAAGAGGCACATTAGAGACTTTGATCAAGAATGATTTGGCTCAATAAAGGAGACAAAAACATAAATTAATTTCATCTAAAAATAATGCAACATTACCAATGAAATACAATCAGAGAGATTCATAAAATTGAATAAATTTATTATAATCAAACAATCATAAAGGAATTATCAAAAGATCATTACTTAGCCCTTCTCATAAATACAACAATAAATCAACAAGATCATACCACACTCCTAAATAATATTTCTCTTTTATTAAAAATTAGATATAGAGAATATCTCTCTTCAGCATTAACCAAAGAATAGATGGAAGAATTTATACATTCACTGCCCAAGGATAAAGCTCCAAGACTAGATGGCTTCACCAACCATTTTTATCAATAGTTTTATGAAATTGTAGGAGATGGCCTATTGGCAATTATAGAAGAGATAAGGATAAGAGGTAAGCTATATGGGGTAACCAAATCTACTTTATTAGCTTTAATTCTAAAAGAAAAAATGTAGTTACTTTTGATATATTAAGATCTATATCTTTGTGCAATTGCTCTTATAAGATAATGACTAAAATAATAGCAAATAGAATTAAAATGAAGATTAATGATTTGGTAGAGCCAAAACAAGGGATTTTCATCTTAAGGAAACAAATATATGACAAAATTATAATTATTTATGAATCCCTACACTCAAGTTCCAAGTCCAAAAATAAAATAATAGCCATTAAAATTGATATGTCTAATGCCTTTGACAGAGTAGACATTGGATTTTTAACACAGGTGTTAGCCAAATTTGGATTTCCACCTCAAATGATACACTGGATCAAAACTTGCATAGAGGGACCTTGGATAGCCTCTATAATAAATGGGGAACTTGTTAACTTCTTTAGAGCCACTAGAGAATTAAGGCAAGGGTGTTCTCTCTCCCTTTACCTTTATATTCTTCTAGCTAAAACTTTAGGGAGGACCTTGACCAAATTGAGAAGGAAATAAATCTTGCAAATTAGAGAAGCTATAGGATATTGAACAATAACTAATGCTAAATTTATATATGACACTATTTTATTGGGGGAATCCATAAAACTGAATGTTAGGTTAATCAAATAAATTTTAGATTGTTTCTCTTCAGCCATATAAGCAAATATAAACGCCCAAAAGAGCAAATTTTACACTTTAAATACTTCAACAATAAAAGATAGAGGTTTCTCTTAGATTTTAGGATTTCACAAAGGTAGTGATACATTTAACTACATATTTTTTCCTATGGACTTCCAAAAAAAAAAGAAAATTTGGAATGTAATTCTAGAAAATATGTCAAGGAGAATACAATATTATAACAATGGTTGGTTGAGTTTGGTTGGAAGAGTTATATTTATCAAATCAATATAAGAAATTCTTCCCATATATAAATTGTTAGTGTATCATACACCCTTATATATATTGCAAAAGTTAGATGCAATGTTAAGAACTTTTCTATGGCAAGGAGGAAGGCAATTAGATAGGAAAAAGTTCCATTTTTTGAATTGAGAGACTATTACCAAGCCAAAAGGACTACTTTAGAATCTGCTCACTTTACTAGACTCTTCATGGAAACAAATATTAAAATGTAAATATTTAAAAAAATCTAATATCTTCCAGCTAATAAAAAGTGTGAAAAGTATAGCAGGCTCCTCAATTTGGAAACATATTATGGAATCTAAAGATATTATATTAAATCATACATGTTGGATTCCAGGGAATGGTAAACAAATTAATATATGGAATGATATAGTCTTGGGAGGACCTCCAATCGTTAAGAATTTTTTTTAAAAAAAAAAGCATACCTAAAATAGTTTGGTGTTAACTATCTTGTAAGCTTAATTGAATGGGTGGAAGATCCACCCCTGTCACATTTTGACCAAGACTCATGGAGACAATTACACATCCAAACTGAAGGGATTAAACTTTATTCCCAAATTCTAGATCAACTTATATGGGACTCTATTAGTGGGTCAGTTATTTACACAGTCATACAAGGGGTGTTATTATAGCAATAGGGTCAAAAGAACTCAACGATAATTAAGATATATGAAATTAAAAGGTTCCCCCCAAACTTGAGGTCTTTCTTTTGGTTGGTGCTCCAAAACAAGATTCTTACTAGATACAACCTCATTAATATGAATATCATGGGGCTTCATATTTTTCATAAGTGTCTTAACAAAAATGAAATAATATCACACATATTCTTTTAGTGTACAAAAGCAGTTAAAATCTAAATTGAAATAATCTAACATCTAGGATCAGCACTATCAGGAACCTTCAACTCAAAAATTTGCCTAACCAATTAGGGATAAATATACAAATGGAGACTGAAGGACAAGCCTTATTTGGTAGATATGGTATTTAGTGCCAATATTAATCATTTGTAACATATGGAAGGATAGAAACAGGATAATATTTGATGATAAGAAAACAAATTTTCAAGTGTTAACCAATAGAGTGTTAAGGGAGATAGTTTTGAACACAAAATCTATATATAATAAACAATAAGATATTGAGAGATTAATAAAAAAGGAGATACAATTGTTACACCCAAATGGATTTTTTATCAGTCCAACTACAAATATTTTATAGAAGACTAATAAAATTGGAATAGAGTTCTGGATATATACAATACTCCCACATTGGAAGGAGGTATAATATGGTGGCTGATCACCTTGCAAATGAGGCCATAAACATAGCCTATTTGCATCTCAAAGTAATAAGAAAAAATAAAAGTAGACAACATGAGTGGCATATATGATAGGAAGTATATGGCAATTTTGGAGCCTTTGGAGATTCTAGAGCCTTTGAATATTTTGGCACCCCTAGAGATTTTTATACCTTTGGACAACCCCGAAACATTGTTGTAACAACCCTCCTTGTTAGGACTTATTTGGGTGTCCATTCCATAGTCTTATTTTATATTGTCAGTGAATAGTTGTGCTTTAATCTTTGATTCTTTTCTTATAATATGGTACTATCGATGTATTTGTAGTTGTAGGACCAGGTGCTCTTACCAATGGATTAATATGGATAACCACTTGAGTTGAGAGAATACCCTTCATGTAGATACATTGCATTTGTGCTTATTCTATGGTCACACCATTGGGTCGGAAAGTTGCTTATATAATGAGTCTCCTCAATAGGTTGGTGATAGTGATTGGCTATCTTAAAAGAGCCACCTACTTAAGGATAAAATAATGGTGTGCAATATTATCTATTGAGTGGCCTTCATGTTTGGGTATTAAAAGCATAGATTATTAGATTAAACCAAAAAAAGTATTAATATGGTTGTAACCTTAATACTTGAGAATACTAGTATCAATGTTAATAATTAATATTAATAATTAATACTAAGTAATCGATCTAAATATCTTATTGCTAGAAAATGAAAAGGTTTAAAATAGATTAATTCTAGTTGCATAAATGGTTTCTTTCCATTGATTGCCTTGAAAATAATATGATTTCTTTATTGTCTTAAATGTTAAGTAATCAAGAGAAATAACATTATGGTTTTAAAAGAAGAAAATATTATTCTTCGCTCAAATCATGCTTAGATAATATTTATGAGTGTTTTATTTTTGCCAACATTCATTAAAGAACATTATAATATGGAGGTGGCTAGCTTGAAGGAAAACATAGTGGAAAATATTCAAATCTTTGTGAAGTCACCCCAAAGTACCTTTTTAAGAGGATTGATATGAGTTTGGGAGGGGAGGATTTTTTGGTCAAAGGAAGAGACACTTTCAAAGCTGTAGGTAAGTTGCATGCTAGGATAGAGCAAGGAGGTTCATCAGTTTTAGTAGAAAAAGGTATTTTACCATGTCTTTTGATGGATGATGAAGCTTTGGTTTATTAATCTTTAGTTGGTGGTTGGCTCAACTTTCGTAGGAATTTTTACCCTGCTTTTGATTATATTCTTATTGTGTGAAGCACCTTATCCATTGATTTAGATTGTTTAAACCTTTTTGTTGTGACATTAAGGTTGCTTTGGTAAATCTTCCTTTTTGGTTTTTAATTGTTTTTGGTATCTAGCTTAGCAATCGTAACTCCTTGTTCTTCCTTTTGTTGATTGTTTTATTTTTTGAAGATTTAGATGCTTTCATGAAAATTGCCTCTTAAGATGTTCCTCTATGTGGATTTTTTGGGTATAAGTTGTATATAGAACACATGTTTTTTGTTAGTTTTATGTTAAAAACTTGTGCAGGGCCATATATCTTTGACAATGGCTATGAATAACCTTGGTAGTTCATAGTTGTGGTCATGTACCATTTTATTTCCCTATTCGTGTTGAGTCGCTACTCTTCCTTTGGAGTTGGCTTCTATCGTCAGGTTAATGTTTTTCTTGTAAGCTATTGAGTTAGGTTGGTCTTCTCCTTACAAGTCTCAACTAAGATGGTTTAATTTTATGTATTGGAAGGTGTCTTACTTTTTGAAGTCATGTTTCGGATTAGCATGTTGGAAATCATTCTTGTTGTTGTTTTTTTTTTATGGTGACCCATGTTTTGTTGAGATCGATAGTGTACCTTTAGTAAACTGGGTATTTAGATTTTAGGACTTTGTAAGTAAAGGAATGCTTTGGATGGAAAATTTTAGATGGAATAATGAAACTTATCTTTTGTTTTCTTTTAAAAAGATTAAATTTGAATGATAGGTTTTTTAGATTAATAATGTTAACACATGGGTGGGTGATATTTTTTTATGGAAATGGTAGTTATGAACTTCTTTGCTTTGGTAATTAAAAACTTAAAATAAGGGAGCCTTGGAAAAGAAAATAGTTATAATGGTTTCTTCGAGACTTGAGTAAGTATGGAACCCATTATAGGGATAAGTATAGGATTCTCCTTGGTTGCTTAAAAATGTATTGTGCATGGTTGCTTGCAAATACATAGAAGATGTTAAGTAGAGAAGTATGGGATTATATTTTATTTTTTAAAAGTGTATTGTGCATGGTTTCTTGAAAATACATAGAAGATGTTAAGTAGAGAAGTATGAGATTATATTTTATTGTTTTAAAAAGTATTGTACATTGTTGCTTGTAAATACATGGAAGATGTTAAATAGGAAAGTATGTGAATTTCTCTTGTTTGTTTAGAAATGTATTATGCATCGTTGCTTTTAATTACATAGAGCATGTTAAGTTGCATTGCATAAGAGCTATCCTAATCCCTAAGTGTACCTCAATTTGTGGTACAAATTCCTCTCATGAAGAAGATCATGAAAAATGAGATGGAGAAAAGATCATTTAGGCAGATTGGCTTTGATACATCTTGGAATGAAAATTTTCTATGTTAAAGAAAGCTTGATTTATAATATATAGATGAAGCTACCAAATCTATGCTTAAACATGATGTTTTGTAAAATAAAGTGAGATTATATTTTGTAATAAAATTAAAGGATGTTTTTAGTATGAAAATATGATCTTGTCTAATGTTATTATTGAGATCTATTTTGATGGAATATTCTATACAACTACTAAGTAGTTTGATATGATTTATTGTTCATAATTGATAGAGAAATGCTTCTTTTATATATATATAATATAGCACTTGGTTTGGTATAATTATGGTAGCTTTAAGTCAAAGTTTTTGATGATTATAGATGCAATGTATCAAACTAATTCTTATATTTGAAATGCTGATAAAGCTTAATCATGTTAATTTCATTTGAAGCATTTGATTATTGTAGAGAGAGTTACCTAATTCAAATGTGGGGGGGGGCATTTTGGCATCCTTCTAAATGATGAGGTTTAGTAATGTGAACCCTAAAAAATATGGGACATTGGTTACTCCTATCCATTGAGTGTCATATGTAGTGACATTGAACTCAAATGTGGTGAAGCCTTGAGAATGTTGAAATAAAATGTATACTGGGTCTTCCTTGTGAACCTTACTTGAAAATAAAATTCTCTCTCTCAGGTTGGTTTTTGAGTGGTTTTTACAATTGTGTGACTCTAGATCTTTTGGTGTTTCAAGTTTTCTCAATGATTATAGTACCCTTTGCATCTCTTGCAACCTTGGTATGCTATTGCACTTTTTAGACTTTTTAAATTTACTTTATTGCTTGTTCCTCCTTTTGGACAACAATCTTGTGACCTCCAAGCTGCTTGTTGGATAATTATTCTTTGTAATATTGAATATCAATATATAACTTCTTTTCTTTAAAAAAAATAGGTACTTTAATGTTACAAAATAATAAAATATCTCCCACATGCCCCTATATTACATTATTTGGTATGAAGACTTATAGTCTTCAATATTCTATCTTCTAGTATTTGTTTTCTTCACTCTTTATCTTTGTCTTTAGTTGTGGTATTGTCATTGGTACTGCATTTTCTAAAATTTTTATTATTTAAAAAGTTTCTTTTGCAATAATATGTTTAAGTATTTCATCCAATTCCATCATTAAGATTCCTTTTATAGTGCTCCATTCATGAACACCATTCCCTTTGTACCAACATGTTTTGTGGGTATGATTATGACTCCCACAATTTTGACAATGAATATGATCCCAACAATCTTTAGCTTTATGTCCAAACTTATTGCACTATTTACACCTTTGAGTGTAATTTGATTTTGGATAGACTTTGGTAGGAACATAAAACTTGTTTCTTGATTTTGTAATTCTCCTTGATGTCATTGTTGTTTCATAATATAAATTTCATTTATTATGAGCATTTTCAATATAACCTTTCAAACATTGTTTAAGAATCATAATAACAACATTTTCAATTTCACTTTAAGTAAATTGAATATATTCTATCAACTCCATTTTTTTGTGTTTTTTTTCCTTTTTATTGAATATTAATTTTCCTTTGCTTTATATATATTGTAACTTTCTTCAAAATTTTCCTTGTTTTTCTTCAAACAATCAATTAGTTCTTCAAATTTATTTTTTAATTCTTCACTCCTTTAATCACTCAAATCATCAAATTCTAAATCTAAAATTTCAATTTCATTCATCAATTTTTTATAATTCATAAAATTCTTTTAATCCTTTTATCTCCCAAATTTTCAAATTCAATTTCACAATTAATAAATCTTCAAATTACATTCATCATTTAATCATCCCACATTCATTCATTAATCAAATTCAATTCTTATATCTCCCAATTCAATTCACAATTTAATTTCAACTTCAATTTAATCAACACTCCACTTAATTCAATCTTCAATGCAAAAAATAAAAGGTTTTATTATATTATGCCTCCAAATCATTAAATCATTCAATTGTTAAATTCTTTCTTATATCTATCAAAGCATAATATTTATTTCCTCCTCTAAATTAATTATTCCATTCATTCATTAATTAATTCTCTCATTATCTCTCCTAAAAAAAATCAATATATATAATACCTTATACCTCCAAGCAATAATAAATTTGAGCATCTTAAATATTCCAACCTTCCAAACTAAACCTTACCTGACTATAATTGATTTCTAAAATGTATAATTTCTTGTCTCAGGAAAAAGTTGCTTTGTCTATCTTTCATTACTCTGGTGTGTGTAAAGCATTACAAATTCCCTCATTTCTTTACTTTAATGAGGCATAGATAATGACTCCTCTATGTATCTTTAAGGTGTCTCTTGGTCTGGAATCTTAGTCAGCATACGAATTATTGACTTCACAATGAATGTTCAAACTCAAGCAGAAAACAAATCTCCTCCAAGTGTTTCACAAATATTCCTCCAATCCTTCTCTCATTCTGTGCTCACTAAATAAAATTCAACTTAGATGTTACTATTTTCTTTTGTTCATATTCTTAGGCTCAATATCTTCACACGGGTATCATTCTTAGACCTCCACTCTCAACTTCTAGCATGTCCAAACTTGCCAATATTCCTCTAAAAATGACTATTTTTTTGTTGGGGACCCTCCCAAATTATCTCACAAGTTCCTTTACTATGATCAAATATTAATCACAATATTAAAGCATACAAATATCTGGCCAATATGAATAATCATATTCAAAGAATAATATTAGTATTTCATAATAATAGAACTCATAATAGTATTTATAAATCAAATATACAATCTCTTTGGATTCTTCGTGATGATACAATGTATGGATATTTATATCCATAATATAGCCTTACAAATGACCTTTCAATACTTGACTATTGCTCTCCTTAAACATTTGGGAGATGCATCCTTTTCTATTCCTCACATATGACAAAACTCTCATGACTCTTCACTTTACATATTGCCACATATCATGTGACTCTTCACTTGTATATTTGACACCTAACTCTATGAATCTTGACTTACTTACATGATACTTTACACTCTCTCACACTTTGCACACTTGCACACTTTATTACATAACACTTGGACACTTCTCATTTAATGGCACATACATTAGTCAAATATAACTCACACTTCCTAATCTAATAAATCTCTCCGTAATATAATATTAAAAATATAACATGGGGGTACTTTAATATTTACCAAATAATGTAATATCTTCAACACCCCCCTATGTTAGATTATTTGGTTTGAAGACTTTTAGTCTTCAATATTTGATTTTGGTCTTCGTCCTTTGGTTCTGTATCTTGTACTTCTTGAAGTTCTTATTAGAGTATATTATATTATTTAATATACATATATATGTTTCCTAAGTGAACATCAAGAGTCTCTTAGAAAAGTGGCATGATAAGAATTCAAAGGTCTATTTGTAAAACTATATTATGGAGATAAAGCTCCATAGTTTGCAGTACATATTCATATAATGAAATTATCTAGATTACATTATTTCATATTATTACTGTATGTTTCTTTCTATATTGTAAGTTCATATTATTATTCTGACCTTATTATATTATGGCTATACTATATTCAATCCTGTGATATTTTTGGTAGTATTAAGGCTTAAAAAGCCATCAGTGGTATCATAGCTACCACTAGACTCTTTCCAGATTGATAGAGTTATTTTAGCCACTTATAAAAATTGATTAATCCAATTTGATAAAATTTATTAGGAGTTTATCTACTTTGAAGGTAGTAATACTTAGACTCTATTTGACGGTCATATTGAGTAGAAGGCTAGGGTCATTACACTAGGTTGAAGGAAAACCAGTGAAGAATAGAGGCTCGGCTATATTGAAAGGTGTATCAACTTTAAGATAGTAAATCATAGGGACATAGCCAACCCTTGACATTAGAGATTGAAGGTAGAATCAACTCATAATATAATTGATCATTCAGGGCCCTTGTCAACCCATGATATTGATAATAATTCAAGGACATTCAAGTCACATTGATAATGATAAATATTTAGGGATATTCAGAGTCACTAGACATAATAGTGAATTTTTTAGTAAGGAGGAGAATCTGAGTTCTTAGGTGTGACCTAAGATATTATTGATTTTAGAAAATTTGCAACAAAAAATAATATAAAGCAAGAAAAGTTTGATAATCTTCCTATAGTGGATAGATGATAGTTTTAGCTTATAAAGTGCAAAAAGAAGATATTGACAAAGAAAATAAAGTTGCAATAGATTCAAAAGTATACAAGATTTCTATAAAAGAAGATAGCAATGGATTGAGAAGCATTCATAGCTTCCTAAGGAAAATATAATAGTAGAAGAGAAAGAAATAAGGAAGATATATCAGGTCTTGAGAATCAAACTTGAGATAGATATATAGTTTGTGAATTAATATAAGCATTGATAGGTACATTGATAAGAGCTACAAGATATAAGATATAAAGGGAAAGATTAAAATCTATGTAATAGAGAATTTTCAAGAAAAAGGTCCATATAGAAGACCATTGAAAAGAGTTATTACAAAGGAAAAATAATATGTTATAGAATAGCAGTGAGAAGCTAAAATAAAGAATTCAAGCCTAAGATTTAGTTAGAAGGAAATGAAACCTTGAGAAGAAATATTAAGAGGATACTTCCAAGATTCAAGATAAGAGGAGATGCTTAAGATTCAAGATACATAAGAGGCTCAATATTTTATAAAGATGAGACGCCTAAGGTTCGAGATATAGAAGAGGCTCAAGGTGTAATATGTAGAGAAAAGGCCTAAGATAAGATTTAGAGGAAATTACCTATAAGAAGGAAGTAGTGCAGAGATATCAACATTGAAGGGTGAGCTATTTAGTTCAAAATAGAACAAAAAAAGGTGAGAGTTATTCAGCTCGTACTGGACAAATGTACATAGAGCTATTGTGACTAAACAAAGAACCATATTCTAAATGCAAATCTAGTTTATATATAAGTATCGAATACATGCCATCTTACCTATAAAAGAGTAACTAGCATATCAGGGAAAGCAGTGAAAAATATTGAAATAGTAAGAGCCAATACGTCAAGTTGGAACCAGTGCAACATTGGAAGTAACAAGATGAAATACAGTGCAACATAGGAATAAACACATTGTAACTTAGTGTAATATTGGAATACCCACATCAAAACCAAGTGCAATGCTGGAAGAGAAGTTGAATCATAGTGTGAAGCTAAGGAAGGTGAGCAATCAATCCCTAATAACTTCATTGGAATGTCAAGTGTTGAGTGCTACTAAGGAGTAAGAAATCGAGTGTCAAGCACTAACAAGGAGAAAACAAGTGAGCGCCAAGTGTTTCAAAAGAGAATATGCCAAGCAATAGATGAACGTAAATGGAATGCATTGATTAGGTAGCATCTACTACTAAGGTAATAAGTAAGCGAGTAACATTATAATGTCTAAGGCAATTCCAACTAGAAATGTTCAAATGCAGCAAAAACCATAACATTTGCATGTCTACAAGTGTCATCCGAGAAGAAGGAGAAGCCCATTATTAAATCATACATTAGGATTTTTGAAAGGATCAATAGGAATCACAATAGAGAATGCACACTTAGAGAAATTTGTTTGCAAATATTGGTGGAGTAATTTATTTGCAAAGATATTTAGGATTTTATAAAGTTAAATCTAGAGTTATTTGGAGTGATAAGTTAGTATTTAATTTTTTTTCTAAAATTTGTTTGGAGTGATAATAATTTTAGAATACTAAAGATTTATTAATGTTTTATGGAAATATTTGAAAGTTTTTGAATTTTTTCAAATTTATTTATCTGAGAGAAATAAGGATTTCAACATCAAAAATTTAGGAAAAACATAAATCTATAAATTCCATATTATTAGGCTCTAAATATAGGGATACATAGGTATACTACTCCTCAAATTATTAAATTTATTTTCAAACCTAGAAATTATAATGGATTATTGGTACATAGATTCTAGAGCAAGTAGACATATGACAGGAAACAAACAATGGTTTAATACTTTTCATGAAAAATACAAGAAACCAGTTGTCATAGCAAATAGTATGACTTATGAAGTCAAAGGAATATGATATTCTCTAGTTGACCTAATCAATGGAAAATGATTAATTAAAAATGTGTTACATATACCAATATTAACTACTAATATTCTTTTTGTATCTCAACTTATGGATCAAAATTTAGCAGTTGAATTCAAAGCTGTCAAAGACAAAAACAATGTCTTATTATCAAGCAAGGAAAATTGATAGCCTCAAGATCTTATAGATATAGTTTCCTCACTCTAGAAACAGTAAAAAATATATCTCTATCAGTGAGAATATCATAAGAAAAAGAGCTTTGGCATAAAAGACTAGGATATATAAGTGCATCATCATTGAATAATATGTCTAAATATCAAATGGTTAAAGGTTTACCTAACCTTTCTTGGAAATCTATAGTTTGTCCAAAATTTCTAGCAAGAAAACAACCATTTGGACTTTGTCAACATAGAGCTTAAAAACCAATGGAATTAATAAATACATACTTATGTGGACCAATGAATGTTACTAGTATTGGAAAAAAACAAATATGTTCAACTATTTGTTGATGATTATTCACTAAAAACATGGGTATACTTCATGAAATACAAATTTGAAGCATTTATTTGTTTCAAACAATTCAAATTTATAGTTAAAAATGAATCAATAAAAACCATCAAGAATCTTCATTTAGATAGAGGAGGTGAATTTCTATCAAAAGAATTCAATTTGTTTTTAGAGGAAAATAGAATAAAAAGAAAACTCACTACAACATATTCACCACAACAAAATGGTATTGCATAAAGGAGAAATAGTTCTATCATGGAAATGGTTAGGTGTATGTTAAAATAAGCTCATCTTGATCATCAATATCATGTAGAGGTCATTAAAATAGTTGTATATTTGTAGAATATATTACCTATAAGAATACTTAAGAATGTTACACCAGAAGAAGTATGGTCAGGACAAAAACCAACTATAGAGAGATTAAGAATTTTTAGATGTAAGGCTTATATGCATATTCCAAAATAAAAAAGAACAAAATTAGATGAAAATACTATGTATGGTTTATTTCTTGATTATGATGATGAATCTATAGGATACATAATAATTGATCCAATAAAAAAGAAAATCTATATAAGTAGAGATGTAGTATTTGATGAAAAATTAAAAATGGTATTAAAGAACAAAAGGCTAAGTCAAAATCAGAATATCAATATGAACAAAACAAAAATACATAGACTTCTACAAACTTAGAGAAAAAAGAACCTATCTAGCTTAGAAATTCACTTGGAGATTCAAATCTAGATCAAATGCCAAATCTTACTACTACAAGACCTCAAACTCATATTCTTAACTAAAATAAATAAGATATTTTTAAGCTCTATGGTAGAACCTACAACAACACTTTAGGCTTTAGATCATCCAATTTAGAAGGCATCTATGAAATTAGAATATACATCATTGTTGAAAAATAAAACATGGAATATAGTTGAGTTACCTCCAGGAAAGAAAATAGTTGGTTGTAAATGGGTCTACAAGGTCAAATATAAAGAAGATGGTTCATTTGGTAAGTGCAAGGCTCGACTAGTTGTAAAATAATACACTCAAATAGAAGGATGTGATTATGAAGAAAATTTTACACCAATAGCAAGAATGACTACTATCAGAATAATTTGTACTTTGGAAACACATAATGGATGGAAAATTCATCAAATGCATGTAAAAGTACAATTCTTAATGGTGATCTTGAAGACAAAATTTGTATATCACAACCAGAAGGATTTGTGATTAAGGGACAAGAACACAAAATTTATAGGTTAAACAAATCATTGTATGGTCTAAAGCAAGCCCAAAAAGCATGGTATAAAAAAATTAATAATCATTTATCGTAGCATAACTTTTAAAAGAAGTATATCAGATCAAAACCTCTATACAAAAAATTTTGGAAGTGATATAATAATACTTATGGTATATGTTGATGATATAGTAATTACAAGAAGTTTAGAAATTTTAATAAATGAAGTTAAAAGGAATATAGAAAATGATTTTGAGATAACATATTTAGGTCTTCTACATTATTGCCTTGGTTTATAAATTCATCAAAATGAAGATAATATTACTATAACACAAAGTATGCAAAATCCTTACTTGAGAAATATGGAATGAATAATTGTAAGCCCAAGGATACTCCTATGGAACAAGGACTATAGTTCTCTAGATATGATGAAACCTCTTTCATTTCAACTACAACCTGTTGATAAGCAACACACCCCCACTGAAAAATGAGATTCCATCCTTAGAAAATTCTGAACTTTCATTTTTTTGCAGTAGGGACCCTCTTGATCTTTTCAGGTTTTAAATCCAAATTTGCTTGCCTCCTTTTTAAAGTTGTGCTTTTTCTTGCATTCTAGCTGTGTTATCCAATAATTGACTTTTTACATGCTAGAATCATTCATGCACAAGCAAAATCTTGCACCGATACCGAGAAAATCCAGAAAACAGTTGCATAATTCACCGAAAAATCAAACTTTCCATTTTTGGTAGTGTCGCGATATCGCGACACTTCCATTTTGGGAAATGTCGCGATATCGCGACAGGTAAGTAAAAATGCAGCTAAGTGCCAGAAAGGTCACGATTTCGCGACATGTCGCGAAATCGCGACAGTTTTTGGGCGAGAGACGCAAGCTGTACGGAGGGCGCGATTTTGCGACATGTCGCGAAATCGCGACATGTCGCATTTTCGCGGTAGGAGAGAGAAAGTGGGCTGCAGGATGAAAAATCGGCTAAGTCAGAAACATGTTCCAAAATCGCGGTCAACGCGGTCAACGCATGCAGGTAGGGGAACTGTCGCGATATCGCGACGTGTTCTAAAATCGCGGCTGAAAATCAAGAAGCGTACGGAGGCCAGGAAGGGTCGCGATTTCGCGACATGTCGCGAAATCGCAACATGTCGCGTTTTCGCGACCGACGAGGGAGGAAGTTGCCGATGTGCTGGCAGGGTCGCGATTTCGCGACATGTCGCGAAATCGCGACATGTCGCAGAATCGCGGCAGGAGAGAGAAAGTCATAGTTGACTTGAAAGTGCATTCCGGCGGGAAACGGAAGGCTTCCTGGGGTAGCGACACGTGTCAAAGTGTGAATGGGACAAACGGTAGCCGACATGCAAGCTTATTTTGCGGATTTAATCTGTTTTTAATGTTTTAAGCTTCGATTTAATTAAAATGCTAATCTAATGCATCTTTTTGTCTTTCATGCAGGATTCCACCGGGCACTTACGGGACAACCGGGAAAGACCATAAAGGCGAAGATGAAGTGCGGATTTAGTCAAGGACCGCCATGCTAGGAGAGAAGTTGCCGGTGAGAGCATTCAACAACAAATTTATTGCAGACTTGATAGCATGAAGACCATTTCAACTTCGGGATGGATTTGCGGAGATCGAATTGATGGAGAAGTGGTGACTCATCCGGCTCACCAGCAGAATTAATGAAAGCATTTATTTGCAGCTGCGAATGAATGCAAGTTGCATTTTATTTTATCTTCTCCATTTATGGAAGCTGACTGCACAGATTTGCCGAAGGGTTAAGTTCTATTCGGACTTTGATTTTTAAATGGATTTTTATTGTAAAACCCGGGTCCTAGGGTTTAAGTGCGATAAGATTTAGGGTTTGAGCAAGATATTTTGGAAAAGATCAGGGTCTGTCCTGAGTCTATAAATACAAATTCTAAATGTAATCGCAGGAGGCGGAGACTTAGAAATAAAGGCTTATAAGCAATTTCTTGCAAATTTTGTGAAATCCTTTGTTTCTGGACTTGGAGTTGATGTGCTTTAGCTTTTCTGTGATAGCATGGCCAGGAGCCTAATCTTTTGCAGAGTGTGATAAGTGTATTTTCTTTTGTTATCCGTTCCATTTAAATTTTGTTAGATATATGCTGTAAATCTGCCATTGTCAAGATTAAATATGCTGTTAGGCTTCAGTTGTTCTATTGTCTGCTAGGGGAAATTACAGATTTCAGGTGTAAGTTTGTTCTAATTGCTCTGTCTTCACTCGTGCGAGCTAGGTCATGTCAGTGAAAGATACCAGCTTTAACCATCTGCCCTTGGATTTATGATTTTCTCGCTAGATCTGTTTCACTCGCCTTGTGCTCTTAGTTGAAAGTGATCTTAGACTGATCGGACACTTTCTTCGGGATTTGTTCGTTGTGAAGTCGATAGCATAGATAAGATTGACAGTTTGGGTTTACAATTGATGTTTGATAAACTTCTCTTTTCCTCGCCTTACCCTACCCTCTCTTTGCTTTCCGTGAATGATCCATTTTTATTTTCTTTGTTTGCCTTTTATTTAAATCTGCTGACCCATGAGAGCTAGATCAAAGAATTCAAGTCAAATCTGATTGTCAACAACTTTTGCAACTACTGAACAAGTTCAGGAACCCCCGTAAGGTAACAGAGCAGTCCATATCGAAATCTATTCCAAAAGTGGAAAAGAGTGAATTGCCATTCGACCCAACTCTGTAACTCGCACCTTGGATAACCAGCTAGATCCTAAAGATGAGTGGGATCAGTCCCGTGGGTGTCTCCGGAGCTTTCCTTGCCTTCATCCTTTTTTCCTGGGGTGTGCATGAAAGCCGGACCAACACAACCTATCATCAATTAATTGGAATTTTTTAATATTTAACAAACATGCAATCAAATATAGTTTTGTTGTAAACTATCTCTCAAGGTTTATGAAAGAACCCAACGAAAGTCATCAAAAAGCTACATAAATAATATTACAATATATCAATAGAACTACAAAATATGGACTTACATACAAAAATAATGATAAGAATTTGTGTCTACAAGGATATTCAGATTCTAATTATGTTGGATTTATAGATGATAGTAAATCTACAACATGTCACATTTTTTTATCTTGGTTTAGGATTAATTTAATGGTACGGTAAAAAATATGCAATAGCACATCTACATAAGAAAAGTATCATGCAATAAAGGATGCATTCTATGAAGCACTATGGTTATAGTACATATTGTCAGATATGGAAATCAAAAGAACTTCAACAATAATAAATTGTGATAATCAAGGAGTATTAAATTTGATCAAAATTCAATCATTCATGAACAAACAAAACATATTGAAGCTCAATTTCATTTAATCAAAAATCATTTTTAAAGTCATCATATTCAATTGAAACATATTTCTACCAAAGATCAAATTGCAAATATTTTTACAAAGGTACTAGGACAAAGAAGGTTTCAAACATTTAGATATCATCTATGAAGATCAAGGGAAATAGACATCAAATAATGTATTACAAGGGGGTATTAGAGTATATTACATTATTTGATATACATATCTAAATTTATGTCCTAAGTGAATATCAAGATGCTCTTAGACAAGTGGCATGATAATAATTTCAAAGGTATTTTTGTAAAAGTATATTATGGAGATAAAGCTCCATAGTTTGTAGTACATGTTCATATAATAAAACTCTCTAGATTACATTCTTTTAGATTGTTATTGTAAGTTTTTTTCTATATTGTAAGTTCATATTATAATTTTGACCTTATTATATTGTGGTTATATTATATTCAATCATGTGATGTTTAACCTATGATATTTGTGGTAGTATTAAGGCTTAAAAGGCCATCAGTTTTGGCACTTACATGTTAACTAATTCCCTGTAGTGTTAATTAGACTTCTTTTTGCCCATAAAAATGTTGTAACATATCCATAATCTTGTTTCAAACTGATTTTTTGACCTGTTCATAATGTACTTCAATTTGTTTTTGGTGGTTTGCTTTTGGTTTGGTCTTTTCACAAATCTTGCAATTGTAAAATGATCTTGATTTTAATTTGTGCTTTTCATTTGTTTTTGTCATTTTAATTTTAGCTACTTTTGTTTCATCATATAAAACATCAGTGCCATTAGAAATTTTTGAATGATTTTAATTTTCATTATTTTCATAAATAACTTCAATTTGGTCTTCATATTTAGTGTCTATAATCCTCATTATAAGAGCTCTAATTTCATTTTTTCTGTAGCTTTATATCTCTTGACTTTTTTGAACTATATTTCCTTTTTATAGTCTTATTTTGATTGTTGTTGTTGCACATGTTGATCCTAATGATAATATTGCCTTGGATGAAATATTTGAAAATATTTATTCATTTTATTTCTTTGACTCAGAATTATATCTACAAATATTTGTAGTATGACCTTTTTTATTGCATATGTGATCATTTTTCCACCTCCATTCAGGCTGAGTTTTTGATGATATTACAATGTTACTTGATATATTTTCCTTTGATATCAAAGAATTTTTAGTCATCTCATCTTTGACTAAATTCTCCACTTCATATTCTTGAAGAACATTAACTAATTCATCAAAGGTTATGGTCTCATTTAGCACTTGAAGTGAAGTGACTAAATGTTTGAATGTCTTTGAAAGTGCTCTTAATGTAACTTAGATGAGAAGCTTATCTTCTACTTTCTCTCCCAAAGTTAATAACTTAGCCTTTAATTTTGTTATCCTTTGAAGAAATATTTCTATACTTTCTCCAATATTAACCTTTAATGAATACAATTGTGACTACAAATGCAATATAGTTGCTTTGTTCTTCCCTTTAAATATTTTGCATAATTTTTCTCAAGCAACTTTTGAAATCTCTACTTCACTTATACATTAGCATAAGGACTTTTGCATCACTTTCTATAAAATTTTGTTTTCAAGTTTTATCTTCTAGCATGTTTTTTGTTCCATTCACCATATCCCAAAGTTTTTCAACAATGAGAATTGATTTCATTTTACTTTTCCATGATATAAAGTTTGGTCCTTTCAAAAGTTGTGATTAAAAAAAAATTACTATTTGCCATTATGGAACTCATCAAATTTCAAATATCTTTGATGTTGTAATCCTTATTTATCTAAAATTTAATTCCCCAAATAATTCCTTCAAATAATTTTAATATTTAATCAAGCAATCATCTTCTTATAACTCCCAAAATTAATTTTTTCTTCAAATTTTAAATTTTCACAATCTTCAAATCATGTAATCAATTTTCTCTTTATAGCTCCCAAATTACCAAATTTCAATTTTTTAATCTCTACTTATATCTCCCAAATTTAATTTTTAATTTCTATTTATGTCTCCCAAATTTTCATATTTAATTTTATAAACAATCTTCAATTCATTAAATTTGAAGTTCATTTTTATCTCTCCAAATTTTAAATTTTATAAATCACAAATTTCTTCAAACAATATTTAATCATTCATCAAGTCATTTAATCAATCAATTATCAAATTTAATTTTATCTTCTTATCTCTTCAATTTAATTCAATTTTTATCTTCTTATATCTCCCAATTAATTATTTTTAGTTTATTTAATCAAAAAATTGATTTACTTTTACTTATATCTCCAATAAATCACTTTAGAAAAAATATTTTAATGCGCTACTATATTCTGAATAAGAAATACATCTTATTGTGATTGGTTAGCCAAAAGTTTTCAAGGTTGAATCATGTCAGAGCACAAGTAACATCCTTTGTGTTAGGTCTAAAGTGTTAGAGCATCAAGGCATCAACACACTACCAACTTTCAATCATGCATTCACCTTCACTTTGGCTTGGTTTTTGTGAATGGCCTTTTCACTTATTCATATCCAACAAGTGATGTCTCCTCTTCTGTGAATGGATTATTCTCTTCTATGAATAGCTCCTCCTCTTTTGCTCTAGGCAAGCTCACTCAACTCAACTTCTTTCATCTTCCTTTCAGCTTTGCAGGATATCTTTCATATTCCTTTTCACTTTGTAGGCTTTGTTTTCCTTTTGATTTCTTAGGCTACTTTCTCCTTGTGGCTTCATAGGTGGCATTCTTATCATAATCATAGTTTATCTCCTCTTGGATTCACTAGAAATTATCTTCATATAATTGTAGTATGTACCTTCTCTTGGCTTCTCCAACTATTTCTTCTTGGATTTACAAAATTATAGTCCACACCTTCTACAACAACAAGTAAAATTTCCATGTCCTCCTCAAACTAGTTGTAACAACCTCATTTTTTAACACAACTATTTTTTTTTTACATGTATAAACATTCATATTTCATGAGGCAAGGGTCATAATCATGAGCTAAAATAGAATCATTCCATTCGGATTGTAAGCTATCAAGGAAAATAGCATCAATAGTTATCAATACTTGATCAGAGTCACTCTTGAGTAGAAGTGATTAGCTTATACAAAACCCTCATATCACTCGGATATGGGAATGTTGTCCAAGCATTAAATTACATCCCTCTAAAAAGAGAAATCACCCTTAACTAAGTCCTAGTATTTAGGTGAATGCCTTGAATGATGAAAACCCATAATAATGAAATAACCTCAACAATGGTTATTAATAGATCTTAGATCCAATGCACATCTTCTCGATGGGGTCACTAAGACAACAAAATCACTACATGTGATTACATGATCCTTGGAATATCATGATTATATTACCTTATACTTTTTAAGGCTTATTTTACCACCCTTTATACTTAGGTATACCTTTTGTTATATACATGAATCAATTACATTCCTTGCAAGAGGCATTATAAATCCATCATGGGAGTACCTATTCCTCATGTACATTCATTGAACAACTCAAAATGTAAGATCTGACTTGATTTACAACTCAAGTCCAACACCATCCATGAATTTTTATGAAGTGATCATATCTCAATTAATATTTTAGGGAATAGAATCCATTACTTTATGACTCTACACCTGATATATTCAATTGAGCAAGGTTTACATTCCAATAAATTCCACTTTTTTGTATCCACACAACCATTGAATACATTAAGATATAGATATCAAAAGATAAGGCTAGCTAACTGCATTATACATAATTACTCAATACATTCCTATAAAATAATTGATATAATCATATATCATTAAATCATCAACTTATTAAAGTTAAGCATACATTCCTTCCTTCATAGTACACATTGACATGATTTAATAATTGCATAACTACTTCTATCAAGCAATTAACCATCCCATCCATTTAAATCATTTTCATTTTGAAGTAAAACAACATGCAAAAGTATTAACACATCAAACCGCAAATAGAGTGACACATTGTTTATCCTGGTAACCCTCGTGGAGAATAAACCCAACCTCCAAAATATGGTCTTTCCTCATATTCATAAACTTAGGATATCAAATATTACAAATATATAAGGGCCACTATGGGTCACCTTTCAATCAATTATGCATGGCAAGGAATACAACCGTTCCTCATCAAATCATGATGCAATTAGGGAATTTTCCCAATTCCCTTCTCTAAGTCATCATTATATCATTAAGGTATTTACCATACCAAAAATGAATTCATTCGTCCCTTTAAACTCATGATGCAATTAAGGAATATTTATTGATTCCTTTCTCTAAGTCATCATTGTATCATTAAGGTATTTTCCATGCCATTAAGGAGTCCAACTATCCCCTTTAAACTCATAATGCAATTAAATAATCTATGGATTATAAGTCATCCTAATAATTTTCATAGATTTATGATAATCATCGAAATCTTATTTTGGAAAAGTCGTATCAATATTAGAGAGAACCATGTAATTTCCCTCAAGAATGAATTCCAAATTCATTCTACATAATTGACACAAATTCAATCCATGAATTAATGTCCCATACCATTAATTCATTAAATAACCATTCTGCCTAAATTAATAATTTAGGCTAATAATTTAATCTATCATTTCATAATTATATCTTGTTGTAACAATCCCATGTCAACCACCTTTCTCCTTAATATTAGGTTGGTAAAAGTAAACCCTTAGAGTTTTAGCATGGGTAATATAAATCTCATTATACTAGATCTATTTACTTTGGTTATATTCAAGCCAATAGGGTTATAATTTCCCATTGAATACAACATAGTAATCTATTCAATTGATTCTTAATTGCTATCAAATTTGCTTCCTTAATTTGATCCGGGATTCGTTTCATTACTTTTCTCAAACCTATCAATTCTTTTTCCAATTGTGATCTAAAAATGCATCCAATATCCTACCCCATTTTTATATCTCAATCCAAGGTTAGCTCTCAAATCAATTCATTTCCATAACTGGATCCCAATATGCATTCAGTTATTTTATCTTCTATCATAAAGTTTACAAGAATGCATTGATAAACTATTACCAAATTTATCCCAAATTTTGACCCAACATAATCTCTAATTAATTTGCTAGTTTGGTTGTCCAAAAAAAAATTCAAAGAATATTTCTCTTATCTCCAAATGATACCAAAGTAACCTCCCAAATTTGCTTTTACACTATTCAATTAATCTCTCAAAAGAGGAAATTTTCATAAATCATCTAGCATCAACGTCCACCTTCTATTTTTATAATCCCGATCATAATTGCAAACCCTTTGATTGTTAGGGATGTTTTGAATAGTCCCATACCTCTTCCTGGATGGACACCAAGATCATCCATTCTTCCAGTAGATTCCATTCATTAAGGATTTCATAATAAATCATAGTATGTAATTTATATACAAAATATATAGTTTCATTAAAATCGGTATTTCCATTTGCTTCTCACATTTAACATGGAAATTCACCAAGCATGAATAAATAATCCATTTAGCATTAATATTGTCATAACAAGGATTAATTATTAATCCCAACCATTATTTGTATGTAGTCATGCATCACATCTTTGCCAAATGTATATCACGTGCAAAGATATAACCAATCATGAATAGGTGATTCATACATCTTTAATATTTTTATAAATAAATATTGATTCATGATTCTAACCATCATTTGTTTGGATTAACACCAAACAAAAGGAAGAGTCCCATACCTCTTCCCAAGGAATGGACACCAATCCAATCCTTCCAAAAACAAGAAGATTTTTCATTCTTCTAGCTGGTTATATTCATTCAACATAAAACCTAATATAGTTTATATACTATCTCTATTCATTAAACATAAATATTTGCATTCAAAGTATACTAAAACTTACGTTAAATTTAATCACTTTAATTTATTTTCAGGAATTACCAATAACCAATATAGCTATGAACTTAGTTACCAAATTCATCGAATTTTTTAGATAAAATTTGAAATTCATAGAATTTCAAACCCTAACGAATAAGTTCGGTGAATAAATCCAAAACTTGGTAGGATGCAACCATTCAATCTTCATTCTTCACAGCCTTTGTAACTACGGACTTGATGATTTCTTCTCTTTTTATGTCCTCTCTTCCATCAACATCGCAACCTAACATCGAGTTTGATGTTGTAATAGCAGAGCGGAGGAATGAAGAACTTGGCTGCAAGTGGTGTATGGGAGACCCTCCTCCTCGGATTCTCCCTCCTTGTGTTCTGCTAGTGCTGCAATTTCATCATGCTCTTCCTAATAACTGTGGGGTTGTAATAATTATGTTTAAATTTCCATTGGCTTTCTCATGTGATCCTCCGGTTTCTGGTCATTGTGTGATTTTTTTTGTAAGATCCCTTGTGTTGTAGTCGGTGATTTACCAATTATAATATATTCTTGTGAGATCTCTTGGTTTCGTACCATTATTTATAAAACTAAAAAAAAATCTTCAGGTTCTGGGGTTAGACGAGATGAGAAAGAATTTCAATTTTTTTATGTTGTGGTCATTCCAAGTATATATATATATATATATATATATATATATATATATATATATATATATATGTTCTCAAATACGTACTCGGGTTATGAGAAGCCAAAATTCTATAAATATACTCTATATATATATATATATATATATATATATATATATATATATATATATATATATATATATACATATATATATATACATATATATATATATATATATATATATATATATATATATACATATATATATATATATATATATATATATATATATATAAATATATATATTAATACCTAATTTTGTAATGTAAGCACATTAAACGACTATGAGTTTGCACACACATCGTTAGAGTCGTCATACATTTTTTTTTATAAATTTATTTTAATTAATGTTTTTGGTTTTCAAGATTTAAGTCAAACCTTAGAAATATAAATTATTAATGTTTGTTTCAAGTATTTTCTTAGTTACTAATTTATTTACATAATATTTTGAAAGGATATATGCACATTTATAATATATCAAATTTTATATGTCAAATTTTATTCCAAATTTTTAAACATGTCAAATTTCTTTCGAACTTCAAAAGTGTCGAACTCGAACATGAACTCAAACTTGGTAACTAAGGCTATGAAATGTTATCCTATTAGAATTATCTTTTATTCACAAATCAAATTATTTTTCCCATAATGTTTAGCTCCTATATGATGCAATATCATACAATTTTGTTTCAAATAAGGCAAATATGCTACTTATAAATAGGAAGAAGTTATTCCTATTAAAACTTAAAGCATCCAATAAATATCCAAAGGCTAGCATGCATTTATACAACATAGCACACTCCACTAAAAGCCTATTATGGATTTTGCTCAATTTATAGAGTATATAATATAAAGGATCATTAATTATTTGAGTTGAAAACCTTTAGCTATTGATGATAATTTTGGTTTTCCCTATACTCATGGCAGGGATTTTATGAGACTGCAAACGCACAGAATGCAAGTGTTCCATGTCTCGATAACCATAGTCATCACGAAGGTGAAAGGAGGTGAGTGGAGATCAAGAGTCAAGCCATTCATCAATAGACTTACATATATTTATGAAATCGATTTCGATGCAACCTAAATTAATATATGTAATTAACTTATATGAGCTAGGGTAGATTTATAGAATGGATGTTATAACCACCCAGTAAATCTTACCTCCAAACACTTCTGATAGGCAAATTTTTGTGTTCAATGTCACAGATATTACTACTATAAACTCAAATCAAATCAATGCAACCATTATGCAAGGTGAAGCTTATCAGACATCGATAGCAATAATAGGTTGTCTTATTTTGTTGAGTATTGATTCAATCATCAGCATGTTTCATTGTCAAATATTTGCAAATTGCCTGTACAACCGATTGTTCTAGTTGGGGACACCATTTTCCCGATAGGTGACATAGCAACTTAGACAAGAATTTATGTCTATTTACATCAAGGATACAAGCAGTCCCTAAATCGGTAGACTATACACAAATCGGGTATTACATAAACACAAAGCAGGAGATCAACGATCATCGGAGTCACTCCAAGGTTTTCTTACAAGAATGTGTATCCAAATATGTTCTTAATTTTCTATTATACTGGTTTGGAATATGAGAGAGGCGTTGAGTGTAGTGCAATTAGAGCTCTACGACTTCTACTCACAGTCAAAGCCCAAATATCAAAATTGAACAATGAACTATTGTCTAAACTCTGAGATGCATAAATAGGATGGTAGCAAAATTTCTAGGATTGAATCAGAGAGTGTCGACATTAGAGGATTTTTCCATATATAATTATAGGGATTGCATTCATAATACATGGGGTCTGCGTAGACAATAAGTGCAATGCTTTTCTCTTAACACTAGCAACAACAATGTGCTCATAGTGCCAAGCGGTCATATTTTTAAAGTAAATCGTAGCACCACATTTTGAATCCAATATTATAGAGCATCTAGTCCGAGTGAAATTTTTTGTACAAGAAATGAATAATTTCAACATCTTTGAAGGCAACTTTTTCACCAGGAAGAATAGTTTAGAAATGTGGCCAATCGCTATGAGCATTGTTCGGGTGTTTCAAACACACTAGGTGGGATTTCTATCCATGAATCCAAATTTCGAGGTTCGGACAGATAGATCTTAGGAGTGTAAGATACAAAATTGAAGTTTACATGTGCAGAGAGTTTAATAAGGGGAGTTATATATATATATATATATATATATATATATATATATATATATATATATAGTTCACAAGAAACCCGAGTGTTGTAGGTGAGTTGGAGAGGAGAGGGCAATCCTCCAAGGGAGGTCCTGTGTTCAAATCTCCACCCTACCAAAAATCTGAATTGGGTATCCAAAATCCAATTGATAATGTTGGTGCGATCAGGGTCGGGTGCGACTCCCGGGTGACTTTGACGGTGTAGAACCCCCTGTTCATGGTCTCTCAGACCAAGGTGGCCTTGTAAGGGGTTTTTTCGCTATTAAAAAAAAAAAGTTCACAAGAGCTTAATCTTGGTACAAGGCCACAAAGCTAAGCTATACAAATATTTGGATAGTGCACAGCAAGAGGAAAATAAAGCTAACCATGCGATATTCAAAACAAGTCATAATGTAATTATAACATAGCATTCAACAAGCTAAAAGGGAAATAGAATGGAAAAACCCAACCTGGAGTTTTCCAGCAGTTGAATGCCTCACTTGTGCTTCCTTAAGCTCTCCTTCTTCTCCAACCTTCTCCTTCCCTTCCTCCCATAGCATAACATAACCCCTTTTTTTTAATTTCCATGGTGATTTATAGTTCCCTTTATTCTTAGACAAGAAAGATGTTTCTAAATATTTAAATATTTTATTTAATTTTGCTTTCTTTATTTCAGAAAATATGCTTCTAATTATATATATATATATATATATATATATATATATATATATATATATATATATATATATTATTTTTAATCTTCTTTTTCTTATCCCATGAGCAGGCTTCCTTATATATATATATATATATTAATGGAAAGGAAATCCATAGAGATAAGAGTAGAATCTTATCCATTATTTCAACCTTCCCAAAGTAACCTTGTGTTAGGAAAGATTGATTTTTCTTTAATTCTTCAAGGTAGTTTTTTTTTTTCAATTTAAAATTGAACAAGCTCATAAAAAGCAACTACCTAATTTCCTTCTAGAATAGAGGTAATTAAATTAATTAAAAGTAAATCTCTACTCTAGAAGTTGACCAATTTAATGCCCAATTTAGCATTAATTGACTTCACAGGGATACCAACCTAGGAGATAAGTCTTATTCTCGCACGTAGAAGGGCTTGCCAAAATGGGTCGTGACACTAGTTCTTTTGCTCAAGTGACTTTATCTTCATTGTCTTCTCACATCCAACATCTAGCAATCTTCAAAGTATAATCAACCCATCATTTTTCTCCAACACTTCTTCTCCTTGCTTAAATTTCTTCAATAGTTGATTCTTCTTCTTCAACACCAATGGATTCTTCACAATACACTATCAACTAGCTTCTTTAATCAACAATTTGGGTGACCTCAACCCTTTCCTTTAAACTTCACAAATTTAAATAGCTAGAGTGCAACTTTAATACCATTTTTGGGAATCATCCCATATTATCTCATAGGTCCATTTACCAGGATCAAATATTAATCACAATGTTAAAGCATACAACTATCTAGCCAATATGAATAATCACATTCTTAGAAAACTACAATATTTCATACTAATAGAACTCATAATAATTCATAAATCAAATATACAATATCTTGAATTCTTTGTGATGATGATACAACGTATGGAGCTTTATCTCCATAATATAGCCTTACAAATAACATTTCAATATTTGACTATTTCTCTCTTTAAAAATCTAGGAGATGCACCCTTCCCTATTTATCACATATAACAAAACACTCATTACTCTTCACTTTACATCTTAGCACATATCATGTGATTTTTCACTTGTATATTTGAAACCTAACTCTATGACTGATATACTTACTGGAGATGGTGGGAAACCTTCGTGTTATTTTCCCTTTTAAGTATAATTTAATGTCAAGTGTGCATGGGGGAGCTTCATTAGAATATTTTTTCCCCACTTGAGAGTCTCTTTCCAAAGGAGACCCCGAGGATACAAATATTCTCAACACAACTAGACTCCTACTCAATGCCTTTTCCTAGGGTTGTAAGAAAGTTTATGTTGTGCTTGTTTTGATCGGTGTTTTATGGATTTAATTAAATAAAACACCTAAATTTTTGGATCACTATCTATCTCGACTCTTTTTTGAGCCTTAATGGTTATTTAAACCTAAATCATCAAAGATAATCTAAATGTAATGATAAATTTTTCATCACACAAATGCATGCAAATAAGAGCTAACCTATATGCTTTTCAAATTTGATGAATTATCTAAGGAGACTTTGATTTTCAGGATAAAAGGAGTGTAAGAAGACAATCTAGCCTAATGCAACTAGATGACTTTTGATTCTTTGCCTACGTACTTGAAAATGATCAAGAAACTAAAATTCAGCCTAAGGTTCCTTAATTGACTAGTTTTTAAGTATCTTGTAAGGAAATAAGAACGTTTTGTAAAGAAATTCTAATATTTTATAAATAATAAAGGTTTTCCTTATTAAGGTTCTTTAATTTGCCAAAGTAAATGTTATTTCTAATGCAAAATAGTAAAAAATAGGAAACATAACAAAGGGGATACAAAATTGTAGAGCTAAGGAAGGGCCAAGTCGTTGAATTACCTCTATTGGAGCCTATCTATCAAATTCACCACTAAAAGTACCAAATTCACCACTAGGGTGGCAAATTTGGTAAAATTTGCAAAAAAAAACTAGGGTTTCTATTTTTAGGGATCTATCTAAGGGTTGAATAGGATAGAAGCTTATCTAAATAATTGATCAAACTTTTTTTTAATGAAATAAATGAGTATGCTTACCTATTTTGGTGGAATTTGGTCTATTAAAAAATTCACCACTAGCAAAATTGGTCTGAGTAGTAAATTTGGTTCCGAGTGTTTTAGGCTACCAAATTTACCATTGATAGTGCAGGATGGTGAATTTGGTCCTAGGATGGGTTTTCAGAGTTTCAAAGGTCGACTTTGATGGATTTCAACTGTGTTTTGGGCTAAAATTGAAAGGGAGGGATCCTAATAGTATCTACTAAATTTCTAATTATTAAAATCAAAGGATTAGATCACATAAATAAAGAATTTAATGACTGAAATTGAAATGTATATGAAGATGACAAAAATAACCAAAAATTACTAAAAAATTAGTTATATGAGAGTGCAATCAAGTGTAAAATGCACAAAAATTTGTTAGGAATGCTCCTAATACTATTTTTTACTGATATGAGTGCAATATGGATAGATATTGATGCAAATTCTTTACCAATTTAAAATCTAAATGAATGCTTGTAAGGAGAAGGTAGGGGAAGTGCCAATGATTGTTTTGAATAGTTAGAAATCTTAGGAGTGGAGATATTTTGAAGCTAAGCAAAAGGATGTGATATACAAGGCAAAAACAGCCCGATATCCTTCACATCTTACCTTGAGGGATGAAAGAAAGGAAGGTATCTAACATATTCAATGTAAAACTATGTATAATGTATGAAAGAAAATGATAAAAAGATAAACAAGACTAAATTGAATGCTTGTAAATGAAATAAGTATGAGTTAAATGAGCATGGAATAATCAAAGAGGTTAGTATGTTGTCTACATGAGCAAGGAGACTATAAATAAGATGGCAGCAGGCATTATAACATAAGATATGCTAGAAAATGCAACAAGGCCCTGCAAAATAGAGGATCATGACCAAAATATGATAGTAAAATGAATGTAAATATAAGTAAATTTACAAAAGATATATTATGAACAAAATGAATAACTATTATTGAAGAATAAGGCTATAAAAAAATTGTTAGAAGGCTACAAAAACAATGTTAGAGGCTACCAAAAACTAGGATTAGAACCCTGTAAGAGAAATTAGAGCATAGAATGTGAAATGCACTAAAGAAATATAACAAGTTAGCAAGGCTACAACCTAGAGGACAAATGCAATGAAGCTAAGTTGGGAGGAGAGAAGAAAGAGGCTAGGAGAGCTCTGTTTCTTGCCTCCAATGGTGACCTCCTTGCTCCAAAGTACTTGCCTTGCTTGACTTGCTCCCAATGCTCACAAAATGCTCCAAATGCTTGATGAAAACTTAGAAATGCTTGGGAGAATCTTAGAAATAGAAGATGCTATGAAAGAGAGGATGTTATAAATCTTTGTAGAGCTTTGCTACAGTGGAAAATCTTGTTGAATTCTTACCCCATGGCCTCCTTAAATAGGATTTGAGAGGGGACTTCGAGGGAGAGAGGATAAGATAAAATTTAGACCAATGCATCTGAGACCTTGTTGGGGCATGTGTAATCAATGGCAGAGCTTAGAGGAGGTTAATTTATGCCTTTGGTTCATGTGGAAGATTCTAGGTCAGTTTGGCCAAATTTACCACTATTGACCAAATTCACCACTAACAAATTTGGTGACCCGGGGGGTGAATTTGGTAAGTAGCAAAATCTAATTTTGTAAAATTTAAAATTTGAAATTTTTCTAAATTTACCACTAGCCAAATTTTCCAACTGATTCTAGATGTTATGAGTCAATTTCTGAAGTTTTGCTAAATTCACCACTCAACTTGCTAAATTCACCACTAGAAAATTTTGCCAGGGTGGTGAATTTGGTAAAGGTGAAAAATGATGCCCAAAATGATTGGAAGAGGTCAATTTGAGGTTTTGTAATATTTACGACCAGTTTTGGGAATTTTTGGAATGTTTACGACTAGTTTTGTGAAGTTTCACCTAGCATGTCAAAATTGGGTGTTTACATTTTGCCCCAATTTTGACATGATATCTATGATGTTGCATCAAAAGTTAAGTAGTGATACTCAATTTTGACATTGTGATGCATTTTTGTTGTATTGTTATGTTGATCTAGAAAGTTGATTGTGATTTTGCTTGTTTTGATGATTTTGTATACATACGCCTCATTTTGTATTTCTTGATATCTGGAGAAGATTATTTTATACCATGGCATAGTATCTTCTTTGAGAACAATATGCCTAACAGTGTGTTTTTGGGATAAACATTTGAGATATAGGATGCTTTGCTGAGTTGACGACAATAGTCTAGTGGTCTTAAAGGTAAAAAAGAAAGGTGAATATGCCTTCATTTGTAATTTACCAGTTTTAGCAAGTTAGAAAGAGTGAGATAGGGCTGCAAGAGGAGATGGCACATATCCAAGGTAGGGTACATCATGCAGACACTGTTCAAGGAATGATGGATGTGTCAGAGTGAGACCAAGAGGAAAGTGTTTTACCCTGACTTAAAATTTTGATTTTGGATCCCTTTTTTAAAATTTTCTACAAGATGTGGTGAATTGGATATTAATGGTAAATTTGGCACTGGTGCCAACAACAAATTTGGTCCCAATGGAAAATTTAGCATTGGAAAATTTGGCACCAGTGGTGAATTTAGCACTAGACTATAATTTTTGTTTTTTAGTTTTAGGTATTGATACTTGTACAAATATAGGTATTTTTATACTTGTTGGAAATCTCTTTTCAAGCTCTATCTAATGGTACTAATTGCGTGAAATTTTGAGAATATTTGATAAGTGAAGAACACAAGCTTATACTAAGAGGGGGGTGAACAGTATAAGACCACTTTTTACTTTTCTTTCCCAAATAGTATTAATCAATATAATCAATGGCAATATCAATAGCAATAACCAAAGCAATGCACAAATCATCACACACAATAGAGACACCAATTTTAACGTGGTTCACCCAATGTGGGCTACCTCCACAGAGAAAATATTTCTTCTAAATATTTCTCAAATAATCTCATGGGAATCCTTCCCAATTACAATGTTTATGGACCTCTGTCCAAAGGAGATGTTGATCCCCTAATCTCAAGTTCGTGGATCTCTTCCATAGGAGAACTCTTTCCCCTTTTGCTCTAGCTAGTGATCTTCTAGAAGACTCTGTCTCTCTGTTGCACTGACTGGTGGATCTCTCTCCACTTGAAGACTCCTCACTCAGATCTGTCTTCAATTGTCCTGGTTGTTGGATCTCTATCCACTGAGACTCTGTCCTCTATACTCTGTCACCTCCAAAGCTCTCTCAATAGGTTCACTCAGAACCTTCTCAAATATGCTCAACAAGCTCACTCAGAACTTGTCCAAATCTTCTCAACAAGCTCACTCAGAACTTGTCCAAATCTGCTCAACAGGTCCACATAGAACCTGCTCAAATCTGCTCAATAGGTCCACATAGAACCTACTCAAATATACTCAATAAGTCCTCTCTAGGACTTGTCCAAATATACTCAATAAGTCCTCTCTAGGACTTGCTCAAATATACTCAATAAGTCCTCTCTAGGACTTGCTCAAATCTGCATAGCAAGCTTCCACAAAATCTTACTCAACATCAGTCCACAAGCCTTCTCAAAGACTTGTCTCAAATCTGCTTAACAAGCTCACACAGAACTTGTCCAATCTCATAGAATCATAAAGAGAATTGTTAGAGACTCAATATGTTCTATACTTAATGCTCAATCAATATCTCAACTCAATCTCATAGAAGCATAAAGAGAATTGTTAGAGACTCAATATGTTCTATACTAAAATCCAATCTCAACTCAAATCAATATCATAGAAGCATAAAGAGAATTGTTAGAGACTCAATATGTTCTATACTCAAATCCCAATCTCAACTCAAATCAATCTCATAGAAGCATAAAGAGAATTGTTAGAGACTCAATATGTTCTATACTCAAATCTCAATCTCAACTCAAATCAAGAATATAGAATAGTTTGTTTTATGGAACTTGAACAACCACATGCATCCACTTGACTAGGCTCAATCAACTCAACTCAACCAAGCACCTCAATGAACAACCCTTTCTCACAAACCCTAGTCCAAGCATGTATCAATCAACTCAAAATATTTCCAACAATGCTCAACAACAAATCTCACATAACAATGATACTCATGTTCTTTTCTAACTCAAGTTCAAGTTCTTTGCACAACCAATGGGCTTCAACAACAATGCTTATAAAACAAGGTTTAATCACAACTCTCAATCAAGAAAACCTTGAAGCATTTAACCAATCACTTTCGAAAAGGAAACCACAATCAATCCTTTTCACTCCAAAGATATTTTCAGAAATCAACCACCATAATCAATCAATAGGAGAATGTGCCCATACCTTTTATGAAGATGAAGAAGCCTCTTTGGAAATCTGCCACAATCACAATATTCTCTTGCCAAACTTCATGAGGGTTAGGAGAAATTACAAAACAAATATCATAACCTTTTACACCTTATTTCTCCTAGTCAAAAATCACATCCACCTCTAGAAAATAATTAAAAATAATTATTTCCTCAATTAATTAAGCATAGCATGAATATCACCACAACCATTTACCATTCCCTTATTTCTCCTAAAAATCACTTTGCACTAATGCACAACTCACTAAGCTCCTTAATGCAAAAATTCCCACATCAAATAGTGCAAAATATAAACCACAACTCATAAATCACATCACCATAGTATACCCTCAATAATGGTGCTTGAAACCTTAGCTTTGACAAATTAAAACATTAATTATTCATTCTCCAAAAATTGTGGTGACGGGCATACCTTAGAAAATAAAATATTTTTCCGGCTCCGAAGAATGCGACGACAACAAACCATGCGAAAATGGGTTTCGGGTGACTCGAACCCAAGACCTGCAGCGAGTGCGCCTTTGCACTCCCTCCACCCACCAAGTGGGCTAAGCTTCCCACATGGAAGCTATTCCACCTTGTCTCCTACTTCTTCTTTCCCTACCCGTACCCCCCCTCCTCCTTTTTTTTATATATTATAAAAAAACCGGCCCTCTCAATGAAACGAAAAGCCAACTTGGGTTTTAAGAAAAACCCATTTCAAATCTGCCATCCATGGTTTTAAATAAAACCTTTTATTTTGCCTACCTTGGTTTTGATAAAAACCCTTCCTTGCACTTTCACAAAACATAGTGCATACCATCATAGATCCTTTTGACATCAAATAACCTTTTGACATCAATGACAACATTTTAGCTTAGGGACTCAAAATGTCCAACAATCTCCCCCTTTGTCATTGATGGCAACCCATATTCATTTTACTAAAACCTGATCTTCTTTTCTGCTCCCCCTAGGACTTTGCTCCCCCTGGGACTTTGCTCCCCCTAGCTCAATGCTCTCTCAAATATCAAATCTCTCCCCATATCAAAACTCTCCCCAATATACACAAATCTCTCCCCCTTTGACATCAATGGCAAAGGGTCACCTTTGGGGCTCGGGGCTAAGAATGAGCCTCTTAGCTTAGCCCCTCCCCCACCTCCACATGAGGTGGTTAATTCTGGGGTGGGAGTATTTCTACTCCCTGAAAGCACTGTTCTTTGTCTTTATATTTCTCTCTTCTTCTCTGAGTCTTCTGAATCCTCTCACTGTTTCTTTCCAAGTCATCATCCATATTCCTGTCATCACTTCTATTTTTGTTCTCGTTCTTGTTCTCATCCATGTTCCTATTCTTATTCTTTTTTGAGTCTCTATTCTTGTTCATATTCCTATTCTTGTTCATATTCTTGTTCCTGTTCATGTTCCTATTCTTGTTCATGCCTATTTTGGAATATTTTCTCTACACCATATTGCTATGTGACCATCATTATTGCACTTATAACACTTAATGTTATTATTCCTTGGAGGTGCAACTATCTTAGGACTTCTCCTAGTGAAGCCATATCCTCTTCTATCATGAACCCTGCAATTCATTGCCTTGTGACCAAACCCATTGCATGAGTAGCAATACCCATGGAAAAGTTGTCCTTTCCCATATTCCTATCTTTCATGTGTCCTGCATTGTGAAGCCATATGTCCAAACCTGTGACATGAAAAGCATCTTCCATTGAAGCCTCCTTGTCTTGACCTCATTGGTCTCTTGTTCTGATTGTTGTTCCATATGTATCTTCTTTGTGCATTGTTCCTCTCTTTTTTGAACTCTTTGTTGTCCAACTCATCCTCTGATGTCCCACTTTCACTTAAACTATCTTCTTCTGATGTATCTTCTTCTGAAGTTTCTTCTTCATCAAGACTTGAAGTAGATTCTTTTTCTTGTTTCTTTTGAACCTTTCCAAATCCAAGACCTATTGAACATGATGTTCGTTGTTGTCCACAGATGAACTTATCCAAGTTCTTAGAGCTATTTGTGAAACTCTTCATCTTGATCTTGGAGTCCTTTAAGTCTTCTTTTAGAGTAGCCACTTCTTGTGCTAACTTCTCACATTCCAAAATATTTGCTTCTAACTTATCCTTGAACTTGCTTGCCTTAGCCTTTGACTTCTCTAAATCCTCTATGAGCAATAATCTTTCTTCATCACATTCTTGAAACTGACTTTCAAGCTTGGAGTGTTGCTTTCTAACCTTATTTACTGTGTCAAGGGCATAGATAAGTTCTCCCTTGAGATCATAGCCATTCTCTATTGAATAATCCTCTATTTGTTTACCTTTGTCCATATTATTTCTTTCTTTTGGCTTGTCTTCTATAGGATCACTCACTTCTTCTTCTAATGCCATTAGAATATTCTCATCTGGTCTATCAAGTGCATCTTCAAAATCATCATCACTAAAACTATAACCATTCCTTGTGCAATCATCTTCAAGATGTCCAAATCTACCACATCTAAAACACTTGAGAATAACTGGAGTCTTTTTCTTAATTGGATCTTTTTCTTCAACCATAAATAAGACTTCATCTCTATCATTGTCTGAAAAACTAGTATCACTATCAACTGAGTACTTACTTGCATTATCTGCATAGTAGCTTCTCTTTTGCCTTTGGAAGAACTTCTTCCCTTGTCTATTTTGTCCATCCTTGCTCTTCTTCTGGTACCTGTGTCTTTCTGATTCCCTGTACCCTTGTTCTTCTTTAGAACTAAGTCCTGTTATGGTGACTGATGACTTTTGTGCATTGATAGTCCTTTCCAAGGTCTTTGAATTTTCCTCAACCTTGTGTAGCTTTTCCTTAGAACCTTTTACTTCCAACCTTAGTGAAACTATCTCATGCTCTAATATTTCACACTCTAGATCTTTTGTTTTTAATTTTTTGGCCATACCTTCTTCAATTTTTCTTGTCTCTTCAACTTTGATTTTGAAGTTAGTGAGTTCCTGTAGAAACCTTGCTTTTTCTTTCTCATATTCTTGAGCTTGATCCCTTAATCCTGAGTTCTCCATTTTTAGTTCTTCAAGAGTAATCATAAGCCTTTCACATTCTATCTCTTTTGCCTTTGACTGTTTAATCATACCTTCTTCAACTCTTCTTGCTTTTTCAACCTTATCTCTCAAGTCAGAGATATCCTGTAGAAGCTTTGTCTTGCATTTCTCATCTTCTTGTATTTGAGCCTTCAATTCTAAATTCTCTCTTTTCAATTCAATAAGCTCCTTAAGAGTGGATTCCTCTTTTTATTTTTTTGAAGCATCTTCTTTTTCTTCTATTACTGAAAGTAGAGTTTCTTCTTCATACCTATTTTGATTGTCCCTATTATCCTTTCTTGAACCAATCTCTAGGATTTCATTTCTGAGAATATCATCTTCATCTTCACTGCTACTAAACCCATTACAATATCTTGCATCATGGCCAAGTTGACCACAAACAAAACATTCTTGTGGACAATAAGTTGCATGGTGACCTGTGTTCCCACATCTGGTACAAAACTTTACCAATCTGGATATTTCTCCATTACTTGATTCATCTATTGAATCTATTTCCATGTGTCCTCCCAACACAACAATATTAAACTCATCTTCCTTTTCTTTCATGACCATAGGTGTTCTTTTCTTCTTGTGTCTCATGCTTCTACTCTTGCCTTTCTTTGCCATTTGTGTTCTTGTAGGATCTTCCTTCAAGCTGTTAAACTTCTTCCGAAGGAACCGACTCTGATACCAATTGAAGAACACAAGCTTATACTAAGAGGGGGGGTGAACAATATAAGATCACTTTTTACTTTTCTTTCCCAAATAGTATTAATCAATATAATCAATGGCAATATCAATAGCAATAACCAAAGCAATGCACAAATCATCACACATAATAGAGACACCAATTTTAACGTGGTTCACCCAATGTGGGCTACCTCCACAGAGAAAATATTTCTTCTAAATATTTCTCAAATAATCTCATGGGAATCCTTCCCAATTACAATGTTTATGGACCTCTATCCAAAGGAGATGTTGATCCCCTAATCTCAAGTTCATGGATCTCTTCCATAGGAGAACTCTTTCCCCTTCTACTTTGGCTAGTGATCTTCTAGAAGACTTTGTCTCTCTACTACACTGACTGGTGGATCTCTCTCCACTTGAAGACTCCTCACTCAGATCTATCTTCAATTGTCCTGGCTATTGGATCTCTATCCACTGAGACTCTATCCTCTATACTCTATCACCTCCAAAGCTCTATCTCAATAGGTTCACTCAGAACCTTCTCAAATATGCTCAACAAGCTCACTCAAAACTTGTCCAAATCTTCAACACCTCCAAATCTTCTCAACAAGCTCACTCAGAACTTGTCCAAATATGCTCAATAGGTCCACACAGAACCTGCTCAAATCTGCTCAATAGGTCCACACAAAACCTACTCAAATCTTAATAAGTCCTCTCTAGGACTTGTCCAAATCTGCTCAATAAGTCCTCTCTAGGACTTGCTCAAATCTGCTCAATAAGTCCTCTCTAGGACTTGCTCAAATCTGCATAGCAAGCTTCCACAAAAGCTTACTCAACATCAGTCCACAAGCCTTCTCAAAGACTTGTCTCAAATCTGCTTAACAAGCTCACACAGAACTTGTCCAATCTCATAGAATCATAAAGAGAATTGTTAGAGACTCAATATGTTCTATACTTAATGCTCAATCAATATCTCAACTCAATCTCATAGAAGCATAAAGAGAATTGTTAGAGACTCAATATGTTCTATACTCAAATCCCAATCTCAACTCAAATCAATCTCATAGAAGCATAAAGAGAATTGTTAGAGACTCAATATGTTCTATACTCAAATCCAATCTCAACTCAAAAATCTAGAAGATAAAGAGAATTGTTAGAGACTCAATATGTTCTATACTCAAATCTCAATCTCAACTCAAATCAAGAATATAGAATAGTTTGTTTTATGGAACTTGAACAACCACATGCATCCACTTGACTAGGCTCAATCAACTCAACTCAACCAAGCACCTCAATGAACAACCCTTTCTCACAAACCCTAGTCCAAGCATGTATCAATCAACTCAAAATATTTCCAACAATGCTCAACAACAAATCTCACATAACAATGATACTCATGTTCTTTTCTAACTCAAGTTCAAGTTCTTTGCACAACCAATGGGCTTCAACAACAATGCTTATAAAACAAGGTTTAATCACAACTCTCAATCCAGAAAACCTTGAAGCATTTAACCAATCACTTTCGAAAAGGAAACCACAATCAATCCTTTTCACTCCAAAGATATTTTTAGAAATCAACCACCATAATCAATCAATAGGAGAATGTGCCCATACCTTTTATGAATATGAAGAAGCCTCTTTGGAAATCTGCCACAATCACAATATTCTCTTGCCAAACTTCATGAGGGTTAGGAGAAATTACAAAACAAATATCATAACCTTTTACACCTTATTTCTCCTAGTCAAAAATCACATCCACCTCTAGAAAATAATTAAAAATAATTATTTCCTCAATTAATTAAGCATAGCATGAATATCACCACAACCATTTACCATTCCCTTATTTCTCCTAAAAATCACTTTGCACTAATGCACAACTCACTAAGCTCCTTAATGCAAAAATTCCCACATCAAATAGTGCAAAATATAAACCACAACTCATAAATCACATCACCATAGTATACCCTCAATAATGGTGCTTGAAACCTTAGCTTTGACAAATTAAAACATTAATTATTCATTCTCCAAAAATTGCGGCGACAGGCATACCTTAGAAAATAAAATATTTTTTGGCTCCGAAGAATGCGATGACAACAAACCATGCGAAAATGGGTTTTGGGTGACTCGAACCCAAGACCTGTAGTGAGTGTGCCTTTGCACTCCCTCCACCCACCAAGTGGGCTAAGCTTCCCACATGGAAGCTATGAAATGATGAAATAAAAATCCAACTTGGGTTTTAAGAAAAAACCATTTAAAATCTGCTATCCATGGTTTTAAATAAAACCTTTTATTTTTCCTGCCTTGGTTTTGATAAAAACCCTTCCTTGCACTTTCACAAAACATAGTGCATACCATCATAGATCCTTTTGACATAAAATAACCTTTTGACATCAATCACAATATTTTATCTTAGGGACTCAAAATGTCCAACAATAAGATTTCTAAGTAAATATTTTGGATGTGGTCTTAGCAGGTGATGAATATTTTGGCAAGCTAGGAGTGTCACCCTAGGTGCTTAGGGAGAATCTTAGCAAGAAAGCAGAGGGAGGTGGATGTGGTAACTTTTGTGACAACATGGCTAGACTACATGGTATACATGCTTAAGTTAGAGTTTGATCACTCCCTATTGATAGTCTTTGCAGAGAGGTGGTATCCATTGACTAATAATTTTAGGTTGTCAATGGGTGAGATGACAATTATATTGGGGGATGTATTCTGTATACTCAAAGTTCCTGATTGAGGTGTTCCTATTCACATAGGGATAAGTGTGAGGGATAGGAATTTAGCCTTCTCAAGGAAGGGTGAATTATCAAGGATGGAGGATGGGTTTATGATCAATGATGCCTATGTAGGATGGCATATTAATAGGTTGACTATGTTCTTAGCATCAGTCATACCCAGGCTGATGATGGGTGACACCAACATGTATTTCATACCATGGGGATGGGGAAAAATTATAGCAAGGTTGAGGGATGATCAAACAGTATATGTGTGGGTCCTTAAAATCTTGGTGAGGTTATACCATACTTTATACAGGGTGGTGTATAGACGTGGCCAAATTTTGATATATTGCACTTTGCTTTAGGTCTTGGTATGGGAGCACATAGATATCTTACAACCTATTGTAATGATAAGGGGTATCAATCCTAAGATAACTGTAGTTTAAATATGGGATAGGTGTACCTTCACACTAATCCCTAGTTTGGGTGAGACATCTGATTGATGATATAAGGGTGGTACATATTAATTGATGATTATGGAGGGATAGGTACATGTGGTCAGATAACCATAATAAATTGGTGAGGGCGAGGTGGATTTGATGGCAGGATGATATATTAAGGCCTACAAGTTATACCGGTATGATCGCATGATACACCATTTTGGAGAGGTAGAGGGAGTACAAATGGTAGGTGAGGTATGGATATTATGTGTGCATTATAAGACATGGAATCCTATAGATCCTATTACCTTTATGGAGGTTAATGAGGATGATCCAGTAGTGGTGACCCCTAGACTAGATGATATGGGAGTGAAGGTGGGGTACACTGATTGGTACAGGTGATTTAGGTCCCATTGATTTATAGTGGGTCCATCATCGAGGGACTCGAGATAGGATTTTTAGGATATATTTAGTGCTTTTAGGGTAGTTAGACATCATTGTATATAGGATAGATGGTAGAGGATGATAGCCAAATAGAGTTTTAGAGAATCATCTAATGTCCCCTTATATATAACTAAGTTGATCACGATTCCATTTCTATATGCCCCATCTAGTGGAGTGGGATCGAGCTCAGGTGGAGTAGGTCTAGAATTGGGTGGTGTAGGGCTAGATTTTGGTGGATAGGTAGGTCCTAGTAGGATTATGGAGGAGGCTTCAATAGTAAATTTGAGGGTTCTAAAGAACATATGCTTATACTGAGAGGGGGGGTGAATAGTATAAGATAAAAAAAATTGCCTTTTAATCCAAATGATAACATCATTAATATTAAAGTAGTAAACATCACACAAAGCATCACACACATGAGATACATGATTTTACGTGGTTCACCCAATGTGGGCTACTCCACGGATAAAATATTTCTTATAATTTTTTCTCAAATAAATTCTCTTGGGAATCCTTTCCCTACAATGTTTATGGACTCTGTAAAAAGGAGACACCAATACCCTAATCAAGTTCATGGATATTTATCCATAGGAGAACTCCTTTCCCCTAAGCTCTGACTAGTGATCTTCTAGAATATCTTTTGCCCCCATTGCTCTGGCTGATGGATCTCTATCCACTAATGACACCTATCCTCAGTACCTTGGATGATGGATCTCTATCCACTAAATACACATATCCTCACTACCCTAGCTAATGGATCACTATCCATTTGAGACTTTCATCTTCTATACTCTATCACATCCAAAGCTCTATCTCAAATCTACACTAAACACAGTCCTTCGGTCTAGAACAAATCTTTCCTCAATCTCTATCTCTAATCTGGCACAAACCTATCCTAAAATTTATACCAAACTCCATCCTCTAATTTGTCCTCAATATTTATCTCTTATATGGCATAAACCAATCCTTAAATCTATACCAAACTCTATCCTCTAATCTATCCTCAATCTCTATCTCTGATCTGGCACAAACTTGTCCTCAAATATATACCAAACTCTATCCTCTAATCTATATTGTAAGCTTCCACAAAAGCTCACATAAATCTATCCACAAGTCTTCTCTAAGACTTACCTCAAATCTATCCAATAATATCACACTAGAACTTGTCCAATCTCATAGAAACATAAAGAGAATTGTTAGACTCAATATTCTCTACATTCATCATAATGCTCAATCACATTGTTAGATATTCAATATGCTTCACATTCACCTCAATACTCAATAACTTTCTCAAATAAATTTATAATATAGAATAATGTATTTTATAAAACTTGAACAATCACTTCACACATTCACTTGACTAGGCTCAACCAACTCTACTCAACCAATCACTCAATGACATGATCCTTGCTCACAAACCCTAGTCCAAACATATGAATACTCACTCAAATATTTCCAATAATGCTTTATCAATCAATCTCACATAACAATGATACTCATGTTATTTACAAACCCTAGTTCAAGTTCTTCACTCAACTCAAACACTTCAACAACAATGCTTATAAAACAAGGTTTTATCAACAACTCTTAATTCCAGAAAACCTTGAAGCATTAAGTCAAAATACTCTCAATAATGCAAACCAAACAATCCTTTTCACTCTAAATTTCCATTCACAATTTTCAACAATCACTCACTAGAAATAATATGCCCATACCTTTTGTTGGATGTAGAAGTGCCTTTAGAAAACCTGTCTTAATCACAATTTCTTCTTTCCAATTACAATGGTTAAACACAACAATATCACTTCAACACTTTCCAAAAATACTCCTTGGACATAAAACAATCACAAATCAATTTATGCCTTATTGCTCCCTTTTAAAATTATCACTCATCATAACATACATAAAGATAATTTCCTTGATACACCTTATAAACTCCAACTTAAAATAATATCCAACACCATAAAAATATCAACCAAAACACCTTACAATCTTTTAAAAACATTTGAGAAAACAAAATTAAAAAATTAATTTTGCAAAAACCCTTATAACTCCTTTAGCAATCTTAGAACTAGTTTAAATATGCAAAAATTAATTTTTAAATGCCCAAACTATATTCCCAAAAAATTTGACGACCAATTTACAAGCATACCTATTTCTTCCCCAAAAGGGGATTCGGTGAGATTCGATCCGTCGTCTCCTCTATCCTAAGCACCTTAGTGCTTGGGAGCCCACCGCATGGGCTATGAATACCCACGTGAAGGAAGGTAGAACCCCTTCCTCTTATACCTCCACTCATCATATATTTCTCACAAAACTTGCACACCCTTTCCTTGCTTTGGATGCAACGCAATTCGTAAGGCTCACAATTCTAAAGCTTGCAATAATAATCGAAGGCATGGTAAGGTTTGGTAGGGTGGGAGTTCCCCCCTTATATACACATTTTTAATTTCTCCTCACGTTGGTGGCACTTTATTCAAAATCAAATTTCGAATATTAAATTTGATAACCCACCTTAGGGTTATTTAACCTTAACTTAAATTAATTTATAATTAATAATTAAATTAATTAGTAATTAATTTAAATAACTTTATAAGTTAAGTAAATTAACTAATAAATTAATTTATAATTAATTTTAAACTTCCTTTGCATAATATTATAAAAGAATATTATAATATTATTTATTTGAGCTTTTTCTTGCACTTTGGACCTCATCTAACTTCCTTGAACCGGATCTTGAAATTGAAACCAAAACGGATGCTACCAACTAAAACTGCCACTAGTTGGTGCTGACAGTTCGACATCAATGACAACTTATCACTCAAAAATTTCCAATAGGTTCTCCATCATACCTTAAAGGAAGTGAGGAGCCATTTAGCAACCTTTGAGATCATGCAGGTAGAGGAGGTCACCAGGGTTCAAGAGGAGGTGACCAACATCCAGGATGATATGTCCTAGGTGAGGGTTGATAGTGAGGGGACCATATCCAGGCTTAAATCATATTTGGATTGAATCGAGGAGGAGCAGGCCTTGTATTAGGTGATAATTATTGGTCTTAAGTATAATTTGGAGTAGATGATGAGGTAGAAATATGAGTCTCAATCATAGGTAGGGTAGGTTTTGGATAGTGTGGTGGTGGCCATGATTACAAGGCAACTAAAGCAATAATTAGAGAGTTCTAGAGAGGTACTAGAGAGTTCTAGAGTGGTGTTGGAGAGTTCTAGAGTGGTTAGGGAGACCCTGAGAGTGGAAATTACAATGCAACTACAATTTGTAGTGGTTCAAGTTGAGAGAGAGTGGGGTAGGACCATGTTCTACCGCTAGCTATATTAGTCAAATGTCCCTGTGTAGTGACAGACACCATCACCTTCATTATCACAGTTGAGGACTTCATTAGTGAGTGATACCTCTCATAGGTCTATCAATTTTTGTCCTCCTCCCCCTCCAAGGGGTGAGGGAGAGATGGGATCTACTGGCTAGGATAATTTAGGAGTGTTCAGGAGTGAGTGTACCAATTTTTGGTGCTGTGTACATCCTTATTTTATGAGTTGAGTGTATCATCTTGTTTTATTTTTGTGATACACCCTCCCCATTAGTATGTATGATATGATATGATATAAATATATATATATATATATATGATACTTATGCTTTGATATTGATATGATATTTTGATTGCTTGTGGTTTGATTTAGATGTTGATGCTTTGATGTGTGATTTATGCATTGATGTGTTGAGATTTTATGATATAGTTGACTAAGCAATTGTAGTCTTGATTGGTTTGCTTGGTGATGAGGGTTTTATGATGATGATCAAGATGTATATGGAAGGGGAGATGCCCCCTCATATGTGTTGAGTTTTTGGATGATAGATTACCATCCAAAAGTATGTTGTAAGCAATGGTGTTTCGACCAGATATAGGAAAACATTCATATTTTTAGAGACAAATGTTTTACCTTTTATGCGTTCCCATAGGTGGGAACATGATCTTATTATGTTTAAATGGTGGCCTATAGTGCCACGTTCATGATATCATTTAAAAAATAATGAGGTACCTATAATATGTACATGAAGTATAATATTTTGAAAAATATTTTTCCTCTCATCAATTTTTAAGTGCCATACTCTATGAAACACTTAACTATGTAGATGAGGTACCTGTAATATTTGCATTATGCATATATATATATATATATATATATATATATATATATATATATATCTCATAAATATTCAAGTGCCATTCTCTATGAAACACTTGACTACGTAGATGAGGTACTTGTATGATTTATTTTACTCCTTATCAATATTCAAGTGTCATTCTCTATGAAACACTTGACTACGTAGATAAGGTGTTTGATTTTCATCAGTGTTTAAGTGTCATTCTCTATGAAACACTTAACTGTGTAGATGAAGTTTTTGCTTCTTATCAATGTTCAAGTGTCATTCTCTATGAAACACTTGACTATGTAGATAATATGGTTTTTATTTTTATGTTAGCTTTTAATATAGTGTACAATGGGAGATAGCAATCACAGGATGTAGAATAATATGAAAGAAAGTAAATCTGTGAGATGACTGAAACATGTTATAAATAGAAATTATAGAAATGAATATAATGTAGCTATGGAGTAAATGAACACTCCATTAATAAAGCTACTGGACTAAATTGCACCCATCACCAATAAATGGTGATCTACACAGCACTATGCTAATCTCTCTATATATCTCTATGTCTCTATATGTATCACATGAGGTCCTTCCCTTGGCCAACACTCTACCTAGCTATGCAAGGGACAACTTGTATATATACAGCTTGCACATTTATAATTGTGCATTTATTACATTGCATGAATTATTAAATAGATTCCCCCTAAAATAATCTAATGTCCTAAGTATGTACCTTTGAAGGTACATTTACATGACCCAAATGATGTAATATAATCTATTTCTAACACCCCCTGTATTACATTATTTGGATATTGAAGACTTTGGATCTTCTTCTTCATCTTGAACTTTGTACTCTTCCTTTGCATTCTTTGTAACCTATTCAAGCAAATAGTTAGTGTCTCTATAATATGTTACATTTGATGATAGAGCTTTCACCTCATAGTCTTCTATGGGTTCTTCCAGTTCTTCAATTTCTTCTATCCTCTGAACTAGGTGTTCTTTCTTATTTCTCTTATAATATTCCAATTGAGGATAATTGGTTGGTTTTTGAAATTACTATTGATAAGGTCTCCTTAGATATTGTCAAGGTTGAAATTAATTCCCATTATTCATCTAATTTCTTTAGTTTTGATTTTTGGTATTGTATCTACAATAGTTGGTACTATGACCTTTCTTTCTGCATATCTAATAATACCATATTTTTTGTCCTCTTGCTGATGAAGCAATATTTTTCTATGGGTTATCTTTTTATTCCAATGCAGTATTAGTCATCTTATATTTCACAATGTTTTCTACTTTATATTCTTGAAGTATATTGACTAGGTCATTAAAAAAGTATCTTTACTTAAAACCTGTAAATATGTGACCAAATGCTTATAATTGTCTAGAAGTGCTCTCATGGTTACTTGAGTAAGAATTTCATCCTTAACTATTTCTCCTAAGGTCAATAATTTCCCTTTAGTATCTTCTAACTTACTTAGGAACAGTTCTATGCTTTCTCCACTATTCATCTTTAATGAGTGAAGTTGAGTTTGGAGATGAAGAATAGTTACCTTATTCTTTTCTTCAAATATTTTCTCTAGGCTTGTCCATGCATCTGAATATTTTTTTGATGAACTGATATAGGGTTGTATCTCATCAGTGATAGCAAATGTTATTATCATTAGATCCTTTAAATCATTTTCCTCAAACTTTAGGATTTCAATATCACCTATGGTAGGTCTCTGTGTTTTCCCTTTGATAACATCCCAAAGTTTTTCATATACTAATATTGCTTTCACTTTATTCTTCTAGGAGAAATAATTAGGACCCTTGAGTAGTTGAGATTCTGCTAGGAAGAATTTGTTTGATGCCATTTAAATTTCCTAATATCAATCCTTAGATTTTGTGGACTTCCTTATGTCTCCCTAGTAATGAGAGTATGTACACCTAATGAAATATTAGGTTTTGTAGAAAGCTTATATCTTCTCAATGGATTTATAACTTGATAATATTTGATAGATGCTATTATCAAGTTTTGTAGAATACCTTATGACTCCCTAGAGATTTTTGGAATATGATATAGTGCTTTTGTAAAATATAGTTCAATTTTGGTTGATTTTGTACAATTTTGTAAATATCAAAAATCAACTTTTCTAACACCTTATTTCTCCTATTGAACTAAGCACTTTTCCAATTTTGAAGAGGTTTTAATGTTGGATTTCTTTTGTCCCTTTTGAGAAATTTTGAGACAAGAATATTATAAATTTCCAACCTTTAAAATGCTTTGATAAACCTCTTTTAATATCCCTTTAGGATTTAATTTTAGTGTATCTAATTTCCAATAACCTAGTTTGGTGTTGTAACCCTTATAACTCCTAAATTTGAAAAATTAGAACACATTAATATTTGCAAACATTAAATGGATTAATTCCAAGTAGTATCCCTTATTTCTCCTAGGTTTTGTTTTGCAAATATTAGACTACTTTGATATTTAATTTCCCTAAGTTTTGCTTTCAAATAAATATTTATTTCCTTTAATACTTCAACCTTAGAATATAACCTTATAACTCCCTTTTTAATGAAAGAAAATTAGATGGGGAAAATTTTACCTTAATAAGGCTTTTCACCTTTATGAAATTGGATGCGTACGGTAGTATTCCTTCTTGGGAATTGTGAGTAATGATAGATTCTTCAACGTGATCTTGTATTCAAAACTCTCCTTTAATGTTTCCCTTGACCTATTTGACCGAGAGTACTTCCCTTTGCTACTTTTGAATACTCTCGAATTGCTACCGAATTGTTGGTCCAAGGCACCTTTAATAGGTGATCAATCGAGTGACAAGTGTCACAATAGATTTTTTTAACGCTCCAAGAATGCTTCGGATGTTTGGTGGAGACACCAATTCTGTTCTAACACTTGTGACAAGTGTCACCTTCGCTTGAGATATTTTTTATTCCCTCTTTGTGCACTTACTATAATGCTTCTAGTTGTAAGTAACTCCTCTTTCGCATGGAGTATGGGTGCCAAGACAATGTTGTAACATCTCCTTCATGGGTATTTTTTAGGGTTATTTTGGAGAATGACAAGTGGCACCTTCTTTCCTTTGCATTCCCTTGTCTTATCAACACCTTCTTGCAAGCCCTTAAATATATTTTTCCACCTTGTTCTTTTTTGTACTTCATTGGTGTTGAGATGTTTCCATCCACGCAATGCTTATGGTGGAGCTTTGGTGGAGATATGGAGGAACTTTTGTGGAGATTCAGTGGAGATATGGAGGAGATTTGATGAAGACTCTGTGATGCTCCACTTATGGTATTGAATGCTCCTTGATTGGATGTATGGTTCCAATTTTCTTGCTTTGATTTCCCTTGCTTATACACTACTTGATTTCTCCCTGGATTTGTACCTTGTCTTTTGCAGGTTCGACCATCCAAGATACGTAGAATATGAGCCTACATGAGTGGATATTTGCTATGCTTTGGATAATGCTAGCATTTGGCTACCTTTGGCTGGTTTACCCTACTAATATTGTACCTTTGAGGCACCTTCCAATCTGCCCTTTTTTATGCATAGAATGAGTTAGAGAAGTGCAATACAATGTAACAATATTTGTAAATAAGATGCCTTTTGCACCCTTTCTTGCACTCCTTTTTGCAAGTCTGATATTTTGGTTTATATGGTAGAATTTTTGAATGCAATGTAGGGTTTTTGAGGTTGTCTCTTTGATTAGACACCTTCCCATTTTTCTTGGATATTTTGATGATAAATCCAAGCTTAGTAGAAGTAGATAGAAGCTCCTTATTTGATGCAATTTTCTGCACTTTTCTCCTTGCAACTAACCTTGTAATGCTTTGGATTTGAGACTCACCAAGTCTCAATATTTGAAGCTTCTATTTATTATTTTGGTTAGTTGTCTTCTTCTCCAAGTTTTTGGAGGATTCTAACCTATTTTGGTGGCTTCACTTGGCCACTATGTGTTGCATATTTTTGTGCACTAATAGTATCTTTAGACACTTTGACAATTTTTGATTTTGTGCCCTTCTCAAGAACACAAATAATAATATTTTTGAGAGCAATAGAATAGTGCAAATGAATATAATAATATTTCTTTTAATGCACTAAAAATTTCACCTTATCACTCCAATCAACTCTCAAATTAATGCACTTAATCAATTTACTACAACTAATCAAGAATAATCTGAAATGAATCTTCAAGAGTTATTATGCAATTTCACTACAATTAATATTGTAGGACTTAGTCTTCTTTTTCCTTTTCCAAAGTAGATGATAGGTAGTTGATAGATGTAATTCTGAAATCTAATCAACTCCTAACTAATGTGCAAATGAACCTTAAAAGGAACTTTTCTCTTTTTGCACTTTTGAAGATTGTAATCCAATTTTTCCTTCTTGCAAATTTAATCCAAATTAAGGTGCTTTAACAAATCTGATAAGTAATCAAATTAATGAATCTACTTGCACCAAAATTTTCTTACATTTTTTGAAATATTTTGTAGCTCTTTGGCCACTTCTGTAGAGGATGTAGATCTTGGTGTCTAAGATCACCAAATTATTGCTTCAAGTAGAATCTTGCAGCTCTTTGTAGACTGTCCTGAATAGCTCATTCTTCACCAAAATATGGTCTCAAACTTTCTTTCATGAGCCTAGGATTTGGTGGCTTGTTATCATTTTTCTATTGTAGATTTGGAGAAGTCTTTATCTCTGAAGTGGTGCCTTCTTGCTATGAGAGGTAATCTTCAAATCTCCTGGATTTGGTGGGCTTCTTCTATCTTCAAGTCTTCTTGTTGAATTTTGATTTCAATTAGGATCTTCTTCTCAAGATTTTGAATGTCTTGAGGTCTTCACTAGATTCTTCTTCTAGGATTTGGCACTCCTTACCAAATTCTCCTTCTTATATTTGGCACTCCTTGCCAAATTCTCCTTCTCTTGGGCTTGTTATCATATGGCGACAATTATCCCAAGTCCTTCACTATCAAGGGCTTCTCCTTGGTAGTGGATTTCTCCAATGAGTTCTCCTTTGATGATTTCTTCAATAAGGCTCTCCAAGCTTTTTACTAGATGCTCATTGAGACCTTTCCAAGGTCTTTGATCTTGCAACTTCTTTTGGTCTTCCTTGAGACCTTTTCTTCAACCTTCTACTCTTGGAAGTGTTGGTGGTGAGATATTCTTTTGGATCTCTAATTCTACTACTTTTGGACTCAATAAGGACTATCATATTCCTTCTTCTTCCAAGACTGAAAGTTCTTAAAATATATCTTCTCCTGATATCTTAAATTTTTCTTCAAGTTTTGAATTGATTCTAAAGAAGATACTCTTCCTAAATTTTTCATAGGAAGTTTCCCAATAAACTAAACCTTCTTTCTCTGAACAAAGTATTAGTACTAAAATCTTAATATGCTTCTAAATTAGATACTCTCTTCTGGAGTCTTCTTTAGTATCAAGGCTTTTATGGCCTTTTTTTTAATATCTAGGCTTCTATGGTTTGTTTTAGTATGAAGGATTCTATGGCCTTTTCAGTATCAAGGTTTCTATGGCCTTTTTAGTATCAAGGCTTCTATGGCCTTTTCATTATCAAGGCTACTATGGCCTTTTCTTCTAGATCAAGGCTTCTATGGAATTTTCTTATGGATCAAGGCTTCTATGGCATTTTCTTCAAGGCTTCTATGGCATTTTCTTCTAATATGAAGTTCTTCAATCTAGCAATGGAGATCTTCAGTCTCCTAACTTCACCATGACTCTTCTCAAGAAGTATTCTTCCATAGTATTCTTATCTTGTACAAGGAACTAATCTCTACACTATGAAGGTACGTCGACCTCTAGACAACGAAGTTGGAGTCTCCTAGTTTTCTATTGTAGGAGTCCCAATCATCTGAGAATTAACATTTTGCAACAAAAGAAAATTTGGGAAATAGTTAACAAATTCTATATATTTTGAATGATATTCACTAGATGATCTATCAATCTAGTGGATTGAATTTTGAGTCCTAGTCTTCACGAGTTTTTCCTGCAACTCTGTGGAAAGACTCTAGTCAAATTTAATCTCAGTATTTTTGAAACTGAGATTTCTTTCAGTCCTCACTTGTGGCTCTCCCTAATTCTACCACCTAGACTCTTCTGAGATTTTTGATAGTGGTTGGTCCAGCAATGCATCAGGTTGACAAAAAACTTAGGCTAAATGATAATGGTTTTTTTTTATTTATCTACTATGGCTAGATATATCATAGCTTTGATGCCACTATGACCTTTTGATACAGTGATTAATGGGAGATATCAATCATAGGATGCATAATAATATGAAAGAAAGTAAATCTATGAGATGATTGAAATATTCTATAAATAGAAATGATAGAAATGAATACAATGTAGCTATGGAGGAAATGAACACTCCATTAATAAAGCTATTGGACTACATTGCAACCATCACAAATATACGGTGATCTACAAAGTACTATTCTAATCTCTATATATCTATATATATCTCTATATGTATCACAATGAGGCCCTTCTTATATAGGAAGATAGGTTCCTTGGCCAACACTCTACCTAGCTATGCAAGGGATAACTTGCACATATACAACTTGCACATTGACACTTATGCATTTATTACATTGCATGAAGTAACTAGATAACTTCCCACTAAAGTAATCTAATGTCCTAAGTATGTACCTTGGAAGGTACATTTACATGACCCAAATGATGTAATATAATCTATTTCTAACATTTCATCAATGTTTAAGCATCATTATCTATGAAACACTTCACTGCATAAATGAAATTTTTGCTTCTTATCAATGTTTAAGTGCCATTCTCTATGAAATGCTTGACTGCATAGATAAGGTGCTTTTGATTTTCATCAGTGTGTAAGTGCCATTATCTATGAAATACTTAACTACATAGATGAATTTTTTTCTTCTTATCAATTTTCAAGTATCATTCTTTATGAAACACTTGATTGCATAGATAAGATGGTTTTGATTTTCATCAATGTTTAAGTGCCATTCTCTATGAAACACTTAACTATGTAGATGAAATTTTTGCTTCTTATCAATGTTCAAGTGCCATTATTTATGAAACACTTGACTGTGTAGATAATATGGTTTTGATTTTCATCAGTGTTTAAGTGTCATTCTCTATGAAACACTTAACTGCGTAGATGAAGTTTTTTCTTCTTATCAATGTTCAAGTTCCATTCTTTATGAAACACTTGACTGCATAGATAAGGTGTTTTTTATTTTCATCAGTGTATAAGTGTCATTCTCTATGAAACACTTAACTATGTAAATGAGTTTTTTTTATTCTTATCAAATTTCAAGTGTTGCTCTTTGAAATCACTTGACAACATATATAAGATAGTTGTTGTCTACAAGCCTTTTGTAAAGCTTTAAAATGATTTTTTGTAATGTCTTTTATACTAATTGCAAAGTGTTTTACAATATTGCGTAATGATTATAAACATTTTACAAAGTGATAAAATGCTTTTGTGATAGGTTTCAAGCTCTTTGTGAATGTGTTTGCAAAATACTATTGTCATTGATTTTGTGATATTTGTAAATGTTTTACAAAATGCTTCTGTAATCAATTTTGCAATTTTTGCAAATATTTTGCAAAGTGATGAATTGTTTTTGTGCAATGTAGTTTTGTTTTTGCAAAGTGTTTTACAATGTTATGTAAGTAATTTTGATGCTTGCAAGGTTTTTTTCAATACATCAAGATGATGTTTGCAATGCAATGTTATTTTTATTGTAATGTTTGAGAAAGGATTTTGTAGGATACTAAAATTATTATTTGTGAATGGTTTACAATATAATGATTATGACTACAAAATATTGATGCTTGTAAGTGTTTGTAGAAAGGCATTGTTCTTTTGATCTCATCGTTTGAAAGTAAATTATTTTGATGACTTGATGTTGCTAAATTTCTTAGCACATGAGAGAGGGTAACAAGAGTATATAAGTCTGTTACCTAACACATATACAAAGATCTAAATGTATGTGAAGAATTGGACTTAATACTCATTTCTACTTTTGATGTGTTGAGAGATTCAAGGATTTTGTATCATAAACCAAATATTTTAGACTAAGGGTAATGCTCTCATATGGATAATCCAAGAGAAGAATAAATTCTTCTCCCTTTCCTGGTGTGTGTACAAATAAATGTATATGCGTAGATCATGGGAAAAAAATCCCCTTGTCTAGGAGGTCCATACGATAGTATTGCCCTTAGTATGAAGGATATTATTTGTATGAACAAATGGATAACATCCATGTTGGATTATAGTCCATTAGGAGGCATAGGGATCTGATAATCGACTGCTTGACATAGTAATAAATGATTATGGGTATGTGAAGTGTTTATTACCAAATCCTAATATTCCCGAAGGACCCATTAGTCAGTTTGGATGTTTTAGATTTGAAGAAAATAAGAAATGATAGTTCATTGTTATACACCAATATGGAGTAAGTTCTCTATCTATTGATTGATATTTTGTATAACTAAATAGGGAATATCTAGCACACTTGACGAGTGATTTTTTTGAGATTATATTTTATAGCATATTTGCATAATATACTTAGTTGAAAATAAAATTTTGTTGATATGATAGTTTATTAGGTAAATAGCTTATGTAGAGAATATTATTTGTAGATGTTTTATTGTTTTAGAGGATCAGGTGGCTATGAAGACAACATAGATACAGTATCTGGTGAAGCATGTAAATAATTTTACACTCACAAGGCATTGGTTCCATGTAGCCTCATAGTTCGATAGATCCATTTGAACAAAAGTTTGTGAGAGATCTTAATTGTTGTTTGATAGAGTGCTAATAAAATGAACCAAGAGGCTATAAGGAAAATATTGATCCAGTGCCTAGCAAGATATACAAGTGATTTTAGATCTGCAAGATATTGGATCAATAGAGTCTTCAAAAGTTGCATGGACTATCGAAGGCAATAAATGAGATTTATAAAATGTGATAGTGTGTTGATGTAATAAATCAAAGAGAAATTAAAGATAGCATTGATCCATTGCCTAATGATATTTGCAAGAAATTGTAAACCTATGAGATATTTGATCAATGAAATCCTACAATACCTATGATTTATTATCAGGATGATGCATGGAGATTAGATTCATATTTTTATTGTGTACTAAAATGGTATGTCAAATGGGGAAGAGTATCCATAATAATCTATTCCCATATAAATATGACAAGTAATTGTTAATCCATAGGAAAATGGATGATTAAGGACTTCTTGGCCCATGCGACTTACTGAGTGAGCAAGTTGGTGATGATATATCAGGTATCTGTAGACACCTAAATCATGTTATGCTTAGGGGATCTACTTACATAGACACACTTATAAGATCATATGACATAATATTGGACTTTCCAAGCATCAACAGTGGTTCTCACCACTCATTTGGGGCCTTTTCAAGCCATCCAAGCTTGGCCACTCAAGCCAAGAGCGACCAAATTCTAGTCGCTCAAGCCTAGAGTGGCTAGACCTTATCCACTATAGATGATAACGGCTAGATATTAGCCACTACAGATGATAACAACTAAGCCATAAGAAGCATTTTGCCAACAAATAGGCCCAATATCGGGTGAAAGTGGTAGTCTACATGTAATAAATGTGAGCGGGAGTGACTTTGCATTCCTTTTCATGACCAGTTCACATAGGAGACTTGATTTTGCATTTAGACTTAAGTTAACTGACCTCCAAGAATAAAAAAATGATAAATGCTTCTCATGCTAATGACCAGTTCACATAGAAGACTCAAGTGGGAAGTTAGATTTAGTTAACTGACCTTCAAATATAGACAATGGACAAAATCTTCTCATGCTAACTTGCACTACGCATGAGAAATTCATTTCTATGGCTGGACATAAACCTAGGGTTTCACACTATAAAAGGTGCAAGCCTAAGAGCACCAAGAGACCAGTGATCTTTATCACATCAAGGAGAGAGACATTATTTTGATGAGCTTTTGAGACTTGGAGAGTTCTCTTTGAGATCACGTGTATGGAGGAGCTTTGACAAATCAAAGAGCATAATACTTACTTCAACATCTATTCATAGTCTTTGACCCATAGCTTTAGGGAAAAGAGGGTAAGGTTTACTTTAGTAGTTGTTGTCTTGGATAGTGGCCCACAAGCTTAGCTTAGATAGACATAGCATCTTTTATTCTATTTTCTTATATCATTAGCATAGATTTACATGATTTCATGGAATAGTTTTATCATATTTTTGTTACATTATTTGATTACTAACAACCTCATTCGGGGATGCAATCTCAGACATTTAAATGTGTGTTTTTGTTTCATTGCTTGCAGGGCCATAGGTACATCAGACGAATATTACAACATATGAGATCAAAAGCAATCCCTCTAGGAAATAGACCTGGAGAAGGAGGCATCTGTAAGCCCTCATACATTTTTGTGTGTAGAATCAGGAAGATTTTATAAGCGCACCACCTCTTCGCGGGAGGAGCACTCCTTGTCCACTTGTAATTTATAGTATCAAAATGGGTATCCCTAAGAGGGATCGACATGTAACCGAGATTCAATATCAATAAAGAGATCTATATTTTGTTATTTCATGTTATATGCTTTCTTTTTCCTCTTATCTTTCCATTTTATCTTTGGTATTTTAAATAAGCATTACAAGTAGGGTTTTCATAAAAGGGATTGGTGCGTGCGTTCTCGAGGTTGCAACAGATGGCGATCACGGTTAGACGACCACTAATTTTTCATTTTTTGCAAGAAAACTAACTTAATTTTGTGTGTAGGTCTAGCCGCTCTGAGCTATAGTGGCCAGAAACTAGCCGCTATGAGCTACAGCAGCCAAAAACTAGTTGCTCTAAGCTAGAGCAGCCAAGAACCAGCCGCTCTGGTCCACAGTGGCCAGAACTGGAGTGCAGCAAAGGTCAAAACACAAACTCTCTAAGTTCAATCAAAGGTTGGTATAGCTTCCCTAATATTTTATAGCTTTTTGTTTGCTTCTATGTGTTTAAAATAGAGAACTTAAAGCACATTTATGTTTGGAAATTGAAAAAATAAATAAGAAAGAATTAAGCATTTTGCATATCTTAGATCTTCTTTTAAATTTTCCACTAGGCGTTTATAGGAACAATGTCTTATGCCTAAAAATTTCACCCTAGAATCAATGTGCTAGACATTGTATGTTGTTTTCTTGATTTGAGGCCCTACTAGAGGCTGTAGTTGCATGAGATAAAGTGCGTTCATACAAATCATAATAGTTCATGCATATTTCTAAAAATTGAAATGTATTTTTGCACTTAGGCATATAGGAAAGACTCATTTCTGCTATATGATGCACTTTATATTATGCAAGCTTAAAAATTAACACCACACACACACATCTCATTTAAACATTAGAGAGTTGGATTTCACAACCAACCTTCAATTCAGTCCAATGACATTGGAATTCATCTCCTTCCACTGGCTTACCCCCTAGAGCTTCCTAGAAACAAGTTGAGAAACTTACTTATAGTGACACTAATTTATTTGTGTTCAAACTATCTCCCACTATTGGAACAATCATTGGTTCAGAGTGGAAGAGCTAGGTGAACCCTCCATTAGGTCTTCAGTGGTTTACCCTAGCTTCTTTTGAGAAAATTATGTTTGGCATGAGTGTACTTGATTGTCACTATGGTTGAGTCTTCTCATTATTAATCCCATAACAAGAGTAAAGAAATCAAAATAACAACACATCAAAACACACCAAATAGTTTATGGCACACTTAAATTGGTAATCAAGATAAAAATTTGTTTGGAATTGTGTGGTCATTCATAAATTGCAAACTCAAAAGATCAAGTCATAAAACAACATGGTGAAAACAAGAAGTAAACACCCTCGGTCTAATGTTGAGGGAGAGACAAAAGCAATTCATACCCATAGGTAGAGTCATAGTAACATTGAATGACCTACCCATAAGGCTGTGAGATGTAGTTTCATGAGCCTAAGGGGTGATAATTAAATCATTGGGGGATCTCTTCGAGAAACCCCAAGTAAGGAACCACATCATGGAACAAATTCACATAATTAAAAAGAGGCTTCACAGCCATCCTCATCAAGGAGACATGAGGAGACCTCAAGGGCCTCCTCTAAACACACAAAAACATCTCAAAGATGTGAGGAAGCTTCGAGGGCTTCCTCCTCATATAGACATAAAGAAGGTTCTAAGAGCCATTATTTACATGGGGATGACGAGACTACCACATCTCCATCCACATGGAGGAAGCATGTTACCACCAAGCCCTCTTCATCAAGAAGGTAAACAAGAATTGCAACACCTCAAGACTCACAAGAAACATATGAAATAGGTCTACCCATTGAAGGGCAGGAAACTAGAGCTACATCTAGTCATGGGAATCATATAGAAGAAACCCTTCACACAAAAGGAAATATTTCCCTAGACTATGACCTCATAGGAGTAAATGGCACCCCACAGGATTAGCCATGGAAAACAAGACATCTAGACAAGTTGGATCGATTTCCTACTCAACCAACCCAAATAACTGTAGCTACTGAGAACTCTGCATCTAGAAGCTCATGAACTGTGACTTCTAAACATACCTTCTAGTCTGGGGGTACCTCAGAGCAACCCTATAGAATACGTGTGGAGTCTGATCATAGGGATATTTAATAGTACACTGAATAAGTCATATTAACTAGCAAGAGTACAGATACAATAGAAACCTCGATGAGGAATCTATGAGTCAAGATGATAAGAACAGAGTCAGATAAACATGAGTCTTCTATGATAGCACAAATTGACCAAGTGAGGTGGTTAGAAAATACATTACATAAAGAGTGAGAGCTAGTGGAAGCTCTCGAACAAGAGAAACAAAGAGAAATACTCTTGCACCAACATGAGAAGTGTTTAAGAGAGCAAGTTGAGTGGATAACTATTAATAATTTATACACAAATGGTGGTAACCACCAAAGAACAAGACATGTTGACTCACCTAAGGAGAGGTGCACTAGACAAGATAGCCCATAATGAAACCCCCCACCAAATCATGAATGAAATAAAACTAATGGGGGAAGGGCAAACACAATAAACCAGGATCACAATCCTGAGTCCCCTTGTAGGATGGAGGAAAATGGAACAAATCAAATGGATAGAGAGTTACCTCCATTGCCAATACAAATAGGATTACAAAAGGAGGAAATTTGTGCATCAAAGGCATTTCAAGAGCTTGTTAAAAATATGAAAACCTTTGAGAAACAAGAGGCAACTGGGAACTCACCAACATTGAGCAAGATACACAATCAACCATTGTGCCCATCAATCCCTAGCCCTCCATATCCTAAGCACTTTGAGATGCCTATGTTAGAGAAGTTTAAAGGTGAAGAGGATGCACAAGAGCATGTTACCAATTTTATCAACGCCTATTTTCATCTTGAAGACAATGACGCTCTCATGGTAAGAACATTCATAATGACATTTTCAAGTTCTGCCACTCAATTGTTCAACAAACTACCTAAGCATAGCATAACCAATTTTGAACAACTAGTAAATGCATTCTTGAAGCATTTCTCCTTTGGTGCTTAGAATAAGGTGAACCTTTCAAATCTGGCTAACTTAAAATAGTATGATGATGAGCCAGTAATGAATTATGGGAATATATGGAGAAAAATCATGGCAAAATTATCATTCTCCGTTCCCACAAAAGATATCATTTGCATGTTTAACAAAATTAGTTCTAAACATATCTCCCTCTTGCTACAACTCCAATAGTATCCTTCATTTTAGGAAGCTTTGGCACAAGCCAAGCTCATCGAAGAGATAAAAATAGATGAGGGAACCATTAAGCTCCAAAAAAAAAAGGAGTGGAACAAGAATGGTATGAATGACAAGTACAAATAGAATTAGGACAACCCTACTCCATTCAATCAAGTCATATTGGCTACACCTAAGTATGGGGATGCACAAAAACCATAGAACTATCAAGCACATCCCCCACAAGCCAACTACAACCAAAATAACAATCAAGGAAGAAACCAAGAATGCAAGTCGCCTCATTATTTCATGCCTCTGACAGAATCAATGCAATCAATATTTAATCAGTTGAGCAATGCCTGAAGGATGATATTTACTAATATACCTCTTATAGATCCCAACCATCCTAAGCCAAAAGGATATAGGGAAGATCAATTTTGCCCTTATCGCAGGATACCAGAGCATGACATTGAGGCTTGCATCAGGTTTAAGCATCAAGTGTAAAACATAATTGAGGTGAGAGAACTCAAAGTTGACAACCCACTGGCTCCTGATAAAAGAGACATGGGCATATATAGAAACCCATTGTCCAATATTGAGGTCCCTCGAAAGCAATGGGTCCAAGTCAATCAGGTTTGAGCTGACATACCTACCCACAGATGCGTTGGGATGGTTGAGATTGTTAACATAGCAATAAGGACTAGGCGATATGGTCAACCGCAATCACCTGTAGCTCCCATGAACATCCCAACCACTCATAGGCAAAGGCAAGACAGCCTTCTAGGTCCACCAATGAGACCTGTGGCAACTATTTGAAGTAGATTGGAGCAAAACCTACAAATGACTCCAATTAAGTTATCCATCTATGACCTCATACAACAGTCCCCAAAGCATAGGGAGACTCTAATGGAGATTTTAAGAACAATTGAGCTTCAACAACAAGATGCGAATGCATTCACTCAATTTGTGGGACAAGTGCAAGAATTCTAGGAACCTGTAATCCGATTCTATGATCATGATATTAAGACAGTTTCTACAGCCTTACCATACCCTCTGCTAAACATTGTAGTAACCATAAATGACTTACCTTTCAAGAGTATTTTAGTTGATATAGGCTCATCAATTAACATCATCACAACAACTACAATAGAGCACCTCAAGATACCCAAGACCAATATCATTCTAGGAGCTTATACATTGTTAATGATGCTTTATGCAATATTGTGCGAACGATAGTCCTACCCATCAAGGTGGGGCACAAGACCATCCTTGTGATGTGTCATATCTTGGAAGGCACTATGCAGTATAACATCCTCTTAGGGCACCCTTTGATAAGGGCCATGAAGTGTATACCTTTGATCTTGCACCAGTGTGTCAAGTATGTGCACAAAAACAAAGTCTATGTGGTTCTGGATGATGCCTTTTAAATATGTTAATCAAGTGGATATTCTGATAGAATTCATGATCCCTTCTACTCACCTATACATGGCACCTTCATCCCCAACCACACAAGTGGATAACAAATACAAAGGGGTAAGAAAATACCCATGCACATCAACACCTCTTGGTGCACTCAAGACAATCAATGCTTCTAAAGTACCATTAACGTAAAAACCAAAATACAATCATAAGCTAAAGGCCCTCTTAGTTAAGGAATAAAGTCCCAAAGAAGTGCCAACTTTAGCCATTGCTAAAATGCCAAGTCCTATGGAAGAGGAAGATCCTCAAGATCAAGATGAATATAGTGATTATCACCCTGCTTTGCCAGTATCATTCATGGGTTCATTCATGTTGTATGCATTAATACACTTTGCAAGCACAGGAATAGGGGAGTACCTTATGCATAATATTACCTTTATGCCTATCATGGAGT